>JALGQZ010000004.1:54978111-56360611 GCA_023105745.1 Austropuccinia psidii
AAAATAAAAAGTTTCACGGATCGTTTATGTGGTATTAATGATGTGATGCTGAAGTATTTTCCCTATTACCACCTCGAAGAGGTAATTTGAGCTTATTCACTCTATGGAGCTACCCTAGGTGAACCTTTGTGTAGAATCCAAATCTGGCTTTAAATCCATGGATTTACTTACTCAATAAAAAGTTATTCCTCTTTTCTGAAATCAAAAATGATGAATTTTGGATATATGCATGACTTATGATTTATGCATAATTCAAAATCTATTTTTAGAAAAATTGTGGCCTATTTGGGTATGTAAAATATACCTCAAGGCTCACAGATTTCACTTCCTCTCTCTGGGGCTGAAGTTGGTCATTCATTGAATTCAGTTGAATTTCGCGGGGTTTGGGCCATAGTGGATGTAGTTCATTACACAAATAAATGGTGACGAGTTGATAACTTGTTTGAAATTTTTTGAATAAAAAGATCCAAATTGAAGAAGAAAGGTGGAAGTAAAATAAGTTTAAAACAATTGATTCTTTTTGAGTCAATATTGTAGTGAGAAAGAAGTTGAATATCAATTTGAAGAGGATTAAGAGTTATTGAATATTCTAGAAAAAACACATTTTAGAACCACAAGCTGACCAAAATAAACCTGTGCATCAACAGACTTGGAACCTTCTATTGAAATTTTTCTTGCATTTGCAAAATATAATCGGTTGAGAAATTGAAGGAGGCAATGTGTTGCAAATTATTTAATCTCATTCAAATGAAATCACTTCCCTGTGAGACATTGAAAAAGGTTGACTAGAGAGAAACCTACTAAAGTCAACTTTTGAACTATTCAATGCTCATGAGGTAAGGACTAAGCAAAGTGTTCCATTTGAATGATATGAAATAAAATGGTTTTGTCGGAGAAACAGGAGACACAATTCTTGTCTCAAATAGTCCACATATTGGGTTTCAATTTGTCAGTCTCATGGTTTAAAGTCTAACCACAACATTGTAAATATACTGACCAATTTCCCCTTAGGTCCTGTTGGCAGAGAAGGCCACTCAGCATATTTCGGCGATTGTGTTCATCATGTACGCCAACAAGCCACCGTACACTATGGATGTAATGCAGAAGCGTAAGGATAAGTGGTGCTGGGTGCATGTCAGGAGGGCACTCCACGAGCCTAAGGATGGTAAGCAGCTTCAGGAGGGCACTCTGCGAGCGTAAGGATGGTCAGCCGTGTCAGGAGCATGTCAGGAGGGCACTACACAAGCATAAGGATGGTAAGCAGTGTCGGGAGTGCACTCCGCGAGCGTAAGGATGGTAAGCAGTGTCGGGAGCATGTCGGGAGGGCACTTTCACAACCATGGCAATTCACCTGCTTGGATCCCCATATGGCATATCAAGCCACAGTTATTTTATGGCCAATTGGCCATATCCATCACCAGTGGCCAATATGGCCACATCATCATCTTATGGACCATTTATGGCCATTTGTGTTTTGGGGCCTTCATGGCCCTTCACCTCAATCCAGAACCCATGGCGGCAATTTATGCCCAAAGGGGCATGTCTGGTAATTTCCCTCAAAACCAGGGGAAATGGCCCAAATGGCTGTTTTTGGCCATTTGAGCTCATAATGCGCATTTGCGCACTTTTGCGCATTTTGCGCATTTTTGCGCACTTTGACGCAAAGTGTTCAAAAGACACTTTCCCGCCTTTTGGGCCAGTTTTTGGCCCAGAACCCAAAAGTGGCAAAAAACCCCAAAGGGCCCAGAAACACCTTTCCAAGCTCTGAAGTCATCACATCCATCCTTTTCCCCTCTGCCTTTCCATCTCAAGACCTTTGGACGTAATCTTCTTTCCAATGAAGCAATATGCCATAAATGATGTTATATATCATTGTGCATCATTTTTCAACAGCAATTCAATGGCGGAAATATCAAATGTTCATTTCAACATTCCAACATCTCATCACGTCATCAAGGCACCCAATCATTCAGAGGAATCATCAAGGCTCAAGAGCAAGTGTTTCAGCGTCAAAGACCAATGACGCCATCAAGCAGTCATTGGTTACTCTCACTCCAAGTATTCCTTCCAAGAGAATACTGTCAATTCATTCTCAAAGTGTATTCAAGAGGCAGTGCCAAAAGAAGTTGTCAAGCGTCAAAGCTCCACTCAATCCATCTTGGCAACCATATTCATTTCAATACAGTCTGGATCCATCAAGACCTGTATTTCATTTTCAAGCATGGGAAATTCATTCAACCCAGTTCAATTTCAATATTAGCCAGCTGTATCAATTCCCAAAACAATCAATACAGCCTCAAGGATCAATACAGATCAGCTTTCAGCCTGAAGAACTCAAGCTCCCAACTTTTCACATATACCGGCTACCCTTTCCACCCTGGGGGGATTTTCCCCAGTTAATTAATATACTTTGATTTTATTTTATCTTTATTTTCTTTTCATTTTAGTGAAGAAAATACTGATATTATTAAGTCAGTCATTTAGCACCTTTCTCTTTTTCTTTCTTTGCCTGTCAATGGATATTTGGTGCTCATATCCTTACTAATTCCATTATTCATTTTTGGCAGGTTGAAACAGTGATTAAGGACTTACTTGGTTGGCTCTTTTTCCATTTGGCTTCCCTTTCCTCTTTGCATCTCATCTTGTACCTGCATATCTTTTAGAGGAATTCGTTCTTATTATTTTTATTCTTTATTCTTTTGGAGTCTTCCAAGTGAGTTCCCTGATTGCTGAGTGCCAGGCCACTCTTGTATTTCTGTCCAAGAGCCCCTGTGACATTATATTAATTAACTCATAATTTCTTTTCATTTTGTTCATTCTTTCTTTATAATTTCATTCACTCATTTCATCAAAATTATGATTCTTCTACGCTTATGAACTTAATGATTCATCGTCACCTCTCAATTTTCTCTCATTCATTCTTCATTTTGAAAATTGAAAGCTGACCCATTTTTTATTTTTGTTATTCTTTTAAAATTCTTTTTCAAATCATCAAATTTTTATTTCATTCATAATTCAGGCGTCATCTTGATTTTCTTGATTTTCAAATTTTTCATCAAGATATTCAGACACGTTATTCACATCAAGGTTCATAATTGATTCATTCTTCAAGAATTTTGGTTTTTAAAGAATAATTCACTTTATTTTGATTGATTGATTGATTTGACATATTTGATATTGACCTCAAGGAAATTGATTGACTTGAAGACTTCATTGATTTTGCTGATTTTTTCACATCAAGAATTTTGACATAAATTGATTTTTCTTCAAGATTTCATTTGATTGATTGAATTTTGCAAGATTTTAATTTTTGATTGATTTGATTCATTGATTATTGACTTGAAGACTTCATTTTGATTTGATTCATTGATTTACTTCAAGACATTGATTTAAATTTGACTTCAAGACTTCAGTTGATTTTGATTTATTGACGTACTTGAAGAGTTTCATTTGATTCGTTTATTTTCCTCAAGATTTGATTGTTGACTCTTTTCACTTCAAGAAAAGTTTGATTTTATTTTGTTTATTTCAATTTCATTCCTGAAATCATGCCTGTTCAACATTCACCTGCAGCAAGACAGACAAGATCTCAGGCCAGAGCTCAAGCAGTTCTGACTCCAACTCCAAGAGCTCCTCTAGATGGCACCCCAGCAGTTCCTCAACTGAGGGCCCAATTAGATAGAGGACCCCGCATGGAAGGAGCAGCACCATCCAGGAAGGAAGGAAGAGGGCCCAGAAGATCATGTTCATTTTCAGGAGTAGTTGGCGGATTTGCAGGCACTTCAAGGACTATTCTCAAAGGTCCAGGTGAAGATGGTGAAGAGGAGGAGGAAGAGTCTGAGGGTACTGAAGGTGTCCCCGCTCCGGTGGAGGCATCCCAAGGTACTGGAGGACCAACTCTAGCCCAGTCTAATCAGCCTGTCTCTCATCAGTCTGAACCATCTCTATTGGCCATCATGCAGCAAATGACTCAGATTATGGCCAATCTTCAAGCAGCTTCATCTTCTGAAGCATCAAGACCACCAGCCTTCAAGACTCCATCTATGAAGGCACCGGAATGCTTTGATGGGACTCAGCCCTTCAAAGTTAGAAGCTTTATTCAGTCCTTTCAATTGATTTTTCATAATGATCCGGCAAACTTCGCTCAAGACAGAAAGAAGGTCCTTTATGCCACTTCATTTCTCATTGGCAGGGCTGCAAAATGGATTGAGCCTTATCTTCCCAATCTCACCAATCAAGACTCAAATTACCTTCTCAATTCTTGGCCTTTGTTTGAATCTCAACTCTTCACTCTATTTGGTGACCCGAATGAAGTCAGAAAAGCAGAAGCTGAGTTGGATTCCTTAAGAATGAAAGAAGGTGGGCATGTATCCTTATACATTGCTGATTTCAGAAGTTTAGTCTCAAGAATCGGTGATTGGGGTGAAAGAGCCCTCATCCATCATTTCAGGAAGGGATTGCCATCCAGGATTTTGGATCAATTGGCCTCCCATCATTCAAGAATTGACTCTCTCCAAGACTTAATGGACGTTACCCTGGAGCTTGATACCAGGTACCATGAGAGGAAAAATGAAAAGAGTCATCATCAAGAGAAGAAGCCAGAAGCCTCAAAGTCAAGTTCTTCTCATCCTCAAAATTCTTCAAGCTCAAGTCAAAAGAAGAAGAAGAATTTTCAGAAGAGGGACAAGCCCCATTCTTCTTTATTGAATAAAGATTTCAAGCTCATGAACTCTGAAAAAGAAAGAAGAATCAAGGAGGGTCTTTGTACCTATTGTGGTGGGAAGCATAGTCTTGAGTCCTGTTTCAAAAGGCCTCAAAACAAGCTTACCCAACCATCAGGCAAATTTCCCAGCCAGGGAAAAGCCTGAGTGAAGACCATGTTGTGTTCAATGGTCTTCACAGTTTTCCATCCAGAGCACAATTGTGCACTCTGAATACTGGTGTCAAAAATTCTCTTAGATTTTTTGTTTTTTCTCCTCTTTCTGATGTTTTTTACAGTATTCTCATTGATTCTGGTGCTACCAACTCATTTATTGCAAAGCAGTTTGTTCACAAGTATTCATTGACTACGTCAGAGCTTCCAGAGAAGATTCCCCTCAGCATTTTAGACTCCTCTGAGTCTCCTTCTTTATTTGTGACTCACCATACTAAATATATGGTTGAGCTCCCTTCCTTCCCAAGCTTCGAATGGGACTTTTTAGTCAATGATACTCCCAAGGGAGAAGACCTCATATTGGGCTTTGACTTTCTTAATCATTTTAATCCGCTTATTGATTGGAGGCAAGGATTGATCACCTTTAATTCTGATCATAAGGACTATAATGATCCTTCAATTTCTTTTAGTAATGACTTTTCTTCTGCCGAATCATGTGCAGCTCTGGTTGGTGATTCTAGAACACCATCATTTCCGTCTTCTGTCCATATTCCTTCCCTTAATTCCCATCAGTCATTACTATCATCTAGAGATGAAGTCTTCAAAGAGATTCAAGATGTTGGAGAAGATAATTATGTATCTTCACTTCATCTCTTCTTTGGGAATATGGACCTTCCTCCTTCATCTTATCATGACTTCCTGGAGGAGTTGTGGGATGAAGAGGAAGAGCCAGAAGAACTAGAAACCGTGATTAAGGTTGTTCCTTCTGTTTATCACCAATACTTGGATGTATTCTCCAAGGTGAAAGCAGAAAAACTTCCTCCTCACCGCGCCTGTGATCATCATATCGAGCTGGAGGGGTCTCTACCTCCAGTTGGGGTGATCTACTCTTTATCAAACCAAGAGTCAGATACACTCAGGGCCTACATTTCAGAGAATGTAGAGAAGGGTTTCATCCGGCCAAGCTCCTCCTCAACAGGAGCACCTGTCCTCTTTGTTAAAAAGAAAGATGGTGGCCTCCGTTTGTGTGTTGATTACCGCAAACTCAATGCTGTTACTAGGAAGAACAAGTATCCTGTTCCTCCTATGAATCAGATTCTCACCGTTTTCAATGGTTCTTCTATCTTCTCCAAGATTGATTTGCGTGGTGCATATAACCTGCTCAGAATCAAGAAAGGTGATGAACATTTGACTTGTTTTAGAACCAAATATGGTAGTTATGAGTACTTGGTTATGCCATTTAGGCTCACCAATGCTCCTGCTTCTTTTCAAAACCTCGTCAATGATATTTTTTATGATCTTCTTGATGTTTATGTTGTGGTTTATTTGGATGACATTATGGTCTTTTCCAAATCTGAGGAAGAACATGTCACTCATGTGTCCACTGTTCTTTCCAGACTCAGAGCCAATAACCTCTTTGCTAAGGCGTCCAAATGCCTATTCCATGTTTCTAGTGTAGAGTATTTGGGTTATGTTGTTTCTTCTGAAGGCCTCAAGATGGACCAAGCAAAAGTCCAGGAAATTCTCAATCGGCCACCTCCAAGAAACCTCAAGGCTCTTCAATCATTCCTTGGCTTTGCCAATTTTTACCGCCGTTTCATCAAGAATTATTCAAAGAAGATTAATTCACTCACAAGCTTCCTCAAGAAAGATTCCCGTTTTCCCCTCAATGAGGAAGCTCTTAGCCAGTTTCATCAACTCAAAGGGGCATTCACCACTGCTCCAATCCTTCTCTACCCACCATTGTAGAGACCGATGCATCAAATTATGCCTTGGGTGCTGTACGGAGTCAGGTATCTGACTCAGGAAAACATCCCATTGCATTTGATAGCCGCAAGCTTCTCCCAGCTGAGCTCAATTATGAGATTCATGACAAGGAACTCCTTGGAATAGTCTGGGCTCTCAAGCGCTGGAGAGCTTTCTTTCTTTCAATTTCTTCCCCTTTTGAAGTCCTCACCAATCATTCATCTCTTCAATATTTCATGTCTTCCAAGATTCTCACTCGCCGTCAAGCCCGCTTGGCTGAATTTTTATCTGAATTCCATTTCTCAATCACTTACCACCCTTGCCGCTTGGCCACCCTTCCAGATGCCTTGTCACGTCAGGACGACGTTTACCCGGACAGGGGGGAGGATTTCATCAGAAAGAATCCAATGAACTATCAGAAGGTAATCAATCAGGATGAAATTCAGGCCTCAAAGTTTTTTGCAGTCAATGTGGATTCATTTTCAAATTTAATTGATTCAATTCAGAAGGTAGTGTGGCAAGATCCTCAATATAGAAGTGTCCTTGAAGATTTGGGTAAAGGTAAATCTGTCACAGATTATTCTCTTGATTCCTCGTCCAAACTTCTCCTTTTCAAAGATCGGGTGGTGGTCCCAAATGACCCCACAATTCAGCTCAATATACTTCAAAAGCGGCATGACTCTCCTCTAGCTGGACACCCTGGCCAAGAGAAGACTCTCAAGCTTGTCAAGCGGGATTTCCACTGGTCTGGCATGACTCAATTTATCAAGGATTACGTATCATCCTGTCAACAGTGTTCAAGAAACAAAAATATTCATCACAAGAAGTTTGGACTCCTCAAGCCTCTTCCAATTCCAAGTGGTCCTTGGATTTTTCTTTCAATGGATATCATCACTCAATTGCCACTGTCCAATTCCTTTGACTCAATCCTTGTTATAGTGGACAGATTCTCAAAAATGGCGGTTTTTATTCCAACAACAGCTTCAATCTCTTCACTAGGTTTGGCCCCTTTATTCATCAAGAATATTTTTTCAAAGCACGGCCTTCCTTCAAGCATTGTTAGTGATCGAGGTTCTCTTTTTGTTTCTTCTTTTTGGACCAATCTTTGTCAGCAGCTCAAGATTTCAAGAGACTTGTCAACTGCTTATCATCCAGAAACTGATGGACAGACAGAGAGGGTAAATCAGATACTAGAACAGTATCTTCGGATGTATGTCAGTTATCATCAAGATGATTGGAACACCTGGCTCCTTCTGGCTGAATTTGCCTACAATAACTATGACCACTCTTCAACAAAACAATCACCGTTTTTCACTGTTTATGGAAGAGACCCTCATTTTGACTCAGTTCATATCACTCAAGATACTCCGGCTGGAAAGTTATCAACAAAAATCCATTTATACAGGAAGATGTCAAGAGAGAACTTGAAGTTGCCATAAACAGGTTTAAGAGGTATGCAGATAAAAGTAGAGCAAGTCCACCTGTTTTCAATCCTGGTGACATGGTATGGCTTTCTTCCAAGAACATCAAATCAACTAGACCCACCAAAAAACTGTCTGAAAGATGGTTGGGTCCTTTTCCAATCTTGAAGAAATTCAGCACTCATGCCTACCACCTCAAGCTTCCATCTCAATGGAAATGCATCCACCCAGTCTTCCATATATCCCTTCAGGAACCAGTCAAGACATCAACAATCCCAAATCGGCATCAAGAGCCTCCTCCTCCAATCATCATTGAAGAAGAAGAGGAATGGGAAGTCTCTCAAATACTGGACTCAAAGCTCAAGAGAGGAAAATTATGGTATCTGGTGGAATGGAAAGGTTTCAGTCAAGACCCAGAAAGATCCACTTGGGAACCAACCAAAAAACCTCAAGAATTGTCCTGAACTTGTCAAAGATTTCCATTCATTATATCCTGACAAGCGCGGGGCCAATTCTTGAAAAGCTTGATTCATTATGGTGCTTGGTGGGGAGAGGAATTACCAAAAGTAAGTCCCACTCCTGGTATGCACCTTTAGGGGTATTCTACTCTTCCTTTTGTTGTAAGCATCACCTTGGCCACTCTGTGAGCACTTTGCAATTTTGGACACAGATCTTGGCATAGCTTTCAACCCCATTTCCAATCTTATGGCCATTTCACGTGGGACAATGGGCCATTCACTTTTCAATTCATTTCCAAGACTTCAAATTCAAATTCATTCATTCAACATTTTGTTTCTTATTTTTATGGCACTGGCGGGAGTGGTAACTACCAAAAGTAAGTTCCTCTCCTGGTGTGCACTTCCCTGAGGGGTCTACAAACTTGTCAAAACATCACCTTGGCCACCTTGTGAGCACCTGGCATCAAACTTCTCTTTCCAGGTCCTTGGCCAATTTCAAAATCAGTTATCAACCTCCGTGATGAAGATTGGAACCTCCTCAAGATTCAATTCATTTTTCTTTTCTCTTTTCTCTTTCTTTTATTTTCATTTTATTTTCATTTTAAAATGATCTTTTATCACGTCAATTATCACGTCAAAAATTTTCATTCATTTTAAAATCCAACTCAAATCATGAAGCCAATGTCAAAAGAAGATCAAGCAAGTCCTGCGTCAAATGTCAATCTTTAATATCAGTTTTCAAATTTTTATCTTAATAGTCCTCTTGAATCACTCTCTCCAAATCTTTCCAATAGCCTCAACAGGCTTCACCTTGTATTGGTGCTCAGGAGCTTACCATTTCAAGGTGGGGGGTACTGTCACAACCATGGCAATTCACCTCCTTGGATCCCCATATGGCATATCAAGCCACAGTTATTTTATGGCCAATTGGCCATATCCAACACCAGTGGCCAATATGGCCACGTCATCATCTTATGGACCATTTATGGCCATTTGTGTTTTGGGGCCTTCATGGCCCTTCACCTCAATCCAGAACCCATGGCGGCAATTTATGCCCAAAGGGGCATTTGTGTTCATTTCCCTCAAAACCAGGGGAAATGGCCCAAATGGCTGTTTTTGGCCATTTGGGCTCATAATGCGCATTTTGCGCATTTGCGCACTTTTGCGCATTTTTGTGCACTTTGTGCATTTGCGCATTTTTGCGCACTTTGACGCAAAGTGTCCAAAAGACACTTTCCAGCCTTTTGGGCCAGTTTTTGGCCCAGAACCCAAAAGTGGCCAAAAACCCCAAAGGGCCCAGAAACACCTTTCCAAGCTCTGAAGTCATCACATCCATCCTTTTCCCCTCTGCCTTTCCATCTCAAGACCTTTGGACGTAATCTTCTTTCCAATGAAGCAATATGCCATAAATGATGTTATATATCATTGTGCATCATTTTTCAACAGCAATTCAATGGCGGAAATATCAAATGTTCATTTCAACATTCCAACATCTCATCACGTCATCAAGGCACCCAATCATTCAGAGGAATCATCAAGGCTCAAGAGCAAGTGTTTCAGCGTCAAAGACCAATGACGCCATCAAGCAGTCATTGGTTACTCTCACTCCAAGTATTCCTTCCAAGAGAATACTGTCAATTCATTCTCAAAGTGTATTCAAGAGGCAGTGCCAAAAGAAGTTGTCAAGCGTCAAAGCTCCACTAAATCCATCTTGGCAACCATATTCATTTCAATACAGTCTGGATCCATCAAGACCTGTATTTCATTTTCAAGCATGAGAAATTCATTCAACCCAGTTCAATTTAAATATTAGCCAGCTGTATCAATTCCCAAAACAATCAATACAGCCTCAAGGATCAATACAGATCAGTTTTCAGCCTGAAGAACTCAAGCTCCCAACTTTTCACATATACCGGCTACCCTTTCCACCCTGGGGGGTTTTTCCCCAGGTAATTAATATACTTTGATTTTATTTTATCTTTATTTTCTTTTCATTTTAGTGAAGCAAATACTGATATTATTAATTCAGTCATTTAGCACCTTTCTCTTTTTCTTTCTTCGCCTGTCAATGGATACTTGGTGGTCATATCCTTACTAATTCCATTATTCATTTTTGGCAGGTTGAAACAGTGATTAAAGACTTACTTGGTTGGCTCTTTGGCCATTTGGCTTCCCTTTCCTCTTTGCATCTCATCTTGTACCTGCATATCTTTTAGAGGAATTCATTCTTATTATTTTTATTCTTTATTCTTTTGGAGTCTTCCAAGTGAGTTCCCTGATTGCTGAGTGCCAGGCCACTCTTGTATTTCTGTCCAAGAGCCCCTGTGACAGGCACTCCGCGAGCGTAAGGAGGGTCAGCAGTGTCGGGAGGGCAATACACAAGCGTAACAATAAGTGGTGCCGGGGGCATGTTGGGAGGGCACTACACAAGTGTAAGGATAAGTGGTGTTGGGAGCATATCGGGAGGGCACTCCGTGATCGTAAGGATGGTAAGCAGTGTCAGGAGGGCACTCCGTGAGTGTGATGATGGTCAGCAGTGTCGGGAGCATGTTGGGAGGGCACTACACAAGCGTAAGGATAAGTGGTGTCGGGAGCATGTTGGGAGTGCACTCCGCGAGTGTAAGGATGGTAAGAAGTGTCGGGAGCATGTCGGGAGGGCACTCAGCGAGTGTAAGAATGGTCAGCAGTGTCGGAAGCATGTCGGGAGGGCACTACACAAGCGTAAGGTTGGCTAGCGGTGTCGGAGGCATGTCACGAGGGCACCACGTGAGCATAAAGATGGTAAGGGCCGGGGTGTGAAAGTGTAAGGAGTGGTGACGACGGAGATGGGGGGCAGTGTCAGAGTCTCATCTGGAGGGTGGTGCGCGCGCGTAAGCATGCCAAGCGTTGTGGTGGATTTGGTGGGGATGCGGAAGCCAATGAGGTGAAATTACCCAAGCTTTGCAAATAGTGTTGAAATGGGTTTGGGCTTTGAGTGACATTCTCATGTGACACTTGTGACGATTGACATTGTCTTGACACTGACGTGACATGACCCACTAAATCCAGTGACTATAAAGTGACACTAATGCAACTGAAGCAAGATTTTATACTGACCGCAGTGTGACGTGAAGTCAATCGCCGACGATTGATGCGAGATTTGCCCTGGTGATAAATCAATGGTATAGCCAAGATACCACCAAAATATGGAGCTGAGCCAGATCAAATCAAAAATTATCAAAGTAGAGAGCAAACTCACCCATTCCCAAATATACAAGTCCCATCCTCATAGGACAAAGAATAACAAACTTATTCCTGCTCAAAGTTGTTTCTGAGCATAAACCTTAATTTTCAGCTCTCATCCAAATTACAGAGGAGAAGGCTTGACCTCATAAAATGGGTATTCAAAATAGAGCCATAGGTAATGGCTATCCAATGGTACTAGCCAAACTGAACTAGTGCCACAATTACAGAAGTTATGACCAAAATAAGGTGAAATAAGGGTGATTAAAATATTCACCTCTCATCTAATGTCTACAGTTTTAGTGTGAGATACGTAAAGTTGGGTCTTTTTGAAAAGAGCACAATCAGGGCTATCTGATGGTGCCATCAATTTCCCCATATCTCATCTAGAACAAAAGATATGGAGCAAACAATCTTCATACAGCTTTTGGGAAAATCATAAATGTGTAGAAGAAAACGTTTACATGGCATAACCTTGCCATATTTAATGATAACCATATCAACATGATGTACTGTTGTGAAAAAAAATACAGGGATACTCAATTTACGAACTCTGAGCTTTATATCTCAAAAACTGACAAAGGTATTGAAGGTTCAAGCTCAAAATCCCACAATTACACCAATATAGTCTTATTGTAGGATATTCTCCCATAAGTATTATTATGAGGTGTAAAGAAGACAAAGGAGCTTGTTTATACTTCAATATCTCATAATTCATTCAATACTGGGCTCCCATAGAGGTTCTGTAGAGTATTCTACACATAATACACATCAGAATCAGGCTATGTGGTCCCCAGATGAAAATTGTCACCCTTTATTGTAGAAAACTTCCCAGTTGTGGTTTCAAATCCACTTCTGAGCCCAATACAGGCTTTACAGGCTTTGTGAAAGCCACAAGCCAATAATTGGGAGTGAAAAATCTTCACTTCCTCTACGTGGAAAGGTCTAGAAGCCTTTTCACTCCATTTTAGGATAAAGGGGCCTTTTCAAAGCCAGAAAAGGTTTCCTCATCCTGCTCTTAAATTCCTACGTAGTGCAACTGTCAAAAACAGATATACTCTTGGAAATCAAACAGGTTATACTTTAAATTTGGTTATTGTAGTTCTTATTATAGTCACCCAACTGCTAAGACTGCACCCTGAGCTTTCAGCAGCACTCACCACCACTATATTATTCTATTAAAGCCCTTGATATCTTATTTTCAACCATCTATTCTCATTATCAAAATCATTTTATATCATTTTCTCCATGTCACAGTCAGAGCTAAAGTTTTTAAATACCATTATACACCTTTATCATAAACTCAGCCTGACAGAGTCACTTATCATTCTTATTGCTTCTCCACTAGGATGGGGTGTGGTTGAAATTGATTTTTTTTGGGATACTTGACTTCTTGAGTGGTTCTATTAATGCCACATGGAAGACAGGGTGAACTAACTTCCATTGCAAAGGCAATTTGGGTTGATACGCATGGATTCTAACTTTCTTCAAAGCTTCAAAAGGTCCAAAACATATTTCTGAAATCTTCTTGGTGAGTCTTGTAGTCTTTATATTCTTGGACACTAGCCATATTTTGTCCCCAGGTTGCAACTCAGGTGGAAGTTTCCTATTTCTATCCCCATACTCCTTGACTCCCCTTATTGCTGACTCTAATTATTCTTTGACTACTTGCTGAACTGATTGGAGTTTTGTTGATAACTTGCCAGAAGGTGCGTCTTGAGAAAGATGGATTGAGTCAAAGCTGGGATTTCTTCCATAAATGGTGAAAAAAGGTGATTGCTTTGTTGATGAGTGTTTTGCATTATTATCGGCTAATTCAGCCAAAGGGAGCCAAGTGTGCCAATCATCTTGATGGTAGCTGACCTAAATCCAAAGAGACTGTTCTAAAATCTGTTTTACCCTCTCTGTCTGTACCTCTGTTTCAGGATGAAAAGTAGTTGAGAGATCTCTTGATATCTTGAGCTGCTGAAATAATCGAGTCCAAAATGATGAAACAAATAAAGATCCTCTATCACTAACAATACTGGCTGGAAGACCATGCTTGGAATAGAAATTGTTAATGAAGGATTGAGCTAAGTCCAGGGAAGTCATTGTTCCATCAGTTGGAATGAAGATTTCCATTTTGGAGAACCTGTCCACAACTACTAAAATAGAATCAAAGCTGTTTGACAAGGGCAACTGAGTGATAAATTCCATTTTTCAGGGTGACTCTATGATATAGCTGTACAATCATAATAAAAAACCTATAGCTATGAGTTTGACACAAAATCAAAGCTTATAATTAATATAATAGATGTTTAAAAGGGCTATACTAAATGAATATGGTGATGGTGAGTACTGCTGATAGCCCTGGGTGCAGCATTTATCTCTTGGTTTACAATAATAAGCCCTAAGAGAATTACAATTATAATTTTACCTGTTCAATTCTAAGGGTACCACTCCTTTAGGAAGCTATACCAAGTAACAATAGTAAGAACAGGATGATGGATTGGCCTTCTGGTGAGGAAAGGCCTCCGTTTATCTTGTTCTGAGGTAGTGGTAGGTGGTTTACCTCTGCACACAACCACAGAGTGAAATGTTTCACTTCTGTCGGCTGGTTTGCCGCTCTACACACTCAATACAGACTGGCATTGGGTGGAACTTTGGCTTTAGAACCACAATTTGTCATGTTTACCCTATACAGGGTGAAACGTTTCATCAAACTATGAGCTATTGAAGTATAAAAAAGCTTCTTTGTCTATGTGACACCTCATAATCATAAGTATGGGTTACTATCCCACAGTAAACCTGTATTGGTCTAGATGTGGGATTTTGACCTTAAAGGTGGTCTACCTTTTTCAGTTTTGAAGATATTGAGCTCAAGGTTGGTTAATTGTGTAGCCATGGATGAGATATACATGATGGTACTTCATTTGGTATGGCTAACATCAAATATGGCAAAGTTCTACCATGTTCAATTTTAGTTATTCAGATATATGATTATCTCAAAATCTGTATGGAACATCTTTGCCCCAAAAGCTTTGTTCTAGATGGGATATTGGGAAATGAATGGCACCATCAGATATCTTGGATTTTTCTCTTTCCAAAAAGACTTCACTATAGGTATGTCACACTAAAACTGTAGAATTTAGATGAGAGGTGAATATTTTAATCACCAATATTTGACCTTATTTTGCTCATAACTTCTGTAAATCTGGTGCTATCTTAGTTTGCCTAGTACCATTGGATAGCCCTGACCTAGGGCTCCATTTTGAAGACCCAGCTGATGGGGTTAAGCCTCTTCCTCTGTATTTTAGATGAGAGATCAAAATTAAGGTTTTGTCACAATGTGTCTGCCAGACTTTGGCAAAGGAACTCTTGCCAAAAAGGCTATCAAAATTGTTGCAAGACCCGTTAATACTGGCAAGTTGTAGATCACATTCCACCAAGTGCCAGTACCTCCAGGATTAGAGCACTTCTGTGAGAATTTGAGATATGACCACATATCCAAAAAGGTCACAACAAAATTTCTGTAATAATTATATTGATAATAATTATCTTAAAGAATAGTAAAAATACCATGAATAAGTACAAAATCTGAATTGACTCAGAATCTAATGGGTAATCATATAAAATTAATTACACCATTAGATTCCTCATGGTAAAATACACATATGCCATTTTCATGGCATAAAACCTTATTTAGCTCAGAAACAAATGGAATAACAGGTAAAATGAACTTTACCATTAGATTCTCCATAAAATACCACACGTAAAACAATTATAAAGTTAGTCTCTAAAGTCAATACTTAAGGAATTAAGCTGAATATATGTACTTTTTTGGTCAATGCATATATTCCTGGTTTTTAGCTAATATCTCTTGAAATATACAAGATAGATAGATAAACCAAAAAGAAAGTCAACATGTAATTACTTTAAGAGCACAGATATGAGCTTTATTTTACAAGCTATAAACAAGGTTAGAACCTGTGATGGATTATTGATTAAAATCATTGGAGCTGTTGACCACTTTGTTGTGAAAGTGGTCCAAACTTAAACAAAAGTTGCCAGTCCTATTCTACTAGTTTATATGTGAAGAAAGATGTAATTTGTATTATAATATTCAAGGTATGGCCCCTTGAAAACATGTTTTGAAGTTTCAAATATTAAATTTTGACAGAAAAGATTAGTTACAAGAAAAATCATCAAAAAAAGATTTTTGATGATGTAATAAAACGCCTTTGGAGGTATAATAGGGACATGCAAAGCTATCAGAATCAACTTTTAGAATAGCTGTAGTGTGTATAAATTAAAAGATATTGCTTATCAAAGCTTAAGCTTAAATTTGATCATTGATGATCACTCACTGTAATCTTATTTTATGTTTAACAGTAATATAAGTGATAAAACTGATAAATACTATTAGATTATGATTAATACTACTAAAATCCACAAATTTTAGGCTTCTGCCAAGCCTATGATGTCATCAAACTAATAATGATCAAAGCTTAAGCTTAAATTTGATCATTCATGATCACTCACTATAATCTTATTTTAAGTTTAACAGTTATATAAGTGATAAAACTGGTGAATACTATTAGATTATGATTGATCCTAATAAAATAAATGAATTTTAGGCTTCTCCAAGCCTATGAGGTAACCAAATTTGGAGTTATAGTGATAACTGTAAATGATGGCATAATAACAAGATAAGATGGTTTGATCATGATGTAATCATCCCTAAACATTAAAATACTCATTATTTCTAGCAGATACCATCAGAAAATGTCTACTAGAAGCCTACTGGACTCTATGTGAGCCTTTGAGATATGACCACATACCCAATAAGGTCACAAAATTAATAAAAATAATTATACCTTTAGTATAATTATATTAAAATTACTTAGAATAATTATACAGTAAAAATAATTACTTAAATACACAAAAAATACCATAAATTGGTACAAAAATTGGTTTAACTTAAAAACCAATGAACCAACATGTGAAATAAATTATACCATTGGATTCCACATGGTAAAATACACATATACCATTTTTATGGCATAT
The DNA here is from genome assembly GCA_023105745.1 of Austropuccinia psidii. NCBI lineage: Eukaryota > Fungi > Basidiomycota > Pucciniomycetes > Pucciniales > Sphaerophragmiaceae > Austropuccinia > Austropuccinia psidii. Next base: position 54,994,878 of record JALGQZ010000004.1, read on the forward strand.
CTGTAAAGTCAATATTTAAAGAATTATAAGGTATAATACCTTATAAAAACCATAAAACCTTATTTATCTCAGAAGCTAATGAAAAAACATGTGAAATAAATTGTACCAGTGGATTCCCCACAAAAACCCACATATAAAACAATTAATAAGCTAATTCCCAAAATCAATACTTAAGGAATTATCCTGAATATATGCACTTTTTTGGTCAACACATATATTCAAGGATCATAGCTAATATCTTCTAAACTATACATGCTAGAATGATGAACCAAAAATAAAGTTACCACGTAATTACTGTAAGAACACAGATATGAACTTTATTTTGATAAATTATAAACAAGGTTAAGACTTATAAGGAAATATTGATAAAAATCAACAGAGCTGTTGACCACTTTGTTGTGAAAGTGGTCCATACTTAAAAAAAAGTATACAGTTGGATTCTACTAGTTCATTCGTGAAGAATGATGTAATGTTTATTATCAAATTCAGGGTACAACCCCCGGAAATCAAGGTTTGAAGTTTAAAATATTGAATTTCAACAGAAAAGATGAGTTACAAGAAAAATCATCAGAATTAGAGTTTTGATGATGTAATGAAAGGTCTCTTGGCAGCATAATAAGGTTATGTCGGGCTATCAGAATTCACTCTCTGAATTACTGTAGCGTGAAAATCTTAAAAGTTATTGAAGATCAAAGTTTGAGCTTAAATTGAGCTGTTATGATCACATACTGTAACCTTAAATTAAGTTTAACAGTCTTAAGAGTGATAAAATTGGTGAATACTATTAGTTTATGATTAAAACTAATAAAATACACGAAATTTGGGGTTCTGCCAAGCCTCTGATGTCATCACACTTAGAGTTATAGTGATAACTCTAAATAATGGTGCAATAATGATGTAATATGGTTTGATCATGATGTAATCACCCTCAAACCTTAAAATATTGATCAATTCCAGTGGATATGATCAGTACACGTATACTAGAAGCCTGTTGGACTCTAGGAGGGAGGTATTTACTATAAATAGAGCTCTTTTTACTCTATTTTCCCCTCAGACGCATCAAAAACATTAAAAACAATCAGCTCAAAGGTAATTTCTTTATTCTTTACATATAAAAGTATTATTTTATTAAAGAACAAAGACCACCTTTCTATAATCACTTATTTTGACGTGATTAAATCATTTATTTAATTGTTTTTGTTAAAAATCTCTCTAAAACTCATTTCCACGTAAAAATCCAGAATAATTTGTAATTTTCTTTATTTTTATTGTAAATACAATTTGTAAAAGTTGTATTTATATTTTTTGGCGTAGAATATTTCAAAATTATTATATTAAATGTTAAAAGTAAGTTATTTTCTCTTATTATAATAATTTCTCTATTATTACTCTTTTAATAATTCCTTAATTTAATATAAATAGTATTTATATTAATTTATAACTTTAATATTGGTAATATTATTGTTATAAATTGTTTTTTATTAATAAAAAACAATTTTTTACGCCTTTATTATTTGTTGGTAACAATAATAAAGAGCTTTTTTAAATATATTAATTATTTTATATTAATATATTTATTTATTATATTATATTTTCATAATATAAATTATATTATTATATTTATTTAATAATATAATTATTTTACGCCATAATAATAATATTTCTTTATTATTATTATACTTTTAATCTTATTTATTTCATTCATAAGGACATTCAGAGTACAATAAGTAACAAATTAGTAATTTATTACTTATTGTTTCATAGTCAAACCTTACATTTGGGGGCCTGGCCGTGATATCTACTTAAAAGACCTTTTAAAAAGATTCAAATTGGGTTTATCCAATAATAAATTACATTTATAATCATAAATTATATAATAATTTTACATTTTATTGATTTTAAAAGCTATTGAGGCATTTGGAAAGAAATTGTACTGTCTTACACGTGGTGTTTCACATCCTTAGATTTGCAAGAACTTTCTTTGAGTGACTCTAGTGATTAAAAAAAAAGATATTTTATAAACTAAAAATAATTTTATTATAATTTAATTTAATAAGAATCATATTCATTTTTTTTTATTTTATTCTTTAAAAATAAAAAAATATATATAAAAAAAATATTAAAAAATATTAAAAACCAATAAAAAAGTTATTTTTATTCATTTTTATTCATTTCTTTATTTATTTCAATTTTTTAAAGACATAAAAGCAATTTCTACGTGGAAAATTGCCATATCTTGCCAAAGATAACACTTTTTACAAAAATACTTATATTTATTTGTCTTTTTTAGTGTTTGAAGATAACCCAACAGAAGACAACCAAGCTACTGTGGAGAGGTTGGTGGAAGAAACTTGTCAAAGTTCTCCAACACCAGTTATCACCAAAAGAAAGAAAGCTAAGAAATTAGACTTTCCTGGACCCACCATTCAAGACTCTGAAGGTGAGCACCTCTTTTTAAATTGCCATAAAAGAATTTTATTCTAAAATACTTTTATTTTTTCTTAATCTTTAATTATGACTACCAGAAGAGGTTCCCAATACTCCATCCAATCAGATGGAGCTGGACTCAGAAGTAGAATTGATCCCTCAAAAGGGAAAAGAAAGGGCAATATCCCCAGTGGAACAGAATCCACACAAGGAAGTGCCTTATCCCAAAGGCAAGTCCCAGAAATGCCCATGATATCTGAGCCTGAATTGGAACTAAGTATTAGTAACTCAAACAGATACAAATCACATTCAGAAGGCTCAAATAGACATCTACATGAGCCAGTACAAGCAGTATTGCACAGTGTACAAAGACAAAGATTGGGAAATGTTGCCTCAAATACACCAAGGAGTGATGAACTCCTGGCACATCCTGCAAAAGTTCCTGAAAGAGGAGGAGATAGTGAAATACTCCAATGGATGGAATCCACTGTCATCCAAACCTCAAATCAAAAAAATCAAGGACTACCATGCCAAAAAGAGGGAGGCAACCAAGGAAGAAGCCCCAGTAGCTTCTACCAGCAAGCCCCAAGCCAACCCACTTCCCCAAGAAGGGAAGAAGAACAAGAAAAAGCAATGGAGGAAACCATATTCCCCAAGCTACAGAATCCCAAGAATCCAAAAGGATGCCATGGACAATGTTTTCAACATGGCCAGAACCTTGATGGAATTCAAGGACAAAGAGGAGCAAAGAATGAGACAACCTCATTTCCCAAAGAAGTAACTTTGTCAAAAGATGTTGTAAATACTTTAACAGAAATTAAAAATAGTATATTACCTCTAAAAGAAATTAAAGACAGTTTATTATCACTACAAGAAATAAATAACAATTTATCTTCTTTAACAAAAATTGTTGTGCAAAACAAAAAAGAAATTGACAACATTAAGTTTATTGTTGAAAATAATAAACCAAAGAATTTAATTGACAATACTCAAAAATTAATACAAGGACAACAAGAATTGTATAAATACATAAAAGATATCAAAGACAAAACTTTGACAATCAATTATGATGTGTGTATTGATAATCTTACAGAAAAATTGAATAAATTAAGTATTTCTGTAGAAAAATTTGAAGAAAAGACTTCATCACACCAAAAATTACTTTTGGACCATGTGGAAAAAAGTGATGAAGCAAGAATGCATCTAAAAGATGATATTCAAATTGAAATAAGGCTTATCACTGAAAAAATGGATAAAATTAATGAGGCAAATTTAAATATGCCAAAGTTATCAACTCCATTTTCCCATATAAGGAGCCCTGTTAAAACAAAAGAGGAATTGTCAAATCCTTTTATAACAGACTTAAGTCACCAAGATAATAACCAAGTCTTGATGAAAGAGGCACCTCAATTAAAAGAATGGCCAACATTCACAGGAGAAGGTGAATATGACCACATGTCATTTATTAAAACAATTGACATGTTACAAGAAGATTATGCCATAACAGATGATTTAATCACTGCAAGATTACATTCACTATTTGAGAAATCTGCTAAAAGATGGTATTATGGCATAAGACAAACAAATGGCAAAAATACCTGGTCTTGGTGGAAAAAAGAAATAATCACCAAGTGGGCAAATGATGCCTGGAGGTATAAGATAGAAAATGCATTTGAAAACTCTTTCTTTGATCCAGAGAAAGACAAACCTTTAACTTGGTTCTTAAAACAAGTTGAAAGGCTCAATGCACTATACCCAGAAATGTCACAGAAGATGGTGCATATGAAAATACTTAGAAATTGTGGAGGGGAACTAGAACATGCCCTAAGAAGCAGATGTTTAGAACCATGCTCCACAGAAGCTTATATAAATGCACTAGAAGATATAGTGACAAGAACAAAAATTGGCAGGACTTGGAAAAAATTGGACATTAAAAGCCCAAATAAACCATTTATCAAAAAAGATAAATCAAAAGAATCCTTTAAGCCCAATACATCCAACAATAATGAGCAAAGAAAATGCCATAAATGTGGAGGTATTGGAGACTTAGCCAATAATTGCCTTAAAAAGGAAAAAATCAATGAAATAGTGGAAACAGAAAACCACAATGACAAAGGGGAGGATTCTGACTCTGAAAAAGAGACAGAAGAGTCAGAAAGCTCTGAAAGTGATGAAATCAATATAATTAATGCACAAATTAATAATATTGACATAATTTATGAAGTACTAGATGTTAATTCAAATTTACCACAAGTTGGAACACCTGACACAAACCTGACAAACATACAAGATGCCAAAATGTATAGAGCCAAACCTGCAAGAGGAATGGGATATACAGCTGGAAAATCAAGTATAAGCATTGTTATGGTTGATAACCAAGAAGGAAAAGTCAACTTAGACACAGGAGCATATTGCACATGTGTTGGCAAAAGTTACTTAGAAACCATGGTCCCAGACTGGCAAGAGAAACTCATGCCAATACAAGGTGTCAAATTCAGTAGTGCAAGTGAGAGCATGAAGCCCCTTGGAATAGTTGATTTAACACTAATTTTTCCTCATCCTTCACAGTGTGTCAGAATTAAAGTGGGATTTGTAGTAATGGACAACTGTACCAGTAATCACTTTATCCTGGGAAATGACTACTTATCAATCTATGGTATAGATATCTCTAACCAGAAGGATAGATATTTTACCATAGGAAACAACAAAAGACAAAAGTTTGGCTTCTTAAATAACAAAAAACAAATTACAGTTATTAAGAATGAAGAAAAGTTTCCAGAAAAGGAACTTTTTATATCTGAACAACTTAAAGAAGCAGAATTCAATCAAGAATTAACAGAAAAAATGAAAGAAAAATTGATTGACCTTCTATTTAAGTATAAAAATGCCTTTGCAACTGACAAAGAGCCACTAGGTGCCATAATTGGACATGAAGTGGATATAATTCTTAATGTAGAAAAGCCTTACCCACCTTTATTAAGAAGACCTGCTTATCCAGCCAGTCCAAGAGCTAGAGAAGCCCTATAAGTACACATTAAAGAATTAATGGACCTTGGAGTATTAAGAAAGGTTGGACATAATGAACAAGTAGAAGTTACTACACCTGTCATTATAACTTGGCATAATGGAAAATCAAGAATGGTAGGAGATTTCAGAGCCCTGAATACCTATACCATTCCAGACAGATATCCAATACCAGAATCCATGAGACATTAACCCAATTGTCACAAGCTAAGTTCATAACAGCTATGGATGCTCTTAAGGGTTTTCACCAAAATGTCTTAACAGACAATGCCAAAAAACTACTAAGAATAATAGTCCATTGTGGAATTTTTGAGTACTTAAGAATGCCATTTGGAATAAAAAATGCACCTTCCCATTATCAAAGAATGATGAATACCATATTTCCTGAAGAATTATCAGAAGGATGGTTAATTATCTATATTGATGATATTATAGTTTGCTCAGAAACTTGGGAAAATCACCTCACAATACTAGAAAGAGTACTACAGAAAATATTCCAAGTGAATATGAAAATTTCCTTGAAAAAGTGTCATTTTGCATATAGTGAATTAAAAGCACTAGGACAGTACTACTTAAACCTATGCCTCAAACCAAAAAAGAAATGCAATCATGTCTAGGATTTGCTGGTTACTATAGACAGCATATAAAGGACTTTGCAAAGATTGCTAAATCCTTGTATAAGCTATGTGACCAACAAACAGTCTATGAGATGACAGAAGAAAGAGTCAAGGCATATGAAGAATTGAAAAATTCCTTAACAAATGCCCTATTTCTTCTAATTCCAGATTGGAAACTACCCTTCAAATTGTACATTGATGCTTGTGGAGAAGGATTAGGTGCTGCACTTCACCAAACACAAATTATCAATGATAAACCTGTGGAAGGACCAATTTGTTTCATTTCAAGGCAAATAAAGCCAACAAAAGCAAGGTATGGAGCAAGACAAATGGAATGCTTATGCTTAGTGTGGGCTTTAGAAAAACTGCATTATTATTTGGATGGCACAGTATTTGATGTAATCACAGACTGTAATGCTGTGAAATCACTATTAAATATGAAGACTCCAAATAGACATATGCTGAGATGGCAAATTGCTATCCAAGAATATAGAGGAAATATGACTATTGTTCATAAATCTGGAAATATTCATAAAAATGCAGATGGTCTTAGCAGATGGGCTCTAGCAAATACCCCTGACAAGCCAGCATGGGTACCTCAAGAAGAGCACCATATAGAAGGAATATGTGTTACAGACATTGGCACAGAATTCTTTAACCAAGTTAAAGAAAGCTATAAGACAGAAAAAAATTGCCATATCTTGAGCCGACTTCTAATGAAAGACTGCAAAGATCCATCACTTTCATTAAAACTAGATGAAATATGGAAAAAGGCATATGATGAAGGAAGATTCCACCTCCTTGATGGAATCCTTTACCATAGAACAAAACACACATGTGTTATGGCCTTAACAGACAGAACACTAACAAACACTATTTTACATGAGTGTCATGATAGTGTTGCATCTGGACATCTCTCAGAAGACAGGACACTAGAGAGGGTGAAAACCTGCTCTTGGTGGCCAAATTGGAAGAAAGATGTTGCAGAATACTGCCAAACCTGTGACAGATGTCAAAAAGCCAACAGAGCCACAGGAAAGAAATTTGGAATGATGATCCAAATCCAAGAACCAAAATCCCCATGGGAAATAGTTCATATGGATTGGATAACAGCATTACCCCCAGGAGGAGACAGGAGCTATAATGCATGTCTAGTGTTAGTTGACAGGTACAGTAAAACTCCCATGTTCTTACCATGTCATAAAGATGACACAGCTATGGATACAGCCATAATGATATGGAATAAGGTCATTAGCCACACAGGCTTATCCCAAAATATTATAAGTGACAGAGACCCAAAGTTCACTTCAGCATTATGGACAAATCTCCATAACTTGTTTGGCACAAAGTTATCATTCTCAACAGCTTACCATCCTCAAACTGATGGTTTAGCAGAAAGAATGATACAAACCCTGGAGGATATGATCAGAAGATTCTGTGCTTATGGGCTAGAATTCAAAAATTCTGATGGTTTTACCCATGATTGGTGTACACTAATACCAGCACTTGAACTGGCATATAAAACATCAATCCATTCCTCTACTGGAAAAACACCAGCAATGCTAGAAAAAGGTTGGAATCCAAGACTTCCCTATAATACCCTCAAAAAGGACTTAGTGGATATACACCCAACAGCAAGCAGCTTCAAGATAATGCTTGACAAAGAAAGACACCATGCAAACAGATGCATGCAAGACTCTTTCAAATATGCAAAGGAAAGATGGGATAAAAGTCATAAACCACCTGACTTCAAAATAGGAGATTTGGTCTTAGTATCAACCCTCAATTTCAATAACATAAAAGGCCCAAAGAAATTGAAAGATTCCTTTGCAGGACCATTTATGATAAGAGCACTTCATGGACCCAATGCTGTGCAATTAGAACTCACAGGTGAACTAATGAACAAACACCCAACTTTCCCTGTAAGTTTGATAAAACCTTACAGTTCAAGTGACAAGGAGTTATTTCCACTAAGAAATAAACCCCCACTTGAGATTCCCCCCTTGGAAGAAGGAGAGGAAAAGAAAATAGTAAAAGTCCTTAAAGAAAGAAGGACAAGAAACAAAAAAGAAAGAGAATACCTTGTAAGGTATAGAAATTCAACTCAAGAAGATGAATGGCTACTTGAGAAGGATATAACAAATGCTGATAAGCTACTAAGAAGGTTTAGACATGAAAGAAAACCTAAAGAATAATAAAATTAAGCATTTTTGTGCTTCAAGACTAGTAAAAGTCTAATGAAGAGGTAGGACAGTGGATGATACCCTAATCACACATATCAGATTGTTGTACAATCTTTTTTGGTGGTAGGGAATGTGAGCCTTTGAGATATGACCACATACCCAATAAGGTCACAAAATTAATAAAAATAATTATACCTTTAGTATAATTATATTAAAATTACTTAGAATAATTATACAGTAAAAATAATTACTTAAATACACAAAAAATACCATAAATTGGTACAAAAATTGGTTTAACTTGAAAACCAATGAACCAACATGTGAAATAAATTATACCATTGGATTCCACATGGTAAAATACACATATACCATTTTTATGGCATATCTGTAAGGTCAATATTTAAAGAATTATAAGGTATAATACCTTATAAAAACCATAAACCTTATTTATCTCAGAAACTAATGAAACAACATGTGAAATAAATTGTACCAGTGGATTCCCCACAAACATCCACATATAAAACAATTAATAAGCTAATTCCAAAAATCAATACTTAAGGAATTATCCTGAATATATGCACTTTTTTGGTCAACGCATATATTCAAGGATCATAGCTAATATCTTCTAAACTATACATGCTAGAATGATGAACCAAAAATAAAGTTACCACGTAATTACTGTAAGAACACAGATATGAACTTTATTTTGATAAATTATAAACAAGGTTAAGACTTATAAGGAAATATTGATAAAAATCAACAGAGCTGTTGACCACTTTGTTGTGAAAGTAGTCCAAACTTAAAAAAAAGTATACAGTTGGATTCTGCTAGTTCATTCGTGAAGAATGATGTAATTTATATTATTAAATTCAGGGTACAACCCCCTGAAATCAAGGTTTGAAGTTTAAAATATTGAATTTCAACAGAAAAGATGAGTTACAAGACAAATCATCAAAATTAGAGTTTTGATGATGTAATGAAAAGCTCTTGGCAGCATAATAAGGTTATGTCAGGCTATCAGAATTCACTCTCTGAATTACTGTAGCGTGAAAATCTTAAAAGTTATTGAAGATCAAAGTTTGAGCTTAAATTGAGCTGTTATGATCACATACTGTAACCTTAAATTAAGTTTAAAAGTCTTAAGAGTGATAGAATTGGTGAATACTATTAGTTTATGATTAAAACTAATAAAATCCACGAAATTTGGGGTTCTTCCAAGCCTCTGATGTCATCACACTTAGAGTTATAGTGATAACTCTAAATAATGGTGCAATAATGATGTAATATGGTTTGATCATGATGTAATCACCCTCAAACCTTAAAATATTGATCAATTCCAGTGGATATGATCAGTACACGTCTACTAGAAGGCTGTTGGACTCTAGGAGGGAGGTATTTACTATAAATAGAGCTCTTTTTACTCTATTTTCCCCTCAGACGCATCAAAAACATTAAAAACAATCAACTCAAAGGTAATTTCTTTATTCTTTACATATAAAAGTATTATTTTATTAAAGACCAAAGACCACCTTGCTATAATCACTTATTTTGACGTGATTAAATCATTTATTTAATTGTTTTTGTTAAAAATCCCTCTAAAACTCATTTCCACGTAAAAATCCAGAATAATTTGTAATTTTCTTTATTTTTATTGTAAATACAATTTGTAAAAGTTGTATTCATATTTTTTGGCGTAAAATACTTCGAAATTATTATATTAAGTGTTAAAAGTAAGTTATTTTATCTTATTATAATAATTTCTCTATTATTACTCTTTTAATAATTCCTTAATTTAATATAAATAGTATTTATATTAATTTATAACTTTAATATTGGTAATATTATTGTTATAAATTGTTTTTTATTAATAAAAAACAATTTTTTACGCCTTTATCATTTGTTGGTAACAATAATAAAGAGCTTTTTTAAATATATTAATTATTTTATATTAATATATTTATTTATTATATTATATTTTCATAATATAAATTATATTATTATATTTATTTAATAATATAATTATTTTACGCCATAATAATAATATTTCTTTATTATTATTATATTTTTAATCTTATTTATTTCATTCATAAGGACATTCACAATACAATAAGTAACAAATTAGTAATTTATTACTTATTGTTTCATAGTCAAACCTTACACTCTAGAAGGGAGGTATTTACTATAAATAAAGCTCTTTTTACTTTATTTTCCCCTCAGACGCATCAAAATATTAAAACAATTAAGTAAAAAGGTAAAATGTTTATTCTTTGTATATAAATCTTTTATATTAACAAAGAACAGAGTGAATATTCATTATAATCATCATTTTTGACATGACTACTTCAACTGTTCTGCGGTTTTTCTATACTTCTCTTGAAAACTCTGATTTCCATGTAAAATCAAGAAAATTTGTAATTGCTCTTATTTTTATTTGTAAATACAATTTGAATAAGTTGTATTTACATTATTTGGCATAAATTCGTCAAAAATTATTCTATTAAGCATCAAAAGTAGGTGATTTTCTCTTATTATAATAATTTCTCTCCATTATTTCTATTAATAAGTCTTCAATTACGAAAAATAGTATTTATATTAATATAAAACCCATACACCACAGAAAAAGACTGGGGACTTGCATACAGGTCCTTTACAGTATCTTCAGCTTATGTCTGAGTGTATCTCTGGAAGTATCCCTAGTTTAACTCACATTAATTGTATTCTGAGATTTTTACTCCCCCTTTAATTTTTATTACTATTTTCTCAACCCAATATATACACTGGCAACAAACATAGGTAATGAATATTATTCAATTTTCGGATTGTGAGAACATTGTAATTCCCTCATGATGCTTATAGTTAGTAGAATAATCTTCAAATCCTCTCATCAATTGGGCTCCTTAGAAGTCACTTCATGAATGCTAGTGGATTTTGAACGCTCATCCAGCTATATGGGGAGCCTTGAAAAGGAATTCTTTGATACTTGTAGCATTAATTGCTTCTTTGATCTTATTGTCATTCCACTGCCTTGATTCTTGAGTTTATTTGAGTTTAATTTATCTTTCATGTTGGCTTAAAGACTGAGGATAACTTAAGAATTATGAAATTCTATTTACCAGAATTCTTGTTTTCAGATGAATCAGAAATTGAGCTTGAATTGATTTCACACAATTATAATAATAAGTAACGATGAATTTGAAAATTATAATGGTAATTATTTTGAGGGAATCCTGTCCAAATTTAAATTAAAAATGGGTATTCCTCCTTAAAATTATGAATATTTTGGAAAAATAAGATCTAATAATTTTATAATAAGTAAAATACCTCTCCTTGAGTGATGATTATCATCATAGAAATTGGTGAAAATTATTGGAAAAGATGTTTCCATACAAATTAATATTGATTTATTAGAATAATCTTTGAAAATAAAATATGGATAAATAATAAACTTGAATCTCTTCAAATAGTGCGCCAATGGCCTTCAACATGATTTAATGAACACCTTTGAAATTAGATTCTTGAGAATTTCTGCAAGGGAAAAATAAACAAAGTATAGGAATAATTTGATGAATTAAGAAAGAGTTGGAAAGGTGTTGCATGGGCCACAAGTGAGAAATTTTGTCCAGTGCTGGATATATTTTGGAGGGAATTCCACATTTGGGAAGGAACTTGTCTCCTCATAGATAATTTCTTTTAAAATCAAAATCCAAGAGTTTGGGACAACAGTAATGAGAAATTTAATTGATCTTCAGATTTGGAATATATTTATGTCCATTAATAAACTAAGTTTCAAAATGTAAGTCATTTTTTACACTATCAAGAACAATTCAGGGGCTAAATCTTTAGCTTATCAAAATCACTTACAAACTCCCCAGGGTCTTTCCACTATATAACCCATGCAATCCTATCATTTAGTTTCCATTTGTCCTATAAATTCATATCACACTCATATATTAAATTTTCATTCTAAAAATTTACAGTATGATTTCAATATTTTGTCTTGGGTTTTTTATTATTCAAATTGAAAAAAAATCAATATTGAACAATTCTTTCCAACCTCTCTGAGCTCAGTAATATTCAGAAGAGTATTTAATTCTATTCATATACTATTAGAATCTGACTTGAGTCATATTGGGAGCCTTAATTCCTTCCAGAGTTTCCATCTGGGTCCACTGCTTGATATTTTTGGAGGAGTGGCTGAAGGCTTGAGTCCTGAAACATATAAAAAATACAAAAACAATAATAAAGTGCTTTTTATAAATTCTTTCATAAATTTCAAGAATAAAGATAAAAATATTCTATTACATGGATGTGTTTTTGTAGATAAAGGGAATATTTTCCAAACAAGAGAGGCTTTCAAGAATGCAAACATGGCTCTGAGACATATTGGAAACTATAGCTCACCTTTATTTATTGATATTCCTGAAGATTGTGATCTTTATCAAGCTTCCAACAATCAAAGTTTAACTAGTTCTGTTACTTCAGTACCTAATTGTCAAACCAATCTTTCATTGCACCAAATCCAGGGTATTTCCTTTCTTTTAAATATTGAAAATAATATGGAAAAAATTTGTGAAAATCTATGGAAACATCCAGATAATTTGTGGATTAAAAACGTGTTTTCTAATGCTGTTGAAAATGGGCTGATACCACAAGATATTGGGTGCAAAAGTAGGGGTGGAATATTGGCTGATGATATGGGACTTGGAAAATTGTTGACAACTTTATGCTTGATTAAAAAAACACAAGATGAAGCATTAAAGTACTCAGCAATATCTAAGGACCATGTCCCAGCTACTTTGATAATTGTACCACTTTCTACTTTGCATAACTGGGAGAATGAAATAAGACTACATTTTCATGATGGTAGTTTACCATATTCAATATTCCATGGTTCCAATTGTAAGTTCATTTCATTCCAAAACTTGAAGCAGAATGCAATTATCATAACCACATATGATGTTATTGCTAGTTATAATGCTGATTATGTTCATGGGATGAGAATAAATCCTCTTTTGGTGAATTGGTTCAGAGTAGTGTTGGATGAAGCACAGTAAGCTTCTCCTTGTGATTCTTAAATAAAAAAGTACTGAAATGTTTACATCAATTAGCTACATAAAGGAACAATCTACTCATAGAGCATTCACAATATTGAATTTAAAATCTGAAAGAAATTTATGCCTTACAGGAACACCATTACAAAACAATCTTTGGGATCTTCATAGTCTGTTGAGGTTTTTACAAGTAGAACCATGGAATCTCAAGCCTTTATGGGAAAATTGCATAATCAAACAAATATCATCGGGAATCAAATGGCAATCCAATCATTACAGCTTATAATGCAAACACTCACCTTGAGAAGATTGAAAGCCAACCTACTGGATCTTCCCAATAAAGTGCAACATGGAGTTGGAATTGAGATCTATGAGCCATGGAAAACACTTTATTTCAAAAAGCATGAAGAGTTTAGTGCATTGTATGGAAAACAGAGGTTGAAAGCCGTTCAATGGGATTCATCAGAATTTTTCTCCAGATTATCAGATTTGAGGCAGCTTTGCAATCCTCCAGCACTAATAGAAAGGGAAGAAGGGGGAAGGAGATATACCTGGAAAGAAGGATCCAAAGTGGTTCATCTTGTTAGCCATCTCAAGGAATTTTTTCAGAAGGAGCGACGCTTAATATATCCCAAAGCAGTTGTTTTTTCAGAATACAAAAGGTTTCTTGACATGTGAGCTCAACTCCTTCTACTACCTGTCATTTGAATGATTTTATTGATTAAATATTGTAAAAAGTATTGAAATTGCACTGGATGAAAGTGGAATATCCAATTTGATGATGCATGGAATGCTCAAAAATGATCAAAGGATACAAATCCTTGAAGAATTCAGAAAAAATCCAAAATCTCAAGTTCTTCTTACAACAAAAGGCACAGGTGGTGTTGGTATTGATCTAAGATGTGCTCAAAATGTCTACATAATGGTAAGAGAGTATTTTGATACACTTGAAGCTTATTCTAATATTATTCCAATTACTTAAATTAGGAACCAGGTTGGAACCCTTCAACTGATGATCAAGCAGTTGATAGGCTTTATCGGCAAGGTCAAAAGAACAAAGTTCATGTATTTCATTATATAACTGTTGGTAGTATTGAGGTAAATATTCAGCAAGTTAGAAGGAAGAAACAGCAGCTTCAGATGTAAGATATTTTATACTCAACCAATATTTATCTTTTTTAGTAGGTAAATTTTTTTTATTTCACTTCAGGTTGAGCATTGGACATTTAGGTACTGTGGATCATGAATTGGAAAAATTGATTGTGGAAACAATAGAAAAATCATGAATTATTTTTTTAGGTTTCAGATAGCTGAAGTAAATTATGAATATCTATACATGGCTTTGATTGTAACATTAGCTTCTCATCATTAGTAAGCTTGGAAATATAATCATCTGAATAAAGATTTTCTGGAAGTCCAATTGGAACTTTGGCATCTTTCTCAAAAATACCACTTTGTACTCTTCTACTTTCCAAGACATTTGGAATTCTATTGAATTTAATTTTTTGTATTTGCTTTTGAATTAATAGAGAATCTAATTGACTTGCTAACTTTGAGAATAAAGCTGACCTCCAAGGGGACTTTAGTTTTATTAATGATCCATTTTCATCTTCAGTAGCAGAGTAGCATCATGGCTCATCAAATATGGAAGCTTCATCTTGATTAATTTTCAATGATAGCAATGTCTCTGACTGATTTGATGATAACTGAATATTAAATAACATCAATTGGTGTAAAAATCAATCACAAAGAAAATAAAAACATACTTTTTTACGCCACCTTGATTTCTGCTTCTGACTGGCGTTTTTTGAAAGTGCTTCAGGAACCAATTTATCATTCTTAAGATCCTCTTGCTTCCCTCTGAACCAGTGCATTAGTATTAAAGACTTATTATTATGTGTATTATCCTTTGGATTTATCAAGAATATTTTCAATTCTCCTTGTTGGTGTAGATAGTTCCAGTGCTTGAGAACAAATTTTGCAAATATTTGATTCCATTTTGATTCCCAACATTGATTCCAAGCAAAGGTTGACATTGGGAAGCCTGATTTGAAGAGATCCTCTAGAAACATAGTTTTGTACATTGGTGAAATTAATATTCTTGGGTTTATAGACAGTCTATCCTCTCCTGAGCTGTGATTATGGGGATTTGTAATTGGATTATCAGTGCAAGAAAAGGGTAAGTTCTCAACAATTTTGAGACTTTCTTCTGATGGAAGAGATTTCCAACTATTTATATCAGATGGAGATTGGAAATAGTTGATTTCCATGATCAACCAGCATAATTGATGTATGGATCTTGATATTGCACTGGTAGGTAGTGGGATGATGGGATGTAATATCTTGTTGCTAGTCCTGTTTGATTGGGGTATAGAGGTCTCAAAAAAGTAATGTGAAGCTTTAGGCATAGTAAAACAGGTTAATTAAAGTCAGATTTCGGGGTATAGGTGGAAGAATCAAGAGAAAGGCTCCTATTTATCATGAATGAGAGGATTCTGGAGCCCTGTATTTATTTCTTAAAGTTTGAATGAGCCTGGAAGAAGCTATATTGTGTAAAAGGAGCTTATTTGGGAAAGTAAGCAATGAGGTATTGGGTGAAGCAAAGTAATCTTAGCACAATCAAAGATTCTTTGAATAGAAATCACCCTGTTTTGAAAGAATAAAATTAAATTACAGAAAACACTGATCAAGTTAACAAGGTGTTTATATTGGCTTTATCAGGGAGAGCTAGTACAGGCTGTCCATCTATGGTATTTTTTTCGAGCCATGCCTCACTGAAGTCTAATACTAAACATTTGGCCACTTCCAATTTTTTTGGAGCAGTGGGAACAAATTCATGGGTTTTTGAGAAAAATGCCTTGTTAAAAATATCCAAAATATATGCATTTGTTCTCTTCCAAATAGGCTCATAAGGCCTTTCCTCAGCAATAACACTATCAATAATTTCAATCATCTGCAATGCTCCTTTAGCTGAGCTTTTTCTCCAATCTCTTGAGCAAACCATTAAGCCTCTTACCCCAGAAGCAAGAAATGAAGCTAAAATATGATAGCAGGGCTTAACTAAGCCTATTTTTGATTGTAGCTCTGATGAGGTCTTAAGGTGTTCTTTGGACCTTTTATGAGTGAGCACAAATCTATCAGGAATATTGACTGGAAGAACTTTTGAATGTGCTAGTATCAGGACATATGAGATCATAAGATGTAAAATGGAATCATTGAAAGATATTAAGCTATTCATTCCATAATGAATTGGCTGGTTTTCCTCCTTTTCATCAAGGGTATTTTCAATTTGAGATGAATGGGATGGTCTTGTGCTGAGGCAGGACACTAAAAATTCCAGGCTGAGTCTTTGAACTAACAAGGGATCATCTTCTGTTGATTTCGTGATTTCAAACTTTTCAGGTTGTATGAGATCTTGTGCAGAAACTGATATTGACTCCAGTATTATATTGGACCAGAACTGTTTCTTTTGAAGATTAGGGACAAAGAGGGATTGTGCCAATTGAAAGAGTGGTTGATGTGATTTGGGAATGTTTTGCATTTAAATTTTAGAATCCAAAGTAAAGATAGGGACATTCCAGGCTTCAGGATCATTGAAAGGATCATATTTCTTTGGTGAAAATATATCTAATCCTGAAAAAAGCAAGTAAATATCAATGTTCTGGATGAAAAATGAATGAATGTCTTTTGTATTTACCAGATTTATCCAAATCCACTAGCCATTTGCTAATGCTAAGAGATCCAATACTTTGAGAGTGTATTCCTTTTGGTAGTTTGGTAGAAAATGGCCTTTGGGGAATTTCCTGGAATCGTTCTCTTACTAGATTTTCAACATTAACCTGGCAGTTCTTCCATGAGGATACAGAAAGTGGCTGATAATGGCTGATTTTCTCTTCAAAGTGATCTTAGTGAATGGGATTGAATACTCCGGATTGAGGAAGCTTTTTCTTGTGGGATTTTGAAGGCTCTTCATTACTGGTTTGGATTACTTTTGACGTTGATGGGTTGTTATCTACAAGTATGAAATTGGAGTTAGGTTTTTCTTTTGAGTGTTTGGTAGATGTAGGTTGTATCAAGGGCTCCTCAATTTTTGATTTTTCTTTTTTTGTAATGGTTGAAGCTGGAAAACTTTGTATATTTGATTGATCATTTTGAGAAATGTTATTGACTTCAAGGCTGGAGTTTGACGTGGATAGGGCTTTTTCAAAATCATTTTGAGGTTGAAATAGTCCTGGTTCTAGATTTTGAGAATCTGACTGATTTTGTGGGTGTGATTTCTCAGTATCATAATTGCATTCCAATTTCTAAGAAAGAAAATATTCAGGGAATATAGTTTAATCTTTGATTAAAGCCTAAAGAAAATATTGAGATATACTTCTTGATTCTTTTCCTTTATACTTTGATTAATTTTGGCCTTTTTATTACTCATACTAGAAGAAGATATGAAATACCTCTTTATTGATGTTTGGGAGGATGCTGAAATAACAACCTTGGCTTCAGGGGGTAATGATCCACCTAGCTGTACACCTAAATTATGATTTGAATTCCAATTAAAAATGGCTCCATATGGGCAAAAGCTGGAAAAACATACGATACAGATCATCTTCAAGTATTTTGGAGACCTCTTGTATTTTTTTTCTTGCATATTTGGGAAAGTGAGAATCGCAGGTAGCAAGCTTGAGAGAAGGAAGAAATTTGGAGATTTTGGATATGAATTCTGATTTTTCAACTTGCTTTGGCTCTATTTCAAGTAATGGATCCATTTTGAAGCAGGGATTATCTGAAATTGACTGAGTTTTAATTATTATAAATAAGTTTATGAATTTATTTTTGAAATGAAATTGAAAAAAATAGAAGGTGGGCGTTCTTTACAGTGTTCAAGACAGATTGGACTATTATGGAATGTAGGAATTTGGGAAGGCATATATCATGATGACTTTTATTAAATGTCTATAGTTTTGTTTGAGCATTGCTCAATATATAATACCTTGGGGGAAATTGAAAACCAAAGCAGGCATAAATAAGAGGCTTATATATTAAATAATTTTGAGAAGCTATAGCACAGTTCAGCTTTGAAAACATTAAATAAATAACAAATTTATGACTGATGGTCATAATTGTGAAAGCCCACATTGTGGCTAAATTATAAATTCTTACAATGGGTGACTTTTTAAAATATTTCAAATCATGTTTTCTTTTGAAGTACATTGATTACTAAACTCTAAGCTTGGAAAACATATAGGACACTTCAGCTCTCAAATACACTACAAAAATACTAATTTTATGACTGCTAGTCATGATTTTAAAAGGCATCTTTTGACTTGGTTATTAATTCACTCAATTGGTGAATTGTTAACATAATTTATCTCTAATTATATTTCCAAATACATCTATTACAAAACTCTAAGCTTGGATAAAAAAAGGAATAGGAGATAAACATTATTCAGGATTCATACGATTATGACTACTTGAACCAGCTTCAATTCCACTGAGAGAAGATCTTCCTGGCCTCTGTATGATGTGACGTCCCCTTTTTGTCTTGGCCTCAATCTCTAATAAAATATTTTGGAGCCCAATCGGTTCTTTTACCAGTAAGTGGTTTCTTTCAACTTCTGAAATTGTGTTTAAGTATATTGTGGAATAACAATCTAAAGGTAAGCAATGTGGGACATTAGTTAAATCAGAATTATAGTCTAATTTCTCTCCATCCCTATGAAGCATACGTTGAACTCTATTCTTTTCAAGCTGGGTTTTGGCACTAAGGGTCATTGCTAGATCCAATTGCCTTGTACACAAGGTCAAAGCTTCACTACGCCAAACTCCAACAAGTCTTTTGGGTGCTTTTCCAAAGTCAGAATTATCCTCTACATCTGAAGTTGCTTTTATATCAGTATATATTGCAGAGAAATCATTGTTTTGAGGGAATAATTGACGTGCTATTTTGAAACGGGCAGCTGTCACCTAAATATAAAAGTAATATTAGAGTTTGGTGTATGTCTAACAAAAGAATAAGCACGTACATTCTGCCTCCCTCTAGTGTTTTTGGATTTCTTAGCTTTTTGAAATTTAACCTCCTCTGCAGCCTGGCCAAGTTTTGAAAGCTTTTTCATTTCTTTACCCCTTCCATTGACCCAACGTTCAATTAATAGGTTTAGTTGATCCGGATTGTTGATATTTAAGCTGGGTTGGGTCTGGCTCCAACCGAAAAAATGTTTGGAGATAATGTCGGCTATGGCTGCATTCCAAGTGGAGTTATTGAATGTGGTCCCCCATTGGAAGGTAATTCTCTTGAGGCCTACTAGCTGGCATTCCTTTTCACAAGCACACTTTTCAACTATGGAGACCTTGATCTTCTTATTGAGAACATCACGACTTGGTTTAAATTCAGGTGGCTGCAATCGTTGAGATATAGAGGTGATTTCTTGTTTGACCAGAATTTTGCGCTCACTAATTGGATGATCTCTCAGTCCATATTCAAAGGTTTCCAAATGGGTCTTGATGTGTTTAGCTTGGTTTCTGACCCAATGAGTATGAAATTCCTCTTCATCATTGGTAGGATTGGGTGGGAAGTGATCGACAGAAGGTGGCATACCCATTAAGAAGTAGATAAATTCTCGCAAGTGGACTGATTCAGTGGATGCCTGACTTGGAAGATCTTTCTTTGTTACCAATCTTGTAATGCGGTGATTTCTCCCTTGCAGAATTTTCTTATTATTTTTAGCCCGCTGTTGGTCCTCTTCTTGTTGAATCCGGAATTCTACTCCAACAACTGAAAACCAAATGGTTTAGTAATTTTCAATCAGCTTTAGTAAAGTTACTCACCACCAGATGTTATTTCCTCTTGTCCCTCCTGACTGGCATTCTGTGCAACAGCATCCTCTATTCCAAGTCTTTCCAAATCTTGTAGAAAGATGGATTTCTGTCCAGTAGAGTCAGTATGGATGCTTTCATGGTTTTCTTCATCTGAGTTAATTATTGAGTCACCCTCTGTTGGTGGGTTTTGTGATGAGGATCCAGAATTTTCTCTGTGGAATGCGGAGGGGGAACCACCCAGTGCATGGGAAGACATTGTAATATCAATTTAAAGAAGTGGAGTTAAATTGAGGAAAATGAGGCAATTATATTAATGAAAATTTGAGTATGTTAAACAGAGTTGGAGTAATAATTCAACATATGAGAATGAACTTGGTGGATGAGAAAGCTCAGGAAACCTTAAAGCAGTTTGGTGAAGTGGAAATACAGACATTTTGGTGGAGAAGAGATAGTTTATATACACATTTGTTCAAACCTGTTCTATCCAGCACCAAAAAGCCAAATTATGTCTTGAAGATGTTTGGGAGGCTTAAATATGGTAGATTGACAATTTAAATCTCTTTTAAAAGGGATTGGAGTGAATTTTTCTAAAAAAAACTTCATTTAATAGCATATAACAATATCAACAAAGGAAAAAGTATTGTTTTTCCTGCAAAGAAATCTTTAATGAGCCTTGATAAGGAAACCTAAGGCTGAAAGGGGTGCGATGCTTCAATCACCTATCCATTGCTGGCAAGGTTTGAAAGGAAATGGTAAGAAACTGTTAAAATATATGAGATAATGAGTGGCAGTCCACTGGATCACTTACTGATGAATGTAGAGATACCAAGCAGAGTGTAGCCTGATCAATTCCAAAGCTTCCAGGAGGATTCTTGAGGCTTGCAGCATGACCCACAACTGATTGGGAGTTGATGATTATGGCATCCTCTGTCTGGTCCAATAGAATAGAACAATTGAGATCTGGAAAAGGATGGAAAGGGTCTTTTTCTATTTCATTATTTTCAAGCTTCTTGAAAGGTTTGATTATTAGCCACCATATGTCAGGATCACCTCCAACTAATGTGACAATATTATCAATATGGCCCAATGATCTCGCATTATTAATGCTATACTCTATGATACTGTCTTCAACATGTGACTTTACATTACAATACCTTTTTTTTTCAAAAATTATTGGGTTTTTGCATTCAAAGAGGTTTACAACATCCCTTAAATCTCTTGAAACTAGTAGTTTCCACTGTTGAAAAATATCATCATGCAATTGAATTGTATGACTGGTACTGATATTTTTTGATTGATGCAGAGAAATGAGGGGATTGTTCCTACCAACTCTTTGTTGAAGATTAGGCAATTTTGAAATCCATTGATATTGTACTTTAGATATCCATCTTTTCAGTATTGTTTGGGAGATCTCAGCTACAATTGGTTATATGTGGGTAAGTATTGTGAGGGTGATTTTTTGACATAAAAATATATAATTCAAACTCAACATGGCTTATTATTCCGTGGTATGTCCCCAAATGTACAGTTCATTCTTTTGTATGCCCACACAGCTAAGCTTCTTGGTGGCCCTAGCTCCTTTATAACCTTTGGTAAATGTTGTGTTAGGTGTAGATTAGGTTTGGAGTTTATCCTGGACCAACCCAAATGAAGTGTTTGACGATAGATCTTTGTAGTACTTTCAATCTTATCTAGGTCTTCTTCATGAATGCTTGTTCTGAGTAACATGTTTGTTAATGTAACTAATGAAATTAGCGATTTGAGTAGAAGATCCTTATGGAGGTAGTTCCCTGGGCATTTTGTCCTTTCCTCCCTGTGAGGTATTTGTGAACTCCATAGTGGTACAAGTTCCAAAGGTAAATACAATGTCATCAAGATTTGCCACTCCACTGGTTTGAGTGTCTGAAAATTTTTGAAACCAAATTTTCTGGGTAGACGAGAAAGCCATGACGGGACTTTTGTTTGATTGATGACTTTTTGAAGTACCTCTAATTCGTCTTTTTTTAATCTTGGAGTTTCATCCCCCATTGGATTTAAATACTGATTATCATCAGAAGATAAATCAGAGGGAACCAATGAATCACTACCATGTGTAAATGGTAACAAGTTGAGTACTGTAGATGTGGTTGTCTGGGATCTAAGGGAATGCCTGGAGTTTGAAGTTCTTTTGCTTTTTGCAGTTTGATCACTTTTGGTCCTGGAGGCTTCACTAGAGCCTTTGTGCCTTTGGGATGTCCGAGATCGAATGCGGGCAAGGTTAGCTCTTGTAAGGTTTTGTTTCTTGGGTCTACTTATTTGGTCAGAATCATTGTCATCTTCATTTTTCCTTTTTCTTGGATGCCCCAATAAACAAAAAGGATATTTGGATGTATTTGAGTGTGCCAAAAAACTTTGCTTTTTCCTTTGAACCTCTAACTCGTGACCAGCCAACCCCACCTTGAGGAATGATATGCAATAGTCTTTGATATCCCCAAAAATCAAACAATGCATAATATCTATGCCACAAAGTTCAATGGGTCTCCAGTAATCTAGTTTATTTAGAATACTCCACCGGACACCATGGGATTTTACAAATTCATCTTGTTCCTTTTTTGTTTGAAGTTGGAGCCATTCATTTGCCTTCGAAATATGATTTTCATGTGTCCTTGTTTCAAATTTTAAAGAATCTATTTCATTGATGTCCACCCTTGTAATATTACAAAAGGAGCAAAATCGATTGGCTGAATGAGAGGCAAATCCAGCCACTTTACGTAGAGCGGGAAGATCTGCTATTAAAGGTAATAAAGCCACTCTAATAAGTCTACCCTGTGGAAAGTCGTGGGTATTGGAAAACCAAATACCATTCCATAGGATTTGAAGCTCAAAAACAAGAGGCTCCAAGATTGAATTCATTTGATCAAGAGATGGCTCTTTGGGACCAGGAATTATTGCATATAAAAACATGTTCTCCTCTTTGTGACATTCACTTGGAGGCAGATTCAAACAAGTGAGAATAATTGACCCAATTGAGATGGATTTTGCAGCCCCTTTGTTACTGAATGGATTGAACCAATCTACGTATAAACTAAATATCAAATTACCTGTTCTATTGGTGAAAGCTTGTTTACTACGTGGGGAAGATTTGAATTTGTGCCAAATTTTGCTATGCCAAATATCAGAAATAACTTTAGGGTCTGCTTGAGAATTATGGGTATGGTGAGCATTTAATAGCTTTACAAAACCAGGAATCCACATATGGGAGGCCAACCATTTTTGCAAGGATTGGTATGTAAAGGTACAGATTGGTTTTTGAAGTGAAGTATCATTCTTGTGATCAGTTTTAAGTAAAAGAGAACCACATTCTTTCCTTGCAAGAGATCCTAATTTGACAATGGAGGAAGGAAAAGGTTGAGTAAATTTGGATGTACACTGTTTGTTGATGTGCCCCGTTGCAGTCAGATCATACAAGCTGAAGCATTCTGGACAGCAAATCTTTTTTTCAAAGTCCATGGATATGCCCAGCTGAACAAAAATAGTTTCATTTAAAAGTGGAATTTCTTTAGAAATGGATAATCCATCAAAATTGAATTTTTCTCCAAGGCTAGTTATCTTTTCCCTTTCTGATAGAAGAAATTGTTTGATACTATCTCTGGACATTCCATTTTTGAGGTATAGGCTGGAAGCTTGAACCAAAGCTTTAAGAGCATGAGAGTCAATGAATTTAAAGGTCTTGTTTTCATATTTTTTGGTATCAAAAAGTAAATTTGTTTGATTATTCTGATGACATATCTGTTCAATTTGAGAGCATACAGGGGTTCTCTGTGTTGGCTGCACCAAAGGATTGTGGAAAATTAGATGTAAGTAATGATGAATAATTGAAATGGGTGAGGGAAAGAGTCCTTACATTTTCACTATTTTGGGCTAAAAACATCTGATCAACCAAAGGCTGGTGTCTCCTGAGTTTCGCTAGTTCCAATTGATGTGTCTTCCAAGCTGGGTCAGACATAGGTTTTCCATGCTGAACAATATTGTTCAAATCTTCATAATATTGATTGCAACAGCCAAGCTCATGACAAGTACAAATAGTTTTGGGGCGACCCATTTTTTGCACCATGAAAATTTGTGGGGAATGAGTAAAAATGGCCCAGAAATTGATATGGAGTGGGGCGGTTATGAGGAATGTTTTGGGGGGCAAAGTGAACTCAAAAGAGCTTTCAAGTGGACACAAGCATACCTTTACTTATATTTGAGCATCTTTTATTTTGCAAACATAGAAGCCAATTACACCCCTATAGACTTCAAACCAATTACGGCCATAATTGGATGGCAAGTGGTACAAATTATGACTGGCAGTCATAATTTAACCACCTGTGTACACTTACATCCGAAGCTGTATTGTCAGTGGACCTCATTCAGATACAGTTTTTTCTGTATCTGAGTGCGTCTGACAAAAGTCACAAGAGACAAACAAATTACGGCCGTAATTGGTTTGCAAGTGGTACAAATTATGACCGGCGGTCATAATTTGACCACCTGTGTACACTTACAGCAAAAGATTCATTGTGGCTGGACCTCATTCAGATACAGTTTTTTCTGTATCTGAGTGGGTCTGACAAAATTGCAAGGAGACAAACCAATTACGGCCGTAATTGGTTTGCAAGTGGTACAAATTATGACCGGCGGTCATAATTTGACCACCTTTGTAAGATTACAGCCAAAGATTAATTGTGGCTGGACCTCATTCAGATACAGTTCTTGCTGTATCTGAATGGGTCTGATTGAATTTCAAGGAGCCTAGTGGTATGGATTATGACTAGAACTCATAATCTCACTCTGATGAAATTCTGTGGACACAAATTTATTGCAGTCATAATTGATTTACATTTTGAATAAATTATTACTGGTGGGCTAAATCTCTCACCCACCTACAGGTGTGACTGTACCATCTAACCTAATCACCCATGTATTTGAAGGAGTATTCTATAGATACACATATCCTGACACACAATTCTTCGCTAAATGTGTAATTGTGTTTTTTCTGTCTAGAGGATCTGCAGCGTTTTTTCCTTTGAAACCACCAAACTCATTTCTGCTCTATTTCTATGTGCTACACCCCCACTTCATTTCATTGGGACCTGCAATATAAATAGAGCTGTTTTTCCTGTGTTTTCCCTAATTTCCTTTGTTTTTAACTTCTGTTGGCCATTTAAATCGCTCTCCTCCCAATATAATACCCAATACTATGAATCCACCCCAACCACCTGATTCTGATGTCTCATTTGATGAAATGTTTCATAGGTTTTTTCAAATAACACATATTTGAATTCATCTTTATCTTCTCAAAATGAGGCACCATCTCATTCATCCATCAATTCATTGTCCAGTCCAAACCAAAGTGCTGAACCCCAGGAATGTTACGATCTTTTTCACTACCTCAATTCTCTCAATATAGTCCCACCAGCTCCCATTAGTCATCCTCACATCTTGCCCTGCCCCCCACCAAACAACATAAATAGAACCCCCTTTCAACTTGGTAAATTTTTTCTTCCCCATGTAATCTCATCCCCAACATTTATTAATAATATATTTTTGCAAAAATTTATTAGATATCATAAACACACCAAACATGAGTTTATGTAACCCACACCCAAATACTCCACGTACCCTTCCACCCCCCTCATTCATAGAATTCGACATGAATAACCCACCAACGCAAGTACACTCTATCTCACCAATTCTTTCTTCTGAGATAACTCACCTCTCCCATGAAGAATATTCTCTCAATCACCACCATATCAAGAAAATTCTCAATAATGCCCTTTCCGAAGCTGAAAATAATCCTGTATCAATTGAGATTAAGGATTATTTGAAAAAGGGCCTTACATTGATTTCTCAAAAAGAACATGGTAATTATTACTCTTCATGTCTGTCCTCAATTCTGTATTAATTTCATCTCCCTTCTTGTAGAATTGTCTTCATCGCAAGCAATTGGTCTCATAGATGGCAATGTTGAAGTTATTGAGAGAGAAGCTCCTTCCATACGCTCATCCCAATCATCCTCTTTGGAGGAGGTTGTTCCTGATGGAAATCACAAGAAAAAACGGAAAATTCAAAACAAACCACCACCAAATATTTGTAGGTTTATGCAGCAAACTATTAGCTTTAATAATACTCAAGACGTAGTTTCCATGAATATGTCTTCTACTACATCAAACCTTCGTACCAATTCTACCCCCCCTGAAACGATCAACCCCCAATTGTTATTGACCACCCAATCAAATGACCTCCCCTATTCTTTACCATCTACCATTGTTGAACCCCCTGTTCCCTCAACCATCCCACTTGAGACTCCCACCACCCCCCAGTTATTACTGAGGAACAAATTCCTGAACATCCACCAAATGTCACCCCCAGCAGATCTCCTCATTTCAACAATGACCACTCTTTGGAAGTACCAGCCAATAACATCCCCGATTCTCCAGCTCAGGTTCATCCACCTACTCTAACAAATGAAATTTTTCAAGAAGAATTACATGTTTCAATAGCAGAAAATAATAGTAGTCCAAATGTTCCTTCCCAAATGCCTTCAAATACAACCACTCCAATTAACGCCACGACACCCCATGTTGCATCGTCACCAATGCAAATTAACCTTGTAAAAAGCTCCCATACACTATCTGCTCCTCATCTTGAAAATCCAGAAAACAATCTTCCGACCTCTCAATCAAATCCATCTACACCATCTCATGCTCCAACTCCTGGAATTAGGGACCCATCTAATCATCTCTGCCATGTGGGCCCAGCTCCACCCGTTTTGCATGAACCTCACCAAAATCCTCCTTTGTCACTCATCCCTCCAGAACCACAGCCTCTTGACTCCACCAAGGATCAATTCTCTATTTTCACTGATGAATTTCGATCAAAATTTTATGAGATTTTTAAAACATTCACCCATGGACGCCCCACCCAGGCCAAATACCAAACCACATTTGAAGCAATTGACTCACTCGTTTCCTGGCTCCAAACAGCCTGCAAAGGGGAATTTCAATTTTAAACAGTGCTCTTCCTCATATAGCAAATGGATTGATGAACTCTGCGATAATAGTCAGTTTAAAATTATACTTCTCCCATGAACTAATGCTTATAATAAATTTCTCCAGGTGCTCCATTTCTCAATGCCACTAAAGAAGAATTTTATGTTACATCCTTAATCTTTAAGATGCCGATCTTTGACCAATTTACTGCACCTGAAATTCAGATTTCACTACCATTTTCACCTGACCCCAGCATTTGTAATGAAAAGCACCCTGAAACTCATTTTCTGCGTCATCTAATCTATATGTCGCAGCCCTGATCATTCACCATCACTGCTTGGGCAAAAGTCATAGCAGCTTCAGTCTCAGCAAACATGGATGAATTTTGCATACCAAAACCTCCTGTACCCCCTCAAGCACAAATTGATGAGGTCAACATTTATCTGGACATGATTTCATATTTCGAAGGCCTCAAAAGACCCTCAATTTCACCGATGGAACTGATTTCCATGGCACATCAAAGTCCAGGTGGCTCAAACAATGCTCAATAATCATCCAATATTTCTTCCGACTCAGATCAACAGTTAAAGATTTTTCAAGACCTCATTTTAGCTGTCATGATTTCGTATGTGATATTCAAAGCACAAGCCTCCCTTGACGATGTTTCCCCTAACCACACTGAACAATCTAAACGTGTCAAAAGAAGAAAGGCCCTCCGTTCTAATAAACAAATCTCTTCCGTAATAATTCACTCAGCTCCTCAAGTGGTAACCTCTAATGCTGACAATGATCTCCAAGTTGAAACTTCCAAGAAGAAGTTGGTTGAATACCGTAGCCGTCATAATTTCCTTCCTTTTGTTTACTATTTGATATTAGGTGTCAAGGGATTATTCACTGCACAAAAGGATCATCGGAATTTTTCAATTTCCAATGCCATGCTCATACTATGCTCCTTTCATCTTTTTCACCAACATGTTAAGCCACCTCCACCCAAAGATCCAGTTTGGAAAAATCTATCTTTTCATCTTAAATCATTTTTTTCTAAGGGCATGAAACCATTCACTGATGTCCAACTTGTTCACCCACCTTCACGACATCAATTGGCTCAATATCTTACAAGTGATTTTTTAAACTAATGGGAAGCACAAGCCACTGTGACATCACTCCTTCCACCCTCACAAATCTGATGCTTTACCTCCTGTTTCTAATTTACTTACACATGATAATCGAACCATTGTAATTAATTTCCTATTACAAGAACCAGTTAAATCTTTTTTTGTTTTATATTTTCCATGCTTTGAATTTGAGAATACCTTTATTTTCACACACCCTTTTCATTTTCAAAAGCAATCAAAAAACCTTGTCTTTTTTTATGACCATACCATGCTGACTTGACTTGCATTATTGCCAATAAGTTAAGTTATTTCATCCTTATGTTTATTTACTTTGTAAGAAAAATTATACTCCCATCTAATATTGCTTTCTATTAAATATTTACCCTCTTTTAAATCTCTTAAACCACATTTGCCAACCCCAACTAAACTCTGACCCAATTTTTTCCACCCATTTATTTTTATTTGTTTTATTTTCTTGCTTATATCTTATTTTGTTTTTATTATATCTTCCTTTTTTTCATTCCAAATGAATCTTTGTTTTTGATGGATTAGGTAATTCAGACACTTTATTTTTTATAAAATCAATTCCTTAACCATTTTTTTCCACTGCAATACCTATGTAATTTGGTTTTGTCTAACATTTATTTTCAATAAATAATTAGTCTTTTCTCATTTTCAAACAATTTAGTATTGTTTTATTTTAATTAAACCATTAATTTATTATGTCTAAATAATTTTCAATTTCGTTTAAAAAACTTTAATTAAACCATTCGAATGATTACTTTCAGTTCATAAAAACTCAAATTTATCAATTTAGCATTTCACATAATCAACTCATGTATTTTTTCAGTTAATAAATTCAATTAATTCACTTTCAATAATTCAAATGAATCCATTGTGATTGAATTTCAATTTCACTTATCAACTACATCAATTTATAAAATTTCCTTTTCACATACCCAAATCATTTGTTTTCAATTAATTACATTTCATTTTCAATAGTTACATTTCATTACCAATTAAATAAATTTGATTCTCAAAGGATAAATTTAATTATTTAATTTATTCTTTGAAATTAATTAATTGATTCAATGAAATTAATTAATCAATTAAATTAATTGATTCATTCATTAAAATCAATGAATTAATTAATTTAATTGACTCATTGAAATTAATTGATTGATTAAGTTAATTAATTCATTCATTAAAATTGATTAATTGAATAATTGAAAATAATTTATCAATTAATTTATTCAATCAAATTAATTAATTAATTAATTCAATTTGAAATTTAACTAATTAATTAAATTTTTTAATTCAATTCCATTTCAACTGAATTAATTAATTGTTTCATGGAGATTAATTAATTAATCAAATTGATTCATTGAAATTAATTAATGAATTAAAATAATAAATTGATTCATTGAAACTAATTAATTCATTGAAATTAATTAATTTAATTAAATGTTTCATTTCAATTAATTAATTAATTAATTCAATTTGAATTTCAACTAATTAATTAAATTAATTGATTCAATTCCATTTCAAATTTATTCAATTAATTAATTCAATTTCAAATCAAGTAAATTAATTAATTTTATTAATCTGTCAAACTAATTATTTCAAATTCAATCATTCATACTTTCTCACTCAAGTTTTTTGTTGATTTCATTTGAAATTAGTTGAATTACTTTGATGTTTTTTAATTCTTTTGGAAATGATTATTCTATTTTAATTCTCAAACTTATCTATCAAATGTCATACTAACCGGAATCATAGCTCTTTTCAATTCTCTACTCTTAATTAATTTTTTCCAACTATCTAATGATTTCATCTTTTACTATTGTATGAAATAATAAAATTAAATGATTTTTTTTTAAAAAAACTGAATGTATGGGAGTACATCGAAGAGTGGCTAAACTCATTGTAAAATGGGGCTAACGTTATTCAGTTTTTTTTTAAAAAAAAATCATTTCTTTCAATTATTCTTTTTAGTTATTTTAAATTTCTTACTTTTTAATTTCTACCATAATGCTTATAAATTTAAAACAAAAATCCTCTAGAATGCAAAATAGAAAGGCTATTGTTTCTGACTCTCAAAGATATCATCAACACTCCCACCGAAAAGAAACACAAAAATTAGGTATTGATTTACAAAACCCTTACCTTAGAAAATGCAAATTTTTACAGGATGATTACTTCAATCCCATTCCTCTCAATGATAACAGTAGAAAAATGCTAAGACCTATCTTTTTAACTAAAACTCCTCTTTATAGAAAATATATTCAAGAAAACTATTTTTCTTTAGATTTCGGTTTTACAATTTTGAATGATAATCATCTTTCAGATTCTTCTCTCAAAACTTTTGCAATAGTACAATTTATACCTTTCACAAAGCTCAATCAATTTGAAAAGAATGAAATTAATTTTTTATCTACCTTTTTGTTTCAATATAAATTTTTTTTAAACAAACTCCAAGAATCAGGAAACAAAATTTCAGGCACTATGTATGCTATTGGATGGAGACCTCCTAGGCTTGGAGATTTCACTATTGGAAAATATATTACTTCCACTACTATTTCTAAAAACTTGAAAACTTAAAATACATTAACATTGCAACTTTCTAAAATTCAGACTATACTCAAAAATTTATTTCAAACGTTTTCCTCAACACTTTTTCAAAATAATTGTAATAAAATGCAAGAATTTAACATTCCTAGTTTTGATGCATTAGATTTTGCTGAGTTCAATTCCAGTTCATTCGCCAATCAATTAACTTTTACTTTTGATAATTTTTCCAATTTTCCTCATGTTGATAAAACTGAATGTTCTGACTATGCTTACGTTTTATCTATACCTATCTCTAAATTAGACGGTAGTTTGATTTTTTCTCATTTTGATTTTTTGAATGAGTTCTTTGTTTTTCCTGATTACTCTACAAACATTAATCTAACTGGTAAAGAACAAGGCATAGTACAAATGGTTTGGAAAGCTAAAATTACAAGACATTTCACTTTATATCCTGAAGGTGGTAGCAGTAATTCCTTTACTCGATTATCTATGTCCTTGCAAATTTCACAGAAAGCATATAATATCTTTAAAAATTTACAAGATGGAAAGATTAAAAACTTTACTGTTGATAATCATTATTCCATCATCAACCGACTTGCTTCTACCTCTAAATAGTACTTTTTATTATATGTTACTTTTTTTCTATAACCAATTTAATTTTCAATACTCTACTAAATTTTCAATGTGTTTAACCCTTATTTCCCTAATCAAACTCATCAACTAAACACTTCACTCATTTCTCAATTTCGCCAATATCATCTTCATTCATATAATCATTCACCTTAACCAATCCTTCATCCAAAAACTCCCATTCATCCTATTCAAATTTTACAACATCAAAATATCCTATTCATCATCATAAACAACAACAACAAGTTTTATCACTATCAATTCAACAAAAAAACCTTCATCATCAACAATCATCTCAACAATTATCACATCATCAATATCCTCAACAAAATCAAATCATTGAAACTCAGCCTCAATCACATTATTAATCTCAACCTTGAATTTCATCGAAAACCTCAAACCCTCAGATATTGAATTATTCTCAATTAGCTACTACAATGTAACAAATTCTTACTAAACATACAGCCGTACTCCTCAAAATCATCCTCATTCTTCCAATTTTCATTCAAATCTCGACCAATTGTTGCATTATCAAATCCTTCAATTAAAAGCTCAACAACATGGTTCCATACCCCAAAACCCATTATTACCAATCTCACCTTCAATCGTAAACCCCACAATCACATTATCAATCTACTGAAAACTCACAACATTCACTTCAACAAAATTGTACCCTTTCTCAACTATATATACATCGTTTAGTAAGATTTGGTAATTAAACTTGAAAATTTATTTAATGTATTTGTTTAAGCTTTCTTTTTTCTCACACCAACAACAAACCCCTCTTACACCTCTCCGCTCTCATACTACTTCTACTGTATACCTCCTCAACATAAAGCATATGAAGCTCCCTCAATATAATACTGGTGAATTACTCATTCATAGCGCAATCTCACTTACTTCTCAACCTCAAAATTCTACACATCATATTCGTACTTTTTTTCAAACTCAACACATTCAATAATAATATTATATTTGAGCTGCAAATTCTCAACAAAATACTGGAGTGGCTTGTTCAACTGCCCATCTATCTTCAGTCATTCATACTTTACCTCGTTCTACTTATTATACCTCATCTCCCAATGTAAGTCAAGCTAGTCCTTTGAATAATTTCCTTTATAAATCATCTCAAACCTAATAATCACACTTTTTTTATCAGATTTTGGTCAGCCTGGGGGCTGTATTGCTAAATTGGTGGTCCTTCATGTCTACCAGCCGATGTCATTGTTGGTCCTGGACCAGCCTTTTTGCATCAGCCTCGCGTTGGCTGAGCTCTCTGCTGTTTCAACAGGTGAGAATTTTGTGAATTGTTTCTTGTTATATCAAAGGCTTGTGTCAATAAATTGACAATGCTAGATTTGCTAGCAGTTTATTTTCGCCCTGATCTAATTTGTCTTTCTCATCTGGCTCCAGAACAATGTCCACAACATTTCACCAAGATTAATTCCCAATCCAAAAACTCTGATTCCAAAGCTTGTTTCATTTCTACACCAGATGCCGAGATTTTCTTTGATTTCACCCAGGGGATCCATCTGTTACTGAAAACAAGGCACACCGATTGTGGTTATTTGCCATTGCTGCAACTAATCATGAATTTCATCAGCAAGCTTATGAGCGGACATGGGATTGTTTTGTTTCAGAAAAGAGCTGATTTCAAACCTTATATTAGCCTATTTCAAGTCGCCCAACTTCGCACAATTGCTCTAGATTTGGTTAGTACTTAATTTTGGTCTACTTTTACCTACACTTTCGAAATATTTCTGCATTGACAGGCCAAATTTATAACTTTGACTAGACTGAATAGGGCGATTCAGAAAAAAGGCTTTATCATTGATCCCTTGCGAGATCCGAAATGCACCAGCATCAAGAGGCTCATAGCTTTCAATATGACAGCGTCAGCCGACGTCATGGGTTATTTGAGCTTTCCGTCATCTGCACTCAACTTCACTTCTCAACTTCAACCGAAAATTTAATTCTTGTTTTTGAGAAATTGTCTTGTTTTCCGCATTCCGGAGCTGTTTCGCACAAGGGCTCAACCGATTGTCAACTAGGTTTCATAGAATTTGTTCGACATGGTGCTGGAAAGTGTTGTATCATTGGTAGGTACCCATAGCTTTTTTGAGAATGGTATTTATAGTTAACGTAAAATTCACCAATCCATGCTATCCTTGGAATTAGGTTCTTAATCAAATTTTATCAGCATGCGTAGAAAATTTCAATCCTAACCAGCTTAATGTCGGGATATGGGGTGGCGATATTGAATTGAAGTTAGTCTCCTATCTGAATGCTCACCCAACTTACGTTCAGCCTGCCGAAGACCTTGCATTAGTAATAGTGTCAACATTTTTATTTAGGAACTTGAAGCCAAAAAGGGGCGCATTGGATAAGTTTCGGTTTCCAATAGATGTTGTCGAAGGTTCGATAGGAAGCTTGGTGCTAACAGTTCCGTCAGTCTCCATCAATCTGTTTTTTTTCTACACATTATAGCCTTATTTCTATTTCACTTACCCTCTTCCAATTTATTTGACTGACAGATGGACTGCCCTTGGTGTATGTAATTCGATGAAAATCGCCTCTGTTGAACTTGTCTTATCTGACTGTCGTCGAGGATGTTGTCAATTTCTTTCAACCGCCTGCCAGTCAGCTTGAATCAATCGGGGCGTTTATTAATGTGGCGGTTGAGACTCTTGAAGGTATCCGCCAAGATATGCGAGCAGGTTTCGTGTTTGCTCTTCAAACGCACAAAACAGTAGATATTAAGGTGGACATTAATGCGTAAGAATACCACGCATTTAATAATTTGAAGAGAGTAATAGCCCACTGATCGCCCTTTTTTATTTGGATCTTGGTCGCATTTTCTTTGCATCTTGACAATACTTTTGAAATTGCATTTGATTATCAAAATTTTTAGTCCAATAGCCATTATTCCTCAAGATGTTACGCTTCACAATTGCCAGCATATAATTCTTGACGCTGGACATATTTCCGTTTTTAGCAACTTAGTACCGCCAGAGCACCTCAAAAGAATTACGTTCAAGCAAAATAGACGTTATTCAGATGTAGATTTTATGCAGCTAGAATCTATGATGTACGACAAGTTCCGTGTAGAATTGAAGGACACTCAGGTGAACAAATTTTTAGTAAATAAAATGCTTAAATGGTGTGGAT
The DNA here is from genome assembly GCA_023105745.1 of Austropuccinia psidii. Lineage (NCBI taxonomy): Eukaryota > Fungi > Basidiomycota > Pucciniomycetes > Pucciniales > Sphaerophragmiaceae > Austropuccinia > Austropuccinia psidii. Next base: position 55,029,490 of record JALGQZ010000004.1, read on the forward strand.
GGGTCTGCTGATTGAAAATGTTAGCTTCTGTTGGCAAAGTCCTTGGAGCAGTGTCTGTCTGCACTGGATGAACCAAAAGGATATGCAGAAATCCATCTTATTGAATGAATATCCCTGAGTTTTAACGTATTCAATTGTATCGTTGACAATACACCCAGCCTCACTTGCTTCAAGGTCCAAGGGGATTTGCCTCAATTGCACGTCAACTTTTTGGATAACAAGTATGGAATTTAAAGTCTATGATTGAGGTTGCTCTCCCCTGGTTTACATCTAGTCAAGGTAGCGCTGGTTATGAATCTTTGAATAAACTCAAAAACTTTCCAGCAGACCCAAACAACGCCCCTCTTAAATCAACCCAGAGCAAAAAAGCAGGCTTTGGAATGTCATCATTCTTTTTAGATGATTCTAGCTCCTCATTTGATTTGAGTGAGGACGCGCAAGGAAATGAAAGTATTCAACAAACAACAAATGCTGCCCAAGAAGATGAATTTTTTGAGGTTCCTGAGCTTTTACAGGAGGAGCAGGTGAGGAATTTGTCAAAGATGAATTGTGATATTGTTTATGAAATCTGATTTCTATTTCTTTTCTATAGTCTCTCAATTTTAGACGTAATAACTTTCAGCTTGAATTCACTGTGGGAAAGCTTATTCTTTCGATTTTCAAGACTGACAAAGAGACTGGGGAAGATCAAAAGCTGGTTGATTCAGTCTTGGAAGGATTTTTTTTTGTTTAACTTTGCGGGATTTTGACATGTCCGTTGAAATCACGTTGTCTTCAATGTATATCTCTGATGGCTTAATACAAAGATGCAACACTACACACCCTGCTTTCAAGAATTTGGTCTCGTCCGAAATCCTCAAGGGTTCTTCTGATGACAAAAGCGATTTGGTAAAATTTAAATTCACTCAAGTGCAAGCTAATCATCCCGAGTTTATGTTGGCATACGAAGGAATAAGCAAAGTGAGCTTGTAATAAACAGATTTGCAAGCAAATTGTGACTAATATTTCCCAGCAAACTTTTAGATTGTTGATGTAGATTTGTCTACCATCAACATATCGGTAACACAACCCACAATTGTAAGGAGTTCTCATATGTTTTGTTTGACATGTAAACCTAGCTAATGTCACGTTCTTGTATAATCAGCTGGAACTTTTTGATTGGATCATTTCCACCTTTACTAATTCATCAACTAGTGCTCAAGCTACTGAAGTCGCACCGCCGACAACTGAAACTGCTTTTCAAGCTGTTTCTCCCCCACATGATATGAGTTCCGATAAAATGAGAATCAAAATCAAGATGCGCACAATAGTGTTTCTTTTGAACGACGATGGTGCCAGAATAGCAACACTTTCGTTGAATTCTGCCTATTTTTCTATCTTGTTTAACAGCTCCACATTGTGGGTTAAACTCGATTGGGGAACTTAACAGTACATGATGATCTAATTGTTCATATTGCATTGAAATAATTGAAGCTTTGCTGCTGTTTCTGCTATTAAATGAATAGTAATTAAAAGTTCAAAATCTTCTCAATATACATTTATTATAAATTGTATATTGGTTTATCTATCATCTATAAATAAAAATATCTTAATAAATATATTCTTTTAATATAAAATTGAAATTAAAAGATTTGAATTTTGGATGTTCATTTAATTATTAAACTAATTGAGTTTGATTACAAAGCTTTTATAAGTTTATTCCAAAAAAAAGGATAAGAAAAAAATCATCCAAATTAATAATGTAATGGTATTTAATAATATTATAAAACAAAACTACCAAGCCTTGTTTTTTAAATTTGAATAGATGTTTTTAAGAAAAAAAATCATTTTTCATTTTAGAATGAAATTATATAAATATTAAGTTTTCCAAATTATTATTGATACTAATAATACTTCCAATTTCAACAAGAATGTTTTATTATTCATCAAGAATTTTAGCATATAAGACCTTTAATAAGATTCATAAGAATAATATCCTCAAAAGCAACAGTATTTCAATAGTAAGGTTCTGTATTGATAGTGAATTGTTTTGATGATATAATGAGCCTGGCTATTGATGTTTTTTGTATGATCCTAGAATGCTTTAGTATAGAAGGGATGTATTTATGTTTAATATAAGACTCTGAGTTGTAATTATTGGGGGGAATGAGGGACAAGGGACCTCTATTAACATCTTTTTGACACCCATTGAGACCTTCAAAATAAAAGCTCTTTGAAAGATTCAGCTACTTACCCATTTTAGTAGTTGAGCACATTGTCTTTCTGAGAAATCATGACCTTCTCTACATATTTTAACCAAACCTTTGAGTTATCACATCGTCTACTTATTAGGAGAAAAAACTGTAATTATATGGTTTCAATTTTGTGATTCACCATGTTCTTCAAATGTGAAAAATCTTTCTTTACTTTGTAATGATTTTTTGTTTTGTAAGTATCTGGTTACTGGTTCAATTGAAAATGAATAGTGATTGGAATATGAGATTTCCACAATCCTTATCTTTTTTAAAGTGAATAAATTTTAATTTAAATAATTAAAAATATGATTCATTCACAAATATTTGGTCTATTTGGGTCAAAATTCAAAGCTGAGGGTAAGGGCTGAACTATCAAATAACCTTTTTCTGTAATATATATATTCCACTTTGGTATAAATATCATAGTTATTCTTAGAGTGATTTTACTGGGTATTATTTCATTAACTTCACCTTTTTTTATTTGCATTATCTCTTGGTATATTTTGGTTCTACATGCTTGTGAGAATGTGTTATGCTATGTAAATCCCTCTGTGAACTCAATTGGGATACTCATTTCTTATATTTATCTTTTTGGCTTTAAAGCTGAGTATTCCCTTTTCATATCCAACTACACATTTTCTTATTTCACTCTTAATTTCACTATTTGTCTTGCCATTACCCCCAAATGTATTTGATCCCTTTCAAAAAAGGATGAAGTAGCACAACAGCTTTTTTTCATACTTGTAGTTTCAATGTGGAAATCTATGTATTTCCAAAAAATTTATAGTATTTCCAATTTGTCATCAGAAGTCTAAATCCTCTCATTGATTGAACCAGAAAGATTACCAGCATGTATTGGGTTTTCTAATGAAAATTTCATAACACTAAGTAAAAGAAAGTAATTTAGGTAAACAAATACTTTTAATGAAAAGAAAGCTACCAACATTATTATTCTTAATTTCAAAGTTGAATTTATTACTCTTGTTCCATATAGTCTATCTCATCACAGCTCAGTTGATAATAAGCTGATTTGGGGATTAATACTGAGTTATTTGTAACTTTTTTCCTCTAAGATAATTTTTGGATACACATGGAGATAGTTCTGAAGCTACTGAAAAGTTAAAATGTAGATATGAAGAAGGACTCCTGTAAGGGAACACACAGGTTTTTTTCATAGTTTGCATTTGTCTCCATTAAATTAAACAAAACAATTAATGCATAACTTTTGAATAAAAGATTCAAATTATTAGTATGTATCTCCTGTTTATTACATCTTTATATATAGTTTTCCTGAAAAAATAAAATAACAAAATGTGATTAGCATAAATAAACAAATAAAAAGTAAAGCTCAATAATCATGTAATGCTTTCTTTCTTTCCAAAATTCCATTCAATTGAAAAATATCATATTCAAAAAACCATTCCAAAGAATTGAAAAAAAGAAATATTATAGAGATTGAAGAGATAAACCATTAAAGGAAGGATTTTTTAATTTTAATTTTATTCATTTCTTCATTTAAGACACAAATTCCATTTTTTATTTGATTAAAGAAAACAATAATGTATTCCTCAATACTTTCAATGAATGTTTTGATCATTGAAATAGCTAAAATTATTCAAAATTTAAGTATTAGAAACTGAAATTGAAGTAATTTAAATGAAAAGATCTACTTAAAAATTATATATCAAAATATAGTCTTCATTGAGAAAAGATAAATCTCAAAGGACCTTGTATTGGGTTAATTTTGATATTTATCAATCCAAAGAGCACCTTTAATTTTTTTATGATCAATTCTATTGGTAAAAATTCTTTAAAAAGAGTGTGAAATTTAATTTCCACTTTTCCTGCAATTAGTCAAAAATCTGGCAAAGGATCTTTTACAGTAAAAGTAAATTTGATTTATTGTGAATTTTTTGAAAAAAATTCTTATCATCTTCATTGGTACTGGAAAATAACTCTCATAAATCTAGCTGGTATCTATTTATCATCAGTGTATTGGCTAATAATAGCTTGAAAAACTCAATGAACTTGTTTAAGACCATTGAATTTAGTATTGAGGGATATACACTTCATATGATAAGGATAGACAATCAGTAGCAAGGAATCAGGCACTTGAAGGTTACAGAGGTTCTCCTGAGCTCAAGAAAAGAAATAATATTGAGAATTAAATAATACTAAAAGTAGAATATTTAATTAGATTTACCTTGGTTTGTGAGATAAAATATTGAGTATTACTTATATAAAACATTCCTATTCTTCATGAATATTTTATATAAAATCTTTTTGAAGGGTTCATATTTTGCATTATAAAACCTAACTTCCAAAAATTAAAAAAAGGGGAATATTTGTAATATTTTGATACGGTCTCAGTTTAAAGAAAAAACTTCTGAAAATTGTTACGTTTTTACTCAATATGATGATTAATTAATACTATAAGAATAATAGGTAGTTTTATCTAGATAAAGTCATATTCATGTGTAGTTAGAAATATATATATCAAGAGTGATTGAGAATTCAATTAGCTTATGTATTTCCAAATCAATTTTAACTGGGGAATAAATCCAAATTAATATCTATACAAATTCCAAGTAGAAAAAGGAGAATTGAATGTAAAAAATCAAAATCAAATCAGCTTGTATGTGTAATTGATATGTACAATAGCTTGGATAATAATAATTAATTAATCCATATAATGATTGCTTAAAGCTAAATTAATTGAAGGAAAAAACCTTATCATCTCTATCAAAAAGCTGAATTTATGAGAAGCTATATCTTCAGATGCTTTTTTTATGGAAAATTAAATCTACTAAGTCCCCTTTGATATTATTATGTATAACTAAATTATTTATAGGATATTAAAAGCTCTTGAATTCCACAAATAGATGTGAAAACATTCATATAGTAGAATAAAATAGTCTTGATCAATATTTAGCTGACATTGAGATACAGGCTGAGAGAAAATGAAATAAATACTTGAGACATTTTGGTAGTTAATAGAAAGGTCTAATTTCCTCATTTTGAAGCTAAATTGAAAATATCTGAAAGTATTAATTTAGAACTGTAGGGAAAACCTGCCCTCATCACCCCATTGAGAATGTGTAAGAACTCTACAGAGATATGAACAAAGTGAAGGATGGATTCATTTGGAGATATATGTGGAGATATGACTGAAGTTAAGGATGAGTTAGCTTTGAGATACACTTGTAGATATTCTATGAGTTAATTCTGAGTTAACTTGAAGACTTTAGCTGAAATGCTTGTAAGGGACCCACAGGCAGGTCCAAGTGAAATCCCCCTGGTGATATATTATTAATATTATTGTTATTGATTGTTTTTTATGCCTTTATTATTTGTTGGTAACAAGAATGAAGCTCTTTTAAAGAGATTAATTATCTTATATTAATATATTTAATTAATGAATTGTTCTTTATAATATGAATTATATTATTATATTCATTTAATAATATAATTATTTTCACGCCATAATTATAATAATTCTTTATTATTTTAATTATTTCAATTATTTTCTATGTTATTTATTTTATTTATAAGGACATTCATGGTACAATAAGTAAAATATTAGTGATTTTTACTTATTTTTTCATAGTCAAACCTTACAACGGTGTCCCAAAGTGCATGTAACTGATGGCATTACCCATGTCACCCTCATGGAGTTACATTATTCACAACAGGAGCCTACAAGAAACCCCCAAGTTGCAGAACCCTTGTACACCAATGGAGCTGAAAATCCAGCAATTTCTGGTTGTTTGATTGAGACCTCCTCTTGTCTCCAACTGGAATAAGACCCATGATTTTGGTAACCGGGGTATTGTCACACTGCTGTCTGCCAGACCTCAGAAAACGGAACTCTTGCCGAAAAGGCTATTAAACTGGTTGAAAGACCAGTTAATACTGGCAAGTTGTAGATCACATTCCACCATGTGACAGGTTTATGCTCAGAAACTGCTTTGAGCTTGAATAGCTTTTTTATTCTTTTTCCTATGATTATGGGACTTTCATATTTGAAAAGAGGTGAGTTTTGTCTTCCTTTTGCTACCTTTTGGCCTTTTTGGCTCAGCTCCATGTTTTGATTGTATTTTGCTCTACCATTTGTTTATGGTATTCTGGCAGTCATGCCTGTGCTCTGGTTTTGAGTCACAGGCTGACACTCTTGATGATGAATTCCAAGGACGAGATGGAATTTCAAGAGGATTTATTAATTCTAACTTCTCATCAGTAATGTTCTTGTTTCTTGAACATTTCTGACATGCGGACACATAGTCCTTAATGAATTTATTCATGCCAGCACAATTAAAATCCCTCTTGATGAGCTTGAGGGTGTTTTCCTGGCCAAGATGGGCATCCAATGGTGATTTATGACCCTTTTGAATAATATTGAGCTGAATTTCTTAAATTCTTGGGATTACCACTCTATCTTTGGGTAACCGTAACTTGGCTTGAGGTTCAAAAGAGTACTCTGAAACTGATTCACCTCTTGCTAGTTGCGTCAGTATTTCCTTTTAGTATTTCTCTTGCCATACTTCTTTTTAAATTTATCATCTAAATCTGAAAATATTTCAACCTTGATTGACAAGAATCTTGACCCTTAAATCCCATCTTTCTTGATTACTTGCTGAAAGTTCTGAGGATTCTTGCTGATGAAGTCCACCCCCCTCTCTGGTTACATGTCATCCTGAATTGAAAATGAATCTGGTAAAGTGGCCAGCCTCCCGGGGCAGTAAGTGATAGTCAAATGAAACTTGGAAAGAAATTCAGCCCAATGGTCCTGATGACAAGTAAGAGCTTTGGAAGACATGAGATACTGAAGTGAATAATGGTCTTTCAAGACCTCAAAATGAGTGGAAAGACAAATAAGGAAAGAACTCCAGCGCTTGAGCGCCCAAACTATGCCAAGAATTTCCTTTTCATGAATTTCATAGTTCAGCTCAGCTGAGAGAATCTTGCAACTATCAAATGCAATGGGATGCTTTCCTTTGTCATTCACCTGACTCAGTACAGAAGCCAAGGAACAATCAGAAGCATCAGTCGCTAAAACAGTTGGTAGAGAAGGATTGAAATAGGAAACAATAGGAGAAGTGGTGAAAGCTTCTTTGAGTATTTGAAACTGACTAAGAGCTTCCTCAATGAAGATAAAAGGAGAGTCTTTTTGAGGAGGGAAGTGTTAGAAGTGATTTTTTTAAATTAATTTTTAATGAAACAAGTATATAAATTGGAAAAGCCAAGAAAATATTGAAGAGCTTTGATGTTCTTGGGCTGTGGCCAATTGAGGATTTGCTGAAATTTTGAAGAATACATCTTGAGGCCATCACTTGAAACAACATAGCCCGAGTATTCCATATTTGAGGCATGGAATACACACTTTGAGGCTCTGAAAAACAAATTATTGTCCCTCAGTCTTTGGAGGATAGAGGCCACATGTTTGACATGTTCCTCCTCAAAACTAGAAAATACCATAATATCATTTTAATAAACTCAAACAAAAATGTCCAACAAATATGCAAGTATGTCATTTTCAAAGTTTTGGAAAGAAGCAGGAGCATTGGCAAGCCCAAATGGCATAGCCAAATCCTCATAGCAACCATATTTGGTTCTCAAGGCAGTTAAGTGCTCATCTTCCTCTTTGATTCTCAGGAGATTATATGCAACATGCAGATGTATCTTGGAGAAGATAGTGGAACTGTTGAATATGATAAGAAGCTGGTTAATATCAGGAACAGGATACCTTTTATTACTAGTGACAGCAGTAAGTTTGCAGTAGTAAGCACACAAACAAAGGCCACCATCCTTTTTCTTAAAAAAAGGACAGGTGCTCCTGTTGAAGAGGAGCTTGGTCTTATGAAGCCTTTCTATGCATTCTCTGAGGTGTAGGCCCATATTTTTTCTGAATGTTGATTTGATAATTAGTAGGTAACACCAACTGGAGGTAGAAGCCCCTCCAGTTTGATATGATGATCACAGGCACGGTGTGGAGGAAGTTTAACTGCTTTCACCTTGGAGAATACATCCAAATATTGGTGATAAGCCGGAAGGACTACCTTCAACACAGTTTCAAATGCTTCTTTCCCTTCCTCCTCATCCCACTGCGCCTCCAGGGAGGCATGAAAAGATAAATGAGGAAGGCCAATATCCCCTTGAAAGAGATGAGGTGAATATATAGCAACATCTTCTCCAACATCCTTTATCTCTTTGAACTCTTCATCTCTTGATAAGAGTAATGATTGAGAGGACATGATGGAAGGAATATGGATAGAAGAAGGAAGGGAAGGTGTCTTAAGTTCACCAACCAGATAAACACAGTTGACAGCAGTGGAAAATTAACTACTAGTAGGAGAATCAAGACCACTATAATCCTTATGACTAGAATCATAGGTGATAAATCCATTTTTCCAATCAATAATGGTAAGAAATTGCAGAGGAAATCATAGCCCAATATTAGGTCTTCCCCCTTGGGTGAATCTATGATAAAAAAGTCCCATTCAAAGCTTGAGAAGGAAGGAAAGTCAACTACCCACTTGGTATAATGAGTGATGAGCAAGGCAGGGGATTGACTTGAATTGGGAATGAAAAGAGGAAGCTTCTCAGGGAGCTCTGAAACAGTAAATAAGTACTTAAAACAAAATTCTTTGCAATGAAAGAGTTTGTAGCAGCAGAATCAATGAGAATACTATAAAAAATATCAGAGACAGAAGAGAAAATCAAAATTTTGAAGATTTCTTGACACTAGTATTCAGAGTGCACAACATTTCTCTTGAATGGAATTAAATGAGAACCATTAAACACATCCTGATCCCCACTCTGACCTTTCCCTGCTTGATAGGGAAGCCTCTTGATGACCCAGGCGTGTTCTGAGGTCTCTCAAAGCATTTTTAAATTGGGTGGTTTTTCCACCACACTAAGTGCACAACCCTTCTTTAATCCTCCTCTCTTTTGCAGAACCAATTAGTTTATTGACCTTATTGATGAGAGCAGAATCATTCTTCTCCTTTGGACATTGAAATTGCTTTCCCTCCTTATTCTTATTATGGCAATGCCTTTTTGAAGAAGAGCCTTGAGGAGGCCTTGAAAAATTGGATCCAGGGACTGGAGGCTTCCTTTATTGATTGCCACTGTTTTCCCTTTGCTTCTCATGGTACCTGGCATCTAATTCCAAGGTGAAAGCCTTGAGTTCTTGAAGACTGTCAAAATTACCAGGGTGTGAAGCCAACTGATCTAATGATCTTGATTCCAATCCTCTTCTATAAGCATTAATTTAGGCCGTTTCTCCAGAAACTCCAATTCTTGACATTAAGCTTCTGAAATTAACAATGTACAAGGAACTATAACCATTTTCCTCGATCCTCAAATTGTCCAGCTCTTGTCCAGCTTTCCTGACTTCATCATGATCACCAAACAGAGTGAATAATTGGGTTTCAACAAATTGCCAATTATTGAGGAGGTAGGAAGGATCTTCATTGGAAATATTTGAAAGGTAGGGTTCAATCCATTTTCCAGCTTTACCAGTGAGAAAAGAAGTTGAATAAAGAACTTTCTTCCTTTCAGAGAAAGAATATTCTGGATCATTATGGAAAATCAATTTACAGGATTGGATAAATCCTATCAACTTACAGAGTCTGGTACCATCAAAAGATTCAGGTGCCTTCATTGATGAAGTCTTGAATGCAGGGGCTGTGAAATTGTCCCTGGGAGCAACTTCTTGAGTGAGTTTCCCCATGAATTAAGTACTCTTCTCCATCATCTTGAGGGAATTTGGTTCAGCTTTAGAGACAAGAGGTGAGCCTTGAGGTATATTTTATATACCCAAATAGGCGACAATTATATTAAAAATAAATTTTAAATTATGCATAACTCATAAGTCATGCATATATCCAAAATTCATCATTTTTGATTTCAGAAAAGATGAATAACTTTTTAGTGAGCAGGTAAATCCATGGATTTAAGGCCAGATTTGGATTCTACACAAAAATTCACCTAGGGTAGCTCCATAGAGTGAGTAAGCTCAAATTAACTCTTTGAGGTGGTAATATGGAAAATACTTCAACACCACATCATTAATACCACATAAAAGATCCGTGAAAATTTTTGTTTTTCTTCATTTCACACCAAAATAATGGGAAAGTGAGGAATCCCATGTTACATAAACACTAAGAATAGTGTTATGCATGTTTGGAGAACTTAATATCATGGTATTCTTACATGGACTTTTGATACACCCATAGTGGATATCTCACTTTAATCTTAATTTTCTATTTTGACCTAAAAAATAAGCAAGGGGGACAAAAGACATCAAAGAGAGCCAGGGTACCCAACTTCTGAGGCCTCAGAGGCATGGAAAGCTCCAAAGCTTGGATCCATGGCTGATCGTAGCCTAATTGGTAAGCTAAAACCTTTTGGGAACCTAGTTACCATGTTACAACCACTGTAAATCTTAAGAAAATAGCGAAGAACCTGCTATTTTGAGGTGCCAAGGAGGTAAAGAGCTACTTAGACTCCTGTAACCATGTCAATTCTTAATGATTATCCATGGATAAACCCCAAAAGAGTAATTAAAACCCTTTTTGGACTTGTATCCATTGATTTACCTCATAGCAACCAGTGAAACACTGATATTTGCAATTCTACGTAGAAATGAGGTAAAAACTTCAAAAAATTATTAAAAATACAATTCTTAGTGAATCTTTCTGAAGCTTTCAGGACTAATAGATAGCTGTATTATCTAGGGTAAATCAAAAAGAAATATGGTTTTACTAGTAAAATTAAACGTTTTACTTACCGTCCATTTTTGACTATTCTACGTGAAACACTGAATCTTCAAAAATTCACAGTAATTATAACCTGTGATTAAATTGTCAATAACATTGATAACTTTGAGAAATCAATGATTATTTTAGAATAAAAGAAGATTTACAGATGTTACTCCTTTTATTCTTAACCATATTGGGGTTGGCAGTCACGTAAAAGCATCAATTAAGTAATTATGATAATCTTATGTGACAACAGATGATGCAATCAATAATACAAAAAGGTTTATTGTTTTCTCACTCACTGGTTTTTCATTTTGCTCCATGGCACGCGTCTGTGAGCTGTTGTTGACTTAAAAGAGGCCTCTTCTTGCTGTTTTTTCCAGAAATCATCTTATTATCATTTTATATGATTGTTACCAACAAGTAAGTATTAGTTAAACTATTCTTAAGTGTTTTTAATATTTCAGAATCAATCAGAAAGACGTGAAATCATAGAATCCAACTATATATTGTTGTAATCCTGCTAGAAATCATTTTGATCTCTTAAATCCACAATTCTACATCAAATTTCTCTACTTTTATCTCTCTCAATAAGTTCTTTGGAGTATTGGTGAGTCATTTATCTTTAATTCTTAAAGTCTTTCTCTAGTAATAGTTTTCTTCAAGAATTATCTTTATAATTATTCTTGTAAAAGATAATTATATATTAAAAGAATTTTATTATTTTAATAACAGAAGTTTTTATTATTAAATTATTCTTGTAATTGATTCTGGTAGACAATTACTGCTCACTGTTATAAACACTAGTATTTTATAACAAGTGAAAGAAATAATTCTTTAATTATTTAATTGTGGTTATAATAATATTTTATTATTAAATTTCATAAGAACAGACATAGTACTGTTGATTCATAGTAATATTATCATCAGTTTCATAGTCACAGCTTACACAAGAGGTTTATTAGAATGAGCTAAATTGGAGCTTCAGAAGCCTTCGGCGCACCTGCCAAGGAAGCTTCCACTACATGTGTCTCAGACTCCTCCTCTTCCACAGACTACTCCCCCACTTCATCTTCAGCTTCCCCCAATCCACTTCTATGCCCTTGAGAAATGCTTGCATAAAGACCCAACAAGCCAGAGAATTATGTTGCTCTCCTTGACTTCACACCTCCTCTTCTGCAGGGTGCTGCTCCTTCCATTGGTGTTTGTCTGTCCGAATTTGAGCTCAGTTGATGAACTGATGGTGTGTGGTCAAGAGGAGCCCTTTCTGTAGTAGTAAGAACAGCTTGATGTCTTTCAGATCTTATATTCTTGGCTGGGGGCTTTGCTGAACTGGAATTATGAATGTCAGGCTGAGTCTATGATAAAGGTTTGTAATGGTATTTAAAAACTTTAACTATGATTGTGACACGGTGAAAATGAGATAAAGCGTTTTGATAATGATAATAAATGAGTAAATTAAGATATTAAGGGCTTTACTATAATAATATAGTGGTGGTGGGTGCTGCTGAAAGCCCTGGGTGCAGTCTTACCAGTTGGATTACTATAATAAGAACTACAATACTTAAGAATTTAAAGTATAACCTGATTATTTTCCAATAGTATAGGTGTTTTTCACAGTTGTACTATGTAGGAATCCAAGAGAAGGTTGAGGAAACCCTTTCTCTCTGTGAAAAGGCCCCTTTTTATCCTAAAATGGGGTGAAAAGGCTTCTAGACCTTTCCACATAGCGGAAGTGAAGATATTGCACTCCCAAGTATTGGCTTGTGGCTTTCACAAAGCCTGTTTAGCCTGTATTGGGCTCAGATGTGGTTTTTGATGCCACATATGGGCAATTTTCACCAATACAGAGTGAAAAATTCCATCTGGGAACCACATATCCTGATCCTAACGTTTATTACGTGTAGAATGCTGTATGGAACCTGTATGGAACCCCAATATTGAATGAACTATGAGGTATTGAAGTATAAAGGTGCTTCTTTGTCTGTTTGACACCTCATAATCATCGTTATGAGATATTATCCCACTATAAGGCTGCATTGGTCAAACTGTGGGATTTTGACCTTTAAACAGCCATAGATTTGTCAGTTTTTGGGATATCAACCTCAAAGTTGGTTTGGTGTGTAGCCCTGGATGTACTCTCCACAATGGTACTCCTTTGATATGCTTATCATTAATCATGGTGAAGTTATGCCATGTACAAGAATTTTGGTACACATGTAGGTTGTGGCCAAAAGCTGTATGGAGCTTGTTTGCTCCATAAACTTTGTTCTGTGTGAGGTATGGGTAAATGAATGGCATCATCAGATAGCCTTGATTTTTCTCTTTCCAAAGAGACCCCACATTAGGTATCCCATGCTAAAACTGTAGAAGGTAGCTGAAAGGTGAATATTCTGGCAACCTTTATTTGGCCTGATTTTGGCCATAGCTTCTGTAATACTGGTGCTAGCTCAGTTTGAATAGTACCATTGAGTAGCCCTGACTCAGAGCTGCATTTTGAATACCCATTTGATGGGGTTAAGACTCTTCCTATTTATTTCAGTTGAGGGATGAAAATTACGGTTTATGCTCAGAAACAACTTTGAGCAGGAATAACTTTTTTATTCTTTCTCCTATGATGATGGGACTTGTATATTTGGGAAGGGTTTAGTTTTCCCTCTCATTTGATAGCTTTTGAGCTGATTTGGCTCAGTCCCATGTTTTGGTGGTATCATGGCTATTCCATTGATTTATGGTATTTGGCTGTCATGCTTGTGCTCTGGTTTTGAGTCACAGGCTGACAATGAAATAATAATAAATTAACTTGATGGTACTTTAAAATAAGGAATAAAAAGCTTGGCCAAATCAATATCAATGAAAATCTTGAGGAATCTTGAGGAATCCATCAAAAGTCTTCAGGTGAAATCAAATTCTATCAATCAATCAATTCAGACGATATCAAAAGTCAATTTCAAATCAAATATTAATAAAGCTTGAAGAATTAAATAATCAATAATCAATCACTGTCTTCAATAAAAAACAATTTCTTGAGGAATAAATCATTAACTCATTATCTTCTTGAATCAGTTCTATATCTTGATGAATAAATTCAATCAATATTTGAATCAATTCTTGAGAAAATAAGTTTCTTGAGGAATTCAAATCAGTCAATCAACCCAATCCAAACATAATTCTGAATTTCTTAATCAATAAAAAATTAAATCCCAATCAATAAGACTCCTAATAGGACCTGAATAAGCAAAAAAAAGGAAAATTTGATTTGATAAAAAATGGAGAATGAAATTGAGATGGACAGCAATGATTAAAAAATGAGAAGGATAAATTTTCCTTTGAATGAAAAGAGTGAGATGAAAATCAATGAGAGAAAAATCATAATCATGAGGACTCATAAGATCATAAAAGAGTCATAATTTGAAGAATGAGGGACATGAATATAAATTAATGGAAAGAAAGAAGCCAATATTAGTTAACTAATTTAATGTCACAGGGGTTCTTCTAAGTGAAGAGGGCCTGGAAGTAAGTAAACAAGGACTTAATTATGGAGGGCTCAAGATGTGGTAAATGGGAAACACACTTAAGAGTTTAATAAGATGAAATTACTAAAAAAAGAAATATAAGAAGGCCACAGAAAAGTTAATAAGGGTAAGAAATAAAAGAGACAACCACAAATAAGTCCAAGCCCACTGTTTCAACATGTCAGAATGGAAGAGAAGGGTTAATAAAGATAAGGCCCCCCAGCTCATACTGCACAGGCAAAGAAAGAAAATTCAAAAACTAACGTAAAATCAAATAAATATAAGAACCAAAACAAGTATAAGAATATTCATAAAATAATAGAAAAACTAAATTAATTAATTGGGGAAAAGTCCCCAGGGGGAAAAGGAGGGGCTGATATATGTGAGAATCACCAGCCCTGATCCAGACAGAGAATTTTCATGCAAATAATTGATGATTGAATTGAGTCTGACCAATACAGGTCCTGCACCTCTATACAGGATCTGTACAAGAGGTGTGGTGGTATTGAGTGATCATACAGCTTCAGGATGGTGCATCCAAACAATATTGGGTAATTACAATCCTTACAGAAGTTGACAGGCTGTATTGATGAGCTATACTGCATGCAGGTTTCAGAAAGGAAAATTGCTGAAACTGAATGCTGATACAGTGGATTTGCTGGTTTGACCTGTTCTAGTGGGTGTAAGTATGAATACCCTTACACCTGATTGGTGGTTGTTACAGTCTTGAAGACTTGAGCCTACACCCTTCATTTTTGAGCATTGTTCAATAGGTCTTCTTGGCAAACCCATTATGTTCCAGGGTTTATTATGGTGAGAAGAAATTTATGAATCCACACTCATTAGAGCTGATTAAAATGTGAGTTCGAAATTTCTCCACCCTGGTCAGATGGTAACTTCTTGAGCACTCTATCATGTTGATTCTACCTCATTTTCTTGGTTATTGTGAACTGAATAAAGGATTCTGATTTTCCCTTAATAAGTTGAAAGATCTTTTAGGAGGTGGCTTGGTCTAAAGTTTTCAGAGAGTCATGATAGCCGGAAATTGAAAGAGGAGAAATTGGTTGTACCAAGACCACATGACACAAGCTAGGGGGGGATTAACCGGTTCCAAGTGATATTTGAAGGGAAGCCACTGAATCTTGTTGAGGTCACAGAATTTACATGGGTCATTGGATGGGGGTAAACCCAACCATTCAATGAGGGATTGGCTTGCATATATAAGTCTTTCATTCCAGGCATTTTCTATGACAGTTGTCTTGTGCAATTTTGAAAAACAGTAGTAAGCTTTCCTGATATTTTTTTCTCTTTTACCTTGAAAGATTTCTTTTCCTTCCGCAGTGAGGATAAAGAGATCTTCATTTCAATTGATAGCTAGCTGTTTATCAAAAAGATTTAACAGGCTAACAAGGTTGCAATTTAATTTGGATACAAAGAGAAAATTAAGAATAATTAAGGTTTCATTATTTCAAAGAAGGTTGAAAGTTCCCATTCCTTCAGCATCAGACTTATTGATGAGTCTTCTGTGGCGACTGAGAGTTTTGCATCCTTTGATAAAGTGGTAAACACATCTTCCAAGTGGAACATGTGATGAGCTTCTTTACAGTCCACTACCAATTTGCCTGGAGATTGTCAATGGTCTGCATTGGTATAGAGAGCTTGTGTGAGCCTTGAGGTATATTTTACATACCCAAAAAGGCCACAATTATCTTCAAAATGAATTATGAATTATGCATAACTCATAAGTCATGCCTATATCCAAAATTCATCATTTTTTATTTCAGAAAAGAGGAATAACATTTTATTGAGTAAGTAAATCCATGGATTTAAGGCCAGATTTGGATTCTACACAAAAATTCACCTAAGGTAGCTCCATAGAGTGAATAAGCTCAAACTAACTCCTTGAGGTGGTAATATGGAAAATAATTCAAGACCACAACCTCAATACCACATAAAAGCTCTGTGAAAATTTTACTTTTTCTCTAGTTCACACCAAAATACTTGGATTGTGAGAACTCACATGTTACATATACACTACGAAGCGTGTTATGCATGTTTTGGGCACTTAATATCATGGTATTCTTATATGAACTTTTGATACACCCATAGTGGATATCTCACTTGAAGCTTAATTTTCTATTTTTGACATGAAAAAGAGGCAAGGGGGACAAAAGACATCAAAGAGAGCCAGGGTACCCAACTTCTGAGGCCTCAGAGGCGTGGACAGCTCCAACGCTTGGATCCATGGCTGATCTTGGCCTAATTGGTAAACTAAAACCTTTTTAGAACCTGGTTACCATGTTACAACCACTGTAAATCTTAAGAAAATAGTAAATAACCTGCTATTTTGACATGCCAAGGAGGTAAAGAGCTACTTAGACTCCTGTAACCATGTCAATTCTTAATGATTTTCCATGGATAAACCCCAAAAGAGTAATTAAAACCCGTTTTGGACTTGTATCCATTGATTTACCTCATAGAAACCAGTTAAACACTGATATTTGCAATTCTACGTAGAAATGAGGGAAAACTTCAAAACTTCATTAAAAATACGATTCTTAATTAATCACTCTGAAACTTGCAGGACTAATGGAGAGCTGTATCATTTATGCTACAACCAAAAATAATTATGGTTTTACTAGTAAAATTGAAGGTTTTACTTACAGTCCATTGTTGACTATTCTACATGAAACACTGAATCTTCAAAAATTCACAGTAATTACAACCTGTGATGAAATTGCCAATAACATTGATAAATTTGAGAAATTAATGCTTATTTTGGAATAAAAGAAGATTTACAGATGTTAATTCTTTTATTCTTGACCATATTGGAGTTAGTAGTCACGTAAAAGCATCAATTAAGTAATTATGATAATCTTACGTGACAACAGATGATGCAATCAATAATTCAAAAAGGTTTATTTTTTTCTCACTCAATTTTTTTTCAGTTTTCTCCATAGCACGCCTCTGTGAGCTGTGTTTGACTTAAAAGAGGCCTCCCCTTGCTGTTTTTTCCAATAAGCATCTTATTATTCATTTAAACCATTATTACCAACAAGTAAGTCTTAGTAAAGCTATTCTTAAGTGTTTTGAATCTTTCAGAATCAATCAGAAAGACGTGAAATCATAGAATCCAACTATATATTGTCGTAATACTGTTATAAATACATTTTGATCCTTTAAATCCACAATTCTACGTCAAAACCCTCCATTTTATCTTTCAATAAGTTCTTTGGAATATTAGTGAGTGGTTTATTCTTAATTCTTAAAGGTTTTCTCTAAATAATTAGTTTTCTTAAAGAATTCTATTTATAATTATTCTTGCAAAAGATAATTATATACTAAAATAGTTTTACTATTTTAATAAAAGAAGTTTTATTATTAAAATCTTCTTGTAATTGATTCTTGTAGACAATTACAGCTGAATGTTAAATTCACTAGTAGTGTTTAACAAGTGAAAGAAATAATTCTTTAATTATTTAATTGTGGTTATAATAATATTTTATTATTATATTTCATAAGAACAGACATAGTACTGTTGATTAATAGTGATATTATCATCAGTTTCATAATCACATCTTACAGCTTGAGATGTTGAGACTTGAGCTTCTGGATTGGGATTAAGGTCTTTTCTCTTTTTTTCACATCTTTGTGCTCTACAAGATGAGGTTTTTAGCAAAACATTCATCCTTTTTGTGGGTTAAAAGCTTTGACTTGTGTTTTCTGTTGGAGCAATAGTAAATTTTTTGGTGAATTTTGTTACTAGTTGATAATACTAGTGCTGAAGCTTGTTCTGAAGTGATTTGAAAAGCATCTTTGGTTTGACAGTGGTTGGCATATTCTTGTGGAGGGGTGCAACTGTGATCATTTTTCTCAATAACTTCTCCATTGAGGGTTAGTAGTTTGACAATTTGACCAAGCTTTGGATCTCTAGCCAGTTTTCCTAGGATGATATATGAAGGTATCTCAGATGGCATGTTGATGCTGACAGAGTCCAATTCAAGAAGGAATTTTTTAGTTTCTTCAATGTAGTGATGGGGATTTCTTGAGTAATTTGATTTTTACCAATTCTTTCAAACCCAACATTTGTTCATAGACCTTTTGGAGGCATACTGTTCATTGATCTTGAACCAAGGTAGATTAGCTTCATCAGAAGTTTCTAAGTTAATAACTTGTAGGAATATGTGACAATTGATTTGTCAGGTAATCATAGTGATTTCTTCAAAGCTTGACTTGATCCACCAATTGTGTCACAGCCAAGGAGGCAGGGGAACTATTAATCATCTTCAACAATCATTACTTCATTGATACCCCTCAAAACCCAATCAGCAACGGGGTTTCATTCAACATTCTCCAAATACAGTTTTCAGACCCCAATACAGTTTCATACAGGCAAGACCCAAATACAGGATTCACCAAATACAGGCCTGTAATCAATACAGGCGCAAATACCTGTATTGACTGTATAACCTGTATTGAATTCACCAATACAGGATTCAATCCCACATCCAACTTCTTCCAGCATGCAGGCAAGTATCTCAACACTCAAACTCCAGGGCTGGTATTTCTCACATATACCAGCCCCTCTTCATCCACCTCGGGGTTTTTCCCCCATTTAATTGAAATATTGGATTTATTATTTAATATTATTTTATTTCTCATTAAGAAATATTATTTTCTTAATTATTAAGTTAGTCTTTGCCTTCCCTCACCTGTTCAGTAGAGTCCTGGTGGCCATATCCTTTATTAATCCTTTTCTCTTTTCTGAACAGGTTGAAACAGTGGTACAGGATTATTTGTGGTTGGCTCTTTATTCTTTCTTTTGTTTTCCTCTCATATCTTTTAATTCTTATTATTTTATGACTAGGAAATTATTATCTTATTTCATTACTCTTATCAGTTGAGTATTTTATTCTGAGCCCTCCATAAGTTATGATCTTTATGATTTTTTCTCTCTCATCAATTTTCATCTCATTCATTTGATTCAAATGAAAATTGATTCTCTTTCTCATTTCCAAATTTTGCTGACAATTTCATTTTCTCTTAATTCTCAATCAAGTTTAATTTTCATTTACTGTCTGAATTCACGTTTTTTATCAGGTTTAATTGATTGGAATTTGGGATTAATTGATTTATTGTTTCAGGGGTTATTGAATTGGGGTTATCATTGGTTGATTTTGAAATTTCTAAAGATTTATTGATTTATTGATTGATTGCTCAAGAAATTGACTTACCTCAAGACTCCGATTTGATTTAATTGATTGATCTGATTTGATTCCTCAAGATATCTGATTTATCCTCAAGATTTGATTTAATTGATTTATTTGAATTTGATTCCTCAAGAAAATGGAATTTATTTTTGAAGATATTGATTGAATTCCTCAAGACTTAATTGATTTGTTTTTGACTTGACTTGATCTATTTGACTTGACTTATTGATTGAAATTGATTATTCATAAGAATTTGACTTTTTCATCTTCACCCTTCAAGATTTATTCATATTGATTCACTTCAAGACTATTGATTGATTTCTCAAGTTCATCAAGATCTTCATTTAATTTCATTTGGTCAAGCCTTATTTTATTCAAAGTAGCATCAAGTTTTTATTCCTTCTTTGTTCATGATGCCCATTCAGCATAGCCCACCAGCCAAGAATACAAGATCCCAGAGACATCAAGCTGTTCTTACTCCTAAAGCAAGGGCTCCTCTTGACCGCACACCATCAGTTCATCAACTGAGGGCAAATTTGGACAGAGGACCACCAATGGAAGGAGAAGCACCCTCCAGAAGAGGAGGTGTGAAGTCTAGAAGATCAAGATCATTCTCTGGACTATTGAGTGGTTATCCTGGTGTTTCTCAAGGGCCTAGGAGTAGATTGGGGGAAGCTGAAGATGAGGAGGGGCAGGAGTCTGTGGAAGAGGAAGAATCTGAGGAGACTGAAGTAGCAGATGCCTTGGCAGGTGCTCCTGAAGCTCCTGAGGCTCCAAATCTAGCCCTTTCTAATCAACCTTCTGTCTCTTAAGCTGAACCAAATTCCCTCAAGATGATGGAGCAACTGACTCAGTTTATGTGACAACTCACTCAAGCAGTTGCCCCAAAGGAAAATTAAAAAGCTACAGAATTCAAAACTCCATCAATGAAGGCACCTGATTCTTTTGATGGTACTAAAGCTCATAAATTGAGAGGATTCATTCAATCCTGTCAATTAATCTTTCATAATGACCCAGCAAACTTCTTCTCTGACAGTAAGAAGGTCTTATACTCAACTTCTTTTCTTACTGGTAGAGCTGGCAAATGGATTGAACCTTACCTCCCAAATATTTCCAATGGAGACCCTTCTTATCTCCTCAATAACTGGCAGTTGTTTGAAACCCAGTTATTCACTCTGTTTGGTGATCCCAATGAAGTCAGGAAAGCTGAGCAAGAGTTAGACAAGCTCAGGATGAAAGAAAGTGGTCAAGTTTCCTTGTACATAGCAGATTTCAGAAGCTTAATGTCAAGAATTGAATACTGGGGGAAAGAGCTTATATCCATGTTTATAGAAGGGGTTTGGCATCAAGATTATTAGACCAATTGGCTTCTCACCCTGGAACCTTTGATAGTCTTCAAGCACTCATGGACATCACCTTGGAATTAGATACCAGGTACCATGAGAGGCAGAAGGAAAGGGGTAGTCATCAAGAGAAGAAGCCTCTAATGGTGGGATCAAACTCTTCCAAGACACCTCAAGGTCAAACTTCCAAAAGGCCCTATCAAAGAAAGAACAAGAAGGGCAAGAGCTTTCAAGTATCCAAAGACAAGCCTCATGCTTCTTTCCTCAATAAGGATAATAAATTAATCGGTTCTGAAAAGGAGAGGAGGATCAAAGAAGGCTTGTGCAATTATTGTGGTGGTAAACACCAATTTGAAAAATGCTTCAAGAGGCCTGAAAATAGGCAAGGGTCATCAAAAGGCTTCCCTAGCAAGCAGGGAAAATCCTGAGTGGGGATCATAATGTGTTCAATGGTTCTCACTTCTTTCCTTCAAGAGCACAATTGTGCACTCTGAATACTAGTGTCAAAAAATCTTTAAAATTTCTTATTTTTTCTTCAATCTCTGATATTTTTTATAGTATTCTCATTGATTCTGGTGCTACAAAGTCCTTTATTGCAAAGAATTTTGTTCTCAAGTACTCATTGACCATGTCAGAGCTCCCTAAAAAGATTCCTCTTTTCATTTTGGATTCCAATGAATCCACTTCCCTGTTCATCACCCATTATACCAAGTGGGTTGTTGATTTACCTTCCTTCCCAAGCTTTGAATGGGATTTCTTTATCATAGATTCACCCAAGGGAGAAGAACTGATATTGGGCTATGATTTTCTTTACCATTTTAATACTACTATTGATTGGAAAAATGGCTTGATCACCTATGATTCTAATCATAAGGATTCTAAGGGCTTTAACCCTTCTATTAGTAAGCACTTAACCACGGCTTTCAACAGTGTTGCTCTGGTTGGTGAACTTGAGACACCTTCCCTTCCTCCTTCTGTCCATACCCCTCCATTCTTTTCTCTCATTCATTACTTCCATTAAGAGATGAAGTCTTCAAAGAGATAAAAGATGTTGGAGAAGATGTTGCTATATCTTCACTTCATCTCTTTCAAGGGGATATGGACCTCCCTCCTTTGTCTTTTCATGCCTCCCTGGAGGAGCAGTGGGATGAGGAGGAAGAGCCAGAAGAGATTGAAACTGTGTTGAAGGTAGTCCCTCCTGCTTATCACTATTATTTGGATGTATTCTCCAAGGGGAAAGCAGAGAAACTTCCTCCACACCACACCTGTGATCATCATATTGAACTGAAGGGTCTTCTACCTCCAGGTGGTGTTATCTACTCTTTATCTAAAAATGAGTCAGAAACACTGTGGGCCTACATTTCAGAGAATGTAGAGAAAGGTTTCATTAGACCAAGCTCCTCCTCAACAGGAGCACCTGTCCTTTTTGTCAAGAAAAAGGATGGGGGTCTTTGTTTGTGTGTTGACTACCGCAAACTTAATGCTGTCACTAGGAAGAACAGGTATCCTGTTCCTCCTATGAACCAGCTTCTTACCGTATTCAACGGTGCTACTATCTTCTCCATGATAGATCTGTGTGGTGCTCATGATCTCCTGAGAATTAAAGAGGGGGATGAGTACTTAACTGGCTTTAGAGCCAAATATGGTAGTTATGAGTATTTGGTTATGCCATTTGGCTTAACCACTGCTCCAGCTTCATTCCAAAATCTTGTGAATGATATGTTTGCAGAGTATTTGGATATTTTTGTTGTAGTGTACTTAGATGATATTATGGTCTTCTCTAGCTCTTTGGATGAACATGTTAAACATGTGGCCTCTGTTCTCCAAAGACTGAGAGACAATAATTTGTTTGCTAAAGCCTCAAAGTGTGTATTCCATGCCTCAAGTGCGGAATACTTTGGCTATGTTGTTTCAAGTGATGGCCTCAAGATGGATTCTTCAAAAGCTCAACAAATCCTCAATTGGCCTCAGCCCAAGAACATCAAGGCCCTCCAATCTTTTCTTGGCTTTGCCAACTTTTATCGTTGTTTCATTAAAAATTATTCCAAAAAAATCTCTGCTCTCACTTCCCTCCTTAAAAAAGATTCTACCTTTATGTTCAATTAGGAAGCTCTTAGTCAGTTTCAAATACTCAAAGAAGCTTTCACCACTGCTCCTATTCTCTCTCATTTTAATCCTTCTCTACCAGCTATTGTAGAGACTGATGCTTCTGATTATGCCATGGGTGCTGTACTGAGTCAGGTTAATGACTCAGGAAAGAATCCCATTGCATTTGATAGTCGCAAGCTCTTACCAGCTGAACTCAACTATGAAATTCATGACAAGGAACTCCTTGGCATAGTTTGGGCTCTCGAGCACTGGAGGGCTTTTCTCCTTTCTCTTTCTGATTCCTTTGAGGTCTTGACAGACCATTGTTCTCTTCAGTATTTTCTGTCCTCTAAAGTCCTTACTCGTCATCAAGCCCATTGGGCTTAATTTTTATCTGAATTCCATTTTATCATCACTTACTGCCCAGGCAGGCTAACCATTTTACCAGATGCCTTGTCATGTCGGGACGACATGTACCCAGAGAGGGGGGTGGATTTCATCAGCAAGAAGCCTCATGATTTTCATCAAGTTCTCAAGCAAAATGAAATTCAAGAGTCAAGATTCTTTTCAATAAAAGTTGATATGTTTTCAGAAGTAGTTGATCAAATTCAAAGACAAGTATGGAAAGACAAAGATTATAAGGAAATCCTCAAGAAATTAGCAAGACGAGAATCAGTCCCAGACTATTCTCTTGAACCTCAAGCAAAATTATTATTGTTCAAAGATAGAGTAGTCATTCCAAGCAATCATGAAATTCAATTGGACATTCTTCAAAAGGGTCATGACTCACCGTTGGCTGGCCATCCTGGCGAGGAGAAGACCCTCAAGCTCATCAAGAGGGATTTTCGTTGGGCTGGCATGAATCAATTCATCAAGGACTATGTGTCCTCATGTCAGCAATGTTCAAGAAACAAGAGCATTCATCACAAGAAGTTTGGATTACTCAAGCCTCTTTCAATTCCGTCTTGTCCTTGGAATTCATTATCAATGGACTTCATCACTCAATTGCCACCGTCAAACAACTCTGATTCAATTTTAGTAGTTGTGGACAGATTCTCAAAAATTGCAATCTTCATTCCAACTTATGGAACAATCACTGCTCTGGACTTAGCTCAAATCTTCATTAGTCATGTATTTTTTTGAAGTATGAACTTCAAGTCAGTATTGTCAGTGATAGAGGATCCTTATTTGTTTCATCATTTTGTACTCAATTGTGTCAGAAGTTCAAGATATCAAGAGATCTTTCAACTGCCTTTCAACCTGAAACAGATGGACAGACAGAGAGGGTAAATCAGATTCTAGAACAGTATCTTCGGATGTATGTCAGTTACCATCAAGATGACTGGCACACCTGGCTCCCTCTGGCTGAATTTGCCTATAATAATGCAGAACATTCATCAAAAAAACAGTCTCCATTTTTCACTATTTATGGAAGAAATCCCAACTTTGATTCAATTCACATTTCTCAAGATACACCTGCTGGAAAGTTATCATCAAAACTCCAATCAGTACAGCAAGTTGTCAGAGAGAAATTACAGTCAGTCATAAAGCGTTTTAAGAAGTATGCAGATAAAAATAGAGCAATTCCACCTGATTTCCAACCTGGGGACAAAGTATGGCTAGCTTCCAAGAACATCAAGACAACAAGACCCACCAAGAAACTTTCAGAAAGATGGTTGGGACCCTTTGAAGTTCTCAAGAAGATTGGCATCCATGCATATCACCTCAAGTTGCCTCAACAATGGAAGTCAGTTCACCCTGTCTTCCATGTGTCCCTGTTAGAGCCAGTGAAGTAATCAACTATCCCAAATCGACATCAATTGCCACCACCTCCATTAATAGTGGAAGAGCAAGAAGCATGGGAAGTGGCTCAGTTTCTGGACTCAAAACTCAATAGAGGTTCATTATGGTATTTAGTTGAGTGGAAAGGATTCAGTGACAACCCAGAAAGAACGACTTGGGAACCAGCTTCCAACCTTACCAACTCTCCAGACCTTGTCAAGTACTTTCACACCTTATATCCTGACAAGCCTGGCCCAAATGCCTAAAGAGTTTGATTTATGGTGCTTGGTGGGGATGGGAGGTTATGAAAGTAAGTTCCTCTCCTGGCATGCACCTTTAAGGGGGTATTCTACCCAAATTTGTTGTAAGCATCACCTTGGCCACTTTGTGAGCACTTGTCAATTCTTTGGACAGGTTCAGAAGGCCTTGCAACATCATAACCTCAAGATTTTGGACCTTTCATCAAGATATGGCCCAATCTTTTCTCTTATTTTCTTTTCGTTCTTTAATCATGCCATAAATTATCTTTCAAGACATTCATTACCACAATTCATGTTATGGCATAATTTCTTTTTCATTTATGGTGCTTGGTAGGGAGTGGAAGTTATGAAAATAAGTTCCATCTCCTGGTATGCATCCCTGAGGGGTCTACTTCTTGTAAAACATTACCTTGGCCACACTGTGAGCATCAAATGCTTGATTTTATCTTTCAGAACATTTTGGCCAAAATCAAGAAACTGACCACAAGAAGGACAACCCTCAGGCATTTCTTATTTCTTTCTTTACTCTCTTTTTCTCTCAATTCTTTTTCATTTTTTTTTATTTTCATTTTCTTTGACTTGTATGATTTATTTTTCATTTCTTGTTTCAAAAGCAGCAATCATAACCCCCACATCCTGTTTGCGGAGTCAATTTAACTAATAATCAAGAGGAAACACTAGTAATGGTAAAGACCAGCCACAGATCATCCTCATCAAAATTTCTTCAAGGCTTCTCTAAACTTAACAACCATGGCATCTTCATAAGCAGCTGCCTCCCTGGCCAAAGCAACAGTGGGCTCCCCTGGAATAGCACTCTTCATAGCCTTATCAAAAAACACCTCAGTCAAAGCATCAACTTCAGCAAATAGAGTGGTGACCACCTTCTTGTTCACCCTTATCTGATCAGTGAAGTTGCCAGTAATATTCCAGCGGCGACGGTTTTCAAAGATTGATTCAGGCTCTTGAGACGTTGGGTCTCTAGAAGTGCTGGCCACTGGTGGTTGGATATTGGTAGAGGTGGAGGAAAGTGTGGAGGGCCTGGTTGGGGATCTAATTGGAAGTTGAGGTGGTTGGGGGGACCTGATCACTTCATTATTGGTGGTACTGGATTGTACTGGGGATTGTGAGGGCTATTGGATTCTTCTTTTCTGGATTGGGGTAGTCATTTCAAGCTCTTCTCCATCAATCTCATCACTGCCTTCAGCATCAGTATCAATTTCATCTTGAACCACCAAATTTCTCTTCAATCTTCCAAGAGTTCCATCCTTTCTGGTGACCAAAATGGGAACCTCTGGGGCCACTCGAATGGGATTTCCTTGGGGGTGAATTGATCCTCCAATGGCTGCCCAGGAACTGCTGGTATTACTCCATTGTTGGACACCCCTCATTCTAGATCCAGTCACTGAAGAAGAAGAAAAGAAAACATAGAAGTCAGTAACCCATCAATTTTATGGTCAATCAACTCACAATTGGAGTGACCAGAGGTGGCATCAGAGGTGGGAGGTTCATCAACAGTAGCTTCCAATCCAAATCTTCCACCCTTCTTGACGCTGCTCCATAATCTTCTGGCACTTTCAGGAAAGCTATAGTGGGCTTGAGAACAATTTCTTTTTCCAAGATTGCAAAATTGACACCTGGTGGACCTAGCAGTAGCAGATTCCACACAAGGAATCCCTTTCCTCTTACAATTGGTGCAGGGTGGTTCAACAACTCTGACAGATTTAAACCCATTATAGGTTTTCTTGATGTCCCAAATCTCTGTAGGGGCCATACTCTCTTCAGAAAGCTCCCTCAAGTTATCAAAAACACCAGGACCATAAAGTACAGAAGGTTGGGAATCAGAGTGATTGGAATCACAAAGGGAAGTCAGCCTTGAACTCATCTTCAAGTCAAAATTTAAAATTCAGGAACAAGAGAATTATGGAAAATTGCAAGTCAGCAAGGCATTTAGGGCAATTGACCAGTCAAGGAGGGGATAAGAAGAAAGACATTCAAGAAGAAATCAAGATCAAAAAGATAAAAACTGCTTCAAATGGCCCAATTGGGCAATTTCATGAATTTATGCACTTTGGCACACATGGCCATATCAGACCTCAAAACTTCAAAATAGCTCATTTTTATCATCTTTCATCAAAATATGCTTAATTATGCATATTGGCAACTTCGCGCATTTTGCGCAATTTTGCGCATTTGCACACTTTTGCACACTTTTTCACAAAGGGCCTCTTTAGCTTGTCAAAAGGCTTCAAAAGGCCTTTTTGGCCAATTTCATCATAATTGCCCAATTGCGCACTTTGCGCATTTTTGCGCGAATTGGCCAAAAACCCCTTTAATCACAAAATCAAGGATTTTGGCCAGGACTTCTGAGATGGTCCAAAACCTCAAGTATTGGCCATTTTATGCCAACACTCTCAAAAGTCAAATTGTGATGAAATCAGGTGTTCTTGGGACATAAACCCAGGTCACCCACTTTTCAAAAGCCATGAGGACTCAAGAAACGTTTGGTGAAGACACTCAAGACAAGAATGAACAAATTTTAAGAAGAATGAAGGCATTTTGAAGGAAAAGAGGGAGTTCAGAATCAAGCTCAAGGGGAAAATACCTACAAGTGATCAAATGAAGATTTTGTTTGAGTATTGATTGAAGAAGAAAGTTTAATGGGATAAATTTACGGAATCGGGGGAAAGAACTGTATGGATTGATTGCAAGCTCATCAAGACTCACCGTACTTATGCTGCTCAGAGCTCACCACTTTCAAGAGGGGGATAATTTCACAGCCAAGGAGGCAGGGGCATTACCAATCATCTTCAACAATCATTACTTTATTGATACCCCTCAAAACCCAATCAGCAAGGGGGTTTCATTCAACATTCTCCAAATACAGTTTTCAGACCCCAATACAGCTTCATACCGGCAAGAACCAAATACAGGATTCACCAAATACAGGCCTTTAATCAATACAGGCGCAAATACCTGTCTTGACTGTATAACCTGTATTGGAATCACCAATACAGGATTCAATCCCACATCCAACTTCTTCCAGCATACAGGCAAGTATCTCAACACTCAAACTCCAAGGCTGGTATTTCTCACATATACCAGCCCCTCTTCATCCACCTGGGGGTTTTTCCCCAGTTAATTAAAATATTGGATTTATTATTTAATATTATTTTATTTCTCATTAAGAAATATTATTTTATTTATTATTAAGTTAGTCTTTGCCTTCCCTCACCTGTTCAGTAGAGTCCTGGTGGCCATATCCTTTATTAATCCTTTTCTCTTTTCTGAACAGGTTGAAACAGTGGTACAGGATTATTTGTGGTTGGCTCTTTATTATTTCTTTTGTTTTCCTCTCATATCTTTTAATTCTTATTATCTTATGACTGGGAAATTATTATCTTATTTCAATACTCTTATCATTTGAGTATTTCATTCTGAGCCCTCCATAAGTAAGTCTGTTCACTGAGTGCCAGGCCCTCTTCATTTTGAAGAGCCCCTGTGACAAATTGGCTGCATAAGGGGTTGCATCTTTTCCAATTTCCTTTACACAGACCGCTAAGAGGTCTTTTGATTGAAAAGGAAACACATCCTGAGGCATCATTCAATTTAGTTGGTACCGTTGAGGATTGGTATTGATGTGGTTTCCTTTTTATTGGATTTTTCTGCAATGACAAATCTTTTAATTCACCTGTTCTAATTTTCTTGAGCATAGCCACAAGACTGTAGATCTGTTAGAATTCAGAACTGAACAGTTGCATTTCATTAGTCTTTTTCAGTAGCCAGAATCACAAAAAGTTAGGTGAAAATACCTAAAGGTGGATAACAAGTGAATAACAATAAATGGACACTGATGCAATGACTTAGATCAACAAACAGCTAAAACAACAAAATAAGCTAGCTATGAGCTTGTAGTTAATAAATTGATAACATGATTAGTTGTAACTATACCTGAACAGCTAATGACAAAAAGCTTTACATAAGAGAGGGTAAATGAGTGAGACAGAGAGAAAGTGAGAGAAGGAGTTTGAGTAGTAAAGAGAAGAAAATGAGATAAAAAGGAGTTCAATGAATCTTCTTGTCAGGCGTTTAGAGGTGGGATTTAAACATGAATTATGTTCAGTGATGA
The DNA here is from genome assembly GCA_023105745.1 of Austropuccinia psidii. NCBI lineage: Eukaryota > Fungi > Basidiomycota > Pucciniomycetes > Pucciniales > Sphaerophragmiaceae > Austropuccinia > Austropuccinia psidii. The sequence goes on from JALGQZ010000004.1 coordinate 55,058,810, forward strand.
TAAGCACTGAAAATCATTGTGGCAGTTAGTAGAGGACAATTGTTGTGATGCATATCCAATTTAGTGGTTCTTCACTTGGACATTTTGAGCCATTGGAGTGTTGAATGTATTCAGTTAGTTACATTTTTAACACTACTCAGCATTTTCTCCAAGGCTTTTTTGTTTTCTGACTCTTACACTCAACTGAGCAACTTTAGTTAGCTTCCTCAGAAAATAGGGTGACTCCTGTTGGATTGCAGAACTAAAGGTGTAGTACATTAGATGTTCACTAAAGGTAAAATAACAGTGAGTGACATGTTTAAGTACCATAAGGTTGATTACAAGTATATAAACGGTAATAATAAGAATAAAAATAATAATAATAATAATAATAATAATAAGAATAATAATAATAATAATACTAATAATAATACTCATAATAATAATAATAATAATAATAATAATAATAATAATAATAGGACAATATTAATACTACTGTGATAAAAAAACATTTAGAATTAGATTATTAGTTTGTTGCTCAAACAATGACATTTGTGAGATAATTTATCCTACCTATGATCAGCTACAGCATCATGAACATATAAAATGTAAAAAGGAAACAAAGAGGTAAATAAAAAGGCTTTAGATAAAAAGAGAATGAGAAGGAAATACCAAGAGATTGAGTAAGAAGGAAAAGGAAGGAAAGAGATTGAGCAAGCTAATTGATAGGAGATTGTCCTGGTTCAAATGTTAGTGTCGAGGATTATTCACAGAGTATGTGCATGATCTTTGATGATGAAAGTTGAGGAAGGTGCGCAAAAGAGTGTTGATCATGCTGATCACTTTATTCAGATACTTCAGTATTTCTTACAGCTACTGCGTAGCTGTTGTGATTCTCTGAAAATTCAAAAGAAAGCGCTGGAATTTTCCAAAACCTAATAACTGAAATCTAACTTGATGATACATAACAAAGCTGTCATCTTGGTTATTCCAGCCAGTTCGTTGCATCTGAAAACGCAAGAAACCCCACTGGGAACTATTCAGTCCCGGATTGCAACCGCGCACCCTGTCAGAGGCAGAACTGACCAATCAAAAATTCTCTGGCAACCTATTTGGCTCCAACCGCAAATGGTTCAACGTGCAAGCGGCCAAGCCATATTTCTTCAACAAGATTTCGCAACGTCAGCTCCACCGCCCCACTCCCCTTGTCCTTCCTTTATCCTACATTTTATCTTCTTTTTTGCAAGCGCAACCTGTCACTTGATTGTGCTCGGAGCCTCAATGAAATTAATATCCCCAAACAAACATTTGACCTATGACATTGCAATGTAACCTTAATAACTTCAATCACTTACCAATCATCTCCTCTCAGATTATAAATACAACCTCCATGGCCCCAATTCAGCACATCAACCCCCACCTTTTCATCTTGGTTATGTTTACTGAGAGAGAGACGTCCGCTCCCAATTCAGACATGCCAAATCTCACCTCTAGCAACTCACCTTTAGGCCAACAAGAAGCATCCAATGTGCACAACGCTGGTCTGTATCAAACCATGCTCTCAGATGATGAATCATTGGAGGAATATCATATCAGTGCTGAAGACTATGTTGTTGCAGAGGATGATGTGAACCCCCCCAAAAGAGCCAATCTTTGGTGCGGAGGAGACGGATACGATCCACTGTGTTTGATTATTATGAGGTGAGTCACGAGCTTCAGATCACAGTATCTACTTTGCTTACATTTCATGTATTTGTATTTGGGATCAAAAAAGAAGTTTACTCCCAAAGGCGAATGGATCAAATCAAAGGGGAATTTTTGAGTCACCTACAAATGTCATCATTTCAGGTGAGTGAGGAATACTTTGAGAAAGCTTATCAGCTCGATTATGATGTGTTATTTTTGGTAGTGTCAAGCTGGCCTTAATCGTTTGCAATACATCCAACCTCAACAAACACAGAAGACAATGTTGTGGGAGTTTCAATATATGGTCTACTAAAGCGCACGGCACGGGTGATCCAAAGATGGGTTCCAAGCTTGCAGCAGAAGAAGAATAATCAATCCTCAACCAACTGGTGAAAGGGCTAGCTGCAATTCAGGTATCATTTTCTATTTTCGAATCACCTTGATTACGCAGTGTTTTGCAATGATTCGCACCAAACCTCCACTGGCACAGACCGCCTCGCAATTGTACTTTAAATTAAATGATTGTCTATCACAAGAGGTGAATGACTTACCATCAGACACCCCACTGTTGGACCACAAAAGACAAGAGCAAGAGTTATTTGGCCATTGTTCTGCAATGGATCAAACCGGTCAATTACAACTTTAGTAAGAGCATTGTTGCTTTTGAAGTAAGTCCTTCACAATGATATTTGGCACCCTCTTCATGCTTCATCACTGACACAAATCACAGTCACTTCATGGGCCTCACTCAGGTGAGGCCTTTGCATGGAACCTGTGAAGTATGTATGACATACCCATAAGGCCACAAATGATTTTATAAACAATTACTTTTGTCTTAAACAGACTTTTTAGTTGAATTTAAAATAAAAAATAGTAAAAAATAAGTATAACTTTTTTTTGGATAAACAAAGTTATAAATATTATGTCATTTTTGGATTCTACACCAAAAATAACCTAGGGTACACCCGTAAGGTGTTATACCCAAAAACACTTATTTTTTATGCTATTGGAAGATTTAAGAATCTCACAGTACTAATGTAACTTTTTTAACATTTTTTAAAAATTGTTAAATTTAATCTTAATTAAGCTTAAATTTAAAGTTGCATAAGGTTTATGCAAACTTACCAAAATTTTAGTTAAAATTGAGGTGTGGTGTATATTTACTGAATTGGCTAAGGATTTGCCATACAGAATGTAAATCCTGTGTGACCTCAATTTAAAAGGGTTTAAGGCCATAGTATGCCTTTAAATAAATAAAAGGGCAAAATCCAAGCAGAAAGTTGGGACAAAGGAAAAAGACCAAATAGAGCTGGGGTACCCAACTTTTCGGATCTGCAAGGATTCAATGAAGGTTTTCCACCTGTATTGGAGGATTTTCAACCTTATTTAAACTTTAAGATTAGACTTTGATCCAACCTTAAGGTTTAAACTGGTTTTATCCCAAATTGGACAGGAATTTCAAGCTGCCAAAGGGTAAATCCCAATATGCTGGCTTGAAATCAAAGTTTTAAGAACTGTCAAAGCTTAATTAAGCTGAAAAAGATCAAATAAGCTTAAAACTTTAAAGTTTCAAACATTAAAACCTTATCAAAACTTAAGGTTTGGTGTGTATTGCTATTTTACATGGAAAAATAGCAATAACTTCAAAAATTCATTAAAAGTCCACTTCTTAATGGATTTGCTTGAAAATTTCACACAGCTTACAATTTAATATTATCTACATATAGTTAAATTCTAAGTATCTTTTATAAATAAATTTCCAAGATAATTAGCCTGGAAATTTACTGTTTTAATTAAGCTCAAAGAAAATTATGATTTCTTTAAAAATTAATTAGAAATTGAGTTTAAGAGATTTCTGCTTGAAACTCTATTTTCAAGTTGTTCATGTGATGAACTTTAATATAAATAAGTTTATTTATATTAAAAACTTAAAATAATTAGTTTATATGAGGATTAAAGTTACATGGAGTTAAAAATAACACTGGTAACTTTAAATTGGAATTAAAACTAAGTTACTTTAAGCTATGAACTTTATCTTTAAGCGTGATTTTTCAGTTTTGACCTGAGCACGCCCTCTATATTCATTATTAATCATGAGACCTGCTCTGAAGACATAAAGAGAGTCTTTTCATCACTGTTTTTGTCCATCATTCATTATCAATCCAATCATATTAGAAATTTAAACAGGTAAAGTTTTATTAAATATAAAATATCATTATTAAAAGTCATTCTTAAGTTATTTTTATTCTTTTGTTATTATTAAATTGAAGAATTGAAGTCATAGAACTCAGATTATTGCTGTAATCACCTATAAGAAATTTTATTATATAAAATTATCATCTTAAATATCTTTTAAAAATCCACAAATTCCTCTCAAAAACTCTTTAATCATAATTTTTATTATGAAAAGTTTTTTTATCTTTAAAAATATTGATTTTTGGCGTGTTTTTAACTTATAATTATTATTTAATATAATAACTGTTGTTGTTTGACTTGTTGTATTAAATAAATATTATAAGTAAGTTTTCTCTAAAAGTTCTATATTTTTTTTATCTAGTATTAGTTTTTTTATATAGAATTTTATTCTATAAGAATTATTTCTGCACAGTGTGTGTCTTAATTCTTTTATAAATAATATTCATATTATTTATAAGTGGTTAATATTTCTATTTTCCACGTGTAATTGTCTCATTAAGAGCTTTACACTTCTTATTGTTATAACTGTCAGTGACTATAACAATAATACAATAATTATAATTTATTATAATTATTATTTTTTATTATTATTATATTTTTATAATAATAATTAAATTTATTTTTTTATATAATTATTTTTAATAATTATATTTAAATTTGTGGTTATAATATTTTATTATATTATATTTTTCAACTGAGGACAGTCATAGTACTCTTGATATTGTTACTATTATCAAGAGTTTCATAGAAAAACCTTACATTCGGGGGCCTGCCCGTGATTTCCAACCAGTTTTTGGGACATAAATCATATTCTAGACCTTATTTTACTATTTTTTGACGTAAAATTGCCATATTTGTCTTAATATTGGCGCTTTTGGGACTTATCCCTTATAAATAATATTTATAATATTAATAAAGTTATTTTTCTTAAGAATATTGTTTGAAACAATATACTATTGAGTGACTTGGAATAAATTTCTTTTGTCTAACTAGTGGCTTTTTCACATCACAGACTTCAAATTTACTCTTTTGTTATTCTAGTATAAAGTGAATAATAATACAATTTTGATTGCATAATTATTATTTCTTTAAAGAAAATAATAAATCAAATAAAAAATCTTTAAAAAAGAAAAAATCTTTACTAAAAACATTTTTTCTTTTATCTTAGACATTTTTCTTTATTTTTGACGTGATTGGCCATAAAATTACATTAAAACAACTTTATTTAATAAGTTGAGTTTATAAGTTATTTTTATTATTTGATAAAATAACTTATATTTTTTTAATTTTCTCTAGTGTCTTCCATCAGAGAAAATTCTTCAGACTCTGAAGCCTCAGAGTCCAGTATTGAGATTCAAACCAGCCCAACACCAAGGGGTTTGATAACCAAAGAACCCTTTAAAGGTCCTGCAGGTGAATTCAATTCAATTTTACTCTATTTTTTATTTAAATTGACGTGAAATGACTCCTACTAGAAGTGGAAGTAATTACTCCATCCAATCAAATGGATCTGGACCAGGACATTCCAGCCACAAATCAAAAAGACAAGAATGTCTTCCCAGAGGAGAGGCACAAATGCAGGATGCCAGAACTTCCACCAGTTCCCAAAGGTTAGCCAGCACCTTTGAACCTCTTATTGAGAGTCCAGAAGCTGACATAACTGCTATTGCTGTTAGACCTGAACCATTTCCAACAGGCAACTGTGGAAATTTATCAATCCCAATGGAATAACTGGTTCCTGGCCTCAAACCAAAAAGAGTGGGAACTTCTGCCCAGTCTTTGGGTAGGCACCATGAACTCTTATCTTCAAGTGAAGAAGCTCATGGGGCCAGAAAAGACAGAAGATCTTCTGATGGGTTGGACACCCATGTCTGTCAAAGGACAAGTCCAGCAGATAAAAGCTTGGTTGAAAAGCCAAAGCATGTTATCAGAGGATCAGAAGAAGAAGTTGGCTCAAGGCAAGGAAAACAGCCCGGTGGAAGCTCCCCAAGCATCCATCAGCAAAATTCCGCCTCAAGAGGTGGGATTTAAACATGAATTATGTTCAGTGATGATAAGCACTGAAAATCATTGTGGCAGTTAGTAGAGGACAATTGTTGTGATGCATATCCAATTTAGTGGTTCTTCACTTGGACATTTTGAGCCATTGGAGTGTTGAATGTATTCAGTTAGTTACATTTTTAACACTACTCAGCATTTTCTCCAAGGCTTTTTTGTTTTCTGACTCTTACACTCAACTGAGCAACTTTAGTTAGCTTCCTCAGAAAATAGGGTGACTCCTGTTGGATTGCAGAACTAAAGGTGTAGTACATTAGATGTTCACTAAAGGTAAAATAACAGTGAGTGACATGTTTAAGTACCATAAGGTTGATTACAAGTATATAAACGGTAATAATAAGAATAAAAATAATAATAATAATAATAATAAGAATAATAATAATAATAATACTAATAATAATACTCATAATAATAATAATAATAATAGGACAATATTAATACTACTGTGATAAAAAAACATTTAGAATTATATTATTAGTTTGTTGCTCAAACAATGACATTTGTGAGATAATTTATCCTACCTATGATCAGCTACAGCATCATGAACATATAAAATGTAAAAAGGAAACAAAGAGGTAAATAAAAAGGCTTTAGATAAAAAGAGAATGAGAAGGAAATACCAAGAGATTGAGTAAGAAGGAAAAGGAAGGAAAGAGATTGAGCAAGCTAATTGATAGGAGATTGTCCTGGTTCAAATGTTAGTGTCGAGGATTATTCACAGAGTATGTGCATGATCTTTGATGATGAAAGTTGAGGAAGGTGCGCAAAAGAGTGTTGATCATGCTGATCACTTTATTCAGATACTTCAGTATTTCTTACAGCTACTGCGTAGCTGTTGTGATTCTCTGAAAATTCAAAAGAAAGCGCTGGAATTTTCCAAAACCTAATAACTGAAATCTAACTTGATGATACATAACAAAGCTGTCATCTTGGTTATTCCAGCCAGTTCGTTGCATCTGAAAACGCAAGAAACCCCACTGGGAACTATTCAGTCCCGGATTGCAACCGCGCACCCTGTCAGAGGCAGAACTGACCAATCAAAAATTCTCTGGCAACCTATTTGGCTCCAACCGCAAATGGTTCAACGTGCAAGCGGCCAAGCCATATTTCTTCAACAAGATTTCGCAACGTCAGCTCCACCGCCCCACTCCCCTTGTCCTTCCTTTATCCTACATTTTATCTTCTTTTTTGCAAGCGCAACCTGTCACTTGATTGTGCTCGGAGCCTCAATGAAATTAATATCCCCAAACAAACATTTGACCTATGACATTGCAATGTAACCTTAATAACTTCAATCACTTACCAATCATCTCCTCTCAGATTATAAATACAACCTCCATGGCCCCAATTCAGCACATCAACCCCCACCTTTTCATCTTGGTTATGTTTACTGAGAGAGAGACGTCCGCTCCCAATTCAGACATGCCAAATCTCACCTCTAGCAACTCACCTTTAGGCCAACAAGAAGCATCACATGTGCACAACGCTGGTCTGTATCAAACCATGCTCTCAGATGATGAATCATTGGAGGAATATCATATCAGTGCTGAAGACTATGTTGTTGCAGAGGATGATGTGAACCCCCCCAAAAGAGCCAATCTTTGGTGCGGAGGAGACAGATACGATCCACTGTGTTTGATTATTATGAGGTGAGTCACGAGCTTCAGATCACAGTATCTACTTTGCTTACATTTCATGTATTTGTATTTGGGATCAAAAAAGAAGTTTACTCCCAAAGGCGAATGGATCAAATCAAAGGGGAATTTTTGAGTCACCTACAAATGTCATCATTTCAGGTGAGTGAGGAATACTTTGAGAAAGCTTATCAGCTCGATTATGATGTGTTATTTTTGGTAGTGTCAAGCTGGCCTTAATCGTTCGCAATACATCCAACCTCAACAAACACAGAAGACAATGTTGTGGGAGTTTCAATATATGGTCTACTAAAGCGCACGGCACGGGTGATCCAAAGATGGGTTCCAAGCTTGCAGCAGAAGAAGAATAATCAATCCTCAACCAACTGGTGAAAGGGCTAGCTGCAATTCAGGTATCATTTTCTATTTTCGAATCACCTTGATTACGCAGTGTTTTGCAATGATTCGCACCAAACCTCCACTGGCACAGACCGCCTCGCAATTGTACTTTAAATTAAATGATTGTCTATCACAAGAGGTGAATGACTTACCATCAGACACCCCACTGTTGGACCACAAAAGACAAGAGCAAGAGTTATTTGGCCATTGTTCTGCAATGGATCAAACCGGTCAATTACAACTTTCGTAAGAGCATTGTTGCTTTTGAAGTAAGTCCTTCACAATGATATTTGGCACCCTCTGCATGCTTCATCACTGACACAAATCACAGTCACTTCATGGGCCTCACTCAGGTGAGGCCTTTGCATGGAACCTGTGAAGTATGTATGACATACCCATAAGGCCACAAATGATTTTATAAACAATTACTTTTGTCTTAAACAGACTTTTTAGTTGAATTTAAAATAAAAAATAGTAAAAAATAAGTATAACTTTTTTTTGGATAAACAAAGTTATAAATATTATGTCATTTTTGGATTCTACACCAAAAATAACCTAGGGTACACCCGTAAGGTGTTATACCCAAAAACACTTATTTTTTATGCTATTGGAAGATTTAAGAATCTCACAGTACTAATGTAACTTTTTTAACATTTTTTAAAAATTGTTAAATTTAATCTTAATTAAGCTTAAATTTAAAGTTGCATAAGGTTTATGCAAACTTACCAAAATTTTAGTTAAAATTGAGGTGTGGTGTATATTTACTGAATTGGCTAAGGATTTGCCATACAGAATGTAAATCCTGTGTGACCTCAATTTAAAAGGGTTTAAGGCCATAGTATGCCTTTAAATAAATAAAAGGGCAAAATCCAAGCAGAAAGTTGGGACAAAGGAAAAAGACCAAATAGAGCTGGGGTACCCAACTTTTCGGATCTGCAAGGATTCAATGAAGGTTTTCCACCTGTATTGGAGGATTTTCAACCTTATTTAAACTTTAAGATTAGACTTTGATCCAACCTTAAGGTTTAAACTGGTTTTATCCCAAATTGGACAGGAATTTCAAGCTGCCAAAGGGTAAATCCCAATATGCTGGCTTGAAATCAAAGTTTTAAGAACTGTCAAAGCTTAATTAAGCTGAAAAAGATCAAATAAGCTTAAAACTTTAAAGTTTCAAACATTAAAACCTTATCAAAACTTAAGGTTTGGTGTGTATTGCTATTTTACATGGAAAAATAGCAATAACTTCAAAAATTCATTAAAAGTCCACTTCTTAATGGATTTGCTTGAAAATTTCACACAGCTTACAATTTAATATTATCTACATATAGTTAAATTCTAAGTATCTTTTATAAATAAATTTCCAAGATAATTAGCCTGGAAATTTACTGTTTTAATTAAGCTCAAAGAAAATTATGATTTCTTTAAAAATTAATTAGAAATTGAGTTTAAGAGATTTCTGCTTGAAACTCTATTTTCAAGTTGTTCATGTGATGAACTTTAATATAAATAAGTTTATTTATATTAAAAACTTAAAATAATTAGTTTATATGAGGATTAAAGTTACATGGAGTTAAAAATAACACTGGTAACTTTAAATTGGAATTAAAACTAAGTTACTTTAAGCTATGAACTTTATTTTTAAGCGTGATTTTTCAGTTTTGACCTGAGCACGCCCTCTATATTCATTATTAATCATGAGACCTGCTCTGAAGACATAAAGAGAGTCTTTTCATCACTGTTTTTGTCCATCATTCATTATCAATCCAATCATATTAGAAATTTAAACAGGTAAAGTTTTATTAAATATAAAATATTATTATTAAAAGTCATTCTTAAGTTATTTTTATTCTTTTGTTATTATTAAATTGAAGAATTGAAGTCATAGAACTCAGATTATTGCTGTAATCACCTATAAGAAATTTTATTATATAAAATTATCATCTTAAATATCTTTTAAAAATCCACAAATTCCTCTCAAAAACTCTTTAATCATAATTTTTATTATGAAAAGTTGTTTTATCTTTAAAAATATTGATTTTTGGCGTGTTTTTAACTTATAATTATTATTTAATATAATAACTGTTGTTGTTTGACTTGTTGTATTAAATAAATATTATAAGTAAGTTTTCTCTAAAAGTTCTATATTTTTTTTATCTAGTATTAGTTTTTTTATATAGAATTTTATTCTATAAGAATTATTTCTGCACAGTGTGTGTCTTAATTCTTTTATAAATAATATTCATATTATTTATAAGTGGTTAATATTTCTATTTTCCACGTGTAATTGTCTCATTAAGAGCTTTACACTTCTTATTGTTATAACTGTCAGTGACTATAACAATAATACAATAATTATAATTTATTATAATTATTATTTTTTATTATTATTATATTTTTATAATAATAATTAAATTTATTTTTTTATATAATTATTTTTAATAATTATATTTAAATTTGTGGTTATAATATTTTATTATATTATATTTTTCAACTGAGGACAGTCATAGTACTCTTGATATTGTTACTATTATCAAGAGTTTCATAGAAAAACCTTACATTCGGGGGCCTGCCCGTGATTTCCAACCAATTTTTGGGACATAAATCATATTCTAGACCTTATTTTACTATTTTTTGACGTAAAATTGCCATATTTGTCTTAATATTGGCGTTTTTGGGACTTATCCCTTATAAATAATATTTATAATATTAATAAAGTTATTTTTCTTAAGAATATTGTTTGAAACAATATACTATTGAGTGACTTGGAATAAATTTCTTTTGTCTAACTAGTGGCTTTTTCACATCACAGACTTCAAATTTACTCTTTTGTTATTCTAGTATAAAGTGAATAATAATACAATTTTGATTGCATAATTATTATTTCTTTAAACAAAATAATAAATCAAATAAAAAATCTTTAAAAAAGAAAAAATCTTTACTAAAAACATTTTTTCTTTTATCTTAGACATTTTTCTTTATTTTTGACGTGATTGGCCATAAAATTACATTAAAACAACTTTATTTAATAAGTTGAGTTTATAAGTTATTTTTATTATTTGATAAAATAACTTATATTTTTTTAATTTTCTCTAGTGTCTTCCATCAGAGAAAATTCTTCAGACTCTGAAGCCTCAGAGTCCAGTATTGAGATTCAAACCAGCCCAACACCAAGGGGTTTGATAACCAAAGAACCCTTTAAAGGTCCTGCAGGTGAATTCAATTCAATTTTACTCTATTTTTTATTTAAATTGACGTGAAATGACTCCTACTAGAAGTGGAAGTAATTACTCCATCCAATCAAATGGATCTGGACCAGGACATTCCAGCCACAAATCAAAAAGACAAGAATGTCTTCCCAGAGGAGAGGCACAAATGCAGGATGCCAGAACTTCCACCAGTTCCCAAAGGTTAGCCAGCACCTTTGAACCTCTTATTGAGAGTCCAGAAGCTGACATAACTGCTATTGCTGTTAGACCTGAACCATTTCCAACAGGCAACTGTGGAAATTTATCAATCCCAATGGAATAACTGGTTCCTGGCCTCAAACCAAAAAGAGTGGGAACTTCTGCCCAGTCTTTGGGTGGCACCATGAACTCTTATCTTCAAGTGAAGAAGCTCATGGGGCCAGAAAAGACAGAAGATCTTCTGATGGGTTGGACACCCATGTCTGTCAAAGGACAAGTCCAGCAGATAAAAGCTTGGTTGAAAAGCCAAAGCATGTTATCAGAGGATCAGAAGAAGAAGTTGGCTCAAGGCAAGGAAAACAGCCCGGTGGAAGCTCCCCAAGCATCCACCAGCAAAATTCCGCCTCAACAAGTGCCAAACAAGCCCAAGAAAGCCCCAAAGACCAACCAGAAGGGCAAAGAAAAGGCAAAGGGAAAGGCAAAGCCCAAGTGGAACAAGCCTTACCCTCAGAATTACAGAATCCCAAAGAAGGAAAAGACAGCCATGGACAATGTATTCAATATGGCAAGAACCTTGATGGAACTCAAAAACAAGGAGGAGGAAAGATTGAACCAATCTTTCCTAAAGAAATAGATCTTGTAAAGCTTGTGACTCACTTTGAATCTTGTAATAAAGAAATTATGACAAAATTTAAAGAATTTGATTATGTCCAACAGAAGTTGGGCAATGAGATTTTAAAAGTCAAAGAGCAGCAAAGAACCATTATTGGCCTTGAAAATGTTAATAAAGAGAATATTGTGTATTTGACTCAAATTTTTTCAAGACTTGAGTCTAAAGTTACCTTACTCAATCAACCAGATGAGAATTCAATTTCTTTTATAACTGGACAGTTAAGAGAATTGAAAATACAAGTTCAAAACTTGGAAGATTCAACTGGCCACAATGCAGCTCTTTTTCAAGAACAATTGGAAAAAAGTGATGAAGCAAGACTTGAACTTAAAGAGGATATTCAATCAAGTATTAATAATATATCACTAAAAAATGAATTGCCAAGGCAATCCACACCATTTCTCGAAAGAAATGTTCTTAACTTGAATAATGATTTACATCATACAATTTCAAGTCATGATGTGGAAACTACTTGCAATTTTAAGGACATTCCAAGATTAGAGAAATGGCCAACCTTCAGTGGTGAAGGAGAATATAATCATATGGAATTTATGAAAACAATTGTTATGCTCAAAGAGGACTTTAACATACCAGATGAATACATAAGTGCCAAATTACACTCATTATTTACCAAATCAGCAAAGAAATGGTATTATAAAATGAGACAAGACCATGGTAAACATTCTTGGCCTTGGTTGAAAGAACAAATTATTTCCAAATGGGCAAATGATTCCTGGAGATTTAGAATGGAAAATTCTTTTGAAGAAGCCATTTTTAATATTGAGAGGGACAGGCCCATGACTTGGTTTCTTAAACAGAAGGACAGATTAACTGCCCTTCATCCGTATATGTCTGAACCAATGGTAAATAAAAGGATATTAAGAAAGTTTGGTGGTGACCTTGAGCATGCTATAAGAAGCAGATTTATTGAGCCTTGCTCTACAGAAGATTATATCAATGCTATGGAGGATATCACTACTAGAACAAAAATTGGAAGAAATTGGTATAAACCCCCAATAGACAACAAGACTAGTGGGAAACCAATTTTAAAACCAAATAAACCACATGACAGACCTCCATTGAAATGTCATAAATGTGGAAGTACATCTCATTTAGCAAACACTTGTCAAAAAAAGACAAGAGTCAATGAGATAAATGTTGAAAAATTGGAAGATACAAAAGAAACTGATGTATCTTTACATGAAAGTGATTCTGAGCCTTCAGAAGAAGAAGAAGTATCAGAAGAACTTGGCATAGAAAATATTAATGTTTCTTTTGAGGTCACTGAGGTACATACTCACTTACCACAGTACGGTGATGAATGTATGGATCTCATACATGTGCAAGATGCCAAAATGCAAAACTCCAAACCTGCCAGAGGTAAAGGTTATACAGCTGGGTCATCTTGTATCACTAATATTGTGATAAATAACACAGAAGCCAAGATACATCTTGACTCAGGTGCTTTTTGCACTTGTGTTGGAAAGGATTATCTTGACAACATTTATACCAATTGGCAAGACAAGTTGATGCCAATTGAAGGTGTAAAATTCAGCAGTGCTAGCCAGAACATGCACCCCTTGGGTATATTTGAAGCAGCATTAATATTTCCTCATCCTGCTGGGAGTATAAGATTGAAAGCTGAATTTGTTGTTATGAATAATTGTACTTCACAACACTTTATACTTGGAAATAATTATCTCAATATCTATGGTCTTGCTGTTGATAATCATAAGGACAGGTATTTCACTATAGGGGAAAATAAAAGGCAAAAATTTGCTTTTTCTCTAGAAAAAAGAGAAATTACTGTCATTCAACAAGTAAAAAATTTTAATAAAGAAAAATTTGTGTCAGATCAGTTAAGTGAAGCACAAATTAGTCCTGAGTTAACACCAGAAATGAAGGAAGAACTTATTAAAATTTTATTTCAATATAGAGAAGCCTTTGCTTCTGATAATGAACCACTTGGGGCTATAAAAGGCCATGAAGCGGATATCATGCTTAATGTGGAGAGACCTTATCCTCCACTACTAAGAAGACCAGCTTAACCAGCTAGCGCTAGGGCTAGAGAAGCATTAGAAAGTCATATTGAGAAACTAATGAAACTGGGAGTTCTTAAAAAGGTTGGACATAATGAGGAAGTGGAAGTCACAACTCCAGTGATCATTACTTGGCATAATGATAAGTCAAGGATGGTTGGTGATTTTAGAGCACTGAATACCTATACTATTCCAGACAGGTATCCAATCCCTAGAATTCATGAGACTTTGACTCAATTATCCAAAGAAAAGTTTACTACTTCCATGGATGCTCTTAAAGGCTTCCATAAGAATGTTTTAACACCTCATGCTAGGAAATTATTGAGAATAATTGCTCATTGTGGTATTTATGGATATTTGAGGATTCCTTTTGGTAGTAAAAATGCACCCTCTCATTACCAAAGAATGATGAATAATATCTTCCCACATGAATAATCAGAGGGATGGTTAATCATTTATATTGATGAAATTATCATTTGTTCAGAAACCTGGCAATTACATTTAGAGAGACTTTCATTAGTAATTGAGAAAATTCTACAAGTGAACATGAAAATTTCTCTTAAAAAATGTAATTTTGGGTTTCATGAGTTAAAAGCTCTAGGACATGTAGTCTCAGGACTAAGCCTTGGTGTTGATAAAAACAAAGTGGCTGCAGTTTTACTGAAACAAATGCCCCAGAACCAAAAAGAAATGATGTCTTTCTTAGGATTTGCCAGTTATTACAGGCAACACCTTAAAGTTTTTGCAATCCATGCCAGATCATTATACAGAATTTTTGATCAACAAACTGTTTTTGAAATGACACAGGAGAGAATTCAATCATATGATGAAATCAATTATGCCTTGACCAATGCACCATTATTATTGATGCCAGACTGGAAACTTCCTTTCAATCTGTATATTGATGCATGTGGTGAGGGTTTAGGAGCTGCTCTTCATCAAGTTCAAATTGTCAATGACAAGCCTTATGAAGGTCCAATTTGTTTTGTTTCAAGACAAATTAAACCTACTGAGGCCAGATATGGAGCTAGCCAAATGGAGTGCCTTTGCATTGTTTGGGCTCTGGAAAAACTTCATTAATATCTTGATGGTAGTGTGTTTGAAGTAATTACTGATTGTAATGCAGTAAAATCACTACTTAACATGAAGACTCCAAACAGACACATGTTAAGAAGGCAGATTGCTATACAGGAGTATAGAGGCAATATGACCATAGTACATAAAGCTGGAAATATTCATAAGAATTCTGATGGCTTAAGTAGATGGGCATTACCAAATACACCTGATAACCCTGCCTATGTTCCTACAAGTGCAGAACCGTAAATTCCAATTGAAGGAATTAATATCACAGATGTTGGAACAGAATTCTTTGAAGAAGTTAGAGAAAGCTACAAGCAAGATACGAATTGTCATATTCTTACTGCTCTACTTGACAAAGATTGCAAAGAGGTAGCCTTGGCTAATTCTCTGGATGATATTTGGAAAAAATCTTATCATAATGGAAGATTCCATTTGTTTGATGGTATACTATATCATAGATCTAAACACACATGTGTCATGGTCCTATGTAGTAGAATGTTGATTAACACAATATTACTAGAATGCCATGATAACATTTATTCTGGACATCTGTCTGAAGACAGAACAATGGAGAGAATTAACACATGTGCCTGGTGGCCATCTTGGAGAAAAGATGTCATTGAGTACTGTCATAGTTGTGATAGATGCCAGATAGCCAATAAAGCTACTGGTAAAGGATTTGGTCTAATGATCCATATCCAAGAACCAAGTACCCCATGGGAAGTGGTTCACATGGATTGGGTAACTGCATTACCACCTGAAGGTGATAAAAGCTACAATGCATGTCTTGTTATTGTGGACAGATATAGCAAAACACCAATCTTTTTACCATGTCATAAATATGACACAGCTATGGATACAGCTCTTTTGATTTGGAACAGAGTCATATCCCATACTGGTCTCTTTAAAAACATCATTAGTGACAGAGACCCAAAATTTACATCAGCCTTATGGACCAATTTACATAAGCTTTTGGGTACAAAATTATCATTTTCAACAGCCTACCATCCACAAACAGATGGCCTGGCAGAAAGAATGATTCAAACCCTTGAGGACATGATCAGAAGATTTTGTGCTTGTGGCCTGGAGTTTAAGGATTGTGATGGCTTTACCTATGATTGGTGTACTCTTATACCAGCATTGGAATTAGCCTAAAAGACCTCTATCCATGCTTCAACAGGCAAGACTCCTGCAATGTTGGAAAAAGGATGGAACCCTAAACTTCCAGTTGATACTTTGAAAAAAGATCTGGTTGACATTCATCCAACTTCTTCAAGCTTTAAGCTACTGCTTGATAAAGTGAACATCATGCAAATCAAAGCATCAATGAGGCCTTTGAATATGCCAAGCAGAAATGGGATAAGAGTCATAAGACACCAGAATTCAAAGTAGGGGACTTAATACTAGTTTCAACCTTGAACTTTAATAATATTAAAGGTCCAAAGTAATTGAAAGATTCCTTTGCAGGACCATTTATTATTAAAGCCCTTCATGGGACAAATGCAGTACAAGTAGAACTGTCAGGAGAACTGGAAAATAAACATCCAACTTTCCCTGTCAGTCTAGTAAAGCATTACACCTCAAGTGATAAGGAATTATTTCCTTTAAGAAATGAAACACCCTTAGAGGTACCCCCACTTGATCTAAGTGAGGAGAAGAAGGTACTGAAAGTCTTAAAAGAAAGAAGACTTAGGGGTAAAAATGAAAGAGAATACTTAGTCAGGTAAAAAAATCCACAACATGAAGCTGAATGGATTGTAGAAAACAAAATACCTGATTCCCGGAAGTTTCTCAGAAGATTCAGACATGAGAGAAGACCAGTTGCTCAATAAAAAGTTTAAATTGTGTGCTTTACATACTTAAAAGTAGAAGTAGAGAGGTTGGACAGTGGATTATACCCCCCCCAAATGCCTTGGGGGTATACTACAGAAGAAAAATTGTGGTACAATTTTTTTTGGTGGCAGGGAATGTGAGCCTGTGAGGTATGTAGGACATACCCATAAGGTCACAACTGATTTTATAAACAATTAATTTTGTCTTAAACAGACTTTTTAGTAGAATTTAAAATAAAAAATAGTAAAAAATAAGTATAACTTTTTTTTGGATAAACAAAGTTATAAATATTATGTCATTTTTGGATTCTACACCAAAATTAACCTAGGGTACACCCATAAGGTGTTATACCCAAAAACACTTATTTTTTATGTTAATGGAAGATTTAAGAATCTCACAATACTAATGTAACTTTTTTAACATTTTTTAAAAATTGTTAAATTTAAGCTTAATTAAGCTTAAATTTAAAGTTGCATAAGGTTTATGAAAACTTACCAAAATTTTAGTTGAAATTGAGGTGTGGTGTATATTTACTGAATTGGCTAAGGATTTGCCATACAGAATGTAAATCCTGCGTGAGCTCAATTTAAAAGGGTTTAAGGCCATAGTATGGCTTTAAATAAATAAAAGGGATAAATCCACGCAGCAAGGTGGGACAAAGGAAAAAGACCAAAGAGAGCTGGGGGACCCAACTTTTTGGATCTGCAAGGATTCAATGAACGTTGTCCACCTTTATTGGAGGATTTTTAACCTTATTTAAACTTTAAGATTAGACTTTGATCCAACCTCAAGGTTTAAGCTGGTTTTATCCCAAATTGGACAGGAATTTCAAGCTGCCAAAGGGTAAATCCCAATATGCAGGCTTGAAATCAAAGTTTTAAGAACTGTCAAAGCTTAAATAAGCTTAAAACTTTTAAGTTTCAAACATTAAAACCTTATCAAAACTTAAGGTTTGGTGTGTATTGCTATTTTACGTGGAAAAATAGCAATAACTTCAAAAATTCATTAAAAATCCAATTCTTAGTGGATTTGCTTGAACGTTTCACACAGCTTACAATTTGATATTATCTACATATGAATTAAATTTTAACTATCTTTTATCAATAAATTTCCAAGATAATTAGCCTGGAAATTTACTCTTTTAATTAAGCTCAAAGAAAATTATGATTTCTTTAAAAATTAATTAAAAATTGAGTTTAAGAGATTTCTGCTTGAAACTCTGTTTTTAAGTTGTTCCTGTGATGAACCTTAATAGATATAAGTTTATTTATATTAAAAACTGAAAATAATTATTTTAAATGAGGATTAAAGTTACATGGAGTTAAGAATAACACTGGTAACTCTAAATTGGAATTAAAAATAAGTTACTTTAAGCTATGAACTTTATTTTTAAGCATGGTTTTTCAGTTTTGACCTGAGCACGCCCTCTATATTCATTATAAATCATGAGAGCTGCTCTGAAGACATAAAAAGAGTCTTTTCATCACTGTTTTTGTCCCTCATTCATTATCAATCCAATCATATTAGAAATTTAAACAGGTAAAGTTTCATTAAATACAAAATCTTATTATTAAAAGTAACTCTTAAGTTATTTTTATTCTTTATTTATTAAATTAAAGAATTGAAGTCATAGAATTCAGATTATTGTTGTAATCACCTATAAGAAATTTTATTATATAAAATTATCATCTTAAATATCTTTTAAAAATCCACAAATTCCTCTCAAAAACTCTTTAATCATAATTTTTATTATGAAAAGTTGTTTTATCTTTAAAAATAATGATTTTTGTCGTGTTTTTAACTTATAATTATTACTTAATATAATAACTGTTGTTGTTTGACTTGTTGTATTAAATAAATATTATAAGTAAGTTTTCTCTAAAAGTTCTATATTTTTTTTATGTAGTATTAGTTTTTTTATATTGAATTTTATTCTATAAGAATTATTTCTGCACAGTGTGTGTCTTATGTCACAGGGGCTCTTGGACAGAAATACAAGAGTGGCCTGGCACTCAGCAATCAGGGAACTCACTTGGAAGACTCCAAAAGAATAAAGAATAAAAATAATAAGAATGAATTCCTCTAAAAGATATGCAGGTACAAGATGAGATGCAAAGAGGAAAAGGAAGCCAAATGGCCAAAGAGCCAACCAAGTAAGTCCTTAATCCCTGTTTCAACCTGCCAAAAATGAATAATGGAATTAGTAAGGATATGACCACCAAATATCCATTGACCGGCGAAGAAAGAAAAAGAGAAAAGTGCTAAATGACTGACTTAATAATATCAGTATTTGCTTCACTAAAATGAAAAGAAAATAGAGATAAAATAAAATCAAAGTATATTAATTAACTGGGGGAAAACCCCCCAGGGTGGAAAGGGTAGCCGGTATATCTGAAAAGTTGGGAGCTTGAGTTCTTCAGGCTGAAAACCGATCTGTATTGATCCTTGAAGCTGAATTGACTGTTTTGGGAATTGATACAGCTGGCTAATATTGAATTTGAATTGGGTTGAATGAATTCCCCATACTTGAAAATGAAATACAGTTCTTGGTGGATCCAGACTGTATTGAAATGAATGTGGTTGTCAAGATGGATTGGGTGGAGCTTTGACACTTGAAAACTGAATGAATGAATTGCCTCTTGAATCCCTTGAGAATGGTTGAACAGTATTGCCTTGAAGGAATACTGTGAATGAAAATATCCAATGACGCCTTGATGGCGTGATTGGTCTTTGACGCTGGAACACTTGCTCTTGAGCCTTGATTATTCCTCTGAATGTTTGGGTGCCTTGATGACGTGATGAGATGTTGGAATGTTGGAATGACCATTTGATATTGCCACCATTGAATTGCTGTTGAAAAATGATGCACAATGATATATAACATTATTTATGGCATATTGGTTCATTGGAAAGAAGATTACGTCCAAAGGTCTTCAGATGGAAAGGCAGAGGGGAAAAGGATGGACGTGATGGCTTCAGAGCTTGGAAAGGTGTTTCTGGACCCTTTGTGGTTTTTGGCAATTTTTGGGTTCTGAGCCAAAAACTGGCCCAAAAGGCGGGAAAGTGTCTTTTGGACACTTTGCGTCAAAGTGCGCAAAAATGCGCAAAATGCGCAAAAATGCGCGAAATGCGCAAAAAGTGGGAAAATGGGCAAAAGTGCGCAAATGCACAAAAATGCACAAAATTCGCAAATGCGCATTATGAGCCCAAATGGCCAAAAACAGCCATTTGGGCCATTTCCCCTGGTTTTGAGGGAAATGACCAGAAATGCCCCTTTGGCATAAATTGCCGCCATGGGTTATGGATGGAGGTGAAGGGCCATGAAGGCCCCAAAACACAAATGGCCATAAATGGTCCATAAGTTGATGACGTGGCCATATTGGCCACTGGTGATGGATATGTCCAATTGGCCATAAAAGAACTGTGGCTTGATATGCCATATGAGGATCCAAGGAGGTGAATTGCCATGGTTGTGACAGTACCCCCCACCTTGAAATGGTGAGCTCCTGAGCACCAATACAAGGTGAAGCCTGTTGAGGCTATTGGAAAGATTTGGAGAGAGTGATTCAAGAGGACTGATTGAGATAAAAATTTGAAAACTGATATTAAAGATTGACATTTGACGCAGGACTTGCTTGATCTTCTTTTGACATTGGCTTCATGATTTGAGTTGGATTTTAAAGTGAATGAAAATTTTTGACATGATAATTGACATGATAAAAGATAATTTTAAAATGAAAATAAAATGAAAATAAAATAAAGAATGAAAATAAAAGAAAGAGAAAAGAGAAAATAAAAATGAATTGAATCTTGAGGAGGTTCCAATCTTCATCACGGACGTTGATAACTGATTTTGAAATTGGCCAAGGACCTGGAAAGAGAAATTTGATGCCAGGTGCTCAGAAAGTGGCCAAGGTGATGTTTTGACAAGATTGTAAACCCCTCAGGGAAGTGCACACCAGGAGAGGAACTTACTTTCGGTAGTTACCACTCCAGCCAGTGCCATAAAAATAAGAAACAAAATGTTGAATGAATGAATTTGAATTTGAAGTCTTGGAAATGAATTGAAAAGTGAATGGCCAATTGTCCCAAGTGAAATGGCCATAAGATTGGAAATGGAGTTGAAAGCTATGCCAAGATCTGTTTCCAAAATTGCAAAGTGCTCACAGAGTGGCCAAGGTGATGCTTACAACGAAAGGAAGAGTAGAATACCCCTAAAGGTGCATACCAGGAGTGGGACTTACTTTTGGTAATTCCTCTCCCCACCAAGCACCATAATGAATCAAGCTTTTAAAGAATTGGCCCCAGGCTTGTCAGGATATAAGGAATGAAAATCTTTGACAAGTTCAGGACAATTCTTGAGGTTTTCGGTTGGTTCCCAAGTGGATCTTTCTGGGTCTTGACTGAAACCTTTCCATTCCACCAGATACCATAATTTTCCTCTCTTGAGCTTTGAGTCCAGTATTTGAGAGACTTCCCATTCCTCTTCTTCTTCAATGATGATTGGAGGAGGAGGCTCTTGATGCCGATTTGGGATTGTTCATGTCTTGACTGGTTCCAGAAGGGATATATGGAAGACTGGGTGGATGGATTTCCATTGAGATGGAAGCTTGAGGTGGTAGGCATGAGTGCTGACTTTCTTCAAGATTGGAAAAGGACCCAACCATCTTTCAGACAGTTTTTTGGTGGGTCTAGTTGATTTGATGTTCTTGGAAGAAAGCCATACCATGTCACCGGGATTGAAAACAGGTGGACTTGCTCTACTTTTATCTGCATACCTCTTAAACCTGTTTATGGCAACTTCAAGTTCTCTCTTGACATCTTGCTGTACTGATTGGATTTTTGTTGATAACTTTCCAGCCGGAGTATCTTGAGTGATATGAACTGAGTTGAAATGAGGGTCTCTTCCATAAACAGTAAAAAACGGTGATTGTTTTGTTGAAGAGTGGTCAGAGTTATTGTAGGCAAATTCAGCCAGAGGGAGCCAGGTGTTCCAATCATCTTGATGATAACTGACATACATCCGAAGATACTGTTCTAGTATCTGATTTACCCTCTCTGTCTGTCCATCAGTTTCTGGATGATAAGCAGTTGACAAGTCTCTTGAAATCTTGAGCTGCTGACAAAGATTGGTCCAAAAAGAAGAAACAAAAAGAGAACCTCGATCACTAACAATGCTTGAAGGAAGGCCGTGCTTTGAAAAAATATTCCTGATGAATAAATGGGCCAAATCTAATGAAGTGATTGAAGCTATTGTTGGAATAAAAACCGCCATTTTTGAGAATCTTTCCACTATGACTAAAATTGAATCAAAAGAATTGGACAGTGGCAATTGAATGATGAAATCCATTGAAAGACAAATCCAAGGACCACTTGGAATTGGAAGAGGCTTGTGGAGTCCAAACTTCTTGTGATGAATATTGTTGTTTCTTGAACACTGTTGACAGGATGAGACATAATCCTTGATGAATTGAGTCATGCCGGGCCAGTGGAAATCCCGCTTGACAGGTTTGAGAGTCTTCTCTTGGCCAGGGTGTCCAGCTAGAGGGGAGTCATGCCGCTTTTGAAGTATATTGAGTTCAATTGTGGGGTCATTTGGGACCACCACCCGATCTTTGAAAAGGAGAAGTCTGGAAGAGGAATCAAGAGAATAATCTGTGACAGATTTACCTTTACCCAAATCTTCAAGGACACTTGTATATTGAGGATCTTGCCACACTGCCTTCCGAATTGAATCAATCAAATTTGAAAATGAATCCACCTTGACTGCAAAAAACTTTGAGGCTTGAATTTCATCTTGCTTGATTATCTTCTAATAGTTCATTGGATTCTTGCTGATGAAATCCTCCCCCCTCTCCGGGTAAATGTCGTCCCGACATGACAAGGCATCTGGAAGGGTGGCCAAGCGGCCAGGGCGGTAAGTGATTGAGAAATGGAATTCAGATAAAAATTCAGCCCAGCGGGCTTGACGGCGAGTGAGAATCTTGGAAGACATGAAATATTGAAGAGATGAATGATCGGTGAGGACTTCAAAAGGGGAAGAAATTGAAAGAAGGAAAGCTCTCCAGCGCTTGAGCGCCCAGACTATGCCAAGGAGTTCCTTGTCATGAATCTCATAATTGAGCTCAGCTGGGAGAAGCCTGCGGCTATCAAATGCAATGGGATGTTCTCCTGAGTCAGATACCTGACTAAGTACAGCACCCAAGGCATAATCTGATGCATCGGTCTCTACAATGGTGGGCAGAGAAGGATTGGAGCAGTGGTGAATGCCTCTTTGAGTTGATGAAACTGGCTAAGAGCTTCCTCATTGAGGGGAAAACCGGAATCTTTCTTGAGGAAACTTGTGAGTGAACTAATCTTCTTTGAATAATTCTTGATGAAACGGAGGTAAAAATTGGCAAAGCCAAGGAATGATTGAAGAGCCTTGAGGTTTCTTGGAGGTGGCCAAATGAGAATTTGCTGGACTTTTGCTTGGTCCATCTTGAGGCCTTCAGAAGAAACAACATAACCTAAATACTCTACACTAGAAACATGGAATAGGCAGTTGGACGCCTTAGCAAAGAGGTTATAGGCTCTGAGTCTGGAAAGAACAGTGGACACATGAGTGACATGTTCCTCCTCAGATTTGGAAAAGACCATAATGTCATCCAAATAAACCACAACGTAAACATCAAGAAGATCATAAAAAATATCATTGACGAGGTTTTGAAAAGAAGCAGGAGAATTGGTGAGCCCAAATGGCATAACCAAGTACTCATAACAAACATATTTGGTTCTAAAACAAGTCAAATGTTCATCACCTTCCTTGATTCTGAGCAGGTTATATGCACCACGCAAATCAATCTTGGAGAAGATAGAAGAACCATTGAAAACGGTGAGAAGCTGATTCATAGGAGGAACAGGATACTTGTTCTTCCTAGTAACAGCATTGAGTTTGCGGTAATCAACACACAAATGAAGGCCACCATCTTTCTTTTTGACAAAAAGAACAGGTGCTCCTGTAGAAGAGGAGCTTTGCCGGATGAAACCCTTCTCTACATTCTCTGAAATGTAGGCCCTGAGTGTATCTGACTCTTGGTTTGATAAAGAGTAGATCACCCCAACTGGAGGTAGAGACCCCTCCAGCTCAATATGATGATCACAGGTGCGGTGAGGAGGAAGTTTTTCTGCTTTCACCTTGGAGAATACATCCAAATATTGGTGATAAACAGAAGGAACAACCTTCATCACGGTTTCTATTTCTTCTGGCTCTTCCTCTTCATCCCACAACTCCTCCAGGGAGTCATGATAAGATGAAGGAGGAAGGTCCATATTCCCAAAGAAGAGATGAAGTGAAGATACAGAATTCTCTTCTCCAACATCTTGAATCTCTTTGAAGACTTCATCTCTAGATGATAGTAATGACTGATGGGAATTAAGGGAAGGAATATGGACAGAAGACGGAAAAGATGGTGTTCTAGAATCACCAACCAGAGCTGCACATGATTTGGCAGAAGAAAATTCATTACTAAAAGAAATTGAAGGATCATTATAGTCCTTATCATCAGAATTAAAGGTGATCAATCCTTGCCTCCAATCAATAAGCGGATTAAAATGATTAAGAAAGTCAAAGCCCAATATGAGGTCTTCTCCCTTGGGAGTATCAATGACTAAAAAGTCCCATTCAAAGCTTGGGAAGGAAGGGAGCTCAACCATATATTTATTATGGTGAGTCACAAATAAAGAAGGAGACTCAGAGGAGTCAAGAATGATAAGGGGAATCTTCTCCGGGAGTTCTGACATGGTCAAAGAATACTTGTGAACAAACTGCTTTGCAATAAATGAGTTGGTAGCACCAGAATCAATGAGAATACTGTAAAACATATCAGAGAGAGAAGAAAAAACAAAAAAATTAAGAGAATTTTTGACACCAGTATTCAGAATGCACAATTGTGCTCTGGATGGAAAACTGTGAAGACCATTGAACACAACATGGTCTTCACTCAGGCTTTTCCCTGGCTGGGAAGTTTGCCTGACGGTTGGGTAAGCTTGTTTTGAGGCCTTTTGAAACAGGACTCAAGACTATGCTTCCCACCACAATAGGTACAAAGACCCTCCTTGATTCTTCTTTCTTTTTCAGAGTTCATGAGCTTGAAATCTTTATTCAATAAAGAAGAATGGGGCTTGTCCCTCTTCTGAAAATTCTTCTTCTTCTTTTGACTTGAGCTTGAAGAATTTTGAGGATGAGAAGAACTTGACTTTGAGACTTCTGGCTTCTTCTCTTGATGATGACTCTTTTCATTTTGCCTCTCATGGTACCTGGTATCAAGCTCGAGGGTAACGTCCATTAAGTCTTGAAGAGAGTCAATTCTTGAAGGATGGGAGGCCAATTGATCCAAAATCCTGGATGGCAATCCCTTCCTGAAATGATGGATGAGACCTCTTTCACCCCAATCACCGATTCTTGATACTAAACTTCTGAAATCAGCAATGTATAAGGATACATGCCCACCTTCTTTCATTCTTAAGGAATCCAACTCAGCTTCTGCTTTTCTGACTTTGTTCGGGTCACCAAATAGAGTGAAGAGTTGAGATTCAAACAAAGGCCAAGAATTGAGAAGGTAATTTGAGTCTTGATTGGTGAGATTGGAAAGATAAGGCTCAATCTATTTTGCAGCCCGGCCAATGAGAAATGAAGTGGCATAAAGGACCTTCTTTCTGTCTTGAGCGAAGTTTACCGGATCATTATGAAAAATCAATTGACAGGACTGAATAAAGCTTCTAACTTTGAAGGGCTGAGTCCCATCAAAGCATTGCGGTGCCTTCATAGATGGAGTCTTGAAGGCTGGTGGTCTTGATGCTTCAGAAGATGAAGCTGCTTGAAGATTGGCCATAATCTGAGTCATTTGCTGCATGATGGCCAATAGAGGTGGTTCAGACTGATGAGAGACAGGCTGATTAGACTGGGCTAGAGTTGGTCCTCCAGTACCTTGGGATGCCTCCACAGGAGCAGGGACACCTTCAGTACCATCAGACTCTTCCTCTTCCACAGAATTCTCCTCCTCCTCTTCACCATCTTCACCTGGACCTTTGAAAATAGTCCTTGAAGTTCCTGGAAATCCGCCAACTACTCCTGAGAATGAACATGATCTTCTGGGCCCTCTTCCTTCCTTCCTGGATTGTGCTGCTCCTTCCATGCGGGGTCCTCTATCTAATTGGGCCCTCAGTTGAGGAAATGCTGGGGTGCTATCTAGAGGAGCTCTTGTAGTTGGAGTGAGAACAGCTTGAGCTCTGGCCTGAGATCTTGTCTGTCTTGCCGGAGGTGAATGTTGAACAGGCATGATTTCGGGAATGAAATTGGAATAAACAAAATAAAATCAAAATTTTCTTGAAGTGAAAAGAGTCAACAATCAAATCTTGAGGAAAATAAATGAATCAAATGAAAATCTTCAAGTACGTCAATGAATCAAAATCAAATGAAGTCTTGAAGTAAATAAATGAATCAAATCAATCAAAAATTAAAATCTTGCAAAATTCAATCAATCAAATGAAATATTGAAGAAAATCAATTTATGTCAAAATTCTTGATGTGAAAAAATCAGCAAAATCAATGAAGTCTTCAGGTCAATCAATTTTCTTGAGGTCAATATCAAATATGTCAAATCAATCAATCAATCAAAATCAAGTGAATTATTCTTTAAAAACCAAAATTCTTGAAGAATGAATCAATTATGACTCTTGATGTGAATAACGTGTCTGAATATCTTGATGAAAAATTTGAAAATCAAGAAAATAAAGATGACGCCTGAATTATGAATGAAATGAAAATTTTATGATTTGAAAAAGAATTTCAAAAGAATAACAAAAATAAAAAATGGGTCAGCTTTCAATTTTCAAAATGAGGAATGAATGAGAGAAAATTGAGAGGTGACGATGAATCATTAAGTTCATAAGCGTAGAAGAATCATAATTTTGATGAAATGAGTGAATGAAATTATAAAGAAAGAATGAACAGAATGAAAAGAAATTATGAGTTAATTAATATAATGTCACAGGGGCTCTTGGACAGAAATACAAGAGTGGCCTGGCACTCAGCAATCAGGGAACTCACTTGGAAGACTCCAAAAGAATAAAGAATAAAAATAATAAGAATGAATTCCTCTAAAAGATATGCAGGTACAAGATGAGATGCAAAGAGGAAAAGGAAGCCAAATGGCCAAAGAGCCAACCAAGTAAGTCCTTAATCCCTGTTTCAACCTGCCAAAAATGAATAATGGAATTAGTAAGGATATGACCATCAAATATCCATTGACAGGCGAAGAAAGAAAAAGAGGAAAGTGCTAAATGACTGACTTAATAATATCAGTATTTGCTTCACTAAAATGAAAAGAAAATAGAGATAAAATAAAATCAAAGTATATTAATTAACTGGGGGAAAACCCCCCAGGGTGGAAAGGGTAGCCGGTATATGTGAAAAGTTGGGAGCTTGAGTTCTTCAGGATGAAAACTGATCTGTATTGATCCTTGAAGCTGTATTGACTGTTTTGGGAATTGATACAGCTGGCTAATATTGAAATTGAATTGGGTTGAATGAATTTCCCATACTTGAAAATGAAATACAGTTTTTGGTGGATCCAGACTGTATTGAAATGAATGTGGTTGTCAAGATGGATTGGGTGGAGCTTTGACACTTGAAAACTGAATGAATGAATTTCCTCTTGAATCCCTTGAGAATGGTTGAACAGTATTGCCTTGAAGGAATACTGTGAATGAAAATATCCAATGACGCCTTGATGGCGTGATTGGTCTTTGACGCTGGAAGACTTGCTCTTGAGCCTTGATTATTCCTCTGGATGTTTGGGTGCCTTGATGACGTGATGAGATGTTGGAATGTTGGAATGACCATTTGATATTGTCACCATTGAATTGCTGTTCAAAAATGATGCACAATGATATATAACATCATTTATGGCATATTGGTTCATTGGAAAGAAGATTACGTCCAAAGGTCTTCGGATGGAAAGGCAGAGGGGAAAAGGATGGATGTGATGGCTTCAGACCTTGGAAAGGTGTTTCTTGGCCCTTTGGGGTTTTTGGCCATTTTTGGGTTCTGAGCCAAAAACTGGCCCAAAAGGCGGGAAAGTGTCTTTTGGACACTTTGTGTCAAAGTGCGCAAAAATGCACAAATGCGCATTATGAGCCCAAATGGCCAAAAACAGCCATTTGGGCCATTTCCCCTGGTTTTGAGGGAAATGACCAGAAATGCCCCTTTGGCATAAATTGCCGCCATGGGTTCTGGATTGAGGTGAAGGGCCATGAAGGCCCCAAAACACAAATGGCCATAAATGGTCCATAAGTTGATGACGTGGCCATATTGGCCACTGGTGATGGATATGGCCAATTGGCCATAAAAGAACTGTGGCTTGATATGCCATATGAGGATCCAAGGAGGTGAATTGCCATGGTTGTTACAGTCTTAATTCTTTTATAAATAATATTTATATTATTTATAAGTGGTTAATATTCTTATTTTCCATGTGTAATTGTCTCATTAAGAGCTTTACACTTCTTATTGTTATAACTGTCAGTGACTATAACAATAATACACTAATTATAATTTATTATAATTATTATTTTTTTCTATTATTATATTTTTATAATAATAATTAAATTTCTTTCTTTATATAATTATTTTTAATAATTATATTTAAATTTGTGGTTATTATATTTTATTATATTATATTTTTCAACTGAGGACAGTCATACTACTCTTGATATTGTTACTATTATCAAGAGTCTCAAAGACAAACCTTACAGAGCCTGTGGGAGGCTTTGTCTGAATGGGAGATGATCAAGAAACTATATAGTATTATGGGAAATAATGCAGGCAACAATGTCTTCCTGATGTCCTGAATGCAACGCGAGCTCGCTGGGATCAAGATCAAGGATTCCATCAATGTGCGTGTCACGTCCACAATTTGGTCGCCAAGGATTTTTTGTTATACATGGGCCAACTTACCGATGAGGATCAAGGTTTTTTTTTGATGAGTACCTTGCCGTTACCAATAACTCAGTTGAAGACAGCAACAATGATGTAGGATTAAAATACAACCAAGGTAAGCACTAGTGTCTCCTCTCATATGTTACCCAATATTCATGGTACCCGGTTTTCCCCTGTCATCAGCATCCCTTAAAGCTGTTAGGTGCAAATCAGGGCGATCAGTCAAAAAAAGAAAGACACATGCGTTAAACCAATCAACACTTGAAATGCAAGATAAATCAAGTGACATAGCTCTGATAATGGGCAGGCATAGTTCAGAGGCATCTGAACAAGATATTGACCAACTTGGAACTGCTCTGAGGCCTCCAGGTATGCACATTAAGTATTCTTTTTATGATACTATTTTCATTGCTGACTTAGGCTCAGTGCAGGCCAAAAAACCAATGTGCGTCTTTTGCAAGACTTATGTACTCATATTTGGCGCTCAAGCAAACAACGGGATTTATTTATTGAGGCACGCAACAAGATTTGAGATCCTTCATTATTACCCATCAGTATTCCAATGACACAGTGGAATCTCTTTTGTAAAACAAAAACAACAAGCCCATCAATTGAAATTTTCAATTCAAATCAACACCAACACCTCCCAGACCGACAAATACCACTTAACCAAAGAAGTTTGGAGTGCCATGGAATACATGGAGCCCATCCTTCAAAGTTTTGATCAAGCATGCAATGTATTTCAAAGCAAAGCACATTCAAAACACCTCGTGCTTCCATATTGCCAGGTAATACTCAATTGGCTCACTCATTATGCAAGCAAGAGCCCCCATTTGTGGAGGCGAGCATGGGAAGTTAAAGAAATATTACTATTTTGAAATGGCCAGAAACCACCCCCTCATTGCCACACTTTTAAACCCAAAACACCATGAGGGGATCTTCAAGCAAATGGGGGTCCCCCCACATCAAGCCAAAGAGGTCATAAATATATTAGCATGCAAGTGTTCAACATTGGCTCAAAATAAGCACTCAGGCGGGGTCACAGGATATTGACAATCATCATGAGACAACCTCAGTGAGCCTGAGACATTGGATCTACTCAAGCACCTGAAACAGCCCCCCATCAAGGCAACATATGATGTGCTTCACTCGCAGGATGATGAAGTGACATCTTATTTACAGAATACCCACCCCATGACCAAGGGGGAGCACATATTGGACTATTGGAAGGTAAGTCTTGCCACTTTCTAGTCAATAGGATTGAACCAGCTCACTCATGCGTGAATCTAGCACCAGATCATTTCACAAAACTTTCCAAATTTAGGGAAGGTTGCGCTAAGGTATTTGAGTATCCCTGCTTCTTTGGTGTCAGTGGAGAGGGTTTTTTCTCACAGTGGCTGACTTAAATGCCCAACAAGGGCTTCATTGGGCTCCAGGACTATAGCACACTTGACCTGTCTGAAGGAGTGGCTCAACAATGAGTGCCCTCCTGTGTAAGATGATGGAGGAGTGTTTAATGGCCTTTTGGTTGGGTTTGCATAGTTATATTAAAATTTTGTAGCTTAGTTTTCAAAAATTGTTTTTCAATCCCATTGGTTTTGTAATAAAGTTCATACCCAAACTGAATAAGGAGATATTCAGTTGCCGTCCTAATAAGTACGGATTGCTTGTGTTCTTAATCGGCTGCGGCCTTATTGGGTCTGCGCCTATTTGAGTCAGACGCAAAACTGCTTTTGGACCGCATATCCAGAATTGATACATAACATATGTCAAACTACTTAAAGATACAACTCCTTTCGCTAAGAATCTCTTCCCCAGGGGAGATCCTTCTTTGAGACTTTTATTTTTTACTAACTTTTTATTATTTAATTTTTTATTATCAGGTATGTTTGCTTTCATCTAAAAGGGGAGATCAAATGAAGATATAATCAAAAATTATATTTAAAACTTTTTGCTATTTTTGTAACTACTCATCATAATTAGTAGTAATTGAATATTATTTAGAAAGTACAATTTAAATACTTCAAAACTATCAAATATAAATAGATACCGAAACAATAGTAGCCACCATTCTATCACATACAATAATCATTTTAAAAAAAATTAAAGATGCATTTTATAAAACACTCAAGCATAACTTCTTTTTCTTTTTTTGCAGGTTTATATCACGTTGGTGGGTAGATGCCATATGTGATGTGTGGGTGTTGGAGCTCTGTTCGAAAGGCTATTTAAAGCTTTTGCTACAGTTTTCAGTATTGGTGATAAATTGCCCACAGTACAATGAGAAAATTCAAATCATACCATACTCAAACAATAATTAACACACAGATAAATCAAATTCTGTGCTCTTGACTTTTGCGACTTTGTCAAAGTAGTAATTTCAAATGCTTGGGGTTTTAATTTAGCAATTTGGAAACCATTCTAACAAATGCTTGACAAATAACAACCACACAGATAAGTAAATTCTTGCATTCCTCATTTGTTCAACTGTTTCGCTTTAGTGCACCCTTACGCTTGATGTCTTAATCTGGCTCAGAAATAGACATGCCATTAAAAAACCATATAATTGGCCTTAAGAATTAATTTCCTAGAACGTTTCAATCGGCAGACCCGATTACACAATAAGGAAAAAGTTTTCCTTATTAGTTATTTACAAGATATCAAGAATCACTACAATTCACAAAAGGAGTAAGCCCTTCAATCCAATTTTCATCATTCCGAGTTTTGTATCTAAATCCGGCGAAGCCGGCCGTAAGCTCTAGTCATTTATTACTTGTGTTGAGTATACGATAGCGAAGCGACGACGATGACGATGATATTAGTGAATTATTATCTTACATATTATCAAATCTTATCATTTTTATTTTTATTTATTTGTTAAGTTCATATTTTAAATGACAACAAGCTACTGCCTCTTTAAATACTAAAGAGTACAGCATTGGTACAGAATAAATATACAATAAGGCAAGTAATAAACGTAGTATTCTTTTGTTCAATACAAAAGTACAAATAATAAAAGTAGAAATAAGTTGTAAAAGGAAAAAGGAGAAAGCACCGTTTCAACGGTGAAATGCTCTAACAACTTGTACTCAATCCTAAAAGAACAATCCTTCGTAATCTATTCGTAAAATACTCACATTTTATCATGTATGGCGTGTGATCAGTGAAGTTGCGGTGCACAGTTTTGACATTCTTTTTGAATAATTGAATTTCGACAAGAAAACGTGTTTGGAGAAGTATTTAGCTGGATGCACATGGTTGGAGTGAGTCGACAACTTACTTAGCCGTACGGCATTATGCAATGCCGAAGCATTCCAGTTACAGCCGAAATACTGCTGGTTAGCAAATTCGGTTCTCTTTCCTTCAAACGTTGGGCTATATTTCCCTTTGAAAACAGCTGGTGGAAAATAAGATTGATAAGAAAACATATTTTCAGACAACACGGAGAGCTTGAGTCGCATGTAGATACATGAATTGCGATTTACTAATGAAATTTTGATCCGGTATGGTCTGAAAGTCAGTGGGCCAAACGAAAAAACGAGTAGATGAGTCTTTCCCGTTGCTCCTGCAATCGCAGAAGTAGAGGTTATTGGAATCCACTTTTAGATAGATCTGTAGTCAGCGTCGCAAAGCCCTCTTTCGATTGAATGACAAATTAGAAGAAATATCGACAAAACTCACATCCATTAGTAGTGTGACATGTCTTCTCTGCGCATATGAACCACTTGCTTTGGGAATTCTGGCAGTCTATGCAAGGCGATGACATCGAGCAGACGGACAATTCAAATAGTTAACAGCAAAAATAAAGTGATTTGATTGCAAGTAAGGTTGTCGATGGAAAACAATGTTTCGGATGGATACTTACAGCAAACCGTGCCACTTCGGTCACCTGGAACTTTTGCAAAACGGAGCGTGCAAGTCTGGTCAGTGAACTGAACTGCACTCAAAATAAGAGTAAATGAAAAAGAAGCTATTAAAAACAAATATTTGAGCATTTTCGAAGAGATTATCTGTGGTTGGTGCTCGTTTCGTAGTCGGAATGGTGAGATGCTAATGGTGCTCTTGCTGGAAAAGGTTTGACTAGGAGGGTCTTATAGACTTATATCACATTTCCAGTTTCTCGTCAGGACTCTACAACTCTGGAGCACGGAGGGGGATATTACAAATAGTCAGCCAGCTGTGGGAATGAGGTATCAAATCTGTCCCCCCGTGATCATCGCTGGCAGCCAGTGACTTGTTGCGATGTCATGAACACGATAAGGAGGTTTCTCACAGTTACACTATCAAGTCGAGAAGGGCTCTCACGGAAACTAAATGAAGCATACACGACACGGAAATCACTCAGAATCACTCCGTCAACCTAA
Organism: Austropuccinia psidii; assembly: GCA_023105745.1. Lineage (NCBI taxonomy): Eukaryota > Fungi > Basidiomycota > Pucciniomycetes > Pucciniales > Sphaerophragmiaceae > Austropuccinia > Austropuccinia psidii. Next base: position 55,092,132 of record JALGQZ010000004.1, read on the forward strand.
TTAAGATCACAAAGAAAGGCCAACGCAACCATAACAGCATTTCTCCAGATCTAAATACTTTCAGAAATAAAAAACAAGTAAATAATATAAAGAAAAATATAAATACTTGTAAATAAATTGTAGAGAGTTGTTATCCTTTCGTCGAAATATTGCGTTGTTTCATCTCACTATAAAGGATCCAGACATGCAAGCTATGAACGTGGGATTTGTCTATGCAGCAGGGCGAGGGACAGTCTCACAAGGAGTTGCTGTTGAGATACACGATCAAGACCAAGTGATTGTCAATGCGCCACTTCTAGCTCAACAAACGCCCAACCGCCACTATTTGAAAATCAACCAAACAATGCGCAGATGACTGCGCATAATTGAACATTCTCCAAGATATAAACCCAAAGCTACCATTGTCAGCCTGTGGCTCAAAACCAGAGCACAAGCATGACAGCCAAATACCATAAATCGATGGTATAGCCAAGATACCACCAAAACATGGAACTGAGCCAAATCAGCTCAAAAGGTATCAAAAGAAAGAAGAAACTGTTGATATTTAGACGTAAAACTAAAGATATATTTCAATAACAAAATAGAACAGTGAGATTATAGTAAAGCTAAACACCTAAAGGACAAGTGAATAATATAAAGAAAACATAATAGTTGACTAAGATACATGTGCAAAATGGAATAACAAATGCTACAGACAAAAGAGTTAGTAAAAAGAGAAATGGTATGACAAAGGGAGAAATATTGCACATTGATAGTGGAGTTATGATAGTATATAAAGACTGTCTAAAGATGAGATTCAAATACAATGATAATTATTTTTAGAGAAAAAAAATTGGGATTTAAATAAGAATATTTTTCTGAAGAAAAGAGAAATGAGGATGGATAGAAAGGAGATGTCACAGGGGCTCTTTGAAGTGAAGAGGGCCTGGCACTCATAAACTGGGACTCACTTATGGAGGGCTCAAAGGTATGATAAGAATGGATACACTTAAGAGTGTTAAGGATGAATTACTAAAAGAAGAAATATAAGAAAAGCAGCAACAAAGAGATAAGAGTAAGAAATAGAAGAGCCAACCACAGACAAGTCCAAGTCCACTGTTTCAACCTGTCAGAATGGAAAGAGAAGGGTTAATAAGGATATGGCCACCCAGCTCATACTGTACAGGCAAAGAGAATGCAAAGACTAACTTAGAATTAAATAATTATAATACCCAAAATATAAGGATAAGAATAATTATAAAATAATAAATAAACTAAATTAATTAACTGGGGAAAAGTCCCCAGGGGGGAGAAAGAGGGGCTGGTATATGTGAGAATCACCCGCCCTGATCCAGAGGAAGAATTTTCATGAGAATAATTGATGATTGAATTGAGTCTGGCCAATACAGGTCCTGTACAGCTGTACAGAACCTGTACAAGAGGTGTGGTGTATTTGAGTGATCATACAGTTTCATACTGGTGTATTGAAACTGTATTGGGTGAATCCAACCTGTACAAGTATTGACAGGCTGTATTGATGTACCAAACTGTATGCATGTTTCAGAATGAAGATTGCTGAAACTGAATGCTGATGCAGATACTGGATTTGCTGATTTGAGGTGTTTGAGTGGGTGTATGAATGAATACCCTTACCCCTGACGGATGGTTGTTACAGTATCCCCCTCTTGAAACTGGTGGGCTCCTGAACACCATAATACCCTGCCCCTGTTGGGTGGCATCTCAATATCCCCACATTTTTTTTCAAAAAATTTCTTTTTAATTTTCTTTTCCTCTTGACCATTATCCTGAAAATCCTTCATTACTTCTTCTCTGTCAATTCAATTGCTTCCCCCCTTTTTCCGAGTTTGAGTAAGTATTCCACTTTGAAATATGCATTTCTTGTCTTCTGATTCAATCAACCATGCCCTTGGGATATATCCCAGAATAAGGACCACTGAGCTCTTGTACTCAAAAAATGATGCCCAATGAGTATATGAAGTGTACTCATTAGGCAAGGCTTAATCCATTGAAAAATTGAAAAAATTTCCTCCAAGGGTCTTGTCCCCATTATCCATGGAAATGGCCTCAAACAGCCCTCCATTGTGCTTTTGGGCTGTGGCCTCTACTCTGATGAATCTTGATATATCATGATTTTTATGGCCTTTTGGGCCTTTTTGGGTGCTCTGGTGAAAATGGTCTTTTTTCTGATTTTTGGCCATATTTGGCCTTTTTATGCCTTTGGGGTCCTACAGTCCGTGGGCCGTGCGCCACGGTCCACGGTCCATGGGGGTTATTGGAGGCCCCCAGGACCAAAATGGAGCCCCTGGGCGCAGAAATGGTCCAATCATAGATTTCACCATACATGGCCTGGACCATCAAGATCCTGGCCTCCCCAAAGTTGCAGGGGAGGCCCTGGGTGATGAGTTCAGCCCCAAAGGGGTATGAAACTTCACCTTAGAGGCTTTGAGGGGGGGGCATAATTGAGTTATGGCCCCATTTCCTTGAGGTCAAAATCTTTCTCTTGATATGGAGTGGATTGATTCTGACGTCTTGAATCTTCTGCTTGCATATTCTTCAGTTATGAGTTCCAAACTGACTGAACTGACTGAATCTTCTCCTTCTGCACTGCCACCGTCTGTTCTTCATGGTTCTGGCGTCTTCAGTCAATTCTCCTCCCCTTCCATGGCGTCTTCTGGCCATTTTGATCCCTCCCAAACCTATGATGGGTTCAGAGAAGTTTAAGTTCTTGATCCTGCCTGTACGTAATGTTTGGCCAAGGGTAAGGAGTGCTTCCAACATTACAATCCTCGATCATCAAAATGCCACTTTTGCTTTGTTGGGAAGAAGCCATGCCGCCGTACCGGATCAACTTTGTCCCAGGTCAGGAGACACTTATGGAGAAGTAAAGATGGGCCTTATGGGCAGGAATTCCCCATTCTTGAGGAGCCTACCCCTGATGCAAGTTCTGGATTTTCTCAATGTGAGTGATTTGCATATTTTTGGTTGAATTGGTGCTGATATTTTGATGTAGTGACTGGTTCCAGGCAGAGGGATGTGGCCAGATGGACTAATGTTGGAGGGTCCATTCCAATTGGAGGTAGGCCCATACACTACAGCTCAGAAATCCCAATCTCAAGGACCAATGCTGACGGAGTGGTGAAAGTAGTGAAGAAACTAAGAAGAATTTTTGCTTCCCCAACAGATCCAGATGCTGAAGGAAGTGATGAGTTGGATGTTGAAGAAGTTCAAGTTATTCCTCCTTCAATTGGCCATCCATCCAGCAATTCCTCTTCCCAATCTCTTGCCAACACTAGATTCCAAAGCCAAGTTATTCCCAGCACTCCAAGAACCTTCCAACCAATGCTTGCTTCCATTCCTACAACCCTTCCTCCTCCTTCACCAACTACTTCCCACACCACCAGGCCTGCATTGAATCCAGCAGTAAGACCATCACCAGTTCAACAGTCCAGAAACTCACCCATAAACACCTCCCGTCAACTCCAACCTGTGGCCAGATCCAGCAGAAGAAGAGATGGATTGTCCCCTTTGCCGTTTCCTGCCCTTCAAGTTTTTCGAAGAAGAGAACGTTGGCCTATACGGGTTACCAGAGAAGATCCCAACGCGGCTAGTGAAAGTCAAGATGCTGTGGCTAGATTGTTCAGGAGGGTTGATAGAAATAGCATAGAGGTAATTATGTATGCCAATGACAGGACTGTTCCAGGTACTGCTTCTGAAGAGATGGCTGCAAAATTTTCCTGGTATGAAGATGAGTTGATAAATGATTTCCAGAGAACTTTTGATGATTTGGGTAAAGATAATTAGTTTTCCTTTTCCTTGTTTGTGTTTGGTTTGAGTTCTATCCCCACTCTTATGAATACTTAAAAATGAAAAAATAATGGAACCTCCCAATACATGATTTGGGGAGGGGATGCTGCTGCTTTAAAGAAATAAAAGAAAGAAAATTATACAAGTAAAGAAAGAAAGAAATAAAAGAATAAGAGAAAATGAGAGTAGAGAAAAGAAAAAAGAAAAATCCTGATGGCTGGTCCTCTTTGTGGTGAGTAGCTTGATTCTGGCCAAGAAGTGTCTGAAAAATGAAAACCAAGCATTTGATTCTCACAGCGTGGCCAAGGTATTGTTTTACAAGAAGTAGAACACTCAGGGATGCATACCAGGAGATGGAACTTACTTTCATAACTTCCACTCCCCACCAAGCACCATAAAATTGAAAAGAATCGCCATAAATGACTTCCAAGATGAATTGCAATAAAGGACTTCTGAAAAGCATTGCCATAAATGACTTGAAGTAATGAATGTCTTGAATTATGATGATTGGCATAAATGAAATGATAAATAAAAGAGAAAGAAAGGAAAATTAAAGAAACAAACATTTGGCCATATCTTGATAAGGTCCAAATCAAAGGGTATTGGTGTTGTATGCTTCCTGAACCTGTCCAAAGAATTGAAAAGTTCTCACAACGTGGCCAAGGTGATGCTTACAACAACATATGGGTAGAATACCCCCTTAAAGGTGCATGCCAGGAGAGGAACTTACTTTCATAACTTCTTCTTCCCACCAAGCACCATAAATCAAACTCTTGAGGTATTTGGACCAGGCTTGTCTGGATACAATGAATGGAAATCCTTGACAAGATCTGGTGAGTTGGTAGGGTTGGAAGCTGGTTCCCACGTGGTTCTTTCTGGGTCTTCACTGAATCCTTTCCACTCTACAAGATACCATAATTTACCTCTTTTGAGTTTTGAGTCCAGAAACTGAGCCACTTCCCATTCTTCTTGCTCCTCCACTAAAACTGGTGGTGGCAGCAATTAATGACAATTTGGGATAGTTGAATGCTTGACCGGCTCTAATAAGGACACATGGAATACAGGTTGAACTGTCTTCCATTGCTGAGGCAACCTGAGGTGATATGCATGGTTGCCAATCTTCTTGAGAAATTCAAAGGGTCCCAGCCATCTTTCTGAAAGCTTTTTGGTGGGTCTTGTTGTCTTGATGCTCTTGGAAGCTAGCCATACTTTGTCCCCAGGTTGGAAATCAGGTGGAATTTCTCTATTTCTATCTGCATACTTCTTAAAACACTTTATTGCTGACTCTAATTTTTCTTTGACAACTTGCTGTACTGATTGGATTTTTGATGATAACTTTCCAGCAGGTGTATCTTGAGAAATGTGAATTGAATCAAAGCTGGGATTTCTTCCATAAATAGTGAAAAATGGAGACTGTTTTGTTGATGAATGTTCTGCATTATTAGAGGAAAATTCAGCCAGAGGGAGCCAGGTGTACCAGTCATCTTGATGATAGCTGACATACATCCAAAGGTACTGTTCTAGTATCTGATTTACCCTCTCTGTCTGTCCATCTGTTTCAGGGTGAAAGGCAGTTGAAAGGTCTCTTGATATCTTGAGCTGCTGACACAATTGAGTCCAAAATGATGAAACAAATAAGGATCCTGTCACAGCCAAGGAGGCAGGGGCATTTCCAATCATCATCAGCAAATCATTATATCATGGATACCCTTCAAAACCCAATCAGCAAGGGGGTTTCATTCAACAATTCACCCAATACAGTTTTCATACCTCAATACAGTTCCATACAGGCAAGACTCAAATACAGGATTCACCAAATACAGGCCTGTCATCAATACAGGCGCAAATACCTGTATTGACTGTATCACCTGTATTGGATTCACCAATACAGGATTCAATCCCACATCCAACTTCTTCCAGCATACAGGCAAGTATCTCAACACTCAAACTCCAAGGCTGGCATTTCTCATATATACCAGCCCCTCTTCACCCACCTGGGGGTTTTTCCCCCAGTTAATTAAAATAGTTGATTTATTATTTAATATTATTTTATTCTCACTTTTGGAATATTATTTTATTATTTATTAGGTTAGTCTTAGCCTTCCCTCACCTGTTCAGTAGAGTCCTGGTGGCCATATCCTTATTGATTCCTTTTCTCTTTTCTGAACAGGTTGAAACAGTGACTCAGGATTACTTAGTGGTTGGCTCTCTATTTATTACTTATTGTTATTTCTTTTTCTTAGTCCTCTTATTCTTTTATCAGGAATTTATCCTTGCATTCTGTCTATCCTGTTCTTGAGTATTTTTGAGCCCTCCTTAAGTAAGTCTGTTCACTGAGTGCCAGGCCCTCTTCATTTTAGAAGAGCCCCTGTGACATTATTTTAATTAACTCATAATTGCTTCTTTCTTTTCATTCATTTTATTCATTTCTCTCATTCTTCTATTATGATCTTTTAATGATTATGAACTTTAATGATTTTATGATTTTCATCAATTTTCATCTCTCTCATTTCATTCTCATGAAAATTTATTCTTTCTAATTTCTCTATTCTGCTGACCAATTCACTTTATTCTCTATCATCTTCATTTCTCTTTTGTTTGAATTCAGGTTTATTCAGGTTTTATTGCTTGGAATTAGTTGGGTTAATTGATTAATCATTCAGGTTTATTTGATTTGGGGTATTCAGTGGTTTTGATTGAAATTTCTCAAGATTATTAATTGATTAATTGATTCCTCAAGACATTGATTTCACCTCAAGATTTTGAATTGACTTGATTGATTTTATTTGATTGACTTGATTTGATTCCTCAAGAAAGCTGATTTATCCTCAAGATTTGATTTGATTGAATTGATTTTGAAGATAATGATTGAATTGATTTATTGATTGACATTGATTACCCATAAGAATTTGATTTTGTCATTTTCACTCTTCAAGATTTTCAGAGTATTGTCACTTCAAGATTGTTTTTATTGATTCCTCAAGATCATCAAGATTTTAATTTAATTTGTTTTGGTCAAGCCTTAATTTATTCAAAGTATCATCAAGTTTTTATTCATTCTTCTTTCATAATGCCAGTTCAGCATATCCCACCAGCCAAGAATACAAGATCCCAGAGACATCAAGCTGTTCTCACTCCTACACCAAGGCCTCCTCTTGACCGCACACCATCAGTTCATCAACTGAGTGAAAATTTGGACAGAGGACCACCAATGGAAGGAGCAGCACCCTCCAGAAGAGGAGGTGTGAAGTCTAGAAGATCAAGATCATTCTCTGGACTATTGGGTGGTTATCCTGGTGTTTCTCAAGGGCCTAGAAGTAGATTGGGGGAAGCTGAAGATGAGGAGGGGGAGGAGTCTGTGGAAGAGGAAGAATCTGAGGAGACTGAAGTGGCAGCTGCCTTGGCAGGTGCTCCTGAAGCTCCTGAGGCTCCAAATCTAGCCCTTTCTAATCAACCTTCTGTCTCTCAAGCTGAACCAAATTTCCTCCAGATGATGGAGCAAATGACTCAGTTTATGGGACAACTCACTCAAGCAGTTTCCCCAAGGGACACTTCAAAAGTCCCTGCATTCAAGACTCCATCAATGAAGGCACCTGATTCTTTTGATGGTACTAAAGCTCATAAATTGAGAGGATTCATTCAATCCTGTCAATTAATCTTTCATAATGACCCAGCAAACTTCTTCTCTGACAGGAAGAAGGTACTTTACTCAACTTCTTTTCTTACTGGTAGAGCTGGCAAATGGATTGAACCTTACCTCTCAAATATCTCCAATGAAGACCCTTCTTATCTCCTCAATAACTGGCAGTTGTTTGAAACCCAGTTATTCACTCTGTTTGGTGATCCCAATGAAGTCAGAAAAGCTGAACAAGAGTTGGACAATCTGAGGATGAGGGAAAGTGGTCAAGTTTCCTTGTACATAGCTGATTTCAGAAGTTTAATGTCAAGAATTGGAGACTGGGGGGAAAGGGCCTATATTCATGTGTATAGAAGAGGCTTGGCATCAAGATTGTTGGACCAATTGGCTTCTCACCCTGGAACTTTTGATAGTCTTCAAGAACTCATGGATATCACCTTGGAATTAGATACCAGGTACCATGAGAGGCAGAAGGAAAAGGGCAGTCATCAAGAGAAGAAGCCTCCAATCAGTGGATCCAACTCCTCCAAGCCCCCTCAAAGTTCATCATCAAAGAAGCCTTATCACAAGAAGAATAAGAAGGGGAAGAATTTTCAAGTGTCAAAAGACAAGCCTCATGCTGCTCTCCTCAATAAGGACAACAAATTAATTGGTTCTGAAAAGGAGAGGAGGATTAAAGAAGGCTTGTGCAATTATTGTGGTGGAAAGCACCCATTTGAAAAATGCTTCAAGAGGCCTGAGAATAGGCAAGGGTCATCAAAAGGCTTTCCTAGCAAGCAGGGAAAAGCCTGAGTGGGAATCATGATGTGTTCAATGGTTCTCACTTATTTCCTTCAAGAGCACACTTGTGCACTCTGAATACTAGTGTCAAGAAATCTTTCAAATTTCTTATTTTTTCTTCAATCTCTGATATTTTTTATAGTATTCTCATTGATTCTGGTGCTACAAACTCCTTTATTGCAAAGAATTTCGTTCTCAAGTACTCATTGACCATGTCAGAGCTCCCTGAAAAGATTCCTCTTTTCATTCTGGATTCCAGTGAATCCACTTCCTTGTTCATCACCCATTATACGAAGTGGGTTGTTGATTTACCTTCCTTCCCAAGCTTTGAATGGGATTTCTTTATCATAGATTCACCCAAGGGAGAAGACCTAATATTGGGCTATGATTTTCTTTACCATTTTAATCCCATTATTGATTGGAAAAATGGATTGATCACCTATGATTCTAATCATAAGGGCTCTAGTGGTATTAACCCTTCTATTAGTAATGACTTTTCCACTGCTGTCAACAGTGTTGCTCTGGTTGGTGAACTTAAGACACCCTCCTTTCCTCCTTCTGTCCATAACCCCTCCATTTTTCCCTCTCAGTCATTACTTCCATTAAGAGATGAAGTCTTCAAAGAGATAAAAGATGTTGGAGAAGATGTTGCTATATCTTCACTTCATCTCTTTCAAGGGGATATGGACCTTCCTCCTTTATCTTTTCATGCCTCCCTGGAGGAGCAGTGGGATGAGGAGGAAGAGCCAGAAGAGATTGAAACTGTGTTGAAGGTAGTCCCTCTTGCTTATAACCATTATTTGGATGTATTCTCCAAGGTGAAAGCAGAGAAACGTCCTCCACACCGCGCCTGTGATCACCATATCGAATTGGAGGGTCTTCTACCTCCAGTTGGTGTTATCTACTCTCTATCTACAAATGAGTCAGAAACACTGCGGGCCTACATTTCAGAGAATGTAGAGAAAGGTTTCATTAGACCAAGCTCCTCCTCAACAGGTGCTCCTGTCCTTTTTGTGAAGAAAAAGGATGGCGGTCTTCGTTTGTGTGTTGACTACCGCAAACTTAATGCTGTCACTAGGAAGAACAGGTATCCTGTTCCTCCTATGAACCAGCTTCTTACCGTATTTAACGGTGCTACTATCTTCTCCAAGATAGATCTGCGTGGTTCTTATAATCTCCTGAGAATTAAAGAGGGGGATGAGCACTTAACTGCTTTTAGAACCAAATATGGCAGTTATGAGTATTTGGTTATGCCTTTTGGCTTGACCAATGCTCCAGCTTCATTCCAAAATCTTGTGAATGATATCTTTGCAGATTTTTTGGATATTTTTGTTGTAGTCTATTTAGATGATATTATGGTCTTCTCTAGCTCTTTGGATGAACATGTTAAACATGTAGCCTCTGTTCTCCAAAGGCTGAGAGACAATAATTTCTTTGCTAAAGCCTCCAAGTGTGTATTCCATGCCTCAAGTGTGGAATACTTGGGCTATGTTGTTTCAAGTGATGGCCTCAAGATGGATTCTTCAAAAGTTCAACAAATACTCAATTGGCCTCAGCCCAAGAACATCAAGGCCCTCCAATCTTTTCTTGGCTTTGCCAACTTTTATCGTCGTTTCATTAAAAATTATTCCAAAAAAATCTCTGCTCTCACTTCCCTTCTCAAAAAAGATTCTCCCTTCATCTTCAATGAGGAAGCTCTTAGCCAGTTTCAGATACTCAAAGAAGCTTTCACCACTGCTCCTATCCTCTCTCATTTTAATCCTTCTCTTCCAACAATTGTAGAGACTGATGCCTGTGATTAGGCCTTGGGTGCTGTACTGAGTCAGGTGAATTACTCAGGAAAGCATCCCATTGCATTTGATAGTCGCAAGCTCTTACCAGCTGAACTCAACTATGAAATTCATGACAAGGAGCTCCTTGGCATAGTTTGGGCTCTCAAGCGCTGGAGAGCCTTTCTCCTTTCTCTTTCTGATTCCTTTGAGGTCTTGACAGACCATTGTTCTCTCCAATATTTTATGCCCTCTAAAGTCCTTACTTGTCATCAAGCCCGTTGGGCTGAATTTTTGTCTGAATTTCACTTTGTTATCACTTACCGCCCAGGAAGGCTGGCCACTTTACCAGATGCCTTGTCACGTCGGGACAACATGTACCCAGAGAGGGGGGTGGATTTCATCAGCAAGAATCCTCAAAACTTTCATCAAGTTCTCAAGCAAAATGAAATTCAAGAGTCAAGATTCTTTTCCATAAAAGTTGAAATGTTTTCAGATTTAGTTGATCAGATTCAAAGACAAGTATGGCAAGACAAAGACTATAAGGAGATCCTCAAGAAATTAGCAAGAGGAGAGTCAGTCCCAGACTACTCTCTTGAGTCTCAAGCAAAATTATTATTTTTCAAAGATAGAGTAGTCATTCCAAGCAATCATGAAATTCAATTGGACATTCTTCAAAAGCGTCATGATTCACCGTTGGCTGGCCATCCTGGCCAGGAGAAGACCCTCAAGCTCATCAAGAGGGATTTTTATTGGGCTGGCATGAATCAAATCATCAAGGACTATGTGTCCTCATGTCAGCAATGTTCAAGAAACAAGAACATCCACCATAAGAAGTTTGGATTACTCAAGCCTCTTCAAATTCCATCTGGTCCTTGGAATTCTTTATCAATGGACTTTATCACCCAATTGCCCTTTTCAAGCAACTTTGATTAAATTTTAGTAGTTGTAGACAGATTTTCAAAAATGGCAATATTTATTCCAACTTATTCAACAATCACTGCTTTGGGCTTAGCTCAAATATTCATTAATCATGTCTTTTCCAAACATGGTCTTCCAATCAGTATTGTTAGTGATAGAGGTCCATTATTTGTTTCATCATTTTGGACTCAATTGTGTCAGCAGCTCAAGATATCAAGAGATCTTTCAACTGCCTTTCACCCTGAAACAGATGGACAGACAGAGAGGGTAAATCAGATTCTAGAACAGTATCTTCGGATGTATGTCAGTTACCATCAAGATGAGTGGCACACCTGGCTCCCTCTGGCTGAATTTGCCTATAATAATGCAGAACATTCATCCACAAAGCAATCACCTTTTTTCACCATTTATGGAAGAAATCCCAGCTTTGACTCAATCCATGTTTCTCAAGATTCACCTGCTGGAAATTTATCAACAAAACTTCAATCAGTACAGCAAGTTGTCAAAGAAGAATTAGAGTCATCAATAAAGCGTTTTAAGAAGTATGCAGATAGAAATAGAGCAATTCCACCTGATTTCCAACCTGGGGACAAAGAATGGCTAGCTTCCAAGAACATCAAGACAACAAGACCCACCAAAAAGCTTTCAGAAAGATGGCTGGGACCCTTTTAAGTTCTCAAGAAGATTGGCAGCCATGCATATCACCTCAAGTTGCCTCAACAATGGAAGTCAGTTCACCCTGTTTTCCATGTGTCCTTGTTAGAACCAGTGAAGCAATCAACTATCCCAAATCGACACCAATTGCCACCACCTCCAGTAATAGTGGAAGAGCAAGAAGAATGGGAAGTAGCTCAGGTTCTGGACTCAAAACTCAAGAGAGGTTCATTATGGTATTTAGTGGAGTGGAAAGGATTCAATGAAGACCCAGAAAGAACAACTTGGGAACCAGCTTCCAACCTGACCAACTCTCCAGACCTTGTCAAGGACTTTCACACTTTGTATCCTGACAAGCCTGGCCCAAATGCCTCAAGAGTTTGATTTTATGGTGCTTGGTGGGGATTGGAGGTTATGAAAGTAAGTTCCTCTCCTGGCATGCACCTTTAAGGGGGTATTCTACCAAATTTGTTGTAAGCATCACCTTGGCCACTTTGTGAGCACTTGTCAATTCTTTGGACAGGTTCAGAAGGCCTTGCAACATAATACCCTCAAGATTTGGACCTTCCATCAAGATTTGGCCCAATCTTTCCTTTTATTTTCTCTTCTTTCTTTAATCATGCCATAAATTATCTTCAAGACATTCGTTATCAAATTCATCTTATGGCATACTTCAATTTTCATTTATGGTGCTTGGTGGGGAGTGGAAGTTATGATAGTAAGTTCCATCTCCTGGTATGCATCCCTGAGGGGTCTACTTCTTGTAAAACATTACCTTGGCCACACTGTGAGCATCAAATGCTTGATTTTATCTTTCAGAATCTTTTGGCCAAAATCAAGCAACTCACCACAAGGAAGACAACCCTCAGGCATTTCATATTTCTTTCTTTACTCTCTTTCTTTTTCTCTCATTTCTTTTCTTTTTCATTTCTTTTATTTTCTTTACTTGTATAATTCTTGTTTTTTTTAATTTCCTTCTTTTAAGCAGCAGTCAATCCTCCCATAGTTTGTATTGGGAGGCTAATTCATTTATTTTCATGTAAAAAGGGAGATAACAATAGTAATAATGGAGACCAACTACCAGTAATACGCATCAAAATTTCTTCAAGGTTTCTTTAAACTTTATAACCAAGGCATCTCCTAATCACAAAAGGCGGGGAACCAGAGGCAGTTGAGTCAAATATGAATGTCAGCCTTGAACTCATTCCTTAAGATCAAATTTGAAAGTCAAAACCCAATCAGCAAGGTGTTTATGGCAATTGACCAATCAGGGAGGGGATAAGAAGAAGATATTCAAGAAAGAAATCAAGTTCATAGAAAAAATTGTTTCAAATGGCCCAATTGGCCAATTTCATCAAGATATGCACTTTGGCACAATTGGCCATACCAGACCTCAAAACATCAAAACAGCCATTTTTCATCAATTCTTATCATAATATGCTTAATTGTGCATATTGGGTGATTTGCGCATTTTGCGCAATTTTGCGTATTTGCGCACTTTTTGTGCAAAAGGGCCTTTTTCTTGTCAAAAGCCTTCAAAAGGCCTTTTTGGCCAAAATCATCATAATTGCGCATTTTGCGCAAAAATGCGCAAAATGGCCAAAACCCACTTTTAGGCCATTTTTTCTCAATAATTCAGTGATTTCATTATTTTCACCAATTTATGCCACATATGGCATATTTGCGCATTTGCGCATTTTGCGCAAAAATGCGCAAAATGGCCAAAACCCACTTTTAGGCCATTTTTTTACAAGAATTCAGTTTTTTCATTAATTTCACCAATTTATGCCACATATGGCATATTTGCGCATTTGCGCATTTTTGCGCAAATTTGCGCACTTTGCGCAAATTGGCCAAAAATCCATTTATTCACATTTTCAGGGATTTTGGCCAGGACTACCCATTTGGTCCAAAATTTCAAATGTTGGCCACCTTATGCCAACACTCTAAAATTCAAAATTATGATGATTTCAAGTGGTCTTGGGACAAAACCCAAATCAACCACCTTTCAAAAGCCATGAGGACCCAAGAAAAGTTGATGAAGACACTCAAGACAAGATTAAAGAAATTTTTATGAAGATTGAAGGCAGTTTGAATGAAACAGAGGAAATTCAGAATCAAAATCAAGGGGACAATACCTACAAATAGTCAAATGAAGATTGGTTTGAGTATTGATTGAAGAAGAAGTTTTAAGGGGAAGATCTTAAGGAATCCGGGGAAAGAACTGTTTGAATTGATTGGAAGCTCATCAAGAATCACTATACTTATGGTGCTCAGAGCTCACCACTTTCAAGAGGGGGATAATGTCACAGCCAAGGAGGCAGGGGCATTTCCAATCATCATCAGCAAATCATTATATCATGGATACCCTTCAAAACCCAATCAGCAAGGGGGTTTCATTCAACAATTCACCCAATACAGTTTTCATACCTCACTACAGTTCCATACAGGCAAGACTCAAATACAGGATTCACCAAATACAGGCCTGTCATCAATACAGGCGCAAATACCTGTATTGACTGTATCACCTGTATTGGATTCACCAATACAGGATTCAATCCCACATCCAACTTCTTCCAGCATACAGGCAAGTATCTCAACACTCAAACTCCAAGGCTGGCATTTCTCACATATACCAGCCCCTCTTCACCCACCTGGGGGTTTTTCCCCCAGTTAATTAAAATACTTGATTTATTATTTAATATTATTTTATTCTCACTTTTGGAATATTATTTTATTATTTATTAAGTTAGTCTTAGCCTTCCCTCACCTGTTCAGTAGAGTCCTGGTGGCCATATCCTTATTGATTCCTTTTCTATTTTCTGAACAGGTTGAAACAGTGACTCAGGATTACTTAGTGGTTGGCTCTCTATTTATTACTTATTGTTATTTCTTTTTCTTAGTACTCTTATTCTTTTATCAGGAATTTATCCTTGCATTCTGTCTATCCTGTTCTTGAGTATTTTTGAGCCCTCCTTAAGTAAGTCTGTTCACTGAGTGCCAGGCCCTCTTCATTTTAGAAGAGCCCCTGTGACAGATCCTCTATCACTGACAATACTGACTGGAAGTTCATACTTGGAAAATACATGACTAATGAAGATTTGAGCTAAGTCCAGAGCAGTGATTGTTCCATAAGTTGGAATGAAGATTGAAATTTTTGAGAATCTGTCCACAACTACTAAAATTGAATTGAAAGAGGCTTGAGTAATCCAAACTTCTTGTGATGAATGTTCTTGTTTCTTGAACATTGCTGACATGAGGACACATAGTCCTTGATGAATTGATTCATGCCAGCCCACCAAAAATCCCTCTTGATGAGCTTGAGGGTCTTCTCCTGGCCAGGATGGCCAGCCAACGGTGAGTCATGACCCTTTTGAAGAATGTCCAATTGAATTTCATGATTGCTTGGAATGACTACTCTATCTTTGAACAATAATAATTTTGCTTGAGGTTCAAGAGAATAGTCTGGACCTGATTCACCACTTGCTAGTTGCTTGAGTATTTCTTTATAGTCTTTGTCTTGCCATACTTCTTTTTGAATCTTGTCCACTAAATCTGAGAAAATTTCCACTCTGATTGAGAAGAACCTTGACTCTTTAATTCCATCTTGCTTAAGTACTTGATGAAAATTTTGAGGATTCTTGCTGATGAAATCCACCCCCCTCTCTGGGTACACGTCATCCCGACGTGACAAGGCATCTGGTAAAGTGGCCAGCCTGCCTCGGCAGTAAGTGATAGTGAAATGAAATTCTGAGAGAAATTCAGCCCAACGGGCCTGACGACGAGTAAGAACTTTGGAAGACATGCAATACTGCAAGGAAGAGTGGTCTGTCAAGACCTCAAAAGGATTGGAAAGAGAAAGAAGGAATGCTTTCCAGCGCTTGAGAGCCCAAACTATGCCAAGGAGTTCCTTGTCATGAATTTCATAGTTGAGTTCAGCTGGTAAGAGCTTGCGACTAGCAAATGCATTGGGAAGCTTTCCTGAGTCATTCACCTGACTCAGTATTGTGCCCAATGCATAATCAGAAGCATCAGTCTCTACAATAGTAGGTAGAGATGGATTGAAATGGGATAAGATAGGAGCAGAGGTGAAAGCTTCTTTGAGTGCTTGAAACTGACTAAGAGCTTCCTCATTGAAGATAAAGGGAAAATCTTTTTTCAGAAGGGAAGTGAGAGAAGGGATTTTTTTGGAATAATTTTTAATGAAACGAAAATAAAAATTGGCAAAGCCAAGAAAAGATTGAAGGGCCTTGATGTTCCTGGGCTGAGGCCAATTGAGGATTTGCTGAACTTTTGAAGAATCCAGCTTGAGGCCATCACTTGAAACAACATAGCCCAAGTATTCCACACTTGAGGCATGGAATACACACTTGGAGGCTTTGGCAAATAAATTATTTTCTCTGAGTCTTTGGAGGACAGAGGTCACATGTTTGACATGTTCTTCCTCAGAACTTGAGAATACCATAATATCATCTAGATAAACCACAACAAACACATCCAAAAAATCTGCAAAGATATCATTCACTAGATTTTGGAAAGAAGAAGGAGCATTGGTCAAACCAAATGGCATGACCAAATACTCATAACTACCATATTTGGTTCTAAAGGCAGTTAAGTGCTCATCCCCCTATTTCATTCTCCGAAGGTTATATGCACCACGCAAATATATCTTGGAGAAGATAGTGGACCCATTGAATACGATAAGAAGCTGGTTCATAGGAGGAACAGGGTATCGGTTCTTCCTAGTGACAGCATTGAGTTTGCAGTACTCAACACACAAACGAAGACATCCATCCTTTTTCTTGGAAAAAAGGACAGGTGCTCTTGTTGAAAAGGAGCTTGGTCTAATGAAACCTTTCTCTACATTCTCTGAAATGCAGGCCCGCAGTGTTTCTGACTCTTTATTTGACAATGAGTAGATAACACCAATTGGAGGTAGAAGACCCTCCAATTCGATATGGTGATCACAGGCGCGGTGTGGAGGAAGTTTCTCAGCTTTCACCTTGGAGAATACATCCAAATATTGGTGATAAGCAGGAGGGACTACCTTCAACACGGTTTCAATTTCTTCTGGCTCTTCCTCCCCATCCCACTGCTCCTCCAGGGATGCATGAAAAGATAAGGGAGGAAGGTCCATATCCCCTTGAAAGAGATGAAGTGAAGATATGGCAACATCTTCTCCAACATCCTTTATCTCTTTGAATCCTTCATCTCTTAATGGAAGTACTGACAGAGAGGGAATAATGGAAGGGATATGGACAGAAGAAGGAAGGGAAGGTGTCCTAAGTTCACCAACCAGAGCAACACTGTTGACAGCAGTGGCTAAGTCATTACTAGTAGAAGGAATAATACCACTAGAATCCTTATTTATAGAATCATAGGTGATCAATCAATTTTTCCAATCAATAATGGGATTAAAATGGTAAAGGAAATCATAGCCCAATATCAGGTCTTCTCCCTTGGGTGAATCTATGATAAAGAAGTCCCATTCAAGGCTTGGGAAGGAAGGAAAGTCAACTACCCACTTGGTATAATGGGTGATGAACAAGGCAGGGGATTCATTAGAGCTCAAAATGAAAAGCGGAATCTTTCCAGGGAGCTCTGACAGAGTCAATGAGTACTTGAGAACAAAATTCTTTGCAATAAAAGAGTTTGTAGCACCAGAATCAATGAGAATACTATAAAAGATATCAGAGACAGAACAGAAAATAAGAAATTTTAAAGATTTCTTGACACTAGTATTCAGAGTGCACAATTGTGCTCTTGAAGGAAATAAGTGAGAACAATTGAACACATCATGATCCCCACTCATGCTTTTCCCTGCTTTCTAGGGAAGCCTCTTGATGATGACCCAGGCTTGTTCTGAGGTCTCTTGAAGCATTTTTCAATTGGGTGTTTCCCACCACAATAAGTACACAACCCCTCTTTAATCCTCCTCTGCAGTTCAGAACCAATTAATTTATTGTCCTTATTAAGCAAGGCGGAGTGAGGCTTGTCCTTTGAACCTTGAAACTGCTTTCCCTTCTTGTTCTTCTTCTGATGAGGCCTCTTTGAAGATGAGTCCTTAGGAGGCCTAGATTTATTGGGTCCATTGACTGGCGGCTTCTTCTCTTGATTGCCACCCTTTTCTTTTTGCCTCTCCTGATATCTTGTGTCTAATTTTAAAGTGAAATCCATAAGTTCTTAAAGAGTATTAAAGTTTCCAGGGTGAGAATCCAACTAATCCAAAAATCTTGATTCCAATCCTCTTCTTTAAACATGGATATAAGCTCTTTCCCCCCAATCTCCAATTCTTGACATTAAGCTTGTGAAATCTGCAATGTACAAGGAGACATGACCACTTTCCTTCATCCTCAAATTTTCCAACTCTTGTTCAGCTTTCCTGACTTCAGTGGGGTCACTGAACAGAGTGAATAATTGATATTCAAATAATGGCCAATTATTGAGGAGGTAGGAAGGGTCTTCATTGGAAATATTTGAGAGATAGGGTTCAATCCACTTTCCAGCTCTACCAGTGAGAAAAGAAGTTGAGTAAAGAACTTTCTTCCTGTCAGAGAAGAAATTTGCTTGATCATTATGAAAGATTAATTGACAAGATTCGATAAATCCTCTCAATTTATGAGCTTGAGTACCATCAAAAGGATCAGGTGCCTTCATGGATGGAGTCTTGAAAGCAGGGGCTTTTTAGTTGTACCTGGGAGCAACTGCTTGAATGAGTTGCCCCATGAATTGAGTCATCTGCTCCTTCATCTTGAGGAGACTTGGATCAGTTTGAGAGACAAGAGGTTGACTAGAAAAGGGCTAGATTAGAACCCTGAGACACCTCTGGAGCATTTGCCAAGGCCTCGGCCCCTTCAGTTTCCCCAGAATCTTCCTCTTCCACAGACTATTCCCCCTCTTCATCTTCAAGTTGCCCTTGTCGTGCTCTTGCACCTTCAGACATGCCAGGGTAGCCACCCAAAAGTCGAGAAAAGGATCTTGATCTTCTAGATTTCATTCCACCTCTTCTTGAGGGTGCTGCTCCTTCCATTGGTGGTCCTCTGTCCAAGTTTGCACTCAGTTGATGAACAGATGGTGTGTGGTCAAGAGGAGCCCTTGCTGTAGGAGTGAGAACAGCTTGAATTCTTTGGTATCTAGTATTTTTGGCTGGGGGGCTATGCTGAACTGGCATTTTGAATAAAGGGAAATAAATCTTGATGGTATAAGAACAGAAATCAAAACTTGGCCAAAGCAATCACAATAAAATCTTGATGAATCTTGAGGAATCAATTCAATTCTTGAGGTGAAATCAAATTCAGTCAACAGTCAAATCAATTCACACAATCAACAATCAATTCAAACCAAATCTCACTAATCAATCAATCAACAAATCAGTGTCTTCAATATGAAATCACAGTCTTGAGGAATCAATCAATCAATTTAAAATGTTCAGAAATCAATTCAATATCTTGATGCGTCAAAATCAGTCAATAATCAAAATCAATTCTTGAGGATCAATAAAATATCTTGAGGATTCAAAGTCAATCAATAATAAAAATCAGGTCTTGAGGATCAATCAATATCTTGAGTAGTCAAAGTCAATCAATTTAATCCAAATAAGAATCCTGAGCCGCTGAATCAATAATCCAATGAATCCCAATTAATAATCCAATCAATTAAACCAATAAATCACCCCTGAATAAGTGTCAGGGTGAGTCTATGATAAAGGTGTATATAAGTATTTACAAGCTTTAACTATGACTGTGACACGGTAAAAATGGTTTTAAAAGATGATGGAGTTGATAATAATTGATTTTTTTAAGATATTAAGGGCTTTACTATAGAGATATAGTGGTGGTGAGCGCTGTTGAAAGCCCTGGGTGCAACTTTTACCTGTTGGGTTACAATAATAAAGGCTACAATACTTAAATTTAAAGTAAACCTGATTATTTTCCAAGAGTATAACTGTTTTGGACAGTTGTACTACGTAGGAATTCAAGAGCAGGATGGGGAGACAAATTCTGGCTGTGAAAAGCCTCCTTTTTATCCTGAAATGGGGTGGAAAGGGTGCTAGACCTTTCCACGTAGAGGAAGTGAAGATTTTTTCACTTTCTAGTACTGGCTTGTGGTTTGCAGACAGCCTGTATAACCTGCATTGGGCTCAGATGTGGTTTTGAAACCACATCTGGGCAGTTTTCACCAATACAGGGTGAAAAGTTTCATCTGGGGACCTCACAGCCTGATTCTGACGTGTATGACGCATAGAATGCTGTACAGAAACTGTATGGGACGTCAGTATTGGCTGAAGTATGAGTTATTGAAGTAAAAACATGCTTCTTCATCTTTTTGACACCTCATATTCATGATTATGGGATATTATCCCATGGTAAGGCTGTATATGACAGCAGGTGGGAATTTGACCTTAAAACAGCCATAAATCTGTCAATTCTTGAGATATAAACCTTGAAATTGGTTCAGTGTGTAGCCCTGTATCTGCTCTACACAATGGTACCTCATTTGATATGGGTATCATTAAATATGGCAACGTTATCCCATGTACAAGAGTTTTGTACATTTGCATGTTTTAGGCAAAAAGCTGTATTGAGCTTGTTTGCCCCATAACTTCTGCAGTAGTTGAGATATGGCGAATTGGATGACACCATCAGATAGCCCTGATTGTGCTCTTTCCAAACCGACCCCACTTCAGGTATCCCACACTAAACTGTAGAAGTTAGATGAGAGGTGAATGTTTTGTTCATCCTTATTTGGCCTGAAATTGACCATAACTCCAGTAATATTGGTCCTAGCTCAGTTTGGCTGGTATCATTGGATAGCCCTGGCTTAGAGCTTCATTTTGAATACCCATTTGATGGGGTTAAGCCTCTCCTTCTATATTTTAGATGAGAGGTGAAAATTAAGGTTTATGCTCAGCAATAACTTTGAGCAGGAATAACTTTGTTATTTCTAGTCCTATGGTGATGGGACTCATATTTTCAGGAAGAGGTGAGTTTCCTCTTTCTTTTGATACCATTTGAGCTGATTTGGCTCAGCTCCATGTTTTGGTGGTATCTTGGCTATACCATTGGTTTATGGTATTTTGGCTGTCATGCTTGTGCTCTGGTTTTGAGTCACAGGCTGACGATAAGACCTGAATGAGAACACAGAGAAAATTGATTTGATAAAATGAAATGAGACAAATGAAATGGTCAGCAATGATTAAGAAAGGAGAACAATCAATTTCATATGAATGAAATGAATGAGATGAAATTGATGAGAGAGAAAAATCATAATCATTAAAGATCATTAAATCATAAAAGAGATCATAATTGATGATGAGAGAAAATGAATATAAATGAATGAAAAGAAAGAATCAAATATGAGTTAATTAATTTAATGTCACAGGGGCTCTTCGAAGTGAAGAGGGCCTGGCACTCAGTAAACTGGGACTCACTTATGGAGGGCTCAAAGATATGATAAGAATGGATACACTTAAGAGTGTTAAGGATTAATTACTAAAAGAAGAAATATAAGAAAAGCAGCAACAAAGAAATACGAGTAAGAAATAGAAGAGCCAACCACAAACAAGTCCAAGTCCACTGTTTCAACCTGTCAGAATGGAAAGAGAAAGGTTAATAAGGATATGGCCACCCAGCTCATACTGTACAGGCAAAGAGAAAATGCAAAGAATAACTTAGAATTAAATAATTATAATACCCAAAATATAAGGATAAGAATAATTATAAAATGATAAATAAACTAAATTAATTAACTGGGGAAAAGTCCCCAGGGGGGAGAAAGAGGGGCTGGTATATGTGAGAATCACCCGCCCTGATCCAGAGGAAGAATTTTCATGAGAATAATTGATGATTGAATTGAGTCTGGCCAATAAAGGTCCTGTACAGCTGTACAGAACCGGTACAAGAGGTGTGGTGTATTTGAGTGATCGCACAGTTTCATACTGGTGTATTGAAACTGTATTGGGTGAATCCAACCTGCACAAGTATTGACAGGCTGTATTGATGTACCAAACTGTATGCATGTTTCAGAATGAAGATTGCTGAAACTGAATGCTGATGCAGATACTGGATTTGCTGATTTGAGGTGTTTGAGTGGGTGTATGAAGGAATACCCTTACCCCTGACGGATGGTTGTTACAGAAGAGGTTTAAGTACCAATGAGTAAAATGGAGGGGGAGAGAGAATTAAAGAACAAAGAAAGAGAGTGAGATAGTAGTGAGAGTGGATAACCGGTTGTAGTGTTTTTGATGGTAGTTGTAAGTGGTTAGGTTAGAGATTTCAAGGTAGTGAAAGAAGAGGAGGTTGGAAATAATTTTATTTGAATTAATGGAACCTTCTGGTGGAAGGTTCTGATTCGCTATAGATTTCAACAGCCTCCCTTGTGAAGAACAGGGGAGTAGAAGGTTCTGATTTGCTATAGATTTCAACAGCCTCCCTTGTGAAGAATAGGGGAGTAGGAGGGTACCTGCATTATTCCATCACAAAGGTCCATGTGATGTCACATCAAATATTCTTGGTTTATTTTAAATCACATTTCTTTGGTGATCTTTTCCCCATGTGATTTTATATAGACCTAGATAGAACTGATGCAATAATTCTGATTAAGTAAACAGAGGTATGATTTATTTTGCATAAACCTCAGGTGTTTGATTTAATATCAACCATAGGTTGATGTAATATCAACCATAGGGTGATGTAATAGCGACCTATGGTTGATCTAATATCAACCATAGGTTGATGTAATATCAACCATAGGTTGATGGAATATCAACCATAGGTTGATGGAATATCAACCATAGGTTGATGGAATATCAACCATAGGTTGATGGAATATCAACCATAGGTTGATGTAATATCAACCATAGGTTGATCTAATATCAACCTATGGTTGACCTAATATCAACCTATGGTTGATCTCACATCAACCTATGGTTGATCTAATAGCAACCTATGGTTGATCTAATATCAACCTATGGTTGATATAATCTCAACCTACAGTTGATTTATCACAAATTTGACAGGTTGATGTAATATAAGCCATAGGTTGATTACCATGGCCCACGTGATTGTTATTAAGTTGACCGTGCGATTGATAATTATATGAACCATACTTCAAAAGGTGTATTGGCTATTGTTGAGATCAAATTAACTAGAGCGTGGTATTAAACCAAGAGTATGGTAATATTGTTCAAAACGAAGAGAGAAAAGGTTTAAGGTTAGTCTCTCCCAGCTCAAAATGATTCTTGACCAAGAAACGTACATTAACATAATGCACAGGAATTCACACACAACATCAAAACGAACCCAGTTAACCAAAAGGGGAAAAACAACCTCAACCAATAAGGAGTCTGGAAGTGATTCAAGCTTGTCTTATTTCTTGTTACATCTTCTTTTTTTGTTTTTGCATCTGTAGCTGCTTGGTTTAGTTTTTGCTGCTTGTTTATGTGAGCCTTGAGGTATATTTTACATACCCAAATAGGCCACAATTATCTTAAAAAAAAAAAAAAAATTTTGAATTATGCAAAACTCATAAGTCATGCATATATCCAAAATTCATCATTTTCAATTTCAGAAAAGATGAATAACTTTTTATTGAGTAAGTAAATCCATGGATTTAAGACCAGATTTGGATTCTACACAAAAATTCACCTAGGGTAGCTCCATAGAGTGAATAAGCTCAATTTAAGTATTTGAGGTGGTAAAATGGAAAATACTTCAATACCACATCATTAATACCACATAAAAGATCCGTGAAAATTTTTGTTTTTCTTGATTTTTAGCCAAAATAATGGGAAAGTGAGAAATCCCATGTTACATATACACTAAGAATAGTGTTATGCATGTTTTGAGCACTTAATATCATGGTATTCTTACATGGACTTTTGGTACACCCATAGTGGATATCTCACTTTAAGCTTAAATTACTATTTTGACGTAAAAAATAGGCAAGGGGGACAAAAGACATCAAAGAGAGCCAGGGTACCCAACTTCTGAGGCCTCAGAGGCGTGGATAGCTCCAGAGCATGGATCCATGGCTCATCTTGGCCCAATTGGTAAACTAAAACTCTTTGGGAACTTGGTTACCAAGTTACAACTACTGTAAAACATCAGAAAATAGCAAATAACCTGCTATTTTGACGTGCCAAGGAGGTAATGAGCTACTTACACTCCTGTAACCATGTCAATTACTAATGACTTTCCATGGATAAACCCCAAAAGAGTAATTAAAACCCTTTTGGGACCCATATTCATTGATTTACCTCATAGCAACCAGCAAAACACTGCTATTTGCAATTCTACGTAGAAATGAGGTAAAACCTTCAAAAATTCATTAAAAATACAATTCTTAATGAATCTTTCTGAAACTTTCAGGACTAAAGGAGAACTGTATTATCTATGGTACAACCAAAAAGAATTACAGTTTTACTAGTAAAATTAAAAGTTTTACTTACAGTCCAATTTTGGATATTCTACGTGAAACACTGAATCTTCAAAAAATTCACAGTAATTACAACCTGTGATGAAATTGGCAATAACATTGATAACTTTGAGAAATCAATGATTATTTTAGAATAAAAGAAGATTTACAAGTGTTACTCCTTTTATTCTTAACCATATTGGGGTTGGTAGTCACGTAAAAGCATCAATTAAGTAATTATGATAATCTTACATGACAACAGATGATGCAATCAATAATCCAAAAAGGTTTATTGTTTTCTCACTCACTGGTTTTTCAGTTTGCTCCATGGCACGCCTCTGTGAGCTGTTATTGACTTAAAAGAAGCCTCTTCTTGCTGTTTTTTTCCTTATCATCATCTTATCAATTTATTAATCTTTATTACCAACAAGTAAGTATTAGTTCAACTATTCTTAAGTGTTTTAATTCTTTCAGAATCAATCAGAAAGACGTGAAATCATAGAATCCAACTATATATTGTTGTAATATTGTTATAAATCCTTTTGATCCCTTAAATCCACAATTCCACGTCAAATTTCTCTACTTTTATTATCAATAAGTTCTTTGGAGTATTAGTGAGTCATTTATCTTTAATTCTTAAAGTTTTTCTCTAGTAATAGTTTTCTTCAAGAATTATCTTTATAATTATTCTTGCAAAAGATAATTATATATTAAAATAATTTTATTATTTTAATAAAGAAGTTTTTATTATTAAATTCTTCTTGTAATTGATTCTTGTAGACAATTACTTGCTCACTGTTAAAATCACTAGTAGTGCTTAACACGTGAAAGAAATAATTTTTTAATTATTTAATTGTGGTTATAATAATATTTTATTATTATATTTCATAAGAACAGACATAGTACTGTTGATTAATAGTAATAATATCATCAGTTTCATAGTCACATCTTACAGTTTACTTCTTGTCCATATTACTGCTTGCATCTGAAGCTGATTGAGTCTTTGTCATTACTACTATTACCTGTTTGTTGCCCATAGGACTTATCCTCCACCCTCAGGTAAAGTGTACCCTTTTTGTTATGCCTTCGGACTGATAGTTAATAAAGATCTTTGTTTGTAAAATCTCACAAAAATTAAATCAAAGATACACTGGTAATTATTTGATTACGGCAAAAACACAATTGTCAGAATCTGTTGAAGACAATGTAGGTTAGACATGGTTGATTTAAGGTACCTTTAAACAAAAAATAAGGACTTACCCTCATAGGGTGGCTGTATTTGCATTTCTGATGTTGGGATGGTCTAAGACTCTTGATCCGATCATAAAGAAGGTGGCCTTTACTTGATTTTGACCAAAATAATCCCATAAGCTAACTGAGTTTTCTGTTGGATTGTCATTATAAAAGAGGCCCCAAGTCTTTGTGACAGGACAGGTAGTGATGGCTTCCTTGCTGGTACAACTCTTGGAATTCGACTAATGATCGCCGTCGGGTCCTGCTTTGAAAATTACAGCAGCGTACGTTGCATTCTGAGAACCACCAATGCCTTGGACCGGAATGGCAGGGATTCAGTGCAAATTAGTTTTTTTTAACCATTCCTTGACTACAGGTGATTGACTAAAAGGTATTCCCAGGAGCAGGATATTTTGAAAGGTCTAAACGGAAAATGAAAGAACTAATCAAGGAAGAATCAGAGAAACATTCTTAAAGCCTTGTGTGATGTAAAGCATACAAGTGTGAGGGGGAACAAATTTTGAAATGTAATAATGAGCACCAAATCTAATGTTGAAAGGAAGCACAAATTAAAACCGATAAAGTATTGGGTATGTTGATGGGCACTCTAAAAGATTCAAAAGATAAGTAGACTTGAAGCTATGTTTCAATGACCCAAGGTAATAAAAAACTGAAAGGAGCTAAAACATTATGAGCAAGTTCTCTCTAAAAGGAGGCTATGAAAAGGGCTGAAAAAACTCTTGTATGCTGAAAGCCATTGGCTTCTTAATTTTTTGTTATTCATACGCTGGTCTGTAGTGTTGTCTTTGTTCATTACACTTTCAAAGAATAGAAATTTCTCCATTGTATTGCAAGGAGAAATCAAAGGAAGTGCTTTGACTTATTCTTTATCTCAAATTTCTACAAGCCGACTTGCCTTTGTCTATTTGATACCAATAATTTTGCTTGAATTTACTCTATTCACAAAGAAGAGTATTAATTTAAGAGCTTAAAAACATTACTCTTTGATTTGGAAATGAATATGAAAATTCAAACGATTGTAATTTATAAAAACAACATACTTCATAAAAAATCAATCTATTTGAAATCATCATTGATAATAATAATACAAATCAAATTTTCGTAATTGAATCAACTTCTTATTTTCAAAGAAATGTATTTTCCAAACTAAATAGTGCAATATATGACAATATAGTAATGAAAAAGATTCAATTTATCCCCAAAAAACCTTACTTTTTTCTTCTAATTATTAATTTGAAAGATAATTATACTTTCTGAAGCCTCTTCATTGCAGATTAAGAAAATTTCATATATAATAATTTCTTTCAATGAGTTTTTCCTTGAAAAAACATTTTTTCCTAATAATGATAACAATATTGATATAAAAATAGCTATTATTTTAGCATTATATATTGGGTAAATTAAATAAATAGGAACAAAATGTGTTCCAAAAATAATTATTTATTCCCATAAAACATTTGGGCTAAATTTCAAAACAAAATGAAAATTTACTACTTATTTTTGCTTAAAAAAAGCTGAAACATAGATACTAACAATTGAAGGTTAGAAATTCAAACTATTTTTTGAAATACAATGAAATCAAATTGCAAAACATGATTGTTATTTTTTTGAAACAATTAAATAAAATAAAGGTTTTAAAAGAATTTCTATTTAAACTCCCTTTTTAACTTTTATATGACAGAAAACGAGTTTATGATATAAAGGCTTTCAAAAGTATTTTTTCAATTGTGAAAATTTGTTTTTAGTAAGTTAAATATAATTGGCCATTTTCTTTTTGGGAATCTGAGATATTAATCCCAAAAGAATCATAAGCAAGTTGAAATGACCAAAACAAAGTTTATTCGTGTTTTTACTTTTGTTAAAATAGTCTTCATTTTAATTTATGTATAAGAATTTAACCAATTTTTTACAAAGGAGGCTTGTTTTTTTAAGATATCTTTTTGCGTGAACAATAGTATTTTCTAAGAAATTCATGTTTTCTTCCCACTAATAGCAATTCATTAGGAGATATAAGGTCTGTGGGAAAATACACGTTCTAGTGAGGAATAGATGGTTTTCTATTGAGTGAATTACTATGCTTAAGTAGAACATTCAGAAATAAATCAAAAAAATCAGTTGATAAAAATAATGAAAAAATCAAGTTATACTGTTTCAAAGAGAAAATTTTGCATTTAAAAAATTTCTTTAATACTTTAATTTACAGGATCATAAAATAATATACCATTTGGGGTTTATTAAGGTTTTGGAATAACCATTTACTAATATAACTTGAAAGGCTAGATAAATTTTACATTTGTTGATAGGTACCTCTGTTTGAAAAAACATCTTTGGAGTCAGTATTACTCAGTATATAATGATCATCTTATCTTTGAGAAATGCAGAGGTTTCTTTCAAAGCTGTTACAAGTTGAAACAACTTATTATTAACAGTTATAAAATGGAAACATAAAAAACAAATTTCATAATACACCTCTTCAATACTTTTTTGAGAGAATTCCTACATTTATTTGATGGAAACAATGTAAGAATGAGTTTCTCTTCAATAGATTCAATGACAATTGATGAAAATATATTATTCAATATGAATTTTCCCAATGATTTGACAAGCCAACAATCAAGAAAATGGTTAGCTTCAACAAATTTTGGCTAGTTGCACATTTTGCAAACAACTTTGAACATTGTTCAGACCTCTTTGAGGCTTATTCGAACCTTTCAGCATTTTTGAAACCTCTATAAGCACGGTTCAAGACTCATTGGACATTGTTGGAACTTTTTGAGGCTTTTCCAGACCTCTTTGAACATTTCTCAAATCTCATTGAACATTGTTCAAGCCGCTTTTAATATTGTTAAAACGACTTTGTAGATTTTTCACACCTGTTTGCACATTTTTAAAACTCTTTGAACACTGTTTAAACCTCTTTAAACATTGTTCAAAGCTCTTTGAACAATGTTTAAACCTCTTTAAACATTGTTCAAACCTTGTTGACCATTTTTCAAACCTCTTTGAACATTGTTCAAACCTCATTGAACATTGTTAAAATCTCTTTGAACATTTTTTAAAACTTTTTGCGCATTGTTCAAACCTCTTTTAACATTTTTCAAACCTCTTTTAACATTGTTCAAACCTCTTTGAACATTGTTCAAACCTCTTTGAACATTCTCAATGTTAAAAGCGGCTTGAACAATGTTCAATGAGATTTGAGAATTGTTCAAAGAGGTCTGGAAAAGCCTCAAAAGGTTCCAACAATGTCCAAAGAGTCTTGAACCATGCTTATAGAGGTTTCAAAAATTCTCAAAGAGGTTTGAATAAGCCTCAAAGAGGTCTGAACAATGTTCAAAGTTGTTTTCAAACTGTGCAACTAGCCAAAATTTGTTGAAGCTAACCATTTTCTTGATTGTTGGCTTGTCAAATAATTGGGAAAATTCATATTGAATAATATATTTTCATCAATTGTCATTTAATCTATTCAAGAGAAACTCATTATTACATAGTTTCCATCAAATAAATGTAGTAATTCTCTCAAAAAAGTATTGAAGAGGTGTATTATGAAATTTGTTTTTTATGTTTCCATTTTATAACTGTTAATAATAAGTTGTTTCAACTTGTAACAGCTTTGAAAGAAACCTCTGCATTTCTCAAAGATAAGATGATCATTATATACTGAGTAATACTGACTCCAAAAATGATTTTTCAGACAGAGGTACCTATCAACAAATGTGAAATTTATCTAGCCTTTCAAGTTATATTAGTAAATGGTTATTCCAAAACCTTAATAAACCCCAAATGGTATATTATCTTATGATCCTGTAAATTAAAGTATTAAAGAAATTTTTTAAATGCAAAATTTTCTCTTTGAAACAGTATAACTTGATTTTTTCATTATTTTTATCAACTGATTTTTTTAATTTATTTCTGAATGTTCTACTTAAGCATAGTAATTCACTCAATAGAAAACCATCTATTCCTCACTAGAACGTGTATTTTCCTATGAACCAGCTTCTTACCGTATTCAACGGTGCTACTATCTTCTCCATGATAGATCTGTGTGGTGCTCATGATCTCCTGAGAATTAAAGAGGGGGATGAGTACTTAACTGGCTTTAGAGCCAAATATGGTAGTTATGAGTATTTGGTTATGCCATTTGGCTTAACCAATTCTCCAGCTTCATTCCAAAATCTTGTGAATGATATGTTTGCAGAGTATTTGGATATTTTTGTTGTAGTGTACTTAGATGATATTATGGTCTTCTCTAGCTCTTTAGATGAACATGTTAAATATGTGGCCTCTGTTCTCCAAAGACTGAGAGACAATAATTTGTTTTCTAAAGCCTCAAAGTGTGTATTCCATGCCTCAAGTGTGGAATACTTTGGCTATGTTGTTTCAAGTGATGGCCTCAAGATGGATTCTTCAAAAGCTCAACAAATCCTCAATTGGCCTCAGCCCAAGAACATCAAGGCCCTCCAATCTTTTCTTGGCTTTGCCAACTTTTATCGTCGTTTCATTAAAAATTATTCCAAAAAAATCTCTGCTCTCACTTCCCTCCTTAAAAAAGATTCTACCTTTATGTTCAATTAGGAAGCTCTTAGTCAGTTTCAAATACTCAAAGAAGCTTTCACCACTGCTCCTATTCTCTCTCATTTTAATCCTTCTCTACCAGCTATTGTAGAGACTGATGCTTCTGATTATGCCATGGGTGCTGTACTGAGTCAGGTTAATGACTCAGGAAAGAATCCCATTGCATTTGATAGTCGCAAGGTCTTGCCAGCTGAACTCAACTATGAAATTCATGACAAGGAACTCCTTGGCATAGTTTGGGCTCTCGAGCGCTGGAGGGCTTTTCTCCTTTCTCTTTCTGATTCCTTTGAGGTCTTGACAGACCATTGTTCTCTTCAGTATTTTCTGTCCTCTAAAGTCCTTACTTTTCATCAAGCCCATTGGGCTGAATTTTTATCTGAATTCCATTTTATCATCACTTACCGCCCAGGCAGGCTAACCATTTTACCAGATGCCTTGTCCTGTCGGGACGACATTTACCCAGAGAGGGGGGTGGATTTCATCAGCAAGAAGCCTCATAATTTTCATCAAGTTCTCAAGCAAAATGAAATTCAAGAGTCAAGATTCTTTTTAAGAAAAGTTGATATGTTTTCAGAAGTAGTTGATCAAATTCAAAGACAAGTATGGAAAGACAAAGATTATAAGGAAATCCTCAAGAAATTAGCAAGACGAGAATCAGTCCCAGACTATTCTCTTGAACCTCAAGCAAAATTATTATTGTTCAAAGATAGAGTAGTCATTCCAAGCAATCATGAAATTCAATTGGACATTCTTCAAAAGGGTCATGACTCACCGTTGGCTGGCCATCCTGGCCAGGAGAAGACCCTCAAGCTCATCAAGAGGGATTTTTGTTGGGCTGGCATGAATCAATTCATCAAGGACTATGTGTCCTCATGTCAGCAATGTTCAAGAAACAAGAGCATTCATCACAAGAAGTTTGGATTACTCAAGCCTCTTTCAATTCCGTCTGGTCCTTGGAATTCATTATCAATGGACTTCATCACTCAATTGCCACTTTCAAACAACTTTGATTCAATTTTAGTAGTTGTGGACATATTCTCAAAAATTGCAATCTTCATTCCAACTTATGGAACAATCACTGCTCTGGACTTAGCTCAAATCTTCATTAGTCATGTATTTTCCAAGTATGAACTTCCAGTCAGTATTGTCAGTGATAGAGGATCCTTATTTGTTTCATCATTTTGGACTCAATTGTGTCAGCAGCTCAAGATATCAAGAGATCTTTCAACTTCCTTTCACCCTGAAACAGATGGACAGACAGAGAGGGTAAATCAGATTCTAGAACAGTATCTTTGGATGTATGTCAGTTACCATCAAGATGACTGGCACACCTGGCTCCCTCTGGCTGAATTTGCCTATAATAATGCAGAACATTCATCAAAAAAACAGTCTCCATTTTTCACTATTTATGGAAGAAATCCCAACTTTGATTCAATTCACATTTCTCAAGATACACCTGCTGGAAAGTTATCATCAAAACTCCAATCAGTACAGCAAGTTGTCAGAGAGAAATTAGAGTCAGTCATAAAGCGTTTTAAGAAGTATTCAGATAAAAATAGAGCAATTCCACCTGATTTCCAACCTGGGGACAAAGTATGGCTAGCTTCCAAGAACATCAAGACAACAAGACCCACCAAGAAACTTTCAGAAAGATGGTTGGGACCCTTTGAAGTTCTCAAGAAGATTGGCATCCATGCATATCACCTCAAGTTGCCTCAACAATGGAAGTCAGTTCACCCTGTCTTCCATGTGTCCCTGTTAGAGCCAGTGAAGCAATCAACTATCCCAAATCGACATCAATTGCCACCACCTCCATTAATAGTGGAAGAGCAAGAAGCATGGGAAGTGGCACAGTTTCTGGACTCAAAACTCAATAGAGGTTCATTATGGTATTTAGTTGAGTGGAAAGGATTCAGTGACAACCCAGAAAGAACGACTTGGGAACCAGCTTCCAACCTTACCAACTCTCCAGACCTTGTCAAGTACTTTCACACCTTATATCCTGACAAGCCTGGCCCAAATGCCTAAAGAGTTTGATTTAAGGTGCTTGGTGGGGATGGGAGGTTATGAAAGTAAGTTCCTCTCCTGGCATGCACCTTTAAGGGGGTATTCTACCCAAATTTGTTGTAAGCATCACCTTGGCCACTTTGTGAGCACTTGTCAATTCTTTGGACAGGTTCAGAAGGCCTTGCAACATCATAACCTCAAGATTTTGGACCTTTCATCAAGATATGGCCCAATCTTTTCTCTTATTTTCTTTTCGTTCTTTAATCATGCCATAAATTATCTTTCAAGACATTCATTACCACAATTCATGTTATGGCATAATTTCTATTTCATTTATGGTGCTTGGTGGGGAGTGGAAGTTATGAAAATAAGTTCCATCTCCTGGTATGCATCCCTGAGGGGTCTACTTCTTGTAAAACATTACCTTGGCCACACTGTGAGCATCAAATGCTTGATTTTATCTTTCAGAACATTTTGGCCAAAATCAAGAAACTGACCACAAGAAGGACAACCCTCAGGAATTTCTTATTTCTTTCTTTACTCTCTTTTTCTCAATTCTTTTTCATTTTTTTTTATTTTCATTTTCTTTGACTTGTATGATTTATTTTTCATTTCTTGTTTCAAAAGCAGCAATCATAACCCCCACATCCTTTTTGCGGAGTCAATTTAACTAATAATCAAGAGCAAACACTAGTAATGGTAAAGACCAGCCACAGATAATCCTCATCAAAATTTCTTCAAGGCTTCTCTAAACTTAACAACCATGGCATCTTCATAAGCAACTGCCTCCCTGGCCAAAGCAACAGTGGGCTCCCCTGGAATAGCACTCTTCATAGCCTTATCAAAAAACACCTCAGTCAAAGCATCAACTTCAGCAAATAGAGTGGTGACCACCTTCTTGTTCACCCTTATCTGATCAGTGAAGTTGCCAGTAATATTCCAGCGGCGACGGTTTTCAAAGATTGATTCAGGCTCTTGAGAAGTTGGGTCTCTAGAAGTGCTGGCCACTGGTGGTTGGATATTGGTAGAGGTGGAGGAAAGTGTGGAGGGCCTGGTTGGGGATCTAATTGGAAGTTGAGGTGGTTGGGGGGGCCTGATCACTTCATTATTGGTGGTACTGGATTGTACTGGGGATTGTGAGGGCTGTTGGATTCTTCTTTTCTGGATTGGGGTAGTCATTTCAAGCTCTTCTCCATAAATCTCATCACTGCCTTCAGCATCAGTATCAATTTCATCTTGAACCACCAAATTTCTCTTCAATCTTCCAAGAGTTCCATCCTTTCTGGTGACCAAAATGGGAACCTCTGGGGCCACCCAATGGGATTTCCTTGCTGGTGAATTGATCCTCCAATGGCTGCCCAGGAACTGCTGTTATTACTCCATTGTTGGACACCCCTCATCCTAGATCCAGTCACTGAAGAAGAAGAAAAGAAAACATAGAAGTCAGTAACCCATCAATTTTATGGTTAATCAACTCACAATTGGAGTGACCAGAGGTGGCATCAGAGGTGGGAGGTTCATCAACAGTAGCTTCCAATCCAAATCTTCCACCCTTCTTGACGCTGCTCCATAATCTTCTGGCACTTTCAGGAAAGCTATAGTGGGCTTGAGAACAATTTCTTTTTCCAAGATTGCAAAATTGACACCTGGTGGACCTAGCAGTAGCAGATTCCACACAAGGAATCCCTTTCCTCTTACAATTGGTGCAGGGTGGTTCAACAACTCTGACAGATTTAAACCCATCATAGGTTTTCTTGATGTCCCAAATCTCTGTAGGGGCCATACTCTCTTCAGAAAGCTCCCTCAAGTTATCAAAAACACCAGGACCATAAAGTACAGAAGGTTGGGAATCAGAGTGATTGGAATCACAAAGGGAAGTCAGCCTTGAACTCATCTTCAAGTCAAAATTTAAAATTCAGGAACAAGAGAATTATGGAAAATTGCAAGTCAGCAAGGCATTTAGGGCAATTGACCAGTCAAGGAGGGGATAAGAAGAAAGACATTCAAGAAGAAATCAAGATCAAAAAGATAAAAACTGCTTCAAATGGCCCAATTGGGCAATTTCATGAATTTATGCACTTTGGAACAAATGGCCATATCAGACCTCAAAACTTCAAAATAGCTCATTTTTATCATCTTTCATCAAAATATGCTTAATTATGCATATTGGCAACTTCGCGCATTTTGTGCAATTTTGCGCATTTGCACACTTTTGCACACTTTTTCACAAAGGGCCTCTTTAGCTTGTCAAAAGGCTTCAAAAGGCCTTTTTGGCCAATTTCATCATAATTGCCCAATTGCGCACTTTGCGCATTTTTGCGCAAATTGGCCAAAAACCCCTTTAATCACAAAATCAAGGATTTTGGCCAGGACTTCTGAGATGGTCCAAAACCTCAAGTATTGGCCATTTTATGCCAACACTCTCAAAAGTCAAATTGTGATGAAATCAGGTGTTCTTGGGACATAAACCCAGGTCACCCACTTTTCAAAAGCCATGAGGACTCAAGAAACGTTTGGTGAAGACACTCAAGACAAGAATGAACAAATTTTAAGAAGAATGAAGGCATTTTGAAGGAAAAGAGGGAGTTCAGAATCAAGATCAAGGGGGAAATACCTACAAGTGATCAATGAAGATTTTGTTTGAGTATTGATTGAAGAAGAAAGTTTAATGGGATAAATTTACGGAATTGGGGGAAAGAACTGTATGGATTGATTGCAAGCTCATCAAGACTCACTGTACTTATGCTGCTCAGAGCTCACCACTTTCAAGAGGGGGATAATTTCACAGCCAAGTAGGCAGGGGCATTACCAATCATCTTCAACAATCATTACTTTATTGATACCCCTCAAAACCCAATCAGCAAGGGGGTTTCATTCAACATTCTCCAAATACAGTTTTCAGACCCCAATACAGCTTCATACCGGCAAGAACCAAATACAGGATTCACCAAATACAGGCCTTTAATCAATACAGGCGCAAATACCTGTCTTGACTGTATAACCTGTATTGGATTCACCAATACAGGATTCAATCCCACATCCAACTTCTTCCAGCATACAGGCAAGTATCTCAACACTCAAACTCCAAGGCTGGTATTTCTCACATATACCAGCCCCTCTTCATCCACCTGGGGGTTTTTCCCCCAGTTAATTAAAATATTGGATTTATTATTTAATATTATTTTATTTCTCATTAAGAAATATTATTTTATTTATTATTAAGTTAGTCTTTGCCTTCCCTCACCTGTTCAGTAGAGTCCTGGTGGCCATATCCTTTATTAATCCTTTTCTCTTTTCTGAACAGGTTGAAACAGTGGTACAGGATTATTTGTGGTTGGCTCTTTATTATTTCTTTTGTTTTCCTCTCATATCTTTTAATTCTTATTATTTTATGACTAGGAAATTATTATCTTATTTCAATACTCTTATCATTTGAGTATTTCATTCTGAGCCCTCCATAAGTAAGTCTGTTCACTGAGTGCCAGGCCCTCTTCATTTTGAAGAGCCCCTGTGACAATTTGGCTGCATAAGGGGTTGCATCTTTTCCAATTTCCTTTACACAGACCGCTAAGAGGTCTTTTGATTGAAAAGGAAACACATCCTGAGGCATCATTCAATTTAGTTGGTACCGTTGAGGATTGGTATTGATGTGGTTTCCTTTTTATTGGATTTTTCTGCAATGACAAATCTTTTAATTCACCTGTTCTAATTTTCTTGAGCATAGCCACAAGACTGTAGATCTGTTAGAATTCAGAACTGAACAGTTGCATTTCATTAGTCTTTTTCAGTAGCCAGAATCACAAAAAGTTAGGTGAAAATACCTAAAGGTGGATAACAAGTGAATAATAATAAATGGACACTGATGCAATGACTTAGATCAACAAACAGCTAAAACAACAAAATAAGCTAGTTATGAGCTTGTAGTTAATAAATTGATAACATGATTAGTTGTAACTATACCTGAACAGCTAATGACAAAAAGATTTACATAAGAGAGGGTAAATGAGTGAGACAGAGAGAAAATGAGAGAAGGAGTTTGAGTAGTAAAGAGAAGAAAATGAGATAAAAAGGAGTTCAATGAATCTTCTTGTCAGGCGTTTAGAGGTGGGATTTAAACATGAATTATTTTCAGTGATGATAAGCACTGAAAATCATTGTGGCAGTTAGTAGAGGACAATTGTTGTGATGCATATCCAATTTAGTGGTTCTTCACTTGGACATTTTGAGCCATTGGAGTGTTGAATGTATTCAGTTAGTTACATTTTTAACACTACTCAGCATTTTCTCCAAGGCTTTTTTGTTTTCTGACTCTTACACTCAACTGAGCAACTTTAGTTAGCTTCCTCAGAAAATCGGGTGACTCCTGTTGGATTGCAGAACTAAAGGTGTAGTACATTAGACGTTCACTAAAGGTACAATAACAGTGAGTGACATTTTTAAGTACCATAAGGTTGATTACAAGTATATAAACGGTAATAATAAGAATAAAAATAATAATAATAATAATAAGAATAATAATAAGAATAAGAATAAGAATAATAATAATACTCATAATAATAATAATAATAATAATAATAATAATAATAATAATAATAATAATAATAATAATAGGACAAGATTAATACTACTGTGATAAAAAAACATTTAGAATTAGATTATTAGTTTGTTGCTCAAACAATGACATTTGTGAGATAATTTATCCTACCTATGATCAGCTACAGCATCATGAACATATAAAATGTAAAAAGGAAACAAAGAGGTAAATAAAAAGGTTTTAGATAAAAAGAGAATGAGAAGGAAATACCAAGAGATTGAGTAAGAAGGAAAAGGAAGGAAAGAGATTGAGCAAGCTAATTGATAGGAGATTGTCCTGGTTCAAATGTTAGTGTCAAGGATTATGCACAGAGTATGTGCATGATCTTTGATGATGAAAGTTGAGGAAGGTGCGCAAAAGAGTGTTGATCATGCTGATCACTTTAGTCAGATACTTCAGTATTTCTTACAGCTACTGCGTAGCTGTTGTGATTCTCTGAAAATTCAAAAGAAAGCGCTGGAATTTTCCAAAACCTAATAACTGAAATCTAACTTGATGATACATAACAAAGCTGTCATCTTGGGTATTCCAGCCAGTTCGTCGCATCTGAAAACGCAAGAAACCCCACTGGGAACTATTCAGTCCCGGATTGCAACCGCGCACCCTGTCAGAGGCAGAACTGACCAATCAAAAATGCTCTGGCAACCTATTTGGCTCCAACCGCAAATGGTTCAACGTGCAAGTGGCCAAGCCATATTTCTTCAACAAGATTTCGCAACGTCAGCTCCACCTCCCCACTCCCCTTGTCCTTCCTTTATCCTACATTTTATCTTCTTTTTTGCAAGCGCAACCTGTCACTTGATTGTGCTCGGAGCCTCAATGAAATTAATATCCCCAAACAAACATTTGACCTATGACATTGCAATGTAACCTTAATAACTTCAATCACTTACCAATCATCTCCTCTCAGATTATAAATACAACCTCCATGGCCCCAATTCAGCACATCAACCCCCACCTGTTCATGCTGGTTATGTTTACTGAGAGAGAGACGTCCGCTCCCAATTCAGACATGCCAAATCTCACCTCTCGCAACTCACCTTTAGGCCAACAAGAAGCATCACATGTGCACAATGCTGGTCTGTATCAAACCATGCTCTCAGATGATGAATCATTGGAGGAATATCATATCAGTTCTGAAGACTATGTTGTTGCAGAGGATGATGTGAACCCCCCCAAAAGAGCCAATCTTTGGTGCGGAGGAGATGGAGACGATCCACTGTGTTTGATTATTATGAGGTGAGTCACGAGCTTCAGATCACAGTATCTACTTTGCTTACATTTCATGTATTTGTATTTGGGATCAAAAAAGAAGTTTACTCCCAAAGGCGAATGGATCAAATCAAAGGGGAATTTTTGAGTCACCTACAAATGTCACCATTTCAGGTGAGTGAGGAATACTTTGAGAAAGCTTATCAGCTCGATTATGATGTTTTATTTTTGGTAGTGTCAAGCTGGCCTTAATTGTTCGCAATACATCCAACCTCAACAAACACAGAAGACAATGTTGTGGGAGTTTCAATATGTGGTCTACTAAAGCGCCCGGCACGGGTGATCCAAAGATGGGTGCCAAGCTTGCAGCAGAAGAAGAATAATCAATCCTCAACCAGCTCGTGAAAGGGCTAGCTGCAATTCAGGTATCATTTTCTATTTTCAAATCACCTTGATTACGCAGTGTTTTGCAATGATTGGCACCAAACCTCCACTGGCACAGACCGCCTCGCAATTGTACTTTAAATTAAATGATTGTCTATCACAAGAGGTGAATGACTTACCATCAGACACCCCACTGTTGGACTACAAAAGACAAGAGCAAGAGTTATTTGGCCATTGTTCTGCAATGGATCAAACCAGTCAATTACAACTTTCGTAAGAGCATTGTTGCTTTTGAAGTAAGTCCTTCACAATGATATTTGGCACCCTCTGCATGCTTCATCACTGACACAAATCACAGTCACTTCATGGGCCTCACTCAGGTGAGGCCTTTGCATGGAACCTGTGAAGTATGTATGACATACCCATAAGGCCACAAATGATTTTATAAACAATTAATTTTGTCTTAAACAGACTTTCTAGTTGAATTTGAAATAAAAAATAATAGAAAATAAGTATAACTTTTTTTTGGATAAACAAAGTTATAAATATTATGTCATTTTTGGATTCTACACCAAAAATAACCTAGGGTACACCCATAAGGTGTTATACCCAAAAACACTTATTTTTTATGCTATTGGAAGATTTAAGAATCTCACAGTACTAATGTAACTTTTTTAACATTTTTTAAAAATTGTTAAATTTAAGCTTAATTAAGCTTAAATTTAAAGTTGCATAAGGTTTATGCAAACTTACCAAAATTTTAGTTAAAATTGAGGTGTGGTGTATATTTACTGAATTGGCTAAGGATTTGCCATACAGAATGTAAATCCTGTGTGACCTCAATTTAAAAGGGTTTAAGGCCATAGTATGCCTTTAAATAAATAAAAGGGCAAAATCCACGCAGAAAGGTGGGACAAAGGAAAAAGACCAAATAGAGCTGGGGTACCCAACTTTTCGGATCTGCAAGGATTCAATGAAGGTTTTCCACCTGTATTGAAGGATTTTCAACCTTATTTAAACTTTAAGATTAGACTTTGATCCAACCTTAAGGTTTAAACTGGTTTTATCCCAAATTGGACAGGAATTTCAAGCTGCCAAAGGGTAAATCCCAATATGCAGGCTTGAAATCAAAGTTTGAAGAACTGTCCAAGCTTAATTAAGCTGAAAAAGCTTAAATAAGCTTAAAACCTTAAAGTTTCAAACATTAAAACCTTATCAAAACTTAAGGTTTGGTGTGTATTGCTATTTTACGTGGAAAAATAGCAATAACTTCAAAAATTCATTAAAAGTCCACTTCTTAATGGATTTGCTTGAAAATTTCACACAGCTTACAATTTAATATTATCTACATATAATTAAATTCTAAGTATCTTTTATAAATAAATTTCCAAGATAATTAGCCTGGAAATTTACTGTTTTAATTAAGCTCAAAGAAAATTATGACTTCTTTAAAAATTAATTAGAAATTGAGTTTAAGAGATTTCTGCTTGAAACTCTATTTTCAAGCTGTTCATGTGATGAAATTTAATATAAATAAGTTTATTTATATTAAAAACTTAAAATAATTAGTTTATCTGAGGATTAAAGTTACATGGAGTTAAAAATAACACTGGTAACTTTAAATTGGAATTAAAACTAAGTTACTTTAAGCTATGGACTTTATTTTTAAGCGTGATTTTTCAGTTTTGACCTGAGCACGCCCTCTATATTCATTATTAATCATGAGAGCTGCTCTGAAGACATAAAAAGAGTCTTTTCATCACTGTTTTTGTCCCTCATTCATTATCAATCCAATCATATTAGAAATTTAAACAGGTAAAGTTTTATTAAATATAAAATCTTATTATTAAAAGTCATTCTTAAGTTATTTTTATTCTTCCATTATTATTAAATTAAAGAATTGAAGTCATAGAATTCAGATTATTGCTGTAATCACCTATAAGAAATTTTATTATATAAAATTATCATCTTAAATATCTTTTAAAAATCCACAAATTCCTCTCAAAAACTCTTTAATCATAATTTTTATTATGAAAAGCTGTTTTATCTTTAAAAAGATTGATTTTTGGCGTGTTTTTAACTTATAATTATTATTTAATATAATAACTGTTGTTGTTTGACTTGTTGTATTAAATAAATATTATAAGTAAGTTTTCTCTAAAAGTTCTATATTTTTGTTATCTAGTATTAGTTTTTTTATATAGAATTTTATTCTATAAGAATTATTTCTGCACAGTGTGTGTCTTAATTCTTTTATAAATAATATTTTTATTATTTATAAGTGGTTAATATT
This sequence comes from Austropuccinia psidii, assembly GCA_023105745.1. NCBI lineage: Eukaryota > Fungi > Basidiomycota > Pucciniomycetes > Pucciniales > Sphaerophragmiaceae > Austropuccinia > Austropuccinia psidii. The sequence continues at coordinate 55,132,430 of JALGQZ010000004.1, forward strand.
CTTATTTTCCACGTGTAATTGTCTCATTAAGAGCTTTACACTTCTTATTGTTATAACTGTCAGTGACTATAACAATAATACAATAATTATAATTTATTATAATTATTATTATTTTTTATTATTATATTTTTATAATAATAATTAAATTTATTTTTTTATATAATTATTTTTACTAATTATATTTAAATTTGTGGTTATAATATTTTATTATATTATATTTTTCAACTGAGGACAGTCATAGTACTCTTGATATTGTTACTATTATCAAGAGTTTCATAGACAAACCTTACATTCGGGGGCATGGCCGTGATTTCCAACCAATTTGTGGGACATAAATCATATTCTAGACCTTATTTTACTATTTTTTGACGTAAAATTGCCAAATTTGTCTTAATATTGGCGTTTTTGGGACTTATCCCTTATAAATAATATTTATAATATTAATAAAGTTATTTTTCTTAAGAATATTGTTTGAAACAATATACTATTGAGTGACTTGGAATAAATTTCTTTTGTCTAACTAGTGGCTTTTTCACATCACAGACTTCAAATTTATTCTTTGGTTATTCTAGTATAAAGTGAATAATAATACAATTTTGATTGCATAATTATTATTTCTTTAAAGAAAATAATAAATCAAATAAAAAATCTTTAAAAAAGAAAAAATCTTTACTAAAAACATTTTTTCTTTTATCTTAGACATTTTTCTTTATTTTTGACGTGATTGGCCATAAAATTACATTAAAACAACTTTATTTAATAAGTTGAGTTTATAAGTTATTTTTATTATTTGATAAAATAACTTATATTTTTTTAATTTTCTCTAGTGTCTTCCATGAGAGAAAATTCTTCAGACTCTGAAGCCTCAGAGTCCAGTATTGAGATTCAAACCAGCCCAACACCAAGGGGTTTGATAACCAAAGAACCCTTTAAAGGTCCTGCAGGTGAATTCAATTCAATTTTACTCTATTTTTTATTGAAATTGACGTGAAATGACTCCTACTAGAAGTGGAAGTAATTACTCCATCCAATCAAATGGATCTGGACCAGGACATTCCAGCCACAAATCAAAAAGGCAAGAATGTCTTCCCAAAGGAGAGGCACAAATGCAGGATGCCAGAACTTCCACCAGTTCCCAAAGGTTAGCCAGCACCTTTGAACCTCTTATTGAGAGTCCAGAAGCTGACATAACTGCTATTGCTGTTAGACCTGAACCATTTCCAACAAGCAACTGTGGAAATTTATCAATCCCAATGGAATAACTGGTTCCTGGCCTCAAACCAACAAGAGTGGGAACTTCTGCCCAGTCTTTGGGTAGGCACCATGAACTCTTATCTTCAAGTGAAGAAGCTCATGGGGCCAGAAAAGACAGAAGATCTTCTGATGGGTTGGACACCCATGTCTGTCAAAGGACAAGTCCAGCAGATAAAAGCTTGGTTGAAAAGCCAAAGCATGTTATCAGAGGATCAGAAGAAGAAGTTGGCTCAAGGCAAGGAAAACAGCCCGGTGGAAGCTGCCCAAGCATCCACCAGCAAAATTCCGCCTCAACAAGTGCCAAACAAGCCCAAGAAAGCCCCAAAGACCAACCAGAAGGGCAAAGAAAAGGCAAAGGGAAAGGCAAAGCCCAAGTGGAACAAGCCTTACCCTCAGAATTACAGAATCCCAAAGAAGGAAAAGACAGCCATGGACAATGTATTCAATATGGCAAGAACCTTGATGGAATTCAAAAACAAGGAGGAGGAAAGATTGAACCAATCTTTCCTAAAGAAATAGATCTTGTAAAGCTTGTGACTCACTTTGAATCTTGTAATAAAGAAATTATGACAAAATTTAAAGAATTTGCTTATGTCCAACAGAAGTTGGGCAATGAGATTTTAAAAGTCAAAGAGCAGCAAAAAACCATTATTGGCCTTGAAAATGTTAATAAAGAGAATATTGTGTATTTGACGCAAATTTGTGAAAGACTTGAGTCTAAAGTTACCTTACTCAATCAACCAGATGAGAATTCAATTTCTTTTATAACTGGACAGTTAAGAGAATTGAAAATACAAGTTCAAAACTTGGAAAATTCAACTGGCCACAATGCAGCTCTTTTTCAAGAACAATTGGAAAAAAGTGATGAAGCAAGACTTGAACTGAAAGAGGATATTCAATCAAGTATTAATAATATATCACTAAAAAATGAATTGCCAAGGCAATCCACACCATTTCTTGAAAGAAATGTTCTTAACTTGAATAATGATTTACATCATACAATTTCAAGTCATGATGTGGAAACTACTTGCAATTTTAAGGACATTCCAAGATTAGAGGAATGGCCAACCTTCAGTGGTGAAGGAGAATATAATCATATGGAATTTATGAAAACAATTGATATGTTCAAAGAAGACTTTAACATACCAGATGAATACATAAGTGCCAAATTACACTCATTATTTACCAAATCAGCAAAGAAATGGTATTATAAAATGAGACAAGACCATGGTAAACATTCTTGGCCTTGGTTGAAAGAACAAATTATTTCCAAATGGGCAAATGATTCCTGGAGATTTAGAATGGAAAATTCTTTTGAAGAAGCCATTTTCAATATTGAGAGGGACAGGCCCATGACTTGGTTTCTTAAACAGAAGGACAGATTAACTGCCCTTCATCCTGATATGTCTGAACCAATGGTAAATAAAAGGATATTAAGAAAGTGTGGTGGTGACCTTGAGCATGCTATAAGAAGCAGATTTATCGAGCCTTGCTCTACAGAAGATTATATCAATGCTATGGAGGATATCACTACTAGAACAAAAATTGGAAGAAATTGGTATAAACCCCCAATAGACAACAAGACTAGTGGGAAACCAATTTTAAAACCAAATAAACCACATGACAGACCTCCATTGAAATGTCATAAATGTGGAAGTACATCTCATTTAGCAAACACTTGTCAAAAAAAGACAAGAGTCAATGAGATAAATGTTGAAAAATTGGAAGATACAAAAGAAACTGATGTATCTTTACATGAAAGTGATTCTGAGCCTTCAGAAGAAGAAGAAGTATCAGAAGAACTTGGTATAGAAAATATTAATGTTTCTTTTGAGGTCACTGAGGTACATACTCACTTACCACAGTACGGTGATGAATGTATGGATCTCATACATGTGCAAGATGCCAAAATGCAAAACTCCAAACCTGCCAGAGGTAAAGGTTATACAGCTGGGTCATCTTGTATCACTAATATTGTGATAAATAACACAGAAGCCAAGATACATCTTGACTCAGGTGCTTTTTGCACTTGTGTTGGAAAAGATTATCTTGACAACATTTATACCAATTGGCAAGACAAGTTGATGCCAATTGAAGGTGTAAAATTCAGCAGTGCTAGCCAGAACATGCACCCCTTGGGTATATTTGAAGCAGCATTAATATTTCCTCATCCTGCTGGGAGTATAAGATTGAAAGCTGAATTTGTTGTTATGAATAATTGTACTTCACAACACTTTATACTTGGAAATTATTATCTCAATATCTATGGTCTTGCTGTTAATAATCATAAGGACAGGTATTTCACTATAGGGGAAAATAAAAGGAAAAAATTTGCTTTTTCTCTAGAAAGAAGAGAAATTACTGTCATTCAACAAGTAAAAAATTTTAATAAAGAAAAATTTGTGTCAGATCAGTTAAGTGAAGCACAAATTAGTCCTGAGTTAACACCAGAAATGAAGGAAGAACTTATTGAAATTTTATTTCAATATAGAGAAGCCTTTGCTTCTGATAATGAACCACTTGGGGCTATGAAAGGCCATGAAGCGGATATCATGCTTAATGTGGAGAGACCTTATCCTCCACTATTAAGAAGACCAGCTTAACCAGCTAGCCCTAGGGCTAGAGAAGCATTAGAAAGTCATATTGAGAAACTAATGAAACTGGGAGTTCTTAAAAAGGTTGGACATAATGAGGAAGTGGAAGTCACAACTCCAGTGATCATTACTTGGCATAATGATAAGTCAAGGATGGTTGGTGATTTTAGAGCACTGAATACCTATACTATTCCAGACAGGTATCCAATCCCTAGAATTCATGAGACTTTGACTCAATTATCCAAAGAAAATTTTATTACTTCCATGGATGCTCTTAAAGGCTTCCATCAGAATGTTTTAACACCTCATGCTAGGAAATTATTGAGAATAATTGCTCATTGTGGTATTTATGGATATTTGAGGATGCCTTTTGGTAGTAAAAATGCACCCTCTCATTACCAAAGAATGATGAATAATATCTTCCCACATGAATAATCAGAGGGATGGTTAATCATTTATATTGATGACATTATCATTTGTTCAGAAACCTGGCAATTACATTTAGAGAGACTTTCATTAGTAATTGAGAAAATTCTACAAGTGAACATGAAAATTTCTCTTAAAAAATGTAATTTTGGGTTTCATGAGTTAAAAGCTCTAGGACATGTAGTCTCAGGACTAAGCCTTGGTGTTGATAAAAACAAAGTGGCTGCAGTTTTACTGAAACAAATGCCCCAGAACCAAAAAGAAATGATGTCTTTCTTAGGATTTGCCAGTTATTACAGGCAACACCTTAAAGTTTTTGCAATCCATGCCAGATCATTATACAGAATTTTTGATCAACAAACTGTTTTTGAAATGACACAGGAGAGAATTCAATCATATGATGAAATCAATTATGCCTTGACCAATGCACCATTATTATTGATGCCAGACTGGAAACTTCCTTTCAATCTGTATATTGATGCATGTGGTGAGGGTTTAGGAGCTGCTCTTCATCAAGTTCAAATTGTCAATGACAAGCCTTATGAAGGTCCAATTTGTTTTGTTTCAAGACAAATTAAACCTACTGAGGCCAGATATGGAGCTAGCCAAATGGAGTGCCTTTGCATTGTTTGGGCTCTGGAAAAACTTCATTAATATCTTGATGGTAGTGTGTTTGAAGTAATTACTGATTGTAATGCAGTAAAATCACTACTTAACATGAAGACTCCAAACAGACACATGTTAAGAAGGCAGATTGCTATACAGGAGTATAGAGGCAATATGACCATAGTACATAAAGCTGGAAATATTCATAAGAATTCTGATGGCTTAAGTAGATGGGCATTAACAAATACACCTGATAACCCTGCCTATGTTCCTACAAGTGCAGAACCGTAAATTCCAATTGAAGGAATTAATATCACAGATGTTGGAACAGAATTCTTTGAAGAAGTTAGAGAAAGCTACAAGCAAGATAAGAATTGTCATATTCTTACTTCTCTACTTGACAAAGATTGCAAAGAGGTAGCCTTGGCTAATTCTCTGGATGATATTTGGAAAAAATCTTATCATAATGGAAGATTCCATTTGTTTGATGGTATACTATATCATAGATCTAAACACACATGTGTCATGGTCCTATGTAGTAGAATGTTGATTAACACAATATTACTAGAATGCCATGATAATATTTATTCTGGACATCTGTCTGAAGACAGAACAATGGAGAGAATTAACACATGTGCCTGGTGGCCATCTTGGAGAAAAGATGTCATTGAGTACTGTCATAGTTGTGATAGATGCCAGAAAGCCAATAAAGCTACTGGTAAAGGATTTAGTCTAATGATCCATATCCAAGAACCAAGTACCCCATGGGAAGTGGTTCACATGGATTGGGTAACTGCATTACCACCTGAAGGTGATAAAAGTTACAATGCATGTCTTGTTATTGTGGACAGATATAGCAAAACACCAATCTTTTTACCATGTCATAAATATGACACAGCTATGGATACAGCTCTTTTGATTTGGAACAGAGTCACATCCCATACTGGTCTCTTTAAAAACATCATTAGTGACAGAGACCCAAAATTTACATCAGCCTTATGGACTAATTTACATAAGCTTTTGGGTACAAAATTATCATTTTCAACAGCCTACCATCCACAAACAGATGGCCTGGCAGAAAGAATGATTCAAACCCTTGAGGACATGATCAGAAGATTTTGTGCTTGTGGCCTGGAGTTTAAGGATTGTGATGGCTTTACCCATGATTGGTGTACTCTTATACCAGCATTGGAATTAGCCTACAAGACCTCTATCCATGCTTCAACAGGCAAGACTCCTGCAATGTTGGAAAAATGATGGAACCCTAAACTTCCAGTTGATACTTTGAAAAAAGATCTGGTTGACATTCATCCAACTTCTTCAAGCTTTAAGCTACTGCTTGTTAAAGTGAGACATCATGCAAATCAAAGCATGAATGAGGCCTTTGAATATGCCAAGCAGAAATGGGATAAGAGTCATAAGACACCAGAATTCAAAGTAGGGGACTTAATACTAGTTTCAACCTTGAACTTTAATAATATTAAAGGTCCAAAGAAATTGAAAGATTCCTTTGCAGGACCATTTATTATTAAAGCCCTTCATGGGACAAATGCAGTACAAGTAGAACTGTCAGGAGAACTGGAAAATAAACATCCAACTTTCCCTGTCAGTCTAGTAAAGCATTACACTTCAAGTGATAAGGAATTATTTCCTTTAAGAAATGAAACACCCTTAGAGGTACCCCCACTTGATCTAAGTGAGGAGAAGAAGGTACTGAAAGTCTTAAAAGAAAGAAGCCTTAGGGGTAAAAATGAAAGAGAATACTTAGTCAGGTAAAAAAATCCACAACATGAAGCTGAATGGATTGTAGAAAACAAAATACCTGATTCCCAGAAGTTTCTCAGAAGATTCAGACATGAGAGAAGACCAGTTGCTCAATAAAAAGTTTAAATTGTGTGCTTTACATACTTAAAAGTAGAAGTAGAGAGGTTGGACAGTGGATTATACCCCCCCCAAATGCCTTGGGGGTATACTACAGAAGAAAAATTGTGGTACAATTGTTTTTGGTTGCAGGGAATGTGAGCCTGTGAGGTATGTATGACATACCCATAAGGTCACAACTGATTTTATAAACAATTAATTTTGTCTTAAACAGACTTTTTAGTAGAGTTTAAAATAAAAAATAGTAAAAAATAAGTATAACTTTTTTTTGGATAAACAAAGTTATAAATATTATGTCATTTTGGGATTCTACACCAAAATTTACCTAGGGTACACCCATAAGGTGTTATACCCAAAAACACTTATTTTTTATGTTAAGGGAAGATTTAAGAATCTCACAATACTAATGTAACTTTTTTAACATTTTTTAAAAATTGTTAAATTTAAGCTTAATTAAGCTTAAATTTAAAGTTGCATAAGGTTTATGAAAACTTACCAAAATTTTAGTTGAAATTGAGGTGTGGTGTATATTTACTGAATTGGCTAAGGATTTGCCATACAGAATGTAAATCCTGCGTGAGCTCAATTTAAAAGGGTTTAAGGCCATAGTATGGCTTTAAATAAATAAAAGGGCAAAATCCACGCAGCAAGGTGGGACAAAGGAAAAAGACCAAATAGAGCTGGGGGACCCAACTTTTTGGATCTGCAAGGATTCAATGAACGTTGTCCACCTTTATTGGAGGATTTTTAACCTTATTTGAACTTTAAGATTAGACTTTGATCCGACCTCAAGGTTTAAACTGGTTTTATCCCAAATTGGACAGGAATTTCAAGCTGCCAAAGGGTAAATCCCAATATGCAGGCTTGAAATCAAAGTTTTAAGAACTTTCAAAGCTTAAATAAGCTTAAAACTTTCAAGTTTCAAACATTAAAACCTTATCAAAACTTAAGGTTTGGTGTGTATTTCTATTTTACGTGGAAAAATAGCAATAACTTCAAAAATTCATTAAAAATTCAATTCTTAATGGATTTGCTTGAAAGTTTCACACAGCGTACAATTTCATATTATCTACATATGAATTAAATTTTAACTATCTTTTATCAATAAATTTCCATGATAATTAGCCTGGAAATTTACTCTTTTAATTAAGCTCAAAGAAAATTATGATTTCTTTAAAAATTAATTAAAAATTGAGTTTAAGAGATTTCTGCTTGAAACTCTAGTTTTAAGTTGTTCCTGTGATGAACCTTAATAGAAATAAGTTTATTTATATTAAAAACTGAAAATAATTATTTTAAATGAGGATTAAAGTTACATGGAGTTAAGAATAACACTGGTAACTTTAAATTGGAATTAAAAATAAGTTACTTTAAGCTATGAACTTTATTTTTAAGCATGGTTTTTCAGTTTTGACCTGAGCACGCCCTCTCTATTCATTATGAATCATGAGAGCTGCTCTGAAGACATAAAAAGAGTCTTTTCATCACTGTTTTTGTCCCTCATTCATTATCAATCCAATCATATTAGAAATTTAAACAGGTAAAGTTTCATTAAATACAAAATCTTATTATTAAAAGTAATTCTTAAGTTATTTTTATTCTTTATTTATTAAATTAAAGAATTGAAGTCATAGAATTCAGATTATTGTTGTAATCACCTATAAGAAATTTTATTATATAAAATTATCATCTTAAATATCTTTTAAAAATCCACAAATTCCTCTCAAAAACTCTTTAATCATAATTTTTATTATGAAAAGTTGTTTTATCTTTAAAAATAATAATTTTTGGCGTGTTTTTAACTTATAATTATTACTTAATATAATAACTGTTGTTGTTTGACTTGTTGTATTAAATAAATATTATAAGTAAGTTTTCTCTAAAAGTTCTATATTTTTTTTATCTAGTATTAGTTTTTTTATATAGAATTTTATTCTATAAGAATTATTTCTGCACAGTGTGTGTCTTATGTCACAGGGGCTCTTGGACAGAAATACAAGAGTGGCCTGGCACTCAGCAATCAGGGAACTCACTTGGAAGACTCCAAAAGAATAAAGAATAAAAATAATAAGAATGAATTCCTCTAAAAGATATGCAGGTACAAGATGAGATGCAAAGAGGAAAAGGAAGCCAAATGGCCAAAGAGCCAACCAAGTAATTCCTTAATCCCTGTTTCAACCTGCAAAAAATGAATAATGGAATTAGTAAGGATATGACCACCAAATATCCATTGACAGGCAAAGAAAGAAAAAGAGAAAAGTGCTAAATGACTGACTTAATAATATCAGTATTTGCTTCACTAAAATGAAAAGAAATTAGAGATAAAATAGAATCAAAGTATATTAATTAACTGGGGGAAAACCCCCCAGGGTGGAAAGGGTAGCCGGTATATGTGAAAAGTTGGGAGCTTGAGTTCTTCAGGCTGAAAACTGATCTGTATTGATCCTTGAAGCTGTATTGACTGTTTTGGGAATTGATACAGCTGGCTAATATTGAAATTGAATTGGGTTGAATGAATTTCCCATACTTGAAAATGAAATACAGTTCTTGGTGGATCCAGACTGTATTGAAATGAATGTGGTTGTCAAGATGGATTGGGTGGAGCTTTGACACTTGAAAACTGAATGAATGAATTGCCTCTTGAATCCCTTGAGAATGGTTGAACAGTATTGCCTTGAAGGAATACTGTGAATGAAAATATCCAATGACGCCTTGATGGCGTGATTGGTCTTTGACGCTGGAACACTTGCTCTTGAGCCTTGATTATTCCTCTGGATGTTTGGGTGCCTTGATGACGTGATGAGATGTTGGAATGTTGGAATGACCATTTGATATTGCCACCATTGAATTGCTGTTGAAAAATGATGCACAATGATATATAACATCATTTATGGCATATTGGTTCATTAGAAAGAAGATTACGTCCAAAGGTCTTCAGATGGAAAGGAAGAGGGGAAAAGGATGGATGTGATGGCTTCAGAGCTTGGAAAGGTGTTTCTGGGCCCTTTGGGGTTTTTGGCCATTTTTGGGTTCTGAGCCAAAAGCTGGCCCAAAAGGCGGGAAAGTGTCTTTTGGACACTTTGCGTCAAAGTGCGCAAAAATGCGCAAAATGCGCAAAAGTGCGCAAATGCGCAAAGTGCGCAAATGCGCATTATGAGCCCAAATGGCCAAAAACAGCCATTTGGGCCATTTCCCCTGGTTTTGAGGGAAATGACCAGAAATTCCCCTTTGGCATAAATTGCCACCATGGGTTCTGGATTGAGGTGAAGGGCCATGAAGGCCCCAAAACACAAATGGCCATAAATGGTCCATAAGATGATGACGTGGCCATATTGGCCACTGGTGATGGATATGGCCAATTGGCCATAAAAGAACTGTGGCTTGATATGCCATATGAGGATCCAAGGAGGTGAATTGCCATGGTTGTTACAGTCTTAATTCTTTTATAAATAATATTTATATTATTTATAAGTGGTTAATATTCTTATTTTCCACGTGTAATTGTCTCATTAAGAGCTTTACACTTCTTATTGTTATAACTGTCAGTGACTATAACAATAATACACTAATTATAATTTATTATAATTATTATTTTTTTCTAATATTATATTTTTATACTAATAATTAAATTTCTTTTTTTATATAATTATTTTTAATAATTATATTTAAATTTGTGGTTATAATATTTAATTATATTATATTTTTCAACTGAGGACAGTCATACTACTCTTGATATTGTTACTATTATCAAGAGTCTCAAAGACAAACCTTACAGAGCCTGTGGGAGGCTTTGTCCGAATGGGAGATGATCAAGAAACTATATAGTATTATGGGAAATAATGCAGGCAACAATGTCTTCCTGATGTCCTGAGTGCAACGCGAGCTTTCTGGGATCAAGATCAAGGATTCCATCAATGTGCGTGTCACGTCCGCAATTTGGTTGCCAAGGATTTTTTGTTATACATGGGCCAACTTACCGATGAGGATCAAGGTTTTTTTTTGATGAGTACCTTGCCGTTACCAATAACTCAGTTGAAGACAGCAACAATGCTGTAGGATTAAAATACAACCAAGGTAAGCACTAGTGTCTCCTCTCATATGTTACCCAATATTCATGGTACCCGGTTTTCCCCTGTCATCAGCATCCATTAAAGCTGTTAAGTGCAAATCAGGGCGATCACTCAAAAAAAGAAAGACACATGCGTTAAACCAATCAACACTTGAAATGCAAGATAAATCAAGTGACATAGCTCTGATAATGGGCAGGCATAGTTCAGAGGCATCTGAACAAGATATTGACCAACTTGGAACTGCTCTGAGGCCTCCAGGTATGCACATTAAGTATTCTTTTTATGATACTATTTTCATTGCTGACTTAGGCTCAGTGCAGGCCAAAAAACCAATGTGCGTCTTTTGCAAGACTTATGTACTCATATTTGGTGCTCAAGCAAACAACGGGATTTATTTATTGAGGCACGCAACAAGATTTGAGATCCTTCATTATTACCCATCAGTATTCCAATGACACAGTGGAATCTCTTTTGTAAAACAAAAACAACAAGCCCATCAATTGAAATTTTCAATTCAAATCAACACCAACACCTCCCAGACCGACAAATACCACTTAACCAAAGAAGTTTGGAGTGCCATGGAATACATGGAGCCCATCCTTCAAAGTTTTGATCAAGCATGCAATGTATTTCAAAGCAAAGCACATTCAAAACACCTCATGCTTCCATATTGCCAGGTAATACTCAATTGGCTCACTCATTATGCAAGCAAGAGCCCCCATTTGTGGAGGCGAGCATGGGAAGTTAAAGAAATATTACTATTTTGAAATGGCCAGAAACCACCCCCTCATTGCCACACTTTTAAACCCAAAACACCATGAGGGGATCTTCAAGCAAATGGGGGTCCCCCCACATCAAGCCAAAGAGGTCATAAATATATTAGCATGCAAGTGTTCAACGTTGGCTCAAAATAAGCACTCAGGCGGGGTCACAGGATGTTGACAATCATCATGAGACAACCTCAGTGAGCCTGAGACATTGGATCTACTCAAGCACCTGAAACAGCCCCCCATCAAGGCAACATATGATGTGCTTCACTCGCAGGATGATGAAGTGACATCTTATTTACAGAATACCCACCCCATGACCAAGGGGGAGCACATATTGGACTATTGGAAGGTAAGTCTTGCCACTTTCTAGTCAATAGGATTGAACCAGCTCACTCATGCGTGAATCTAGCACCAGATCATTTCACAAAACTTTCCAAATTTAGGGAAGGTTGCGCTAAGGTATTTGAGTATCCCTGCTTCTTTGGTGTCAGTGGAGAGGGTTTTTTCTCACAGTGGCTGACTTAAATGCCCAACAAGGGCTTCATTGGGCTCCAGGACTATAGCACACTTGACCTGTCTGAAGGAGTGGCTCAACAATGAGTGCCCTCCTGTGTAAGATGATGGAGGAGTGTTTAATGGCCTTTTGGTTGGGTTTGCATAGTTATATTAAAATTTTGTAGCTTAGTTTTCAAAAATTGTTTTTCAATCCCATTGGTTTTGTAATAAAGTTCATACCCAAACTGAATAAGGAGATATTCAGTTGCCGTCCTAATAAGTACGGATTGCTTGTGTTCTTAATCGGCTGCGGCCTTATTGGGTCTGCGCCTATTTGAGTCAGACGCAAAACTGCTTTTGGACCGCATATCCAGCGTTGATACATAACATATGTTAAACTACTTAAAGATACAACTCCTTTCGCTAAGAATCTCTTCCCCAGGGGAGATCCTTCTTTGAGACTTTTATTTTTTACTAACTTTTTATTATTTAATTTTTTATTATCAGGTATGTTTGCTTTCATCTAAAAGGGGAGATCAAATGAAGATATAATCAAAAATTATATTTAAAACTTTTTGCTATTTTTGTAACTACTCATCATAATTAGTAGTAATTGAATATTATTTAGAAAGTACAATTTAAATACTTCAAAACTATCAAATATAAATAGATACCGAAACAATAGTAGCCACCATTCTATCACATACAATAATCATTTTAAAAAAAATTAAAGATGCATTTTATAAAACACTCAAGCATAACTTCTTTTTCTTTTTTTGCAGGTTTATATCACGTTGGTGGGTAGATGCCATATGTGATGTGTGGGTGTTGGAGCTCTGTTCGAAAGGCTATTTAAAGCTTTTGCTACAGTTTTCAGTATTGGTGATAAATTGCCCACAGTACAATGAGGAAATTCAAATCATACCATACTCAAACAATAATTAACACACAGATAAATCAAATTCTGTGCTCTTGACTTTTGCGACTTTGTCAATGTAAGGTTTGACTATGAAACAATAAGTAAAAATTACTAATTTATTACTTATTGTACTCTGAATGTCCTTATAATTGAAATAAATAAGATTGAAATAATAATAATAATAAAGAAATATTCTTATTATGGCATAAAATAATTATATTATTAAATAAATATAATAATATAATTTATATTATGAAAATATAATATAATAAATAAATATATTAATATAAAATAATTAATATATTTGAAAAAGCTCTTTATTATTGTTACCAACAAATAATAAAGGCGTAAAAAATTGTTTTTTATTAATAAAAAACAATTAATAACAATAATATTACTAATATTAAAGTTATGAATTAATATAAATACTATTTATATTAATTAAAGAATTATTAATAGAGTAATAATAGAGAAATTATTATAATAAGAGAAAATAACCTACTTTTAACACTTAATATAATAATTTTGAAGTATTTTACGCCAAAAAATATAAATACAACCTTTTCAAATTGTATTTACAATAAAAATAAAGAAAATTACAAATTATTCTGGATTTTACGTGGAAATGAGTTATTGGAGAGATTTTTTAACAAAAACAATTAAATAAATGATTTAATCACGTCAAAATAGATGATTATAGCAAGGTGGTCTTTGGTCTTTAATAATATAGCAGTTTTATATATAAAGAATAAAGAAATTACCTTTGATTTAATAGATTTAATGTTTTTGATGCGTCTGAGGGGAAAATAGAGTAAAAAGAGCTCTATTTATAGTAAATACCTCCCTCCTAGAGTCCAAAAGGCTTCTAGTAGACGTGTACTGATCATATCCACTGGAATTAATCAATATTTTAAGGTTTGAGGGTGATTACATCATGATCAAACCATATTACATCATTATTACACTATTATTTAGAGTTATCACTATAACTCTAAGTTTGATGACATCAGAGGCTTGGCAGAACCCCAAATTTCGTGGATTTTATTAGTTTTAATCATAAACTAATAGTATTCCCCATTTTCTCACTCTTAAGACTGTTAAACTTAATTTAAGGTTACAGTGTGTGATCATAACAGCTCAATTTAAGCTCAAACTTTGATCCTCAATAACTTTTAAGGTTTTCACGCTACAGCAATTCAGAGAGTGAATTCTGATAGCCTGACATAACCTTATTATGCTGCCAAGAGCTTTTCATTACATCATCAAAACTCTAATTTTGATGATTTTTCTTGTAACTCATCTTTTCTGTTGAAATTCAATATTTTAAACTTCAAACCTTGATTTCAGGGGGTTATACCCTGAATTTAATAATAAAAATTACGTCATTCTTCTCGAATAAACTAGTAGAATCCAACTGTATATTTTTTTTAAGTTTGGACTACTTTCACAACAAAGTGGTCAACAGCTCTGTTGATTTTTATCAATATTTCCTCATAAGTCTTAACCTTGTTTATAATTTGCAAAATAAAGTTCATATCTGTGTTCTTACAGTAACTACGTGGTAACTTTATTTTTGGTTCATCATTCTAGCATGTATAGTTTAGAAGATATTAGCTATGATCACTGAATATATGCGTTGACCAAAAAAGTGCATATATTCAGGATAATTCCTTAAGTATTGATTTTGGGAATTAGCTTATTAATTGTTTTATATGTGGAATTTTGTGGGGAATCCACTGGTACAATTTATTTCACATGTTGTTTCATTAGTTTCTGAGATAAATAAGATTTTATGGTTTTTATAAGGTATTATGCCTTATAATTCCTTAAATATTGACTTTACAGATATGCCACAAAAATGGTATATGTGTATTTTCCCATGGGGAATCCAATGGTATAATTTGTTTTACATGTTGATTCATTGGTTTTTAAGTTAAACCAATTTTAGTACCAATTTATGGTATTTTTTGTATATTTGAGTAATTATTTTTAGTGTATAATTATTCTAATTAATTTTAATATAATTATATTAAAGGTATAATTATTCTGAGTCTTTTTTGTGACCTTATTGGGTATGTGGTCATATCTCAAAGGCTCACATTCCCTACCACCAAAAAAGATTGTACCACAATCTGATATATGTGATTAGGGTATCATCCACTGTCCTACCTCTTCAATAGACTTTGTTAGTCTTGAAGCTCAATAATGCTTAACCTTTTTATTTTTCAGGTTTTCTTTCATGTCTGAACCTTCTTAGTAATTTATCAGCATTTGTTATATCTTTCTCAAGTAGCCATTCATCTTCTTGAGTTGAATTTCTATACCTCACAAGGTATTCCCTTTCTTTTTTGTTTCTTGTCCTTCTTTCTTTAAGGACTTTTACTATTTTCTTTTCCTCTCCTTCCTCCAAGGGGGGAATTTCAAGTGGGGGTTTATTTCTTAGTGGAAATAACTCCTTGTCACTTGTACTGTAAGGTTTTATCAGACTTACAGGGAAAGTTGGGTGTTTGTTCATTAGTTCACCTGTGAGTTCTAATTGCACAGAATTGGGTCCATGGAGTGCTTTTATCATAAATGGTCCTGCAAAGGAATCTTTCAATTTCTTTGGGCCTTTTATGTTATTGAAATTAAGGGTTGATACCAAAACCAAGTCTCCTATTTTGAAATCAGGTGGTTTATGACTTTTATCCCATCTTTCTTTTGCATATTTAAAAGAATCTTGCATGCATCTGTTTGCATGGTGTCTTGCTTTGTCAAGCATTATCTTGAAACTGCTTGCTGTTGGATGTATATCCACTAAGTCCTTTTTGAGGGTGTCATAAGGAAGTCTTGGATTCCAACCTTTCTCTAGCATTGCTGGTGTTTTGCCAGTAGAAGAATGGATTGATGTCTTATATGCCAGTTCAAGTGCTGGTATTAGTGTACACCAATCATGGGTAAAACCATCAGAATCTTTGAATTCTAGCCCATAAGCACAGAATCTTCTGATCATATCCTCTAGGGTTTGTATCATTCTTTCTGCTAGACCATCATTTTCAGGATGATAAGCTGTTGAGAATGATAACTTTGTCCCAAACAAGTTATGGAGGTTTGTCCATAATGCTGAAGTGAACTTTGGGTCTCTGTCACTTATAATATTTTGGAATAAGCCTGTGTGGCTAATGACTTTATTCCATATCATTATGGCTGTATCCATAGCTGTGTCATCTTTATGACATGGTAAGAACATGGGAGTTTTACTGTACCTGTCAACTAATACTAGGCATGCATTATAACTCCTGTCTCCTCCTGGAGGTAAGGCTGTTACCCAATCCATATGAACTATTTCCCATGGGGATTTTGGTTCTTGGATTTGGATCATCATTCCAAATTTCTTTCCTGTGGCTCTGTTGGCTTTTTGACATCTGTCACAGGTTTGGCAGTACTCTGCAACATCTTTCTTCCAATTTGGCCACCAAGAGCAGGTTTTCACCCTCTCTAGTGTCCTATCTTCTGAGAGATGTCCAGATGCAACACTATCATGACACTCATGTAAAATAGTGTTTATTAGTGTTCTATCTGTTAAGGCCATAACACATGTGTGTTTTGTTCTATGGTAAAGGATTCCATCAAGGAGGTGAAATCTTCCTTCATCATATGCCTTTTTCCATATTTCATCTAGTTTTGATGAAAGTGATGGATCTTTGCAGTCTTTCATTAGAAGTTGGCTTAAGATATGGCAATTTTTGTCTGTCTTATAGCTCTCTTTAACTTGGTTAAAGAATTCTGTGCCAATGTCTGTAACACATATTCCTTCTATATGGTGCTCTTCTTGTGGTACCCATGCTGGATTGTCAGGGGTATTTGCTAGAGCCCATCTGCTAAGACCATCTGCATTTTTATGGATATTTCCAGATTTATGAACAATAGTCATATTTCCTCTATATTCTTGGATAGCAATTTGCCATCTCAGCATATGTCTATTTGGAGTCTTCATATTTAATAGTGATTTCACAGCATTACAGTCTGTGATTACATCAAATACTGTGCCATCCAAATAATAATGCAGTTTTTCTAAAGCCCATACTAGGCATAAGCATTCCATTTGGCTTGCTCCATACCTTGCTTATGTTGGCTTTATCTGCCTTGAAATGAAACAAATTGGTCCTTCCACTGGTTTGTCATTGATAATTTGTGTTTGGTGAAGTGCAGCACCTAGTCCTTCTCCACAAGCATCAATGTACAGTTTGAAGGGTAGTTTCCAATCTGGCATCAGTAGAAATGGGGCATTTGTTAAGGAATTTTTCAATTCTTCATATGCCTTGACTCTTTCTTCTGTCATCTCATAGACTGTTTGTTGGTCACATAGCTTATACAAGGATTTAGCAATCTTTGCAAAGTCCTTTATATGCTGTCTATAGTAACCAGCAAAACCTAGAAATGATTGCATTTCTTTTTTAGTTTGAGGCATTGGTTTAAGTAGTACTGCTGCTACTTTATTTTTGTCTATGCCTAGACTAAGTCCAGATACTACATGTCCTAGGGCTTTTAATTCACTATATGCAAAGTGACACTTTTTCAATGAAATTTTCATATTTACTTGGACTATTTTCTGTAGTACCCTTTCTAGTCTTGTCAGGTGATTTTCCCAAGTTTCTGAGCAAACTATGATATCATTAATGTAGATTATTAACCATCCTTCTGATAATTCTTCAGGAAATATGGTATTCATCATTCTTTGATAATGGGAAGGTGCATTTTTTATCCCAAATGGCATTCTTAAGTATTCAAAAATTCCACAATGGACTATTATTCTTAGTAGTTTCTTGGCATTGTCTGTTAAGACATTTTGATGAAAACCCTTAAGAGCATCCATAGCTGTGATGAACTTAGCTTGTGACAATTGGGTCAATGTCTCATGGATTCTGGGTATTGGATATCTGTCTGGAATGGTATAGGTATTCAGGGCTCTGAAGTCTCCTACCATCCTTGATTTTCCATTATGCCAAGTTATAATGACAGGTGTAGTAACTTCTACTTGTTCATTATGTCCAACCTTTCTTAATACTCCAAGGTCCATTAATTCTTTAATGTGCACCTCTAAGGCTTCTCTAGCTCTTGGGCTGGCTGGATAAGCAGGTCTTCTTAATAAAGGTGGGTAAGGTTTTTCTACATTAAGAATTATATCCACTTCATGTCCAAGTATGGCACCTAGTGGCTCTTTGTCAGTTGCAAAGGCATTTTTATACTTAAATAAGAGGCCAATCAATTTTTCTTTCATTTTGTCTGTTAATTCTTGATTGAATTCTGCCTCTTTGAGTTGTTCAGATATAAAAAGTTCTTTTTCTGGAATTTTTTCCTCATTCTTAATAACTGTGATTTGTTTTTTGTTATTTAAGAATCCAAATTTTTGTCTTTTATTATCTTCTATGGTAAAATATCTATCCTTTTGGTTGGAGATATCTATACCATAGATTGATAAGTAGTCATTCCCAAGTATGAAATGATTACTAGTACAGTTGTCCATTACTACAAACTCTACTTTAATTCTGACACATTGTGAGGGATGAGGAAAAATTAGTGTTAAATCAATTATTCCAAGGGGCTTCATGCTCTCACTTGCACTACTAAATTTGACACCTTGTATTGGCA
The DNA here is from genome assembly GCA_023105745.1 of Austropuccinia psidii. Classification (NCBI taxonomy): domain Eukaryota; kingdom Fungi; phylum Basidiomycota; class Pucciniomycetes; order Pucciniales; family Sphaerophragmiaceae; genus Austropuccinia; species Austropuccinia psidii. Next base: position 55,151,076 of record JALGQZ010000004.1, read on the forward strand.
TAAGTTTTTCTTGCCAGTCTGGGACAATGGTTTTTAAATAACTTTTGCCAACACAAGTGCAATATGCTCCTGTATCCAAGTTAACCTTTCCTTCTTGGTTATCAACCATAACAATACTAATACTTGATTTTCCAGCTGTATATCCCATTCCTCTTGCAGGTTTGGTTCTATACATTTTGGCATCTTGTATGTTTGTCAGATTTGTGTCAGATGTTCCAACTTGTGGCAAGTTTGAGTTAACATCCAGTACTTCATAAATTATATCAATATTATTAATTTGTGCATTAATTATATTGATTTCATCACTTTCAGAGCTCTCTGACTCTTCTGTCTCTTTTTCAGAGTCAGATTCCTCTTCTTTGTCATTGTGGTTTTCTGTTTCCACAATTTCATTAATCTTTGCTTTTTTAAGGCAATTATTGGCTAAGTGTCCAATACCTCCACATTTATGGCATTTTCTTTGCTCATTATTGTTGGATGTATTGGGTTTAAAGGATTCTTTTGATTTATCTTTCTTGATAAATGGTTTGTTTGGGCTTTTAATGTCCAATCTTTTCCAATTCCTGCCAATTTTTGTTCTTGTCACTATATCTTCTAGTGCATTTATATACTCTTCTGTGGAGCATGGTTCTATACACCTGCTTCTTAGGGCATGTTCTAGTTCCCCTCCACATTTTTTAAGTATTTTCATATGCACCATCTTCTGTGACATTTCTGGGTACAGTGCATTAAGCCTTTCAACTTGTTTTAAGAACCAAGTTAGAGGTTTATCTTTCTCTGGGTCAAAGAAAGAGTTTTCAAATGCATTTTCTATCTTGTACCTCCAGGCATCATTTGCCCACTTGGTGATTATTTCTTGTTTCCACCAAGACCAGGTATTTTTACCATTTGTTTGTCTTATGCCATAATACCATCTTTTTGCAGATTTCTCAAATAATGAATGTGTTCTTGCAGTGATTAATTAATCTGGTATGGCATAGTCTTCTTGTAACATGTCAATTGTTTTAATAAATGACATGTGGTCATATTCACCTTCTCCTGTGAATGTTGGCCATTCTTTTAATTGAGGTGCCTCCTTCATTAAGACTTGGTTATTATCTTGGTGACTCAAGTCTGTTATGAAAGGATTTGACAATTCCTCTTTTGTTTCAACAGGGCTTCTTATATGAGAAAATGGTGTTGATAACTTTGGCATATTCAAATTAGCCTCATTAATTTTATCCATTTTTTCAGTAATAAGCCTTATTTCACTTTGAATATCATCTTTCAGATGCATTCTTGCTTCATCACTTTTTTCCACATGGTCCAAAAGTAATTTTTGGTTTGATGAAGTCTTTTCTTCAAATTTTTCTACAGAAATACTTAATTTATTTAATTTTTCTGTAAGATTGTCAATGCTCACATCATAATTGATTGTCAAAGTTTTATCTTTGATATCTTTTATGTATTTATACAATTCTTGTTGTCCTTGTATTAATTTTTGAGTATTGTCAATTAAATTCTTTGGTTTATTATTTTCAACAATAAACTTAATGTTGTCAATTTCTTTTTTGTTTTGTACAACAATTTTTGTTAAAGAAGATAAATTGTTATTTATTTCTTGTAGTGATAATAAACTGTCTTTAATTTCTTTTAGAGGTAATATACTATTTTTAATTTCTGTTAAAGTATTTACAACATCTTTGGACAAGGTTATTTCTTTGGGAAATGAGGTTGTCTCATTCTTTGCTCTTCCTTGTCCTTGAATTCCATCAAGGTTCTGGCCATGTTGAAAACATTGTCCATGGCATCCTTTTGGATTCTTGGGATTCTGTAGCTTGGGGAATATGGTTTCCTCCAATGCTTTTTCTTGTTCTTCTTCCCTTCTTGGGGAAGTGGGTTGGCTTGAGGCTTGCTGGTAGAAGCTACTGGGGCTTCTTCCTTGGTTGCCTCCCTCTTTTTGGCATGATAATCCTTGATTTTTTTGATTTGAGGTTTGGATGACAGTGGATTCCATCCATTGGAGTATTTCACTATCTCCTCCTCTTTGAGGAACTTTTTCAGGATGTGCCAGGAGTTCATCACTCCTTGGTGTATTTGAGGCAGCATTTCCCAGTCTTTGTCCTTGTATACTGTGTAATACTGCTTGTACTGGCTCATGTAGATGTCTATTTGAGCCCTCTGAATGTGATTTGTACCTGTTTGAGTTACTCATACTTAGTTCCAATTCAGGCTCAGATATCATGGGCATTTCTGGGACTTGCCTTTGGGATAAGGCACTTCCTTGTGTGGATTCTGTTCCACTGGGGATATTGCCCTTTCTTTTCCCTTTTGAGGGATCAATTCTACTTCTGAGTCCAGCTCCATCTGATTGGATGGAGTATTGGGAACCTCTTCTGGTAGTCATGATTTAAAGAATAAGAAAAAATAAAAGTATTTTAGAATAAAATTCTTTTATGGCAATTTAAAAAGAGGTGCTCACCTTCAGAGTCTTGAATGGTGGGCCCTGGAAAGTCTAATTTCTTAGCTTTCTTTCTTTTGATGATAACTGGTGTAGGAGAACTTTGACAAGTTTCTTCCACCAATCTCTCAACAGTAGTTTGGTTGTCTTCTGTTGGGTTATCTTCAAACACTAAAAAAGACAAATAAATATAAGTCTTTTTATAATAAGTGTTATTTTTGGCAAGATATGGCAATTTTCCACGTAGAAATTGCTTTTATATCTTTGAAAAAATTGAAATAAATAAAGAAATGAATAAAAATAACTTTTTTATTGGTTTTTAATATTTTTTTAATATTTTTTATATATTTTTTATTTTTATTTTTTAAAGAATAAAATAAAAAATGAATATGATTCTTATAAAATTAAATTATAATAAAAATTATTTTTAATTTATAAAATATCTCTTTTAATCACTAGAGTCACTCAAAGAAAGTTCTTGCAAGTCTAAGGATGTGAAAAACCACGTGTAAGACAGTACAATTGCTTTCCAAATGCCTCAATAGCTTTTAAAATCAATAAAATATGAAATTATTATATAATTTTATGATTATAAATATAATTTATTATTGGATAAACCCAAATAGAATCTTTTCAAAGGTCTTTTAAGTAAATATCACGGCCAGGCCCCCAAATGTAAGGTTTGACTATGAAACAATAAGTAAAAATTACTAATTTATTACTTATTGTACTCTGAATGTCCTTATAATTGAAATAAATAAGATTGAAATAATAATAATAATAAAGAAATATTCTTATTATGGCGTAAAATAATTATATTATTAAATAAATATAATAATATAATTTATATTATGAAAATATAATATAATAAATAAATATATTAATATAAAATAATTAATATATTTGAAAAAGCTCTTTATTATTGTTACCAACAAATAATAAAGGCGTAAAAAATTGTTTTTTATTAATAAAAAACAATTAATAACAATAATATTACTAATATTAAAGTTATGAATTAATATAAATACTATTTATATTAATTAAAGAATTATTAATAGAGTAATAATAGAGAAATTATTATAATAAGAGAAAATAACCTACTTTTAACACTTAATATAATAATTTTGAAGTATTTTACGCCAAAAAATATAAATACAACCTTTTCAAATTGTATTTACAATAAAAATAAAGAAAATTACAAATTATTCTGGATTTTATGTGGAAATGAGTTATTGGAGAGATTTTTTAACAAAAACAATTAAATAAATGATTTAATCACGTCAAAATAGATGATTATAGCAAGGTGGTCTTTGGTCTTTAATAATATAACAGTTTTATATATAAAGAATAAAGAAATTACCTTTGATTTAATAGATTTAATGTTTTTGATGCGTCTGAGGGGAAAATAGAGTAAAAAGAGCTCTATTTATAGTAAATACCTCCCTCCTAGAGTCCAAAAGGCTTCTAGTAGACGTGTACTGATCATATCCACTGGAATTGATCAATATCTTAAGGTTTGAGGGTGATTACATCATGATCAAACCATATTACATCATTATTACACCATTATTTAGAGTTATCACTATAACTCTAAGTTTGATGACATCAGAGGCTTGGCAGAACCCCAAATTTCGTGGATTTTATTAGTTTTAATCATAAACTAATAGTATTCCCCATTTTCTCACTCTTAAGACTGTTAAACTTAATTTAAGGTTACAGTGTGTGATCATAACAGCTCAATTTAAGCTCAAACTTTGATCCTCAATAACTTTTAAGGTTTTCACGCTACAGCAATTCAGAGAGTGAATTCTGATAGCCTGACATAACCTTATTATGCTGCCAAGAGCTTTTCATTACATCATCAAAACTCTAATTTTGATGATTTTTCTTGTAACTCATCTTTTCTGTCGAAATTCAATATTTTAAACTTCAAACCTTGATTTCAGGGGTTATACCCTGAATTTAATAATAACAATTACGTCATTCTTCTCGAATAAACTAGTAGAATCCAACTGTATACTTTTTTTTAAGTTTGGACTACTTTCACAACAAAGTGGTCAACAGCTCTGTTGATTTTTATCAATATTTCCTCATAAGTCTTAACCTTGTTTATAATTTGCAAAATAAAGTTCATATCTGTGTTCTTACAGTAATTACGTGGTAACTTTATTTTTGGTTCATCATTCTAGCATGTATAGTTTAGAAGATATTAGCTATGATCACTGAATATATGCGTTGACCAAAAAAGTGCATATATTCAGGATAATTCCTTAAGTATTGATTTTGGGAATTAGCTTATTAATTGTTTTATATGTGGATTTTTGTGGGGAATCCACTGGTACAATTTATTTCACATGTTGTTTCATTAGTTTCTGAGATAAATAAGATTTTATGGTTTTTATAAGGTATTATGCCTTATAATTCCTTAAATATTGACTTTACAGATATGCCACAAAAATGGTATATGTGTATTTTTCCATGGGGAATCCAATGGTATAACTTGTTTTACATGTTGATTCATTGGTTTTTAAGTTAAACCAATTTTAGTACCAATTTATGGTATTTTTTGTATATTTGAGTAATTATTTTTAGTGTATAATTATTCTAATTAATTTTAATATAATTATATTAAAGGTATAATTATTCTTAGTCTTTTTTGTGACCTTATTGGGTATGTGGTCATATCTCAAAGGCTCACAGTCAAAGTAGTAATTTCAAATGCTTGGGGTTTTAATTTAGCAATTTGGAAACCATTCTAACAAATGCTTGACAAATAACAACCACACAGATAAGTAAATTCTTGCATTCCTCATTTGTTCAACTGTTTCGCTTTAGTGCACCCTTACGCTTGATGTCTTAATCTGGCTCAGAAATAGACATGCCATTAAAAAACCATATAATTGGCCTTAAGAATTAATTTCCTAGAACGTTTCAATCGGCAGACCCGATTACACAATAAGGAAAAAGTTTTCCTTATTAGTTATTTACAAGATATCAAGAATCACTACAATTCACAAAAGGAGTAAGCCCTTCAATCCAATTGTCATCATTCCGAGTTTTGTATCTAAATCCGGCGAAGCCGGCCGTAAGCTCTAGTCATTTATTACTTGTGTTGAGTATACGATAGCGAAGCGACGACGATGACGATGATATTAGTGAATTATTATCTTACATATTATCAAATCTTATCATTTTTATTTTTATTTATTTGTTAAGTTCATATTTTAAATGACAACAAGCTACTGCCTCTTTAAATACTAAAGAGTACAGCATTGGTACAGAATAAATATACAATAAGGCCAGTAATAAACGTAGTATTCTTTTGTTCAATACAAAAGTACAAATAATAAAAGTAGAAATAAGTTGTAAAAGGAAAAAGGAGAAAGCACCGTTTCAACGGTGAAATGCTCTAACAACTTGTACTCAATCCTAAAAGAACAATCCTTCGTAATCTATTCGTAAAATACTCACATTTTATCATGTATGGCGTGTGATCAGTGAAGTCGCGGTGCACAGTTTTGACATTCTTTTTGAATAATTGAATTTCGACAAGAAAACGTGTTTGGAGAAGTATTTAGCTGGATGCACATGGTTGGAGTGAGTCGACAACTTACTTAGCCGTACGGCATTATGCAATGCCGAAGCATTCCAGTTACAGCCGAAATACTGCTGGTTAGCAAATTCGGTTCTCTTTCCTTCAAACGTTGGGCTATATTTCCCTTTGAAAACAGCTGGTGGAAAATAAGATTGATAAGAAAACATATTTTCAGACAACACGGAGAGCTTGAGTCGCATGTAGATACATGAATTGCGATTTACTAATGAAATTTTGATCCGGTATGGTCTGAAAGTCAGTGGGCCAAACGAAAAAACGAGTAGATGAGTCTTTCCCGTTGCTCCTGCAATCGCGGAAGTAGAGGTTATTGGAATCCACTTTTAGATAGATCTGTAGTCAGCGTCGCAAAGCCCTCTTTCGATTGAATGACAAATTAGAAGAAATATCGACAAAACTCACATCCATTAGTAGTGTGACATGTCTTCTCTGCGCATATGAACCACTTGCTTTGGGAATTCTGGCAGTCTATGCAAGGCGATGACATCGAGCAGACGGACAATTCAAATAGTTAACAGCAAAAATAAAGTGATTTGATTGCAAGTAAGGTTGTCGATGGAAAACAATGTTTCGGATGGATACTTACAGCAAACCGTGCCACTTCGGTCACCTGGAACTTTTGCAAAACGGAGCGTGCAAGTCTGGTCAGTGAACTGAACTGCACTCAAAATAAGAGTAAATGAAAAAGAAGCTATTAAAAACAAATATTTGAGCATTTTCGAAGAGATTATCTGTGGTTGGTGCTCGTTTCGTAGTCGGAATGGTGAGATGCTAATGGTGCTCTTGCTGGAAAAGGTTTGACTAGGAGGGTCTTATAGACTTATATCACATTTCCAGTTTCTCGTCAGGACTCTACAACTCTGGAGCACGGAGGGGGATATTACAAATAGTCAGCCAGCTGTGGGAATGAGGTATCAAATCTGTCCCCCCGTGATCATCGCTGGCAGCCAGTGACTTGTTGCGATGTCATGAACACGATAAGGAGGTTTCTCACAGTTACACTATCAAGTCGAGAAGGGCTCTCACGGAAACTAAATGAAGCATACACGACACGGAAATCACTCAGAATCACTCCGTCAACCTAATTAAGATCACAAAGAAAGGCCAACGCAACCATAACAGCATTTCTCCAGATCTAAATACTTTCAGAAATAAAAAACAAGTAAATAATATAAAGAAAAATATAAATACTTGTAAATAAATTGTAGAGAGTTGTTATCCTTTCGTCGAAATATTGCGTTGTTTCATCTCACTATAAAGGATCCAGACATGCAAGCTATGAACGTGGGATTTGTCTATGCAGCAGGGCGAGGGACAGTCTCACAAGGAGTTGCTGTTGAGATACACGATCAAGACCAAGTGATTGTCAATGCGCCACTTCTAGCTCAACAAACGCCCAACCGCCACTATTTGAAAATCAACCAAACAATGCGCAGATGACTGCGCATAATTGAACATTCTCCAAGATATAAACCCAAAGCTACCATTGTCAGCCTGTGGCTCAAAACCAGAGCACAAGCATGACAGCCAAATACCATAAATCGATGGTATAGCCAAGATACCACCAAAACATGGAACTGAGCCAAATCAGCTCAAAAGGTATCAAAAGAAAGAAGAAACTGTTGATATTTAGACGTAAAACTAAAGATATATTTCAATAACAAAATAGAACAGTGAGATTATAGTAAAGCTAAATACCTAATGGACAAGTGATTAATATAAAGAAAACATAATAGTTGACTAAGATACATGTGCAAAATGGAATAACAAATGCTACAGACAAAAGAGTTAGTAAAAAGAGAAATGGTATGACAAAGGGAGAAATATTGCACATTGATAGTGGAGTTATCATAGTATATAAAGACTGTCTAAAGATGAGATTCAAATACAATGATAATTATTTTTAGAGAAAAAAAATTAAGATTTAAATAAGAATATTTTTCTGAAGAAAAGAGAAATGAGGATGGATAGAAAGGAGATGTCACAGGGGCTCTTTGAAGTGAAGAGGGCCTGGCACTCATAAACTGGGACTCACTTATTGTGAGCCTTGAGGTATATTTTACATACCCAAATAGGCCACAATTATCTTAAAAATAAATTCTGAATAATGCATACCTCATAAGTCATGCATATATTCAAATTTCATTATTTTTGATTTAAGAAAAGTTGAATAGCTTTTTATTGAGTAAGTAAATCCATGGATTTAAGGCCAGATTTGGATTCTACACAAAAATTCACCTAGGGTAGCTCCATAGAGTGAATAAGCTCAAATTAACTCTTTGAGGTGGTAAAATGGAAAATACTTCAACACCACATCATCAATACCACATAAAAGATCCGTGAAAATTTTTGTTTTTCTTAATTTCACGCCCAAATAATGGCAATGTGAGGAATCCCATGTTACATATACACTAAGAATAGTGTTATGCATGTTTTAAGCACTTAATATTATGGTATTCTTACATGCACTTTTGGTACACCCATAGTGGATATCTCACTTTAAGCTTAAATTTCTATTTTGATGTGAAAAATAGGCAAGGGGGACAAAAGACATCAAAGAGAGCCAGGGTACCCAACTTCTGAGGCCCCAGAGGCGTGGATAGCTCCAAAGCTTGGTTCCATGGCTCATCTTAGCCCAATTGGTAAACTAAACCTCTTTGGGAACTTGGTTACCAAGTTACATATACTGTAAATCATAAGAAAATAGCAAATAACCTGTTATTTTGACGTGCCAAGGAGGTAATGAGCTACTTACACTCCTGTAACCATGTCAATTACTAATGACTTTCCATGGATAAACCCCAAAAGAGTAATTAAAACCCTTTTGGGACCCATATTCATTGATTTACCTCATAGCAACCAGCAAAACACTGCTATTTGCAATTCTACGTAGAAATGAGGTAAAAACTTCGAAAATTCATTAAAAATACAATTCTTAATGAATCCTTCTGAAGCTTTCAGGACTAAAGGAGAACTGTATTATCTATGGTACAACCAAAAAGAATTACAGTTTTACTAGTAAAATTAAAAGTTCTACTTACAGTGCATTTTTGGCTATTCTACGTGAAACACTGAATCTTCAAAAATTCACAGTAATTACAACCTGTGATGAAATTGGCAATAACATTGATACCTTTGGGAAATCAATGATTATTTTGGAATAAACGAAGATTTACAGATGTTACTCCTTTTATTCTTGACCATATTGGGGTTGGTAGTCACGTAAAAGCATCAAATAAGTAATTATGATAATGTTACGTGACAAATAATGATGCAATCAATAAACCAAAAGGGTTTATTGTTTTCTCACTCACTGGTTTTTCAGTTTGCTCCATGGCACGCCTCTGTGAGCTGTTGTTGACTTAAAAGAGGCCTCCTCTTGCTGTTTTTTCCAGATCATCTTATCAATTTATTAAATCATTATTACCAACAAGTAAGTATTAGTTACAGCTATTCTTAAGTGTTTTAAATCTTTCAGAATCAACCAGAAAGACGTGAATTCATAGAATCCAACTATATATTGTTGTCATACTGTTATAAATCCTTTTGATCCCTTAAATCCACAATTCTACGTCAAATTTCTCTACTTTTATCTATCAATAAGTTCTTTGGAGTATTAGTGAGTCATTTATTTTTAATTCTTAAAGTTTTTCTCTAGTAATAGTTTTCTTCAAGAATTATCTTTATAATTATTCTTGCAAAAGATAATTATATATTAAAATAATTTTATTATTTTAATAAAAGAAGTTTTGATTAAATTCTTCTTGTAATTGATTCTTGTAGACAATTACTGCTCACTGTTATAATCACTAGTAGTGTATAACACGTGAAAGAAATAATTTTATAATTATTTAATTGTGGTTATAATAATTTTTATTATTATATTTCATAAGAAAAGACATAGTACTGTTGATTAATAGTAATATTATCATCAGTTTCATAGTCACATCTTACATTTGGGGGCCTGGCCGTGTTTTTTGAACCTTGTACCCTTAATTAATATATTTTTAAGCTCTAAAATATATTAATTTGATTAATTTTTTTCTTCCAATTTGAAGTTAAAATATTTTTATTTTTGAAATTGTTTTAAAATCTTTTTCATTGAGGAATTTGGTTTAATTTTATACTGTTTTTACACGTGGCTTTTTCACATCCAAAAACTTATAAAATTATTCTTTGAGTTACTCTGAATTAATTTTCATTCAAAATCTTAAATTTTAATTTTTTTCTTTAAAAAGAATAATTTTTTTAATATTAAAAAATATAAAACTTATAAAAAATCTTTAAAAATATTTTAAAAAGTATAAAAAATAATTTTTTCTCTTTTATAATTTTCTTAGTGTCTTTAATCAAATACTGTGCAGCTGGCAACAGACTCAGTAAAAGATATATCACTAGTCCAGAATCTTCAGAAGCAGAATCTGAAGACAGTATTGAGGTGCAAATTGCTAAAAGAGGCACTTTATTCAACTCAGAAAAAGCTAAATTACCACCAAAAGGTGTGTATGTTATCTTATATTTTCACCTTTTATCCTTAAATTGACATGAAAATGGTGCATACCAGAAATGGAAGCAACTATTCAGTCCAACAAGATGGATGTGGACAAGGAAGAGGCAAGACCAAATCCAGAAGTGCCAAATCTTCCACAAGAAAGACACATTTGGAGGATGCCAGAGTTGCCCCCCATTCCCCAAGGTCTGTACCAACAGATTTTGACATAAATTCTGAGCCTGAACTAATTTATGATAATATTTCCAGGGCTGAACCATTTTCAAGTGGCAGCAATAGAAATATATCAGAGCCAGTACAGAAATTGGTTCAGAGCAGCCAAAGAGGAGGAGTGGGAAATCTGCCCAAGCCTTTGGCAGGGGGCCATGAACTCCTACTTACACATCAAGAGCTTTCTGGGTCAGGAGAAGACCATAGAACTCTTAGGAGGATGGAGCCCCCTGTCTTGCAAAGACAAGGTCAAAAAGATAAAGAATTGGTTGAAGAACCAGAGTCTTTTATCCATAGACCAGAAGAAAGAGTTGGAAATGACTCCAACTTTGGAGACAGAGGCACCAGTGGCATCTACCAGCTCCAAACCAGCTCCAGAAGCATCCAAGGACAAGCCCAAAGGACCTCAAAAGAAACAGAGAGGTCCCAAGAACCATCAAGGCAAGGGCAAAGGCAAAGCCAATTGGCACAGACCTTACCCACAAGGGTACAGGATCCCCAGATTGGAACCTTCAGCCGTGGACAGTGTCTTCAATATGGCCAGAACTCTTATGGAATTCACAGCCAAAGAGCAGGAAAGGATGAACAGGACTTTTCCACACAAATAACTGATGTACATAGAAGTATTAGTGTAGAAATTGGCAAACTTGAGTCAAAGTTAAAGCAAATTGCATTAGACATCAATGATTTAAAGAAAAGTGACAAGCAAAATTCTGAGTGGCATCAATTGACAACTGTCACCCTTGAGTCAATTGGCAATGCTTGTGAAAGAATTGAGAACCAATGTCAAATTCAGAATAATGAAACAGAGGATCTTTCCATTCTTAAAGTAAATGATAGACTTAAAACTCTTGAAGACCATGTCTTACAAATAGTTAAAAACACCAATCAATTTGCTATACATTTAGCAAAAAGTGACAGTGAAAGGCAGAAATTAAAGGATGCGATAATTGCAAGTGTGGAACAAATTCACAAGAATCATGAACCACATATGCCAAGACATTCTACACCTTTGACTGAAGAAAAACTTTCTGTTAAGGAAAGTTTGACTCCATTCTTAGTAGAAAATGTTATTTCTGCAAAGGATATTCCAAAATTAGAAGAATGGCCAACATTCTCTGGTGAAGGAGAATACAACCATATTGAATTCATCAAGACTATTGATATGTTGCAAGAAAACTTTAATATACCTGATGAAATCATAGTGGGTAAATTACATTGTTTGTTTACCAGAACTGCAAAGAAATGGTATTACAAAATGAGGATTGATCATGGTAAACATGACTGGTCTTGGTGGAAATCTGAGGTGATTACCAAATGGGCCAATAATTCTTGGAGATTTAAAATGGAGAATGCTTTTGAGAGTGCCATTTTTAACTCAGAAAAAGATAAACCACTTACTTGGTTCTTCAAACAAAAAGACAGATTATCTGCTTTACATCCAGATATGTCTGACACTATGATTAATATGAAAATATTAAGGAAGTGTGGAGGAGAACTAGAACATGCTATCAAAAGCAGATGTGTAGAACCCTGTTCAACAGAGGACTACATCAATGCTATGGAAGATATCATTACCAGAACAAGAATTGGTAAGACTTGGATTAAAAACCCAATAGAGTCAAGAATGGTCTCAAAGATTCCTAGAGAGGACAAAAGACCAGAAAGACCTGTCTTGAAGTGTCATAAATGTGGAAGTACTTCACATTTAGCCAACACTTGCCCTAAGAAGACAAAAATCAATGAAGTCCAAGTCATTGAAGAAATTCAGTGTACTGAATAGAAAGAAGAATCTGAGCAAGACTCTTCAATCTATGAGGATACACCAGTGGAGGACTATCCCATTGAAAACACCACACCTTTCTTTGAAGTCACAGAAGTCCATACCCACTTGCCACAATATAGTGAAGACTGCTGTAACCTGATCAATATACAGGATGCCAGAATGTGTAAGACAAAACCTGCTAAAGGCAAAGGCTACACTGCTGGAGCCTCCTGTATCACATCAGTTTTGATAAATGATATTGAAGCCAAAGTAAATTTGGATACAGGAGCATTCTGCACTTGTGTAGGCAAAGATTATATCCAAATTATACTTCCAGAATGGAAAAACCATCTATTACCAATAGAAGGTGTACAATTTAGTAGTGCTAGTAGCAATATGTACCCATTGGGCATATTAGACACTAATATTGTATTCCCACATCCTGCAGGAAGTGTAAGAATGAAAACTGAGATTGTGGTGATGGATAATTGCACATCTCAGCACATCATTCTTGGAAATGATTACTTGAATATTTATGGTATTGATATCAACAACCATAAGGACAGATATTTCACAATTGGGGATAACAAAAGACAAAAATTTGCTTTCTCCAATATGCCAAAACAGATATCTGTAGTATCCTCTGTCAAAGATACTTACAAAGATGAATTTGTGTCTAAGCAACTTGTTGAAGCACAATTTAATCCATCATTGTCACCAAAGATGAGAAATGAACTTATTGATGTATTATATACATACAATAATGCATTTGCATCTGATAATGAACCATTAGGGGCTATAAGAGGACATGAAATTGATATTGCTCTTAATATTGATAGACCATATCCTCCAGTACTTAAAAGACCAGCTTATCCAGCCAGTCCCAGAGCTAGAGAAGCCTTAGAAAAACATATCCAAGAGTTGATCCAACTTGGTGTACTAAGGAAAGTAGGCCATAATGAGGAAGTTGAAGTTACAACACCTGTTATTATTGCTTGGCACAATGATAAGTCAATAATGGTTGGAGATTTCAGAGCATTGAATACCTACACAGTTCCAGATAGGTATCCAATCCCAAGAATTCAAGAAACCCTGACTCAATTGTCTAAAGCCAAGTATATAACATCAATGGATGCATTGAAAGGTTTTCATCAAAATGTTTTGACGCCTAAAGCTAGGAAATTACTTAGAATTATCACTCACTGTGGTATCTATGAGTATCTTAGAATGCCATTTGGCATTAAAAATGCTCCATCTCATTATCAAAGAATGATGAATACCATCTTCCCCACAGAATTGTCTGAAGGATGGCTTATCATTTATATTGATGATATTATCATATGTTCTGATACATGGTCTCTGCACCTTGAAAGACTTGCAAGAGTACTTCACAAAGTTTCAGAAGTGAATATGAAAATTTCACTTAAGAAATGCAATTTTGGATTTGAAGAACTCAAAGCATTAGGACATGTTGTTTCTGGTTTAAGCCTGGGAATTGACAAAAATAAAGTGGCAGCAGTGTTACTTAAGCCAATACCCCAGAATAAAAAAGAAATGATGTCTTTTCTTGGATTTGCTAGTTACTACAGGCAACACCTGAAGGACTTTGCAATTCTAGCCAAATCACTTTATAGAATCTGTGATCAACAGACTGTATTTGAGATGACACAAGAGAGGATCAAAGCTTATGAGAAGATAAAGAAAGCTCTTACAGAAGCACCTTTACTCCTCATGCCTGACTGGAATATTCCTTTTAAACTGTACATTGATGCATGTGGAGATGGATTAGGGGCAGCCCTACATCAAGTCCAAATTATTGATGACAGACCTACAGAAGGACCAGTTTGTTTTATCTCAAGGCAAAGCAAACCAACAGAAGCCAGATATGGTGCAAGCCAAATGGAGTGCTTATGTTTGGTATGGGCACTTGAGAAATTACACTATTATCTTGATGGCAGTGTTTTTGAGGTGATAACTGACTATAATGCTGTGAAATCACTTCTTAACATGAAAACTCCCAACAGACATATGTTGAGATGGCAAATAGCCATTCAAGAGTATAGAGGAAACATGACTATAGTTCATAAAGCAGGAAACATTCACAAAAATGCTGATGGACTTAGTAGATGGGCTTTAGCCAACACTCCTGATAACCCAGCTTATGTACCTTTGGAAGCTGAACCACAGATTCCAATTGAAGGGATTAACATAACTGATATTGGGACTGAATTCTTTGAGGAAGTCAGAGAATCTTATAAGCAAGACAAGAATTGCCATATCTTGACTTCTTTATTGGATAAAGACTGCAAAGACACATCTTTGGTTAATGCATTAGATGAAGTTTGGAAAAATTCCTATTCTGAAGGAAGATTTCACTTGGTTGATGGGATTATTTACCATAGAACAAAACATTCTTGTGTGATGACACTGTGTAGTAGATTGCTTATCAATACCATTCTTCATGAATGCCATGATAGCATTTACTCTGGACACCTGTCAGAAGACAGAACACTTGAAAAAGTGAAGAACTGTGCATGGTGGCCATCTTGGAGAAAAGAAACCATTGAGTATTGCCATACCTGTGATAGATGCCAGAAAGCAAACAGGAGTACAGGCAAGAAATTTGGACTTATGATCCATATTCAAGAACCAAAATCCCCTTGGGAAGTTGTTCACATGGATTGGGTCACAGCACTTCCGCCAAGTGGTGACAAAATTTATAATGCTTGTTTAGTCATTGTAGACAGATTTAGCAAAACTCCCATATTCTTACCATGTCATAAAGATGACACAGCTATGGATACAGCTCTTCTTTTATGGAATAGAGTTATTTCCCATACAGGATTATTTAAGAATATCATAAGTGACAGTGATCCCAAGTTCACATCTGCACTTTGGACCAATCTTCATAGATTGTTTGGGACCAAGTTATCATTCTCTACAGCATATCACCCTCAAACAGATGGGCTAGCAGAGAGGATGATTCAAACTTTAGAAGACATGATCAGAAGATTTTGTGCTTATGGGTTAGAATTCAAAGACTCAGATGGCTTTACTCATGACTGGTGCACTCTGATACCTGCACTAGAATTGGCATATAAGACATCAGTCCATTCTTCCACAGGACAAACTCCTGCTATGTCAGAAAAAGGATGGAATCCAAGACTCCCAGCTGACACACTGAGGAAAGACTTGATTGACATTCATCCTACAGCTTCCAGCTCCAAATTAATGCTTGATAAAGTAAAACATCATGCAAAGAAAAGTCTGAATGATGCTTTTGATTATGCAAAACAGAAGTGGGACAAGAGTCACAAAGTACCAGACTTCAAAGTAGGGGACTTAGTTCTAGTTTCAACCTTGAATTTTAATAATATCAAAGGCCCAAAGAAACTTAAAGATTCTTATGTAGGACCTTTTGTTATTGTTGCCTTACATGGAACAAATGCAGTTGAAGTGGAATTGAGTGGTGAATTGGAAAATAAACATCCCACTTTTCAAGTCAGCTTGGTAAAACCTTATCAACCAGCTGATAAAGAATTGTTTCCTTTAAGGAACCCAACTCCTTTGACTGTACCACCAGTGGAACAGAATGAAGACAAAAAGATAAAGAAAGTCATTAAAGAAAGGAGACTTAGGGGTAAAAATCAGAGAGAATATCTTGTCAGATATAGAAATCCAGTACATGAAGATGAATGGCTGGCAGAATCAGATATACCTGAATCAGATAAACTCCGGAGAAGATATAGACATGACAGAAGGCCACAAGCCTGAATATGTCTATAAAATGTGCTTTAAATTACTTGATCTGAGTAGTGTGAAGAGGTTGGACAGTGGACATTACCCCCTTTGGGGCTTTTTATTCTATCATTCGATAAAATTGTAGTACAATATTATTTTTTGGTGGGAGGGAATGTGAGCCTTGAGGTATATTTTACATACCCAAATAGGCCACAATTATCTTAAAAATAAATTCTGAATAATGCATACCTCATAAGTCATGAATATATTCAAATTTCATTATTTTTGATTTAAGAAAAGTTGAATAACTTTTTATTGAGTAAGTAAATCCATGGATTTAAGGCCAGATTTGGATTCTACACAAAACTTCACCTAGGGTAGCTCCATAGAGTGAATAAGCTCAAATTAACTCTTTGAGGTGGTAAAATGGAAAATACTTCAACACCAAATCATCAATACCACATAAAAGATCCGTCAAAATTTTTGTTTTTCTTAATTTCACGCCAAAATAAGGGGGATGTGAGGAATCCCATGTTACATATACACTAAGAATAGTGTTATGCATGTTTTGAGCACTTAATATTATGGTATTCTTACATGCACTTTTGGTACACCCATAGTGGATATCTCACTTTACGCTTAAATTTCTATTTTGACGTGAAAAATAGGCAAGGGGCACAAAAGACATCAAAGAGAGCCAGGGTACCCAACTTCTGAGGCCCCAGAGGCGTGGATAGCTCCAAAGCTTGGTTCCATGGCTCATCCTAGCCCAATTGGTAAACTAAACCTCTTTGGGAACTTGGTTACCAAGTTACATATACTGTAAATCATAAGAAAATAGCAAATAACCTGCTATTTTGACGTGCCAAGGAGGTAATAAGCTACTTACACTCCTGTAACCATGTCAATTACTAATGACTTTCCATGGATAAACCCCAAAAGAGTAATTAAAACCCTTTTGGGACCCATATTCATTGATTTACCTCATAGCAACCAGCAAAACACTGCCATTTGCAATTCTACGTAGAAATGAGGTAAAAACTTCAAAAATTCATTAAAAATACAATTCTTAATGAATCCTTCTGAAGCTTTCAGGACTAAAGGAGAACTGTATTATCTATGGTACAACCAAAAATAATTACAGTTTTACTAGTAAAATTAAAAGTTTTACCTACAGTCCATTTTTGGCTATTCTACATGAAACACTGAATCTTCAAAAATTCACAGTAATTACAACCTGTGATGAAATTGGCAATAACATTGATACCTTTGGCAAATCAATTATTATTTTGGAATAAAAGAAGATTTACAGATTTTACTCCTTTTATTCTTAACCATATTGGGGTTGGTAGTCACGTAAAAGCATCAAATAAGTAATTATGATAATGTTACGTGACAAATAATGATGCAATCAGTAAACCAAAAAGGTTTATTGTTTTCTCACTCACTGGTTTTTTAGTTTGCTCCATGGCACGCCTCTGTGAGCTGTTGTTGACTTAAAAGAGGCCTCCTCTTGCTGTTTTTTCCAGATCATCTTATCAATTTATTAAATCATTATTACCAACAAATAAGTATTAGTTACAGCTATTCTTAAGTGTTTTAAATCTTTCAGAATCAACCAGAAAGACGTGAAATCATAGAATCCAACTATATATTGTTGTAATACTGTTATAAATCCTTTTGATCCCTTAAATCCACAATTCTACGTCAAATTTCTCTACTTTTATCTATCAATAAGTTCTTTGGAGTATTAGTGAGTCATTTATTTTTAATTCTTGAAGTTTTTCTCTAGTAATAGTTTTCTTCAAGAATTATCTTTATAATTATTCTTGCAAAAGATAATTATATATTAAAATAATTTTATTATTTTAATAAAAGAAGTTTTTATTAAATTCTTCTTGTAATTGATTCTTGTAGACAATTACTGCTCACTGTTATAATCACTAGTAGTGTATAACACGTGAAAGAAATAATTTTATAATTATTTAATTGTGGTTATAATAATTTTTATTATTATATTTCATAAGAACAGACATAGTACCGTTGATTAATAGTAATATTATCATCAGTTTCATAGTCACATCTTACACTTATGGAGGGCTCAAAGATATGATAAGAATGGACACACTTAAGAGTGTTAAGGATGAGTTACTAAAAGAAGAAATATAAGAAAAGCAGCAACAAAGAGATAAGAGTAAGAAATAGAAGAGCCAACCACAGACAAGTCCAAGTCCACTGTTTCAACCTGTCAGAATGGAAAGAGAAGGGTTAATAAGGATATGGCCACCCAACTCATACTGTACAGGCAAAGAGAATGCAAAGACTAACTTAGAATTAAATAATTATAATAACCAAAATATAAGGATAAGAATAATTATAAAATAATAAATAAACTAAATTATTTAACTGGGGAAAAGTCCCCAGGGGGGAGAAAGAGGGGCTGGTATATGTGAGAATCACCCGCCCTGATCCAGAGGAAGAATTTTCATGAGAATAATTGATGATTGAATTGAGTCTGGCCAATACAGGTCCTGTACAGCTGTACAGAGCCTGTACAAGAGGTGTGGTGTATTTGAGTGATCATACAGTTTCATACTGGTGTATTGAAACTGTATTGGGTGAATCCAACCTGTACAAGTATTGACAGGCTGTATTGATGTACCAAACTGTATGCATGTTTAGGAATGAAGATTGCTGAAACTGAATGCTGATGCAGATACTGGATTTGCTGATTTGAGGTGTTTGAGTGGGTGTATGAATGAATACCCTTACCCCTGACGGATGGTTGTTACAGTATCCCCCTCTTGAAACTGGTGGGCTCCTGAACACCATAATACCCTGCCACTGTTGGGTGGCATCTCAATATCCCCACATTTTTTTTCAAAAAATTTCTTTTTAATTTCCTTTTCCTCTTGACCATTATCCTGAAAATCCTTCATTACTTCTTCTCTGTCAATTCAATTGCTTCCCCCCTTTTTCCGAGTTTGAGTAAATATTCCACTTTGAAATATGCATTTCATGTCTTCTGATTCAATCAACCATGCCCTTGGGATATATCCCAGAATAAGGACCACTGAGGTCTCGTGCTCAAAAAATGATGCCCAATGAGTATATGAAGTGTACTCATTAGGCAAGGCTTAATCCATTGAAAAATTGAAAAAATTTCCTCCAAGGGTCTTGTCCCCATTATCCATGGAAATGGCCTCAAACAGCCCTCCATTGTGCTTTTGGGCTGTGGCCTCTACTCTGATGAATCTTGATGTATCATGATTTTTATGGCCTTTTGGGCCTTTTTGGGTTCTCTGGTGAAAATGGTCTTTTTTCTGATTTTTGGCCATATTTGGCCTTTTTATGCCTTTGGGGTCCTACAGTCCGTGGGCCATATGCTGCGGTCTGCGGTCCGTGGGCCGTGCACCGCGGTCCACGGTCCATGGGGGTTATTGGAGGCCCCCAGGACCAAAATGGAGCCCCTGAGCCCAGAAATGGCCCAATCATAGATTTCACCATACATGGCCTGGAACATCAAGATCCTGGCCTCCCAAAAGTTGCAGGGGAGGCCCTGGATGATGGGTTCAGCCCCAAAGGGGTATGAACCTTCACCTTAGAGGCTTTGAGGGGGGGGCATAATTGAATTATGGCCCCATTTTCTTGAGGTCAAAATCTTTCTCTTGATATGGAGTGGATTGATTCTGACGTCTTGAATCTTCTGCTTGCATATTCTTCAGTTATGAGTTCCAAACTGACTGAACTGACTGAATCTTCTCCTTCTGCACTGCCACCATCTGTTCTTCATGGTTCTGGCGTCTTCAGTCAATTCTCCTCCCCTTCCATGGCGTCTTCTGGCCATTTTGATCCCTCCCAAACCTATGATGGGTTCAGAGAAGTTTAAGTTCTTGATCCTGCCTGTACGGAATGTTTGGCCAAGGGTAAGGAGTTCTTCCAACATTACAATCCTCGATCGTCAAAATGCCACTTTTGCTTTGTTGGGAAGAAGCCATGCCGCCGTACCGGATCAACTTTGTCCCAGGTCAGGAGACACTTAAGGAGAAGGAAAGATGGGCCTTATGGGCAGGAATTCCCCATTCTTGAGGATCCTACCCCTGATGCAACTTCTGGATTTTCTCAATGTGAGTGATTTGCATATTTTTGGTTGAATTGGTGCTGATATTTTGATGTAGTGACTGGTTCCAGGCAGAGGGATGTGGCCAGATGGACTAATGTTGGAGGGTCCATTCCAATTGGTGGTAGGCCCATACACTACAGCTCAGAAATCCCAATCTCAAGGACCAATGCTGACAGAGTGGTTAAAGTAGTGAAAAAACCAAGAAGAATTGTTGATTCCCCAATAGATCCCGATGCTGAAGGAAGTGATGAGCTGGATGGTGAAGAAGTTCAAGTTATTCCTCCTTCAATTGGCCATCCATCCAGCAATTCCTCTTCCCAACCTCTTGCCAACACTAGATTCCAAAGCCAAGTTATTCCCACCACTCCAAGAACCTTCCAACCAATGCTTGGTTCCATTCCTACAACCCTTCCTCCTCCTTCACCAACTACTTCCCACACCACCAGGCCTGCATTGAATCCAGCAGTAAGACCATCACCAGTTCAACAGTCCAGAAACTCACCCATAAACACCTCCTGTCAATCCAACCTGTGGCCAGCTCCAGCAGAAGAAGAGATGGATTGTCCCCTTTGCCGTTTCCTGCCCTTCAAGTTTTTTGAAGAAGAGAACGTTGGCCTATCCGGGTTACCAGAGAAGATCCCAACGCGACTAGTGAAAGTCAAGATGCTGTGGCTAGATTGTTCAGGAGGGTTGATAGAAATAGCAGAGAGGTAATTATGTATGCCAATGACAGGACTGTTCCAGGTACTGCTTCTGAAGAGATGGATGCAAAATTTTCCTGGTATGAAGATGAGTTGATAAATGATTTCCAGAGAACTTTTGATGATTTGGGTAAAGATAATTAGTTTTCCTTTTCCTTGTTTGTGTTTGGTTTGACTTCTATCCCCACTCTTATGAATACTTAAAAATGAAAAAATAATGGAACCTCCCAATACATGATTTGGGGAGGGGATGCTGCTGCTTTAAAGAAATAAACGAAAGAAAATTATACAAGTAAAGAAAGAAAGAAATAAAAGAATAAGAGAAAATGAGAATAGAGAAAAGAAAAAAGAAAAATCCTGATGGCTGGTCCTCCTTGTGGTGAGTAGCTTGATTCTGGCCAAGAAGTGTCTGAAAAATGAAAACCAAGCATTTGATTCTCACAGAGTGGCCAAGGTATTGTTTTACAAGAAGTAGAACACTCAGGGATGCATACCAGGAGATGGAATTTACTTTCATAACTTCCACTCCCCACCAAGCACCATAAAATTGAAAAGAATTGCCATAAATGACTTCTGAGATGAATTGCAATAAAGGACTTCTGAAAAGAATTTACGTAAATGACTTGAAGTAATGAATGTCTTGAATTATGATGATTGGCATAAATGAAATGATAAATAAAAGAGAAAGAAAGGAAAATTAAAGAAAGAAACATTTGGCCATATCTTGATAAGGTCCAAATCAAAGGGTATTGGTGTTGTATGCTTCCTGAACCTGTCCAAAGAATTGAAAAGTTCTCACAAAGTGGCCAAGGTGATGCTTACAACAACATATGGGTAGAATACCCCCTTAAAGGTGCATGCCAGGAGAGGAACTTACTTTCATAACTTCTTCTCCCCACCAAGCACCATAAATCAAACTCTTGAGGTATTTGGACCAGGCTTGTCTGGATACAATGAATGGAAATCCTTGACAAGATCTGGTGAGTTGGTAGGGTTGGAAGCTGGTTCCCATGTGGTTCTTTCTGGGTCTTCACTGAATCCTTTCCACTCTACAAGATACCATAATTTACCTCTTTTGAGTTTTGAGTCCAGAAACTGAGCCACTTGCCATTCTTCTTGCTCCTCCACTAAAACTGGTGGTGGCGGCAATTGATGACGATTTGGGATAGTTGAATGCTTGACTGGTTCTAATAAGGACACATGGAATACAGGTTGAACTGTCTTTGTAAGATGTGACTATGAAACTGATGATAATATTACTATTAATCAACAGTACTATGTCTGTTCTTATGAAATATAATAATAAAAATTATTATAACCACAATTAAATAACTATAAAATTATTTCTTTCATGTGTTATACACTACTAGTGATTATAACAGTGAGCAGTAATTGTCTACAAGAATCAATTACAAGAAGAATTTAATAATAAAAACTTCTTTTATTAAAATAATAAAATTATTTTAATATATAATTATCTTTTGCAAGAATAATTATAAAGATAATTCTTGAAGAAAACTATTACTAGAGAAAAACTTTAAGAATTAAAAATAAATGACTCACCAATACTCCAAAGAACTTATTGATAGATAAAAGTAGAGAAATTTGACGTAGAATTGTGGATTCTAGGGATCAAAAGGATTTATAACAGTATTACAACAATATATAGTTGGATTCTATGATTTCACGTCTTTCTGGTTGATTCTGAAAGATTTAAAACACTTAAGAATAGCTGTAACTAATACTTACTTGTTGGTAATAATGATTTAATAAATTGATAAGATGATGATGTGGACAAAACAGCAAGAGGAGGCCTCTTTTAAGTCAACAACAGCTCACAGAGGCGTGCCATGGAGCAAACTGAAAAACCAGTGAGTGAGAAAACAATAAACCTTTTTGGTTTATTGATGGCATCATTATTTGTCATGTAACATTATCATAATTACTTATTTGATGCTTTTACATGACTACCAACCCCAATATGGTTAAGAATAAAAGGAGTAACATCTGTAAATCTTCTTTTATTCCAAAATAATCATTGATTTCCCAAAGGTATCAATGTTATTGCCAATTTCATCACAGGTTTTAATTACTGTGAATTTTTGAAGATTCAGTGTTTCACGTAGAATAGCCAAAAATGGACTGTAAGTAAAACTTTTAATTTTACTAGTAAAACTGTAATTTTTTTTTGGTTTTACCATAGATAATACAGTTCTCCTTTAGTACTGAAAGTGTCAGAAGGATTCATTAAGAATTGTATTTTTAATGAATTTTTAAAGTTTTTACCTCATTTCTACGTAGAATTGCAAATAGCAGTGTTTTGCTGGTTGCTATGAGGTAAATCAATGAATATGAGTCCTAAAAGGGTTTTAATTACTCTTTTGGGGTTTATCCATGGAAAGTCATTGGTAATTGACATGGTTACAGGAGTGTAAGTAGCTTATTACCTCCTTGGCACGTCAAAATAGCAGGTTATTTGCTATTTTCTTATGATTTATAGTATATGTAACTTGGTAACCAAGTTCCCAAAGAGGTTTAGTTTACCAATTGGGCTAAGATGAGCCATGGAACCAAGCTTTGGAGCTATCCATGCCTCTGGGGCCTCAGAAGTTGGGTACCCTGGCTCTTGTTGATGTCTTTTGTCCCCCTTGCCTATTTTTCACGTCAAAATAGAAATTTAAGCTTAAAGTGAGATATCCACTATGGGTGTACCAAACGTTCATGTAAAAATACCATAATATCAAGTGCTCAAAACATGCAGAACACTATTCTTAGTGTATATGTAACATGGGATTCCTCACATTCCCATTATTTTGGCGTGAAATTAAGAAAAACAAAAATTTTGACGGATCTTTTATGTGGTATTGATGATGTGGTGTTGGAGTATTTTCCATTTTACCACCTCAAAGAGTTAATTTGAGCTTATTCACTCTATGGCGCTACCCTAGGTGAATTTTCGTGTAGAATCCAAATCTGGCCTTAAATCCATGGATTTACTTACTCAATAAAAAGTTATTCAACTTTTCTTAAATCAAAAATAATAAAATTTGAATATATGCATGACTTAAGAGGTATGCATTATTCAGAATTTATTTTTAAGATAATTGTGGCCTATTTGGATATGTAAAATATACCTCAAGGCTCACATTCCCTCCCACCAAAAAATAAAATTGTACTACAATTTTAACAAATGATAGAATAATAAAAGCCCCAAAGGGGGGTAATGGCCACTGTCCAACCTCTTCACACTACTCAGATCAAGTAATTTAAAGCACATTTTATAGACATATTCAGGCTTGTGGCCTTCTTTCATGTATAAATCTTCTCAGGAGTTTATCTGATTCAGGTATATCTGATTCTGCCAGCCATTCATATTCATGTACTGGATTTCTATATCTGACAAGATATTCTCTCTGATTTTTACCCCTAAGTCTCCTTTCTTTAATGACTTTCTTTATCTTTTTGTCTTCATTCTGTTCCACTGGTGGTACAGTCAAAGGAGTTGGGTTCCTTAAAGGAAACAATTCTTTATCAGCTGGTTGATAAGGTTTTACCAAGCTGACTGGAAAAGTGGGATGTTTATTTTCCAATTCACCACTCAATTCCACTTGAACTGCATTTGTTCCATGTAAGGCAACAATAACAAAAGGTCCTACATAAGAATCTTTAAGTTTATTTGGGCCTTTGATATTATTAAAATTCAAGGTTGAAACTAGAACTAAGTCCCCTACTTTGAAGTCTGGTACTTTATGACTCTTGTCCCACTTCTGCTTTGAATAATCAAAAGCATCATCCATACTTTTTCTTGCATGATGTTTTAATTTATCAAGCATTATCTTGAAGATGGAAGCTGTAGGATGAATGTCACCCAAGTCTTTCCTCAGTGTGTCTTCTGGGAGTCTTGGATTCCATCCTTTCTCTAACATAGCAGGAGTTTGTCCTGTGGAAGAATGGATTGATGTCTTGTATGCCAATTCTAGTGCAGGTATCAGAGTGCACCAGTCATGAGTAAAGCCATCTGAGTCTTTGAATTCTAACCCATAAGCACAAAATCTTCTGATCATGTCTTCTAAAGTTTGAATCATCCTCTCTGCTAGCCCATCTGTTTGAGGGTGATATGCTGTAGAGAATGATAACTTGGTCCCAAACAATCTATGAAGATTGGTCCAAAGTGCAGATGTGAACTTGGGATCTCTGTCACTTATGATATTCTTAAATAATCCTGTATGGGAAATAACTCTATTCCATAAAAGAAGAGCTATATCCATAGCTGTGTCATCTTTATGACATGGTAAGAATATGGGAGTTTTGCTAAATCTGTCTACAATGACTAAACAAGCATTATGAATTTTGTCACCACTTGGCGGAAGTGCTGTGACCCAATCCATGTGAACAACTTCCCAAGGGGATTTTGGTTCTTGAATATGGATCATAAGTCCAAATTTCTTGCCTGTACTCCTGTTTGCTTTCTGGCATCTATCACAGGTATGGCAATACTCAATGGTTTCTTTTCTCCAAGATGGCCACCATGCACAGTTCTTCACTTTTTCAAGTGTTCTGTCTTCTGACAGGTGTCCACAGTAAATGCTATCATGGCATTCATGAAGAATGGTATTGATAAGCAATCTACTACACAGTGTCATCACACAAGAATGTTTTGTTCTATGGTAAATAATCCCATCAAACAAGTGAAATCTTCCTTCAGAATAGGAATTTTTCCAAACTTCATCTAATGCATTAACCAAAGATGTGTCTTTGCAGTCTTTATCCAATAAAGAAGTCAAGATATGGCAATTCTTGTCTTGCTTATAAGATTCTCTGACTTCCTCAAAGAATTCAGTCCCAATATCAGTTATGTTAATGCCTTCAATTCGAATCTGTGGTTCTGCTTCCAAAGGTACATAAGCTGGGTTATCAGGAGTGTTGGCTAGTGCCCATCTACTAAGTCCATCAGCATTCTTGTGAATGTTTCCTGCTTTATGAACTATAGTCATGTTTCCTCTATACTCTTGAATGGCTATTTGCCATCTCAACATATGTCTGTTGGGAGTTTTCATGTTAAGAAGTGATTTCACAGCATTACAGTCAGTTATCACCTCAAAAACACTGCCATCAAGATAATAGTGTAATTTCTCAAGTGCCCATACCAAACATAAGCACTCCATTTGGCTTGCACCATATCTGGCTTCTGTTGGTTTGATTTGCCTTGAGATAAAACAAACTGGTCCTTCTGTAGGTCTGTCATCAATAATTTGGATTTGATGTAGGGCTGCCCCTAATCCATCTCCACATGCATCAATGTACAGTTTAAAAGGAATATTCCAGTCAGGCATGAGGAGTAAAGGTGCTTCTGTAAGAGCTTTCTTTATCTTCTCATAAGCTTTGATCCTCTCTTGTGTCATCTCAAATACAGTCTGTTGATCACAGATTCTATAAAGTGATTTGGCTAGAATTGCAAAGTCCTTCAGGTGTTGCCTGTAGTAACTAGCAAATCCAAGAAAAGACATCATTTCTTTTTTATTCTGGGGTATTGGCTTAAGTAACACTGCTGCCACTTTATTTTTGTCAAGTCCCAGGCTTAAACCAGAAACAACATGTCCTAATGCTTTGAGTTCTTCAAATCCAAAATTGCATTTCTTAAGTGAAATTTTCATATTCACTTCTGCAACTTTGTGAAGTACTCTTGCAAGTCTTTCAAGGTGCAGAGACCATGTATCAGAACATATGATAATATCATCAATATAAATGATAAGCCATCCTTCAGACAATTCTGTGGGGAAGATGGTATTCATCATTCTTTGATAATGAGATGGAGCATTTTTAATGCCAAATGGCATTCTAAGATACTCATAAATACCACAGTGAGTGATAATTCTAAGTAATTTCTTAGCTTTAGGCATCAAAACATTTTGATGAAAACCTTTCAATGCATCCATTGATGTTATATACTTGGCTTTAGACAATTGAGTCAGGGTTTCTTGAATTCTTGGAATTGGATACCTATCTGGAACTGTGTAGGTATTCAATGCTCTGAAATCTCCAACCATTCTTGACTTATCATTGTGCCAAGCAATAATAACAGGTGTTGTAACTTCAACTTCCTCATTATGGCCTACTTTCCTTAGTACACCAAGTTGGATCAACTCTTGGATATGTTTTTCCAAGGCTTCTCTAGCTCTGGGACTGGCTGGATAAGCTGGTCTTCTAAGTACTGGAGGATATGTTCTATCAATATTAAGAGTAATATCAATTTCATGTCCTCTTATAGCCCCTGATGGTTCTTTATCAGATGCAAATGCATTATTGTATGTATATAATACATCAATAAGTTCATTCCTCATCTTTGGTGACAATGATGGATTAAATTGTGCTTCAACAAGTTGCTTAGACACAAATTTATCTTTGTAAGTATCTTTGACAGAGGATACTACAGATATCTGTTTTGGCATATTGGAGAAAGCAAATTTTTGTCTTTTGTTATCCCCAATTGTGAAATATCTGTCCTTATGGTTGTTGATATCAATACCATAAATATTCAAGTAATCATTTCCAAGAATGATGTGCTGAGATGTGCAATTATCCATCACCACAATCTCAGTTTTCATTCTTACACTTCCTGCAGGATGTGGGAACACAATATTAGTGTCTAATATGCCTAATGGGTACATATTGTTACTAGCACTACTAAATTGTACACCTTCTATTGGTAAAAGATGGTTTTTCCATTCTGGAAGTATAATTTGGATATAATCTTTGCCTACACAAGTGCAGAATGCTCCTGTATCCAAATTTACTTTGGCTTCAATATCATTCATCAAAACTGATGTGATACAGGAGGCTCCAGCAGTGTAGCCTTTGCCTTTAGCAGGTTTTGTCTTACACATTCTGGCATCCTGTATATTGATCAGGTTAAAGCAGTCTTCACTATATTGTGGCGAGTGGGTATGGACTTCTGTGACTTCAAAGAAAGCTGTGATGTTTTCAATGGGATAGTCCTCCACTGGTGTATCCTCAGAGATTGCAGAGTCTTGATCAGATTCTTCTTTCTCTTCAGTACACTGAATTTCTTCAATGACTTGGACTTCATTGATTTTTGTCTTCTTAGGGAAAGTGTTGGCTAAATTTGAAGTACTTCCACATTTATGACACTTCAAGACAGGTCTTTCTGGTCTTTTGTCCTCTCTAGGAATCTTTGAGACCATTCTTGACTCTATTGGGTTTTTAATCCAAGTCTTACCAATTCTTGTTCTGGTAATGATATCTTCCATAGCATTAATGTAGTCCTCTGTTGAACAGGGTTCTACACATCTGCTTTTGATAGCATGTTCTAGTTCTCCTCCACACTTCCTTAATATTTTCATATTAATCATAGTGTCAGACATATCTGGATGTAAAGCAGATAATCTGTCTTTTTGTTTGAAGAACCAGGTAAGTGGTTTATCTTTTTCTGAGTTAAAAATGGCACTCTCAAAAGCATTCTCCATTTTAAACCTCCAAGAATTATTGGCCCATTTGGTAATCACCTCAGATTTCCACCAAGAACAGTCATGTTTACCATGATCAATCCTCATTTTGTAATACCATTTCTTTGCAGTTCTGGTAAAAAAACAATGTAATTTCCCCACTATGATTTCATCAGGTATATTGAAGTCCTCTTGCAACATATCAATAGTCCTGATGAATTCAATATGGTTGTATTCTCCTTCACCAGAGAATGTTGGCCATTCTTCTAATTTGGGAATATCCTTTGCAGAAATAACATTTTCTACTAAGAATGGAGTCAAACTTTCCTTAACAGAAAGTTTTTCTTCAGTCAAAGGTGTAGAATGTCTTGGCATATGTGGTTCATGATTCTTGTGAATTTGTTCCACACTTGCAATTATCTCATCCTTTAATTTCTGCCTTTCACTGTAACTTTTTGCTAAATGTATAGCAAATTGATTGGTTTTTTCAACTATTTGTAAGACATGGTCTTCAAGAGTTTTAAGTCTATCATTTACTTTAAAAATGGAAAGATCCTCTGTTTCATTATTCTGAATTTGACATTGGTTCTCAATTCTTTCACAAGCATTGCCAATTGACTCAAGGGTGACAGTTGTCAATTGATGCCAATCAGAATGTTGCTTGTCACTTTTCTTTAAATCATTGATGTCTAATGCAATTTGCTTTAACTTTGACTCAAGTTTGCCAATTTCTACACTAATACTTCTATGTACATCAGTTATTTGTGTGGAAAAGTCCTGTTCATCCTTTCCTGCTCTTTGGCTGTGAATTCCATAAGAGTTCTGGCCATATTGAAGACACTGTCCACGGCTGAAGGTTCCAATCTGGGGATCCTGTACCCTTGTGGGTAAGGTCTGTTCCAATTGGCTTTGCCTTTGCCCTTGCCTTGATGGTTCTTGGGACCTCTCTGTTTCTTTTGAGGTCCTTTGGGCTTGTCCTTGGATGCTTCTGGAGCTGGTTTGGAGCTGGTAGATGCCACTGGTGCCTCTGTCTCCCAAGTTGGAGTCATTTCCAACTCTTTCTTTTAGTCTATGGATAAAAGACTCTGGTTCTTCAACCAATTCTTTATCTTTTTGACCTTGTCTTTGCAAGACAGGGGGCTCCATCCTCCTAAGAGTTCTATGGTCTTCTCCTGACCCAGAAAGCTCTTGATGTGTAAGTAGGAGTTCATGGCCCCCTGCCAAAGGCTTGGGCAGATTTCCCACTCCTCCTCTTTGGCTTCTCTGAACCAATTTCTGTACTGGCTCTGATATATTTCTATTGCTGCCACTTGAAAATGGTTCAGCCCTGGAAATATTATCATAAATTAGTTCAGGCTCAGAATTTATGTCAAAATCTGTTGGTACAGACCTTGGGGAATGGGGGGCAACTCTGGCATCCTCCAAATGTGTCTTTCTTGTGGAAGATTTGGCACTTCTGGATTTGGTCTTGCCTCTTCCTTGTCCACATCCATCTTGTTGGACTGAATAGTTGCTTCCATTTCTGGTATGCACCATTTTCATGTCAATTTAAGGATAAAAGGTGAAAATATAAGATAAAATACACACCTTTTGGTGGTAATTTAGCTTTTTCTGAGTTGAATAAAGTGCCTCTTTTAGCAATTTGCACCTCAATACTGTCTTCAGATTCTGCTTCTGAAGATTCTGGACTAGTGATATATCTTTTACTGAGTCTGTTGCCAGCTGCACAGTATTTGATTAAGGACACTAAGAAAATTATAAAAGAGAAAAAATTATTTTTTATACTTTTTAAAATATTTTTAAAGATTTTTTATAAGTTTTATATTTTTTAATATTAAAAAAATTATTGTTTTTAAAGAAAAAAATTAAAATTTAAGATTTTGAATGAAAATTAATTCAGAGTAACTCAAAGAATAATTTTATAAGTTTTTAGATGTGAAAAAGCCACGTGTAAAAACAGTATAAAATTAAACCAAATTCCTCAATGAAAAAGATTTTAAAACAATTTCAAAAATAAAAATATTTTAACTTCAAATTGAAAGAAAAAAAATTAATTAAATTAATATATTTTAGAGCTTAAAAATATATTAATTAAGGGTACAAGGTTCAAAAAAACACGGCCAGGCCCCCAAATGTAAGATGTGACTATGAAACTGATGATAATATTACTATTAATCAACAGTACTATGTCTGTTCTTATGAAATATAATAATAAAAATTATTATAACCACAATTAAATAATTATAAAATTATTTCTTTCATGTGTTATACACTACTAGTGATTATAACAGTGAGCAGTAATTGTCTACAAGAATCAATTACAAGAAGAATTTAATAAAAACTTCTGTTATTAAAATAATAAAATTATTTTAATATATAATTATCTTTTGCAAGAATAATTAGAAAGATAATTCTTGAAGAAAATTATTACTAGAGAAAAACTTTAAGAATTAAAAATAAATGACTCACTAATACTCCAAAGAACTTATTGATAGATAAAAGTAGAGAAATTTGACGTAGAATTGTGGATTCCAGGGATCAAAAGGATTTATAACAGTATTACAACAATATATAGTTGGATTCTATGATTTCACGTCTTTCTGGTTGATTCTGAAAGATTTAAAACACTTAAGAATAGCTGTAACTAATACTTACTTGTTGGTAATAATGATTTAATAAATTGATAAGATGATGATGTGGAAAAAACAGCAAGAGGAGGCCTCTTTTAAGTCAACAACAGCTCACACAGGCGTGCCATGGAGTAAACTGAAAAACAAGTGAGTGAGAAAACAATAAACCTTTTTGGTTTATTGATTGCATCATTATTTGTCACGTAACATTATCATAATTACTTATTTGATGCTTTTATGTGACTACCAACCCCAATATGGTTAAGAATAAAAGGAGTAACATCTGTAAATCTTCTTTTATTCCAAAATAATCATTGATTTGCCAAAGTTATCAATGTTATTGCCAATTTCATCACAGGTTGTAATTACTGTGAATTTTTGAAGATTCAGTGTTTCACGTAGAATAGCCAAAAATGGACTGTAAGTAAAACTTTTAATTTTACTAGTAAAACTGTAATTATTTTTGGTTGTACCATAGATAATACAGTTCTCCTTTAGTACTGAAAGTTTCAGAAGGATTCATTAAGAATTGTATTTTTAATGAATTTTTGAGGTTTTTACCTCATTTCTACGTAGAATTGCAAATAGCAGTGTTTTGCTGGTTTCTATGAGGTAAATCAATGAATATGAGTCCCAAAAGGGTTTTAATTACTCTTTTGGGGTTTATCCATGGAAAGTCATTAGTAATTGACATGGTTACAGGAGTGTAAGTAGCTTATTACCTCCTTGGCACGTCAAAATAGCAGGTTATTTGCTATTTTCTTATGATTTACAGTATATGTAACTTGGTAACCAAGTTCCCAAAGAGGTTTAGTTTACCAATTGGGCTAGGATGAGCCATGGAACCAAGCTTTGGAGCTATCCACGCCTCTGGGGCCTCAGAAGTTGGGTACCCTGGCTCTCT
Organism: Austropuccinia psidii; assembly: GCA_023105745.1. Lineage (NCBI taxonomy): Eukaryota > Fungi > Basidiomycota > Pucciniomycetes > Pucciniales > Sphaerophragmiaceae > Austropuccinia > Austropuccinia psidii. The sequence continues at coordinate 55,183,176 of JALGQZ010000004.1, forward strand.
TTGATGTCTTTTGTGCCCCTTGCCTATTTTTCACGTCAAAATAGAAATTTAAGCGTAAAGTGAGATATCCACTATGGGTGTACCAAAAGTGCATGTAAGAATACCATAATATTAAGTGTTCAAAACATGCATAACACTATTCTTAGTGTATATGTAACATGGGATTCCTCACATCCCCCTTATTTTGGCGTGAAATTAAGAAAAACAAAATTTTGACGGATCTTTTATGTGGTATTGATGATGTGGTGTTGAAGTATTTTCCATTTTACCACCTCAAAGAGTTAATTTGAGCTTATTCACTCTATGGAGCTACCCTAGGTGAATTTTTGTGTAGAATCCAAATCTGGCCTTAAATCCATGGATTTACTTACTCAATAAAAAGTTATTCAACTTTTCTTAAATCAAAAATAATAAAATTTGAATATATGCATGACTTATGAGGTATGCATTATTCAGAATTTATTTTTAAGATAATTGTGGCCTATTTGGGTATGTAAAATATACCTCAAGGCTCACAGTCTTCCATTGCTGAGGCAACCTGAGGTGATATGCATGGTTGCCAATCTTCTTGAGAAATTCAAAGGGTCCCAGCCATCTTTCTGAAAGCTTTTTGGTGGGTCTTGTTGTCTTGATGCTCTTGGAAGCTAGCCATACTTTGTCCCCAGGTTGGAAATCAGGTGGAATTTCTCTATTTCTATCTGCATACTTCTTAAAACGCTTTATTACTGACTCTAATTTTTCTTTGACAACTTGCTGTACTGATTGGAGTTTTGATGATAACTTTCCAGCAGGTGTATCTTGAGAAATGTGAATTGAATCAAAGCTGGGATTTCTTCCATAAATAGTGAAAAATGGAGACTGTTTTGTTGATGAATGTTCTGCATTATTAGAGGAAAATTCAGCCAGAGGGAGCCAGGTGTACCAGTCATCTTGATGAAAGCTGACATACATCCAAAGGTACTGTTCTAGTATCTGATTTACCCTCTCTGTCTGTCCATCTGTTTCAGGGTGAAAGGCAGTTGAAAGATCTCTTGATATCTTGAGCTGCTGACACAATTGAGTCCAAAATGATGAAACAAATAAGGATCCTCTATCACTGACAATACTGACTGGAAGTTCATACTTGGAAAATACATGACTAATGAAGATTTGAGCTAAGTCCAGAGCAGTGATTGTTCCATAAGTTGGAATGAAGATTGCAATTTTTGAGAATCTGCCCACAACTACTAAAATTGAATCAAAGTTGTTTGACAGTGGCAATTGAGTGATGAAGTCCATTGATAATAAATTCCAAGGACCAGACGGAATTGAAAGAGGCTTGAGTAATCCAAAATTCGTGTGATGAATGTTCTTGTTTCTTGAACATTGCTGACATGAGGACACATAGTCCTTGATGAATTGATTCATGCCAGCCCAACAAAAATCCCTCTTGATGAGCTTGAGGGTCTTCTCCTGGCCAGGATGGCCAGCCAACGGTAAGTCCTGACCCTTTTGAAGAATGTCCAATTGAATTTCATGATTGCTTGGAATGACTACTCTATCTTTGAACAATAATAATTTTGCTTGAGGTTCAAGAGAATAGTTTGGACCTGAGTCACCACTTGCTAGTTGCTTGAGTATTTCTTTATAGTCTTTGTCTTGCCATACTTCTTTTTGAATCTTGTCCACTAAATCTGAGAAAAGTTCCACTCTGATTGAGAAGAACCTTGACTCTTTAATTCCATCTTGCTTAAGTACTTGATGAAAACTTTGAGGATTCTTGCTGCTGAAATCCACCCCCCTCTCTGGGTACATGTCATCCCGACGTGACAAGGCATCTGGTAAAGTGGCCAGCCTGCCTGGGCAGTAAGTGATAGTGAAATGAAATTCTGAGAGAAATTCAGCCCAACGGGCCTGACGACGAGTAAGAAATTTGGAAGACATGCAATACTGCAAGGAAGAGTGGTCTGTCAAGACCTCAAAAGGATTGGAAAGAGAAAGAAGGAATGCTCTCCAGCGCTTGAGAGCCCAAAATATGCCAAGGAGCTCCTTGTCATGAATTTCATAGTTGAGTTCAGCTGGTAAGAGCTTGCGACTAGCAAATGCATTGGGAAGCTTTCCTGAGTCATTCACCTGACTCAGTATGGCGCCCAATGCATAATCAGAAGCATCAGTCTCTACAATAGTAGGTAGAGATGGATTGAAATGGGATAAGATAGGAACAGAGGTGAAAGCTTCTTTGAGTGCTTGAAACTGACTAAGAGCTTCCTCATTGAAGATAAAGGGAAAATCTTTTTTCAGAAGGGAAGTGAGAGAAGGGATTTTTTTGGAATAATTTTTAATGAAACAACAATAAAAATCGGCAAAGCCAAGAAAAGATTGAAGGGCCTTGATGTTCCTGGGCTGAGGCCAATTGAGGATTTGCTGAACTTTTGAAGAAACCAGCTTGAGGCCATCACTTGAAACAACATAGCCCAAGTATTCCACACTTGAGGCATGGAATACACACTTGGAGGCTTTGGCAAAAAAAATATTTTCTCTGAGTCTTTGGAGGACAGAGGTCACATGTTTGACATGTTCTTCCTCAGAACTTGAGAATACCATAATCTCATCTAGATAAACCACAACAAACACATCCAAAAAATCTGCAAAGATATCATTCACTAGATTTTGGAAAGAAGAAGGAGCATTGGTCAAACCAAATGGCATGACCAAATACTCATAACTACCATATTTGGTTCTAAAGGCAGTTAAGTGCTCATCCCCCTATTTGATTCTCCGAAGGTTATATGCACCACGCAAATATATCTTGGAGAAGATAGTGGACCCATTGAATATGGTAAGAAGCTGGTTCATAGGAGGAACAGGGTATCGGTTCTTCCTAGTGACAGCATTGAGTTTGCAGTACTCAACACACAAACAAAGACATCCATCCTTTTTCTTGACAAAAAGGACAGGTGCTCTTGTTGAAAAGGAGCTTGGTCTAATGAAACCTTTCTCTAAATTCTCTGAAATGCAGGCCCGCAGTGTTTCTGACTCTTGATTTGACAATGAGTAGATAACACCAATTGGAGGTAGAAGACCCTCCAATTCAATATGGTGATCACAGGCGCGGTGTGGAGGAAGTTTCTCAGCTTTCACCTTGGAGAATACATCCAAATATTGGTGATAAGCAGGAGGGACTACCTTCAACACGGTTTCAATTTCTTCAGGCTCTTCCTCCCCATCCCACTGCTCCTCCAGGGATGCATGAAAAGATAAGGGAGGAAGGTCCATATCCCCTTGAAAGAGATGAAGTGAAGATATGGCAACATCTTCTCCAACATCCTTTATCTCTTTGAATTCTTCATCTCTTAATGGAAGTACTGACTGAGAGGGAATAATGGAAGGGATATGGACAGAAGAAGGAAGGGAAGGTGTCCTAAGTTCACCAACCAGAGCAACACTGTTGACAGCAGTGGTTAAGTCATTACTAGTAGAAGGAATAATACCACTAGAATCCTTATTTATAGAATCATAGGTGATCAATCAATTTTTCCAATCAATAATGGGATTAAAATGGTAAAGGAAATCATAGCCCAATATCAGGTCTTCTCCCTTGGGTGAATCTATGATAAAGAAGTCCCATTCAAGGCTTGGGAAGGAAGGCAAGTCAACTACCCACTTGGTATAATGGGTGATGAAAAAGGCAGGGGATTCATTAGAATTCAAAATGAAAAGCAGAATCTTTCCAGGGAGCTCTGACAGAGTCAATGAATACTTGAGAACAAAATTCTTTGCAATAAAAGAGTTTGTAGCACCAGAATCAATGAGAATACTATAAAAAATATCAGAGACAGAAGAGAAAATAAGAAATTTTAAAGATTTCTTGACACTAGTATTCAGAGTGCACAATTGTGCTCTTGAAGGAAATAAGTGAGAACCATTGAACACATCATGATCCCCACTCATGCTTTTCCCTGCTTGCTAGGGAAGCCTCTTGATGATGCCCCAGGCTTGTTCTGAGGTCTCTTGAAGCATTTTTCAATTGGGTGTTTTCCACCACAATAAGTACACAACCCCTCTTTAATCCTCCTCTGCAGTTCAGAACCAATTAATTTATTGTCCTTATTAAGCAAGGCGGCGTGAGGCTTGTCCTTTGAACCTTGAAACTGATTTCCCTTCTTGTTCTTCTTCTGATGAGGCCTCTTTGAAGATGAGTCTTTAGGAGGCCTAGATTGATTGGGTCCATTGACTGGATGCTTCTTCTCTTTATTGCCACCCTTTTCTTTTTGCCTCTCCTGATATCTTGTGTCTAATTCTAAAGTGAAATCCATAAGTTCTTGAAGAGTATTAAAGTTTCCAGGGTGAGAAGCCAACTAATCCAAAATCTTGATGCCAATCCTCTTCTGTAAACATGGATATAAGCTCTTTCCCCCCAATCTCCAATTCTTGACATTAAGCTTCTGAAATCTGCAATGTACAAGGAGACATGACCACTTTCCTTCATCCTCAAATTGTCCAACTCTTGTTCAGCTTTCCTGACTTCATTGGGGTCACCGAACAGAGTGAATAATTGAGATTCAAATAATGGCCAATTATTGAGGAGGTAGGAAGGGTCTTCATTGGAAATATTTGAGAGATAGGGTTCAATCCACTTTCCAGCTCTACCAGTGAGAAAAGAAGTTGAGTAAAGAACTTTCTTCCTGTCAGAGAAGAAATTTGCTAGATCATTATGAAAGATTAATTGACAAGATTGGATAAATCCTCTCAATTTATGAGCTTGAGTACCATCAAAAGGATCAGGTGCCTTCATGGATGGAGTCTTGAAAGCAGGGGCTTTTTAGTTGTACCTGGGAGCAACTGCTTGAATGAGTTGCCCCATGAATTGAGTCATCTGCTCCATCATCTTGAGGAGACTTGGATCAGTTTGAGAGACAAGAGGTTGACTAGAAAGGGCTAGATTAGAACCCTGAGACACCTCTGGAGCATTTGCCAAGGCCTCTGCCCCTTCAGTTTCCCCAGAATCTTCCTCTTCCACAGACTCTTCCCCCTCTTCATCTTCAACTTCCCCTTGTCGTGCTCTTGCACCTTCAGACATGCCAGGGTAGCCACCCGAAAGTCCAGAAAAGGATCTTGATCTTTTAGATTTCATTCCACCTCTTCTTGAGGGTGCTGCTCCTTCCATTGGTGGTCCTCTGTCCAAGTTTGCACTCAGTTGATGAACAGATGGTGTGCGGTCAAGAGGAGCCCTTGCTGTAGGAGTGAGAACAGCTTGAATTCTTTGGTATCTAGTATTTTTGGCTGGGGGGCTATGCTGAACTGGCATTTTGAATAAAGGGAAATAAAACTTGATGGTATGAGAACAGAAATCAAAACTTGGCCAAAGCAATCACAATAAAATCTTGATGAATCTTGAGGAATCAATTCAATTCTTGAGGTGAAATCAAATTCAGTCAACAGTCAAATCAATTCACACAATCAACAATCAATTCAAACCAAATCTCAATAATCAATCAATCAACAAATCAGTGTCTTCAATATGAAATCACGGTCTTGAGGAATCAATCAATCAATTTAAAATCTTCAGAAATCAATTCAATATCTTGATGCGTCAAAATCAGTCAATAATAAAAATCAATTCTTGAGGATCAATAAAATATCTTGAGGATTCAAAGTCAATCAATAATCAAAATCAGGTCTTGAGGATCAATCAATATCTTGAGAAGTCAAAGTCAATCAATTTAATCCAAATAAGAATCCTGAGCCGCTGAATCAATAATCCAATGAATCCCAATTAATAATCCAATCAATTAAACCAATGACTCACCCCTGAATAAGTGTCAGGGTGAGTCTATGATAAAGGTGTATACAAGTATTTACAAGCTTTAACTATGACTGTGACACGGTAAAAATGGTTTTGAAAGATGATGGAGTTGATAATAATTGATTGTTTTAAGATATTAAGGGCTTTACTATAGAGATATAGTGGTGGTGAGCGCTGTTGAAAGCCCTGGGTGCAACTTTTACCTGTTGGGTTACAATAATAAAAGCTACAATACTTAAATTTAAAGTAAACCTGATTATTTTCCAAGAGTATAACTGTTTTGGACAGTTGTACTACGTAGGAATTAAAGAGCAGGATGGGGAGACAAATTCTGGCTGTGAAAAGCCTCCTTTTTATCCTGAAATGGGGTGGAAAGGGTGCTAGACCTTTCCACGTAGAGGAAGTGAAGATTTTTTCACTTTCTAGTACTGGCTTGTGGTTTGCAGACAGCCTGTATAACCTGCATTGGGCTCAGATGTGGTTTTGAAACCACATCTGGGCAGTTTTCACCAATACAGGGTGAAAAGTTTCATCTGGGGACCTCACAGCCTGATTCTGACGTGTATGACGCATAGAATGCTGTACAGAAACTGTATGGGACGTCAGTATTGGCTGAAGTATGAGGTATTGAAGTAAAAACATGCTTCTTCATCTTTTTGACACCTCATATTCATGATTATGGGATATTATCCCATGGTAAGGCTGTATATGACAGCAGGTGGGAATTTGACCTTAAAACAGCCATAACTTTGTCAATTCTTGAGATATAAACCTTGAAATTGGTTCAGTGTGTAGCCCTGTATGTGCTCTACACAATGGTACCTCATTTGATATGGGTATCATTAAATATGGCAACGTTATCCCATGTACAAGAGTTTTGTACATTTGCATGTTTTAGGCAAAAAGCTGTATTGAGCTTGTTTGCCCCATAACTTCTGCAGTAGTTGAGATATGGCGAATTGGATGACACCATCAGATAGCCCTGATTGTGCTCTTTCCAAACTGACCCCATTTCAGGTATCCCACACTAAACTGTAGAAGTTAGATGAGAGGTGAATGCTTTGTTCATCCTTATTTGGCCTGAAATTGACCATAACTCCAGTAATATTGGTCCTAGCTCAGTTTGGCTGGTATCATTGGATAGCCCTGGCGTAGAGCTTCATTTCGAATACCCATTTGATGGGGTTAAGCCTCTCCTTCTATATTTTAGATGAGAGGTGAAAATTAAGGTTTATGCTCAGCAATAACTTTGAGCAGGAATAACTTTGTTATTTCTAGTCCTATGGTGATGGGAGTTATATTTTCAGGAAGAGGTGAGTTTCCTCTTTCTTTTGATACCATTTGAGCTGATTTGGCTCAGCTCCATGTTTTGGTGGTATCTTGGCTATACCATTGGTTTATGGTATTTTGGCTGTCATGCTTGTGCTCTGGTTTTGAGTCACAGGCTGACGATAAGACCTGAATGAGAACACAGAGAAAATTGATTTGATAAAATGAAATGAGACAAATGAAATGGTCAGCAATGATTAAGAAAGAAGAACAATCAATTTCATATGAATGAAATGAATGAGATGAAATTGATGAGAGAGAAAAATCATAATCATTAAAGATCATTAAATCATAAAAGAGATCATAATTGATGATGAGAGAAAATGAATATAAATGAATGAAAAGAAATAATCAAATATGAGTTAATTAATTTAATGTCACAGGGGCTCTTTGAAGTGAAGAGGGCCTGGCACTCAGTAAACTGGGACTCACTTATGGAGGGCTCAAAGATATGATAAGAATGGATACACTTAAGAGTGTTAAGGATTAATTACTAAAAGAAGAAATATAAGAAAAGCAGCAACAAAGAAATAAGAGTAAGAAATAGAAGAGCCAACCACAAACAAGTCCAAGTCCACTGTTTCAACCTGTCAGAATGCAAAGAGAAAGGTCAATAAGGATATGGCCACCCAACTCATATTGTACAGGCAAAGAGAAAATGCAAAGACTAACTTAGAATTAAATAATTATAATACCCAAAATATAAGGATAAGAATAATTTTAAAATAATAAATAAACTAAATTAATTAACTGGGGAAAAGTCCCCAGGGGGGAGAAAGAGGGGCTGGTATATGTGAGAATCACCAGCCCTGATCCAGAGGAAGAATTTTCATGAGAATAATTGATGATTGGATTGAGTCTGGCCAATAAAGGTCCTGTACAGCTGTACAGAACCTGTACAAGAGGTGTGGTGTATTTGAGTGATCGCACAGTTTCATACTGGTGTATTTAAACTGTATTGGGTGAATCCAACCTGCACAAGTATTGACAGGCTGTATTGATGTACCAAACTGTATGCATGTTTCAGAATGAAGATTGCTGAAACTGAATGCTAATGCAGATACTGGATTTGCTGATTTGAGGTGTTTGAGTGGGTGTATGAAGGAATACCCTTACCCCTGACGGATGGTTGTTACAGAAGAGGTTTAAGTACTGATGAGTAAAATGGAAGGGGAGAGAGAATTAAAGAACAAAGAAAGAGAGTGAGATAGTAATGAGAGTGGATAACTGGTTGTAGTGTTTTTGATGGTAGTTGTAAGTGGTTAGGTTAGAGATTGCAAGGTAGTGAAAGAAGAGGAGGTTGGAAATAATTTTATTTGAATTAATGGAACCTTCTGGTGGAAGGTTCTGATTCGCTATAGATTTCAACAGCCTCCCTTGTGAAGAACAGGGGAGTAGAAGGTTCTGATTTGCTATAGATTTCAACAGCCTCCCTTGTGAAGAACAGGGGAGTAGGAGGGTACCTGCATTATTCCATCACAAAGGTCCATGTGATGTCACATCACATATTCTTGGTTTATTTTAAATCACATTTCTTTGGTGATCTTTTCCCCATGTGATTTTATATAGACCTAGATAGAACTGATGCAATAATTCTGATTAAGTAAACAGAGGTATGATTTATTTTGCATAAACCTCAGGTGTTTGATTTAATATCAACCATAGGTTGAGGTAATATCAACCATAGGGTGATGTAATAGCAACCATAGGTTGATGTACTATCAACCATAGGTTGATGTAATATCAACCATAGGTTGATGTAATATCAACCATAGGTTGTTGCAATATCAACCATAGGTTGATGTAATATCCACCATAGGTTGATGTAATATCAACCATAGGTTGATGTAATATCAACCATAGGTTGATGTAATATCAACCATAGGTTGATGTAATATCAAACATAGGTTGATGTAATATCAAACATAGGTTGATGTAATATCAACCATAGGTTGATGTAATATCAACCATAGGTTGATGTAATATCAACCATAGGTTGATGTAATATCAACCATAGGTTGATGTAATATCAACCATAGGTTGATGTAATATCAACCATAGGTTGATGTAATATCAACCATAGGTTGATGTAATATCAACCATAGGTTGATGTAATATCAACCATAGGTTGATGTAATATCAACCATAGGTTGATGTAATATCAACCATAGGTTGATGTAATATCAACCATAGGTTGATGTAATATCAACCATAGGTTGATGTAATATCAACCATAGGTTGATCTAATATCAACCTATGGTTGATCTAATATCAACCTATTGTTGATCTAATATCAACCTATGGTTGATCTAATATCAACCTATGGTTGATCTAATATCAACCTATGGTTGATCTAATATCAACCTATGGTTCATCTAATATCAACCATAGGTTGATGTAATATCAACCATAGGTTGATGGAATATCAACCATAGGTTGATGGAATATCAACCATAGGTTGATGGAATATCAACCATAGGTTGATGGAATATCAACCATAGGTTGATGGAATATCAACCATAGGTTGATTGAATATCAACCTATGGTTGATGTAATATCAACCATAGGTTGATGTAATATCAACCATAGGTTGATGTAATATCAACCATAGGTTGATGTAATATCAACCATAGGTTGATGTAATATCAACCATAGGTTGATGTAATATCAACCATAGGTTGATGTAATATCAACCATAGGTTGATCTAATATCAACCTATGGTTGATCTAATATCAACCTATTGTTCATCTAATATCAACCTATGGTTGATCTAATATCAACCTATGGTTGATTTAATATCAACCTATGGTTCATCTAATATCAACCATAGGTTGATGTAATATCAACCATAGGTTGATGTAATATCAACCATAGGTTGATGGAATATCAACCATAGGTTGATGGAATATCAACCATAGGTTGATGGAATATCAACCATAGGTTGATGGAATATCAACCATAGGTTGATGGAATATCAACCATAGGTTGATGGAATATCAACCATAGGTTGATTGAATATCAACCTATGGTTGATGTAATATCAACCATAGGTTGATGTAATATCAACCATAGGTTGATGTAATATCAACCATAGGTTGATGTAATATCAACCTATGGTTGATCTAATATCAACCTATGGTTGATCTAATATCAACCTATTGTTGATCTAATATCAACCTATGGTTGATCTAATATCAACCTATGGTTGATCTAATATCAACCTATGGTTGATCTAATATCAACCTATGGTTGATCTAATATCAACCTATGGTTGATCTAATATCAACCTATGGTTGATCTAATATCAACCTATGGTTGATCTAATATCAACATATTGTTGATCTAATATCAACCTATGGTTGATCTAATATCAACCTATGGTTGATCTAATATCAACCTATGGTTCATCTAATATCAACCTATGGTTCATCTAATATCAACCTATGGTTCATCTAATATCAACCATAGGTTGATGTAATATCAACCATAGGTTGATGGAATATCAACCATAGGTTGATGGAATATCAACCATAGGTTGATTGAATATCAACCTATGGTTTATGTAATATCAACCATAGGTCGATCTAATATCAACCTATGGTTTACCTAATATCAACCTATGGTTGATCTCACATCAACCTATGGTTGATCTAATATCAACCTATGGTTGATATAATCTCAACCTACGGTTGATTTATCACAAATTTGACAGGTTGATGTAATATAAACCATAGGTTGGTTACCATGGCCCATGTGATTGTTATTAAGTTGACTGTGCGATTGATAATTATATGAACCATACTTCAAAAGGTGTATTGGCTATCGTTGAGATCAAATTAACTAGAGCGTGGTATTAAACCAAGAGTATGGTAATATTGTTAAAAATGAAGAGAGAAAAGGTTTAAGGTTAGTCTCTCCCAGCTCAAAATGATTCTTGACCAAGAAACGTACATTAACATAATGCACAGGAATTTACACACAACATCAAAACGAACCCAGTTAACCAAAAGGGGGAAAACAACCTCAACCAATAAGGAGTCTGGAAGTGATTCAAACTTGTCTTATTTCTTGTTACATCTTCTTTTTTTGTTGTTGCATCTGTAGCTGCTTGGTTTAGTTTTTGCTGCTTGTTTACTTATTGTCCATATTACTGCTTGCATCCGAAGCTGATTGAGTCTTTGTCATCACTACTATTACCTGTTTGTTGCCCATAGGACTTACCCTCCACCCTCAGGTAAAGCGTACCCTTTTTGTTATGCCTTCGGACTGATAGTTAATAAAGATCTTTGTTTGTAAAATCTCACAAAAATTAAATCAAAGATACACTGGTAATTATTTGATTACGGCAAAAACACAATTGTCAGAATCTGTTGAAGACAATGTAGGTTAGACATGGTTGATTTAAGGTACCTTTAAACAACAAATAAGGACTTACCCTCATAGGGTGGCTGTATTTGCATTTCTGATGTTGGGATGGTCTAAGACTCTTGATCTGATCATAAAGAAGGTGGCCTTTACTTGATTTTGACTGAAATAATCCCATAAGCTAACTGAGTTTTCTGTTGGATTGTCATTATAAAAGAGGCCCCAAGTCTTTGTGACAGGACAGGTAGTGATGGCTTCCTTGCTGGTACAACTCTTGGAATTTGACTAATGATCGCCGTCGGGTCCTGCTTTGAAAATTACAGAAGCGTACGTTGCATTCTGACAACCACCAATGCCTTGGACCGGAATGGCAGGGATTCAGTGCAAATTAGTTTTTTTAACCATTCCTTGACTACAGGTGATTGACTAAAAGGTATTCCCAGGAGCAGGATATTTTGAAAGGTCTAAACGGAAAATGAAAGAACTACTCAAGGAAGAATCAGAGAAACATTCTTAAAGCCTTGTGTGAGGGGGAACAAATTTTGAAATGTAATAATGAGCACCAAATCTAATGTTGAAAGGAAGGACAAATTAAAACCAATAAAGTATTGGGTATGTTGATGGGCACTCTAAAAGATTCAAAAGATAAGTAGACTTAAAGCTATGTTTCAAGGACCCAAGGTAATAAAAAACTGAAAGGAGCTAAAACGTTATGAGCAAGTTCTCTCTAAAAGGAGGCTATGAAAAGGGCTGAAAAAACTCTTGTATGCTGAAAGCCATTGGCTTCTTAATTTTTTGTTATTCATACGCTGGTCTGTAGTGTTGTCTTTGTTTATTACACTTTCAAAGAATAGAAATTTCTCCATTGTATTGCAAGGAGAAATCAAAGGAAGTGCTTTGACTTATTCTTTATCTCAAATTTCTACAAGCCGACTTGCCTTTGTCTATTTGATACCAATAATTTTGCTTGAATTTACTCTATTCACAAAGAAGAGTATTAATTGAAGAGCTTAAAAACATTACTCTTTGATTTCGAAATGAAGATGAAAATTCAAACGATTGTAATTTATAAAAACAACATACTTCATAAAAAATCAATCTATTTGAAATCATCATTGATAATAATAGTACAAATAAAATTTTCGTAATTGAATCAACTTCTTATTTTCAAAGAAATGTATTTTCCAAACTAAATAGTGCAATATATGACAATATAGTAATGAAAAAGATTCAATTTATCCCCAAAAAACCTTACTTTTTTCTTCTAATTATTAATTTGAAAGATAATTATACTTTATGAAGCCTCTTCATTGCAGATTAAGAAAATTTCATATATAATAATTTCTTTCAATGAGTTTTTCCTTGAAAAAACATTTTTTCCTAATAATGATAACAATATTGATATAAAAATAGCTATTATTTTAGCATTATATATTGGGTAAATTAAATAAATAGGAACAAAATGTGTTCCAAAAATAATTATTTATTCCCATAAAACATTTGGGCTAAATTTCAAAACAAAATGAAAATTTACTACTTATTTTTGCTTAAAAAAAGCTGAAACATAGATACTAACAATTGAAGGTTAGAAATTCAAACTATTTTTTGAAATACAATGAAATCAAATTGCAAAACATAATTGTTATTTTTTTGAAACAATTAAATAAAATAAAGGTTTTAAAAGAATTTCCATTTAAACTCCCTCTTTAACTTTTATATGACAGAAAACGAGTTTATGATATAAAGGCTTTCAAAAGTATTTTTTCAATTGTGAAAATTTGTTTTTAGTAAGTTAAATATAATTGGCCATTTTCTTTTTGGGAATCTGAGATATTAATCCCAAAAGAATCATAAGCAAGTTAAAATAACCAAAACAAAGTTTATTTGTGTTTTTACTTTTGTTAAAATAGTCTTCATTTTAATTTATGTATAAGAATTTAACCAATTTTTTACAAAGAAGGATTGTTTTTTTAAGATATCTTTTTGCGTGAACAATAGTATTTTCTAAGAAATTCATGTTTTCTTCCCACTAATAGCAATTCATTAGTAGATATAAGGTCTGTGGGAAAATACACGTTCTAGTGAGGAATAGATGGTTTTCTATTGAGTGAATTACTATGCTTAAGTAGAACATTCATAAATAAATCAAAAAAATCAGTTGATAAAAATAATGAAAAAATCAAGTTATACTGTTTCAAAGAGAAAATTTTGCATTTAAAAAATTTCTTTAATACTTTAATTTACAGGATCATAAAATAATATACCATTTGGGGTTTATTAAGGTTTTGGAATAACCATTTACTAATATAACTTGAAAGGCTAGATAAATTTTACATTTGTTGATAGGTACCTCTGTCTGAAAAAACATTTTTGGGGTCAGTATTACTCAGTATATAATGATCATCTTATCTTTGAGAAATGCAGAGGTTTCTTTCAAATCTGTTACAAGTTGAAACAACTTATTATTAACAGTTATAAAATGGAAACATAAAAAACAAATTTCATAATACACCTCTTCAATACTTTTTTGAGAGAATTCCTACATTTATTTGATGGAAACAATGTAAGAATGAGTTTCTCTTCAATAGATTCAATGACAATTGATGAAAATATATTATTCAATATGAATTTTCCCAATGATTTGACAAGCCAACAATCAAGAAAATGGTTAGCTTCAGCAAATTTTGGCTAGTTGCACATTTTGCAAACAACTTTGAACATTGTTCAGACCTCTTTGAGGCTTATTCAAACCTTTCAGCATTTTTGAAACCTCTATAAGCACGGTTCAAGACTCATTGGACATTGTTGGAACTTTTTGAGGCTTTTCCAGACCTCTTTGAACATTTCTCAAATCTCATTGAACATTGTTCAAATGACAAAGACTCAATCAGCTTCGGATGCAAGCAGTAATATGGACAAGAAGTAAACAAGCAGCAAAAACTAAACCAAGCAGCTACAGATGCAACAACAAAAAAAGAAGATGTAACAAGAAATAAGACAAGCTTGAATCACTTCCAGACTCCTTTTTGGTTGAGGTTGTTTTTTCCCTTTTGGTTAACTGGGTTCGTTTTGATGTTGTGTGTAAATTCCTGTGCATTATGTTAATGTACGTTTCTTGGTCAAGAATCATTTTGAGCTGGGAGAGACTAACCTTAAACCTTTTCTCTCTTCGTTTTTAACAATATTACCATACTCTTGGTTTAATACCACGCTCTAGTTAATTTGATCTCAACGATAGCCAATACACCTTTTGAAGTATGGTTCATATAATTATCAATCGCACGGTCAACTTAATAACAATCACATGGGCCATGGTCATCAACCTATGGTTTATATTACATCAACCTGTCAAATTTGTGATAAATAAACCGTAGGTTGAGATTACATCAACCATAGGTTGATATTAGATCAACCATAGGTTGCTATTAGATCAACCATAGGTTGCTATTAGATCAACCATAGGTTGATATTAGATCAACCATAGGTTGCTATTAGATCAACCATAGGTTGATATTAGATCAACCATAGGTTAATATTAGATCAACCATAGGTTGATATTGGATCAACCATAGGTTGATATTAGATCAACCATAGGTTGATATTAGATCAACCATAGTTTGATATTAGATCAACCATAGGTTGATATTAGATCAACCATAGGTTGATATTAGATCAACCATAGGTTGATATTAGATCAACCATAGGTTGATATTAGATCAACCATAGGTTGATATTAGATCAACCATAGGTTGATATTAGATCAACCATAGGTTGATATTAGATCAACCATAGGTTGATATTAGATCAACCATAGGTTGATATTAGATCAACCATAGGTTGATATTAGATCAACCATAGGTTGATATTAGATCAACCATAGGTTGATATTAGATCAACCATAGGTTGATATTAGATCAACCAAAGGTTGATATTAGATCAACCAAAGGTTGATATTAGATCAACCATAGGTTGATATTAGGTCAACCATAGGTTGATATTAGATCAACCATAGGTTGATATTAGATCAACCATAGGTTGATATTAGATCAACCATAGGTTGATATTAGATCAACCATAGGTTGATATTAGATAAACCATAGGTTGATATTACATCTACCTATGGTTGAGATTACATCAACCTATGGTTGATATTACATCAACCTATGGTTGATCTTACATCACCCGATGGTTGATATTAAACCAAACACCTGAGGCTTATGCAAAATAAACCATACTTCTGTTTACTTAATCAGAATTATTGCATCAGTGTCACAGGGGCTCTTGGAAGAAGAGGGCCTGGCACTCAGGAATCAAGAACTCACTTGGAGGGCTCCAAAGATAAAAGAATAACAAGAATGGATTTCTTTAAGAAAGGATATGGAAGAAAACAAGTATGCCAAAAGATGAGATAAGAAAAAGATGAAGCCAATGACCAAAGATAATAAAGAAGCGAAACGCCAAGAAGCCAACCAAGTGAATCCTCAATTCACTGTTTCAACCTGCCAGAAAAGGAAATGGAATTAGTATAAGGATATGACCACCAATATCCACTGGACAGGCGAGAAAATAAAAGAAAAGGGTGCTGAATGACTGACTTAAGATTATCAGTATTAACTTTAATAAGGTAAAAGAAAATAAGGATAAAAATAAATCCAATATATTAATTAACTGGGGAAAAAGTCCCCAGGTGATGAAAGGTGGCCGGTATATGTGAAAAACTGAAAGATTGATCCTGGAAGGTGGATCAATGACTGTATTGTCCGAATCGGGAAATACAGTTCTGGCCATCTTGAAATTTGAACTGTGTGATGGAATTCGCACAGTGGAATAAGAAATGGCCCAATTGGGCCAAGGCCATACAGGTTGAGTGAACAAGGCCTGTACGGATGAATTGGGTTGTCCAAGGAGTATTTGAAATACTTGATGCCTTGACAACTGATTAATAAGGTGTAATACCTTTGAGAATTGTCCTTAGAATAATCCTGAATGAAAGTGCCAACCCAACTCCTGCTGAGCCAGGTGGTTGGAGTCCTTGAATGGTCTTCTGATTGCCGCCATGGATTACTAAACTGATGAGTCCAAAAGTCCTCCTTCGAAATGGGCGTTGGATGTTGGTACCTTGAGTTAAGAAGGTTGATTTGGGTCCTGAAAACGTCACCATTGAATTGCTGAGCAAAAATGGTGCATAATGGTATATAACACCATATATGCACCACTCCTGCAACCTTGAGTACGGGGTGCATGGAGGAATGGAGCAATCTTCCCTTAAGTTGAGGGAAATGCTTATTGAGATGATTTGGTGGCCTCTGGTGGTTGCCAGAGGCCATGACGGTGAAGTTGGTCCATGGTGGTCCAGGGCCAAAAATGGGTCCTGAGGGATTTATGGCCAAAAATGGATCCAAGGTGTTTTTGGTCCAATTTGGGTCCATGGGATTGGTGGCCAAAATTGGCTCAGGTGGGCCCAATTGTGGTTTGGGACCCACCTGGCCTTGGGGGCTAGGTGGCTGCCCCCTTTGGCCCCTTTTGGCCTCATTGGATTAGGCCAAAAGGGGCCTAAACTGCCTACGGACCGCGGACCGTGGACCGCGGCGTACGGACCGCGGACCGCGTATTACGGTCCGCGGGCCGTAGAAGCCGTGGGGGGCCTAAATGGCCCAAAAAGGCCATTTAGGCCAAAACCCCCCTAATGAAAGGGGTGGCCAGGAAGACAATGAAAGTGGCCATGGGGCCTGGAAGCCCCTAGAAGACAAAGGGACCCCCCAGGCCCAAAAACAGTGATGGAGGCCTGGGGGTTGGTGAGATGGAAATTGGCCAAGAGGACCAATGACGCAGGATATGGCCTGAGGCCATAAAAGATGATGGTGGCCATGCGTGGCCAATGGAATGGGTTATGGCGTAAGAGCCATGGAACACCCAAAAAGGGGTCAATTGGCCATAAATGATATGACATGGCCAATTGGCCCCAACTTGGCTCCAGGTTGGATTGCCGCCGCCATCAAGGAGGAGGGTCAAAATACGTGGTTGTGACAATCAGTTCTATCTAGGTCTATATAAAATCACATGGGGAAAAGATCACCAAAGAAATGTGATTTAAAATAAACCAAGAATATGTGATGTGACATCACATGGAACTTTGTGATGGAATAATGCAGGTAGTGGAGCTTTCTGAATGATTTTGATCTGAGCAAAATAGTCTTACCCACCGCTTGGTAACAAAATCTTCTGCCATTAGATGAGTAGAGACATAGAAGAGTTCCAGTTTCTGGTTTTTGATGAGTTCCTGGATGAAGTGAAATTTGATATCCATATGTTTAGTTTTGAATCCATTGTGATTGATGTCGGAGTGAGCCAAATCAATGACACCTTCATTATCATTGTAGAGTTTTGGAACATTGCCAGCAACTTTTAAGTTCGTTTCTTGTAGGAGTTGTTGGAACCATAGAATTTCTTTTGAGGCGTCAGAGAGAGATTTCTTTTCCACTTTAGTGGTTGAGTGAGAAATCATTTGCTGTTTTTTCATTCTCCAGGAAATCAGGTGATGGTTGAGAAAGAGATTATAACTTCCTACAGATCTTCTGTTGATCAGTGAATTTCCCCAGGCAGGATAAGCATAGGAAATGATGTTGCACTTTCCCTTGTTGTGATAATTGAGAGTTTTTCCTCTAGTGTGATACAAATAGTGAAGTACCTGTAAGCTAGCCAGCCAGTGATTGAGACTGGGTCGCTCAAGAAATTTTGAGAGATGGCTGATTACAAAGGTGATATCCAATCTGGTGTTTGTGTTGATGTAGTTGAGAGCTCCTATGATGCTTTGGTAGTTTAAGCCCAATTTTTGGAATGCCTCTACTTCACTTTCAGAGGCCTTCATAAGTTGTAGGCAGGCTTCAGAGGTGGGTTGACGGGTGCAAGGTTTGTGATGTTGAAATTTTTGGTAATGCTTTTTATGTATTGTTCTTGAAAAAGAGAGAAACTGGCTCCATTATGTAATATTTTTATTCCAAGGAGCAAATTTTCCCTACCCAGCTCTTTCATGTTGAATTTCTCTTGAATTTATTCTTTGAAAGATTTGATGTCAGGTCCAAAGATTGCCAAGTTGTCGACATGGATGTAGATCCAGATAGGGTAGGATCCCCCTGTAGAAGACACAGGAATCTGACACTGAACACACAAAACCTACGGAGACTAACCATTTCGCCAGGTGGTTGTACCAAGCCAAAGGGGCCTGCTTCAAGCCGTGTATTGCTTTGTTGAGATGCAGAACCTTTGTTGTTGGGATGTCGATGCCTTCTGGTACTGCGAGGAAAATATTTTCAGTCAGTGGAGCATTGAGAAACACAATCTTCATGTCTATTTGGTGGAATTGAAGATTTTTGACTGCAGCATTTGAGATGAGTGCACATAACAAGCTGTTTCGGCCTGTGGGAGAGAAAGTTTGTGAGTAACCTAGCTGTTGGATTTGATGAAAGCCTTGTGCTTGATTACTAATTTTTGGTCATATTCTTTTACCTTGAATACCCTGGTGCAGGTGAATGGATGGTCTTCAGGGGTTCTGTCTTTAATTGTCCAGACTTCTAACTTTTTCATGTTGTCTAGTTCCTTTGAGATTTCTTTTTCCAATTTGTTGCAATCTTTACTATTCATGGCCTGTTGATACTTATTTGGAATCACCCTTTCTTCAACAGTTTGATGTGCTCTTCTTTGGTACAGTAATATGTTTTCTTCAGATATGTCTTCTGTGATGAGGGTTGGATGTCTTGGACCAATTACCCTGCTCCTTCTTTGGGGTATTTCTTCCATAGTGTCATGGAACTCATCTTCCCCTTCACTACAGGAGTCATCCTTGTCAGCAATGTTTCTAATAGTTTCAGTCTGGGGGTTGAGAGGATTCAGAGATATTGGGCAGATTGGATTATTTAATTTTGTGGAATTTAGAGGTGGAAGTAGGGTATGAAAGTAGGTTTAATTGAACTGTACATGCCTGCTAATTACCACTCAATCGTCTTGCAGCCTTAAAATCCCGTATGCTGAGGCATGATTTTAATATCCTAACATAATTCCTTCCCACACAAGTGTTTCAACCTTTGATTGTCTTTTGATTGGGGGTATTTGCACCCAAGCTTTGGCTCCAAAGGTTTTTAGGTTCGACACTGGCGGCTTTTGGTTAAACCATTTTTTGTACAGAGAGATTTTGTCCCATTTTAGAGCCATGTTGAATAGAAAAGTGGTGTTAGTTGTTGCTTCAGCCCAGAACTGGTCAGTTAGTTTTCTTTGTTGCATTAGAAACTAGCCTTTTCTAATGCTCATCTGTCACCTCTTTCCACTATTCCATTATGTTCCGGAGTTTAGGGCAGACTACTAGAAAGCTCAAATCCTTCCATTCTTGCACACTCTTTGAAACGAGTGTTGATGAATTCACCTCCCCTGTCTGACACAATCTTCCCTATTTTTCTTTGGTGGAAGTTTTGTGCCCATGCCTTGTACTCTTTGAAAGCAGCAAAAGTATCCTCTTTTTGCTTTAAGAACTTAGTGGTAGTGTAGCCTGTGACTTGATCTATTCGTATCAGAAAGTATTTGGTCCCTGATAGTGATAGGGTATGCCTCGGTCTGCTTAAGTTCATGTGGACGACTTCAAGAGCAGGCAAGGCAGTTTGAAAAAATTGGGAGAAAGGGATACCAGTCCCCTTACCCTTAACACACTCATCACAGACCTCCCCCACAGCTTTGTACATTGGTAGAAGAGTCTTAGTTACCTTGTCCTTGTGGTGGCCTAATCTTTGATGCCATAGGCCATTTATTGTTGAGAGGCACTTGATACCTAGTTTTACCTTTGTTTCTAGTACTTTCCTCCTTGTTGGGCACAGGAAGGAAGGAGTTGTGACCTTGTTTAGAAATACATTCACGTTTTCACCATTTTATTTGATAGTTATTTGCAATGCGAGTTGAGATAAGGCCACAAGGTTGGTGTTTAATTTTGTTATGTATAATGAGTTTTTTAATGTCCAGCATACTCCATTTTGGTCAATAAGCTTTGCAACACCTTTGCCGATTGTGGTGAGAGAGGAGAAATCACAGCCCGTGAAGATGGTGGAGCTGTTTATTTTATTGAGAGACAAAAAGAAGCTTTTGTTGTTGAACATGTGATCAGAGGCACCTGTATCTAGAGCTATGTTTAAGATATCACCTTTCATAAGTTTTTGGATGTGAAAAAGGCATTTGTAAAAACAGTATAAAATTAAACCAAATTCCTCAAAGAAAAAAAATTTTCAAAACAATTTGAAAAATAAAAATCATTTTAACTTTAAAATGAAAGAAAAAAAGTATTAAATTAATAAATTTTAGAGCTTAAAAATATATTAATTAAGGTTACAAGGTTCAAAAAACACGGCCAGGTCCCCAAATGTAAGATGTGACTATGAGACTGATGACAATATTACTATTAATCAACAGTACTATGTCTGTTCTTATGAAATATAATAATAAAATATTATTATAACCACAATTAAATAATTAAAGAATTATTTCTTTCACTTGTTATACACTACTAATGAGTATAACAGTGAGCAGTAATTGTCTACAAGAATCAATTACAAGAAGAATTTAATAATAAAAACTTCTTTCATTAAAATAATAAAATTATTTTAATACATAATTATCCTTTACAAGAACCATTGTAAAGATAATTCTTGAAGAAAACTATTACTAGAGAAAAACTTCAAGAATTAAAGATAAATGACCCACTAATACTCCAAAGAACTTATTGATAGCTAAAAGTAGAGAAAGTTGATGTAGAATTGTGGATTTTAAGAGATCAAAATGATTTATAGCAGGATTAAAATGATATATAGCTGGATTCTATGATTTCACGTCTTTCTTATTGATTCTGAAAGATTTAAAACACTTAAGAATAGTTTTAACTAATACTTACTTGTTGGTAACAATGATATAAAATGATAATAAGATGATTATTGGAAAAAACAGCAAGAAGAGACCTCTTTTAAGTCAACAACAGCTCACAGAGGCGTGCCATGGAGCAAACTGAAGAAACAGTGAGTGAGAAAACAATAAACATTTTTGGCTTATTGATTGCATCATCTGTTGTCACGTAAGATTATCATAATTACTTAATTGATGCTTTTACGTGACTGCCAACCCCAATATGGTTAAGAATAAAGGGGGTAATATCTGTAAATCTTCTTTTATTCCAAAATAATCATTGATTTCTCAAAGTTATTAATGTTATTGGAAATTTCATCACAGGTTATAATTACTGTGAATTTTTGAAGATTCAGTGTTTCACGTAGAATAATCAAAAATGGACTGTAGGTAAAACTTTTAATTTTATGAGTAAAACCAGAAATATTTTTGGTTTTATCATAGATAATAGAGTTCTCTATTAGTCCTGAAGGTTTCAGAAAGATTAATTAAGAATTGTATTTTTAATGAATTTTTGAAGTTTTTAACTCATTTCTAGGTAGAATTGCAAATATCAGTGTTTCACTGGTTGCTATGAGGTAAATCAATGGATACAAGTCCAAAAAGGGTTTTAAATACTCTTTTGGGATTTATCCATGGATAATAATTAAGAATTGACATGGTTACAGGAGTCTAAGTAGGTCTTTACCTCCTTGGCATGTCAAAATAGCAGGTTATTTGCTATTTTCTTAAGATTTACAGTAGTTGTAACATGGTAACCAGGTTCCCAAAAGGTTTTAGTTTACCAATTAGGCTAAGATCAGCCAAGGATCCAAGCTTTGGAGCTGTCCACGCCTCTGAGGCCTCAGAAGTTGGGTACCCTGGCTCTCTTTGATGTCTTTTGTCCCCCTTGCTTATTTTTCACGTCAAAATAGAAAATTAAGCTTAAAGTGAGATATCCACTATGGGTGTATCAAAAGTCCATGTAAGAATACCATGATATTAAGTTCTCCAAACATGCATAACACTATTCTTAGTGTATATGTAACAGGGGATTTCCCACTTTCCCATTATTTTGGCATGAAATGAAGAAAAACAAAAATTTTCATGGATCTTTTATGTGGTATTAATGATGTGGTGTTGAAGTATTTTCCATATTACCACCTCAAAGAGTTAATTTGAGCTTGCTCACTCTATGGAGCTACCGTAGGTGAATTCTTTTGTAGAATCCAAATCTGGCCTTGAATCCATGGATTTACTTACTTAATAAAAAGTTATTCATCCTTTCTGAAATCAAAAATGATGAATTTTGGATATATGCATGACTTAGGAGTTATGCATAATTCAAAATTTATTTTTAAGATAATTGTGGCCTATTTGGGTATGTAAAATATACCTCAAGGCTCACACAGTCTGTAAAAGTTAGTCTCAAAAGATGTAGTTTTTGAAATTACCAAGGAAAAGAGAGATGCATATGAGAGGATCAAACATGAACTCACTAATGCACCTGTCCTGATACTCCCTGAAGTGGAATTACCATTCAAGCTGTACATTGTAAGAAGTGTCTATGAAATGTGTTGATAATATTACTATTAATCAACAGTACTATGACTGTTCTTATGGAATATAATAATAAAAATTATTATAACCACAATTAAATAATTGAAAATTATTTCTTTCATTCATTATAAACTACTAGTGATTATAACAGTAAGCAGTAATTGTCTACAAGAATCAATTACAAGAAGAATTTAATAATAAAAACTTCTTTATTAAAATAATAAAATTATTTTCATATATTTATCTTTTACAAGAATAATTAGAAAGAGAATTCTTGAAGCAAACTATTACTAGAGAAAAACTTTAAGAATTTAAGATAAATCACTCACTAATACTCCAAAGAACTTGCTGAAAGATAATAGTAGGGGAATTTGAAACGTAATTGTGGATTTAAAAAATCAAAAATGGATATATAACAGTATTACAGCAATATATAGTTGATTTCTATGATTTCACGTCTTTCTAATTGATTATTGAAAGAATAAAGAACTGAAGAAATAGTTTTAACTAATACTTACTTGTTGGTAATAATGATATAATGGAATAATGTGAAGATTAGGAAAAAACAGCAAGAGGAGGCCTCTTTCAAGTCCGAGACAGCTCACAGAGGCGTGCCATGGATCAAAATGAAAATACATTTAGTGAGAAAACAATTAAACTTTTTGGATTATTGATTGCATCATCTTTTGTCACATAAGAGTATCATAATTACTTAATTGAGGCTTTTACATGACTACCAACCCATTTATGGTTAAGAATAAAAGGTGTAACAGCTGTAAATCTTCTTTTATTCAAAAATGATCATTGATTTCTCAGAGTTATCAATGTTATTGGAAATTTCATCACAGAATTTATTTTCTGTGAAATTTCAAAGATTCTGTGTTTCACATGGAATCATCAAAAATGGACTGTAAGTAAACCTTTTAATTTTACTCATAAAAGTATAATTATTTTTGGTTTTCATATATATTTTACAGTTCTTAATAGGTCCTGATAGTTTCAGAAAGATTCATTAAAATTTTTTTTTCATGAATTTTTGAAGTTTTTACCTCATTTCTATGTAGAATTGCAAATAGCACTATATGGCTGGTTTCTATGAGGTAAATCAATGGATACTAGTCCAAAAATGGTTTCAATTACTATTTTGGGTTTTATCCATGGAAATAAATTTATAATTGACATGGTTAAAGGAGTCTAAGCTTCTCTTTACCTCCTTGGCACATCAAAATAGCAGCTTATTTGCTATTTTCTTATGATATACTGAAGTTCTGACTTGGTAACCAAGTTACCAAAAGGGTTTTAGTTTACTAATTGGGCCAAGATCAGCCATGGATCCAAGCTTTAGAGCTTCCCATGCCTCAGAGGCCTCAGAAGTTGGGTACCCTGGCACTCTTTGATGTATTTTGACCCCCTTGACTATTTTTCACATCAAAATAACAATTCAGGCTTAAAGTTAGATATCCACTATGGGTTTACCAAAAATTTATGTACAAATAACATACTGTTAAGTGCCAAATACACACTATTCTTGGTGTGTATGTAACATGAGATTTCTCACATTCCCATTATTTTGGTTCAAAATTGAGAAAAACAAGAAAGTTTCAGGGTTCTTTTATGTGGTATTGATGATGTTGTATTGAAGTATATTCCAAATTACCACTTTAAAGAATTAATTTTAGCATATTTACTCTATGGAGCTATGCTAGATGTAATTTTGTGTAGAATCCAAATCTGGCCTGAGATCCATGGATTTACTTACTCAATCAAAAGGTATTCATCTTTTCTGAAATCAAAAATGATGAATTTTGAATATATGCATGACCTGTGGGTTATGCATATTTCAGTATTTATTTTTAAGATAATTGTGGCCTATTTGGGTATGTAAAATATACCTCAAGCCTCACATACATAGATGCAGCCTGTAGTCAAGGATTAGGAGCAGCCCTAAACCAAAGAAAAATTGTGGATGGTGAACCAAGGGAAGGGGTGATATGCTACATTTACAGGCAGCTGAAATAATCAGAAGCTAGGTATGGAGCAACCAAGACTGAATGCCTATACCTAATCTGGGCGCTGGAGAAATACTATTATTACCTGGAGGGTGCAGTATTTGAAGTATACACAGATTTAAGAGAACTCAAGTCTTTAATTAATATGAAGAATACTAATAGACACATGTTGAGGTGGCAAATAGATATCTAGGAGTATAGAGGTAACATGACCATCATATATAAAGAAGGAAAAAGCCAAACCAATGCAGATGGACTCAGCAGATGGCCACTGGATAATTTTGAAAGAAACCCAGCTTATGACCCTGAAGCAACAGCAAAGATCCCTATCCATTTCATGGAAATAGAAAGGAGGCAAAACTTCAGATGCTCTGAATGGACACCAGCAAGTGGTATCTCAGAAAGGCAAGAAAAAAACGAACTGAGAAGGAACAAAAACTCCCAATTTGGGGATATGTTCCTCAGAACTACAAAATGAGAACTTAAGTGTAGTAAGGAAGAACTATGCCAAACACAAACAGTTTGTCATATTGCTGCAACTCCTTCAACAGAAATTCAGGAGCCCAAAGTTGGAATCTCAGTTAGAGGAGCCCTGGTTAAGGGACTATAAGCATAACAAAATTTTCCTTATAGATGGACTACTCTATCAGAGAGAGAAGCACAAAAGTGCCCTCACAGTGCTGAAAAAGGACGGCATATCCCTGAGCCTTCAGGAATTTCATGACTGCCCCAATATGGGACACATGAGTGAAGACAGGACCAAAGAAAGGATAGCAAGCACAGCTTGATGGCCCAAATGGGAGCAAGAGTTGAGTGAATATATCAACATGTCAGGGTGAGTCTATGATAAAGGTGTATATAGGTATTTACAAGCTTTAAATATGACTTTGACACGGTAAAAATGGCTTTAAAAGATGATGGAGTTGATAATAAATGATTAATTTAAGATATTAAGGGCTTTACTATAGAGATTTAGTGGTGGTGAGCACTGTTGAAAGCCCTGGGTGCAACTTTTACCTGTTGGGTTACACTAATAAAAGCTACAATACTTAAATTTAAATTATACCTGATTATTTTCCAAGAGTATAACTGTTTTGGACAGTTGTACTACGTAGGAATTCAAGAGCAGGACGGGGATAGCTATTCTGGAAGTGGAATGCCTCCTGTGAGCCTTTGAGATATGACCACATACCCAATAAGGTCACAAAATTAATAAAAATAATTATACCTTTAGTATAATTATATTAAAATTACTTAGAATAATTATACAGTGAAAATAATTACTCAAATACACAAAAAATACCATAAATTGGTACAAAAATTGGTTTAACTTAAAAACCAATGAACCAACATGTGAGATAAATTATACCATTGGATTCCACATGGTAAAATACACATATACCATTTTTATGGCATATCTGTAAAGTCAATATTTAAGGAATTATAAGGTATAATACCTTATAAAAACCATAAAACCTTATTTATCTCAGAAACTAATGAAACAGCATGTGCAATAAATTGTACCAGTGGATTCCCCACAAAATTCCACATATAAAACAATTAATAAGCTAATTCCCAAAATCAATACTTAAGGAATTATCCTGAATATATGCACTTTTTTGGTCAACGCATATATTCAAGGATCATAGCTAATATCTTCTAAACTATACATGCTAGAATGATAAACCAAAAATAAAGTTACCACGTAATTACTGTAAGAACACAGATATGAACTTTATTTTGCTAATTATAAACAAGGTTAAGACTTATGAGGAAATATTGATAAAAATCAACAGAGCTGTTGACCACTTTGTTGTGAAAGTGGTCCGAACTTAAAAAAAAGTATACAGTTGGATTCTACTAGTTTATTCGTGAAGAATGATGTAATTTTTATTATTAAATTCAGGGTAAAACCCCCTGAAATCAAGGTTTGAAGTTTAAAATGTTGAATTTCGACAGAAAAGATGAGTTACAAGAAAAATCATCAAAATTAGAGTTTTGATGATGTAATGAAAAGCTCTTGGCAGCATAATAAGGTTATGACAGGCTATCAGAATTCACTCTCTGAATTGCTGTAGCGTGTAAATCTTGAACGTTATTAAGGATCAAAGTTTGAGCTCAATTTGATCATTTATGATCACTCACTGTAACCTTAAATTAAGTTTAACAGTTATATGAGTGATACAATTGGTGAATACTATTAATTTATGATTAAAACTAATAGAATCCACGAATTTTGGGGTTCTGTCAAGTCTTTGACGTCATTAAATTTAGAGTTATAGTGATAACTCTAAATAATGGTGTAATAATGATGTAATAGGGTTTGATCATGATGTAATCATCACCAAACCTTAAAATATTGATCAATTCCAGTGGATATGATCAGTACACGTCTACTAGAAGCCTGTTGGACTCTAGGAGGGAGGTATTTACTATAAATAAAGCTCTTTTTACTCTATTTTCCCCTCAGACGCATCAAAAACATTAAAACAATCAACTCAAAGGTAATTTCTTTATTCTTTACATATAAAAGTATTATTTTATTAAAGACCAAAGACCACCTTGCTATAATCACTTATTTTGACGTGATTAAATCATTTATTTAATTGTTTTTGTTAAAAATCTCTCTAAAACTCATTTCCACGTAAAAATCCAGAATAATTTGTAATTTTCTTTATTTTTATTGTAAATACAATTTTTAAAAGTTGTATTTAAATTTTTTTTTTGGCGTAAAATACTTCAAAATTATTATATTAAGTGTTAAAGGTAAGTTATTTTCTCTTATTATAATAATTTCTCTATTATTACTCTTTTAATAATTCATTAATTAATATAAATAGTATTTATATTAATTTATAACTTTAATATTGGTAATATTATTGTTATAAATTGTTTTTTATTAATAAAAAACAATTTTTTACGCCTTTATTATTTGTTGGTAACAATAATAAAGAGCTTTTTAAATATATTAATTATTTTATATTAATATATTTATTTATTATATTATATTTTCATAATATAAATTATATTATTATATTTATTTAATAATATAATTATTTTACGCCATAATAATAATATTTCTTTATTATTATTATATTTTTAATCTTATTTATTTTATTCATAAGGACATTCAGAGTACAATAAGTAACAAATTAGTAATTTATTACTTATTGTTTCATAGTCAAACCTTACACCTCCTTTTTATCCTGAAATGGGGTGGAAATGGTGCTAGACCTTTCCACGTAGAGGAAGTGAAGATTTTTCACCTTCCAGGACTGGCTTGTGGTTTGCAAACAGCCTGTATGCCCTGTATTGGGCTCAGATGTGGTTTTGAAACCACATCTGGGCAGTTTTCACCAATACAGGGTGAAAATTTTCACCTGGGGACCTCACAGCGTGGTTCTGACGTGTCAGACGCGTAGATTGCTGTACAGAGGCTGTATGGGGCCACAGTATTGACTGAAATATGAGGTATTGAAGTATTAACAAGCTTCTTCATCTGTTTGACACCTCATAATCAGAGTACAACTGTATCCTGTCAAAATACAGCTGTATTGGCCATATTGTGGGATTACAACCTTCAAATGGCCATACCTCTGTCAGTTTTTGAGATATCAAGCTCAAGGTTAGTTCATTGTGTAGGCCTGTATGGGCTCTACACAATGGTACCCAATTTTATATGGGTATCCTTGCATATGACAAAGTTATCGCATGTACAAGATTTCTGTACTTTTACGTGGTTTGGGCAAAAAGCTGTATCGAGCTTGTTTGCCCAATAACATTTGCTACAGTTGAGATATGGGAAAATGGATGCCACCATCAAATAGCCCTGATTGTGATCTTTCCAAAAAGACCCAACTTTAAGTATCTCACACTAAAACTGTAAAAGTTAGATGAGAGGTGAATATTTTGTTCACACTTATTTGGCCTGAATTTGACCATAACTCAGGTAATATTGATGCTAGCTCAGTTTGGTCAGTACCATTGGATAGCCCTGACTTAGAGCTTCAATTTGAATACCCATTTGATGCGGTTAAGCCTCTTCTTCTAGATTTTAGATGAGAGGTGAAAATTAAGGTTTTTGCTCAGCAACAGCTTTGAGCAGGAATAACTTTGTTATTCTTTGTCCTATGATGATGGGACTTATATTTTCAGAAAGGGGTGAGTTTCCTCTATCCTTTGATACCTCTTGAGCTAATTTGGCTCAGCTCTATTTTTTGGTGGTAGCTTGGCTATACCATTGGTTTATGGTATTTTGGCTGTCATGCTTGTGCTCTCACCAGGGCATTTTTGGTGTAACCTGCTGGCCAGTCACACATTATTACCAGGAGAGAGCTTTAGCATACTTTGTTTGTTCTTGATATGTGACTTTATTTTTACCCTTATATCACTTGAGTATTCCTTTTTTATTCTTATTAGGTGAAAATAAAGTGTTTTAATTTCTCTCAAGAGAAGGACTTGATTATAATAATAAAAGAATCCAACATTAAACATTGCCAAAAATCCAAATTTTACTCACCTTTATTCTAGAGTTTTAGACTTCCCACAAGTAGGCTTTCACTTCATTTAATTTACAGAATGTTCAGGGATATTCAATGAGAATAATTTACAAGAGTATCTGACATAAATCAAGAAATTATTCATTAGATAATAAATGTTAATCCCATTTGTGTTCTTAAAATATACTGAATTTAGTATTTATATTTTTTCCAGGAAACTGAAAAAAAAGAAATTCCCAACCTCTTAAGAGAACCAAATTGAATCTATAGAAGAGAAGAGTACTTATTAAGATCACTGAAAGTGAATTAAGTGATATGCTCAAGGAATGGAGGAGAATAACATAATTTTGAATGTCACAAATAGCTTCAAGCAAGAAATAATTAAATAGATGCTATAAATTTAATACTATTCTGATTTTTGGTGAATTGTATAAATAAAAGAAGTTATAAATTAGGAATTTTCTGATCCAAAATATAATGTTCTTCATGCATATGAATTAATTTCTTTATGAAAGATTGATAAATAGTATTTTTCATTTAAGTGTTATCCAAAGAAATTAAAAGTTAGTTTTTCTATGAGAACTACAAATCTTATTGTTTAATAATCCCTTCATAATTTTCAAATTTTGGTTTCTGAAGTTAATTTTTGGATAAGAAAGGTCTTTTACTTTGGGTAATGATGAGAATCATTTTTCAAAAGTATTTTTGATAAAAAACATTTTTTTTCTTTTCTACAAAAATCAGAGTTTTCTGGAAGAACACTTTACTTAGTAGAAAAATCTTTTTTTCTTAAGTTGAATTCCATGGGGTTTTTTGCAAAAAAAAGCTTTCTTGTTTCCAAGTTGGAGTTTTAAATCAAATGATTCAGTTTGAATAAAATTACAGGTTTTGAGAGAAAGTACGTCTTTTGCGAAAAAATACTCTTTGAAAAAGTCTTTTGCGAGGTCACAGTTTTTTTTTGAAAAAAAGAATAGATTTTCTGAAAAATGTAGTTCTATTCAAAAAGAAATAACAACTTTTAACATAAAGATATTTTCTTGTTGAAAAAATAGTTCTTTTGGAATTCTTATCTTTTTGAAAAAAGCTTCTTTTGAAAGAAATCTATATTTTTGAGGAAAAAACAGTATTTTAAAAATAACAAGTTACTTGGGAAAGCTTTCCTATAAAAATCAATTTTGCTTCTAAAATTACAAAAAAGTGTTTTTATGTTGGAAATTTAGCTGGTTTCTTTGACAAAGAGAAGGGTAACATTGCAAAAATTGTTCTTTCTCCACAAAACTACCTTCTTTCAAAAAAGTCATTTATAAAAAAATTAGTTAAACTTTGTTTTTGCAAAACTATTTGAAAATAGTTTTTTTAAAAGAACCTTGAAAGAATAGTATAAGGTAGTAAAAAAACACTTTTTTGAAAATACTAGTAAACAAACAAACAATTGGAAGAAACTAATCAAAAAAGCAGTGTTTCTAAAAAAATAATACAATGGTTTTTTCAAGAAAACAAGTGCAAAAAAGATTTTTTGCTAAAAACTAGTACAGAAATATTTTTTTGAAGAAAAACTGGTGCAAAAATAGTTTTTTGAAAAAAACTAGTACAAAAATAGTTTATTTCAAAAAAACTAGTACAAAAATAGTTTATTTGAAACAAACTACTACAACAATAGTTTTTTTGAAAGAAACTAGTACAAAAATAGTTTATTTGAAAAAAACTAATACAAAATTGTGGATGAACTTGAAACATCCAATTGTTCCTCTCTTAGCTGGTAAGCCTTGCATCTGCACTACTTTCTCACTTTGCCACGGGTTCAAATCACCCATGTGGCAGGCAATGAGGCACTCCTTGCTAAGATCCATGGGGGGCTCTCCTATTGTAGAGAGAAACCACCCATTATGCCTCAGTGTTTTGCTTGACTGGTGCCGCCAGGGCCCACCTGCAATATCCTAACACTGCAGAGGCTGGTGCTCACAACCCCCTGGTGTTTTACAGCCGGTTTCGGGGGGTTGTTTGCGCTAGCTGATGCGAACAACCCCCCGGCCTTTTCCTGCTTGTTTTGGGGGATTGTTCGCGCTAGCTGATGTGAACAACCCCCCGGCCTTTTACTGCTTGTTTCGGGGGGTTGTTTGCAGAAGCTGATGCAAAAAATCCCCCACCTTTTTGCAGCCAGTTTTGGGGGGTTGTTTTTACAGCTAATGCAAGCAACCCCGTACATTTGCCACTGTTTTGAGGGGGCTGTTTCAGCTAGCTGATGCAAACAACCTCATGGCCTTTTACATCTGGCTTTGGGGGGTTGTTGGAAACAGCACCCCTCCAATTTCTATTTGGTTCTAGTGTTTTTTTCACACAACCTTTTTGTAACCAAATCCACAGTCTTGGAGATGGTGTCATAAGGCCTTTTACACTAGTGGGATCAAACCACCCCCAGCCATTTGAAGCTGGCTGTGGGGGGTTGTTTACAATACCATATATGAATTACCTCTGGATTTTAGAGCTACCTTGTGGGGGCTGTCTGCACCAGATGATATAAACCAACCCCCAAACCTTTTAGTATAGGAAGATATTATTTTGATTATCTATCCCTGAAAGCCAATGGAAACAAGCTGAGTGATTCCATGTATTTGAGCATAATTGTGAAATAATTTTAATCATCTTTGGAGGGAGGTTCATCATTAGAGGAAAAGAAAGAAACTGATGGAGAACCTCAGCTGTCATTTGATATTTTTTGGAATATTAACTATGCAAGAACACTCACATTTTCCAATTTTGTAATGGTTAATGGTCTGAAATTTATCATTAGTAGTAGTGTTTAGTGAGTGGGGCAACAGAGATTATAATTAAAGATGTACTTTCAAGCAGAGAATATAATTCATGTGCACACCACTCTATAGCATCTGAGTAACCTGTCACTTTTTCCTGCCTAAAGAAAACTCGTAGCTCACATATTCCTTTTGAAAAAAGTGGGGTTCAATATGAACCTTATAGGAGGGAATAAACTTAATGATTTCATTTTTTCCCAGTAATTATAATGCAAAACTTTAAGTTCTAGTGGCATACTTCATATATAATATAAAGTTTGACAAAGAATGAAAGTAATGTTCTATTTTTGGAGTGGCCAAAATACCTGTGAAGATTAATTTCTAATAAAAAATTAATTCCCGAATTTCTCATCTTTAAGCTTAAATTTACATTTTTTGGTTGAACATCTTTGGATTACTACTAAATTTCTGATATTATTCAAAAATAATTGAATTTTGAGCTAGATTATGTAAACTTTGAACCAAAAACCAAAAACAGTTTCATAAAAACAAAAGCCACCAAAACATATTACTGCGGACACAAGTGTTTGTATATTGAAAATACTAATGTAGAAAAAATGCTTTTACCAAACATATGTTCTGAATTTTTGGAAATTTCAATACAATGAAGAAGCTTTTCTTCACCTGAAAGATGAAATTTAAGCCTATTTTTTATAATTATGATGATTTCTGCATGTGAAAGGTGTATCTTATCAAATACTCTTTGAAACCTCCAAGGATTTCCATTGCTTATCTGTCAGAAAACTATTAATTCTTGTCCACAGAGCTTCTTCCAGAAATTTTCGGTGGTGTGTTCTGTTTCAGAGGGAAGTGTATAACAAGCTAAAATGATGAAAATGTTTTAATTTGGAATATATGGGTATTGCTGAGCCTTCTTAATATTAGTTCCCAAAATCATTTCATAATTTCTGTTATTTGGATATTTATCAATTTTTATTCTGTGCTCTCAATGGAACATTTAGGGCTCATATCAAGACATGATGACCTTTTTTTCTGCAATAAATTGTGCTCTTAAACAATAGATATTAATTGTTAATTGATCAAATTCCCTTTTTTTCCCTCCCTTAATTTAAAGATATTCTTCCCATATCACATAGCTCAAATAGAATTACTGAGTAATTCATAGCCTAATTTGGAATACCATTAAGTGATAAAATAGCACATTAAAATGAATATAAATATTCAAAGGGAAAGTGAAAATTTCTTTCTTTTTGACTCTATAAACACAAATTATACAATATTTATTGATATCTCAAACATTTTAAAGGGGGGTAAATTCTGAATAATAGGTGCTTGGGGAGAAAGGGATGCTGCTCAAAATAATGAAATAACCCACTTCTGATCCATGTAATTTTCTTTGCAAATATTATTGTTAAATTATGAAAGGTTCTTTCAATCATATATTGAGTTAATCCAGCTGTGAAAGAAAATCCTAATACTGATGCTCATGCAGGTAATATTTGGGCTTTTCTTAGGTCATCGTATAATTATATCTTGGTTATATTAATTTCACATTAAGAGATATTTTCAAGTCCCAGACAGGACACATTAAATTACTGGCTAACCAGTCACATGAAAATTGCCCTGGTGTCTGGTTTTGAGTCACAGGCTGACATACCCTCCCTCTGAAAAAAGGCTCATCATTGATGAAACGGTTCAGTCCTCCTAGAGGCTCTGAATCCCCTTAAATGAAGGTTCCCATCTGGTATGGCATCCTCTGCCAACCATATGTCTTTATCTGCTGTCTGGTTCTTGAATCTGACTAGGTATTGTCTTTGATCCTTCCCATTGACTCTGATCTTCCTGGCCCTGATGATCTTACTCACAGGTCCAGGGGAGTCCTCCACTTCCACTATCTCTTGTGGTGTGGGGTTCTTTCTCCTGGAGGGGAATTTATCCTCCTCTGTCTGGAAGTATGGTTTGACCAAACTCACTGGAAAGACTGGATGTTTCCTTGAAAACTCCTCAGTGAGTTTGACTTCCACTGCATTTTTTCCTATCAAATTAATGATAGTAAAAGGTCTTACAAATGAGTCCCTCATCTTTTTAGGTCCTTTGAGATTGTTGAAGCTCAGTGTAGACACTAACACCTGGTCCCCTTCTTTGAAGTCAGGTTCCATATGTGATTTGTCCCACCTCTGCTTATTGTATTCTTTTGCCTCAGCTATGCATTTGGCAGCTGTGTCACAGGCCCTCTTCCACATATCATGGAAGTCTTTGGCTGTCAGCCTGTGACTCAAAACAGAGCACTAGCATGACATCCAACATACCATAAATAATGGTATGACAAGTATTGAACAAACATAGTCAATACAGGTAATAAATAAGAGGAAAACAATCCTCTTAAATTAAACACCAACCTTATCCAAACAGAATAAGGAAACCTAGAGGAGAAGAAACAAGTCAAAACCCTTATTTTCACCCCTCATCTAACTTATGCATAATTAAGTTATTATATACCAAAATGGTATTTTTCTTAAAGCTCACATAGAGACCTACACAATGATATCATCTATTTTGTTGTAACACCACTACAACTGGAGATACCATATGACCTTTATTTCAAAACCAAGACCCCCCTGAAAGTCAAAGAGGGCTTGTACAAAACTGTACAAAAGTATAACCAAATTAAAGATATAAACAAGAGCTTTAATTTGAGATACATTAGACCTCTGTATCTTTTAAATTGACTGAGGGATCTTGTTTCAAAGGTTTAACAACCAAAAATACAGATATTCTGAAAACAAGTAAACAAACCCCTGTATCTTTGGCATACACTCATACAGCTGTACAGTGTAATATACCAAACTGTAGAGCTAATCAAGCCCTACAAAACGGTATCATCAGAATACAGATATCTTCCAAATTGGAGAAGATATCTGGCATGGAAGTTTTTGACGCCTCATACTGATGTACAAAATTACATCCAAAAACTTAAAACCCTTATAACTTTTGCTATTTGAAAGAAGGGTAAACATGAAGCATACCAAATTGAAGAGCTCATTAAGCCCTTCAATTCTGTGCTCTTGGTTTCTTGATATCTCAGAAACTGACTAAGATATGTTGGTTGGAAGTATTTTGACCAATACTGGCCTGTACCAAACCTGTACCAACCAGTACTGTCTTGATACTCAAAATAATGGTTGTTTAAAGCTTAAAACCGCCCAGAATGACTAATATTAATCATACAGACACCAGAACAACGTCATCCAAGTGCTGACGTGGCAGGTGAAAAGTTTCTTCACCCTGTATTGATCCAGAATGATCATTTGTGGTTCCAAAACCACAATTCTGCCTCTATTGACGTCAGAATTGATAATCCAGAACCACAGACTGACCATTGGAGTGAAAATTTTCACTCCTCTGACGTGTGAAGAGTTAATAACTCTTGACAGTCTTGAAAGATATAAAAAGAAGGGTTTTTTCCTTCAAAACCCATCATTAATTATCTTATTTACCTATATTCTTACGTGACAAAACTGTTATCCATCAGTAGTGTCCTTAGAATTATTGAAAGATATAATTAAAGTATAATTATTATAGTACTTCCTTACAGTCAAAGATATTAGAGTATTGCAACCCAGGTCCTCAACAGACTCATCACCACTGTTACCACGTAGCAGTAGGACCTGAAGAATTAAAATCATTTGTTATTTGACGTGTCACAGTCATAATACTAGCTTGTATTTACACTTTATAGCTACTATATAGACTCACCCTGACATTGGCTGTGGGGTGGATAGTCAAAAGATTTTTCTTCAAGTGATCCACAGGCAACAGGGGGTTCCACCCTTTCTCTACCAGTGCAGGTGTTTTACCTGTGGTGGAGTTCTGGCTTGTATTATAAGCCAGTTGGACTGCTGGTTAGAGGGTAACCCAATCATGGGTTTATCCCTCATGGTCCTTGTATTCCATGCCATAGGCACAGAATCTTCTGAGGATGTCCTCCATTGTTTGGATCATCCTCTCAGCTAGGCCATCTGTTTGTGGATGGTAAGCTCTGGAAAAAGCAAGTTTGGTACCAAGCATGTCATATAAGTTAGTCCAGAATTCCAATGTGAATTTTGGGTCCCTATCACTAATGCTGATCTTAGGGACTCCACAGGTAGATATGATGTTATCCCAAAACAACAGAGCAGTATCCATGGCTGTGTCTTCTTTATGGCATGGTAGACACCTCATGCTCTTGCTGAACCTATCAACTATGATCAAACAGGCATTGTAGTTTTCTTTGCCTCCTGGGACAAGTCCTGTAACCCAGTCCATGTTGATGGTTTCCCATGGGTGCTTGGGTTCTTCTATGTGTTGAAGTAAACCCATACTTCTTCCCATGTTTCCTATTTGCCTTTTGGCATCTTTCACAAGTGTTGATGTATTCACTCAACTCTTGTTCCCACTTGGGCCACCAAGCTGTGCTTGCTACCCTCTCTTTGGTCCTGTCTTCACTCATGTGTCCCATATAGGGGCAGTCATGGCATTCTTGTAGGATCAATGAGATGTGGTCTCTGTCTACCACTGTGAGTGCACTCGTGTGCTTTTCTTTGTGGTAGAGCAGTCCATCTATAAGAAAAAACGTATTGTCCTTATAGGCCCTCAACCAGGGTTCTTCCAGCTGGGTTTCCAGTTCTGGACTCCTGTATTTTTGTTGAAGGAGTTGGAGTAGTATGCTACACTGTTTGTGTTTGGAATAAGACTTCTGTACTGCACTGAAGAATTAATTGTGCAGTTTTGAGGAACTTATTCCCAGTATTGGAGTTTCTATCCCTTCTGAGTCAGTGTTTCCACTGTCAAGGGTACCACTTTCTGGTGCCCATTCAGATAATTTGAAGTTTTTCCTCCTATCTATTTCCATGAAATGCATAAGGATTTTTGCTGCAACTTCTGGGTCATAAGCTGGATTGCTCTTGAAATTGTCCAGTGGCCATCTGCATTGGTATGGCTTTTACCTTCCTTTTATATGATGGTCATGTTCCCTCTATACTCCTGAATGGTTATTTGCCATCTCAGAATATGTCTATTTGTAGTCTTCCTGTTTAGTAAAGACTTCAAGGCTGTGCAGTCTGCGTAGACTTCAAAGACTGCACCCTCCAACTAATAATGGAGTCTTTCTAGAGCCCAGACTAGACATAGACATTCAGTCTGGGTGACCCCATACCTGGCTTCTGAATCTTTCAGCTGCCTTGAGATGTAGCAAATTACACCCTCGCTTGGTTCACCATCCACAACTTGTCTTTGGTGAAGGGCTGCTCCTAAGCCTTGACTGCTTGCGGCAGCTATATATAACTTGAATGGTAGTTCAAAGTCAGGTAAGATAAGCACAGGTGCATTTGTGAGTTCATATTTGATCCTCTAATATGCATCCCTCCTTTCCTTGGTTATTTCAAAAACTACATCTTTTGAACATAACTTGTATAAACTACTGGTTAGGTGGGCAAAATTTTTGATGTGGTTTCTATAGTAGCTAGCAAATCCAAGGAAAGATTGCATCTCTTTGATGTTCTTTGGTACTGGCTTTTGCAGTACTGCTGCTAATTTGTTCTGGTCAATTGCCAGACTAAGACCTGAGACTTTCTGTCCTAGAGCTAGTAGCTCTTGTTGGCCAAAATTACACTTTTTGAGTGAAATTTTCAGATTGATGGGTATACATTTACTTAGAACTCTGTCTATGTATTGTACATGGTCTTCCCATGTCTCTGAGTATCTAATGATATCATCAATATATACTACCATCCAGCCTTCCATTATTTCTTCTTGAAATATGGTGTCCATCATTCTTTGGAAGTGGGCTGGTGCATTCTTGATGCCAAATGGCATCCTGGTGTACTCATATATACCCATATGGCATATTATCCTGAGTAACTTCATTGAGTTTAGTTTAACTCCATTTTGGTGGAAGCCTTTCATACAATCCATTTTGGTTATATATCTGGCCTTGGCCAGTTTATCTAAGGCATGGGGTATCCTTGGTATAGGGTACCTGTCTGCTTTTTTGTAGTTATTCAGGGCTCTGAAATCTGCACACAATCTAGACTTGCCATCATGCCAGGTAATTAGGACAGGAGTGGTGATTTCCACTATTTCATTATGTCCAATCTTCCTGATAACATCCATGTCCAGGAGTTCATTGGTATGTTTCTCAATTTCTTTCCTGGTCTCCAGGCTTGCTGGGTAAGGAGGTCTCCTCAGCTTGGGTGGATAAGGCCTTTCCACATCCAGATACAGTTCTATATCATGGCCTTTGATCTTGCCTAATGGTTCTTCACCAATAGCAAATGCTGGTCTGTTCTTTCTCAGCATCTTCAGTAAACTTAGTTTTTGTTTACTGGTGAGGGTAGGATGAACTGTCCCTCTCTGAATTCCTTCAGAAGTTCTTCTAGTGGATCTTGAGAAGATATCTGATATATTTCAAGTGAAAATTTCTTTTCCTTGTTAGTACCAATGGTGATGTGCCTATTTTCACTGTTGTAAATGTCTATGCCATACATCCTCTGGTAATCTGTTACCAGTAAGAACCCTTGGATGTGGGCATCATTAAGCACTACAAACTCTGGGTTGAGTCTGATATTACCCTTCCTGTGGGGTATGATTATCTCTTTGATAATTGTCCCAATGGAAGTCATCTTCCCTGATGCACTTTTAAAGTTCTTTGCCTTAGTGGGCAAGAGCTGCTTTTCCCAGTTTGGGAAGTGGGTATCCAGATAGTTTCTGGCCAATATGGAGCAGTGTGCCCCACTATCAATGATCAGTGGATTCTGAGCATTGTCAATGCAAAAAGTCATTTTTGTGGCTGTTCCATGTATATATGCCATTCCTTTGGTTGGTGTAACCAGGAATTTTTGTGCATCTTGTGTGTGTTTGCACAAGTTTTTATTAGCAGTTTCCTGTGGCATGCCTTCTTCCAACTGTATGTTCTGACTTTCTAGTGGGGTTTCCTCGAGGTATTCCACTAAAAATTCCTCTCTTGGGTCTTGGTCATCATCAGATGGTTCTCTGATGGCATCACCCATACGGTCTGATTCAGAATCCTCTGTTGGAGGTTCTTCCTCAGGGACGTTCTCTATGGCATAGACTTTTTTCTTTGCCTTTGGACAGTTGTTGGCATAGTGGTCTGTTTAACCACAATTGTGGCAAGAGTTTTTCTTCTTAGCCACTTCTGCCACTCTTTCTCTGGGTTTGTCCTTAAACTCTACCCTGAGTAGTTGTTTCTCTTTGAAACTGCTGCTTCTATATGGGGTGAATTTCCCTATATTAGTCCTCTTCCTTATGTCTTGTAAGGTGTTGGCTATGTCATCTAGAGTGCAATTTTGCTTGCATCTGCCTTTTACTGCATGCTCTAGTTCTCCTGGAAATTGTGTCAGAAGTTTGTGATTACTCATTTGGATGTTCATCTGAGGATCAATGGCTTTAAGTCTTTTAGACTGTCTAAGACACCACTCATATGGATCTTTGTCCACAGAGTACTTGTCATTTTTAAATGACATGGTCTTTTGCAATATCCAAGTTCCATTACTGTACTTTTGGATGATTTGACTCTTACACCATGGCCAGTTTCTCCTGCCATGGATTTCTTTCATTTCTGTGTACCATATACTAGCATGACCTTTAAATGCAGTATTCAATCTAGCAGTGATCCAGTAGTCTGGTATGCTTGGTACATCAATGAAGAGTCCATCAATATAATCTATGAGTTCCATATGATCATATTCTCCTGATCCAGAGAATTTGGGCCAGTTTGAGGCCTCAGGAAGCTGTTTCAAGGCTTCCTTCTCTGAATAAGACATGCCATCTCCATCTTGGTATGGGGATATTGCCTTGTTCATCATGGCATCTGGTTTGATGTCATCTGGTTGATATGGATTATCCATAACTTGGCCTTGTGGTTGGGGCTTCAAGTTATGGTAGGCATTAAACAGTTTGTTAATGTCTTGGTCCAGACACTCCCTGTCCCTTGTGCTGTGGTGTTGTTCTTCAAAGACTATATTCAGTCTTTTGTTGGTTTCTTCAGAGGCTTTGCTCAATTGAGCATACCCTTCTTGAAGATTTTTAACTATCTGTTCCAAGGAGGCTTGAGTTTGTCTCATCCTCTCTTGGCCAGCTTTCATTTCTGCAAACTGCTTTGCAGATTGTTCAGCATATTGGGACATTTGTAACCACAGTGTATCACTGTTGATGTTACTCAAAGATGTGACAATGCTATTTTCAGTCTGAGTGGGGGTAATGTTTCTATTACTAGGACTACTGATTCTAGAGTGGTTTAAAACTACTTCTGGTTCTTTTGTACTTCTTTTACCAAATCTAACAGCTTCTGGATCATGGGGTCTGACTCTTTCCTCCTCTGGTTGAAGGAGGCTTTTTTCTTGCCGTTGTTTCCTTGTCTTCTCCTGGAAACTTCCTGGAATTGTGAAGAATGGTGACTCTTGGCCACTGATCTGCTGGTTTCTGAATGGTGTGAAGCCACTGGAGAGCTGATTTGGCCTGCTCCTTGTGAACCTGAAGGAATCTGAGTAGGCCCTGTCTGGGTTAATTGTTCTTCTATTGCTTGGATAGTGGCTTGATTCTCCCTTATCCTCTGTGCCCTTGCCTCCAGGAGTCTGTGCTGCCTGGTAGGATTCCAACCTTTGGTGATTACCATAAGGTCTTTGAAGTCCATCTCTCTGAGACAGATCTTCTGGCAACTTGATCCAAGTTCTGCCCAGTGAGTTGCTAGGTTGAACCTCTTGTTGTCCATGCTCCATTGAAATAAGTCTTTGAGGAGCTGGTGGATCTGAAGAACTTGATCCATATCCTTCCAGTCCTCTGGTTTGAGGTTCCTGTTGAATTGGAGTGTGAATGGCAAGGTTGATATTATCTCCCTCATTGTTTTGCCATCCACCACTGTGTCCAAGGTGTCTTCTTCCAGGTCTTCTGGTTCTGGACAATCCTTCTCTGTCCCCTGGCTGGTTCCTTTGGAAGCCAAGATCTCTGAGGTATGCAGCGGAGATATCAGTGCTCGCAAGCAGTAAAAAACTTTATGTTCTTAGGGTATTTACCTTTGACTGTGCCTTGTACAAATTTGTTGTCTGCTGACTTGGGCAGTTTGCCTTTGGAAGTTACAACTGGGTTAATAATTGTAATCTTCCCTGTATAAGTGGTTAAGGTTGGTTTACCTTGTATTGAAGCAGAGTTTCGTGGTTTTCTACTCCTCTGAGTGGCTATTGGTGTCCACTTCTTGGCTGTAATTTGGCTTTCACTAAGCCTCTTCCCTTTGCCCTTGCTGCCCTCTGGTTCTGAGGGTGTCACTGGTATGTTGGCCTGTGACTGGGTTTCAAGTGGTATGAAATTTTCTTCCACTGAATCAAACAGGAAAAGAGGGCTTATGTCAGTTAAGACTTCTTAAAAGGCTGGTTTTGCACGTCTAAGAATGGCCTCTGGGCTTGTATGTTACTACAGATGCCCTTGTATGAGAACAATGTAATTTAATTAACAATTCCACGTCAAAAATACAGCTTACTGATATGTGGTATACTGTTTGTATGCCAATATCTCACAGAATACTTGTAATTAGCAAGTATAAACTGTCAAAAGATGGTGTATTACAGGGAAATTGAGTTAACAATGTACCCAAACACGCCTCAACTGTTGGTTTATCAGTATGAGCTGTCTTGATTCAATTAATAGTTAAGACTGTATTAGTGTCTTAAAAGTGTTTTTATATACAAAACACGCCAAAAATACTGGTCTGTGGTTAATAGCCGCGTGACAGATACTCTATAATATACGAGTATTTATTTTTTAAAAATTAAAAAATATATATAAAAAATATATATTTATAGAGAAAATGACACCTAAAAAAGGTAAAACAGGTGTCAATAAATGATAAAAAAGAGAAAAACTTACTTGTAAGGTCCAAGAATAAGTAAAAAACATGGCCAGGCCCCCAAAATGTCAGGGTGAGTCTATGATAAAGGTGTATATAAGTATTTACAAGCTTTAAATATGACTTTGACACGGTAAAAATGGTTTCAAAATATGATGGAGTTGATAATAAATGATTAATTTAAGATATTAAGGGCTTTACTATAGAGATATAGTGGTGGTGAGCGCTGTTGAAAGCCCTGGGTGCAACTTTTACCTGTTGGGTTACAATAATAAAATCTACAATACTTAAATTTAAAGTATACCTGATTATTTTCCAAGAGTATAACTGTTTTGGACAGTTGTACTACGTAGGAATTCAAGAGCAGGATGGGGAGAGCTATTCTGGCAGTGGAATGCCTCCATTTTATCCTGAAATGGGGTGGAAAGGGTACTAGACCTTTCCACATAGAGGAAGTGAATATTTTTCACCTTCCAGGACTGGATTGTGGTTTGCAAACAGCCTGTATGCCCTGTATTGGGTTCAGATGTGGTTTTGAAACCACATCTGG
Organism: Austropuccinia psidii; assembly: GCA_023105745.1. Lineage (NCBI taxonomy): Eukaryota > Fungi > Basidiomycota > Pucciniomycetes > Pucciniales > Sphaerophragmiaceae > Austropuccinia > Austropuccinia psidii. The sequence goes on from JALGQZ010000004.1 coordinate 55,225,852, forward strand.
GCAGTTTTCACCAATACAGGGTGAACATTTTCACCGGGGGACCTCACAGTGTGGTTCTGACGTGTCAGACGCGTAGATTGCTGTACAGAGGCTGTATGGGGCCCCAGTATTGACTGACATATGAGGTATTGAAGTATTAACAAGCTTCTTTGTCTGTTTGACACCTCATAATCAGAGTACAACTGTATCCTGTCAAAATGCAGCTGTATTGGCCATATTGTGGGATTACAACCTTCACATGGCCATAACTCTGTCAGTTTTTGAGATATCAAGCTCAAGGTTAGTTCATTGTGTAGGCCTGTATGGGCTCTACACAATGGTACCCAATTTTATATGGGTATCATTGCATATGAAAAAGTTATCCCATGTACAAGATTTCTGTACTTTTACGTGGTTCGGGCAAAAAGCTGTATTGAGCTTGTTTGCCCAATAACATTTGCTACAGTTGAGATATGGGAAAATGGATGACACCATCAGATAGCCCTGATTGTGATCTTTCCAAAAAGACCCAACTTTAAGTATCTCACACTAAAACTGTAAAAGGTACATGAGAGGTGAATATTTTGTTCACACTTATTTGGCCTGAATTTGACCATAACTCCAGTAATATTGATGCTATCTCAGTTTGGTTAGTACCATTAGATAGCCCTGACGTAGAGCTTCAATTTGAATACCCATTTGATGGGGTTAAGCCTCTTCTTCTAGATTTTAGATGGGAGGTAAAAATTAAGTTTTCTGCTCAGCAACAACTTTGAGCAGGAATAACTTTGTTATTATTTGTCCTATGATGATGGGACTTATATTTTCAGAAAGAGGTGAGTTTCCTCTATCCTTTGATACATTTTGAGCTAATTTGGCTTAGCGCCATGTTTTGGTGGTATCTTGGCTATACCATGGGTTTATGGTATTTTGGCTGTCATGCTGGTGCTTTGGTTTTGAGTCACAGGCTGACACAACACTTGTGAAAGATGCCAAAAGGCAAACAAAAATAATGGGAAGAAATATGGGCTACTTCAATTAATAGAAGAACACAAACACCCAAAGGAAACAATTAATATGGACTGGGTCACAGGACTTGTCCCAGGAGTCAAAGAAAATTTCAATTCCTGCCTAGTCATATATGATAGGTATAGAAAAGGTTTGAGGTGCTTGCCATGTCATAAAGAGGACACAGCAATGGGTACAGCTTTGTTCTTTTGAAATAACATCTTAGCCACATGTGGAGTCCCAAAAATCATCATTAGTGAGAGGGACCCAAAATTCACATCAGAATTTTGGACCAACCGCTATGACATGCTGGGCGCCAAACTTTAATTTTCTACAGCTTACCACCCACAAACATATGGTTTATCTGGAAGGAGGATTCAAACAATGCAAGACATCATTAGAAGGTTCTGTGAATATGGCATGGAATTTGAGGACCATGAAAGGTATACCCATTACAGGGTTACACTTCTCCCAGCAGTCTAGCTCTCTTAAAACACAAGCCAGCGCTCTACCACAGGGAAATCACCCTCACTTGTAGAAAAATCATGGAACCCCTTATTTCCTGTGGATCACCTGAAGAAAAATCTTCTAACTATCCACCCCACAGCAAAGTACTTCCATGAAATGTGGGAGAAATCTTGTGACACAGCTGCTCATTGCATAGCTGAAGCTAAAGAATACAACAAGCAGAAATATGAAAAGACACATATGGAACCAGAATTCAAATAAGGTGACCAAGTGTTGGTGTCTACACTCAACTTCAATAATCTCAAGGGACCAAAGAAAATTAGAGACTCATTTGTGGGATACTTCACTATCATTAAAATAATACGGAAGAATGCAATGGAGGCAAGACTCACAGAGGAATTCTGGAGTAAACACCCAGTATTCCCAGTGAGTTGGTCAAACCATACTTCCAGACAGTAGAGGACAAGTTCACCTCCAGAAGGAAGACTACCACCCCACAAGATATAGGGGAAGTGGAAGAATCCCCTGGACCTCTGGAGAAGATCATCAAGGCTAGGAAGATTAGACTGGATGGTAAAGACCAAAGACAGTATTTGGTCAGATTTAAAAACCAGACAGCAGACAAAGACAAATGGTTGGCAGAGGATGCCATACCAGATGGAAACCTCCATCTAACGAGATGAAGAGCCTCTAAGGGGACTGAAAAGTCTCATCAATGATGAAACTTTTTTTTGAGGGAGGGTATGTCAACCTGTGACTCAAAACCAGAGCACAAGCATGAAAGCCAAATACCACAAACCACTGGTAAAGCCAAGATACCACCAAAACATGGAGCTGATCCAAATCATCTCAAAAGGTATGAAACCAAAGGGAAAACTAACCTCTTTCCAAATATACAAGTCTCATTATCATAGGACAAAGAATAACAAAGTCATTACTTCTCAAAGTTGTTGCTGAGCATAAACCTTAATTTTCACCTCTTATCTGAAATCCAGAGGAAAAGGCTTAACCCCAGAAAATGGGTATTAAAGTTAAAACTCTCAGTCAGGGCTATTCAATGGTACTAGCCAAATTGAGCTAACACCAAAATTACAGAAGTTATGGCCAAAATAAGGTCAAATGAGGGTGAACAAAATATTCACCTCTAATCTAGCTTCTACAATTTTAGTGTGAGATAGTTAAAGTGGGGTCATCTTGGGAGGGGCCCAATCACCGCTATCTGATGGTGCCCTTTATTTCTTCATATCTCATTTAGAGAAAAAGGTATGGAGAAAATAAGCCCCATAAAGATATTGAGAAAATCATATGTCTGAATAACAAACCTTGCACGTGGAATAACTTGGCCATATTGAATGTTACCCATATCAAAAGACATACCATTGTGTGGATCTTATCCAGGGCTACAAAATGAACCAAATTTGAGCTCAATATCTCAAAAACCAACAAATTCATGGCAGTTTTAAGGTTAAAATCCCACAAATGGGCCAATACAACTTTACTGTGGGATAATGTCCCACAACTATGATTATGAGGTCTCAAACATAAAAAGAAGTATGTTCATAATTCATTCACTAATGGGGTCCCATACAGGTTCTGTACAGAAATCTACGGGTAATACACGTCAGAAGAGGGCTGTGTGGCCCCCAGATGAAAAAATTTGCCCTGTATTGGTTCAAACAGCCCAGATGTGGTTTCAAAGCCACGTCTGAGCACAATACAGTGTATACAGGCTTTGTGGAAGCCACAAGCCAGTATCTGAAAGTGAAAAGCTCTTCAATTCCTCTCTGTGGATGGTCTAGAGGGCCACCCCACCCCATTTTAGGATAAAAGGAGGCCTTTTCTCCACCAGAAAAGGTTTCCTCATCCTGCTCTTGAATTCTTACATAGTACAACTGTCCAAAAAAGTTATACTCTTGGAAATAACCAGGTATAATTCTAAATATAATTATTTTGGTCTTTTATTATAATAATCCAATTGATAAAGCTGCCCCCAGGGCTTTCAACAGCACTCACCACTACTAAAACCCTTTTATTGAAGCCCTTTTTATTTGAATTAAAAACTTTTTTTATCTTTATTATACATGTCACAGTCATAGACTAGGCTGTACATACTATTATTATCACCTCTTCATAGACTCAGCCTGAAAAATGGCTTAAATTAAACTACAATGGGAACCTTCAAAATTATATTTACAACAGCAGAACATTAATTTTGGCACTTGAAGCTTTCAGAGTAAGAATTCCCAATGAATTTCACTTCTTCTCACTTCTTGGAAAACTGTCAGGAGATTGTAAAATACATGCATATGTCGAAGTCCTCACTGTAAATTAAGATCCTGTCAAAATTCCAAAACTAGTTCTTGCCAAATTACAAAACTTTTCAAGCAACTTGTCATCACAGAAGAAGTCTATTTGACCTTCAACCTCTGCTCTTTTATCTGAATCAGCTCATGCATATACAATTACCTATTTTTGCTCCAAGGAAAACATAACCCAATGTGCACTACTCATAGCAAAGATCAGTTCTATGCCAAAAATCCTCATCTCAGACCCCCTTGGAAAAACCATAAAAGGAAGAATCAAGCCTCTGCTCATTTATCTATTTCTCAGGCTCTAATCACTAGTAATAAAGATAATTTCAAACCTCAAGAGCTGAATATTGAGTGTGGTTCAACCCATAATGTTTGACTATCATAGGTATTTCACTTCTGTCAACAAAATTCCAGAAATAAATGTCAGCACTGGAAATTTGGCAGGCCTTCTCATATCAGTAGGAATAGGTATTGTCATCATTCTATGTGGTAATTAATCTCTTACTCTTGAAAACTCACTTCCTGCTCCAGGGCTTAATTGCAACCTAGTTAGTCTGTTGGCATTGAGTCATAAAAAAATGGTCATTCATTGAGAAGGAGATCTCTTTATGCTGGAAAATGATGAAAAAGGGTGTATTAAAGTAAAAATAACCAACATTCTAATGTGTGTTGAACATTCAATCCTAGAAAATTACTCTACTATTGCTCTCTCAAATCTATGACATGAAAGGTTGGGTCACCCTGGGAACACAGAAATCAAGGCAATAGGACTTCCCATCAACGATTCAGCCTGCTCAACATTTGATCTCTACAAAATCACATGATCCCCTTCAAAAAACATTTTCGAGGTACAAGTCAACCTCTTGAATGTCTCCATATTGACCTTGTTGGACCTATTTTTCCTGCATCAATTTCTGGGGCTCAATAGTTTCTCACCATAGTGGATCAAGCCACCTCTTTTAAAATTGTTTGTCTGCTAAAGCTAAAATCTGATGCTTTTGACCAGTTTGTCATTGTCAAAAATTCCTTTGAGAATCTTAATAACCAAAAAATAAAGACTGTAGTATTGTATCAAGGTAGTGAATTTTTAAATGAAAAGTTTCAGAATTTTTCATTCACATTTTATCCCCACAAAACCATTATTGAGAATGCCAGATGTCTTCTCAATTGCTCATATCTTCCAAAACAGGTGTTGGGCAGAGGCAGTAAGCACTGAAACCATTCTCTCTAACCTTATATCTACTGCCTCTAGAAGTAATTGTACCCCCTGCGTGTTTTGGAAGGGCTTGCCACCTAGGGTCAAGCAACTGCAAGTCTTTGGCTTTTGAAAAATAATTTCAATACCAAGAATTCAGAAAGACTGGGAATTTGACCCTGTTGGGGAAGGAGGGGTATTTTCAGGGTATGGAAATGATAATACTGCCTACTGCCTTCTTTTCCTAGCTGATCTAAAAATCATAATTTCAAAACATGTCAATTTTGAAGAAGATTTATTTCATCACATTCAAGGAGCTTGGGTTATTCCATGGAAAGGTCCACCCAATTAAGCTGAGATAGTGAATAAAGTTCAGCAAGCAGGTCATTTGTTGGTAGATGAACTCCAATCCCTTAGCCCATGTCACTTGTTGGAGGATTTTTCAAGATTGGTAAATTAAGCCCAAGATTCCTCCAATGATCTTGTAGCTGAAGAAATGTCTTAGCCTGTCAGCCCCTTGTATATTAGAGTTATTGGTCCAAGGCACCCAGCTGGTATTGTAAGAAATGTGGGCTGTGAAAACATCCTACCAAATCATTTACTACCTAAGACTTTGGTTAATTCTCTTGTTAAATAACCAATAAACTTCAATCAAGCTTTCAAACCCCCTGACAAATAATAATGGCTTAAAGGTATTTACAAGGAGCTATCTTCAATGAATCAAATGAACTTCTCGGAAATAGTGGACCTGCAGCCTAATTATAAGCTAGTTGGAACCACTTGGGTGTTTTGAATAAAAAAGAATCACCTCAACAATGTGGTAGAGTATAAGGCCTGTCTGTGCACTCAGGGGTTCACTCGAGGTCCTGGTATCAATCATGGAAAGACTTTTTCTACCACTTCTTACCTTAATTACCTACACTCTTTGATTTCACATGCTTCCTCAAAGGTCTAAAGTTCCACCAAATAGATTTAAAGAGCGCTTTCCTTTACACATCAATTTCCAAAGTTGTCTGTCTTTTGATTCCTCAAGGGTTGAATTGAGACAAAGAAACATCTTGTATTTGCCTCAACAAGGCTATCTACAGTCTTAAACAAGCTCCAATTTAGTGAGCCTTAGAGGTATTTTCATATACCCAAAAGACCACAAATAACAAAATAAGATATAGATATAAACAAAATGAATTTATTTATATTATCAAAATAAAAATTAAAATATAAATTCAAATTTATATATAAAAATAAGAATTTAAGTATAATTCAAAAAAAAAGTTAGAGTAAATTTTAAAATTGTGAAAATGCAATTTTTCTTGAAAAGATTAAGTAAAAATGAATTGTTAATAAAATTAATGAGATTTAAATATTTTTGATAAAAAGTTACATAAAATATATTATAGCTTTTTATCCAATAAATAAACTCAAGAAAATTACTTCACCAGTGGATTTCTAATAAAAAATAAGGTGGGGTCGCCTCTGGGTAAACTTTCTATAACTCAACTGTAAATAAGCTTAAATTAAGTTTTTAGTATTTTCTGTACAAAAGTTGAAAATCCTCAAAACCTTAATTTAATTGACACCAAATGTGGCTTTAGCCATCTATATTTGTGTTAAAATTGAGGTGTTGTGTGTAATCTAGAAGTTATGAGGAATTGAAGTATTTTCAATAGAAATGTCAAAATTTGCGCGTGTATTACACAAGTGAACTGTAAAGTACATATGAGGTATCAATTATTACTGTTTTTTACTGTAAAAACTCAATTGAATTGTATGTGTCAATTACAAGTATATTACATGATGAGGAATTAAAGAAAAAATAAATTGGAAAGATTAATTCTGGGGGTGAAAAGGAACTCTACCTCCAATGGGGAGCCAGACCCCCAAAATCCTTTCTTACAGGCGTGGGATTTCAAAATCTATGCAAAGGTTTATCACTTTTGGCCTGGAATTGAGTCACAGGGTTTGTGACTCAATTGATGATGAGGGTTTGATACCAACCAGGGCAGATTTAACTGTTGCCAAGAGGGTAAAACTAACCTTAACTTGAAACAATCTTAGTAAAAGCAGTTTTAACTAGTTTCAACAAATCCCACACACATTATGAGGTGGTTTGAAGGCTCTAGACCAGGTATTACTATAGTGATGGTTGCTTTAAGGGTCTAAAATGGCTAAAAATAGCAAAAAATGGCTAAAACCAGCTGTCACAGCCAAGGAGGTAGGGGCATTACCAATCATCTTCAACAATCATTACTTCATTGATACCCTTCAAAAACCAATCAGCAACAATCATTATTTCATTGATACCCTTCAAAACCCAATCAGTAAGGGGGTTTCATTCAACATTCTCCAAATACAGTTTTCAGACCTCAATACAGTTTCATACAGGCAAGACCCAAATACAGGATTCACCAAATACAGGCCTGTCATCACTACAGGCGCAAATACCTGTATTGACTGTATAACCTGTATTGGATTCACCAATACAGGATTCAATCCCACATCCAACTTCTTCCAGCATACAGGCCAGTATCTCAACACTCAAACTCCAAGGCTGGTATTTCTCACATATACCAGCCCCTCTTCATCCGCCTGGGGGTTTTCCCCCAGTTAATTAAAATATTGGATTTATTATTTAATATTATTTTATTTCTCATTAAGAAATATTATTTTATTATTTATTAAGTTAGTCTTTGCCTTCCCTCACCTTTTCAGTAGAGTCCTGGTGGCCATATCCTTTATTAATCCTTTTCTCTTTTCTGAACAGGTTGAAACAGTGGTACAGGCGTATTTGTGGTTGGCTCTTTATTATTTCTTTTGTTTTCCTCTCATATCTTTTAACTCTTATTATTTATGACTAGGAAATTATTATCTTATCTCATTACTCTTATCATTTGAGTATTCCTTTTGAGCCCTCCATAAGTAAGTCTGTTCACTGAGTGCCAGGCCCTCTTCATTTTAGAAGAGCCCCTGTGACATTATTTTAATTAACTCATATTTGATTCTTGCTTTTCATTCCTTTTACTCATTTCTCTCATTCTCAATTATGATTTTTTCATCATTTTATGATTTTTTCATGATTTTATGATTTTTATGATTTCATTCTCTCTCATCAATTTTCATCTCATTCATTTCATTCAAATGAAAATTGATTCTCTTTCTCATTTCAAAATTTTGCTGACCATTTCATTTTCTCTTAATTCTAAAACAAATTTCATTCTTATTTTCTGTCTGAATTCATGTTTTTATCAGGTTATTTGAGTGGAGTTATTTGTGTTAATTGATTCATCATTCAGGTTTTTTATTGATTTGGGGTATTCAGTGATTTTGATTTTGAAATTCCTCAAGATTTATTGATTGATTGATTGATTCCTCAAGACATTGATTTCACCTCAAGACTTTGATTTGACTTTGATTGATTTGATTTGATTGACTTGATTTGATTTATTGACTGAAATTGATTATTCATAAGAATTTGACTTTGTCATCTTCACTCTTCAAGATCTACTTATATTGATTCACTTCAAGACTATTGATTGATTTCTCAAGTTCATCAAGATTCTCATTTGATTGTTTTGCTCAAGCCTTATTTTATTCAAAGTATCATCAAGCTTTTATTCATTCTTCTTTCATGATGCCAGTTCAGCATAGCCCCCCAGCCAAGAATACAAGATCTCAAAGACATCAAGCTGTTCTCACTCCTACAGCAAGGGTTCCTCTTGACTGCACACCAACAGTTCATCAACTGAGTGCAAACTTGGACAGAGGACCACCAATGGAAGGAGCAGCACCCTCCAGAAGAGGAGGTGTGAAGTCAAGAAGATCAAGAGCATTCTCTGGCTTGTTGGGTGGCTATCCAAGCATTCCTCAAGGGCCTAGAAGCATATTAGGGGAAGCTGAAGATGAAGAGGGGGAGGAGTCTGTGGAAGAGGAGGAGTCTGAAGAGACTGAAGGTGCAGCTGCCTTGGCAGGTGCTCCTGAAGCTTCTCAAGCTCCAAATCTATCCCCTTCTAATCAACCTCTTGTCTCTCAAGCTGAACCAAATTTTCTCAAGATGATGGAGCAAATGACTCAATTTATGGGACAACTCACTGCAGAAGTTGCCCCAAGGGACACTTCAAAAGCCCTTGCATTCAAGACTCCATCAATGAAGGCACCTGATTCTTTTGACGGTACTAAAGCTTATAAATTGAGAGGATTTATTCAATCTTGTCAATTAATTTTCCATAATGACCCAGCAAACCTCTTCTCTGACAGGAAGAAGGTGCTTTACTCAACTTCTTTTCTTACTGGTAGAGCTGGCAAATGGATTGAACCTTACCTCTCAAATATCTCCAATGAAGACCCTTCTTCTCTCCACAACAACTGGCAGTTGTTTGAGACCCAGTTATTCACTCTGTTTGGTGATCCTAATGAAGTCAGGAAAGCTGAACAAGAGTTAGACAACCTCAGGATGAAAGAAAGTGGTCAAGTTCCCTTGTACATAGCATATTTCAGAAGCCTAATGTCAAGAATTGGAGACTGGGGGGAAAGGACATATATTCATGTGTATAGCAGAGGCTTGGCATCAAGATTGTTGGACCAATTGGCTTCTCACCCTGGAAACTTTGATAGCCTTCAAGAGCTCATGGACATCACTTTGGAATTAGATACCAGATACCATGAGAGGCAGAAGGAAAAGGGTAGTCATCAAGAGAAGAAGCCTCCAATCAGTGGATCCAACTCCTCCAAGCCGCCTCAAAGTTCATCATCAAAGAAGCATTATCACAAGAAGAATAAGAAGGGGAAGAAATTTCAAGTGTCAAAAGACAAGCCTCATGCTGCTCTCCTTAATAAGGACAACAAATTAATTAGTTGTGAAAAGGAGAGGAGGATTAAAGAAGGCTTGTTCAATTATTGTGGTGGAAAGCACCCATTTGAAAAAGGCTTCAAGAGGCCTGAGACTAGGCAAGGGTCATCAAATAGCTTCCCTAGCAAGCAGGGAAAAGCCTGAGTGGGAATCATGATGTGTTCAATGGTTCTCACTTATTTCCTTCAAGAGCACAATTGTGCTCTGTGAATACTAGTGTCAAAAAACCTTTAAGCTTTCTCATTTTTTCTTCAATCTCTGATATTTTTTATAGTATTCTCATTGACTCTGGTGCTACAAACTCCTTTATTGCAAAGAATTTTGTTCTCAAGTACTCATTGACCATGTCAGAGCTCCCTGAAAAGATTCCTCTTTTCATTTTGGATTCCAATGAATCCACTTCCCTGTTCATTACCCATTATACCAAGTGGGTTGTTGGTTTACCTTCCTTCCCAAGCTTTGAATGGGATTTCTTTATAATAGATTCACCCAAGGGAGAAGACCTGATATTGGGCTATGATTTTCTTTACCATTTTAATCCTATTATTGATTGGAAAAATGGATTGATCACCTATGATTCTAATCATAAGGATTCTAATGGTTTTAACCCTTCTATTAGTAATGACTTAACCACTGCTGTCAACAGTGTTGCTCTGGTTGGTGAACTTAAGACACCTTCCCTTCCTCCTTCTGTCCATAACCCCTCCATTTTTCCCTCTCAGTCATTACTTCCATTAAGAGATTAAGTCTTCAAAGAGATGAAAGATGTTTCTGAAGCTGTTGCTATATCTTCACTTCATCTCTTTCACGGGGATATGGACCTTGCTCCTTTATCTTTTCATGCCTCTGTGGAGGAGCAGTGGGATGAGGAGGAAGAGCCAGAAGAGATTGAAACTGTGTTGAAGGTAGTCCCTCCTGCTTATCACCATTATTTGGATGTATTCTCCAAGGTGAAAGCAGAGAAACTTCTTCCCCACCGTGCCTGTGATCACCATATTGAACTGGAGGGTCTTCTACCTCGAGTTGGTGTTATCTACTCTTTGTCAAAGAATGAGTCAGCAACACTGCGGGCCTACATTTCAGAGAATGTAGAGAAAGGTTTCATCAGACCAAGCTCCTCCTCAACCAGAGCACCTGTCCTTTTTTTCAAGAAAAAGGATGGTGGTCTTTGTTTGTGTGTTGACTACCGCAAACTTAATGCTTTCACTAGGAAGAACAGGTATCCTGTTCGTCTAATGAATCAGCTCCTTACCGTATTCAACGGTGCTACTATCTTCTCCAAGATAGATCTGCATGATGCTTATAATCTGCTGAGAATTAAAGAGGGGGATGAGCACTTAACTGCCTTTAGAACCAAATATGGTAGTTATGAGTATTTGGCTTAACCAATGCTCCAGCTTCATTCCAAAAGATTGTGAATGATATCTTTGCAGATTATTTGGATGTTTTTGTTGTAGTGTACTTAGATGATATTATGGTCTTCTCTAGCTCTTTGGCTGAACATGTTAAACATGTGGCCTCTGTTCTCCAACGACTGAGAGACAATAATTTGTTTGCTAAAGCCTCAAAGTGTGTATTCCATGCCTCAAGTGTGGAATACTTGGGCTATGTTGTTTCAAGTGATGGCCTCAATATGGATTCTTCAAAAGTTCAACAAATCCTCAATTGGCCCCAGCCCAAGAACCTCAAGGCCCTCCAATCTTTTCTTGGCTTTGCCAACTTTTATCGTCGCTTCATTAAGAAATATTCCAAAAAAACATCTGCTCTCACTTCCCTCCTTAAAAAAGATTCTCCATTTAACTTCAATGAGGAAGCTCTTAGTCAGTTTCAAATACTCAAAGAAGCTTTCACCACTGCTCCTATTCTCTCTCATTTTAATCCTTCTCTACCAACTATTGTAGAGACTGATGCTTCTGATTATGCCTTGGGTGCTGTACTAAGTGAAGTGAATGACTCAGGAAAGCATCCCATTGCATTTGATAGTCACAAGCTCTTACCAGCTGAACTCAACTATGAAATTCATGACAAGGAAATCCTTGGCATAGTTTGGGCTCTCAAGCGCTGGAGAGCTTTTCTCCTTTCTCTTTCTGATTCCTTTGAGGTCTTGACTGACCATTGTTCTCTTCAGTATTTTATGTCCTCTAAAGTCCTTACTCATTGTCAAGCCTGTTGGGCTGAATTTTTATCTGAATTCCATTTTATCATCACTTACGGCCCAGGCAGGCTGGCCACTTTACCAGATGCCTTGTCACGTCGGGAAAATGTGTACCCAGAGAGGGGGGTGGATTTCATCAGCAAGAAGCCTCATAATTTTCATCAAGTTCTCAAGCAAAATGAAATTCAAGAGTCAAGATTCTTTTCAATAAAAGTTGATATTTTTTCAGATGTAGTTGATGAAGTTCAGAGACAAGTATGGCAAGACAAAGATTATAAGGAAATCCTCAAGAAATTAGCAAGAGGAGAATCAGTCCCAGACTATTCTCTTGAACCTCAAGCAAAATTATTATTGTTCAAAGATAGAGGAGTCATTCCAAGCAATCATGAAATTCAATTGGACATCCTTCAAAAGCGTCATGACTCACCATTGGCTGGCCATCCTGGCCAGGAGGAGACCCTCAAGCTCATCAAGAGGGATTTTTATTGGGCTGGCATGAATCAAATCATCAAGGACTATGTGTCATCATGTCAGCAATGTTCAAGAAACAAGAACATCCACCATAAGAAGTTTGGATTACTCAAGCCTCTCCAAATTCCATCTCGTCCTTGGAATTCTTTATCAATGGACTTTATCACTCAATTGCCTTTGTCGAGCAGCTTTGATTCAATTTTAGTAGTTGTAGACAGATTTTCAAAAATGGCAATATTTATTCCAACTTATTCAACAATCACTGCTTTGGACTTAGCTCAAATATTCATTAATAATGTCTTTTCCAAACATGGTCTTCCAATCAGTATTGTTAGTGATAGAGGTTCATTATTTGTTTCATCATTTTGGACTCAATTGTGTCAGCAGCTCAAGATATCAAGAGATCTTTCAACTGCCTTTCACCCAGAAACAGATGGACAGACAGAGAGGGTAAATCATATTCTAGAAAAGTATCTTCGGATGTATGTCAGTTACCATCAAGATGACTGGCACACCTGGCTCCCTCTGGCTGAATTTGCCTATAATAATGCAGAACATTCATCAACAAAACAGTCTCCATTTTTCACTATTTATGGAAGAAATCCCAGCTTTGATTCAATTTACATTTCTCAAGATACACCTGCTGGAAAGTTATCATCAAAACTCCAATCAGTACAGCAAGTTGTCAAAGAAGAATTAGAGTCAGCAATAAAGCGTTTTAAGAAGTATTCAGATAGAAATAGAGCAATTCCACCTGAATTCCAACCTGGGGACAAAGTATGGCTAGCTTCCAAGAACATCAAGACAACAATACCCACCAAAAAGCTTTCAGAATGATGGCTGGGACCCTTTGAAGTTCTCAAGAAGATTGGCAGCCATGCATATCACCTCAAGTTGCCTCAACAATGGAAGTCAGTTCACCCTGTTTTCCATGTGTCCTTGTTAGAACCATTGAAGCACTCAGCTATCCCAAATTGACACCAATTGCCACCACCTCCAGTAATAGTGGAAGAGCAAGAAGAATGGGAAGTGGCTCAGGTTCTGGACTCAAAACTCAAGAGAGGTTCATTATGGTATTTAGTTGAGTGGAAAGGATTAAGTGAAGACCCAGAAAGAACCACTTGGGAAACAGCTTCCAACCTTACCAACTCTCCAGACCTTGTCAAGGACTTTCACACCTTATATCCTGACAAGCCTGGCCCAAATGCCTCAAGAGTTTGATTTATGCTGCTTGGTGGGGATTGGAGGTTATGAAAGTAAGTTCCGCTCCTGGCTTGCACCTTTAAGGGGGTATTCTACACAAATTTTTTGTAAGCATCACCTTGGCCACTTTGTGAGCAATTGTCCATTCTTTGGACAGGTTCAGAAGGCCTTGCAACATCATACCCTCAAGACTTTGGACCTTTCATCAAGATATGGCCCAATCTTTTCTCTTATTTTCTTTTCATTCTTTAATCATGCCACAAATAATCTTCAAGACATTCATTACCACAATTCATGTTATGGCATAATTTCTTTTTCATTTATGGTGCTTGGTCGGGAGTGGAAGTTATGAAAGTAAGTTCCATCTCCTGTCATGCATCCCTGAGGGGTCTACTTCTCAAAAAACATTACCTTGGCCACGCTGTGAGCATCAAATGCTTTATTTTATCTTTCAGAACATTTTGGCCAAAATCAAGAAACTCACCACAAGAAGGACAACCCTCAGGCATTTCTTATTTCTTTCTTTACTCTCTTTTTCTCTCCATTCTTTTTCATTTTTATTTTTCATTTCATTTTCTTTAACTTGTCTCTTTTATTTTTATTTTTATTTTTTATTTTCATTTTTTTATTTCTTATTTCAAAAGCAGTAGTAATCACTTCCATATCATGTTTGGGGAATCAATTCATTCAATAATCAAAGAGAAAAATATTAGTAATGGTAAAGACCACCTACAGATAACCCTCATCAAAACTTCTTCAAGTCAGCCTTAAACTCATTCCTCAAGATCAAAATTGAAAGCCAAAAACCCAATCAGCAAGGCATTTATGGCAATTGGCCATTCAAGGAAGAGATAAGAAGAAAGACATTCAGGAAGAAATCAAGATCAAAAAGGAAAACCCTGCTTCAAATGGCCCAATTGGCCAATTTCATGAATTTATGCACTTTGGCACAAATGGCCATAGCAAACCTCAAAACTTCAAAATAGCTCAGTTTTATAATTTTTCATCAAAATATGCTTAATTAGGCATATTGGCAAATTTGCGCATTGTTGCGCACTTTGGGCATTTTTGCACATTTTGCGCAATTTTGCGCACTTTTGCGCAAAAGGCCTGTTTATCTTGTCAAGAGGCTTCAAAAGGCCTTTTTGGCCAATTTCATCATAATTGCGCATTTTTGCGCATTTTGCGCAAAAATGCGCAAAATGGCCAGAACACCTTATAAGCCATGTGTCCATAATTAATCAACTTCTTCAATTTTTTCATCAATATATGCCATTATGGCATATATGCGCAAAAATGCGCAAAATGGCCAGAACACTTTATAAGGCCATTTTTCATCATTAATCAAATTTTTGCATTTTTTTCACCAATATATGCCATTATGGCATACATGCGCATTTGCGCATTTTGCACACTTTGCGCAAATTGGCCAAAAACCCCTTTAATCACAAAATCTGGGATTTTGGCCAAGACTCCTGAAATGGTCCAAAACCTCAAGTAATGGCCACTTTATGCCAACACTGTCAAGTTTCAAAATTATGATGAAATCAGGTGTTCTTGGGACATAAGCCCAGGTCACCCCCTTTTCTAAAGCTATGAGGAATCAAGAAAAGTTTAGTGAAGACACTCAAGACAAGAATGAAAATTATTTCAGAAGAATGAAGGCATTTTGAAGGAAGAGAGGGAAGTCAGAATCAAGATCAAGGAGAAGATATCTACAGGTGATTAAATGAAGATTTTGTTTGAGTATTGATTGAAGAAGAAAGTTAATGGGATAAATTTAAGGAATTGGGGGAAAGAACTGTATGGATTGATTTCAAGCTCATCAAGACTCACTATACCTATGGTGCTCAGAGCTCACCACTTTCAAGAGGGGGATAATGTCACAGCCAAGGAGGCAGGGGCATTACCAATCATCTTCAACAATCATTACTTCATTGATACCCTTCAAAACCCAATCAGCAACAATCATTATTTCATTGATACTCTTCAAAACCCAATCAGCAAGGGGGTTTCATTCAACATTCTCCAAATACAGTTTTCAGACCTCAATACAGTTCCATACAGGCAAGACCCAAATACCGGATTCACCAAATACAGGCCTGTCATCAATACAGGCGCAAATACCTGTATTGACTGTATAACCTGTATTGGATTCACCAATACAGGATTCAATCCCACATCTAACTTCTTCCAGCATACAGGCCAGTATCTCAACACTCAAACTCCAAGGCTGGTATTTCTCACATATACCAGCCCCTCTTCATCCGCCTGGGGACTTTTCCCCCAGTTAATTAAAATATTGGATTTATTATTTAATATTATTTTATTTCTCATTAAGAAATATTATTTTATTATTTATTAAGTTAGTCTTTGCCTTCCCTCACCTTTTCAGTAGAGTCCTGGTGGCCATATCCTTTATTAATCCTTTTCTCTTTTCTGAACAGGTTGAAACAGTGGTACAGGATTATTTGTGGTTGGCTCTTTATTCTTGCTTTTGTTTTCCTCTCATATCTTTTAACTCTTATTATTTCTTACTAGGAAATTATTATCTTATTTCATTACTCTTATCATTTGAGTATTCCTTTTGAGCCCTCCATAAGTAAGTCTGTTCACTGAGTGCCAGGCCCTCTTCATTTTAGAAGCGCCCCTGTGACACCAGCCCTTTTTGGGTCTCAAACAGGGTTCAATGATGGAATAATTGGCTTCCCTGATGTCAGAGTTTTTTTCCACAACTGAAAAGGGGAAATTTTACTTTTTGAGTAAAAAAATTGATGGTATAAAAGAATGTCTTCTTTTCCCCACTTTTCTCTTCATGTTAGAATCTTTTCCTTTTATAATTAGTTTGAACACTGTTAAACCAATAAATTGAAGATTCCAACAGCCCTTTGTAAATGATTTTGAACCTTTTAACCACGTGAAAAAATCATTATAATCATTGTTGGTAACTCTTATACTCATTTTTACCCCTTTAACCACCCCAAAAGTGAACTAAAGCAGCTTTCACCACTGTTAACTTTGTCACTTTCTTTCCAAGTTAACTCTGGTCACTTTTGGGTTTTTTTCTCTTTAAATATCTTTTTACAGACTTTGTTCTTTAATTAATTGCTTGCAGTTCTTTGCTCAATTCATTCCAATTGAAATTCCTCTTGAAAAAATTTCTTTTGTAGCCTTAAGTATCTCTTGTAGAGTATTTTTGAATAGATTTTAATTGTTGGTAAAACAATAAATCTTCATAATATTATTGTTTTATACTTATAAAGTTAAAAACAACAAAATTAACGTGCTTTCTGTAAAAATATTCTTTCATACTATTTTTAATTATATTTTACCTTATACAAATTTTGAGGACAAGAAAAGTACTTGATTTTTGATCAATGTTTCATATCCACACCTTACATTTGGGGGCCCGGACGTGATATTTTAACTGTAACATAATTCTTCACTCTTTTCAAATCTTTTTTCTTCTATTGAAAAATTTAAAAACAGATGAAAAATACTTATAATTTAAAAAACTCCATAAAAATAAATTTTTTCTATATTATAAGTGAAGCTTTATTTTTTGATTTCTCCCTTGAAAAAATCTTTTTTACTTAATCAATTGGCTTTTTCATTAATTTGAGCCTCTGAAAACATGGTAAGACAAGAAAATATTGAAACATCCTCAACATTAAAAAGGATTATTCCTGCAAGTACTGTGAATTCTGACCATAATAGTACCATTATTATAACTCAGAATTATCAACCAATGCATAGGTATTCAAAAAATTTGTCTTCGAATTCGAATTTTTGAACAACAATATGAAAACCCAAGAATTTGAATAAAAAATTATGACAAAAGGATCCATTGGAATTTTTCAACCTCCAAATTAAAATTCAAAACGAAAATCTCAAATTTTGGTTGAAAAAATGATTTATGAATATAATTCATTACTTAAAAGAAGTGGAAAATGCTATTTATGACATCAACCACAGAATAACCATGCCATAAATGGTATTAAAAAGATATTTATGGCACAAATAATTCCATTGATGCCATTTATGGAACAAACAATGCCATAAATTGGGCTTCTACCAACCTGGGTATTTTTTTAGCCAAACTTTAATTAGAAAAAAAACCTTATTCTTTTTACTAAATAATTACATAATTTTACCAATTTATGGCAAATCCACATATGGGCATACATGCTTTTGCCAAATTACTTCCATGAGTGTACCACTAACCCAGATTAATTATGAGTATTTATAGCTCATTGTAATGAATTGAAATTAATTTAAATAAATTGAAGGTAATTGAAATTGATTGAAATACATGAAACTTAATAACCATTATTTGAAGCTGCTACAAACCAAACTATTTGATGAGCATTAGTTGAAACTAGTAAAAATTGATTAGAATTGTTTAAACTTAAAATGAATGACAATAATTTCAAAAAACTTCAAATAAATAGAACTTGAGAGAAATTATTGCAAGCTAATTGAAAGTAATAAAAAGGATGACCATTACTGAAATTGGTTGAAATAAAAGAGAACTGCCAAAAATTAATGAAAATTAATTAAAATTAATTAAAATTAATTAAAATTAATTGAAATTAATTAAGCTTAATTGAAATTAATTAAAATTAATTAAAATTAATTAAAATTAATTAAAATTAATTAAAATTAATTAAGATTAATTAAAATTAATTAAAATCAATTAAAATTAATTAAAATTAATTAAAATTAATTAAAATTAATTAAAATTAATTAAGATTAATTAAAATTAATTAAAATCAATTAAAATTAATTAAAATTAATTAAAATTAATTAAAATTAATTAAAATTAATTAAAATTAATTAAAATTAATTAAAATTAATTAAAATTAATTAAAATTAATTAAAATTAATTAAAATTAATTAAAATTAATTAAAATTAATTAAAATTAATTAAAATTAATTAAAATTAATTAAAATTAATTAAAATTAATTAAAATTAATTAAAATTAATTAAAATTAATTAAAATTAATTAAAATTAATTAAAATTAATTAAAATTAATTAAAATTAATTAAAATTAATTAAAATTAATTAAAATTAATTAAAATTAATTAAAATTAATTAAAATTAATTAAAATTAATTAAAATTAATTAAAATTAATTAAAATTAATTAAAATTAATTAAAATTAATTAAAATTAATTAAAATTAATTAAAATTAATTAAAATTAATTAAAATTAATTAAAATTAATTAAAATTAATTAAAATTAATTAAAATTAATTAAAATTAATTAAAATTAATTAAAATTAATTAAAATTAAGTAAAATTAATGAAAATTAATTAAAATTAATTAAAATTAATTAAAATTAATTAAAATTAATTAAAATTAATTAAAATTAATTAAAATTAATTAAAATTAATTAAAATTAATTAAAATTAATTAAAATTAATTAAAATTAATTAAAATTAATTAAAATTAATTAAAATTAATTAAAATTAATTAAAATTAATTAAAATTAATTAAAATTAATTAAAATTAATTAAAATTAATTAAAATTAATTAAAATTAATTAAAATTAATTAAAATTAATTAAAATTAATTAAAATTAATTAAAATTAATTAAAATTAATTAAAATTAATTAAAATTAATTAAAATTAATTAAAATTAATTAAAATTAATTAAAATTAATTAAAATTAATTAAAATTAATTAAAATTAATTAAAATTAATTAAAATTAATTAAAATTAATTAAAATTAATTAAAATTAATTAAAATTAATTAAAATTAATTAAAATTAATTAAAATTAATTAAAATTAATTAAAATTAATTAAAATTAATTAAAATTAATTAAAATTAATTAAAATTAATTAAAATTAATTAAAATTAATTAAAATTAATTAAAACTAATTAAAATTAATTAAAATTAATTAAAATTAATTAAAACTAATTAAAATTAATTAAAATTAATTAAAATTAATTAAAATTAATTAAAATTAATTAAAATTAATGAAAATTAATTAAAATTAATTAAAATTAATTAAAATTAATTAAAATTAATTAAAATTAATTAAAATTAATTAAAATTAATTAAAATTAATTAAAATTAATTAAAATTAATTAAAATTAATTAAAATTAATTAAAATTAATGAAAATTAATTAAAATTAATTAAAATTAATTAAAATTAATGAAAATTAATTAAAATTAATTAAAATTAATTAAAATTAATTAAAATTAATTAAAATTAATTAAAATTAATTAAAATTAATTAAAATTAATTAAAATTAATTAAAATTAATTAAAATTAATTAAAATTAATTAAAATTAATTAAAATTAATTAAAATTAATTAAAATTAATTAAAATTAATTAAAATTAATTAAAATTAATTAAAATTAATTAAAATTAATTAAAATTAATTAAAATTAATTAAAATTAATTAAAATTAATTAAAATTAATGAAAATCAATTAAAATTCATTAAAATTAATTCAAATTCATTCAAATTAATTAAAATTAATTAAAATTAATTAAAATTAATTAAAATTAATTAAAATTAATTAAAATTAATTAAAATTAATTAAAATTAATTAAAATTAATTAAAATTAATTAAAATTAATTAAAATTAATTAAAATTCATTAAAATTAATTCAAATTAATTAAAATTAATGAGACTTAATGACAATTAATTAAAATTAATTAAAATTAATTAAAGTTAATTGAAATGAAATTCTTATTTCAAATTAATTAAAATTAATTCAAATTAATTAGGATTAATTCAAATTAATCAAAATAAATTCAAATTAACTAGGACTAATTCAACTTAATTAGGATTAATTCAAATTAATTAAAATGAATTCAAATTAATTAAAATGAATTCAAATTAATTAAAATTACTTAAGATTAATTCACATTAATTAAAAGTAATTAAAATTAATTCAAGTTAATTAAAAGTAATTCAAATTAATTAAAATCAAGTAAATTCCCATCAGCAAAGGATAAGGAATAACAAAGTTATTCCAGCTCAAAGATGTTGCTGAGCAGAAACCTTATTTTTCACCTCTCATCTAAAATGAAGAGGAAGAGGCTTAAACCCATTAAATGGGTATTCCAATTGAAGCTGTAACTCAGGGCTATGCACTGGTACTAGCCAAACTGAGCTAGCACCAATTGTAAGATGTGACTATGAAACTGATGACAATATTAATATTAATCAACAGTAATATGTCTGTTCCTATGAAATATAAGAATAGAAGATTATTATAACCACAGTTAAATTGTAAGGCTTGACTATGAAACAATAAGCAAAAATTACTAATATTTTACTTATTGTACTATGAATGTCCTTATAAATAAAATAAATAAGATAAAAATAATTATAATAATAAATAATTGTTTTAATTATGGCGTAAAAATAACTATATTATAAATAAAATAAGATGATATAATCTATATTATAAAATATAATATAATAAAATAAATATATTAATCTAAAATAATTAATATATTTAAAGGCACTTTATTATTGTTACAAACAAATAATAAAGGTGTAAAAAATTTTTTTTTATTAATAAAAAACGATTCATAAAAATAATATTACCAATATTAAAGTTATAAATTGATATAAATACTATTTATATTAATTAAAGAATTATTAAAGTAATAATAAAAAAAAATTCTTATAATAAGAGAAAACAACTTACTTTTAATACTTAATATAATAATTTTGAAATATTTTACGCCAAATAATGTAGATACAACTTATCCAAATGGTATTTACAAGAAAAATAGAGAAAATTACAAATATTCTGGATTTTTACATGGAAATGAGGTTTTAGAGAGATTTTTAGCAAAAACAACTGAATAAATGATTTAATCACGTCTATCAGAATCCACTCTAAGAATGTCTGTAGCCTGTATGACTTCAAAGTTATTAATTATCAAAGCTTAAGCGTAAATTTGATCAGTTAAGATCACTCACTGTAATCTTATTTTAAGTTTAAAAGTCATATAAGTGATACAACTGTTGAATACTATTAGAATATGATTAATACTAATAAAATCTACAAATTTTAGGCTTCTGCAAAGCCTATGATGTCATCAAACTTAGAGTTATAGTGATAACTCTAAATAATGGCATAATTATGAAGTAAGATGGTTTGATCATGATGTAATCATCACCAAACCTTAAAATATTGATCAATTATAGTAGAAAGCATCCGTACACGTCTACTAGCAGCCTTCTGGACTCTAGGAGGGAGGTATTTACTATAAATAGAGCTCTTTTTACTCTGTTTTCCCCTCAGATGCTTACAAAACACTAAATCATTAAATCAAAAGGTAATTTCTTCATTCTTTATATATAAAAATCTTATATTATTAAAGACCAAAGATAATATTTTTATAATCAGCATCTTTGATGTGATTATTACAATTGTTTAATTGTTTTGTTTAAATTTCTCTTAAAAACCGCTATTCAACATAAAATCAAGATAAATTGTAATTTCTCTTAAAATTCATTGTAAATACAATTTAAACAAGTTTTATTTACATTTTTTGGAATAAAATTATTCAAAACCATTATATTAAGCATTGAAAGTAGGTTATTTCTCTTGGTATGATAATTTTTCTATATTATTACTTTAATAATTCTTTAATTAATATAAATAGTATTTATATTAATTTATAACTTTAATATTGGTAATATTATTGTTATTAATTGTTTTTTATTAATAAAAAACAATTTTTTACGCCTTTATTATTTGTTTGTAACAATAATAAAATGCTTTTAAATATATTAATTATTTTATATTAATATATTTATTTTATTATATTATATTTTATAATATAAATTATATTATTATATTTCATTAATAATATAATTATTTTGATGCCATAATTATAATAATTCTTTATTATTATAATTATTTTTTATCTTATTTATTTCACTTATAAGGACATTCATAGTACAATAAGTAAAAAATTAGTAATTTTTACTTATTGTTTCATAGTCAAACCTTACAATAAAGGTATTACCTTTTATTTGAATTGATTTAATTTTTTTGATGCGTCTGAGGGGAAAACAGAGTAAAAAGAGCTCTATTTATAGTAAATACCTCCCTCCGAGAGTCCAACAGGCTTCTAGTACACGTGTACTGATCATATCCACTGTAATTGATCAATAGTTTAAGGTTTGGTGATGATTACATCATGAACAAACCATATTACATCATTATTACACCATTATTTAGAGTTATCACTATAACTCTAAGCTTGATGACGTCAAAGGCTTGGCAGAACCCCAAAATTTGGGGATTTTATTAGTTTCACTCATAAACTAATAGTATTCACCAATTTTATCACTCATATAACTGTTAAACTTAATTTAAGGTTACAGTGAGTGATCATAAATGATCAAATTAAGCTCAAACGTTGATCCTTAATACCTTTTAAGATTTACAAGCTACAGAAATTCGGAGAGTGAATTCTAATAGCTTGGCATAACCGTATTATGCTGCCAAGAGCATTTCATTACATCATAAAAACTCTATTTCTGATGATTTTTCTTGTAACTCATCTTTTCTGTCGAAATTTAATATTTTAAACTTCAAACTATGATTGCAAGGGGTTATACCTTGAATATTATAATAGAAAATACATCATTACTTACGAATGAACTAGTAGAATACAACTGTCTACTTTTTTTAAAGTTTCGACCACTTTCACAACAAAGTGGTCAACAGCTCTGTTGATTTTAATCAATAATTCCTTACAGGTTTTAACCTTGTTTATAACTTATGAAATAAACTTAATTTCTGTATTTCTACAGTAATTACGTTATGACTTTCTTTTTGGTTCATCACTCTATCATGCATAATTCAAGAGATATTAGCTAAAATCCTTTAATATATGCGTTGACCAAAAAAGTGCATATCTTCAGGTTAATTCCTTAAGTATTGATTTTGAAGCTTAGCTTCTTAATTGTGTTATATGTGGGTGTTTATGGAGAATCCATTGGCGCCATTTATTTTACATGTTGCTTCATTGGGGTCTGAAATAAATAAGTAGTTGTGTATTTTATAAGGTATTATTACTTATAACTTATTAAATATTGACTTTACACATATGCCATAAAAATGGTATATATGTATTTTACCATGGAGAAACCAATGGTATAATTTATTTCACATGTTTATCCATTGGGTTTTAAGTTAAACCAAGTTTTATGCCAATTTATGGTATTTTTGTATTTTTAAAGTACTTATTTTTAATATATAATTATATTAAATATTTCTTGTGACCTTTTTGGGTATGTGGTCATATCTCAAAGGTTCACATTCCCTACCACCAAAAAAGATTGTACCACAATCTGATATGTGTAATTAGGGTATCATCCACTGTTCTACCTCTTCAATAGACTTTGTTAGTCTTGAAGCTCAATAATGCTTAACTTGTTATTTTTCAGGCTTTCTTTCATGTCTGAATCTTCTTAGTAGTTTATCAGGATTTGATATATCTTTCTCAAGTAGCCATTCATCTTCTTGATTTGAATTTCTTTACCTTACAAGGTATTCTCTTTCTTTTTTGTTTCTTGTCCTTCTTTCTCTAAGGACTTTTAATATTTTCTTTTCCTCTCCTTCTTCCAAGGGCAGAATATCAAGTGGGGAATTAATTCTTAATGGAAATAACTGCTTGTCACTTGAGCTGTAAGGTTTTATTAGGCTTACAGGGAAAGTTGGGTGTTTGTTCATTAGTTCACCTGTGAGTTCTAATTGCACAGCATTGGGTTCATGAAGTGCTTTTATTATAAATGGTCCTGCAAAGGAGTCTTTTAAAATCTTTGGGCCTTTTATGTTATTGAAATTGAGGGTTGATACTATGACAAAGTCTCCTATTTTGAAATCAGGTGGCTTTTGGGTTTTATCCCATCTTTCTTTTGCATATTTGAAAGAATCTTGCATACATCTGTTTTCATGGTGTCTTGCCCTATCAAGCATTATCTTAAAACTGCTTGCTGTTGGGTGTATATCCACTAAGTCCTTTTTGAGTGTATCATAAGGAAGTCTTGGGTTCCAACCTTTTTCTAGTATTGCTGGTGTTTTGCCAGTAGAAGAATGGATTGATGTTTTATATGCCAGTTCAAGAGCTGGTATTAGTGTGCACTAATCATGGGTAAAACCATCAGAATCTTTGAATTCTAGCCCATAAGCACAGAATATTCTGATCATGTCCTCTAAGGTCTGTATCATTCTTTCTGCTAAACCATCAGTTTGAGGATGGTAAGCTGTTGAGAATAATAAATTTGTCCCAAACAAGTTATGGAGATTTGTCCATAATGCTGATGTGAACTTTGGGTCTCTGTCACTTATAATATTCTGGACTAAGCCTGTATGGCTAATAACTTTATTCCATATCATTATGGCTGTGTCCATAGCTGTGTCATCTTATGACATGGTAGGAACATTGGAGTTTTGCTATACCTGTCAACTGATACTAGGCAGGCATTATAGCTTCTGTCTCCTCCTGGAGGTAATGCTGTTACCCAATCCATATGAGCTATTTCCCAAGGGGATTTTGGTTCTTGGAGTTGGAGCATCATTCCAAATCTCTTTCCTGTGGCTCTGTTGGCTTTTTGACATCTGTCACAGGTTTGGCAGTATTCTATAACATCTTTCTTCCAATTTGGCCACCAAGAGCAGGTTTTCACCCTCTCTAGTGTCCTGTCTTCTGAAAGGTGTCCAGCTGCAACACTATCATGACACTCATGTAAAATAGTGTTTATCAGGGTTCTATCTGTTAAGGCTATAACAGATGTGTGTTTTGTTCTATGGTAAAGGATTCCATCAAGGAGGTGGAATCTTCCTTCATCATATGCTTTTTTCCATGTTTCATCTAGTTTTGATGAAAGTGATGGGTATTTGCAGTCTTTCAGTAGAAGTTGGCTTAAGATATGGCAATTGGTATCTATCTTATACCTTTCTTTAACTTGGTTTAAGAATTATGTGCCAATGTCTGTAACACATATTCCTTCTATATGGTGTTCTTCTTGTGGTACCATGCTGGATTGTCAGGGGTATTTGCTAGAGCCCATCTGCTAAGAAAATCTGAATATTTATGAATATTACCATATTTATGAACAATAGTCATATTTCCTCTATATTATTGGAGAGGCAATTTGCCATCTCAGCAAATGTCTATTTGGAGTTTTCATATTTAATAGAGATTTTACAGCATTACAGTCTGTAATCACATCAAATACTGTTCCATCCAAATAGTAATGTAATTTTTTTAAATCCCACACTAAGCAGAGGCATTCCATTTGGCTTGCTCCATATCTTGCTTCTGTTGGCTTTATTTGTCTTGAAATAAAAAAAATTGGTCCTTACACTGGTTTATCATTGATAATTTGTGTCTGATGTAGTGCAGCACCTAGTCCTTCTCCACAAGCATCAATGTAAATTTTGAAGGGTAGTTTCCAATCTGGCATTAGAAGAAATGGGGCATTTGTTAAGGAATTTTTCAATTCTTCATATGCCTTGACTCTTTCTTCTGTCATTTCATAGACTGTTTGTTGATCACATAGCTTATACAAGGATTTAGCAATTTTCGCAAAATCCTTTATATGCTGTCTATAGTAACCAGAAAATCCTAGAAATGACTGCATTTCTTTTTTGGTTTGAGGCCTTTGTTTAAGTAGCACTGCTGCTACTTTATTCTTGTCTATGCCTAGACTAAGTCCAGATACAACATGTCCTAGTGCTTTTAATTCACTATATGCAAAATGACACTTTTTCAAGGAACTTTTCATATTCACTTGGACTATTTTTTGTAGTACCCTTTCTAGTCTTGTAAGGTGATTTTCCCAAGTTTCTGAGCAAACGATGATATCATCAATACAGATAATTAACCATCATTCTGATAATTCTTCAGGAAATATGGTATTCATCATTCTTTGATAATGGGAAGGTGTATTTTTTATGCCAAATGGCATTCTTAAGTATTCAAAAATTCCACAGTGGACTATTATCCTCAGTTGTTTTTTTGCATTGTATGTGAAGACATTTTGGTGAAAGCCCTTTAAGGCGTCCATGGCTGTGATGAACTTAGCTTGTGACAATTGTGTCAATGTGTCATGGATCCTAGGTATTGGATATCTATCTGGAATGGTATAGGTGTTCAGGGCTCTGAAGTCTCCTACCATCCTTGATTTTCCATTATGCCAAGTTATAATGACAGGTGTAGTGACTTCTACCTGTTCATTATGTCCTACCTTTCTTAGTACTCCAAGGTCCATTAATTCTTTAATGTGTACCTCTAAGGCTTCTCTAGCTCTTGGAGTAGCTGGGTAAGCAGGTCTCCTTAGTAAGGGTGAGTAAGGTTTCTCCACATTAAGAATTATGTCCACTTCAGGTCCAATTATGGCACCTAGTGGCTCTTTGTCAGTTGCAAAGGCATTTTTGTATTTAAATAAGAGGTCAATCAATTTTTCTTTCATTTTTTCTGTTAATTCTTGATTTAATACTGCCTCTTTAAGTTGTTCAGAGATAAAAAGTTCCTTTTCTGGAATTTTTTCTTCATTCTTAATAACTGTAATTTGTTTTTTGTTATTTAAGAAGCCAAACTTTTGTCTTTTGTTGTCTCCTATGGTAAAATATCTATCCTTCTGGCTAGAGATATCTATACCATAAATTGATAAGTAGTCATTCCCAAGTATGAAATGATTACTAGTACAGTTGTCCATTACTACAAACTATACTTTAATTCTGACACATTGTGAGGGATGAGGAAAAATTAGTGTTAAATAAATTATTCCAAGGGGCTTCATGCTCTCACTTGCACTACTAAATTTGACACCTTTTATTGGCATAAGTTTTTCTTGCCAGTCTGGGACGATGGTTTTTAAATAACTTTTACCAACACAAATGCAATATGCTCCTGTATCTAAGTTAACTTTTCCCTCTTGGTTATTAACCATAACAATACTTATACTTGATTTTCCAGCTATATAGCTCATTCCTCTTGCAGGTCTGGTTCTCTACATTTTGGCATCTTGTATGTTTGTCAGGTTTGTGTCAGGTGTCCCAACTTGTGGTAAGTTTGAGTTAACATCCAGTAATTCATAAATTATATCAATATTATTAATTTGTGCATTAATTATATTGATTTCATCACTTTCAGAACTTTCTGATTCTTCTTTCTCTTTTTCAGAGTCAGATTCCTCTTTTTTGTCATTGTGGTTTTCTGTTTCCACAATTTCATGAATCTTTGCTTTTTTAAGGCAATTATTGGCTAAGTGTCCAATACCTCCACATTTATGGCATTTTCTTTGCTCATTATTGTTGGATGTATTGGGTTTGAAGGATTCTTTTGATTTATCTTTCTTGATAAATGGTTTATTTGGGCTTTTAATGTCCAATTTCTTCCAAGTACTTCCAATTTGGTTCTTGTCACTATGTCTTCTAGTGCATTAATATACTCTTCTGTGGATCATGGTTCTATACACCTGCTTCTTAGGGCATGTTCTAGCTCTCCTCCACATTTCTTGAGTATTTTCATATGTACCATTTTTTGTGACATTTCTGGGTACAATGCATTAAGTCTTTCAGCTTGTTTCAAGAACCAAGTTAAAGGTTTGTCTTTGTCTGGGTCAAAAAAAGAATTTTCAAATGCATTTTCTATTTTGTACCTCGAGGCATCATTAGCCCACTTGGTGATTATTTCTTGTTTCCACCAAGACCAGGTATTTTTGCCATTTGTTTGCCTTATGCCATAATACCATCTTTTTGCAGATTTCTCAAACACTGAATGTAATTGTGCAGTGATTAATTCATCTCGTATGGCTTAATCTTCTTGTAGCATTTCTATTGTTTTTATAATTGACATGTGGTCATATTCACCTTCTCCTGTGAAGGTTGGCCATTCTTTCAATTGAGGTGCTTCCTTCATTAAGACTTGGTTATTTTCTTGGTGACTCAAGTCTGTTATGAATGGATTTGTTAATTCCTCTTTTGGTTAAACAGGGCTTCTTATGTGAGAAAACGGTGTTGATAACTTTGCCATATTTGAATTAGCCTCATTAATTTTATCCATTTTTTCAGTAATAAGCCTTATTTCACTTTGACTGTCATCTTTCAGATGCGTTCTTGCTTCATCACTTTTTTCTACATGGTCTAAAAGTAGGTTTTGGTGTGATGAAGTCTTTTCTTCAAATTGTTCTACAGAAATACTTAATTTGTTTGATTTTTCTGTAAGATTGTCAATACTCACATCATAATTGATTGTCAAAGTTTTTTCTTTGATATCACTTATGTATTTGTACAACTCTTGTTCTCCTTGTCTTAATTTCTGAGTATTGTCAATTAATACGTTTGGTTTATTATTTTCAATCATAAATTTTATGTTATCAATTTCTTTCTTATTTTGTGTAACAAGTTTTGTTACAGATGATAAGCTATTATTTATTTCTTGTAAAGATAATAAGCTATTTTTAATGTCTTTAAGAGGTAAAATACTATTTTTAAGTTCTGTTAAAGTATTTACAACATCAGGAGACAAGGTCATTTCTTTGGGAAATGGGGTTGCCTCATTCTTTTTTCCTCTTTGTCTTTGAATTCCATCAAAGTTCTGGCCATGTTGAAGACATTGTCCATGGCAGCTTTTTGGATTTTGGGAATCCTGTAGCTTGGGTAATATGGTTTTCTCCAATTCTTTTTCTTGTTCTTCTTTCCTTCTTGGGGAAGTGGGCTGACTTGGGGCTTGCTGGTAGACGCTACTGGGGCTTCTTCCTTGGTTGCCTCCTTCTTTTTGGCATGATATTCCTTGATCTTTCTGCTTTGAGGATTGGTTGATAGTGGATTCCATCCATTGGAGTATCTCACTATTTCCTCCTCTTTGAGGAATTTCTTTAGGATGTGCCAGGAGTTCATCACTCCTTGGTGTATTTGTGGCAACATTTCCCAATCCTTGTCTTTGTACACTGTGTAGTACTGTTTGTATTGGCTCATGTAAATGTCTATTTGAGCCCTCTGAATGTGATTTGTACCTATTGTAGTCACTCATACTTATTTTCAATTCAGGTTCAGATATCATGGGCATTTCTGGGACTTGCCTTTGGGATAAGGCACTTCCTTGTGTGGATTCTGTTCCACTGGGGAAATTGCCCTTCCTTTTCCCTTTTGAGGAATCAATTCTACCTCTGAGTCCACCTCCATCTGATTGAATGGAGTATTGGGAGCCTCTTCTGGTAGTCATATTATAAGAAAGATAAGAAATAAGAGGATTTTAGAACAGAAATACTCTTATGGCAATTTATAAATGGGGTACTCACCTTCAGAGTCCTGAATAGTGGGTCCTGGAAAGTCCAATTTCTTGGCTTTCTTTTTCTTGGTAATTACTGGTGTTGGAAAACTTTGGCAAGTTTCTTCCACCAATCTTTCAACAGTGGTTTGGTTATCCTCTGTTGGGTTGTCTTCAAACACTAAAAAGGAGAAATAAAGATAAGTCTTTTATATAAAAGTGTTATTTTTTGGTAAGATATGGCAATTTTTCCATGTAGAAATTGCTTTTATATCTTTTTTTTTTATTAAAAAAAATGAAAATAATTAAAGAAATGAAATTAAAATAAATAAAATACCTTTTTTATTGATTTTTAATATTCTTATTGTTTTTTAGGATTTTATTTTTAAAGAATAAAATAAAAAATGAATATGATTCTTTTATAAAATTAATTTAAAATATACAATTATTTTTAACTTATAAAATATCTGTTTTAATCACTTGAGTCAATCAAAGAAAGTTTTTGCAAGTCTAAGGATGTGAAAAACCATGTGTAAGACAGTACAATTGCTTTCCAAATGCCTCAATAGCTTTTAAAATCAATAAATATAAAATTATTATATAATTTTATGATTATAAATATAATTTATTATTGGATAAGCCCAATTAAAATCTTTTTAAAGGTCTTTTAGAGTAAATATCACGGCCAGGCCCCCGAATGTAAGGTTTGACTATGAAACAATAAGTAAAAATTACTAATATTTTACTTATTGTACTCTGAATGTCCTTATAAATAAAATAAATAAGATAAAAATAATTATAATAATAAAGAACTATTATAATTATGGCGTAAAAATAACTATATTAGCAATAAAACAAGATAATATGATTTATATTATAAAATATAGTATAATAAAATAAATATATTAATATAATATAAAATAATTAATCTACTTAAAGGCACTTTATTATTGTTACAAACAAATAATAAAGGCATAAAAAATTTTTTTTTATTAATAAAAAACAATTAATAACAATAATATTACCAATATTAAAGTTATAACTGAATATAAATACTATTTATATTAATTAAAGAATTATTAAAGTAATAATAAAGAGAAAATTATTATAATAAGAGAAAATAACTTACTTTTAATACTTGATATAATAATTTTGAAATATTTTATGCCAAATAATGTAGATACAACTTATCCAAATTGTATTTACAATAAAAATAGAGAAAACTACAAATATTCTGGATTTTTACGTGGAAATGAGGTTTTAGAGAGATTTTTAGCAAAAACAATTAAATAAATGATTTAATCACATCAAAATTGATGATTATGATAAGATGATCTTTGGTCTTTAATAATATAAGAGAATTATATATAAAGAATAAAGATATTACCTTTTATTGTAATTGATTTAATGTTTTTGATGCATCTGAGGGGAAAACAGAGTAAAAAGAGCTCTATTTATAGTAAATACCTCCCTCCTAGAGTCCAACAAGCTTCTAGTAGAGGTGTACTGATCATATCCACTGGAATTGATCAATATTTTAAGGTTTGGTGATGATTACATCATGATCAAACCCTATTACATCATTATTACACCATTATTTAGAGTTATCACTATAACTCTAAATTTAATGACGTCAAAGACTTGACAGAACCCCAAAATTCGTGAATTCTATTAGTTTTAATCATAAATTAATAGTATTCACCAATTGTATCACTCATATAACTGTTAAACTTAATTTAAGGTTACAGTGAGTGATCATAAATGATCAAATTGAGCTCAAACTTTGATCCTTAATGACGTTTAAGATTTACACGCTACAGCAATTCAGAGAGTGAATTTTAATAGCGTGGCATAACCGTATTATGCTGCCAAGAGCATTTCATTACATAATCAAAACTCTATTTTTGATGATTTTTCTTGTAACTCATCTTTTCTGTCCAAATTTAATATTTTAAACTTCAAACTATGATTTCAAGGGGTTATACCTTGAATATATTATACTATAGAATACATCATTATTCACGAATGAAATAATAGAACCCAACTGTATACTTTTTTTAAGTTTGGACCACTTTCACAAAAAAGTGGTCAACAGCTCTGTTGATTTTAATCAATAATTCTTTGCAGGTTTTAACCTTGTTTATAACTTATGAAATAAACTTCATTTCTTTATTCCTACATTATTTACGTGATGAATTTATGTATGGTTCATCACTCTATCATGCATAATTCAAGAGATATTAGCTAAAATCCTTGAACATATGCGTTGACCAAAAAAGTGCATATATTCAGGTTAATTCCTTAAGTATTTATTTTGAAGCTTAGCTTCTTATTTGTTTTATATGTGGATTTTTATGGAGAACTCATGGGTACTATTTGTTTCACACGTTGTTTCATTGGTTTGTGAAATAAATAAGGAGTTGTGTATTTTATAAGGTATTATTAAATATTGACTTTACAGATATGCCATAAAAATGGTATAGGTGTATTTTACCTTGGCGAATCCAATGGTATAATTTATTTCACATGTTTATTCATTGGCTTTCAAGTTAAACCAAGTTTTATGCCAATTTATGGTATTTTTGTATTTTTAAAGTACTTATTTTTAATGTATATGTAACAACCATCCATCAGGGGTAAGTGTATTCATTCATACACCCACTCGAACACCTGAAACCAGCAAATCCAGTATCTGCATCAGCAGTCAGTTTCAGCAAGCTTCATTCTGAAACACGCATACATCTTGGTACATCAATACAGCCTGTCAATACCTGTACAGGTTGGATTCACCCAATACAGTTTCAATACACCAGTATGAAACTGTATGATCACTCAAATACACCACACCTCTTGTACAGGCTCTGTACAGATGTACAGGACCTGTATTGGCCAGACTCAATTCAAACATCAATTATTCTCATGAAAATTCTTCCTCTGGATCAGGGCTGGTGATTCTCACATATACCAGCCCCTCTTTCTCCCCCCTGGGGACTTTTCCCCAGTTAATTAATTTAGTTTATTTATTATTTTATAATTATTCTTATCCTTATTTTGGGTATTATAATTATTTAATTTTAAGTTAGTCTTTGCATTTTTCTCTCTTCGCCTGTACAGTATGAGTTGGGTGGCCATATCCTTATTAACCCTTCTCTTTCCATTCTGACAGGTTGAAACAGTGGACTTGGACTTGTTTGTGGTTTGCTCTTCTATTTCTTACTCTTAATTCTTTGTTGCGGCTTTTCTTATCTTTATTCTTTCAGTAAGTCATCCTTAACACTCTTAAGTGTATCCCTTCTTATCATATCTTTGACCCCTCCATAAGTGAGTCCCAGTTTCCTGAGTGCCAGGCCCTCTTCACTTCGAAGAGCCCCTGTGACATTAAATTAATTAGCTCATATTTGATTCTTTCTTTTCATTCATTTATATTCATTTCTCTCATTCATCAATTATGATCTTTAATGATTATGACTTTTTTCTCTCTCATCAATTTCATCTCATTCATTTCATTCATATGAAATTGATTTTTCTTCTTTCTTAATCATTGCTGACCATTTCATTCACTTCATTTCATTTTATCAAATCAATATTTTCTGTGTTCTTATTCAGGTCTTATTCAGGATTGATTTTTTGGTTAAATTTATTGGATTATTTATTGGGATTCATTGGATTATTGATGCAGCAGCTTAGGATTCTTATTTGGATTAAATTGCTTGATTTTGACTTCTCAAGATATTGATTGATCCTCAAGAGCTGATTTTGATTATTCATTGACCTTGAATCCTCAAGACATTTTATTGATCCTCAAGAATTGATTTGATTATTGACTGATTTTGACTCATCAAGATATTGAATTGATTTCTGAAGATTTTAAATTGATTGATTGATTCCTCAAGACCTTGATTTCAAATTCAAGACACTGATTTATTGATTGATTGATTATTGATTGAATATTGATTGATTGTTGATTTACTCAGGATTATTGATATTTGATTTGAATTGATTGTTGATTGTTTGAATTGTTTTGACCGTTGACTGAATTTGTTTTCACCTCAAGATTTGAATTGATTCCTCAAGATTCATCAAGATTTTATTGTGATTGATTTGGCCAAGTTTTGATTTCTGTTCTCATACCATCAAGTATTATTTCATTTTATTCAAAATTCCAGTTCAGCATAGTCCCCCAGCCAAAAATACTAGATCCCAAAGAATTCAAGCTATTCTCACTCCTACAGCAAGGGCTCCTCTTGACCGCACACCATCAGTTCATCAACTGAGTGCAAATTTGGACAGAGGACCACCAATGGAAGGAGCAGCACCCTCAACAAGAGGTGGAATGGAATCTAGAAGATCAAGATCCTTTTCTGGACTTTTGGGTGGCTACCCTGGCATGTGTGAAGGTGCAAGAGCAAGACAAGGGGAAGTTGAAGATGAAGAGGGGGAAGAGTCTGTGGAAGAGGAAGATTCTGGGGAAAGTAAAGTGGCAGATGCCTTGGAAAATGCTCCAGAGGTGATTCAGGGTTCTAATCTAGCCCTTTCTAGTCAACTTCTTGTCTCTCAAACTGATCCAAGTCTCCTCAAGATGGTGGAGCAGATGACTCAATTCATGGGGCAACTCACTCAAGCAGTTGCTCCCAGGGACAATTCAAAAGCCCCTGCTTTCAAGACTCCATCCATGAAGGCACCTGATTCTTTTGATGGTACTCAAGCTCATAGATTGAGAGGATTCATCAAATCCTGTCAGTTAATCTTTCATAATTATCCAGCAAATTTCTTCTCTGACAGGAAGAAAGTTCTTTACTCAACTTCTTTTCTCACTGGTAGAGCTGGAAAGTGGATTGAACCCTATCTCTCAAATATCTCCACTGAAGACCCTTCCTACCTCCTCAATAATTGGCCATTATTTGAATCTCAGTTATTCACTCTGTTTGGTGATCCCAATGAAGTCAGGAAAGCTGAACAAGAGTTGGACAATTTGAGGATGAAGGAAAGTGGTCATGTCTCCTTGTACATTGCAGATTTCAGAAGTTTAATGTCAAGAATTGGAGATTGGGGGGAAAGAGCTTATATCCATGTTTACAGAAGAGCATTGGCATCAAGATTATTGGATCAGTTGGCTTCTCACCCTGGAACTTTTGATACTATCCAAGAACTTATGGATGTCACCTTAGAATTAGACACAAGATATCATGAGAGGTAAAAGGAAAAGGGTGGCAATCAAGAGAAGAAGCCTCCAGTCAATGGATCCAATCAATCTAGGCCTCCTAAAGACTCATCTTCAAAGAGGCCTCATCAGAAGAAGAACAAGAAGGGAAATCAGTTTCAAGGTTCAAAGGACAAGCCTCACGCCGCCTTGCTTAATAAGGACAATAAATTAATTGGTTCTGAACTGCAGAGGAGGATTAAAGAGGGGTTGTGTACTTATTGTGGTGGAAAACACCCAATTGAAAAATGCTTCAAGAGACCTCAGAACAAGCCTGGGGCATCATCAAGAGGCTTCCCTAGCAAGCAGGGAAAAGCATGAGTGGGGATCATGATGTGTTCAATGGTTCTCACTTATTTCCTTCAAGAGCACAATTGTGCACTCTGAATACTAGTGTCAAGAAATCTTTAAAATTTCTTATTTTCTCTTCTGTCTCTGATATTTTTTATAGTATTCTCATTGATTCTGGTGCTACAAACTCTTTTATTGCAAAGAATTTTTTTCTCAAGTATTCATTGACTCTGTCAGAGCTCCCTGGAAAGATTCTGCTTTTCATTTTGAATTCTAATGAATCCCCTGCCTTTTTCATCACCCATTATACCAAGTGGGTAGTTGACTTGCCTTCCTTCCCAAGCCTTGAATGGGACTTCTTTATCATAGATTCACCCAAGGGAGAAGACCTGATATTGGGCTATGATTTCCTTTACCATTTTAATCCCATTATTGATTGGAAAAATTGATTGATCACCTATGATTCTATAAATAAGGATTCTAGTGGTATTATTCCTTCTACTAGTAATGCCTTAACCACTGCTGTCAACAGTGTTGCTCTGGTTGGTGAACTTAGGACACCTTCCCTTCCTTCTTCTGTCCATATCCCTTCCATTATTCCCTCTCAGTCAGTACTTCCATTAAGAGATGAAGAATTCAAAGAGATAAAGGATGTTGGAGAAGATGTTGCCATATCTTCACTTCATCTCTTTCAAGGGGATATGGACCTTCCTCCCTTATCTTTTCATGCATCCCTGGAGGAGCAGTGGGATGGGGAGGAAGAGCCTGAAGAAATTGAAACCGTGTTGAAGGTAGTCCCTCCTGCTTATCACCAATATTTGGATGTATTCTCCAAGGTGAAAGCTGAGAAACTTCCTCCACACCGCGCCTGTGATCACCATATTGAATTGGAGGGTCTTCTACCTCCAATTGGTGTTATCTACTCATTGTCAAATCAAGAGTCAGAAACACTGCGGGCCTGCATTTCAGAGAATTTAGAGAAAGGTTTCATTAGACCAAGCTCCTTTTCAACAAGAGCACCTGTCCTTTTTGTCAAGAAAAAGGATGGATGTCTTTGTTTGTGTGTTGAGTACTGCAAACTCAATGCTGTCACTAGGAAGAACCGATACCCTGTTCCTCCTATGAACCAGCTTCTTACCATATTCAATGGGTCCACTATCTTCTCCAAGATATATTTGCGTGGTGCATATAACCTTCGGAGAATCAAATAGGGGGATGAGCACTTAACTGCCTTTAGAACCAAATATGGTAGTTATGAGTATTTGGTCATGCCATTTGGTTTGACCAATGCTCCTTCTTCTTTCCAAAATCTAGTGAATGATATCTTTGCAGATTTTTTGGATGTGTTTGTTGTGGTTTATCTAGATGAGATTATGGTATTCTCAAGTTCTGAGGAAGAACATGTCAAACATGTGACCTCTGTCCTCCAAAGACTCAGAGAAAATATTTTTTTTGCCAAAGCCTCCAAGTGTGTATTCCATGCCTCAAGTGTGGAATACTTGGGCTATGTTGTTTCAAGTGATGGCCTCAAGCTGGTTTCTTCAAAAGTTCAGCAAATCCTCAATTGGCCTCAGCCCAGGAACATCAAGGCCCTTCAATCTTTTCTTGGCTTTGCCAATTTTTATTGTCGTTTCATTAAAAATTATTCCAAAAAAATCCCTTCTCTCACTTCCCTTCTGAAAAAAGATTTTCCCTTTATCTTCAATGAGGAAGCTCTTAGTCAGTTTCAAGCACTCAAAGAAGCTTTCACCTCTGCTCCTATCTTATCCCATTTCAATCCATCTCTACCTACTATTGTAGAGACTGATGCTTCTGATTATGCATTGGGCGCCATACTGAGTCAGGTGAATGACTCAGGAAAGCTTCCCAATGCATTTGCTAGTCGCAAGCTCTTACCAGCTGAACTCAACTATGAAATTCATGACAAGGAGCTCCTTGGCATATTTTGGGCTCTCAAGCGCTGGAGAGCATTCCTTCTTTCTCTTTCCAATCCTTTTGAGGTCTTGACAGACCACTCTTCCTTGCAGTATTGCATGTCTTCCAAAGTTCTTACTCGTCGTCAGGCCCGTTGGGCTGAATTTCTCTCAGAATTTCATTTCACTATCACTTACTGCCCAGGCAGGCTGGCCACTTTACCAGATGCCTTGTCACGTCGGGATGACATGTACCCAGAGAGGGGGGTGGATTTCAGCAGCAAGAATCCTCAAAGTTTTCATCAAGTACTTAAGCAAGATGGAATTAAAGAGTCAAGGTTCTTCTCAATCAGAGTGGAACTTTTCTCAGATTTAGTGGACAAGATTCAAAAAGAAGTATGGCAAGACAAAGACTATAAAGAAATACTCAAGCAACTAGCAAGTGGTGACTCAGGTCCAAACTATTCTCTTGAACCTCAAGCAAAATTATTATTGTTCAAAGATAGAGTAGTCATTCCAAGCAATCATGAAATTCAATTGGACATTCTTCAAAAGGGTCAGGACTTACCGTTGGCTGGCCATCCTGGCCAGGAGAAGACCCTCAAGCTCATCAAGAGGGATTTTTGTTGGGCTGGCATGAATCAATTCATCAAGGACTATGTGTCCTCATGTCAGCAATGTTCAAGAAACAAGAACATTCATCACACGAATTTTGGATTACTCAAGCCTCTTTCAATTCCGTCTGGTCCTTGGAATTTATTATCAATGGACTTCATCACTCAATTGCCACTGTCAAACAACTTTGATTCAATTTTAGTAGTTGTGGACAGATTCTCAAAAATGGCAATCTTCATTCCAACTTATGGAACAATCACTGCTCTGGACTTAGCTCAAATCTTCATCAGTCATGTTTTTTCCAAGCATGGCCTTCCAGTCAGTATCATCAGTGATAGAGGATCCTTATTTGTTTCATCATTTTGGACTCAATTGTGTCAGCAGCTCAAGATATCAAGGGATCTTTCAACTGCCTTTCACGCTGAAACAGATGGACAGACAGAGAGGGTAAATCAGATACTAGAACAGTACCTTTGGATGTATGTCAGCTATCATCAAGATGACTGGTACACCTGGCTCCCTCTGGCTGAATTTGCCTATAATAATGCAGAACATTCATCAACCAAGCAATCACCTTTTTTCACCATTTATGGAATAAATCCCCGTTTTGACTCAATCCATATTTCTCAAGACTCACCTGCTGGAAAGTTATCAACAAAACTCCAATCAGTACAGCAAGTTGTCACAGAAGAATTAGAGTCAGAAATAAGGAGATTCAAGAAGTATGCAGATAGAAATAGAGCAATTCCACCTGTTTTCCAACCTGGGGACAAAGTATGGCTAGCTTCCAAGAACATCAAGACTACAAGACCCACCAAGAAATTATCCGAAAGATGGTTGGGACCTTTTGAAGTTCTGAAGAAGATTGGCAGCCATGCAAATCACCTCAAGTTGCCTCATCAATGGAAGACAGTTCACCCTGTATTCCATGTGTCCTTATTAGAACCAGTCAAGCATTCAACTACCCCAAATCGTCATCAATTGCCGCCACCACCAGTTTTAGTGGAAGAGCAAGAAGAATGGGAAGTGGCTCAGGCTCTGGACTCAAAACTCAAAAGAGGTAAATTATGGTATCTTGTAGATTGGAAATGATTCAGTGAAGACCCAGAGAGAACCACTTGGGAACCAGCTTCCAACCTTACCAACTCACCAGACCTTGTCAAGGATTGCCATTCATTGTATCCAGACAAGCCTGGTCCAACTACCTCAAGAGTTTGATTTATGGTGCTTGGTGGGGAGAAGAAGTTATGAAATTAAGTTCCTCTCCTGGCATGCACCTTTAAGGGGGTCTTCTACCAATATGTTGTTGTAAGTATCACCTTGGCCACTTTGTGAGCCCTTGTCAATTCTTTGGACAGGTTCAGGAAGCATACAACACCAATACCCTCCGATTTGGACCTTATCAAGATATGGCCAAATGTTTCTTTCTTTAATTTTCCTTTCTTTCTCTTTTATTTATCATTTCATTTCTTCCAATCCTCATAATTCAAGACACTCATTACTTCAAGTC
Organism: Austropuccinia psidii; assembly: GCA_023105745.1. Lineage (NCBI taxonomy): Eukaryota > Fungi > Basidiomycota > Pucciniomycetes > Pucciniales > Sphaerophragmiaceae > Austropuccinia > Austropuccinia psidii. Next base: position 55,265,288 of record JALGQZ010000004.1, read on the forward strand.
ATTTACGGCAAATCGTTTCAGAAGTCATTTATGGCAATTCATCTCAGAAGTCATTTATGGCAATTCTTTTCAATTTTATGGTGCTTGGTGGGGAGTGGAAGTTATGAAAGTAAGTTCCATCTCCTGGTATGCATCCCTGAGGGTTCTACTTCTTGTAAAACATTACCTTGGCCACTCTGTGAGCATAAAATGCTTGGTTTTCATTTTTCAGACACTTATTGGCCAGAATCAAGCAACTCACCACAGGAAGGACCTGTCACAGGGGCTCTTGGAAGAAGAGGGCCTGGCACTCAGGAATCAAGAACTCACTTGGAGGGCTCCAAAGATAAAAGAATAATAAGAATGAATTTCTTTAAGAAAGAATAAAGGGGAACAAGTATGCCAAAAGATGAGATAAGAAAAAGATGAAGCCAATGACCAAAGATAATAAAGAAGCCAAAAGCCAAGAAGCCAACCAAGTGAATTCTTAATTCACTGTTTCAACCTGCCAGAAAAGGAAATGGAATTAGTATAAGGATATGACCACCAATATCCACTGGACAGGCGAGGAAAATAAAAGAAAAGGGTGCTGAATGACTGACTCAAGATTATCAGTATTAACTTTAATAATGTAAAAGAAAATAAGGATAAAAAATAAATCCACTATATTAATTAACTGGGGAAAAAGTCCCCCAGGTGCTGAAAGGTGGCCAGTATATGTGAAAAGCTGGAAGGTTGATCCTGGAAGGTGGATCAATGACTGTATTGTCCGAATCGGGAAATACAGTTCTGGCCATCTTGAAATTTGAACTGTGTGATGGAATTCACACGGTGGAATAAGAAGTGGCCCAATTGGGCCAAGGCCATACAGGTTGATTGAATAAGGCCTGTACGGATGAATTGGGTTGTCCAAGGAGTATTGAATACTTGATGTCTTGACAACTGATTGAATTATGTAATACCTCTTGCGAATTGACCTTAGAATAATCCTGAATGAATTGTACCAACCCAACTCCTGCAGATACAGGTGGTTGGGATCCTTGAATGATCTTCTGAATTACCGCCATGGATTGCCAGACTGATAAGCTGGAAAGTCCTCCTTCGAAAATGGGCGTTGGAATTAGGGACCTTGAAATGGAAAGGTGGAATTTGGTCCTGAAAACGTCACCATTGGATTGCTGAGTAGAAATGGTGCATAATGGTATATAATACCATATATGCACCACACCTGCAATCTTGAGTACGGAGTGCATGAAGGAAAGGAAGGAATTCCCCTTAAGTTGAGGGAAAAGCTTGTTGGGATGATTTGGTGGCCTCTGGTGGTTGCCAGAGGCCATGACGGTGAAGTTGGTCTATGGTGGTCCAGGGCCAAAAATGGGTCCTACGGGATTTATGGCCAAAAATGGATCCAAGGTGGTTTTTGGTCCAATTTGGGTCCAAGGGGTTGGTGGCCAAAAATGGCTCAGGTGGGCCCAATTGTGGTTTGGGACCCACCTGGCCTTGGGGGCTAGGTGGCTGCCCCCTTTGGCCCCTTTTGGCCTCATTGGATTAGGCCAAAAAGGGGCCTAACCCGCCTACGGACCGCGGACCGCGGACCGCGGCTTACGGACCGCGGCCCACGGACCGTAGAAGCCGTGGGGGGCCTAAATGGCCCAAAAAGGCCATTTAGGCCAAAACCCCCATAATGAAAGGGGTGGCCAGGAAACCAAGGAAGGTGGTCATGGGGCCTGGAAGCCCCTGGAAGACAAAGGGACCCCCCCAGGCCCAAAAACAGTGATGGAGGCCTGGGGGTTGGTGAGGTGGAAATTGGCCAAGAGGGCCAATGACGCAGGATATGGCCTGAGGCCATAAAGGATGATGGAGGCCATAAGTGGCCAATGGAGTGGGTTATGGCATAAGAGCCATGGAACACCCAAAAGGGGTCAATTGGCCATAAATGGTATGACATGGCCAATTGGCCCCAACTTGGCTCCAGGTTGGATTGCCGCCGCCATCAAGGAGGAGGGTCAAAATACGTGGCTGTGACAGTACCCCCCTACCTTGAATGGTGAGCTCCTGAGCACCAAGATAAGGTAGAGGCCTGTTGAGGCTAATGAGACGGATTTGACGTAAGGATTCCAGAGGCATTGAATCTTGAAAAGAGAAATTGAACTGATAAGCTTGTTGGCATATGAATTGAGGTTGACTTGGTCTTCTCTTGACATTTGGCTTTGACAAAGTTGAAGACATGATTTGACGTAAAGATTTTGGCGTTAAAGAGTTATAAGAAAAGAAATTTTAAAAGAATATAAAGAGTAAAAGAGAAAAGGAAACAGATATAAAGAGAGAAACAGGAAAAATAAAGAAAATGAAATTTGAGGAGGAATCCAATCTTCGTCACGGGTTACGACAATTGATTTTGAAAGTGGCCAAGGACCTGGATAACAGAATTTGATGCCAGGTGCTCACAGAGTGGCCAAGGTGATGTTTTGACAGATTGTAGACCCCTCAGGGAAGTGCACACCAGGAGAGGAACTTACTTTTAGTAGTTGCCACTCCCGCCAGTGCCATAAATAAAAATGCTCTTGATAAATGAATGTGTTGAAAGAATAAAGTCTTGGGAAGGAGAATGAAAAAGGAATGGTCCATTTGCCCAAGTGTAAATGGCCATAAATTTGGAATTCGGATGTTGAAAGCCGGGCCAAAAGGTCTGTGTCCAAATTGAAAAGTGCTCACAGAGTGGCCAAGGTGATGCTTACAACAAAGAAGAGTAGAATACCCCTAAAGGTGCATACCAGGAGTGGGACTTACTTTTGGTAATTCCTCTCCCCACCAAGCACCATAAAAATTCAAGCCATTGAAGAATTGGGTCCTGGCTTGTCAGGATATAACGAATGAAAATCTTTGACAAGTTCAGGACAATTCTTGAGGTTTTCAGCTGGTTCCCATGTGGATCTTTCTGAATCTTGACTGAAACCTTTCCATTCCACCAGATACCATAATTTTCTTCTCTTGAGCTTTGAATCCAGTACTTGAGAGACTTCCCATTCCTCTTCTTCTTCAATAATGATTGGAGGAGGAGGCTCTTGATGCCGATTTGGGATCGTTGATGTCTTGACTGGTTCCAAGAGTGAGATATGGAAGACTGGGTGGATGGATTTCCATTGAGATGGAAGCTTGAGGTGGTAAGCATGAGTACTGACTTTCTTCAGGATTGGAAAGGGACCCAACCATCTTTCAGACAGTTTCTTGGTGGGTCTAGTTGATTTGATATTCTTGGAAGAAAGCCATACCATGTCACCAGGATTGAAAACAGGTGGACTTGCTCTACTTTTATCTGCATACCTCTTAAAACGGTTTATGGCGATTTCAAGTTCTCTCTTGACATCTTGCTGTACTGATTGGATTTTTGTTGATAACTTTCCAGCAGGAGTATCTTGAGTGATGTGAACTGAATCAAATTGTGGATCTCTTCCATAAACGGTGAAAAACGGTGATTGCTTGGTTGAAGAGTGATCAGAATTATTGTAGGCAAATTCAGCCAGAGGGAGCCAGGTGTTCCAATCATCTTGATGATAACTGACATACATCCGAAGATACTGTTCTAGTATCTGATTTACCCTCTCTGTCTGTCCATCAGTTTCAGGGTGATAAGCAGTTGACAAGTCTCTTGAAATCTTGAGCTGCTGACAAAGATTGGTCCAGAAGGAAGAAACAAAGAGTGAACCTCTATCACTGACAATGCTTGATGGAAAGCCATGCTTTGAGAAGATATTCTTGATGAATAAATGGGCCAAATCCAAAGAAGTTATTGAAGACATTGTTGGAATAAAAACCGCCATTTTTGAGAATCTGTCCACTATGACAAGAATTGAGTCAAAAGAATTGGACAGGGGCAGTTGAGTGATGAAATCCATTGAGAGACAAATCCAAGGACCATTTGGAATTGGAAGAGGTTTGAGGAGTCCAAACTTCTTATGGTGGATATTCTTGTTTCTTGAACACTGTTGACAGGATGATACATAATCCTTAATGAATTGAGTCATGCCGGACCAGTGGAAATCCCGCTTGACAAGTTTGAGAGTCTTCTCTTGGCCAGGGTGTCCAGCTAGAGGAGAGTCATGACGCTTTTGAAGAATGCTGAGTTGAATTGTGGAGTCATTTGGGACTACCACCCGATCTTTGAAGAGAAGAAGTTGGGAGGAGGAATCAAGAGAATAATCTTGGACAGATTTACCTTTACCCAAATCTTCAAGGATACTTCTGTACTGAGGATCTTGCCATAATTTCTTCTGAATTGAATCAATCAAATTTGAAAAAGAGTCCACCTTGACTGCAAAAAACTTTGAGGGTTGAACTTCATCTTGCTTAATGAGTTGTTGAAAATTCATTGGATTCTTGCTGATGAAATCCTCCCCCCTCTCCGGATAGACGTCGTCCCGACGTGATAAAGCATCTGGAAGAGTTGCTAGGCGGCCAGGGCGGTAAGTGATTGAAAAATGAAATTCAGATAAGAATTCGGCCCAACGGGCTTGACGGCGAGTAAGGATCTTTGATGACATAAAGTACTGAAGAGAAGAATGATCGGTGAGAACTTCAAAAGGAGAGGACAGAGAAAGAACAAAAGCCCTCCAGCGCTTGAGAGCCCAGACTATACCAAGGAGTTCCTTGTCATGAATTTCATAGTTGAGTTCTGCTGGAATAAGCTTGCGGCTGTCAAAGGCAATGGGATGTTTTCCTGAGTCAGAGACCTGACTCAGTACAGCACCCAAAGCATAATCGGATGCATCGGTCTCTACAATGGTCGGTAGAGAAGGATTGAAGTGGGAAAGGATTGGAGCGGTAGTGAAGGCCTCTTTGAGTTGATGAAACTGGCTAAGAGCTTCCTCATTGAGGGGGAAACAGGAATCTTTCTTGAGGAAACTGGTGAGTGAACTGATTTTCTTTGAATAATTCTTGATGAAACGGCGGTAGAAGTTGGCAAAGCCAAGGAAGGATTGAAGAGCCTTGAGGTTTCTTGGAGGAGGCCAATTAAGGATCTGCTGGACTTTTGCTTGGTCCATCTTGAGGCCTTCAGAAGAAACAACATAACCAAGGTATTCTACACTAGAGACATGAAAAAGGCATTTAGAAGCCTTGGCGAAAAGGTTATTGGCTCTGAGCCTGGAAAGAACAGTGGACACATGGGTGACATGTTCTTCCTCAGATTTGGAAAAGACCATAATGTCATCCAAATAAACCACAACAAAAACATCAAGAAGATCTTGGAATATATCATTGACAAGATTCTGAAAAGAGGCAGGAGCATTGGTGAGCCCAAATGGCATAACCAAGTACTCAAAACTGCCATATTTAGTTCTGAAGCATGTCAAATGTTCATCACCCTCCTTGATTCTGAGCAGGTTATATGCACCACGCAAATCAATCTTGGAGAAGATAGAAGAACCACTAAAGACATTAAGAAGCTGGTTCATAGGAGGAACAGGATATTTGTTCTTCCTAGTGACAGCATTGAGTTTGCGGTAATCAACACACAAACAGAGGCCACCATCTTTCTTTTTAACAAAGAGGACAGGTGCTCCTGTTGAGGAGGAGCTTGGCCGGATGAAACCTTTCTCTACATTCTCTGAAATGTAGGCCCTGAGTGTATCTGACTCTTGTTTGGATAAAGAATAGATCACCACAACTGGAGGTAGAGACCCCTCCAGTTCGATATGATGATCACAGGCATGGTGAGGAGGAAGTTTCTCTGCTTTCACCTTGGAGAATACATCCAAGTATTGGTGATAAACAGAGGGAACAACCTTCATCACGGTTTCTACTTCTTCTGGCTCTTCCTCTTCATCCCACAACTCCTCCAGGGAGTCATGATAAGATGAAGGAGGAAGGTCCATATTCCCAAAGAAGAGATGAAGTGAAGATACAGAATTATCTTCCCCAACATCTTGAATCTCTTTGAAGACTTCATCTCCAGATGATGGTAATGACTGATGGGAATTATGGGAAGGAATATGGACAGAAGATGGAACTGATGGTGTTCTAGAATCACCAACCAGAGCTGCACATGATTTGGCAGAGGAAGAGTCATTACGGAAGGAATTGGAAGGATCAGAATAGTCCTTTTGATCAGTATTAAAGGTGATCAGCCCTTGCCTCCAATCAATAGAAGGATTAAAATGATTGAGAAAGTCAAAGCCCAATATGAGGTCTTCTCCCTTGGGAGTATCAATGACTAAAAAGTCCCATTCAAAGCTTGGGAAGGAAGGGAGCTCAACCATATATTTAGTATGGTGAGTCACAAATAAGGAAGGGGACTCAGAGGAGTCCAAAATGATAAGAGGAATCTTCTCTGGAAGTTCTGACGTAGTCAATGAGTACTTGTGAACAAACTGCTTTGCAATAAATGAGTGTGTAGCACCAGAATCAATGAGAATACTGTAAAAAACATCAGAAAGAGAAGAGAAAACAAAAAATTTAAGAGAATTCTTGACACCAGTATTCAGAATGCACAATTGTGCTCTGGAAGGAAAACTGTGAAGACCATTGAACACAACATGGTCTTCACTCAGGCTTTTCCCTGGCTGGGAAAGCTGTCTGACGGTTGGGTAAGCTTGTTTTGAGGCCTTTTGACACAGGACTCAAGACTATGCTTCCCACCACAATAGGTACACAACCCCTCCTTGATTCTTCTTTCCTTTTCAGAACCTTTCAACTTGAAGTCCTTATTCAACAATGAAGAATGGGGCTTGTCCCGCTTTTGAGAATGAAATTTCTTCTTTGGTCTTGAACTTGAAGAAACTTGATGATGAGAAGAGTGAGACTTTGAGGCTTCAGGCTTCTTCTCTTGATGATGATTCTTTTCTTTCTGCCTCTCATGGTACCTGGTATCAAGTTCCAGGCTGACGTCCATTAAGTCTTGAAGAGAATCAATGTTTGAAGGATGGGAGGCCAATTGATCCAGAATCCTGGAGGCCAAACCCTTCCTGAAATGATGAATAAGAGCCCTTTCACCCCAACCCCCAATTCTTGAAACCAAACTCCTGAAATCGGCAATATACAAAGCAACATGCCCACCTTCTTTCATCCTAAGGCCATCCAATTCAGCTTCTGCTTTTCTTACTTCATTTGGGTCTCCAAATAAAGTGAACAATTGGGATTCGAATAATGGCCAGGAATTGAGGAGATAATTTGAGTCTTGATTATTGAGATTGGAAAGATAAGGCTCAATCCATTTTGCAGCCCTGCCAACTAAGAATGAAGTGGCATAAAGAACCTTCTTTCTGTCTTGAGAGAAGTTTGCCGGGTCATTATGAAAGATGAGTTGGCAAGACTGAATAAAGCTTCTGACTTTGAAGGGCTGAGTCCCATCAAAGCATTCTTGAGCCTTCATAGAGGGAGTCTTGAAGGCTGGTGGTCTTGATGATTCAGAAGAAGAAGCTGCTTGCAGATTGGCCATAATCTGAGTCATTTGTTGCATAATGGCCAATAAAGACGGTTCAGACTGATGAGAGGCAGGCTGATCAGACTGGGCTAGAGTTGGTCCTCTGGTGCCCTCAGATGCTCCCACAGGAGCAGGAGCAGCCTCAGTGCCGTTAGACTCTTCCTCTTCCACAGAACTCTCCTCCTCCTCTTCACCATCTTCACCTTGAACCTTGGGACTGGTTCTTGAAAAACCTGGGAATCCGCCAACCACTCCTGATAAAGACATTGACCTTCTTGGCCCTCTTCCTTCCTTCCTGGATGGTGCTGCTCCTTCCATAATGGGTCCTCTGTCCAATCTGGCCCTCAGTTGAGAAACTGCTGGGGTACCGTCAAGAGGAGCCCTTGGAGTTGGAGTCAGAACAGCTTGAGTTCTGGCCTGGGATCTGGTCTGTCTTGCTGGAGGTGAATGTTGAACTGGCATGATTTCAGGGATAATCAACCAAAATAAATGAAATAAAAATCAAAATTTTCTTGAAGTACAAAATCAACAATCAAATCTTGAGGAAATTGGATAATCAATGAATCAAAATTCTTCAAATACGTCAATCAATCAAATCAGAATGAGTCTTGAAGTAAAAATCAATATCAATGAGAATCTTGAAGTCAATAAAAACAATCAATCAAACAATCAAAATCAAATCAAATCAAAATCTTGCAGAAAAATCAATCAGTCAAAATGAATTCTTGAGTCAAAATCAATTTATGTCAAAATCTTGATGTGAATAATCAGCAAAATCAATAAAGTCTTCAGGTCAATCAATTATCTTGAGGTCAATTTCAATTATGTCAAATTAGTCAATCAAATCGATTTTCAAGTGAATTCTTCCAAAAAATCAAAAATTCTTGAGGAATAAATCAAAGTGAATCCTGATATGAAGAACGTGTCTGAATAGCCTGATGAATAACTTGAGAACCAAAGATAAAAATGCCTGAATTATGGATAAAAATAGATTGATTAAGATTGAGAATGAGATTGAAAAGATAACAGAAAAAATAAAAAATGGGTCAGCTTTCAATTTTCAGAATGATGAATGAATGAGAGAAAATTGAGAGGTGCCGAAGAATCATAAGATCATAAAACGTCAAAGAATCATAATTTTGATGAAATGAATGAATGAATTTAAAATATAAGAATAAAAGAATGAATGAATGAAGAAGAATTATGAGTTAATTAATATAATGTCACAGGGGCTCTTGGAAGAAGAGGGCCTGGCACTCAGGAATCAAGAACTCACTTGGAGGGCTCCAAAGATAAAAGAATAATAAGAATGAATTTCTTTAAGAAAGAATAAAGGGGAACAAGTATGCCAAAAGATGAGATAAGAAAAAGATGAAGCCAATGACCAAAGATAATAAAGAAGCCAAAAGCCAAGAAGCCAACCAAGTGAATTCTTAATTCACTGTTTCAACCTGCCAGAAAAGGAAATGGAATTAGTATAAGGATATGACCACCAATATCCACTGGACAGGCGAGGAAAATAAAAGAAAAGGGTGCTGAATGACTGACTCAAGATTATCAGTATTAACTTTAATAATGTAAAAGAAAATAAGGATAAAAAATAAATCCACTATATTAATTAACTGGGGAAAAAGTCCCCCAGGTGCTGAAAGGTGGCCAGTATATGTGAAAAGCTGGAAGGTTGATCCTGGAAGGTGGATCAATGACTGTATTGTCCGAATCGGGAAATACAGTTCTGGCCATCTTGAAATTTGAACTGTGTGATGGAATTCACACGGTGGAATAAGAAGTGGCCCAATTGGGCCAAGGCCATACAGGTTGATTGAATAAGGCCTGTACGGATGAATTGGGTTGTCCAAGGAGTATTGAATACTTGATGTCTTGACAACTGATTGAATTATGTAATACCTCTTGCGAATTGACCTTAGAATAATCCTGAATGAATTGTACCAACCCAACTCCTGCAGATACAGGTGGTTGGGATCCTTGAATGATCTTCTGAATTACCGCCATGGATTGCCAGACTGATAAGCTGGAAAGTCCTCCTTCGAAAATGGGCGTTGGAATTAGGGACCTTGAAATGGAAAGGTGGAATTGGGTCCTGAAAACGTCACCATTGGATTGCTGAGTAGAAATGGTGCATAATGGTATATAATACCATATATGCACCACACCTGCAATCTTGAGTACGGAGTGCATGAAGGAAAGGAAGGAATTCCCCTTAAGTTGAGGGAAAAGCTTGTTGGGATGATTTGGTGGCCTCTGGTGGTTGCCAGAGGCCATGACGGTGAAGTTGGTCTATGGTGGTCCAGGGCCAAAAATGGGTCCTACGGGATTTATGGCCAAAAATGGATCCAAGGTGGTTTTTGGTCCAATTTGGGTCCAAGGGGTTGGTGGCCAAAAATGGCTCAGGTGGGCCCAATTGTGGTTTGGGACCCACCTGGCCTTGGGGGCTAGGTGGCTGCCCCCTTTGGCCCCTTTTGGCCTCATTGGATTAGGCCAAAAAGGGGCCTAACCCGCCTACGGACCGCGGTACGTGGCCTACGGACCGCGGACCGCGGACCGCGGCTTACGGACCGCGGACCCCGGCCCACGGACCGCGGACCGCGTATTACGGCCCGCGGACCGTAGAAGCCGTGGGGGGCCTAAATGGCCCAAAAAGGCCATTTAGGCCAAAACCCCCATAATGAAAGGGGTGGCCAGGAAACCAAGGAAGGTGGTCATGGGGCCTGGAAGCCCCTGGAAGACAAAGGGACCCCCCCAGGCCCAAAAACAGTGATGGAGGCCTGGGGGTTGGTGAGGTGGAAATTGGCCAAGAGGGCCAATGACGCAGGATATGGCCTGAGGCCATAAAGGATGATGGAGGCCATAAGTGGCCAATGGAGTGGGTTATGGCATAAGAGCCATGGAACACCCAAAAGGGGTCAATTGGCCATAAATGGTATGACATGGCCAATTGGCCCCAACTTGGCTCCAGGTTGGATTGCCGCCGCCATCAAGGAGGAGGGTCAAAATACGTGGCTGTGACAGGACCAACCATCAGGATTTTCCTTTATTTCTTTCTTTACTCTAATTTTCTCTTATTCTTTTATTTTTCTTTCTTTCTTTACTTGTATAATTTTCTTTCTTTTATTTCTTGCAAGCAGCAGCCTCCCCCCCCAAATCATGTATTGGGAGCTTCCATTATTTTCATTTTTTAGTATTTATAAGAGTGGGGATAGAAGGCAAACCAAACACAAACAAGGAAAAGGAAAACTAGTTATCTCTACCCAAATCATCAAAAGTTCTCTGGAAATCATTGATCAACTCATCTTCATACCAGGCAAATTTTGCAGCCATCTCTTCAGAAGCAGTACCTGGAATAGTCCTGTCATTGGCATACATAATCACCTCTCTGCTATTTCTATCAACCCTCCTGAACAATCTGGCCACAGAATCTTGATTTTCACTAGCCGCGTTGGGATCTTCTCTGGTAACCCGGATAGGCCAACGTTCTCTTCTTTGAAAAACTTGAGCGGCAGGAAACGGCAAAGGGGACAATCCATCTCTCCTTCCGCTGGAGATTGCCCCAGGTTGGAGTTGAAGGGAGGTGTTTATGGGTGAGTTCCTGGACTGTTGAACTGGTGATGGTCTTACTGCTGGATTCAAGGCAGGCCTGGTGGTGTGGCAAGTAGTTGGCGAAGGAGGAGGAAGGGTTGTAGGAATGGAAGCAAGCATTGGTTGGAAGGTTCTTGGAGTGCTGGGAATGACTTGGCTTTGGAATCTGGTGTTGGCAAGAGGTTGAGAAGAGGAATTGCTGGATGGATGGCCAATTGAATGGGGAATAACTTGAACTTCTTCACCATCCAACTCATCACTTCCTTCAGCCTCTGGATCTGCTGGGGAATCAACAATTCTTCTTGGTTTTTTCACTAATCTCACCACTCCATCAGCATTGGTCCTTGAAATTGGGATTTCTGAGCTGTAGTGTTTGGGCCTACCACCGATTGGAATGGACCCTCCAACATTAGTCCACCTGGCCACATCCCTCTGCCTGGAACCAGTCACTACATCAAAATATTAGCACCAATTCAATCAAAATATGCAAACCACTCACATTGAGAAAATCCAGAAGTGGCATCAGGGGTAGGTTCCTCAAGAATGGGGAATTCCTGCCCATAATGCCCATCTTTCCTGCTCCATAAGTGCCTCCTGACCTGGGACAAAGTTGATCTGGTACGGCGGCATGGCTTCTTCCCAATAAAGCAAAAATGGCATTTTGACGATTGAGGATTGTAATGTTGAAAGCAATCCTTACCCCTGGCCAAACACTCAGTACAGGCAGGATCAAGAACTTCAACTGCTCTGAACACATCATAAGTTTGGGAGGGGTCAAAATGGCCAGAAGACACCATGGAAATGGAGGACAAATGACTGAAGACGCCAGAACCATGAAGAACAGACGGTGGCGGTGCAGAAGGAGAAGATTCAGTGAGCTCAGTCAGTTTGGAACTCATAACTGAAGAATATGCAAGCAGAATATTCAAGACGTCAGAATCAATCCACTCCATATCAAGAAAAAGAATTTGACCTCAGGGAAATGGGGCCATAACTCAATTATGCCCCCCTCAAAGCCTCTATGGTGAAGGTTCATACCCCTTTGGGGCTGAACTCATCACCCAGGGCCTCCCCTGCAACTTTGGGGAGGCCAGGATCTTGATGGTCCTGGACCCCATCAATGGGTCCAGGCCATGTATGGTGAATTCCAAGATTGCGCCATTTCTGGGCCCCTTGGTCACCCTGGGTCCCCAGCGATTTTGGGACCAGGGGCTCCATTTTGGTCCTGGGGGCCTCCATTAACCCCCACGGTGTACGGCCCGCGGACCATAGGACCCCAAGGGCATAAAAGGGCCAAAAATGGCCAAAAGGTCATAAAATGGCCATTTTCACCAGAGCACCCAAAAAGGCCCAAAAGACCATAAAAATCAAAATAAGCCAAGATTCATCAGAGTAGAGGCCACAACCCAAAGCACTTTGGAGGGCTGTTTGAGGCCATTTCCATGGACAATGGGGACAAGACCCCTGGAAGAAAATTTTTCAAGTTCCATTGGTTTCAGCCTTGCCCAATGAGTACACTTCTTATACTCATTGGGCATCATTTTTTGAGCACAAGAGCTCAGTGGTCCTTATTCTGGGATATATCCCAAGGCCACATCCCAAGGGCATGGTCCATTGGAACAGAAGAAGAGAAATGCATATTTCGAAGTGGAATACTTACTCAAACTTGCAAAAAAGGGGGGAATCAATTGAATTTCACAGACAAGAAGTAATGAAGGATTTTCAGGATAATGGTCAAGAGGAAAAGAAAATTAAAAAGAAATTTTTTGATAAAAAATGTGGGGATATTGAGATGCCACCCAACAGTGGCAGGTTATTATGGTGTTCAGGAGCCCACCAGTTTCAAGAGGGGGATTCTGTAACAACCATCCATCAGGGGTAAGGGTATTCATTCATACACCCACTCAAACACCTCAAACCAGCAAATCCAGTATCTACATCAGCATTCAGTTTCAGCAATCTTCATTCTGAAACATGCATACAGCTTGGTACATCAATATAGCCTGTCAATACCTGTACAGGTTGGATTCACCCAATACAGTTTCAATACACCAGTATGAAACTGTATGATCACTCAAATACACCACACCTCTTGTACAGGTTCTGTACAGCTGTACAGGACCTGTATTGGCCAGACTCAATTCAATCATCAATTATTCTCATGAAAATTCTTCCTCTGGATCAGGGCTGGTGATTCTCACATATACCAGCCCCTCTTTCTCCCCCCTGGGGACTTTTCCCCAGTTAATTAATTTAGTTTATTTATTATTTTATAATTATTCTTATCCTTATTTTGGGTATTATAATTATTTAATTTTAAGTTAGTCTTTGCATTTTTCTCTCTTCGCCTGTACAGTATGAGCTGGGTGGCCATATCCTTATTAACCCTTCTCTTTCCATTCTGACAGGTTGAAACAGTGGACTTGGACTTGTTTGTGGTTGGCTCTTCTATTTCTTACTTTTAATTCTTTGTTGCGGCTTTTCTTATATTTATTCTTTCAGTAAGTCATCCTTAACACTCTTAAGTGTATCCCTTCTTATCATATCTTTGAGCCCTCAATAAGTGAGTCCCAGTTTACTGAGTGCCAGGCCCTCTTCACTTTGAAGAGGCCCTGTGACAGTATAATTATATTAAATACTTCTTGTGACCTTTTTGGGTATGTGGTCATATCTCAAAGGTTCACATAAATAATTAAAGAATCATTTCTTTCACTTGTTATACACTACTAGTGATTATAACAGTGAGCAGTAATTGTCTACAAGAATCAGTTACAAGAAGAATTTAATAGTAAAAACTTCTTTTATTAAAATAATAAAATTATCTTTTACAAGAATAATTATAAAGATAATTCTTGAAGAAAAATATTACTAGAGAAAAACTTTAAGAATTAAAGCTAAATGACTCACTATTACTCCAAAGAACTTATTGATAGATAAAAGTAGAGAAATTTGACATAGAATTGTGGATTTAAGAGATCAAAATGATTTATAGCAGTATTACAACACTATATAGTTGGATTCTATGATTTCACGTCTTTCTTATTGATTCTGAAAGATTTAAAACACTTAAGAATAGTTTCAACTAATACTTACTTGTTGGTAACAATGATATAAAATGATAATAAGATGATTCTTGGAAAAAACAGCAAGAAGTGGCTTCTTTTAAGTCAACAACAGCTCACAGAGGCATGCCATGAATCAAACTGAAAAACCAGTGATTGAGAAATCAATAAACCTTTTTAGATTAATGATTGCATCATCTGTTGTCATGTAAGATTATCATAATTACTTAATTGATGCTTTTGCATGACTACCAACCCTAATATGGTTAAAAATAAAAGGAGTAACATCTGTAAATTTTCTTTTATTCTAAAATAATCATTGATTTCTCAAGGTTATCAATGTTATTGGCAATTTCATCACAGGTTATAATTACTGTGAATTTTTGAAGATTCAGTGTTTCACATAGAATAGTCAAAAATGGACTCTAAGTAAATCTTTGAATTTTACTAGTAAAGGCATAATTCTTTTTGGTTGTACCATAGATAATTAGGTTATCTATTAGTCCTGAACGTTTCAGAAAGATTTATTAAGAATTGTATTTTAAATGAAGTTTTGAAGTTTTTACCTCATTTCTACGTAGAATTGCAAATATCAGTGTTTCACTGGTTGCTATGAGGTAAATCAATGGATACAATTCCAAAAAGGGTTTTAATTACTCTTTTGGGGTTTATCCATGGATAATCATTAACACTTGACATGATTACAGGAGTCTAAGTAGCTCTTTACCTCCTTGGCACGTCAAAATAGCAGGTTATTTGCTATTTTCTGAAGATTTACAGTAGCTGTAACTTGGTAACCAGGTTCGCAAAAGGTTTTGGTTTACCAATTAGGCTAATATTGGCCATGGATCCAAGCTTTGGAGCTTTCCATGCCTCTGATGCCTCAGAAGTTGGGTACCCTGGCTCTCTTTGATCTCTTTTGTCCCCCTTGCTTATTTTTCACATCAAAATAGAAAATTAAGCTTTAAGTGAGATATCCACTATGGGTGTATCAAAGGTCCATGTAAGAATACCATGATATTAAGTACTCCAAAAATGCATAACACTATTCTTAGTGTATATGTAACATGGGATTTCTCACTTTCCCATTTTTTTGGCGTGAAATGAAGAAAAACAAAAATTTTGACAGAACTTTTATGTGGTATTAATGATGTGGTGTTGAAGTATTTTCCATATTACCACCTCAAAGAGTTAATTTGGGCTTATTCACTCTATGGAGCTACCCTAGCTGAATTTTTGTGTAGAATCCAAATCTGGCCTTAAATCCATGGATTTACTTACTCAATAAAACGTTATTCATCTTTTCTGAAATCAAAAATGATGAATTTTGGATATATGCATGACTTATGAGTTATGAATAATTCAAACTTTCTTTTGAAGATAATTGTGCCCTATTTGGGTATGTAAAATATACCTCAAGGCTCACATTCCCTCTGACCAAAAAATAAAATTGTACTACAATTTTATCAAGGGTAGAAATAATAAAAAGCCCTAAAGGGGGGCTAATGCCCACTGTCCAACCTCTTTAAATTACTCAGATCAAGTAATTCAAAGCACATTTATAGACTTATTCAGGCTTGTGGCCTTCTTTCATGTCTAAATCTTCTCAAGAGTTTATCTGAGTCAGGTATATCTGATTCTGCCAGCCACTCATCTTCATGTACTGGATTTCTATATCTGAAAAGATATTCTCTCTGATTTTTACCCCTAAGTCTCCTTTCTTTAATGACTTTCTTTAGCTTTTTGTCTTCACTCTGTTCCACTGGTGGTACAGTTAAAGGAGTTGGGTTCCTTAAAGGGAACAATTCTTTATCAGCTCGTTGATAAGGCTTTACCAAGCTGACTGGAAAAGTGGGGTGTTTATTTTCCAATTCACCACTTAATTCCACTTGAACTGCATTGGTTCCATGTAAGGCAACAATAACAAAAGGTCCTACATAAGAATCTTTGAGTTTCTTTGGGCCTTTGATATTATTAAAATTCAAGGTTGAGACTAGAACTAAGTCCCCTACTTTGAAGTCTGGTACTTTATGACTCTTGTCCCACTTCTGCTTTGAATAATCAAAAGCATCATCCATACTTTTTCTTGCATGATGTTTTAATTTATCAAGCATTATCTTGAAGATGGAAGCTGTAGGATGAATGTCACCCAAGTCTTTCCTCAGTGTGTCTGCTGGGAGTCTTGGATTCCATCCTTTCTCTAACATAGCAGGAGTTTGTCCTGTGGAAGAATGGATTGATGTCTTGTATGCCAATTCTAATTCAGGTATCAGAGTGCACCAGTCATGGGTAAAGCTATCTGAGTCTTTGAATTCTAACCCATAAGCACAAAATCTGCTGATCATGTCCTCTAAAGTTTGATTCATCCTCTCTGCTAGCCCATCTGTTTGAGGGTGATTTGCTGTAGGGGATGATAACTTAGTTCCAAACAATCTATGAAGCTTGGTCCAAAGTGCAGATGTGAACTTGGGATCTCTATCACTTATGATATTCTTAAATAATCCTGTATTAGAAATACCTCTACTGCATAGAAGAAGAGCTGTATCCATAGAGGTGTCATCTTTATGACATGGTAAGAATATTGGAGTCTTGCTATATCTGTCTACAATGACTAAAAAAGCATTATAACTTTTGTCACCACTTGGCGGAAGTGCTGTGACCCAATCCATGTGAACAACTTCCCAAGGGGATTTTGGTTCTTGAATGTGGATCATAATTCCAAATTTCTTGCCTGCACTCCTGTTTGCGTTTTGACATCTGTCACAGGTATGGAAATATTCAATGGTCTCTCTCCTCCAAGAGGGCCACCATGCACAGTTATTCACTTTTTCAAGTGTTCTGTCTTCTGATAGGTGTCCAGAGTAGATGCTATCATGGAATTCATGAAGAATTGTATTGATAAGCAATCTGCTGCATAATGTCATTACACAAGAATGTTTGGTTCTGTGGTAAAGAATCCCATCAAATAAGTGAAATCTTCCTTCAGAATAGGAATTTCTCCAAACTTCCTCTAGTGCATTGACCAAAGATGTATCTTTGCAGTCTTTATCTAATAAAGAAGTCAGGATATGGCAATTCTTGTCTTGCTTATGAGATTCTCTGACCTCTTCAAAGAATTCAGTCCCAATATCAGTTATATTAATCCCTTCAATTGGAATCTGTGGTTCAGCTTCCAAGGGTACATGAGCTGGGTTATCAGGAGTGTTGGCTAATGCCCACCTGCTAAGTCCATCAGCATTCTTGGGAATGTTTCCAGCTTTGTGGACTATAGTCATGTTCCCTCTATATTCTTGAATGGCTATTTGCCATCTCAACATATTTCTGTTGGGAGTTTTCATGTTAAGAAGTGATTTTACTGATTTACAGTCAGTTATCACCTCAAAACACTGCCATCAAGATAATAGTGTAATTTCTCAAGTGCCCATACCAAACATAAGCACTCCATTTGGCTTGCACCATATCTGGCTTCTGTTCGTTTGATTTGCCTTGAGATGTAACAAACTGGTCCTTCTGTAGGTTTGTCATCAATAATTTGGACTTGATGTAGGGCTGCCCCTAATCCGTCTCCACATGCATCAATGTACAATTTGAAAGGAATATTCCAGTCAGGCATGAGGAGTAAAGGTGCTTCTGTAAGAGCCTTCCTTATCTTCTCATAAGCTTTAATTCTTTCCTGTGTCATCTCAAATACAGTCTGTTGATCGCAGATTCTATAAAGTGACTTGGCTAGAATTGCAAAGTCTTTCAAGTGTTGCCTATAAGAACTGGCAAACCCAAGAAAATACATCATTTCTTTTTAATTCTGGGGTATTGGCTTAAGTAACACTGCTGCTACTTTGTTTTTGTCAATACCCAAGCTTAAACCAGAAACAATATGTCCTAATGCTTTGAGTTCTTCAAAACCAAAATTGCATTTCTTAAGTGAAATTTTCATATTCACTTCTGCAACTTTGTGAAGTACTCTTGCAAGTCTTTCAAGGTGCAAAGACCATGACTCAGAACATATGATAATATCATCAATATAAATGATAAGCAATCCTTCAGGCAATTCTGTGGGAACGATTGTGTTCATCATTATTTGATAATGGGATGGAGCATTCTTAATGCCAAATGGCATCCTAAGATACTCATAAATACCACAATGAGTGATAATTCTAAGTAATTTCTTAGCTTTTGGCGTCAAAACATTCTGATGGAAACCTTTTAATGCATCCATTGATGTTATATACCTGGATTTAGACAATTGAGTCAAGATTTCTTGAAATCTAGGGATTGGATACCTATCTGTAACTGTGTAGGTATTCAATGCTCTGAAATCTCCAACCAGTCTTTACTTATCATTATGCCATGCAATAATAACAGGTGTTGTCACTTCAACTTCCTCATTATGGCCTACTTTCCTTAGTACACCAAGTTGGATCAACTCTTGGATATGTTTTCCAAGGCTTCTCTAGCTCTGTGATTGGCTGGATAAGCTGGTCTTCTAAGTACTGGAGGATATGGCCTGTCAATATTAAGAGTAATATCAACTTCATGTCCCCTTATAGCACCTAATGGTTCATTATCAGAGGCAAATGTATTTTTTGTATGTGTATAACACATTAATAAGTTCATTACTCATCTTTGGTGACAATGATGGGTTAGTTTGTCCTTCAACAAGTTGATTGGACACAAATTCAGCTTTGTAAGTATCTTTGACAGAAGATACCACAGATATTTGTCTTGGCATATTGGAAAAAGCAAATTTCTGTCTTTTGTTATCCCCAATTGTGAAATATCTTTCTTTGTGGTTATTGATGTCAATACCATAAATATTTAAGTAATCATTTCCAAGAATGATGTGCTGAGATGTGCAAGTATCCATCACCACAATCTCAGTTTTCATTTTCACACTTCCTGCTGGGTGTGGAAATACAAGATTAGTGTCTAATATACCAAAGGGGTACATATTGTTACTGGCACTACTAAATTGCACAACTTCTATTGGTAATATTTGATTTTTCCATTCAGGAAGTATAACTTGGACATAATTGTTGCCCACACAAGTGAAAAATGCTCCTGTATTCAAATTTACTTTGGTTTCAATATCATTCATCAAAACTGATGTGATACAGGATTCTCCAGCAGTGTAACCTTTACCTCTAGCAGGTTTTGTCTTACACATTCTGGCATCCTGGATATTGATCAGGTTGCAGCAATCCTCACTGTATTGTGGTAAGTGGGTATGGACTTCTGTGACCTCAAAGAAAGCTGTGATGTTTTCAATGGGAAAGTCCTCCACTGGTTTATCCTCAGAGATTGCAGAGTCTTGATCAGAGTCCTCTTTCTCTTCAGTAAACTGAATTTCTTCAATGACTTGAACTTCATTGATTTTTGTCTTTTTAGGGCAGGTGTTAGCTAAATGTGAAGTACTTCCACATTTATGACACTTCAAGACAGGTCTTTCTGGTCTTCTTTCCTCTCTAGGAATCTTTGAGACTATTTTGGACTCTATTGGGTTTTTAATCCAAGTCTTACCAATTCTTGTTCTGGTAATGATATCTTCCATAGAATTTAATGTAGTCCTCTGTTGAACGGGTTTCCACACAGCTTCTTTTGATAGCATGTTCCAGTTCTCCTCCACAATTCCTCAATATTTTCATATTAATCATAGCGTCAGACATATCTGGGTGTGAAGCAGATAATCTGTCTTTTTGCTTGAAGAACCAAGTAAGTGGTTTGTCTTTCTCTGAGTTAAAAATGGCACTTTCAAAAGCATTTTCCATTTTAAACCTCCAAGAATTTTTGGCCCATTTGGTAATTACTTCAGATTTCCACCAAGACCAATCATTTTTACCATGATCTACTCTCATCTTGTAATACCATTTCTTTGCAGTTCTGGTAAACAAACAATGTAATTTCCACACTATAATTTCATCAGGTATATTAAAGTCTTCTTGCAACATATCAATAGTTCTGATGAATTCAATATGGTTATATTCTCCTTCACCAGGAAATGTTGGCCATTCTTCCAATTTGGGAATATCCTTTGCAGAAATAACATTTTCTCCTAAGAATGGGGTCAAACTTCCTTTAACAGAAAGCTTCTCTTCAGTCAAAGGTGTAGAATGTCTTGGCATGTGTGGTTCATAATTTTTATGAATTTGTTCCACATTTGCAATGATGTCATCCTTTAAGTTCTGCCTTTCACTGTCACTTTTTGCTAAATTTGTAGCAAATTTATTGGTATTCTTAGCTATTTGTGTCAGGGTGAGTCTATGTAGAAGCTTAAAAATAGTAAATACAAGCTAGTACTATGACTGCGACACGTCAAATAAGTAATAAAATAATTCTTCAGGTCCTACTGCTACGTGGTAACAGTGGTGATGAGTCTATTGAGGACCTGGGTTGCAATGTTCTAATATCTTTGACTGTAAAAAAACACTACAATAATTATATTTAATTATATCTTTAAGTATTCTAAGGACACTACTGATGGATAACAGTCTTGTCACGTAAGAATATATATAAATTAAGATAAGATGAGGATTTTTGAAGGCAAAAACCCTTCTTTTTATATCTTTCAAGACTGTCAAGAGTTATTTACTCTTCACACGTCAGAGGAGTGAAAATTTTCACTCAATTGGTCAGTCTGTGGTTCTGGATCCTCAATTCTGACGTCAGTAGAGGCAGAATTGTGGTTTTGGAACCACAAATGATCATTCTGGATCAATACAGGATGAAAAAACTTTTCACCTGCCACGTCAGCACTTGAATGACGTTGTTCTGGTGTTTGTATGACCAATACTAGTCATTCTGGGCGGTTTTAAGCTTTGAACAACTATTATTTTGAGTATTAAGACTGTACTGGTTGGTACAGGTTTGGTACAGGCCAGTATTGGCCAAAATACTTCCAACCAAGATATCTTGGTCAGTTTTTGAGATATCAAGAAACTAAGAGCACAGAATTGAAGGGCTTAATGAGCTCTTCAATTTTGTATGCTTCATATTTACCCTTCTTTAAAATAGCAAAAGTTATAAGGGTTTTAAGTTTTTGGATGTATTTTTGTACATCAGTATGAGGCTTCAAAAACTTCCATATCAGATATCTTCTTCAGTTTGGGAGATATCTGTATTCTGATGATACAGTTTTGTAGGGCTTGATTGGCTCTACAGTTTGGTGTATTACACTGTACTGCTGTATGAGTGTATGCCAAAGATACAGGGGTTTGTTTACTTTCTTGTTTTCAGAATATCTGTATTTTTGGTTATTAAACCTTTGAACCAAGATCCCTCAGTCAATTTAAGAGATAGAGAGGTCTAATGTATCTCAAATTAAAGCTCTTGTTTAGATCTTTAATTTGGTTATACTTTTGTACAGTTTTGTACAAGCCCTCTTTGACTTTCATGGGGGTCTTGGTTTTGAAATAAAGGTCCTATGGTATCTCCAGTTGTAGTGGTGCTACAACAACATGGATGATATCATTGAGTAGCTCTCTATGTGAGCTTCAAGAAAAATACCATTTTGGTATATAATAACTTAAGTATGCATAAGTTAGATGAGAGGTGAAAATAAGGGTTTTGACCTGTTTGTTCTCCTCTAGGTTTCCTTATTCTGTTTGGATAAGGTTGGTTTTTAATTTAAGAGGATTTTTTTCTCTTATTTATTACCTGTATTGACTATGTTTGTTCAATACTTGTCATACCATTATTTATGGTATGTTGGATGTCATGCTAGTGCTCTGTTTTGAGTCACAGGCTGACAATTTGTAAGACATGATCCTCAAGAGTTTTAAGTTTATCATTAATTTTAAGAATGGAAAGATCTTCTATGTCATCATTCTGAGCTTGACATTGACTCCCAATTCTTTTCCAAGCATTGATAATTGACTCAAAGGTGAGATTTGTCAATTGCTACCATTCAGTATGTTTCTTGTCATTTTTCTGTAAATCACTTATATCTGATGTAATTTGCTTTAACTTTGAATCAAGTTTGCCAATTTCTATATTAATGCTTCTTTGTACATCAGTTATTTGCGTGGAAAAGTCCTTTTCATCCTTTCCTGCTCCTTGGCTGTGAATTCCATGAGAGTTCTGGCCATGTTGATGACACTGTCCACAGCCGAAGGCTCCAATTTGGGGATCCTGTACCCTTGTGGGTAAGGTCTGTGCCAAATGGCTTTGCCTTGATGGTTCTTGGGACCTTTCTGTTTATTTTGAGGTCCTTTGGGCTTGTCTTTGGACACTTCTGGAGCTGGTTTGGAGCTTGTAGACGCCACTGGTGCCTCTGTCTCCAAATCTGGAGTCATTTCCAACTCTTTCTTCTGGTCTATGGATAAAAGACTTTGGTTCTTCAACCAAGCCTTCATTTTTTTGCCTTGTCTTTGCAAGACAGTGGGCTCCAACCTCCCAAGAGTTCCATGGTCTTCTCCTGACCCAGAAAGCTCTTGATGTGTAAGTAGGAGTTCATGGCCCCCTGCCAAAGGCTTGGGCAGATTTCCCACTCCTCTTCTTTGGCTGCTCTGAACCAATTTTTGTACTGGCTCTGATATATTTCTATTGCTGCCACTTGAAAATGGTTTAGCCCTGGAAATATTGTCATAAATTAGTTCAGGCGCAGAATTCATGTCAAAATCTGTGGGTACAGACCTTGGGGAATGGGGGGCAACTCTGGCATCCTCCAAATGTGTCTTTCTTGTGGAAGATTTGGCACTTCTACATTTGGTCTTGCCTCTTCCTTGTCCACATTCATCTGATTGGACTGAATAGTTACTTCCATTTCTGGTAGGCACCATTTTCACGTCAATTTGAAGATAAAAGGTGGAAGTATAAGTTAAAATACACACCTTTTGGTGGTAATTTAGCTTTTTCTGAGTTAAATAAGGTGCCTCTTTAGCAATTTGCACCTCAATACTGTCTTCAGATTCTTGTTCTGAGGATTCTGGGCTAGTAATATATCTTTTACTGAGTCGGTTGCCAGCTGCACAGTATTTGATTAAAGACACTAAAAAAAATTATAAAAGAGAAAAATTATTTTTTATACTTTTTAAAATATTTTTAAAGATTTTTTATAAGTTTTATTTTTTAATATTAAAAATTATTCTTTTTAAAGAAAAAAAATTAAAATTCAAGATTTTGAATGAAAATTAATTCAGAGCAACTCAAAGAATAATTTTATAAGTTTTTGGATGTGAAAAAGCCACGTGTAAAAACAGTATAAAATTAAACCAAATTCCTCAATGAAAAAAGATTTCCAAAAAAATTTCAAAAATAAGAATTATTTTAACTTTAAAATGAAAGAAAAAAATTATTAAATTAATATATTTTAGAGCTTAAAACTATATTAATTAAGGGTACAAGGTTCAAAAACCACGGCCAGGCCCCCAAATGTAAGATGTGACTATGAAACTGATGATAATATTACTATTAATCAACAGTACTATGTCTGTTCTTATGAAATATAATAATAAAAATTATTATAACCACAATTAAATAATTATAAAATTATTTCTTTCACGTGTTATACACTACTAGTGATTATAACAGTGAGCAGTAATTGTCTACAAGAATCAATTACAAGAAGAATTTAATAAAAACTTCTTTTATTAAAATAATAAAATTATTTTAATATATAATTATCTTTTGCAAGAATAATTATAAAGAAAATTCTTGAAGAAAACTATTACTAGAGAAAAACTTTAAGAATTAAAAATAAAGACTCACTAATACTCCAAAGAACTTATTGATAGATAAAAGTAGAGAAATTTGATGTAGAATTCTTGATTTAAGAGATCAAAATGATTTATAGCAGGATTACAACAATATATAGTTGGATTCTATGATTTCACGTCTTTCTTATTGATTCTGAAAGATTTAAAACACTGAAGAATATTTTTAACTAATACTTACTTGTTGGTAACAATGATATAAAATGATAATAAGATGGTTCTTGGAAAAAACAGCAAGAAGAGGCTTCTTTTAAGTCAACAACAGCTCACAGAGGCGTGCTATGGAGCAAACTGAAAAACCAGTGATTGAGAAATCAATAACCCTTTTTAGATTATCGATTGCATCATCTGTTGTCACGTAAGATTATCATAATTACTTAATTGATGCTTTTACATGACTACCAACCCTAATATGGTTAAGAATAAAAGGAGTAACATCTGTAAATCTTCTTTTATTTCAAAATAATCATTTATTTCTCAAGTTTATCAATGTTATTGGAAATTTCATCACAGGTTATAATTACTGTGAATTTTTGAAGATTCAGTGTTTCACATAGAATAGTCAAAAATGGACTGTAAGTAAAACTTTGAATTTTACTAGTAAAGCCATAATTCTTTTTGGTTGTACCATAGGTAATACAGTTATCTATTTGTCCTGAAAGTTTCAGAAAGATTAATTAAGAATTGTATTTTGAATGAATTTTTGAAGTTTTTACCTCATTTCTATGTAGAATTGCAAATATCAGTGTTTCACTGGTTGCTATGAGGTAAATCAATGGATACAAGTCCAAAAAGGGTTTTAATTACTCTTTTGGGGTTTATCCATGGATAATAATTAAGAATTGACATGGTTACAGGATTCTAAGTAGCTCTTTACCTCCTTGGCACGTCAAAATAGCAGGTTATTTGCTATTTTCTGAAGATTTACAGTAGCTGTAACACGGTAACCAGGTTCCCAAAAGGTTTTGGTTTACCAATTAGGCTAATATTGGCCATGGATCCAAGCTTTGGAGCTGTCCACGCCTCTGATGCCTCAGAAGCTGGGTACTCTGGCTCTCTTTGATGTCTTTTGTCCCCCTTGCTTATTTTTCACATCAAAATAGAAAATTAAGCTTTAAGTGAGATATCCACTATGGGTGTATCAAACGTCCATGTAAGAATACCATGATATTAAGTACTCCAAAAATGCATAACACTATTCTTAGTGTATATGTAACATGGTATTTCTCACTTTCCCATTTTTTTGGCGTGAAATGAAGAAAAACAAAAATTTTGACATATCTTTTATGTGGTATTAATGATGTGGTGTTGAAGTATTTTCCATATTACCACCTCAAAGAGGTAATTTGGGCTTATTCACTCTATGGAGCTACCCTAGGTGAATTTGTGTGTAGAATCCAAATCTGGCCTTAAATCCATGGATTTACTCACTCAATAAAAAGTTATTCATCTTTTCTGAAATCAAAAATGATGAATTTTGGATCTATGCATGACTTATGAGTTATGCATAATTCAAAATTTTATTTTTAAGATAATTCTGGCCTATTTGGGTATGTAAGATATACCTCAAGGCTCACACCAATATTACTGGAGTTATGGTCAATTTCAGGCCAAATAAGGGTGAACAAAACATTCACCTCTCCTTTAACTTCTACAGTTTTAGTGTGAGATACTTAAAGTGGGGTCTTTTTGGAAAGAGCACAATCAGGGCTATCCAATGGTGTAATACATTTACCCATATCTCCACTAGAGCAGAAGGTACGGGGCAACCAAGCTCAATACAGCTTTTTGCCTAAATCACGCATATGTACAAAGTTTTGTCCATGGCATAACTTTGCCATATATAATGATAACCATATCAAATGAGGTACCATTGTGTAGAGCACATCCAGGGCTACACACTGAGCCAGTTCCTATTTTGATATCTCAAAAATTGACAAAGTTATGGCAGCTTTGGGCTCAAAATCCCACAATTAGACCAATACTGTCTTACTGTGGGATATTCTCCCATAAGTATGATTAAAAGGTGTCAAATTGACAAATAAGCATGTATATACTTCAATAAATCATAGTTCAGTAAATACTGGGGTCTCATACAGGTTCTGTACAGCATTCTATGCGCCATACATGTCAAAAGAGGGCTGTGTGGTCCCCAGATGAAAATTTTCACCCTGTATTGGTGAAAATAGCCCAGATGTGGTTTCAAAACCACATCTGAGCCCAATACAGAGTCTACAGGCTTTGTGAAAACCAGAAGCCAGTACTCTGAAGTGAAAAAATCTTCACTTCCTCTATGTGCATAGTCTAGAGGACCCTTCCACCCCATTTTAGGATAAAAGGAGGCCTTTTCTCCACTAGAAAAGGTTTCCTCATCCTGTTCTTAAATTCTCATATTCAAACATTTCAAGTATTTTATACAATCATTTCATTAATACTCTCAATGGATAATAGAAATAATTCTGAATCACATAGAAATAACTACTAAATTCGAAAAAGATTGAAAGATAGACAAAGAAAGAATAAAAACAGAACCAATATTATTGATAATGTTATGTCAAGTAGTCTAGATTATTATTACCATGAAGTCAGAGACCTTAAAGTACCAATAATATTTAGCCATGATTTTCTTACTAGTCAAAATCAATTATCTTTTCATAATTTCAAACGTTTTGGTGGAAATAATTTCATTTTTGTTGACTCTTTGAGGAAACACGATATTGTTGCCATTGTTACATTCACCTCCTTTCAAGAAGAATTTAATTTGTACTTGATTGAAGATTTTCAGAAGGTAGCTCATTGTCTGAAGAAGGTCTCTAGTGTGTATGGGAATATAATTGATCATGGAACTCAAGGTGGCAAAATGATAGTGGATGTATGGAGGAAATCTCAAGACAAAGAGGCATTTGGAAGATAGAAACCCATCAAAATTGCCCTCAAAGTCCCAGAGAATAGAGTCAAATATAATGAAATGAATGAGGAGGTAAAATCAATAGAATTATTTGTAGGCAACAGGTTTCAATTAATTGCAAACAAGGCTTTTGAAGAATCCCACAGACAATGGAAATACATTGGGGCTAGTAGCTTTGGAGAAATGACACATCAAGAGTCCATCAAGTCTCATCAATTTTCAAGCAATATTACATTTACCTTTGGGGACTTTCATAATAATTATCACAAGGATGAAGATTTCTCAAATTATTCCTATGTAATATGGATGCCAGTAGAATTAGAAAAATTTGTTTTAGTCAAAACCAAAGAATCATATGGGGTTTGTGAACCTTTGAGAGATGACAAAATACCCAAAAAGGTCACAAGAAACATTTAATATAATTACACATTAAAAATAAGTACTTTAAAAATACAAAAATATCATAAATTGGCACAAAACTTGGTTTAACCTAAAAAAAATGAATAAACATCTGAAATAAATTATACCATTCGATTCCCCATGGTAAAATACACATATACCATTTTTATGGCATATCTGTAAAGTCAATATTTAATATGTTATAAGTAATAATACCTTATAAAACACACAAATACTTATTTATTTCAAACGCCAATGAAACAAAATGTGAAATAAATGGTACCAGTGGATTCTCCATAAACATCCACATATAAAACAATTAAAAAGCTAAGCTTCAAAATCAATACTTAAGGAATTAACCTGAATATATGCACTTTTTTGGTCAATGCATATATTCAAGGATTTTAGCTAATATCTCTTGAATTATGCATGATAGAGTGATGAACAAAATAAAATTCATCGCGTAATTACTGTAGGAATACATAAATGAAGTTAATTTCACAAGTTATAAACAAGATTAAAACCTGTAAGGAATTATTGATTAAAATCAACAGAGCTGTTGACCACTTTGTTGTGAAAGTGGTCCAAACTGAAAAAGAAGTAGACAGTTGGATTCTACTAGTTTATTTGTGAATAATGATGTATTTTTTCCTATAATATTCAAGGTATAACCCCTTGAAATCATAGTTTGAAGTTTAAAATATTGAATTTCGACAGAAAAGATGAGTTACAAGAAAAATCATCAAAAATAGAGTTTTGATGATGTAATGAAATGCTCTTGGCAGAATAATAAGGTTATGCCAAGCTATTAGAATTCACTCTCTGAATTGCTGTAGCTTGTAAATCTTAAAAGGTATTAAGTGTCACAACCACGTATTTTGACCCTCCTCCTTGATGGCGGTGGCAATCCAACCTGGAGCCAAGTTGGGGCCAATTGGCCATTTCATATCATTTATGGCCAATTGACCCCTTTTGGGTGTTCCATGGCTCTTACGTCATAACCCATTCCATTGGCCACGTATGGCCACCATCATCTTTTATGGCCTCAGGCCATATCCTGCGTCATTGGTCCTCTTGGCCAATTCCCATCTCACCAACCCCCAGGCCTCCATCACTGTTTTTGGGCCTGGGGGGTCCTTTTGTCTTCTAGGGGCTTCCAGGCCCCATGGCCACCTTCTTTGGTTTCCTGGCCACCCCTTTCATTATGGGGGTTTTGGCCTTTTTGGGCCATTTAGGCCCCCTACGGCTTCTACGGTCCGCGGTCCGCGGTCCGTAGGCAGATTAGGCCCCTTTTGGCCTAATCCAATGAGGCCAAAAGGGGGCAAAGGGGGCAACCACCTAGCCCCCAAGGCCAGGTGGGTCCCAAACCACAATTGGGCCCACCTGAGCCAATTTTGGCCACCAATCCCATGGACCCAAATTGGACCAAAAACACCTTGGATCCATTTTTGGCCATAAATCCCTCAGGACCCATTTTTGGCCCTGGACCACCATGGACCAACTTCACTGTCATGGCCTCTGGTAACCACCAGAGGCCACCAAATCATCTCAATAAGCATTTCCCTCAACTTAAGGGAAGATTGCTCCATTCCTCCATGCACCCCGTACTCAAGGTTGCAGGAGTGGTGCATATATGGTGTTATATACCATTATGCACCATTTTTGCTCAGCAATTTAATGGTGACATTTTCAGGACCCAAATCAACCTTCTTAACTCAAGGTACCAAGATCCAATGCCCATTTTTGAAGGAGGACCTTTGGACTCATCAGTTTAGTAATCCATGGCGGCAATCAGAAGACCATTCAAGGACTCCAACCACCTGGCTCAGCAGGAGTTGGGTTGGCAATTTCATTCAGGATTTTTCTAAGGGCAATTCTCAAAGTTATTACATTCTTTTCAATCAGTTGTCAAGGTATCAAGTATTTCAATACTCCTTGGACAACCCAATTCATCCGTACAGGCCTTGTTCAATCAACCTGTATGGCCTTGGCCCAATTGGGCCATTCCTTATTCCACTGTGGGAATTCCATCACACAGTTCAAATTTCAAGATGGCCAGAACTGTATTTCCTGATTCGGACAATACAGTCATTGATCCACCTTCCAGGATCAATCTTTCAGTTTTTCACATATACCAGCCACCTTTCAGCACCTGGGGACTTTTTCCCCAGTTAATTAATATATTGGATTTATTTTTATCCTTATTTTATTTTACCTTATTAAAGTTAATACTGATAATCTTAAGTCAGTCATTCAGCACCCTTTTCTTTTATTTTCTCGCCTGTCCAGTGGATATTGGTGGTCATATCCTTATACTAATTCCATTTCCTTTTCTGGAAGGTTGAAACAGTGAATTGAGGATTCACTTGGTTGGCTTCTTGGCTTTTGGCTTCTTTATTATCTTTGGCCATTGGCTTCATCTTTTTCTTATCTCATCTTTTGGCATACTTGTTTTCTTCCATATCCTTTCTTAAAGAAATCCATTCTTATTATTCTTTTATCTTTGGAGCCCTCCAAGTGAGTTCTTGATTCCTGAGTGCCAGGCCCTCTTCTTCCAAGAGCCCCTGTGACATTATATTAATTAACTCATAATTCTTCTTCATGCATTCAATCTTTTATTCTTATATTTTAAATTCATTCATTTCATCAAAATTATGATTCTTTAACGTTTTATGATCTTATGATTCTTCGTCACCTCTCAATTTTCTCTCATTCATTCTTCATCCTGAAAATTGAAAGCTGACCCATTTTTTATTTTTTGTTATCTTTTCAATCTCATTCTCAATCGTAATCAATTATTTTTTATCCATAATTCAGGCATTTTTATCTTTGGTTCTCAAGTTATTCATCAGGTTATTCAGACACGTTCTTCATATCAGAATTCACTTTGATTTATTCCTCAAGAATTTTTGATTTTTTGGAAGAATTCACTTGAAAATTGATTTGATTGACTAATTTGACATAATTGAAATTGACCTCAAGATAATTGATTGACCTGAAGATTTTATTGATTTTGCTGATTATTCACATCAAGATTTTTGACATAAATTGATTTTGACTCAAGAATTCATTTTGATTGATTGATTTTTCTGCAAGATTTTGATTTGATTTGATTTTGATTGTTTGATTGATTGATTTATTGACTTCAAGATTCTCATTGATATTGATTTTACTTCAAGACTCATTTGATTTGATTGATTGACGTATTTGAAGAATTTTGATTCATTGATTATCCAATTTCCTCAAGATTTGATTGTTGATTTCATACTTCAAGAAAATTTTGATTTTATTTCATTTATTTTGCTTGATTATTCCTGAAATCATGCCAGTTCAACATTCAACTCCAGCAAGACAGACCAGATCTCAGGCCAGAACTCAAGCTGTTCTGACTCCAACTCCAAGGGCTCCTCTTGACGGTACCCCAGCAGTTTCTCAACTGAGGGCCAGATTGGACAGAGGACCCATTATGGAAGGAGCAGAACCATCCAGGA
Organism: Austropuccinia psidii; assembly: GCA_023105745.1. Taxonomy (NCBI): domain Eukaryota; kingdom Fungi; phylum Basidiomycota; class Pucciniomycetes; order Pucciniales; family Sphaerophragmiaceae; genus Austropuccinia; species Austropuccinia psidii. The sequence goes on from JALGQZ010000004.1 coordinate 55,295,851, forward strand.
AGGAAGGAAGAGGGCCAAGAAGATCAATGTCTTTATCAGGAGTGGTTGGCGGATTCCCAGGATTTTCAAGGACCAGTCCCAAGGTTCAAGGTGAAGATGGTGAAGAGGAGGAGGAGAATTCTGTGGAAGAGGAAGAGTCTAATGGCACTGAGGCTGCTCCTGCGCCTGTGGGAGCATCTGAGGGCACCAGAGGACCAACTCTAGCCCAGTCTGATCAGCCTGCCTCTCATCAGTCTGAACCGTCTTTATTGGCCATTATGCAGCAGATGACCCAGATTATGGCCAATCTTCAAGCAGCTTCTTCTTCTGAATCATCAAGACCACCAGCCTTCAAGACTCCCTCTATGAAGGCTCCAGAATGCTTTGATGGGACCCAGCCCTTCAAAGTCAGAAGTTTTATTCAATCTTTTCAACTGATCTTTCATAATGATCCGGCAAACTTCTCTCAAGACAGAAAGAAGGTTCTTTATGCCACTTCATTCTTAGTTGGCAGGGCTGCAAAATGGATTGAGCCTTATCTTTCCAACCTCAATAATCAAGACTCAAATTATCTCCTCAATTCCTGGCCATTATTTGAATCCCAATTGTTCACTTTATTTGGAGACCCAAATGAAGTTAGAAAAGCAGAAGCTGAATTGGATGGCCTTAGGATGAAAGAAGGTGGGCATGTTGCTTTGTATATTGCCGATTTCAGGAGTTTGGTTTCAAGAATTGGGGATTGGGGTGAAAGGGCTCTTATTCATCATTTCAGGAAGGGCTTGGCCTCCAGGATTCTGGATCAATTGGCCTCCCATCCTTCAAACATTGATTCTCTTCAAGACTTAATGGACGTCAGCCTGGAACTTGATACCAGGTACCATGAGAGGCAGAAGGAAAAGAATCATCATCAAGAGAGGAAGCCTGAAGCCTCAAAGCCTCACTCTTCTCATCATCAAGTTTCTTCAAGTTCAAGACCAAAGAAGAAATTTCATTCTCAAAAGCGGGACAAGCCCCATTCTTCATTGTTGAATAAGGACTTCAAGTTGAAAGGTTCTGAAAAGGAAAGAAGAATCAAGGAGGGCTTGTGTACCTATTGTGGTGGGAAGCATAGTCTTGAGACCTGTGTCAAAAGGCCTCAAAACAAGCTTACCCAACCGTCAGGCAGTTTTCCCAGCCAGGGAAAAGCTTGAGTGAAGATCATGTTGTGTTCAATGGTCTTCACCGTTTTCCTTCCAGAGCACAATTGTGCATTCTGAATACTGGTGTCAAAAATTCTCTTAAATTTTTTGTTTTCTCTTCTCTTTCTGATGTTTTTTACAGTATTCTCATTGATTCTGGTGCTACACACTCATTTATTGCAAAGCAGTTTGTTCACAAGTACTCATTGGCTACGTCAGAACTTCCAGAGAAGATTCCTCTTATCATTTTGGACTCCTCTGAGTCCCCTTCCTTATTTGTGACTCACCATACTAAATATATGGTTGAGCTCCCTTCTTTCCCAAGCTTTGAATGGTACTTTTTAGTCATTGACACTCCCAAGGGAGAAGACCTCATATTGGGCTTTGACTTTCTTAATCATTTTAATCCTTCTATTGATTGGAGGCAAGGGCTGATCACCTTTAATACTGATCAAAAGGACTATTCTGATCCTTCCAATTCCTTCCGTAATGACTCTTCTTCTGCCAAATCATGTGCAGCTCTGGTTGGTGATTCTAGAACACCATCAGTTCCATCTTCTGTCCATATTCCTTCCCTTAATTCCCATCTGTCATTACCATCATCTGGAGATGAAGTCTTCAAAGAGATTCAAGATGTTGGGGAAGATAATTCTGTATCTTCACTTCATCTCTTCTTTGGGAATATGGACCTTCCTCCTTCATCTTATCATGACTCCCTGGAGGAGTTGTGGGATGAAGAGGAAGAGCCAGAAGAAGTAGAAACCGTGATGAAGGTTGTTCCCTTTGTTTATCACCAATACTTGGATGTATTCTCCAAGGTGAAGGCAGAGAAACTTCCTCCTCACCGTGCCTGTGATCATCATATCGAACTGGAGGGGTCTCTACCTCCAGTTGGGGTGATCTACTCTTTATCCAAACAAGAGTCAGATACACTCAGGGCCTACATTTCAGAGAATGTAGAGAAAGGTTTCATCCGGCCAAGCTCCTCCTCAACAGGAGCACCTGTCCTCTTTGTTAAAAAGAAAGATGGTGGCCTCCGTTTGTGTGTTGATTACCGCAAACTCAATGCTGTTACTAGGAAGAACAAGTATCCTGTTCCTCCTATGAATCAGCTTCTCACCGTTTTCAATGGTTCTTCTATCTTCTCCAATATTGATTTGCGTGGTGCATATAACCTGCTCAGAATCAAGGAAGGTGATGAACATTTGACTTGTTTTAGAACCAAATATGGTAGTTATGAGTACTTGGTTATGCCATTTGGGCTCACCAATGCTCCTGCTTCTTTTCAAAACCTCGTCAATGATATTTTTTATGATCTTCTTGATGTTTATGTTGTGGTTTATTTGGATGACATTATGGTCTTTTCCAAATCTGAGGAAGAAAATGTCACTCATGTGTCCACTGTTCTTTCCAGACTCAGAGCCAATAACCTCTTTGCTAAGGCGTCCAAATGCCTATTCCATGTTTTTAGTGTAGAGTATTTAGATTATGTTGTTTCTTCTGAAGGCTTCAAGATGGACCAAGCAAAAGTCCAGCAGATCCTTAATTGGCCTCCTCCAAGAAACCTCAAGGCTCTTCAATCCTTCCTTGGCTTTGCCAACTTCTACCGCCGTTTCATCAAGAATTACTCAAAGAAAATCAGTTCACTCACCAGTTTCCTCAAGAAAGATTCCTGTTTCCCCCTCAATGAGGAAGCTCTTAGCCAGTTTCATCAACTCAAAGAGGCCTTCACTACCGCTCCAATCCTTTCCCACTTCAATCCTTCTCTACCCACCATTGTAGAGACCGATGCATCCGATTATGCTTTGGGTGCTGTACTGAGTCAGGTCTCTGACTCAGGAAAACATCCCATTGCATTTGACAGCCGCAAGCTTATTCCAGCAGAACTCAACTATGAAATTAATGACAAGGAACTCCTTGGTATAGTCTGGGCTCTCAAGCGCTGGAGGGCTTTTCTTCTTTCTCTGTCCTCTCCTTTTGAAGTTCTCACCGATCACAGTTCCCTTCAATACTTCATGTCCTCAAAAGTACTCACTCGCCGTCAAGCCCGCTGGGCCGAATTCTTATCTGAATTTCATTTTTCAATCACTTACCGCCCTGGCCGCCTAGCAACTCTTCCAGATGCCTTATCACGTCGGGACGACGTCTATCCGGAGAGAGGGGGGGATTTCATCAGCAAGAATCCAATGAATTTTCAACAACTCATTAAGCAAGATGAAGTTCAACCCTCAAAGTTTTTCGCAGTCAAGGTGGATTCTTTTTCAAATTTGATTGATTCAATTCAGAAGAAATTATGGCAAGATCCTCAGTACAGAAGTATCCTTGAAGATTTGGGTAAAGGTAAATCTGTCCAAGATTATTCTCTTGATTCCTCCTCCCAACTTCTTCTCTTCAAAGATCGGGTGGTAGTCCCAAATGACTCCACAATTCAGCTCAGCATTCTTCAAAAGCGTCACGATTCTCCTCTAGCTGGACACCCTGGCCAAGAGAAGACTCTCAAACTTGTCAAGCGGGATTTCCACTGGTCCGGCATGACTCAATTCATCAAGGATTATGTTTCATCCTGTCAACAGTGCTCAAGAAACAAGAATATTCACCATAAGAAGTTTGGATTCCTCAAACCTCTTCCAATTCCAAATGGTCCTTGGATTTGTCTCTCGATGGATTTCATCACTCAACTGCCACTGTCCAATTCCTTTGACTCAATCCTTGTCATAGTGGACAGATTCTCAAAAATGGCGGTTTTTATTCCAACAATGTCTTCAATCACTTCACTGGATTTGGCCCATTTATTCATCAAGAATATTTTCTCAAAGCATGGCCTCCCATCAAGCATTGTCAGTGATAGAGGTTCACTCTTCGTTTCTTCCTTTTGGACCAATCTTTGTCAGCAGCTCAAGATTTCAAGAGACTTGTCAACTGCTTACCATCCAGAAACTGATGGACAGACAGAGAGGGTAAATCAGATACTAGAACAGTATCTTCGGATGTATGTCAGTTATCATCAAGATGATTGGAACACCTGGCTCCCTCTGGCTGAATTTGCCTACAATAACTCTGACCACTCTTCAACCAAGCAATCACCGTTTTTCACTGTTTATGGAAGAGATCCTCAATTTGATTCAGTTCACATCACTCAAGATACTCCTGCTGGAACGTTATCAACAAAAATCCAATCAGTACAGCAAGATGTCAAGAGAGAACTTGAAGCTGCCATAAACCGGTTTAAGAGGTATGCAGATAAAAGTAGAGCAAGTCCACCTGTTTTCAATCCTGGTGACATGGTATGGCTTTCTTCCAAGAATATCAAATCAACTAGACCCACCAAGAAACTGTCTGAAAGATGGTTGGGTCCCTTTCCAATCTTGAAGAAAGTCAGTACTCATGCTTACCACCTCAAGCTTCCATCTCAATGGAAATCCATCCACCCAGTCTTCCATATCTCACTCTTGGAACCAGTCAAGACATCAACAATCCCAAATCGGCATCAAGAGCCTCCTCCTCCAATCATTATTGAAGAAGAAGAGGAATGGGAAGTCTCTCAAGTACTGGATTCAAAGCTCAAGAGAAGAAAATTATGGTATCTAGTGGAATGGAAAGGTTTCAGTCAAGACTCAGAAAGATCCACATGGGAACCAGCTGAAAACCTCAAGAATTGTCCTGAACTTGTCAAAGATTTTCATTCGTTATATCCTGACAAGCCAGGACCCAATTCTTCAATGGCTTGAATTTTTATGGTGCTTGGTGGGGAGAGGAATTAACAAAAGTAAGTCCCACTCCTGGTATGCACCTTTAGGGGTATTCTACTCTTCTTTGTTGTAAGCATCACCTTGGCCACTCTGTGAGCACTTTTCAATTTGGACACAGACTTCTTGGCCTGGCTTTCAACATCCGAATTTCAAATTTATGGCCATTTACACTTGGGCAAATGGACCATTCCTTTTATTTCTCCTTCCCAAGACTTTATTCTTTCAACACATTCATTTATCAAGATCTTTCTTATTTATGGCACTGGCAGAAGTGGCAACTACTCAAAGTAAGTTCCTCTCCTGGTGTGCACTTCCCTGAGGGGTCTACAATCTGTCAAAACATCACCTTGGCCACTCTGTGAGCACCTGGCATCAAATTCTTTTATCCAGGTCCTTGGTCACTTTCAAAATCAATTGTCGTAATCCGTGATGAAGATTGGATTCCTCCTCAAATTTCATTTTCTTTATTTTTCTGTTTCTCTCTTTATATCTGTTTTCTTTTCTCTTTTACTCTTTATATTCTTTTAAAATTTCTTTTCTTATAACTCTTTAACGCCAAAATCTTTACGTCAAATCATGTCTTCAACTTTGTCAAAGCCAAATGTCAAGAGAAGATCAAGTCAACCTCAATTCATATGCCAACAAGCTTATCAGTTCAATTCTTCTTTTCAAGATTCAATACCTCTGGAATCCTTACGTCAAATCCGTCTCATTAGCCTCAACAGGCCTCTACCTTATCTTGGTGCTCAGGAGCTCACCATTCAAGGTAGGGGGGTACTGTCACAACCACGTATTTTGACCCTCCTCCTTGATGGCGGCGGCAATCCAACCTGGAGCCAAGTTGGGGCCAATTGGCCATGTCATATCATTTATGGCCAATTGACCCCTTTTGGGTGTTCCATGGCTCTTACGTCATAACCCATTCCATTGGCCACGTATGGCCACCATCATCTTTTATGGCCTCAGGCCATATCCTGCGTCATTGGTCCTCTTGGCCAATTCCCATCTCACCAACCCCCAGGCCTCCATCACTGTTTTTGGGCCTGGGGGGTCCTTTTGTCTTCTAGGGGCTTCCAGGCCCCATGGCCACCTTCTTTGGTTTCCTGATCACCCCTTTCATTATGGGGGTTTTGGCCTAAATGGCCTTTTTGGGCCATTTAGGCCCCCTACGGCTTCTACGGTCCGCGGACCGTAATACGCGGTCCGTAGGCAGATTAGGCCCCTTTTGGCCTAATCCAATGAGGCCAAAAGGGGCCAAAGGGGGCAGCCACCTAGCCCCCAAGGCCAGGTGGGTCCCAAACCACAATTGGGCCCACCTGAGCCAATTTTGGCCACCAATCCCATGGACCCAAATTGGACCAAAAACACCTTGGATCCATTTTTGGCCATAAATCCCTCAGGACCCATTTTTGGCCCTGGACCACCATGGACCAACTTCACTGTCATGGCCTCTGGTAACCACCAGAGGCCACCAAATCATCTCAATAAGCATTTCCCTCAACTTAAGGGAAGATTGCTCCATTCCTCCATGCACCCCGTACTCAAGGTTGCAGGAGTGGTGCATATATGGTGTTATATACCATTATGCACCATTTTTGCTCAGCAATTCAATGGTGACGTTTTCAGGACCCAAATCAACCTTCTTAACTCAAGGTACCAAGATCCAACGCCCATTTCGAAGGAGGACCTTTGGACTCATCAGTTTAGTAATCCATGGCGGCAATAAGAAGACCATTCAAGGACTCCAACCACCTGGCTCAGCAGGAGTTGGGTTGGCAATTTCATTCAGGATTTTTCTAAGGGCAATTCTCAAAGTTATTACATTCTTTTCAATCAGTTGTCAAGGTATCAAGTATTTCAATACTCCTTGGACAACCCAATTCATCCGTACAGGCCTGGTTCAATCAACCTGTATGGCCTTGGCCCAATTGGGCCATTCCTTATTCCACTGTGGGAATTCCATCACACAGTTCAAATTTCAAGATGGCCAGAACTGTATTTCCTGATTCGGACAATACAGTCATTGATCCACCTTCCAGGATCAATCTTTCAGTTTTTCACATATACCAGCCACCTTTCAGCACCTGGGGACTTTTTCCCCAGTTAATTAATATATTGGATTTATTTTTATCCTTATTTTCTTTTACCTTATTAAATTTAATACTGATAATCTTAAGTCAGTCATTCAGCACCCTTTTCTTTTATTTTCTCGCCTGTCCAGTGGATATTGGTGGTCATATCCTTATACTAATTCCATTTCCTTTTCTGGAAGGTTGAAACAGTGAATTGAGGATTCACTTGGTTGGCTTCTTGGCTTTTGGCTTCTTTATTATCTTTGGCCATTGGCTTCATCTTTTTCTTATCTCATCTTTTGGCATACTTGTTTTCTTCCATATCCTTTCTTAAAGAAATCCATTCTTATTATTCTTTTATCTTTGGAGCCCTCCAAGTGAGTTCTTGATTCCTGAGTGCCAGGCCCTCTTCTTCCAAGAGCCCCTGTGACATTAAGGATCAACGTTCGAGGTAAATTTTATCATTTATGATCACTCACTGTAGCCTTAAATTAAGTTTAACAGTCATATGAGTGATACAATTGGTGAATACTATATTTTATGATTAAAACTAATAAAATCCACGAATTTTGGGGTTTTTCCAAGCCTTTGACGTCATCAAACGTAGAGTTATAGTGATAACTCTAAATAATGGTGTAATAATGATGTAATATGGTTTGATCATGATTTAATCATCACCAAACCTTAAAATATTGATCAATTCCAGTAAATATGATCAGTGAATGTCTACTAGAAGCCTGTTGGACTCTAGGAGGGAGGTATTTACTATAAATAGAGCTCTTTTTACTCTGTTTTCCCCTCAGACGCATCAAAAACATTAAGTCAATACAATTAAAAAGGTAATTTCTTTATTTTTTATATATAAAAATTTCATATTATCAAAGAACAAAGATCATCTTATCATAATCATCAATCCTGACGTGATTAAATCATTTATTTAATTGTTTTTGTTAAAAATCTCTCTAAAATCTCATTTCCACATAAAAATCAAGAATATTTGTAATTTTCTCTATTTTTTATTTTAAATACAATTTGGATAAGTTGTATTTACATTATTTGGCGTAAAATATCTTAAAATTAATATATTAAGTATTAAAATTAGGTTATTTTCTCTTTATTATTCTTTTAATAAATTCTTTTATTAATATAAATAGTATTTATATTAATTTATAACTTTAATATTGGTAATATTATTGCTATTAATTGTTTCTTATTAATAAAAAACAATTTTTTACGCCTTTATTATCTTTTTGTAACAATTATAAAGTGCCATTAAATATATTAATTATTTTATATTAATATATTTATTTTATTATATTATATTTTATGATAGAAATTATATCATCATATTTAATTGATAACATAATTATTTTTATGCCATAATTATAATAATTCTCTATTATTATTATTATTATTTTTATCTTATTTATTTCATTTATAAGGACATTCATAGTACAATAAGTAAAATGTTAGTAATTTTTACTTATTGTTTCATAGTCAAACCTTACATTTGGGGGCCTGGCCGTGATATTTACGCTAAAAGAACTTTAAAAAGATTTTAATTGGGCTTATCCAATAATAAATTATATTTATAATCATAAAATATATAACAATTTTATATTTATTGATTTTAAAAGCTATTGAGGCATTTGGAAAGAAATTGTACTGTCTTACACATGGTTTTTCACATCCTTAGACTTGCAAAAACTTTCTTTGAGTGACTCTAGTGAGTAAAAAAGATATTTTATAAATTAAAAATAATTTTATATTATAAATTAATTTTATAAAAGAATCATATTCATTTGAATTTTATTCTTTAAAAATCAAAAACATAAAAAATATTAAAAATATTAAAAATCAATAAAAAAGTTATTTTATTCATTTTAATTTCATTTCTTTAATTATTTTCATTTTTTTCAATAAAAAAAGATATAAAAGCAATTTTTACATGGAAAAATTGCTATATCTTACCAAAAAATAACACTTTTATGTAAAAGACTTATATTTATTTGTCTTTTTTAGTGTTTGAAGACAACCCAACAGAGGACAACCAAGCCACTTTTGAACGATTGGTGGAAAAAACTTGCCGAAGTTCTCCAACACCAATAATCACTAAGAAAAAGAAAGCCAAGAAATTGGACTTTCCAGGACCCACTATTCAGGACTCTGAAGGTGAGTACCCCATTTATAAATTGCCATAGGAGTATTTCTGTTCTAGAATCCTCTTATTTTTTATTTTCTTTATAATATGACTACCAGAAGAGGCTCCCAATACTCCATCCAATCAGATGGAGCTGGATTCAGAGGTAAAATTGATTCCTCAAAAGGGAAAAGGAAGGGCAATATCCCCAGTGGAACAGAATCCACACAAGGAAGTGCCTTATCCCAAAGGCAAGTCCCAGAAATGCCCATGATATCTGAACCTGGATTGGAACTAAGTATGAGTGACTCTAATAAGTACAAATCACATTCAGAGGGCTCAAATAGACATTTACATGAGCCAATACAAACAGTACTACACAGTGTACAATGACAAGGATTGGGAAATGTTGCCACAAATACACCAAGGAGTGATGAACTCCTGGCACATCCTAAAGAAATTCCTCAAAGAGGAGGAAATAGTGAGATACTCCAATGGATGGAATCCACTATCATCCAAACCACAAATCAAAAAGATCAAGGAGTATCATGCCAAAAAGAAGGAGGCAACCAAAGAAGAAGCCCCAGTAGCTTCTACCAGCAAGCCCCAAGTCAACCCACTTCCCCAAGAAGGGAAGAAGAACAAGAAAAAGAATTGGAGAAAACCATATTCCCCAAGCTACAGGATTCCCAAAATCCAAAAAGATGCCATGGACAATGTCTTCAACATGGCCAGAACTTTGATGGAATTCAAAGACAAAGAGGAACAAAGAATGAGACAACCCCATTTCCCAAAGAAATAACCTTGTCTCCTGATGTTGTAAATGCTTTAACAGAACTTAAAAATAGTATTTTACCTCTTAAAGACATTAAAAGTAGCTTATTATCTTTACAAGAAATAAATAATAGCTTATCATCTTTAACAAAACTTGTTACACAAAATAAGAAAGAAATTGATAAAATAAAATTTATGATTGAAAATAATAAAGCAAAAGTATTAATTGACAATACTCAGAAATTAATACAAGGACAACAAGAGTTGTACAAATACATAAGTGATATCAAAGAAAAAACTTTGACAATTAATTATGATCTGAGTAGTGACAATCTTACAGAAAAATTAAACAAATTAAGTATTTCTGTAGAAAAATTTGAAGAAAAGACTTCATCACACCAAAAATTCCTTATGGACCATGTGGAAAAGAGTGATGAAGCAAAAATTCATCTGAAAGATGACATTCAAAGTGAAATAAGGCTTATTACTGAAAAAATGGATAAAATTAATGAGGCTAACTTAAATATGCCAAAGTTATCAACACCATTTTCTCACAAAAGAAGCCCTGTTAAACCAAAGGAGGAAATAACAAATCCATTCATAACAGACTTAAGTCACCAAGTGTCACAGCCAAGGAGGCAAGGGCATTACCAATCATCTTCAACAATCATTACTTCATTGATACCCTTCAAAACCCAATCAGCAACAATCATGATTTCATTCATACCCTTCAAAACACAATCAGCAAGGGGGTTTCATTCAACATTCTCCAAAGACAGTTTTCAGACCTCAATACAGTTTCATACAGGCAAGACCCCAATACAGGATTCACCAAATACAGTCCTGTAATCAATACAGGCGCAAATACCTGTATTGACTGTATAACCTGTATTTCATTCACCAATACAGGATTCAATCCCACATCCAACTTCTTCCAGCATACAGACAAGTATCTCAGCACTCAAACTCCAAGGCTGGTATTTCTCACATATACCAGCCCCTCTTCACCCACCTGGGGGTTTTTCCCCCAGTTAATTGAAATATTGGATTTATTATTTAATATTATTTTATTTCTCATTAAGAAATATTATTTTATTATTTATTTAGTTAGTCTTTGCCTTCCCTCACCTGTTCAGTAGAGTCCTGGTGGCCATATCCTTTATTAATCCTTTTCTCTTTTCTGAACAGGTTGAAACAGTGGTACAGGATTATTTGTGGTTGGGTCTTTATTATTGCTTTTGTTTTCCTCTCATATCTTTTAACTCTTATTATTTATGACTAGGAAATTATTATCTTATTTCATTACTCTTATCATTTGAGTACTCCTTTTGAGCTGTCCATAAGTAAGTCTGTTCACTGAGTGCCAGGCCCTCTTCATTTTGAAGAGCCCCTGTGACATTATTTTAATTAACTCATAATTGCTTCTTTTTCTTTCATTCATTTTATTCATTTCTCCCAATCTTCAATTATGATCTTTTCATGATTTTATGATTTTTGATGATTTTTATGATTTCATTCTCTCTCATCAATTTTCATCTCATTCATTTCATTCAAATGAAAATTGATTCTCTCTCTCATTTCAAAATTTTGCTGACCATTTCATTTTCTCTTAATTCTAAATCAAATTTCATTTTTATTTTTTGTCTGAATTCAGGTTTTTATCAGGTTATTTGAGTGGAATTATTTGGGTTAATTGATTCATCATTCGGGGATTTTATTGATTTGGGGTATTCAGTGATTTTGATTTTGAATTTCTCAAGATTATTGATTGATTGATTGATTCCTCAAGACATTGATTTCACCTCAAGATTTTGAATTGACTTTGATTGACTTGATTTTATTCTTCAAGATAGCTGATTTATCCTCAAGATTTGATTTAATTGATTGATTTTATTTTGATTCCTCAAGAAAATTGAATTGATTTTTGAAGATATTGATTGAATTCCTCAAGACTTAATTGATTTTATTTTGAATTGACTTGGTTTACTTGATTTGACTTATTGATTGAAATTGATTATTCATAAGAATTTGACTTTGTCATCTTCACTCTTCAAGATCTATGCATATTGATTCACTTCAAGACTCTTGATTGATTTCTCAAGTTCATCAAGCTCCTCATTTGATTGTTTTGGTCAAGCCTTATTTTATTCAAAGTATCATCAAGTTTTTATTCATTCTTCTTTCTTGATGCCAGTTCAGCATAGCCCACCAGCCAAGAATACAAGATCCCAGAGACATCAAGCTGTTCTCACTCCTACACCAAGGGCTCCTCTTGACCGCACACCATCAGTTCATCAACTGAGTGCAAATTTGGACAGAGGACCACCAATGGAAGGAGCAGCACCCTCCAGAAGAGGAGGTGTGAAGTCTACAAGATCAAGATCATTCTCTGGACTATTGAATGGTTATCCTGGTGTTTCTCAAGGGCCTAGGAGTAGATTGGGGGAAGCTGAAGATGAGGAGGGGGGGAGTATGTGGAAGAGGAAGAATCTGAGGAGACTGAAGTGGCAGCTGCCTTGGCAGGTGCTCCTGAAGCTCCTGAGGCTCCAAATCTAGCCCTTTCTAATCAACCTTCTGTCTCTCAAGCTGAACCAAATTTCCTCAGGATGATGGAGCAAATGACTCAGTTTATGGGACAACTCACTCAAGCAGTTGCCAAAAGGGACACTTCAAAAGTCCCTGCATTCAAGACTCCATCAATGAAGGCACCTGATTCTTTTGATGGTACTAAAGCTCATAAATTGAGAGGATTCATTCAATCTTGTCAATTAATCTTTCATAATGACCCAGCAAACTTCTTCTCTGACAGGAAGAAGGTGCTTTACTCAACTTCTTTTCTTACTGGTAGAGCTGGCAAATGGATTGAACCTTACCTCTCAAATATCTCCAATGAAGACCCATCTTATCTCCTCAATAACTGGCAGTTATTTGAAACCCAGTTATTCACTCTGTTTGGTGATCCCAATGAAGTCAGAAAAGCTGAACAAGAGCTGGACAATCTGAGGATGAGGGAAAGTGGTCAAGTTTCCTTGTACATAGCTGATTTCAGAAGTTTAATGTCAAGAATTGGAGACTGGGGGGAAAGGGCCTATATTCATGTGTATAGAAGAGGCTTGGCATCAAGATTGTTGGACCAATTGGATTTGCACCCTGGAACTTTTGATAGTCTTCCAGAAATCATGGATATCACCTTGGAATTATATACTAGGTACCATGAGAGGCAGAAGGAAAAGGGCAGTCATCAAGAGAAGAATCTTCCAATCAGTGAATCCAACTCCTCCAAGCCCCCTCAAAATTCATCATAACAGAAGCCTTATCATAAGAAGAATAAGAAGGGGAAGAATTTTCAAGTGTCCAAAGACAAGCCTCATGCTGCTCTCCTCAATAAGGACAACAAATTAACTGGTTCTGAAAAGGAGAGGAGGATTAAAGAAGGCTTGTGCGATTATTGTGGTGGAAAGCACCCATTTGAAAAATGCTTCAAGAGGCCTGAAAATGGGCAAGGGTCATCAAAAGGCTTCCCTAGCAAGCAGGGAAAAGCCTGAGTGGGAATCATAATGTGTTCAATGGTTCTCACTTATTTCCTTCAAGAGCACAATTGTGCACTCTGAATACTAGTGTCAAAAAATCTTTAAAATTTCTTATTTTTTCTTCAATCTCTGATATTTTTTATAGTATTCTCATTGATTCTGGTGCTATAAACTCCTTTATTGCAAAGAATTTTGTTCTCAAGTACTCATTTACTATGTCAGAGCTCCCTGAAAAGATTCCTCTTTTCATTTTGGATTCCAATAAATCCACTTCTCTGTTCATAACCCATTAAACCAAGTGGGTTGTTGATTTACCTTCCTTCCCAAGCTTTGAATGGGATTTCTTTATAATAGATTCACCCAAGGGAGAAGACCTGATATTGGGCTATGATTTTCTTTACCATTTTAATCCTATTATTGATTGGAACAATAGATTGATCACCTATGATTCTAATCATAAGTATTCTAATGGTTTTAACCCTTCTAATAGTAATGACTTAACCACTGCTGTCAACAGTGTTGCTCTGGTTGGTGAACTTAAGACACCTTCCCTTCCTCCTTCTGTCCATAACCCCTCCATTTTTTCCTCTCAGTCATTACTTCCATTAAGAGATGAAGTCTTCAAAGAGATAAAAGATGTTGGAGAAGATGTTGCTATATCTTCACTTCATCTCTTTCAAGGGAATATGGACCTTCCTCCTTTGTCATTTCATGCCTCCCTGGAGGAACAGTGGGATGAGGAGGAAGAGCCAGAAGAGATTGAAACCGTGCTGAAGGTAGTCCCTCCTGCTTATCACAAATATTTGGATGTATTCTCCAAAGTGAAAGCTGAGAAACTTCCTCCACACCGTGCCTGTGATCATCATATCAAACTGGAGGGTCTTCTACCTCCAGTTGGTGTTATCCACTCTTTATCAAAGAATGAGTCGGAAAGCTGCGGGCCTACATTTCAGAGAATTTAGAGAAAGGTTTCATCAGACCAAGCTCCTCTTCAACAGGAGCACCTGTCCTTTTTGTTAAGAAAAAGGATGGTGGTCTTCGTTTGTGTGTTGACTACCGCAAACTTAATTCTGTCACTAGGAAGAACAGGTATCCTGTTCCTCCAATGAATCAGCTTCTTACCGTCTTGAATGGTGCTACTATCTTCTCCAAGATAGATCTGCGTGGTGCTTATAATCTCCTGAGAATTAAACAGGGGGATGAGCATTTAACTGCCTTTAGAACCAAATATGGCATTTATGAGTATTTGGTTATGCCATTTGGTTTAACCAATGCTCCAGCTTCATTCCAAAATCTGGTGAATGATATCTTTTCAGATTATTTGGATATTTTTGTTGTAGTGTACTTAGATGATATTATGGTCTTCTCTAGCTCTTTGGATGAACATGTTAAACATGTGGCCTCTGTTCTCCAAAGACTGAGAGACAATAATTTGTTTGCTAAAGCCTCCAAGTGTGTGTTCCATGCCTCAAGTGTGGAATACTTGGGCTATGTTGTTTCAAGTGATGGTCTCAAGATGGATTCTTCAAAAGCTCAACAAATCCTCAATTGGCCTCATCCCAAGAACATCAAGGCCCTCCAATCTTTTCTTGGCTTTGCCAGCTTTTATTGTTGTTTCATTAAAAATTATTCCAAGAAAATCTCTGCTCTCACTTCCCTCCTTAAAAAAGATTCTCCCTTTATCTTCAATGAGGAAGCTCTTAGTCAGTTTCAAATACTCAAAGAAGCCTTCACCACTGCTCCTATTCTCTCTCATTTTAATCCTTCTCTACCAACTATTGTAGAGACTGAGGCTTCTGATTATGCCTTGGGTGCTGTACTGAGTCAGGTGAATGACTCAGGAAAGCATCCCATTGCATTTGATAGTCTCAAGCCCTTACCATCTGAGCTCAACTATGAAATTCATGACAAGGAACTCCTTGGCATAGTTTGGGCTCTCAAGTGCTGGAGAGCTTTTCTCCTTTCTCTTTCTGATTCCTTTGAGGTCTTGACAGACCATTGTCCCTTCAGTATTTTATGTCCTCTAAAGTCCTTACTCGTTGTCAAGCCCGTTGGGCTGAATTTTTATCCAAATTCCATTTTATCACCATTTACCGCCCAGGCAGGCTGGCCACTTTACCAGATGCCTTGTCACGTCGGGACGACGTGTACCCAGAGAGGGGGGTGGATTTCATCAGCAAGAATCCGCAAAATTTTCATCAAGTTCTCAAGCAAAATGAAATTCAAGAGTCAAGATTCTTTTCAATAAAAGTTGATATTTTTTCAGATGTAGTTGATCAAATTCAAAGACAAGTATGGCAAGACAAAGATTATAAGGAAATCCTCAAGAAATTAGCAAGAGGAGAATCAGTCCCAGACTATTCTCTTGAACCTCAAGCAAAATTATTATTGTTCAAAGATAGAGTAGTCATTCCAAGCAATCATGAAATTCAATTGGACATTCTTCAAAAGTGTCATGACTCACCGTTGGCTGGCCATCCTGGCCAGGAAAAGACCCTCAAGCTCATAAAGAGGGATTTTTATTGGGCTGGCATGAATCAAATCATCAAGGACTATGTGTCGTCATGTCAGCAATGTTCAAAAAATAAGAACATCCACCATAAGAAGTTTGGGTTACTCAAGCCTCTTCAAATTCCATCTGGTCCTTGGAATTCTTTATCAATGGACTTTATCACTCAATTGCCTTTGTCAAGCAGCTTTGATTCAATTTTAGTAGTTGTAGACAGATTTTCAAAAATGGCAATATTTATTCCAACTTATTCAACAATCACTGCTTTGGACTTAGCTCAAATATTCATTAATAATGTCTTTTCCAAACATGGTCTTCCAATCAGTATTTTTAGTGATAGAGGTTCATTATTTGTTTCATCATTTTGGACTCAATTGTGTCAGCAGCTCAAGATATCAAGAGATCTTTCAACTGCCTTTCACCCTGAAACAGATGGACAGACAGAGAGGGTAAATCAGATTCTAGAACAGTATCTTCGGATGTATGTCAGTTACCATCAATATGCCTGGCACACCTGGCTCCCTCTGGCTGAATTTGCCTATAATAATGCAGAACATTCATCAACAAAACAGTCTCCATTTTTCACTATTTATGGAAGAAATCCCAGCTTTGATTCAATTCACATTTCTCAAGATACACCTGCTGGAAAGTTATCATCAAAATTCCAATCAGTACAGAAAGTTGTCAAAGAAGAATTAGAGTCAGCAATAAAGCGTTTTAAGAAGTATGCAGATAGAAATAGAGCAATTCCACCTGATTTCCAACCTGGGGACAAAGTATGGCTAGCTTCCAAGAACATAAAGACAACAAGACCCACCAAGAAACTTTCAGAAAGATGGTTGGGACCCTTTGAAATTCTCAAGAAGATTGGCAGCCATGCATATCACCTCAAGTTGCCTCAACAATGGAAGTCAGTTCACCCTGTTTTCCATGTGTCCTTGTTAGAACCAGTGAAGCACTCATCTATCCCAAAGCGACACCAATTGCCACCACCTCCAGTAATAGTGGAAGAGCAAGAAGAATGTGAAGTGGCTCAGGTTCTGGACTCAAAACTCAAGAGAGGTTCATTATGGTATTTAGTGGAGTGGAAAGGATTCAATGAAGACCCAGAAAGAACAACTTGGGAACCAGCTTCCAAACTTACCAACTCCCCAGACCTTGTCAAGGATTTTCACACTTTGTATCCAGACAAGCCTGGCCCAAATGTCTCAAGAGCTTGATTTATGGTGCTTGGTGGGGATTGGAGCTTATGAAAGTAAGTTCCTCTCCTGGCATGCACCCTTAAGGGGGTATCCTACCCAAATCTGTTGTAAGAATCACCTTGGCCACTTTATGAGCACTTGTCAATTCTTTGGACAGGTTCAGAAGGCCTTGCAACATAATACCCTCAAGTTTTGGACCCTTCATCAAGATATGGCCCAATCTTTCGCTTATTTTCTTTTCTTTCTCTAATCATGCCATAAATTATCCTTCAAGACATTCATTACCACAATTCATGTTATGGCAGAATTTCTTTTTCATTTATGGTGCTTGGTCGGGAGTGGAAGTTATGAAAGTAAGTTCCATCTCCTGGTATGCATCCCTGAGGGGTCTACTTCTTGTAAAACATTACCTTGGCCACGCTGTGAGCATCAAATGCTTGATTTTATCTTTCAGAACATTTTGGCCAAAATCAAGCAACTCACCACAAGAAGGACAACCCTCAGGCATTTCTTATTTCTTTCTTTACTCTCTTTTTCTCTCAATTCTTTTTCATTTTTATTTTTTATTTTTTATTTCATTTTCTTTTACTTGTATCTTTTCTTTTTATTTTTATTTCTTATTTCACAAGCAGTAGTCCTCACTCCCAAATCACGTTTGGGGAGTCAATTCATTCAATAATCAAAGAGCAAAACACTAGTAATGGTAAAGACCACCTACAGATAACCCTCATCAAAACTTCTTCAAGTCAGCCTTAAACTCATTCCTTAAGATCAAAATTGAAAGCCAAAAAACCAATCAGCAAGGCATTTATGGCAATTGACCAATCAAGGAGGAGATAAGAAGAAAGACATTCAGGAAGAAATCAAGATCAAAAAGGAAAACCCTGCTTCAAATGGCCCAATTGGCCAATTTCATGAATTTATGCACTTTGGCACAAATGTCCATATCAAACCTCAAAACTTCAAAATAGCTCAGTTTTATCATTTTTCATCAAAATATGCTTAACTAGGCATATTGGCAAATCTGCGCATTTTGCGAATTTTTGCGCATTCGCGCACTTTTGCGCAAAAGGCCTGTTTATCTTGTCAAAAGGCTTCAAAAGGTTTTTTTGGCCAATTTCATCATAATTGCGCATTTGCACATTTTGCACATTTTTGTGCAAAATGGCCAGAACACCTTATAGGCCATTTTTCCATCATTAATCAACTTTTTCAATCTTTTCACCAATATATATTCCATTATGGCATATATGCACATTTGCGCAAAAATGCGCAAAATGGCGAGAACACTTTATAAGGCCATTTTTCATCATTAATCAAATTTTTGCAATTTTTTCACCAATATATGCGCATTTGCACATTTTGCACATTTTTGTGCAAATTGGCCAAAAACCCCTTCAATAACAAAATCAAGGATTCTGGCCGGGACTTCTGAAATGGTCCAACACCTCAAGTATTGGCCACTTTATGCCAACACTCTCAAGATGAAAATTATGATGAAATCAGGTGTTCTTGGGACATAAGCCCAGGTCACCCCCATTTCAAAAGCCATGAGGACTCAAGAAACGTTTAGTGAAGACACTCAAGACAAGAATGAACATTGTTTCAGAAGAATGAAGGCATTTTGAAGGAAAAGAGGGAATTCAGGATCAAGATCAAGAAGAAGATATCTACAAGTGATTAAATGAAGATTTTTGTTTGAGTATTGATTGAAGAGGAAAGTTAATGGGATAAGTTTAAGGAATTGGGGGAAAGAACTGTATGGATTGATTGCAAGCTCATCAAGACTCACTATACTTATGGTGCTCAGAGCTCACCACTTTCAAGAGGGGGATAATGTCACAGCCAAGGAGGCAGGGGCATTACCAATCATCTTCAACAATCATTACTTCATTGATACCCTTCAAAACCCAATCAGCAACAATCATTATTTCATTCATACCCTTCCAAACACAATCAGCAAGGGGGTTTCATTCAACATTCTCCAAATACAGTTTTCAGACCTCAATACAGTTTCATACAGGCAAGACCCAAATACAGGATTCACCAAATACAGTCCTGTAATCAATACAGGCGCAAATACCTGTATTGACTGTATAACCTGTATTGGATTCACCAATACAGGATTCAATCCCACATCCAACTTCTTCCAGCATACAGACAAGTATCTCAGCAGTCAAACTCCAAGGCTGGTATTTCTCACATATACCAGCCCCTCTTCACCCACCTGGGGGTTTTTCCCCCAGTTAATTAAAATATTGGATTTATTATTTAATATTATTTTATTTCTCATTAATAAATATTATTTTATTATTTATTTAGTTAGTCTTTGCCTTCCCTCACCTGTTCAGTAGAGTCCTGGTGGCCATATCCTTTATTAATCCTTTTCTCTTTTTTGAACAGGTTGAAACAGTGGTACAGGATTATTTTTGGTTGGCTCTTTATTCTTGCTTTTGTTTTCCTCTCATATCTTTTAGCTCTTATTATTTATGACTAGGAAATTATTATCTTATTTCATTACTCTTATCATTTGAGTACTCCTTTTGAGCCCTCCATAAGTGATTCCGTTCACTGAGTGCCAGGCCCTCTTCATTTCGAAGAGCCCCTGTGACACCAAGACAATAACCAAGTCTTAATGAAAGAAGCACCTCAACTGAAAGAATGGCCAACATTCACAGGGGAAGGTGAATATGACCACATGTCATTTATCAAAACAATTGACATGCTACAAGGAGATTATGCCATACCAGAAGAATTAATCACTGCAAGATTACATTCATTGTTTGAGAAATCTGCAAAAAGATGGTATTATGGCATAAGGAAAACAAATGGCAAAAATACCTGTTCTTGGTGGAAACAAGAAATAATCACCAAGTGGGCTAATGATGCCTCAAGGTACAAAATAGAAAATGCATTTGAAAATTCTTTCTTTGATCCAGACAAAGACAAACCTTTAACTTGGTTCTTAAAACAAGCTGAAAGACTTAATGCATTGTACCCAGAAATGTCACAAAAAATGGTGCACATGAAAATACTCAGGAAATGTGGAGGAGAGCTAGAACATGCCCTAAGAAGCAGGTGTATAGAACCATGCTCCACAGAAGAGTATATTAATGCACTAGAAGACATAGTGACAAGAACAGAAATTGGCAGGACTTGGAAGAAATTGGAAATTAAAAGCCCAAATAAACCATTTATCAAAAAAGATAAATCAAAGGAATCCTTCAAGCCCAAAACATCCAACAATAATGAGCAAAAAAATGCCATAAATATGGAGGTATTGGACACTTAGCCAATAATTGCCTTAAAAAGGCAAAGATTAATGAAATTGTGGAAACAGAAAACCACAATGACAAAGAAGAGGAATCTGACTCTGAAAAAGAGACAGAAGAATCAGAGAGTTCTGAAAATGATGAAATCAATATAATTAATGCACAAATTAATAATATTTATATAATTGATGAAGTACTGGATGTTAATTCAAACTTACCACAAGTTGGGTCATCTGACACAAACCTGACAAATATACAAGATGCCAAAATGTATAGAACCTAACCTGCAAGAGGAATGGGATATACAGCTGGAAAATCAAGTATAAGTATTGTTATGGTTGATAACCAAGAAGGAAAAGTTGACTTAGATACAGGATCATATTGCACCTGTGTTGGTAAAAGTTATTTAAAAACCATTGTCCCAGACTGGCAATAAAAACTTATGCCAATACAAGGTGTCAAATTTAGTAGTGCAAGTGAGAGCATGAAGCCCCTTGGAATAATTGATTTAACACTAATTTTTCCTCATCCCTCACAATGTGTCAGAATTAAAGTAGAGTTTGTAGTAATGGACAACTGTACTAGTAATCATTTCATACTTGGGAATGACTACTTATCAATTTATGGTATAGATATCTCTAACCAGAAGGATAGATATTTTACCATAGGAGACAACAAAAGACAAAATTTTGGCTTCTTAAATAACAAAAAACAAATTACAGTTATTAAGAATGAAGAAAAAATTACAGAAAAGGAACTTTTTATTTCTGAACAACTTAAAGAGGCAGAATTCAATCAAGAATTAACAGAAAAAATTAAAGAAAAATTGATTGACCTCTTATTTAAGTACAAAAATGCCTTTGCAACTGACAAAGAGCCACTAGGTGCCATAATTGGACATGAAGTGGATATAATTCCTAATGTGGAGAAACCTTACCTACCTTTACTAAGGAGACCTGCTTACCCAGCTAGTCCAAGATGGCACGGCAGGAGGGGGGCCAACCCTTAATCCAACACGCTTTAAACCGGTTTAGCACGTCAAGGTTGGTTTCGGCTGACTGAATCGGGCATGCCTACTTCTCTTACGAGTTATGGTATCTTGGGAAGTGGATTTATTCAGAAGGAGCGGGTGCTTGCATCTGTAGTCCCGCCCGAAAGGGTCTTCCTGTGGGATTTGCCGGGGCTCTTAGCGTAGCCCGAAAAAAAAAGAAGCCTTGGAGGTACACATTAAATAATTAATGGACCTTGGAGTACTAAGAAAGGTAGGGCATAATGAACAGGTAGAAGTCACTACACCTTTCACTATAACCTGGCATAATGGAAAATCAAGGATGGTAGGAGACTTCAGAGCCCTGAACGCCTATACCATTCCAGACAGGTATCCAAAACCCAGGATCCATGAGACATTGACACAATTGTCACAAGCTAAGTTCATCACAGCCATGGATGCCTTGAAGGGTTTTCACCAAAATGTCTTAACAGACAATGCCAAAAACCTACTGAGGATAATAGTCCACTGTGGAATTTTTGAATACTTAAGAATGCCATTTGGCATAAAAAATGCACCTTCCCATTATCAAAGAACGATGAATACCATATTTCCTGAGGAATTATCAGACGGATGGTTTATTATCGATATTTATGATATCATAGTTTGTTCAGAAACTTGGGAAAATCACCTTACAAGACTAAAAAGGGTACTACAAAAAATAGTCCAAGTGAATATGAAAATTTCCTTGAAAAAGTGTCATTTTGCGTACAGTGAATTAAAAGCACTAGGACATGTTGTATCTAGACTTAGTCTAGGAATAGACAAGAATAAAGTAGCAGAAGTACAAATTAAGCCAATGCCTCAAACCAAAAAAAAATGCAATCATTTCTAGGATTTGCTGGTTACTATAAACAGCATATAAAGGACTTTGCAAAAATTGCTAACTCCTTGGATAAGCTATGTGACCAACAAACAGGCTATGAAATGACAGAAGAAAGAGTCAAGGCATATGAAGAATTGAAAAATTCCTTAACAAATGCCCCATTTCTTCTAATGCCAGATTGGAAACTACCCTTCAAACTTTACATTGATGCTTGTGGAGAAGGACCGGGTGCTGCACTACACCAGACACAAATTATCAATGATAAACCAGTCGAAGGACCAATTTTTTTATTTCAAGACAGATAAAGCCAACAGAAGCAATATATGAAGCAAGCCAGATGGAATGCCTCTGCTTAGTGTGGGCTTTAGAAAAATTACATTACTATTGGGTTGGAACAGTATTTGATGTGATTACAGCCTGTAATGCTGTAAAATTTCTATCAAATATGAAAAATCCAAATAGACATATGCTGAGAGGGCAAATTGCTATTCAAGAATATAGAGGAAATATGACTATTGTTCATAAATCTGGTAATATTTATAAAAATGCAGATGGTCTTAGCAGATGGTCTTAGCAGATGGGCTCTAGAAAATACCCCTGACAATCCAGCATGGGTACCACAAGAAGAACACCATATAGAAGGAATATGTGTCAGGCTGAGTCTATGATAAAGGTGTATAAGAGTATTTACAAGCTTTAACTATGACTGTGACACGGTAAGAATAGTTTTATAGATGATAAAATTAATGATAAAAGGTTTAATTTAAGATTTAAAGGGCTTTACTATAGAAATATAGTGGTGGTGAGCTCTGTTGAAAGCCCTGGGTGCAGCTTTACCTGTTGGATTACAATAATAAAGACTACAATACTTTAAATTAAGAGTATACCTGATTATTAACCAAGAGTAAAACTGTTTTTGACAGTTTACTATGTAGGTTATTCAAGAGCAGGATGAAGAAGCAATTCTGGCAGTGAAAAGCCTCCTTTTTATCCTGAAATGGGGTGGAAAGGGTGCTAGACCTTTCCACGTAGAGGAAGTGAAGATTTTTTCACTCTCTAGTACTGGCTTGTGGTTTGCAAACAGCCTGTATAACCTGTATTGGGCTCAGATGTGGCTTTGAAACCACATCTGGGCAGTTTTCACCAATACAGGGTGAAAGTTTTCATCTGGGGACCTCACAGCCTGATTCTGACGTGTATGACGCGTAGAATGCTGTACAGAAACTGTATGGGACCCCAGTATTGACTGACATATGAGGTATTGAAGTAAAAACATGCTTCTTCGTCTGTTTGACACCTCATATTCATGATTATGGGGTGTTATCCCATGGTAAGGCTGTATATGACAGCTGGTGGGATTTTTACCTTGAAATGGTCATAACTCTGTCGGTTTTTGAGATATCAAGCTCAAAGTTGGTTCATTGAATAGCTCTATATGAGCTCTACACAATGGTACCCAACTTGACATGGTTATCATTAAATATGACAAAGTTATCCCATGTACAAGTATTTTTGTACATTGGCGTGGTTTGGGCAAAAAGCTGTATTAAGCTTGTTTGGCCAATACCTTCTGTTGTAGTTGAGCTATGGGGAAATGGATGACACCATCAGATAGCCCTGATTGTGCTCTTTCCAAAAAGACCCCACTTTAAGTATCTCACACTAAAACTGTAAAAGTTAGATGGGAGGTGAATGTTTTGTTCACCCTTATTTGGTCTGAATTTGACCATAACTCAAGTTATACTGGTGCTAGCTCAGTTTGGTTGGCACCATTGGATAGCCCTGGCTTAGAGCTTCATTTTGAATACCCATTTGATGGGGTTAAGCCTCTCCTTCTAGATTTTAGATGAGAGGTGAAAATTAAGGTTTATGCTCAGCAATAACTTTGAGCAGGAATAACTTTGTTATTTCTTGTCCTATGGTGATGGGACTTATATTTTCAGAAAGGGGTGAGTTTCCTCTTTCGTTTGATACCTTTTGAGCTAATTTGGCTCAGTTCCATGTTTTGGTGGTATTTTGGCTATACCATTGATTTATGGTATTTTGGCTGTCATGCTTGTGCTCTGGTTTTGAGTCACAGGCTGACATACCCTCCCTCTAAAAAAGGCTCATCATAGATGAGACTTTTCAGTCCTCCTTGAGGCTCTGAATCTCCTTAAATGAAGGTTCCCATCTGGTATGGCATCCTCTGCCAACCATTTGTCTTTGTCAGCTGTCTGGTTTTTGAATCTGACTAGGTATTGTCTCTAATCCTTTCCATTAAGTCTGATTTTTCTGGCCCTGATGATTTTACTCACAGGTCCAGGAGACTCTTCTACTTCCACTATTTCTGGTGGAGTGATGTTCTTCTTCCTGGAGGGGAATTTTTCCTCCTCTGTTTGGAAGTATGGTTTGACCAGGCTCACTGGAAAGACTGGGTGTTTTCTAGAAAACTCCTCAGTGAGCTTGACTTCTACTGCATTCTTCCCTATCAACTTAATGATAGTGAAGGGCCCTACAAATGAGTCTCTCATTTTCTTGGGTCCTTTGAGATTGTTAAAGTTCAGTGTAGACACCAACACCTGGTCCCCTTCCTTGAAGTCAGGTTCCATATGTGATTTGTCCCACCTCTGCTTATTGTACTCTTTGGCCTCTGCTATGCATTTGGCAGCAGTATCACAGGCTTTATTCCACATATCATGGAAGTCTTTGGCTGTGGGGTGGATGGTCAGAAGATTCTTCTTCAAGTGATCCACAGGTAACAGGGGATTCCACCCTTTCTCTACCAATGCAGGTGTTTTTCCTGTGGTAGAGTGCTGGCTTGTATTATAAACCAGTTGGACTGCTGGTAAGAGGGTGACCCAATCATGGGTGTATCCCTCATGGTCCTTGTATTCCATGCCATAGGCACAGAATCTCCTGAGGATGTCCTCCATTGTTTGGATCATCCTCTCAGCTAGGCCATCTGTTTGTGGATGGTAAGCTGTGGAAAAAGCAAGCTTGGTGCCAAGCATGTCATATAAGTTGGTCCAAAATTCAGATGTGAATTTTGGGTCCCTGTCACTAATTATGATCTTAGGGACTCCACAGGTGGATATGATGTTATTCCAAAATAACAGAGCAGTATCCATGGCTGTGCCCTCTTTATGGCATGGTAGACATCTCATGCTCTTGCTGAACCTATCAACTATGATTAAGCAGGCATTGTAGTTTTCTTTGCCTCCTGGGACAAGTCCTGTGACCCAGTCCATGTTGATGGTTTCCCATGGGTGTTTGGGTTCTTCTATGTGTTGAAGCAACCCATATTTCTTCCCATGTTTTCTATTTGCCTTCTGGCATCTTTCACAAGTGTTGATGTATTCACTCAACTCTTGCTCCCACTTAGGCCACCAAGCTGTGCTTGCTACCCTCTCTTTAGTCCTGTCCTCACTCATGTGTCCCATATAGGGGCAGTCATGGCATTCCTGCAGGATTAAAGAGATGTGGTCTCTGTCTATCACTGTGAGTGCGCTGGTGTGCTTTGCTCTGTGATAAATCAGGCCATCTATAAGGAAGAATTTATTGTCCTTATAGTCCCTCAACCAGGGTTCCTCCAGTTGAGTTTCCAGTTCTGGGCTCCTGTATTTTTGTTGAAGGAGTTCGAGTAGTATGCTACACTGTTTATGTTTAGCATAAGATTTCAGTACTGCATTAAAGAATTCATTGTGCAGTTCTGAGGAGCTTATTCCCAGTATGGGGGTTTCTGTCCCTTCTGAATCAGTGTTCCCACTGTCAAGGGTACCACTCTCTGGTGCCCATTCAGAGAATCTGAAGTTCTTTTTCCTATTTATTTCCATAAAATGGATAGGAATTTTTGCAGCAACTTCAGGGTCATAAGCTGGATTGCTTTTGACATTGTCCAGTGGCCATCTGCTAAGGCCATCTGCATTGGTATGGCTTTTACCTTCCTTGTATATGATGGTCATGTTCCCTCTATACTCCTGGATGGCTATTTGCCATCTCAGCATATGTCTATTAGTAGTCTTCATGTTTAGTAAAGACTTCAAGGCTGTGCAGTCTGTATAGACTTCAAAGACTGCACCCTCCAAATAAGAATGGAGTTTTTCTAGAGCCCAGACTAGACATAGACATTCTGTCTGGGTGGCCCCATACCTGGCTTCTGAATCTTTCAGCTGCCTGGAGATGTAACATATTACACCTTCTCTTGGTTCACCATCCACAATTTGTCTTTGGTGAAGGGCTGCTCCTAGGCCTTGACTGCATGCTGCATCTATATATAACTTGAATGGTAGTTCAAAGTCAGGCAAGATGAGCACAGGTGCATTTGTGAGTTCATATTTGATCCTCTCATATGCATCCCTCCTTTCCTTGGTTATTTCAAAAACTACATCCTTTGAGCATAACTTGTATAAACTACTAGTTATGTGAGCAAAATTTTTGATGTGGTTTCTATAGTAGCTAGCAAATCCAAGGAAAGATTGCATCTCTTTGATGTTCTTTGGTACTGGCTTTTGCAGTACTGCTGCTACTTTGTTCTGGTCAATTGCCAGACTAAGGCCTGAGACTTTGTGTCCTAGAGCTAGTAGCTCTTGTTGGCCAAAATTACACTTTTTAAGTGAAATTTTCAGATTGATGGGTGTACATTTACTTCGCACTCTGTCTATGTATTGTACATGGTCTTCCCATGTCTCTGAGTATATAATGATATCATCAATATACACTACCATCCAGCCTTCCATTATTTCTTCTTGAAATATGGTGTCCATCATCCTTTGGAAATGGGCTGGTGCATTCTTGATGCCAAATGGCATCCTAGTGTACTCATATATGCCCATATGGCATATTATTCTGAGCAACTTCATGGAGTTTGGTTTAACTCCATTTTGGTGGAAGCCTTTCATACAATCCATCTTGGTTATGTATTTGGCTTTAGCCAGTTTATCCAAGGCATGAGGTATCCTTGGTATAGGGTACCTGTCTGCTTTTGTGTAGTTATTCAGGGCTCTGAAGTCTCCACACAATCTAGACTTGCCATCATGCCAGGTGAGTAGGACAGGGGTGGTGATTTCCACTATTTCATTATGTCCAATCTTCCTAATGACATCCATGTCCAGGAGTTCATTGATATGTTTCTCAATCTCTTTCCTGGTTTCCAGACTTGCTGGGTAAGGAGGTCTCCTTAACATGGGTGGATAAGGCCTTTCTACATCCAGATATAGTTCTATATCATGGCCTTTGATCTTGCCTAATGGTTCTTCACCAATGGCAAATGCTGGTCTATTCTTCCTCAGCATCTTCAGTAAACTTAGCTTTTGTTTACTGGTGAGGGTAGTGCTAAACTGTCCCTCTCTGAATTCTTTCAGAAGTTCTTCCAGTGGGTCCTGAGAAGATATCTGGTATATATCAAGAGAAAATTTCTTTTCCTTGTTAGTACCAATGGTAATATGCCTATTTTTACTATTGTAAATATCTATGCCATACATCCTCTGGTAATCTGTTCCCAGTAAAAACCCTTGGATGTGGGCATCTTCAAGCACTACAAACTCTGGGTTGAGTCTGATATAACCTTTTCTGTGGGGTATAATTATCTCTTTGATAATTGTCCCAATAGAGGTCATCTTTCCAGATGCACTCTTAAAGTTCTTTGCCCTGGTGGGCAAGAGTTCTCTTTCCCACCTTGGGAAGTGGTTATCCAGATAATTTCTGGCCACTATGGAGCAGTGTGCTCCACTGTCAATGATCAGTGGGTGCTGAGCATTGTCAATACCTACAGTCAGTTTTGTGGCTGTTCCATGTATATATGCCATTCCTTTGGTTGGTGTAACCAGGAATGTTTGTGCATCTTGTGTATGTTTACACAAGTTTTTGTTGGCAGTGTCTTGTGGCATGCCTGCTTCCAACTGTATATCCTGGATTTCCAATGGGGTTTCCTCTTGGTATTCAACTAGAAATTTCTCTCTTGGGTCTTGATCATCATCAGATGGTTCTCTGATGGCATCACCCATGGAGTCTGATTCAGAATCCTCTGTTGGAGGTTCTTCCTCAGGGACTTTCTCTATGGCATAGACTTTTTTCTTTGCCTTTGGACAGTTGTTGGCATAGTGGTCTGTTGAACCACAATTTTGACAAGAATTCTTCTTCTTTGCCACTTCTGCCACTCTTTCTCTGGGTTTGTCTTTAAACTCCACCCTGAAAGGTTGTCTCTCTTTGAAACTACTGCTTCTATATGGGGTGAATTTCCGTATATTAGTCCTTTTGCTTATGTCTTGTAAGGTATTGGCTATGTCATCTAGAGTGCAATTTTGGTTGCATCTGCATTTCACTGAATGCTCTAGTTCTCCTGGCAGTTGTGTCAGAAGTTTGTGATTCCTCATCTGGATGTTCATCTGAGGATCAATGGCTTTAAGTCTTTTAGACTGTCTGAGACACCACTCATATGGATCTTTGTCCACAGAGTATTTTTCATTTTCAAATGACATGGTCTTTTGCCATATCCAAGTTCCATTACTGTACTTTTGGATTATTTGACTCTTCCACCATGGCCAGTTCCTTCTGCCATGGATTTCTTTCATTTCAGTGTACCATATACCTGCATGACCTTTAAATGCAGTATTCAATCTAGCAGTTATCCAGTAGTCTGGTATGCTTGGTACATCAATGAAGAGTCCATCAATATAATCTATGAGTTCCATATGATCATATTCTCCTAATCCAGAGAATTTGGGCCAGTTTGAGGCCTCAGGAAGCTGTTTCAAGGCTTCTTTCTCTGAATAAGACATGCCATCTCCATCCTGGTATTGTGATGGAGATCTTGCCTTATTCAACAACATGGCATCTGGTTTGATGTCATCTGGTTGATATGGATTCTCCATAGCTTGGCCTTGTGGTTGGGGCTTCAAGCTATGGTAGGCATCAAACAATTTGTTGATGTCTTGGTTCAGACACTCCCTGTCCCTGCTGCTATGGTGTTGTTCTTCAGAGACTTGATTCAGTCTCTTGTTGGTTTCTTCAGAGGCTTTGCTCAGTTGAGCATATCCTTCCTGAAGGTTTTTAACTATCTTCTCCAATGAGGCTTGAGTTTTTCTCATCCTCTCTTGGGCAATCGCAAATTCTGCAGCCTGCTTTGCAGATTGCTCAGCATATTGGGACATTTGCAACCACAGTGTGTCACTGTTAATGTTGCTCTCAGATGTGATAATGTTATTTTCAGTCTGAGTGGGGGTAATGTTTCTATTACTAGGACTACTGATTCTAGAGTGGTTTACAACTACTTCTGGTTCTTGTGTACTTCTTTTACCAAATCTAACAGCTTCTGGATCATGGGGTCTGACTCTTTCCTCCTCTGGTTGAAGGAGGCTTTGTTCTTGCCCTTGTTGCCTTGTCTTCTCCTGGAAACTTCCTGGAATTGTGAAGAATGGTGACTCTTGGCCACTGATCTGCTGGTTTCTGAATGGTGTGAAGCCACTGGAGAGCTGATTTGGCTGGCTCCTTGTGAACCTGAAGGAATATGAGTAGGCCCTGTCTGGGTTAACTGTTCTTCTATAGCTTGGATAGTGGCTTGGTTCTCCCTTATCCTCTGTGCCCTTGCCTCCAGGAGTCTGTGCTGCCTGGTAGGGTTCTAACCCTTGGTGATTACCATAAGGTCCTTGAAGTCTATCTCTTTGAGACAGATCTTCTGGCAACTTGATCCCAGTTCTGCCCAGTGAGTTGCTAGGTTGAACCTCTTGTTGTCCATGCTCAATGAAACAAATCTTTGAGGAGTTGGTGGATTTGAAGAACTTGATCCATATCCTTCCAGTCCTCTGGTTTGAGGTTTCTGTTGAATTGGAGTGTGAATGGCAAGGTTGATATTATCTCCCTCATTGTTTTGCCATCCACCACTGTGTCCAATGTGTCTTCTTTCAGGTCTTCTGGTTCTAGACATTCCTGCTCTGTCCTCTGGCTGGTTCCTTTGGAAGCCAAGGTCTCTGAGGTATGCAGGGGACATATCAGTGTTTGCAAGCAGTCAAAAACTTTATGTTCTTAGGGTATTTACCTTTTACTGTGCCTTGTACAAATTTGTTATCTGCTGATTTGGGCAGTTTGCCTTTGGAGGTTACAACTGGGTTAATAATTGTAATCTTCCCTGTACAAGTGGTTAAGGTTGGTTTACCTTGTATTGAAGCAGAGTTTCGTGGTTTTCTACTCCTCTGAGTGGCTATTGGTGTCCACTTTTTGGCTGTGATGAGGCCTTCACTAAGCCTTTTTCCTTTACCCTTACTGCCCTCTGGTTCTGAGGGTGTCACTGGTGTGTTGGCCTGTGACTGGGTTTCAAGTGGGATGTAGTTTTCTTCCACTGAATCAAAACAGGAAAAAGAGGGCTTATGTCAGTTAAGACTTCTTACAAGGCTGGTTTTGCACGTCTCAGAATGGCCTCTGGGCTTGTATATTATTACAGTAGGCCCCTGTATAATGACAGTGTGATTGAATCAACAATTTCACGTTAGAATTACAGCTTTTGGTACCCTGTCACACTGTTTGTGTGCCAGTATCCCACAGATACACTTGTGGTTTTCAAGTGTATTCTGTATAAGTGGTTTAATATAAGTGTTATTGAGTCAACAATACACTTAATCCACGCCTCAACTGATGGTTTTTCAGTCAGAGGTGTCCTTATTCAGTCAAGAATACAGGACTTATTAGTGGCTAATGTGTTTTTATATACAAAACACACCAAAAATAATTGTTTTCAGTGGGTATTAGCCACGTGAAAAATACTCTTTTTATAATATGAGTATATAAAAAGGATAAAAATATATAAAATATATATTTTTAAATGGAAATTACGCCTAAAAAAAGATAAAACAATGGTTAATAAGATATAAAAAAGAGAAAAACTTACTTGTAAGGTCCAAAAAGTTAAAAAAAAAAACACGGCCAGGCCCCCAAAATGTCAGGCTGAGTCTATGATAAAGGTGTATAAGAGTATTTACAAGCTTTAACTATGACTGTGACACGGTAAAAATAGTTTTAAAGATGATAAAATTAATGATAAAAGGTTTAATTTAAGATTTAAAGGGCTTTACTATAGAAATATAGTGGTGGTGAGCTCTGTTGAAAGCCCTGGGTGCAGCTTTACCTGTTGGATTACAATAATAAAGACTACAATACTTTAAGTTAAGAGTATACCTGATTATTAACCAAGAGTAAAACTTTTTTTGACAGTTTACTACGTAGGTTATTCAAGAGAAGGATGAAGAAGCAATTCTGGCAGTGAAAAGCCTCCTTTTTATCCTGAAATGGGGTGGAAAAGGTGCTAGACCTTTCCACGTAGAGGAAGTGAAGATTTTTTCACTCTCTAGTACTGGCTTGTGGTTTGCAAACAGCCTGTATAACCTGTATTGGGCTCAGATGTGGTTTTGAAACCACATCTGGGCAGTTTTCACCAATACAGGGTGAAAATTTTCATCTGGGGACCTCACAGCCTGATTCTGACGTGTATGACGCGTAGAATGCTGTACAGAAACTGTATGGGACCCCAGTATTGACTGACATATGAGGTATTGAAGTTAAAACATGCTTCTTCGTCTGTTTGACACCTCATATTCATGATTATTTGGTGTTATCCCATGGTAAGGCTGTATATGACAGCTGGTGGGATTTTTACCTTGAAATGGTCATAACTCTGTCCGTTGTTGAGATATCAAGCTCACAGTTGGTTCATTGAATAGCTCTATATGAGCTCTACACAATGGTACCCAACTTGACATGGTTATCATTAAATATGACAAAGTTATCCCATGTACAAGTATTTTTGTACATTGGCGTGGTTTGGGCAAAAAGCTGTATTAAGCTTGTTTGGCCAATAACTTCTGTTGTAGTTGAGTTATGGGGAAATGGATGACACCATCAGATAGCATTGATTGTGCTCTTTCCAAAAAGACCCCACTTTAAGTATCTCACACTAAAACTGTAAAAGTTAGATGGGAGGTGAATGTTTTGTTCACCCTTATTTGGTCTGAATTTGACCATAACTCAAGTTATACTGGTGCTAGCTCAGTTTGGTTGGCACCATTGGATAGCCCTGGCTTAGAGCTTCATTTTGAATACCCATTTGATGGGGTTAAGCCTCTCCTTCTAGATTTTAGATGAGAGGTGAAAATTAAGGTTTATGCTCAGCAATAGCTTTGAGCAGGAATAACTTTGTTATTTCTTGTCCTATTGTGATGGGACTTATATTTTCAGAAAGGGGTGAGTTTCCTCTTTCTTTTGATACCTTTTGAGCTAATTTGGCTCAGTTCCATGTTTTGGTGGTATTTTGGCTATACCATTGATTTATGGTATTTTGGCTGTCATGCTTGTGCTCTGGTTTTGAGTCACAGGCTGACAATATGTTTTACAGACATTGGCACACAATTCCTTAACCAACTTAAAGAAAGCTATAAGATAGATACAAATTGCCATATCTTAAGCCAACTTCTAATGAAAGACTGCAAAGACCCATCAATTTCATCAAAACTAGATGAAACATGGAAAAAAGCATATGATGAAGGAAGATTCCACCTCCTTGATGGAATCCTTTACCATGGAACAAAACACACATGTGTTATGGCCTTAACAGATAGAACCCTGATAAACACTATTTTACCTGAGTGTCCTGATAGTGTTGCAGCTGGACACCTTTCAGAAGACAGAACACTAGAGAGGGTGAAAACCTGCTCTTGGTGGCCAAATTGGAAGAAAGATGTTATAGAATACTGCCAAACCTGTGACAGATGTCAAAAAGCCAACAGAGCCACAGGAAAGAAATTTGGAATGATGATCCAAATCCAAGAAC
This sequence comes from Austropuccinia psidii, assembly GCA_023105745.1. Classification (NCBI taxonomy): domain Eukaryota; kingdom Fungi; phylum Basidiomycota; class Pucciniomycetes; order Pucciniales; family Sphaerophragmiaceae; genus Austropuccinia; species Austropuccinia psidii. Next base: position 55,328,925 of record JALGQZ010000004.1, read on the forward strand.
CAAAATCCCCTTGGGAAATAGTTCATATGGATTGGGTAACAGCATTACCTCCAGGAGGAGATAGAAGCTATAATGCATGCCTAGTATTGGTTGACAGTTATAGCAAAACTCCCATGTTCCTACCATGTCATAAAGATGACACAGCTATGGACACAGCCATAATGATATGGAATAAAGTTATTAGCCATACAGGCTTATTCCAGAATATTATAAGTGACAGAGACTCAAAGTTCACTTCATCATTATGGACAAATCTCCATAACTTGTTTGGGACAAAGTTATCATTCTCAACAGCTTACCATCCTCAAACTGATGGTTTAGCAAAAAGAATTATCCAAACCTTGGAGGACATGATCAGAAGATTCTGTGCTTATGGACTAGAATTCAAAGATTCTGATGGTTTTACCCATTATTGGGGTACACTAATACCAGCTCTTGAACTGGCATATAAAACATCAATCAATTCTTCTACTGGCAAAACACCAGCAATGCTAGAAAAAGGTAGCTATCCAAGACTTCCTTATGATACCCTCAAAAAGGACTTAGTGGATATACATCCAACAGCAAGCAGTTTTAAGATATTGCTTGACAAAGCAAGACACCATTCAAACAGATGTATGCAAGATTCTTTCAAATATGCAAAGGAAAGATGGGATAAAAGTCATAAACCACCTTACTTCAAAATAGGAGACTTGGTCCTAGTATCAACCCATAAGCTTAATAACATAAAAGGCCAAGGGAAATTGAAAGATTCCTTTGCAGGACCATTTATTATAATAGCAATTCCCTTACCCAATGCTGTGCAATTGGAACTCACAGGTGAATTAATGAACAAACACCCAAGTTTCCCTGTAAGTCTGATAGAACCTTACAGCTCCAGTGATAAGGAACTATTTTCATTGAGAAATAAACCCGCACTTAAAATACCCCCCTTGGAAGAAGGAGAGGAAAAGAAAATTTTGAAAGTCCTTAAAGAAAGAAGGACAAGAAACAAAAAAGAAAGAGAATACCTTGTAAGGTATAGAAATTCAACTCAAGAACATGAATGGCTACTTGAGCAAGATATAACAAATGCTGATAAACTACGAAGAAGGTTCAGACATGAAAGAAAATCTAAAGAATAGAAAAATCAAGAATTATTGGGCTTCAAGACTAACAAAGTCTACTGAAGAGGTGGGACAGTGGATGATACCCTAATTACACATATCAGATTGTAGTACAATCTTTTCTGGTGGTAGGGAATGAGGACCTTTGAGATAGGACCACATACCCAAAAAGGTCACAAGAAATATTTAAAATAAGTATACCTTAAAAATAATTACCTTAAAACTACAAAACTGCCATAAATAGGCATAAAACTTGGTTCAACTTAAAATTCAATGAATAAACATGTGAAATAAACTGCATCATTGGATTCCTCATGGTAAAATACACATATACCATTTTTATGGCTTATCTGTAAAGTCAATATTTAATGAGTTATAAGTAATAACACCTTATAAAAAACATGAATCCTTAATTATTTCAAAGACCAATGAAACAACATGTGAATTAATTTTTACCATTAGATTACCCATAAATTTCTACACATAAAAAAATCAGGAAGCTAATCTCCAAAGTCAATACTTAAGGAGTTAAGCTGAATATATGCACTTTTTTGGTCAACACATATATTCAAGGATTTTAGCTAATATCTTTTGAAATATACATGATAGAGTGATAAACCAAAAAGAAAGTCACCACGTAATTACTGTAGGAACACAGAAATGAGCTTTTTTTCATAAGCTATACACAAGGTTAAAAACTGTAATGGATTATTGATTAAAATCAATAGAGCTGTTGACCACTTTGTTGTGAAAGTGGTCCAAACTTAAAAAAAAGTAGACAGTCAGATTCTACTAGTTGATTATTGAAGAATGACATATTTTTTATTACAATATTCAAGGTATAACCCCTTGAAATCATGGTTTGAAGTTTAAAATATTAGATTTCAACAGAAAAGATGAGTTACAAGAAAAATCATCAAAAATAGAGTTTTGATGAAGTAATTAAATGTTCTTCTCAGTGTAATAAGTTCATGCCAAGCTATCAGAATCCACTCTCAGAATAGCTGTAGCCTGTATGACTTCAAAGTTATTAATTATCAAAGCTTAGGCGTAAATTTGATCAGTTAAGATCACTCACTGTAATCTTATTTTAAGTTTAACAGTCATATAAGTGATAAAACTGGTGAATACTATTAGAATATGAGTAATACTAATGAAATCTAAAAATTTTAGGCTTCTGAAAAGCCTATGATGTCATCAAACTTAGAGTTATAGTGATAACTCTAAATAATGGCATAATTATGAAGTAAGATGGTTTGATCATGATGTAATCATCACCAAACCTTAAAATATTGATCAATTCTAGTAGAAAGCATCCGTACACGTCTACTAGCAGCCTGCTGGACCCTTGGAGGGAGGTATTTACTATAAATAGAGCTCTTTTTACTCTGTTTTCCCCTCAGACGCTTACAAAACACTAAATCATTAAATCAAAAGGTAATTTCTTCATTCTTTATATATAAAACTATTATATTATTAAAGACCAAAGATAATATTATTATAATCAGCATCTTTGATGTGATTATTACAATTATTTAGTTGTTTTGTTTAAATTTCTCTTAAAAACCGCTATTCAACATAAAATCAAGATCAATTGTAATTTCTCTTAGAATTCATTGTAAATACAATTTAAACAAGTTTTATTTACATCTTTTGGCATAAAATTATTCAAAACTATTATATTAAGTATTAAAAGTAGGTTATTTCTCTTAGTATGATAATTTTTCTATATTATTACTTTAATAATTCTATACTTAATATAAATAGTACTTATATCAATTTATAACTTTAATATTAGTAATATTAGTGTTATTAATTGTTTTTTATTAATAAAAAACAATTTTTTACGCCTTTATTATTTGTTTGTAACAATAATAAAGTGCTTTTAAATATATTAAATATCTTATATTAATATATTTATTTATTATATTATTTATTTATAATATAAATTATATTATTAATTTTATTTAATAATATAATTATTTTTACGCCATAAGTATAATAATTCTTTATTATTACAAGTATTTTTATCTTATTTATTTCATTTATAAGGACATTCATAGTACAATAAGTAAAATATTAGTAATTTTTACTTATTGTTTCATAGTCAAACCTTACAAAATGAGCATTAAAAGTTCCCATAAAACTATTTATCAATCCAATTCAATTGAAAATTTTGGCTTGCATATGTGGCTTAATGTTCCTCCAAGACTTCCAATTTTACTTACATTTCTTTCCTACCCTCCAACTTCAATCCCACCAAACTTCCTTTTCATTTTCCAAATAAAAAACCTTCTATTAGGTGTATCTAATTTTCCCATGACAATATATAGAAAGAGAAATTTTAACTTAAAATTAAAATAAAAAATGATTTTTCTCTCAAAGAAACACCATTGTTTTTAGAAAAGGGGACCTGGTATGTAATCATATTTTGGTAAAATAGATGATAATATTTCTGCTGGGACTATAATGTTTGATATATAATTTGTAAAAATAGATACATGGAGCTAAATTTCCATCATAATATTAATAATACTTTATTCACTTATCCAAAAAAAAAGCTATTTGAAGAATTCATGAGAAATATTACTTACAAATAACTATAAGGCTGAATTAATTAACAAAACTTTATATGATTAAACATGTTAAGGATGTTATAAGTATATTTCAAATATGAAAAGAAAAACCATTTTTTTCACTCAATTATTTTTAAAATATTATCTTTTTTGGATTTTCCAATTTAGAGAAGTTTTAGTCTCATGTATTTTCTGTTATTTGATTCCATTTCCATATTATCAGTCCGGGCACCCCTATTTGATACTTTTAATCTTCCTTTTTCAGATGTCTATCTAAGTAAATAAGAGTATGATTATCTAACTTTACTATACTGAATTTTTAGCCCCCATATGTGATTTATACAATAATAAACTCACATTTTAATTCTTTCAATTGTTATCATGTGGTTTTATCATCTTCATTATATATAATCAGAGGAGGCTTCCCATTGGAATTCAAATGAAGCATGAGTTACACAACTGCAAACTGGTATAAATTTGACACCTGTACAGGTGCAGCTATGAAACAAGGAGGGTAACTAGAAACTGGTATGAAAATATCTTTTAAAGACATGATACTTTGAAATTTCAATGGAAATTTATCAAAACTCATTCTGAAATTGTTAGGTGTTTTGAATTACTTAATCTAATTTTTTCTTTAAAGTTAATTATAATTGGACCACACATTGATAAAAAATTCATTAGAGTCTAAGAGGAAACTAGTTGAAGAGGACGAAGAGGTCCTGGAAGGGAACCTGCTTGCAGGTTATAGCCTTCTTACTGCAGTATTTCCATCAGAAAAAAAACCTGAGAAAAAAACAGTTTGAGTTTTCACCTTCTCATTGGTCATCAGCATATAATGTTTTTGCCCAAGAAAATCCTTCAAACCTCCAGTTTAGAGTATTAAAATATGTTTCTTAAGTTTAAGATGATTGATTTTTGTAATAATAGTTCTTTCACAGAAGTAAAGCTACAAATAGAATTTTAAACAGTAGATAACAAATGTTTTCTAAGACACAATAGACGTGATTCGAACTGAGACTCTCCAGTAGGCGTAGTTCGTTTTGACTCTCCTCCCCCCCTCCCCTTTCTTTTCTTGAAGGGAGCCTTTTTATAATCCTCATCACAGGCTTCTGTGTGAGTATCGTTTACATTGCTAGGCAAGGTCGACGAACTTGTAACTACTCATACGTCGTAAGATTTTGGTCTAAAGGTATGGTTCAGAGTAAGTTTCTGGACCATGCCATGCTACCTACGGCAGGTATGTTTTTGGGGTAGGATTGACTAACCTAAGCTCATTACGGCTGGATTTTTGATATAGAGTAGTCAGCGAAGTAATAAACAAAGCTCCAAAGGAAGTAATAAGCTGAAAGCATGAGCTCAGTAGCCCAAATGTTGACTCAAGGTGCCAATTAGTAATCAATCCTTTTGAAAGGCTTATGTGCTCCCGCAAGCTTTTTTGGAACAACTCCTATTGACCAACTATCCAAAATGAGACCTAACCATTATGCTTCATTTGAAAGAATTCCAATTCCAGGTATTCGAGATTTCCTTGTAACTTTAAACAGTTCTGGCTTCCCCCTTCTAAATTTCCCTTTGGGATAGCAAAACGCGATTATCTTTCATGGAGCGCTAGAAACTATTGAAAAGCAACCCATAATATGGCAAAAAGCATGCCGGTTGACCTGAACGGATAAGTTAATGCCAGGCGGTTGCATTACTTTTCTCAACGCTTGGCAAGCTTGAATACATACAGAAATAACCAACAATACATGAATGCAAATTTTCAAACTCGGCAGCTCAGTAAGTTGAAGTACAGTCAAAGTGGGCCTCTTTTTGCCCATTCAAAGTGATTATATTGACCAGAGATGAACCTGTTGATCCCAGCTCGCAGTCGCGATCACCCCAGGATGATACAAACTCCAAGCCATGCCAACAACAAATTCCTTGTGAGCATTATGGATTCCTTTGAGCAGACCCGTGCGCAATGAGGTGGAATGAGAAACATTAGCAGAGATCTCAGGTGTGACCCATACTCGCGCAGTCATATCATAACCGCAAGTAGTAATCTCAGATGAGCTATAAGGAGACCATGCAACTTTACGGATGGCGTATTGATGACCAATCAAAGCTCCCACGCAACAACGATGGGATGAACCCTGGCTGGCCATCCGAATATCATGAATCTTGACGGTTCGATCGACAGAAGCAGTGGCAATAAGATGAGGTGAGTATTTGTTCCAATCCAAAGCTAATACCTCGCTGTCATGAGCGGGAATCGTAAGTGAAGCATTCGCCCCAGGTGGACTATTCGTATCCCAAATCTTTAAAGAACCATCAGAAGAGCACGTTGCCAGCGTGTCAGCTGACGATGGCGCGAATCGAGCGGCATAAACACAAGCCCCATGAGCTGGAATGGTCAAGATTGACGCTGAGCGTGATGGAGTCCACTAAAAAGCAATAATTCTAATTAACAAAACTTGGACAAGGATTCCCAAATTATTTGTGTTAAAATGTCTGCTGACAATTTTGGCCGAATGATCCCAAGAGGAAGACACAAAAAGATCTTTCTTGAGATTATTCCAATCTAAGCTAAACACTTCTCGCTTGTGCTCATGCCACGATTGTACTGGAAATTCCTGATGCAACCGGATCGTTGGACGGGTAAACGTCTTCTAGTGACATGATAGTTTGTTTAACTAGAATACCAAAATTCACGTTGAGCATTATATCCCACAGTTTAATAGAACCATCCCCGGAGGCCGTCGCCAATTGGTTCTCGTGGACCTCTGACCAAGCCACGTCGTAAAGACCATCTTGAGAGTCAAACCTGCGGAGAAAGATCCGGAAACGGTTTCAGATGTAAAAATTCAGCAGTCAAGTCATGGAATGCTGTCATTATCGCTTCAAGCTGCTGACGTTTTGTCTAGGTTGACTTTCAAAGCCGGGTCAGCTTGGAGAATGTGTAATCGGCCGTTTCCCACAAGTCCAAAGTTGGCAGCAGTGGCCACGGCAAGCTTCGATGGGTAGAAAGGGCTGTAGGAGCAAGAATAACCTGCGAAACCAGGAGTAGAGCATGTTTGAAGAAGTCGAGAGGCCATCGAGTCGAATGACGAGAGCTGATGAGGATGGCAAAACCCTTCCGCAAGAGAAATAAACAATCCGAACGAGTCAGCTCGGCTGTCGGCGTCTGACGTCACTCAGTCTCGAGGTCTTGGAGAAAGTTTACGCCGCTGATGCTTTTGACACATGGAAGAGGTCTTAAAGAAATTCTCAGATTTTGGCTCCAAACTTGACAACTAATTTAAAGATAAGCTTTGGGAGCTGGAAAGTCATACTTCTCTTATGCATCAATTTCAACTCCTAATTCTCTTCACTCTTGAATTAATGGAACAATTATCTACTCCCCACCCTTTATCATCATCCAAAATTGAGTAGCTTGAACATTCATAATAACCATTGCCTAAGTAGAAAAAGTAGAGTAACACTTTGGGTTAGAACTTCCAAAGTTTAATTGAAGATCTTGAAAATCTCTAGAACCCTTTATTGCACGTTCCAAACAAGCAACTGGAGGTTCCCCTTAGAGGTGGCTTTTGAGAAATGTATCTAAGCCCATCCCTATTGGTAGACGCATTCTCTCATGGGTTTTGAGAGAATATGGAACCAGACAGGTCCTGTCAAAGCCCACAAGACTGAACTGATATATCCATATAGGTGCTTTTAGTACCTACCTGCCTAAAACCATAAGCTTCAGCTTGCACTGTTAATATGGTACTTTACTCCTATCATCCTCCTCATACTATAATAACCTCTTTTTCAGTCTCAAAAATGAATGAAACAAATACAATTACAGTATACTGCAAGAAAAATAGATGTAAACAATCAGAGCTTTAGGAAGCCTACATATAATACAAAGAAAATCCTTTTTTTGAATTATTAGGGGTTTAATATTAAAGAAAGTTACTCAAAGCGCCTAAATTTTTTCCCTGATCAGGTCAGATTATTTTGATGTCCATTAGGAACATAGCTTAAAATACAGCTAATCACCTCTTTGAAATCTATGTATTGGTTGAGTTTTGAGGAGAAATCTCACCAGGTTGATTTCACCTTTCTCTTGAGTGAAGGAGTATAAGATGTGTCTAAGAGACTCTTGATAATATTACTATTAATCAAGAGTATTAGGACTGTTCTTATGAAATATGAGAAATAAGATTTTTATAACCACAAAAAAATAATAAATTTATAAAAGTGAGCAGTAATTGTCTACTAGAATCAATTACAAAAAGTATTATTGATAAAACTTATTGTTAAAATGATACAGCATTATTCTAATTGTTAATTATCCTTTACAAGAATAATTATATTTAATTCTTGAAGAGAACCAAAAACTTCAGAGAAAAGACTTTGAGAATTAATCAAAAAATTACTAAAACTCAAATAACACTTTGAAAAGAATTGGTAGAGTGATTTAATGTATGATTTGTGGATTTTAAGGAATCAATAATTTATTTATAGCATTAATACAGAAATTAATACTTAAATTCTATTAGAAATAGTCTTATTATTTAATTTTTCATCTTTATTATTAATTGGGAAAGTGCAAAATGCATAATAACTATTCTAACCAATACTGACTTGTTGGTATTAAACATAAAGCTGAATAATTGGGTGATTATTGGAAAAAACAGCAATAGTAGCCCTCTTTTAAGTCAACAATTGATCACACAGGTTTTTGTTGGCACATAATGAAAAACCAGGTATTAATAAACCTTCTACCTGAATTTTTTAAGGATTACATCATATGTAGTCATGTAAGATTATCATAATTACTTAATTAAGTCAATTTATGTGAATATGTGAGCCTTGAGGTATATTTTACATACCCAAATAGGCCACAATTATCTTAAAAACAAATTTTGAATTATGCATAACTCATAAGTCATGCATATATCCAAAATTCATCATTTTTGATTTCAGAAAAGATGAATAACTTTTTATTGAGTAAGTAAATCCATGGATTTAAGGCCAGATTTGGATTCTACACAAAAATTCACCTAGGGTAGCTCCATAGATTGAATAAGCTCAAATTAACTCTTTGAGGTGGTAAAATGGAAAATACTTCAATACCACATCATTAATACCACATAAAAGATCCGTGAAAATTTTTGTTTTTCTTAATTTCACGCCAAAATAATGGGAAAGTGAGAAATCCCATGTTACATATACACTAAGAATAGTGTTATGCATGTTTTGAGCACTTAATATCATAGTATTCTTACATGGACTTTTGGTACACCCATAGTGGATATCTCACTTTAAGCTTAATTTTCTATTTTGTCGTGAAAAATAGGCAAGGGGGACAAAAGACATCAAAGAGAGCCAGGGTACCCAACTTCTGAGGCCTCAGAGGCGTGGATAGCTCCAAAGCTTGGCTCCATGGCTGATCTTGACCCAATTGGTAAACTAAACCTCTTTGGGAACTTGGTTACCAAGTTACAACTACTGTAAAACACCAGAAAATAGCAAATAACCTGCTATTTTGACATGCCAAGGAGGTAATGAGCTACTTAGACACCTGTAACCACGTCAATTCTTGATGACTTTCCATGACTAGACCCTAAAAGAGTAATTAAAACCCTTTTGGGATCCATATTCATTGATTTACCTCATAGCAACCAGCAAAATACTGCTATTTGCAATTCTATGTAGAGATGAGGTAAAAACTTCAAAAATTCATTAAAAATACAATTCTTAATGAATCTTTCTGAAACTTTCAGGACTAATAGAGAACTGTATTGTGAGCCTGCAAGCTTGTAAACCTTTACCTGCTATACAGACTCCAAATACTTTCTTTAAATTTTCGTCTTATTTTCTTTTATTATTTTGTATAAATTTCAAGTATCTGAATTCATATTATTATAATATGAATTAAATCTTGTTGTTATGAGTAATTACTAAATATGTCATAGTATATGTTCTCACTATGTCATTATTTTTGTTGTTATGTTTACTCCTGTTGCTATAACAAATCTTTCTTCTTTCGAAACAGAATTATTTCACATTATTTTGATTTCAAATTTGTAGATACAACATTTAAAGAGGATTAATTCTCTTTGAATTAAATCCTCAGAGCTCTTATACCAATATATTTTTACAATTAAAATCATTTAAATTGAATTTTAGAAATATTAGCGCTCTCATCTTTTAAATGATTAAATTCACTTTTACCATTTATAGTACTGTTGAAGCTTAAATACCAACAGTACATCATTAAAATCAGTGACGCATCTATTATTACTTCAAATGATAGTATTCCACTTCTTTTTGATTTATTAAAATTCCTAGTATTTTAGTCTGGAAGCCACGAAAGAGGCGCCAGCTAACATGTATTATCTATGGTACAACCAAAACTAATTATGGTTTTACTAGTAAAATTAAACGTTTTACTCACAGTCCATTTTTGACCATTCTACGTGAAACACTGAATCTTCAAAAATTCACAGTAATTACAACCTGTGATGAAATTGGCAATAACATTGATAAATTTGAGAAATCAATGATTATTTTGGAATAAAAGAAGATTTACAGATGTTACTCCTTTTATTCTTAACCATATTGGGGTTGGTAGTCATGTAAAAGCATCAAATAAGTAATTATGATAATGTTATGTGACAAATAATGATGCAATCAATAAACCAAAAAGGGTTATTGTTTTCTCACTCACTGGTTTTTCAGTTTGCTCCATAGCACACCTCTGTGAGCTGTTGTTGACTTAAAAGAGGCCTCCTCTTGCTGTTTTTTCCAAATCATCTTATTATCATTTTATATCATTGTTACCAACAAGTAAGTATTAGTTACAGCTATTCTTAAGTGTTTTAATTCTTTCAGAATCAATCAGAAAGACGTGAACTCATAGAATCCAACTATATATTGTTGTAAACATCTTATAAATTCATTTTGATCCCTTAAATCCACAATTCTATGTCAAATCTCTCTGTAAGGTTTGACTATGAGACAATAAGTAATAAATTACCAATTTATCACTTATTGTACTCTGAATGTCCTTATAAATGAAATAAATAAGATTAAAATAATAATAATAATAAAGAAATATTATTATTATGGCGTAAAATTATTATATTATTAAATAAATATAATAATATAATTAATATTATATAAAATTATAATATTATAAATAATATATTAATATAAGATAATTAATATATTATAAAGCTCTTTATTATTGTTACTAACAAATAATAAAGGCGTGAAAAACTGTTTTTTATAAATAAAAAACAATTAATAACAATAATATTACCAATATTAAAGTTATATATTAATATAAATACTATTTATATTAATTTAAGAATTATTAAGAGTAATAATAAGAGAGAAATTATTATAATAAGATGAAATAACCTACTTTTAACACTTAGAATAATAATTTTGAGATATTTTACGCCAAAAGAATATAATACAACTTTTTCAAATTGTATTTACAATAAAAATAAAGAAAATTTACTAAATTTCTGGATTTTACGTGGAAATGAGTTTTTAGAGAGAATTATGACAAAAACAATTAAAGAATTGATTTAATCACTTAAAAGCAGTGATTAATAATAAGATAATCTTTGGTCTTTAAGAATATAAGAGTTTTATATATAAAGAATAAAGAAATTACCTTTTATTTAATTGATTTAATGTTTTTGATGCGTCTGAGGGGAAAATAGAGTAAAAAGAGCTCTATTTATAGTAAATACCTCCCTCCTAGAGTCCAACAGGCTTCTAGTAGACGTGTACTGATCATATCCACTGGAATTGATCAATATTTTAATTTTTGAGGGTGATTACATCATGATCAAACCATATTACATCATTATTGCACCATTATTTAGAGTTATCACTATAACTCTAAGTGTGATGACATCAGAGGCTTGGCAGAGCCCCAAATTTCGTGGATTTTATTAGTTTTAATCATAAACTAATAGTATTCACCAATTTTATCACTCTTAAGACTGTTAAACGTAATTGAAGGTTACAGTATGTGATCATAACAGCTCAATTTAAGCTCAAACTTTGATCTTCAATAACTTTTAAGATTTTCACGCTACAGTAATTCAGAGAGTGAATTCTGATAGCCTGACATAACCTCATTATGCTGCCAAGAGCTTTTCATTACATCATCAAAACTCTAATTTTGATGATTTTTCTTGTAACTCATCTTTTCTGTCGAAATTCAATATTTTAAACTTCAAACCTTGATTTCAGGGGGTTGTACCCTGAATTTAATAATAAAAATTACATTATTCTTCACGAATGAACTAGTAGAATCTAACTGTATACTTTTTTTTAAGTTTGGACCACTTTCACAACAAAGTGGTCAACAGCTCTGTTGATTTTTATCAATATTTCCTTATAAGTCTTAACCTTGTTTATAATTAGCAAAATAAAGTTCATATCTGTATTCTTACAGTAATTACGTGGTAACTTTATTTTTGGTTCATCACTCTAGCATGTATAGTTTAGAAGATATTAGCTATGATCCTTGAATATATGCGTTGACCAAAAAAGTGCATATATTCAGGATAATTCCTTAAGTATTGATTTTGAGAATTAGCTTATTAATTGTTTTATGTGTGGACCTTTGTGGGAAATCTACTGGTACAATTTATTTCACATGTTGTTTCATTAGTTTCTGAGATAAATAAGGTTTTATGGTTTTTGTAAGGTATTATACCTTATAATTCCTTAAATATTGACTTTACAGATATGCCATAAAAATGGTATATGTGTATTTTACCATGTGGAATCCAATGGTATAATTTATTTCACATGTTGGTTCATTGGTTTCTAAGTTAAACCAATTTTTGTACCAATTTATGGTATTTTTTGTATATTCAAGTAATTATTTTTACTGTATAATTATTCTAATTAATTTTAATATAATTATACTAAAGGTATAATTATTTTTATTAATTTTGTGACCTTATTGGGTATGTGGTCATATCTCAAAGGCTCACATTCCCTACCACCAAAAAAGATTGTACAACAATCTGATATGTGTAATTAGGGTATCATCCACTGTCCTACCTCTTCATTAGACTTTTACTAGTCTTGAAGCTCAAAAATGCTTAATTTTATTATTCTTTAGGTTTTCTTTCATGTCTAAACCTTCTTAGTAGTTTATCAGCATTTGTTATATCTTTCTCAAGTAGCCATTCATCTTCTTGAGTTGAGTTTCTATACCTTACAAGGTATTCTCTTTCTTTCTTGTTTCTTGTCCTTCTTTCTTTAAGGACTTTTACTATTTTCTTTTCCTCTCCTTCTTCCAAGGGGGGAATCTCAAGTGGGGGTTTATTTCTTAGTGGAAATAACTCCTTGTCACTTGAACTGTAAGGTTTTATCAAACTTACAGGGAAAGTTGGGTGTTTGTTCATTAGTTCACCTGTGAGTTCTAATTGCACAGCATTGGGTCCATGAAGTGCTCTTATCATAAATGGTCCTGCAAAGGAATCTTTCAATTTCTTTGGTCCTTTTATGTTATTAAAATTAAGAGTTGATACTAATACCAAATCTCCTATTTTGAAGTCAGGTGGTTTATGACTTTTGTCCCATCTTTCCTTTGCATATTTGAAAGAGTCTTGCATGCATCTGTTTGCATGGTGTCTTGCTTTGTCAAGCATTATCTTAAAGCTGCTTGCTGTTGGATGTATATCCACTAAGTCCTTTTTGAGGGTATCATAAGGAAGTCTTGGATTCCAACCTTTTTCTAGCATTGCTGGTGTTTTTCCAGTAGAGGAATGGATTGATGTTTTATATGCCAGTTCAAGTGCTGGTATTAGTGTACACCAATCATGGGTAAAACCATCAGAATCTTTGAATTCTAGCCCATAAGCACAGAATCTTCTGATCATATCCTCCAGGGTTTGTATCATTCTTTCTGCTAAAACATCAGTTTGAGGATGGTAAGCTGTTGAGAATGATAACTTTGTGCCAAACAAGTTATGGAGATTTGTCCATAATGCTGAAGTGAACTTTGGGTCTCTGTCACTTATAATATTTTGGAATAAGCCTGTGTGGCTAATGACTTTATTCCATATCATTATGGCTGTATCCATAGCTGTGTCATCTTTATGACATGGTAAGAACATGGGAGTTTTACTGTACCTGTCAACTAACACTAGGCATGCATTATAGCTCCTGTCTCCTCCTGGGGTAATGCTGTTACCCAATCCATATGAACTATTTCCCATGGGGATTTTGGTTCTTGGATTTGGATCATCATTCCAAATTTCTTTCCTGTGGCTCTGTTGGCTTTTTGACATCTGTCACAGGTTTGGCAGTATTCTGCAACATCTTTCTTCCAATTTGGCCACCAAGAGCAGGTTTTCACCCTCTCTAGTGTCCTATCTTCTGAGAGATGTCCAGATGCAACACTATCATGACACTCATGTAAAATAGTGTTTATTAGTGTTCTGTCTGTTAAGGCCATAACACATGTGTGTTTTGTTCTATGGTAAAGGATTCCATCAAGGAGGTGGAACCTTCCTTCATCATATGCTTTTTTCCATATTTCATCTAGTTTTGATGAAAGTGATGGATCTTTGCAGTCTTTCATTAGAAGTTGGCTTAAGATGTGGCAATTTTTGTCTGTCTTATAGCTTTCTTTAACTTGGTTAAAGAATTCTGTGCCAATGTCTGTAACACATATACCTTCTATATGGTGCTCTTCTTGGGGTACCCATGCTGGATTGTCAGGGGTATTTGCTAGAGCCCATCTGCTAAGACCATCTGCATTTTTATGAATATTTCCAGATTTATGAACAATAGTCATATTTCCTCTATATTCTTGGATAGCAATTTGCCATCTCAGCATATGTCTATTTGGAGTCTTCATATTTAATAGTGATTTCACAGCATTACAGTCTGTGATTACATCAAACACTGTGCCATCCAAATAATAGTGTAGTTTTTCTAAAGCCCACACTAGGCATAAGCATTCCATTTGGCTTGCTCCATACCTTGCTTCTGTTGGCTTTATTTGCCTTGAAATGAAACAAATTGGTCCTTCCACAGGTTTATCATTGATAATTTGTGTTTGGTGAAGTGCAGCACCCAATCCTTCTCCACAAGCATCAATGTACAACTTGAAGGGTAGTTTCCAATCTGGCATTAGAAGAAATGGGGCATTTGTTGAGGAATTTTTCAATTCTTCATATGCCTTGACTCTTTCTTCTGTTATCTGACCTATGACCACATACCCAATAAGGTCACAAAATTAATAAAAATAATTATACCTTTAGTATAATTATATTAAAATTAATTAGAATAATTATACAGTAAAAATAATTACTTGAATATACAAAAAATACCATAAATTGGTACAGAAATTGGTTTAACTTAGAAACCAATGAACCAACATGTGAAATAAATTATACCATTGGATTCCACATGGTAAAATACACATATACCATTTTTATGGCATATCTGTAAAGTCAATATTTAAGGAATTATAAGGTATAATACCTTATAAAAACCATAAAAACTTATTTATCTCAGAAACTAATGAAACAACATGTGAAATAAATTGTACCAGTGGATTCCCCACAGAAATCCACACATAAAACAATTAATAAGCTATTTCTCAAAATCAATACTTAAGGAATTATCCTGAATATATGCACTTTTTTGGTCAACGCATATATTCAAGGATCATAGCTAATATCTTCTAAACTATACATGCTAGAATGATGAACCAAAAATAAAGTTACCACGTAATTACTGTAAGAATACAGATATGAACTTTATTTTGCTAATTATAAACAAGGTTAAAACTTGTAAGGAAATATTGATAAAAATCAACAGAGCTGTTGACCACTTTGTTGTGAAAGTGGTCCAAACTTGAAAGAAGTATACAGTTGGATTCTACTAGTTCATTCGTGAAGAATGATGTAATTTTTATTATTAAATTCAGTTTATAACCCCCTGAAATCAAGGTTTGAAGTTTAAAATATTGAATTTCGACAGAAAAGATGAGTTACAAGAAAAATCATCAAAATTAGAGTTTTGATGATGTAATGAAAGGCTCTTGGCAGAATAATAAGGTTATGTCAGGCTATCAGAATTCACTCTCTGAGTTACTGTAGCGTGAAAATCTCAAAAGTTATTGAAGATGAAAGTTTGAGCTTAAATTGAGCTGTTATGATCACATACTGTAACCTTAAATTAAGTTTAACAGTCTTAAGAGTGATAAAATTGGTGAATACTATTAGTTTATGATTAAAACTAATAAAATCCACGAAATTTGGGGTTCTGCCAAGCCTCTGATGTCATCACACTTAGAGTTATAGTGATAACTCTAAATAATGGTGCAATAATGATGTAATATGGTTTGATCATGATGTAATCACCCTCAAACCTTAAAATATCGATCAATTCCAGTGGATATGATCAGTACACGTCTACTAGAAGCCTGTTGGACTCTAGGAGGGAGGTATTTACTATAAATAGAGCTCTTTTTACTCTATTTTCCCCTAAGACGCATCAAAAACATTAAATCAATTAAATAAAAGGTAATTTCTTTATTCTTTATATATAAAACTCTTATATTCTTAAAGACCAAAGATTATCTTATTATTAATCACTGCTTTTAAGTGATTAAATCAATTCTTTAATTGTTTTTGTCATAATTCTCTCTAAAAACTCATTTCCACGTAAAATCCAGAAATTTAGTAAATTTTCTTTATTTTTATTGTAAATACAATTTGAAAAAGTTGTATTATATTCTTTTGGCGTAAAATATCTCAAAATTATTATTCTAAGTGTTAAAAGTAGGTTATTTCATCTTATTATAATAATTTCTCTCTTATTATTACTCTTAATAATTCTTAATTAATATAAATAGTTTCTATATTAATATATAACTTTAATATTGGTAATATTATTGTTATTAATTGTTTTTTATTTATAAAAAACAGTTTTTCACGCCTTTATTATTTGTTAGTAACAATAATAAAGAGCTTTATAATATATTAATTATCTTATATTAATATATTATTTATAATATTATAATTTTATATAATATTAATTATATTATTATATTTATTTAATAATATAATAATTTTACGCCATAATAATAATATTTCTTTATTATTATTATTATTTTAATCTTATTTATTTCATTTATAAGGACATTCAGAGTACAATAAGTGATAAATTGGTAATTTATTACTTATTGTTTCATAGTCAAACCTTACATTTGGGGGCCTGGCCGTGATATTTACTTAAAAGACCTTTTAAAAAGATTCAAATTGGGTTTATCCAATAATAAATTAAATTTATAATCATAAATTATATAATAATTTTATATTTTATTGATTTTAAAGGCTATTGAGGCATTTGGAAAGCAGTTGTACTGTCTTACACATGGTTTTTCACATCCTTAGACTTGCAAGAACTTTCTTTGAGTGACTCTAGTATTTAAAAAAGATATTTTATAAATTAAAAATAATTTTATTATAATTTAATTTAATAAGAATCATATTCATTTTTTTATTTTATCCTTTAAAAATAAAAAATATATATAAAAAAAATATTAAAAAATACTAAAAAACCAATAAAAAAGTTATTTTTATTCATTTTTATTCATTTCTTTATTTATTTCAATTTTTTCAAGATATAAAAGCAATTTCTACGTGGAAAATTGCCATATCTTGCCAAAAAATAACACTTTATATAAAAAGACTTATATTTATTTGTCTTTTTTAGTGTTTGAAGATAACCCAACAGAAGACAACCAAGCTACTGTTGAGAGGTTGGTGGAAGAAACTCGTCCAAGTTCTCCAACACCAGTTATCACCAAAAGAAAGAAAGCTAAGAAATTAGACTTTCCTGGGCCCACCATTCAAGACTCTGAAGGTGAGCACCCCTTTTTAAATTGCCATAAAAGAATTTTATTCTAAAATACTTTTATTTTTTCTTAATCTTTAATTATGACTACCAGAAGAGGTTCCCAATACTCCATCCAATCAGATGGAGCTGGACTCAGAAGTAGAATTGATCCCTCAAAAGGGAAAAGAAAGGGCAATATCCCCAGTGGAACAGAATCCACACAAGGAAGTGCCTTATCCCAAAGGCAAGTCCCAGAAATGCCCATGATATCTGAGCCTGAATTGGAACTAAGTATGAGTAACTCAAACAGGTACAAATCACATTCAGAAGGCTCAAATAGACATCTACATGAGCCAGTACAAGCAGTATTGCACAGTGTACAAGGACAAAGATTGGGAAATGTTGCCTCAAATTCACCAAGGAGTGATGAACTCCTGGCACATCCTGAAAAAGTTCCTGAAAGAGGAGGAGATAGTGAAATACTCCAATGGATGGAATCCACTGTCATCCAAACCTCAAATCAAAAAAATCAAGGACTACCATGCCAAAAAAAGGGAGGCAACCAAGGAAGAAGCCCCAGTAGCTTCTACCAGCAAGCCCCAAGCCAACCCACTTCCCCAAGAAGGGAAGAAGAACAAGAAAAAGCAATGGAGGAAACCATATTCCCCAAGCTACAGAATCCCAAGAATCCAAAAGGATGCCATGGACAATGTTTTCAACATGGCCAGAGCCTTGATGGAATTCAAGGACAAGGAAGAGCAAAGAATGAGACAACCTCATTTCCCAAAGAAGTAACTTTGTCAAAAGATGTTGTAAATACTTTAACAGAAATTAAAAATAGTATATTACCTCTAAAAGAAATTAAAGACAGTTTATTATCACTACAAGAAATAAATAACAATTTATCTTCTTTAAAAAAAATTGTTGTGCAAAACAAAAAAGAAATTGACAACATTAAGTTATTGTTGAAAATAATAAACCAAAGAATTTAATTGACAATACTCAAAAATTAATACAAGGACAACAAGAATTGTATAAATACATAAAAGATATCAAAGACAAAACTTTGACAATCAATTATGATGTGAGTATTGATAATCTTACAGAAAAATTAAATAAATTAAGTATTTCTGTAGAAAAATTTGAAGAAAAGACTTCATCACACCAAAAATTACTTTTGGACCATGTGGAAAAAAGTGATGAAGCAAGAATGCATCTAAAAGATGATATTCAAAGTGAAATAAGGCTTATCACTGAAAAAATGGATAAAATTAATGAGGCAAATTTAAATATGCCAAAGTTATCAACTCCATTTTCCCATATAAGGAGCCCTGTTAAAACAAAAGAGGAATTGTCAAATCCTTTTATAACAGACTTAAGTCACCAAGATAATAACCAAGTCTTGATGAAAGAGGCACCTCAACTGAAAGAATGGCCAACATTCACAGGAGAAGGTGAATATGACCACATGTCATTTATTAAAACAATTGACATGTTACAAGAAGATTATGCCATACCAGATGAATTAATCACTGCAAGATTACATTCACTATTTGAGAAATCTGCAAAAAGATGGTATTATGGCATAAGACAAACAAATGGTAAAAATACCTGGTCTTGGTGGAAACAAGAAATAATCACCAAGTGGGCAAATGATGCCTGGAGGTATAAGATAGAAAATGCATTTGAAAACTCTTTCTTTGATCCAGAGAAAGACAAACCTTTAACTTGGTTCTTAAAACAAGTTGAAAGGCTCAATGCACTTTACCCAGAAATGTCACAGAAGATGGTGCATATGAAAATACTTAAAAAATGTGGAGGGGAACTAGAGCATGCCCTAAGAAGCAGATGTTTAGAACCATGCTCCACAGAAGATTATATAAATGCACTAGAAGATATAGTGACAAGAACAAAAATTGGCAGGACTTGGAAAAAATTGGACATTAAAAGCCCAAATAAGCCATTTATCAAAAAAGATAAATCAAAAGAATCCTTTAAGCCCAACACATCCAACAATAATGAGCAAAGAAAATGCCATAAATGTGGAGGTATTGGACACTTAGCCAATAATTGCCTTAAAAAGGCAAAAATCAATGAAATAGTGGAAACAGAAAACCACAATGACAAAGAGGAGGATTCTGACTCTGAAAAAGAGACAGAAGAGTCAGAAAGCTCTGAAAGTGATGAAATCAATATAATTAATGCACAAATTAATAATATTGACATAATTTATGAAGTACTAGATGTTGATTCAAATTTACCACAAGTTGGAACACCTGACACAAACCTGACAAACATACAAGATGCCAAAATGTATAGAACCAAACCTGCAAGAGGAATGGGATATACAGCTGGAAAGTCAAGTATAAGCATTGTTATGGTTGATAACCAAGAAGGGAAAGTCAACTTAGACACAGGAGCATATTGCACATGTGTTGGCAAAAGTTACTTAGAAACCATGGTCCCAGACTGGCAAGAGAAACTCATGCCAATACAAGGTGTCAAATTCAGTAGTGCAAGTGAGAGCATGAAGCCCCTTGGAATAGTTGATTTAACACTAATTTTTCCTCATCCTTCACAGTGTGTCAGAATTAAAGTGGAATTTGTAGTAATGGACAACTGTACCAGTAATCACTTTATCCTGGGAAATGACTACTTATCAATCTAT
This sequence comes from Austropuccinia psidii, assembly GCA_023105745.1. Classification (NCBI taxonomy): domain Eukaryota; kingdom Fungi; phylum Basidiomycota; class Pucciniomycetes; order Pucciniales; family Sphaerophragmiaceae; genus Austropuccinia; species Austropuccinia psidii. The sequence goes on from JALGQZ010000004.1 coordinate 55,349,144, forward strand.
GGTATAGATATCTCTAACCAGAAGGATAGATATTTTACCATAGGAGATAATAAAAGACAAAAGTCATAAACCACCTGACTTCAAAATAGGAGATTTGGTATTAGTATCAACTCTTAATTTTAATAACATAAAAGGACCAAAGAAATTGAAAGATTCCTTTGCAGGACCATTTATGATAAGAGCACTTCATGGACCCAATGCTGTGCAATTAGAACTCACAGGTGAACTAATGAACAAACACCCAGCTTTCCCTGTAAGTTTGATAAAACCTTACAGTTCAAGTGACAAGGAGTTATTTCCACTAAGAAATAAACCCCCACTTGAGATTCCCCCCTTGGAAGAAGGAGAGGAAAAGAAAATAGTAAAAGTCCTTAAAGAAAGAAGGACAAGAAACAAGAAAGAAAGAGAATACCTTGTAAGGTATAGAAACTCAACTCAAGAAGATGAATGGCTACTTGAGAAAGATATAACAAATGCTGATAAACTACTAAGAAGGTTTAGAAGTGAAAGAAAACCTAAAGAATAATAAAATTAAGCATTTTTGAGCTTCAAGACTAGTAAAAGTCTAATGAAGAGGTAGGACAGTGGATGATACCCTAATTACACATATCAGATTGTTGTACAATCTTTTTTGGTGGTAGGGAGTGTGATCCTTTGAGATATGACCACATACCCAATAAGGTCACAAAATTAATAAAAATAATTATACCTTTAGTATAATTATATTAAAATTAATTAGAATAATTATACAGTAAAAATAATTACTTGAATATACAAAAAATACCATAAATTGGTACAAAAATTGGTTTAACTTAGAAACCAATGAACCAAAATTTGAAATAAATTATACCATTGGATTCCACATGGTAAAATACACATATACCATTTTGATGGCATATCTGTAAAGTCAATATTTAAGGAATTATAAGGTATAATACCTTATAAAAACCATAAAAACTTATTTATCTCAGAAACTAATGAAACAACATGTAAAATAAATTGTACCAGTGGATTCCCCACAGAAGTCCACACATAAAACAATTAATAAGCTATTTCTCAAAATCAATACTCAAGGAATTATCCTGAATATATGCACTTTTTTGGTCAACGCATATATTCAAGGATCATAGCTAATATCTTCTAAACTATACATGCTAGAATGATGAACCAAAAATAAAGTTACCACGTAATTACTGTAGGAATACAGATATGAACTTTATTTTGCTAATTATAAACAAGGTTAAAACTTGTAAGGAAATATTGATAAAAATCAACAGAGCTGTTGACCACTTTGTTGTGAAAGTGGTCCAAACTTAAAAAAAAGTATACAGTTGGATTCTACTAGTTCATTCGTGAAGAATGATGTAATTTTTATTATTAAATTCAGGGTATAACCCCCTGAAATCAAGGTTTGAAGTTTAAAATATTGAATTTCGACAGAAAAGATGAGTTACAAGAAAAATCATCAAAATTAGAGTTTTGATGATGTAATGAAAAGCTCTTGGCAGCATAATAAGATTATGTCAGGCTATCAGAATTCACTCTCTGAATTACTGTAGCGTGAAAATCTTAAAAGTTATTGAAGATCAAAGTTTGAGCTTGAATTGAGCTGTTATGATCACATACTGTAACCTTAAATTAAGTTTAACAGTCTTAAGAGTGATAAAATTGGTGAATACTATTAGTTTATGATTAAAACTAATAAAATCCACGAAATTTGGGGTTCTGCCAAGCCTCTGATGTCATCACACTTAGAGTTATAGTGATAACTCTAAATAATGGTGCAATAATGATGTAATATGGTTTGATCATGATGTAATCACCCTCAAACATTAAAATATTGATCAATTCCAGTGGATATGATCAGTACACGTCTACTAGAAGCCTGTTGGACTCTAGGAGGGAGGTATTTACTATAAATAGAGCTCTTTTTACTCTATTTTCCCCTCAGACGCATCAAAAACATTAAATCAATTAAATAAAAAGGTAATTTCTTTATTCTTTATATATAAAACTCTTATATTCTTAAAGACCAAAGATCATCTTATTATTAATCACTGCTTTTAAGTGATTAAATCAATTATTTAATTGTTTTTGTCATAATTCTCTCTAAAAACTCATTTCCACGTAAAATCCAGAAATTTAGTAAATTTTCTTTATTTTTATTGTAAATACAATTTGGAAAAGTTGTATTATATTCTTTTGGCGTAAAATATCTCAAAATTATTATTCTAAGTGTTAAAAGTAGGTTATTTCATCTTATTATAATAATTTCTCTCTTATTATTACTCTTAATAATTCTTAATTAATATAAATAGTATTTATATTAATATATAACTTTAATATTGGTAATATTATTGTTATTAATTGTTTTTTATTTATAAAAAACAGTTTTTCACGCCTTTATTATTTGTTAGTAACAATAATAAAGAGCTTTATAATATATTAATTATCTTATATTAATATATTATTTATAATATTATAATTTTATATAATATTAATTATATTATTATATTTATTTAATAATATAATAATTTTACGCCATAATAATAATATTTCTTTATTATTATTATTATTTTAATCTTATTTATTTCATTTATAAGGACATTCAGAGTACAATTCAGAGTACAATAAGTGATAAATTGGTAATTTATTACTTATTGTTTCATAGTCAAACCTTACATTTGGGGGCCTGGCCGTGATATTTACTTAAAAGACCTTTTAAAAAGATTCAAATTGGGTTTATCCAATAATAAATTAAATTTATAATCATAAATTATATAATAATTTTATATTTTATTGATTTTAAAGGCTATTGAGGCATTTGGAAAGCAATTGTACTGTCTTACACGTGGTTTTTCACATCCTTAGACTTGCAAGAACTTTCTTTGAGTGACTCTAGTATTTAAAAAAGATATTTTATAAATTAAAAATAATTTTATTATAATTTAATTTAATAAGAATCATATTCATTTTTTTATTTTATCCTTTAAAAATAAAAAATATATATAAAAAAAATATTAAAAAATACTAAAAAACCAATAAAAAAGTTATTTTTATTCATTTTTATTCATTTCTTTATTTATTTCAATTTTTTAAAGATATAAAAGCAATTTCTACGTGGAAAATTGCCATATCTTGCCAAAAAATAACACTTTATATAAAAAGACTTATATTTATTTGTCTTTTTTAGTGTTTGAAGATAACCCAACAGAAGACAACCAAGCTACTGTTGAGAGGTTGGTGGAAGAAACTTGTCCAAGTTCTCCAACACCAGTTATCACCAAAAGAAAGAAAGCTAAGAAATTAGACTTTCCTGGGCCCACCATTCAAGACTCTGAAGGTGAGCACCCCTTTTTAAATTGCCATAAAAGAATTTTATTCTAAAATACTTTTATTTTTTCTTAATCTTTAATTATGACTACCAGAAGAGGTTCCCAATACTCCATCCAATCAGATGGAGCTGGACTCAGAAGTAGAATTGATCCCTCAAAAGGGAAAAGAAAGGGCAATATCCCCAGTGGAACAGAATCCACACAAGGAAGTGCCTTATCCCAAAGGCAAGTCCCAGAAATGCCCATGATATCTGAGCCTGAATTGGAACTAAGTATGAGTAACTCAAACAGGTACAAATCACATTCAGAAGGCTCAAATAGACATCTACATGAGCCAGTACAAGCAGTATTGCACAGTGTACAAGGACAAAGATTGGGAAATGTTGCCTCAAATTCACCAAGGAGTGATGAACTCCTGGCACATCCTGAAAAAGTTCCTGAAAGAGGAGGAGATAGTGAAATACTCCAATGGATGGAATCCACTGTCATCCAAACCTCAAATCAAAAAAATCAAGGACTACCATGCCAAAAAGAGGGAGGCAACCAAGGAAGAAGCCCCAGTAGCTTCTACCAGCAAGCCCCAAGCCAACCCACTTCCCCAAGAAGGGAAGAAGAACAAGAAAAAGCAATGGAGGAAACCATATTCCCCAAGCTACAGAATCCCAAGAATCCAAAAGGATGCCATGGACAATGTTTTCAACATGGACAGAACCCTGATGGAATTCAAGGACAAGGAAGAGCAAAGAATGAGACAACCTCATTTCCCAAAGAAGTAACTTTGTCAAAAGATGTTGTAAATACTTTAACAGAAATTAATTGAAACAATAAGTAATAAATTACCAATTTATCACTTATTGTACTCTGAATGTCCTTATAAATGAAATAAATAAGATTAAAATAATAATAATAATAAAGAAATATTATTATTATGGCGTAAAATTATTATATTATTAAATAAATATAATAATATAATTAATATTATATAAAATTATAATATTATAAATAATATATTAATATAAGATAATTAATATATTATAAAGCTCTTTATTATTGTTACCAACAAATAATAAAGGCGTGAAAAACTGTTTTTTATAAATAAAAAACAATTAATAACAATAATATTACCAATATTAAAGTTATATATTAATATAAATACTATTTATATTAATTTAAGAATTATTAAGAGTAATAATAAGAGAGAAATTATTATAATAAGATGAAATAACCTACTTTTAACACTTAGAATAATAATTTTGAGATATTTTACGCCAAAAGAATATAATACAACTTTTTCAAATTGTATTTACAATAAAAATAAAGAAAATTTACTAAATTTCTGGATTTTACGTGGAAATGAGTTTTTAGAGATAATTATGACAAAAACAATTAAAGAATTGATTTAATCACTTAAACGCAGTGATTAATAATAAGATAATCTTTGGTCTTCAAGAATATAAGAGTTTTATATATAAAGAATAAAGAAATTACCTTTTATTTAATTGATTTAATGTTTTTTATGCGTCTGAGGGGAAAATAGAGTAAAAAGAGCTCTATTTATAGCAAATACCTCCCTCCTAGAGCCCAACAGGCTTCTAGTAGACGTGTACTGATCATATCCACTGGAATTGATCAATATTTTAAGGTTTGAGGGTGATTACATCATGATCAAACCATATTACATCATTATTGCACCATTATTTAGAGTTATCACTATAACTCTAAGTGTGATGACATCAGAGGCTTGGCAGAACCCCAAATTTCGTGGATTTTATTAGTTTTAATCATAAAATAATAGTATTCACCAATTTTATCACTCTTAAGACTGTTAAACTTAATTTAAGGTTACAGTATGTGATCATAACAGCTCAATTTAAGCTCAAACTTTGATCTTCAATAACTTTTAAGATTTTCACGCTACAGTAATTCAGAGAGTGAATTCTGATAGCCTGACATAACCTCATTATGCTGCCAAGAGCATTTCATTACATCATCAAAACTCTAATTTTGATGATTTTTCTTGTAACTCATCTTTTCTGTCGAAATTCAATATTTTAAACTTCAAACCTTGATTTCAGGGGGTTGTACCCTGAATTTAATAATAAAAATTACATCTTTCCTCACGAATGAACTAGTAGAATCTAACTGTATACTTTTTTTTAAGTTTGGACCACTTTCACAACAAAGTGGTCAACAGCTCTGTTGATTTTTATCAATATTTCCTTATAAGTCTTAACCTTGTTTATAATTAGCAAAATAAAGTTCATATCTGTATTCCTACAGTAATTACATGGTAAATTTATTTTTGGTTCATCATTCTAGCATGTATATTTTAGAAGATATTAGCTATGATCCTTGAATATATGCGTTGACCAAAAAAGTGCATATATTCAGGATAATTCCTTAAGTATTGATTTTGAGAGTTAGCTTATTAATTGTTTTATGTGTAGAGTTTTGTGGGGAATCCACTGGTACAATTTATTTCACATGTTGTTTCATTAGTTTATGAGATAAATAAGGTTTTATGGTTTTTATAAGGTATTATACCTTATAATTCCTTAAATATTGACTTTACAGATATGCCATAAAAATGGTATATGTGTATTTTACCATGTGGAATCCAATGGTATAATTTATTTCACATGTTGGTTCATTGGTTTCTAACTTAAACCAATTTTTGTACCAATTTATGGTATTTTTTGTATATTCAAGTAATTATTTTTACTGTATAATTATTCTAATTAATTTTGATATAATTATACTAAAGGTATAATTATTTTTATTAATTTTGTGACCTTATTGGGTATGTGGTCATATCTCAAAGGCTCACACTCTCTATATTATCTTTCAATAAGCTCTTTGGAATAGTAGTGAGTGATTTATCTTTAATTCTTAAAGTTTTTCTCTAGTAATAGTTTTCTTCAAGAATTATCTTTATAATTATTCTTGGAAAAGATAATTATATATTGAAATAATTTTATTATTTTAATAAAAGAAGTTTTTATTATTAAATTCTTCTTGTAATTGATTCTTGTAGACAATTACTGCTCACTGTTATAATCACTAGTAGTGTATAACACGTGAAAGAAATAATTTTATAATTATTTAATTGTGGTTATAATAATTTTTGTTATTATATTTCATAAGAACAGACATAGTACTGTTGATTAATAGTAATATTATAATCAGTTTCATAGTCACATCTTACAGAATATCAACCCATTTATGGTTAAGAAATCAAGGAGTAAAAAATTTAAACAAAATTTTCTTTCAAAATAAAAAATTATTGTCACAAATTTATGAGTCTTATTGGAAATTTCATTTCAGGTTGTATCTTCTGTGAGTTTTTGAAGATTCAGTGTTTCAGATGAAATAATCAAAAATGGACTGTCAGTAAAGCTTGTAAGTTAAAACAGTAAGTCAGAATTACTTTTGGTTTTAGTGTTTAGTATATCCAGCTTCCCATTGGTTATGAAAATTTCAGAATCATTCATTAAGAATTGTATCTTCCAGGCATTTTTGAAGTTTTTACCTCATTTCTAAATAAAAAGTAAATAGTATAGTTACATTTATATCCCATGAGGCAAATTCATGGATACTAGCACAAAAAGGGTTTTAATTACTCTTTTTGGGCTTCTCAATCAAGAATCATTCAGAATGGAGATGTTTACTGGAGTCAGAATTGATCACAGCCTCCTTTTCATGTCAAATTAGCTGCTTATTTGCTATTTTCATGATTTAATGAGATTCTAACTTGGTAAACAGGCTCCCAAACTATTTTCATGAACTAATTGGGCCCAGATAAGCCATTAATCCAATATTTAGAGCTGGCCACACCTCAAAGGCCTCAGAAGTTGAATACCCTGGCTCTTTGATGTGCTTTTTCCCTCTTTGTTATTTTCATGTTAAAACTAGTAATTCAGGCTTAAAGACAAATATCAACTATGGGTGTATCACGGCTGTATGTAAAAATTAATCAGTTTTAAGTTACAAAAGCCCACATAACACTCTTCTTAGTGTACATGTAACATGAGATTTCTCACATCCTGATTATTTTGGCATGAAATTGAAAAAAAACCACAACTATTTTATATGGCATTGATTATGTTGTGTTAAAGTATTTTCCGTATTACCATCTAATAGATTTAATTGTAGCTTATTCACCATATGGAGTTACCCTAGGTGACTTTTATGCTGACTCCAAATCTGGCCTCAAATGAATGGATTTACTCACAACAAAAACATTATTCATCTTTTCTTAAAAAAAATCTGATCAACCTTGGATAAATGAATGACTTATGCATTATGCATATCTAAAATAGTCCTTGCATATGAATTGTAGCTTATTTGGGTATTTGAAGTGAACTTCAAGGCTCACATTCCCTCCCATCAAAAGATGGAATGTTACTAGAACTTTATTAGTGACTTTAGAATTAAAAATCCCCAAAATGGGGCTAATTTCCATTCTAGAACCTCTTTATATGACCAAGATAAAGGAATTCAAGTACATTTATAGGAATATCCAGGCTTGTGGCTTTCCTTTATGACGAAATATCCTCAAATGTTTATTTGAGTTGGTTATGTCTAATTTTTCCAGGAATTCATCTTCCTGTATTGTGTTTCTCTCTCTGAGAAGATATTCTCTTTGATTTTCAACCACAAGTTTCCTTTTTTGAATTAATTTCTTTATCTTTTTCCTTCCATTCTGTTTTACTTTTGGTAATTTTAAAGGAGTGGGGTTCCTTAAAGGAAACAATTCTTTATCAGCTTGATAACAATTTTCAATCAGGCTAACTAGAGACGTGGGGTTTTTTATTTCTAAGTTGCCCCTTAATTACAATTGAAATTCATTAGTTTCATGTAAGTAAACAATAAGAAAGGTCCTAAATCACAAGATTTAAGTTTTTTATGGACCATCAATACTAGTAAAGTTTAACATTGAAACCAGAGATAAGTCGCCTACTTTGAAGTCTGGTACTTTATGACTCTTGTCTCACCTCTATTTTTCATTTTCAAAAGCATCATAGATACTTGCTTTTGCATGGTATCTCACTTTATAAACAATTAGCTTAAAACTGAAAGCTATAGTGTGAATGTGTCAGCTGGAGTCTATTTTGAAGCAGTAATTAGGCTATTTACAACTAGAACTATGACTGCGACACGTGGAAATAATTTTAAAATAAGAGTTTGCATTTAATATGAAGGTTTATAATATAATAAAAGGGTTCTACTATTGAAGAATAGTGGTGGTGAGCGCTATTGAGAACCCTGGGTGCAGTCTTACCCGTTGGATGAGTATAATAAGAGCTACAATAATTAAAATTATAATTATACCCTGATTATTACCCAAGAGTAAAACTGTTTTTGACAGTTTAGTACGTAGGATATTGAAGAGCAGGATGAGCAAACAATTCTGGCTGTGAAAAGCCTCCCTTTTATCCTGAAATGGGGTGGAAAGGGTGCTAGACCTTTCCACCTAGAGGAAGTGAAGATTTTTTGACTCACTAGTACTGGCTTGTGGTTTGCAAAAAGCCTGTATAACCTGGATTGGGCTCAGATGTGGTTTTGAAACCACATCTGGGCAGTTTTACCAATACAAGGTGAAAAGTTTCATCTGGGGACCTCATAGCCTGATTCTGACATGTATGACGCGTAGAATGCTGTACAGAGGTTGTATGGGAGCCAGTATTGGTTGACAACTGAGGTATTGAAGTAAAAACAAGCTCCTTTGTCTATTTGGCACCTCATATTCATGGTTATGGGATATTATCCCATGGTAAAGCTGTATTGGTAAGACTGTGGGATTTTGACCTTGAAACAGCTATAACTTTGTCAGTTTTTGAGATATCAACCTTGAAACTGAAGCGGTGTGTAGCCCTGTATGTGTTCTACACAATGGTACCTTGTTTGATATGTTATCCTTAAATATGGCAAAGTTATGCCATGTACAAGATTTTTGTACATATGCATGGTTTAGGCAAAAAGCTGTATTGAGCTTGTTTGCCCCATAACTTCTGCTATAGTTGAGATATGGGGAAATGGATGGCACCATAAGATAGCCCTGATTGTGCTCTTTCCAAAAATACCCCACTTTAAGTATCTCACACTAAAACTGTGGAAGTTAGATGGGAGGTGAATGTTTTGTTCACCCTTATTTGGCCTGAAATTGACCATAACTCCAGTAATATTGGTGCTAGCTCAGTTTGGCTGGTACCATTGGATAGCCCTGGCTTAGCGCTTCATTTTTAATACCAATCTGATTGGGTTAAGCCTTTTCTTCTGTATTTTAGATGAGAGGTGAAAATTAAGGTTTATGCTCAGGAACAACTTTGAGCAGGAATAACTTTGTTATTCTTTGTCCTAGGGTGATGGGACTTATATTTTAAGAAAGAGGTTAGTTTCCTCTTTCTTATGATACCTTTCGAGCTGGTTTGGCCCAGCTCCATGTTTTTGGTGGTATATTGGCTATACCATTGGTTTATGGTATTTTGGCTGTCATGGTTGTGCTCTGGTTTTCAGTCACAGGCTGACAGAAAGTCAAGCAAGTCTTTCCTCAGTGTATCCTCTTGTCACAACCATGTCAATTAACCTCCTTGGATCTCCATATGGCATATCAAGCCACAGTCCTTTTATGGCCAATTGGCCATATCCATCACCAGTGGCCAATATGGCCACTTCATCATCTTATGGACCATTTATGGCCATTTGTCTTTTGGGGCCTTCATAGCCCTTCACCTCAATCCAGAAGCCATAGCGGCAATTTATGCCCAATTGGGTATTTCTGGTCATTTCCCTCAAAACCAGGGGAAATGGCCCAAATGGAATTTTTGGCCATTTGGGCTCATAATGTGCATTTGCCCTATTTGTGCACTTTGACGCAATGTGTACAAAAGACACTTTCCCGCCCTTTGGGCCAGTTTTTGGCTCAGAAACCAAAAGTGGCTAAAACCCCAAAGGACCCAGAAACACCTTTCCAAGCTCTGAAGCCATCACCTCCATCGTTTTTCCCTCTGTCTTTCCATCTCAAGACCTTTGGATGTACTATTCTTTCCAATGAACCAATATGCCATAAATGATGTTATATATCATTATGCATCATTTTTCAACAGAAATTCAATGGTGGCAATATCAAATGGTCATTTCAATATTCCAACATATCATCACATCATCAAGGCACCCAATTATTCAGAGAACTCATCAAGGCTCAAGAGCAAGTGTTTCAGCGTCAAAGACCAATCACGCCATCAAGGCATCATTGGATACGTTCATTCACAGTATTCCTCTAAGGCATTACTGTTCAACCATTCTCAAGGGATTCAAGAGGCAGTTAATTCATTCATTTGTCAAGTTTCAAAGCTCCGCTCAATCCATCTTGACAACCACCTTAATTTCAATACAGTCTGGATCCATCAAGAACTGTATTTCATTTTAAAGTATGGGAAATTCATTCAACCCATTTCAATTTCAATATTAGCCAGCTGTATCAATTCCCAAAACAATCAATAGAGCGTCAAGGATAAATACAAATCAGTTTTCAGCCTGAAGAACTCAAGCTCCCAGCTTTTCACTCTGGGGGGTTTTTCCCCAGTTAATTAATATATTTTGATTTTATTTTATCTTTATTTTCTTTTAATTATTTTAAGAAAATACTGAAATAATCAAGTAAGTCATTTAGCACCTTTTCTCTTGTTCTTTCTTTTCCTGTCAATGGATAGTTGGTGGTCATATCATTACTGATTCCATTTTTCATTTTGGAAGGTTGAAACAGTGATTAAGGACTTACTGGGTTAGCTCTTTGGCCATTTGGTCTCTCTTTCCTGTGATTGCATCTCATCTTTGTACTGGGACATTTCTTAGGGGAATTGAATTCTTTATTTAATTTTCTTTATTCTTCCGAGTCTTCCAAGTGAGTTCCCTGATTGCGGAGTGCCAGGCCACTCTTGCTTTTCTGTCCAAGAGCCCCTGTGACACCTCTGAAAGTCTTGGAATACATCCTTTGTCTAACAGAGCAGAAGTTTGACCTGTGTAATAATGACAAGATTTCTTCTATTCCAATTCTAATGTGTCACAACCACAAAGAATGACCCTCCTCCATTGGTGTTGCGGCATTTCCAACCTGGGAACAATTGCCCACACCATATCATTATGGACAATTTGGACCCTTTTGGGGCTCTATGGCATTTTTGGCCATACCACTATTCCCTGGCCTTTTATGGCCTCAGGCCATATCCTGCCATCATTGGCATTCCTGGCCACTTTCCTTACCCTAAACCCCCAGGCCTATATCTTTGATTTGGGCCCCTTAGCCATCATCATGGTTCCTGGGCCACCCATTTCCATTAGGGGGTCCATGTAAGATGTGACTATGAAACTGATGATAATATTACTATTAATCAACAGTACTATGTCTGTTCTTATGAAATATAATAATATAATATTATTATAACCACAATTAAATAATTATAAAATTATTTCTTTCACGTGTTATACACTAATAGTGATTATAACAGTGAGCAGTAACTGTCTACAAGAATCAATTACAAGAAGAATTTAATAATAAAAACTTCTTTTATTAAAATAATAAAATTATTTTAATATATAATTATCTTTTGCAAGAATAATTATAAAGATAATTCTTGAAGAAAACTATTACTAGAGAAAAACTTTAAGAATTAAAGATAAATCACTCACTACTATTCCAAAGAGCTTATTGAAAGATAATATAGAGAGATTTGACGTAGAATTGTGGATTTAAGGGATCAAAATGAATTTATAAGAAGTTTACAACAATATATAGTTGGATTCTATAATTTCACGTCTTTCTGATTGATTCTGAAAGAATTAAAACACTTAAGAATAGCTGTAACTAATACTTACTTGTTGGTAACAATGATATAAAATGATAATAAGATGATTTGGAAAAAACAGCAAGAGGAGGCCTCTTTCAAGTCAACAACAGCTCACAGAGGCGTGCCATGGAGCAAACTGAAAAACCCGTGAGTGAGAAAACAATAAACCTTTTTGGTTTATTGATTGCATCATTATTTGTCACGTAACTTTATCATAATTACTTATTTGATGCTTTTATGTGACTACCAACCCCATTATGGTTAAGAATAAAAGGAGTAACATCTGCAAATCTTCTTTTATTCCAAAATTATCATTGATTTCTCAAAGTTATAAATGTTATTGCCAATTTCATCACAGGTTGTAATTACTGTGAATTTTTGAAGATTCAGTGTTTCACGTAGAATGGTCAAAAATGGACTGTATGTAAAACATTTAATTTTACTAGTAAAACCATAATTATTTTTGGTTGTACCATAGATAATACAGTTCTCTATTAGTCCTGAAAGTTTCAGAAATATTCATTAAGAAGTGTATTTTTAATGAATTTTTGAAGTTTTTACCTCATTTCTACGTAGAATTGCAAATAGCAGTATTTTGCTGGTTGCTATGAGGTAAATAAATGAATATGGATCCCAAAAGGGTTTTAATTACTCTTTTAGGGTCTAGTAATGGAAAGTCATCAAGAATTGATGTGGTTACAGGAGTCTAAGTAGCTCATTACCTCCTTGGCACGTCAAAATAGCAGGTTATTTGCTATTTTCTTATGATTACAGTAGGTGTAACTTGGTAACCAAGTTCCGAAAGAGTTTTAGTTTACCATTTGGGCCAAGATGAGCCATGGATCCATGCTCTGGAGCTATCCATGCCTCTGAGGCCTCAGAAGTTGGGTACCCTGGCTCTCTTTGATGTCTTTTGTCCCCCTTGCCTATTTTTCACGTCAAAATAGAAAATTAAGCTTAAAGTGAGATATCCACTATGGGTGTCCAAAAGTCCATGTAAGAATACTATGATATTAAGTGCTCAAAACATGCATAACACTATTCTTAGTGTATTTGTAACATGGGATTTCTCACTTTCCCATTATTTTGGCGTGAAATTAAGAAAAACAAAAATTTTCACGGATCTTTTATGTGGTACTGATGATGTGGTATTGGAGTATTTTCCATTTTACCACCTCAAAGAGTTAATTTGAGCTTATTCACTCTATGGAGCTACCCTAGGTGAATTTTTGTGTAGAATCCAAATCTGGCCTTAAATCCATGGATTTACTTACTCAATAAAAAGTTATTCATCTTTTCTGAAATCAAAAATGATGAATTTTGGATATATGCATGACTTATGAGTTATGCATAATTCAAAATTTGTTTTTGAAATAATTGTGGCCTATTTGGGTATGTAAAATATACCTCAAGGCTCACATTCCCTCCCACCAAAAAATAAAATTGTACTACAATTTTATCAAATGATAGAATAATAAAAGCCCCAAAGGGGGTAATGTCCACTGTCCAACCTCTTCACACTACTCAGATCAAGTAATTTAAAGCACATTTTATAGACATATTCAGGCTTGTGGCCTTCTTTAATGTCTAAATCTTCTCAGGAGTTTATCTGATTCAGGCATATCTGATTCTGCCAGCCATTCATCTTCATGTACTGGATTTCTATATCTGACAAGATATTTTCTCTGATTTTTACCCCTAAGTCTCCTTTCTTTAATGACTTTATTTATCTTTTTGTCTTCATTCTGTTCCACTGGTGGTACAGTCAAAGGAGTTGGGTTCCTTAAAGGAAACAATTCTGTATCAGCTGGTTGATAAGGTTTTACCAAGCTGACTGGAAAAGTGGGATGTTTATTTTCAAATTCACCACTCAATTCCACTTGAACTGCATTGGTTCCATGTAAGGCAACAATAACAAAAGGTCCTACATAAGAATCTTTAAGTTTCTTTGGGCCTTTGATATTATTAAAATTCAAGGTTGAAACTAGAACTAAGTCCCCTACTTTGAAGTCTGGTACTTTGTGACTCTTGTCCCACTTCTGTTTAGCATAATCAAAAGCATCATTCAAACTTTGCTTTGCATGATGTTTTACTTTATCAAGCATTAATTTGAAGCTGGAAGCTGTAGGATGAATGTCAATCAAGTCTTTCCTCAGTGTGTCTGCTGGGAGTCTTGGATTCCATCCTTTTTCTAACATAGCAGGAGTTTGTCCTGTGGAAGAATGGACTGATGTCTTATATGCCAATTCTAGTGCAGGTATCAGAGTGCACCAGTAATGGGTAAAGCCATCTGAGTCTTTGAATTATAACCCATAAGCACAAAATCTGCTGATCATGTCTTCTAAAGTTTGAATCATCCTCTCTGCTAGCCCATCTGTTTGAGGGTGATATGCTGTAGAGAATGATAACTTAGTCCCAAACAATCTATGCAGATTGGTCCAAAGTGCAGATGTGAATTTGGGATCTCTGTCACTTATGATATTCTTAAATAATCCTGTATGAGAAATAAATCTATTCCATAAAAGAAGAGCTGTATCAATAGCAGTGTCATCTTTATGACATGGTAAGAATATGGGAGTTTTGCTATATCTGTCTACAATGACTAAACAAGCATTATAACTTTTGTCACTACTTGGAGGAAGTGCTGTGACCCAATCCATGTGAACAACTTCCCAAGGGGATTTTGGTTCTTGAATATGGATCATAAGACCAAATTTCTTTCCTGTACTCCTGTTTGCTTTCTGGCATCTATCACAGGTATGGCAGTATTCAACGGTTTCTTTTCTCCAAGATGGCCACCATGCATAGTTCTTCACTTTTTCAAGTGTTCTGTCTTCTGACAGGTGTCCAGAGTAAATGCTATCATGGCATTCATGAAGAATGGTATTGATAAGCAATCTACTACACAGTGTCATTACACAAGAATGTTTTGTTCTATGGTAAATGATTCCATCAAACAAGTGAAATCTTCCTTCAGAATAGGAATTTTTCCAAACTTCATCTAGTGCATTGACCAAAGATGTATCTTTGCAGTCTTTATCTAATAAAGAAGTCAAGATATGGCAATTCTTGTCTTGCTTATAAGATTCTCTGACTTCTTCAAAGAATTCAGTCCCAACATCAGTTATGTTAATGCCCTCAATTGGAATCTGTGGTTCTGCTTCCAAATGTACATAAGCTGGGTTATCAGGAGTGTTGGCTAATGCCCACCTACTAAGTCCATCAGAATTCTTGTGAATTTTTCCTGCTTTATGAACTATAGTCATGTTTACTCTATATTCTTGAATGGCTATTTGCCATCTCAACATATGTCTGTTGGGAGTTTTCATGTTAAGAAGTGATTTCACGGCATTATAGTCAGTCATCACCTCAAAAACACTGCCATCAAGATAATAGTGTAATTTCTCAAGTGCCCATACCAAACATAAGCACTCCATTTGGCTTGCACCATATCTGGCTTCAGTTGGTTTAATCTGCCTTAAGATGTAGCAAACTGGTCCTTCTGTAGGTTTGTCATCAACAATTTGGACTTGATGTAGGGCTGCCCCTAATCCATCTCCACATGCATCAATTTACAATTTTAAAGGAATATTCCAGTCAGGAATGAGTAGTAAAGGTGCTTCTGTAAGAGCTTTCCTTATCTTCTCATAAGCTTCAATTCTCTCCTGTGTCATCTCAAATACAGTCTGTTGATCACAGATTCTATAAAGTGACTTGGCTATAATTGCAAAGTCTTTCAAGTGTTGCCTATAGTAACTGGCAAACCCAAGAAAAGACATCATTTCTTTTTTATTCTGGGGTAATGGTTTAAGTAACACTGCTGCTACTTTGTTTTTGTTAATACCCAAGCTTAAAACAGAAACAATATGTCCTAATGCTTTGAGTTCTTCAAAGCCAAAATTGCATTTCTTAAGTGAAATTTACATATTCACTTCTGCAACTTTGTGAAGTACTCTTGCAAGTCTTTCAAGGTGCAAAGACCATGACTCAGAACATATGATAATATCATCAATATAAATGATAAGCAATCCTTCAGGCAATTCTGTGGGAACGATTGTGTTCATCATTATTTGATAATGGGATGGAGCATTTTTAATGCCAAATGGCATTCTAAGATACTCATAAATACCACAGTGAGTGATAATTCTAAGTAATTTCCTAGCTTTAGGTGTCAAAACATTTTGATGAAAACCTTTCAATGCATCCATTGATGTTATATACTTGGCTTTAGACAATTGAGTCAAGGTTTCTTGGATCCTAGGGATTGGATACCTATCTGGAACTGTGTAGGTATTTAATGCCCTGAAATCTCCAACCATTCTTGATTTATCATTATGCCAAGCAATAATAACAGGTGTTGTCACTTCAACTTCCTCATTATGGCCTACTTTCCTTAGTACACCAAGTTGGATTAACTCTTGGATATGTTTCTCCAAGGCCTCTCTAGCTCTGGGACTGGCTGGATAAGCTGGTCTTCTAAGTACTTGAGGATATGGTCTATCAATATTAAGAGTCATATCAATTTCATGTCCCCTTATAGCACCTAATGGTTCATTATCAGATGCAAATGCATTATTGTATGTGTATAACACATCAATAAGTTCACTCCTCATCTTTAGTGACAATGATGGAGTAATCTGTGCTTCAACAAGTTGATCAGACACAAATTCCTCTTTGTAAGTATCTTTGACAGAAGATACCACAGATATTTGTTTTGGCAAATTGGAAAAAGCAAATTTTTGTCTCTTGTTATCTCCGATTGTAAAATATCTGTCTTTATGGTTATTGATATCAATACCATAAATATTCAAGTAGTCATTACCAAGAATGATGTGCTGATATGTGCAATTATCCATTACCACAATCTCAGTTTTCATTCTCAAACTTCCTGCAGGATGTGGGAACACAATATTAGTGTCTAATATGCCTAATGGGTACATATTGTTACTAGCACTACTAAATTGTACACCTTCTATTGGTAATAGATGGTTTTTCCATTCTGGAAGTATAATTTGGAGATAATCTTTGCCCACACAAGTGCAGAAAGCCCCTGTCTCCAAATTTACTTTGGCTTCAATATCACTCATCAGAACTGATGTGATACAGGATGCCCCAGAAGTATAACCTTTTCCTCTAGCAGGTTTTGTTTTACACATTCTGGAATCTTGGATATTGATCAGGTTGCAGCAATCCTCACTGTACTGTGGCAAGTGGGTATGGACTTCTGTGACCTCAAAGAAAGCTGAAATGTTTTCAATGGGATAGTCCTCCACGGGTGTATCTTCAGAGACTGCAGAATCTTGATCAGACTCTTCTTTCTCTTCAGTACACTGAATTTCTTCAAAGACTTGGACTTCATTTATTTTTGTCTTCTTAGGACAAGTGTTGGCTAAATGTGAAGTACTTCCACATTTATGACACTTGAAGACAGGTCTTTTTGGTCTTCTGTCCTCTCTAGGAATCTTTGAGACCATTTTTGACTCTATTGGGTTCTTAATCCAAGTCTTACCAATTCTTGTTCTGGTAATGATATCTTCCATAGCATTAATTTAGTCCTCTGTTGAACAGGGTTCTAAACATCTGCTTTTGATAGCATGTTCCAGTTCTCCTCCACACTTCCTTAATATCTTCATATTAATCATAGTGTCAGACATATCTGGGTGTAAAGCAGATAATCTGTCTTTTTGTTTGAGGAACCAAGTAAGTGGTTTATCTTTTTCTGAGTTAAAATTGACACTTTCAAAAGCATTTTCCACTTTAAACCTCCAAGAATTGTTGGCCCATTTGGTAATCACTTCAGATTTCCACCAAGACCAGTCATGTTTACCATGATCAATCGTCATTTTGTAATACCATTTCTTTGCAGTTCTGGTAAACAAACATTGTAGTTTCCCCACTATGATTTCATCAGGTATATTGAAGTCCTCTTGTAATATATCAATAGTCCTGATGAATTCAACATGGTTGTATTCTCCTTCACCAGAGAATGTTGGCCATTCGTCTATTTTGGGAATATCTCTTCTAGAGTAGGTATTTTCTCCTAAGAATGGGGTCAAACTTTCTTTCACAGAAAGTTTTTCTTCAGTTGAAGGTGTAGAATGTCTGGGCATATGTGGTTCATGATTCTTATGAATTTGTTCCACACTTGCAATTATTTCATTCTTCAGCTTCTGCCTTTCACTGTCACTTTTTGCTAAATGTATAGCAAATTGATTGGTATTCTCACATATTTGTAAGAAATGGTCTTCAAGAGTTTTAATTCTATCATTCATTTTAAGAATGGAAAGATCTTCAATGTCATTATTCTGAGCTTGACATTTGTTCTCAATTCTTTCACAAGTATTGCCAATTGACTCAAGGGTGGCAGTTGTCAATTGATGCCATTCAGAAAGTTTCTTGTCATTTTTCTTTAACTCAATTAAGTCTGATGTAATTTGCTTTAACTTTGAATCAAGTTTTCCAATTTCTACATTACTTCTTCTTTGTACATCAGTTATTTGCATGGAAAAGTCCTGTTCATCCTTTCCTGCTCCTTGGCTGTGAATTCCATGAGAGTTCTGGCCATATTGAACACACTGTCCACAGCTGAAGGCTCCAATTTGGGGATCCTGTACCCCTGTGGGTAAGGTCTGTGCCAATTGGCTTTGCCTTTGCCCTTTCCTTGATGGTTCTTGGGACCTCTCTGCTTCTTCTGAGGTCCTTTGGGCTTGTCTTTGGACATGTCTGGAGCTGGTTTGGAGCTGGTAGATGCCACTGGGGCTTCTGTCTCCAAAGCTGGAGTCATTTCCAACTCTTTCTTCTGGGCTATGGATAAAAGACTTTGGTTCTTCAACCAATTCTTTATCTTTTTGACCTTGTCTTTGCAAGACAGGGGGCTCCAACCTCCTAAGAGTTGTATGGTCTTCTCCTGACCCAGAAAGCTCTTGATGTGTAAGTAGGAGTTCATGGCCGCCTGCCAAAGGCTTGGGCAGATTTCCCACTCCTCCTCTTTGGATGCTCTGAACCAATTTCTGTATTGGCTCTGATATATTTCTATTGCTGCCACTTGAAAACGGTTCAGCCCTGTAAATATTGTCATAAATTAGTTCAGGCTCCAAATTCACGTCATAATCTGTTGGTACAGACCTTGGGGAATGGGGGGCAACTCTGGCATCCTCCAAATGTGTCTTTCTTGAGGAAGATTTGGCACTTCTGGATTTGGTCTTGCCTCTTCCTTGTCTACATCCATCTGGTTGGACTGAATAGTTGCTTCCATTTCTGGTATGCACCATTTTCACGTCAATTTAAGGACAAAAGGTGAAAATATAAGATAAAATACACACCTTTTGGTGGTAATTTAGCTTTTTCTGAGTTGAATAAGGTGCCTCTCTTAGCAATTTGCACCTCAATACTGTCTTCAGATTCTGCTTCTGAAGATTCTGGAATAGTGATATATCTCTTACTGAGTCTGTTGCCAGCTGCACAGTATTTGATTAAAGACACTAGAAAAAATTATAAAGAGAAAAAAAAAAATTATTTTTTATGCTTTTTATAATATTTTTCAAAGATTTTTTATAAGTTTTAAAATTTTTTAATAATAAAAAAATTATTATTTTTAAAGAAATAAAAATTAAAATTTAAGATTTTGAATGAAAATTAATTCAGAGTAACTCAAAGAATAATTTTATAAGTTTTTGGATGTGAAAAAGCCACGTGTAAAAACAGTATAAAATTAAACCAAATTACTCAATGAAAAAGATTTTAAGACAATTTCAAAAATAAAAATTATTTTAACTTTAAAATGAAAGAAAAAATTATTAAATCAATATATTTTAGAGCTTAAAAATATATTAATTATTTGCAAAAAGGTTCAAAAACACGCCAAAACCTCCAAATATGAGATATTGGTAGGTATGGTAGTTTAAAATGAAGTCTAGAATATGATTAAAGCCAAGTCTATGGTTAAAATCATGGCCAGGCCCCCAAATGTATGATGTGACTATGAAACTGATGATAATATTACTATTAATCAACAGTACTATGTCTGTTCTTATGAAATATAATAATATAATATTATTATAACCACAATTAAATAATTATAAAATTATTTCTTTCACGTGTTATACACTACTAGTGAACATAACAGTGAGCAGTAATTGTCTACAAGAATCAATTACAAGAAGAATTCAATAATAAAAACTTCTTTTATTAAAATAATAAAATTATTTTAATATATAATTATCTTTTGCAAGAATAATTATAAAGATAATTCTTGAAGAAAACTATTACTAGAGAAAAACTTTAAGAATTAAAGATAAATCACTCACTACTATTCCAAAGAGCTTATTGAAAGATAATATAGAGAGATTTGACGTAGAATTGTGGATTTAAGGGATCAAAATGAATTTATAAGATGTTTTCAACAATATATAGTTGGATTCTATAATTTCACGTATTTCTGATTGATTCTGAAAGAATTAAAACACTTAAGAATAGCTGTAACTAATACTTACTTGTTGGTAACAATGATATAACATGATAATAAGATGATTTGGAAAAAACAGCAAGAGGAGGCCTCTTTTAAGTCAACAACAGCTCACAGAGGCGTGCCATGGAGCAAACCAAAAAACCAGTGAGTGTGAAAAAAATAAACCTTTTTGGATTATTGATTACATCATCTGTTGTCATGTAAGATTATCATAATTACTTAGTTGATGCTTTTACGTGACTACCAACCCCAAAATGGTTAAGAATAAAAGGAGTAACATCTGTAAATCTTCTTTTATTCCAAAATAATCATTGATTTCTCAAAGTTATAAATGTTATTGCCAATTTCATCACAGGTTGTAATTACTGTGAATTTTTGAAGATTCAGTGTTTCACGTAGAATGGTCAAAAATGGACTGTACATAAAACGTTTAATTTTACTAGTAAAACCATAATTATTTTTGGTTGTACCTTAGATAATACAGTTCTCTATTAGTCCTGAAAGTTTCAGAAAGATTCATTAAGAATTGTATTTTTAATGAATTTTTGAAGGTTTTACCTCATTTCTACATAGAATTGCAAATAGCAGTATTTTGCTGGTTGCTATGAGGTAAATCAATGAATATGGATCCCAAAAGGGTTTTAATTACTCTTTTAGGGTCTAGTCATGTAAAGCCATCAAGAATTGACGTGGTTACAGGAGTCTAAGTAGCTCATTACCTCCTTGGCACGTCAAAATAGCAGGTTATTTGCTATTTTCTTATGATTACAGTAGGTGTAACTTGGTAACCAAGTTCCCAAAGAGTTTTAGTTTACCAATTGGGCCAAGATGAGCCATGGATCCATGCTCTGGAGCTATCCACGCCTCTGATGCCTCAGAAGTTGGGTACCCTGGCTCTCTTTGATGTCTTTTGTCCCCCTTGCCTATTTTTCACGTCAAAATAGAAAATTAAGCTTAAAGTGAGATATCCACAATGGGTGTAACAAAAGTCCATGTAAGAATACTATGATATTAAGTGCTCAAAACATGCATAACACTATTCTTAGTGTATATGTAACATGGTATTTCTCACTTTCCCATTATTTTGGCGTGAAATTAAGAAAAACGAAAATTTTCATGGATTTTTTGTGTGGTACTGATGATGTGGTATTGGAGTATTTTCCATTTTACCACCTCAAAGAGTTAATTTGAGCTTATTCACTCTATGGAGCTACCCTAGGTGAATGTTTGTGTGGAATCCAAATCTGGCCTTAAATCCATGGATTTACTTACTCAATAAAAAGGTATTCATCTTTTCTGAAATCAAAAATGATGAATTTTGCATATATGCATGACTTATGAGTTTTGCATAATTCACAATTTGTTTTTAAGAGAATTGTGGCCTGTTTGGGTATGTAAAATATACCTCAAGGCTCACAGTCCAGGGCCTAAATGGCCTTTTTGGGCCATTTAGTCCCCCTACGGCTTCTACAGTCCATGGTCTGTATGCCGCAGTCCGTGGGCCATTTAGGCCCCTTTTGGCTTAATCCGATGAGGCCAAAAGGGTCCAAAGGGGGCGGCCCATCAGCCCCCAAGGCCAGGTGGGTCCCAAACCACAATTGGGCCCACCTGAGCCAGATTTGGCCCCAAATCTCATCAAACCCAAAATGGCCATAAATCACCATAGGACCCTTTTTGGCCCACAATCATCACAGACCACCTTTCAGCCCAAGGCCTCTGGTAACCACCAGAGGCCAGCAGATCAGCTCAGTTCAATTTTTCCCCTCACCTTAAGGGGAATTCTTTCACTCATCCATGCACCCTGTACTCAAGGTTGCAGGAGTGGTCAGTATATGGTATTACATACCATTATGTATCATTTTTGCTCAGCAATTCAATGGTGACGTCTTCAGGACCAAATTCCATCTCTCCAAACCAAGGTCCCAAAATACAACCCCCATTTCAAAGGAGGTTTTCTTAAATCATCAGTCTGGCAATCCATGGTGGCAATCAGAATACCATTCAAAGATCCCAATCACCTGGCCCTGCAGGAGTTGGGCTGGAAATTTCATTCAGGATTATTCCAAAGGCATTCTCAGAGGCTATACAGTCTTTAAATCAGTTGTAAAGGCATCAAGTATTTCAATACTCCTTGGACAACTCAATTGGTCCATACAGGTGTCGATCAATCAACCTGTATGTACTTGGCCCAATTGGGCCAATTCATATTCACTGTGGGAATTCATTCACACAGTTCAATTTTCAGGATGGCCAGCTCTGTAGTGACCCAATTCAGACAATACAGCCAGTGAATCACCTTCCAGGATCAGTCTTTCAACTTTTCACATATACTGGCCACCTTTCAGCACCTGGGGACTTTTTCCCCAGTTAATCAATATGTTGGATTTATTATTATATTTATTTTCTTTTACTTTATTAAAGCTAATACTGACAATCTTAAGTCAGTCATTCAGCACCTTTTCTCTTTTCTTCCTTGCCTGTCTGTAAGGTTTGTCTATGAAACTCTTGATAATAGTAACAATATCAAGAGTACTATGACTGTCCTCAGTAGAAAAATATAATATAATAAAATATTATAGCCACAAATTTAAATATAATTATTAAAAATAATTATATAAAAAATAACTTTAATTATTATTATAAAAATATAATAATAAAAAAAAAATAAAAATTATAATAAATTATAATTATTCTATTATTGTTCTAGTCACTGACAGTTATAACAATAAGAAGTGTAAAGCTCTTAATGAGACGATTACATGTGGAAATTAAGAATATTAACCACTTATAAATAATATGAATATTATTTATAAAAAGAATTAAACACACACTGTGCAGAAAAAATTCTTATAGAATAAAAATTCTATATAAAAAAACTAATACTAGATAAAAAAGATATAGAACTTTTAGAGAAAACTTACTTATAATATTTATTTAATATAACAAGTCAAACAACAATAGTTATTATATTAAATAATAATTATAAGTTAAAAACACGCCAAAAATCCACAAATTAAAGATAAAAAAACTTTTTATAATAAAACTTATAATTAAAGAGTTTTTAAGAGGAATTTGTGGATTTTAAAAGATATTTAAAATGATAATTTTATATAATAAAATTTATTATAGATGATTACAACAAATAATCTGAATTCTATGACTTCAATTCTTTAATTTAATAAATGAAGAATAAAAGTAACTTAAGAATTACTTTTAATAATAAGATTTTTTATTTAATAAAACTTTACCTGTTTAAATTTCTAATATGATTGGATTAATAATGAATGATGGACAAAAACAGTGATGAAAAGACTCTTTTTATGTCTTCAGAGCAGCTCACATGATTCATAATGAATATAGAGGGCGTGCTCAGGTCAAAACTGAAAAACCATGCTTAAAAATAAAGTTCTTAACTTAAGGTAACTTATTTTTAATTCCAATTTAAAGTTACCAGTGTTATTCTTAACTCCATGTAACTTTAATCCTCATTTAAACTAATTATTTTAAGTTTTGAATATATATAAACTTATTTATATTAAAGTTCATCACATGAACAACTTAAAAATAGAGTTTCAAGCAGAAATCTCTTAAAATCAATTTTTAATTAAATTTTAAAGAAATCATAATTTTCTTTGAGCTTAATTAAAAGAGTAAATTTCCAGGCTAATTATCTTGGAAATTTATTTATAAAATATACTTAAAATTTAATTTATATGTAGATAATATTAAGTTGTAAGCTGTGTGAAATTTTCAAGCAAATCCATTAAGATATGGATTTTCAATCAATTTTTGAAGTTATTGCTATTTTTTCACGTAAAATAGCAATACACATCAAACCTTAAGTTTTGATAAGGTTTTAATGCTTGAAACTTTAAAGTTTTAAGATTATTTAAGCTTTGAAAGTTCTTAAAACCTTGATTTCAAGCCTGCATATTGGGATTTACCCTTTGGCAGCTTGAAATTCCTGTCCAATTTGGGATAAAACCAGTTTAAACCTTAAGGTTGGATCAAAGTCTAATCTTAAAGTTTAATTAAGGTTGGAAATCCTCCAAGACAGGTGGAAAACCTTAATTGAATCCTTGCAGATCCAAAAAGTTGGGTACCCCAGCTCTATTTGGTCATTTTCCTTTGTCCCACCTTTCTGCATGGATTTTGCCCTTTTATTTATTTAAAGCCATACTATGGCCTTAAACCCTTTTAAATTGAGCTCACGCAGGATTTACATTCTGTATGGCAAATCCTTAGCCAATTCAGTAAATATACACCACACCTCAATTTCAACTAAAATTTTGGTAAGTTTGCATAAACCTTATGCAACTTTAAATTTAAGCTTAATTAAGCTTAAATTTCACAATTTTAAAAAAATGTTAAAAAAGTTACATTAGTACTGTGAGATTCTTAAATCTACCAATAACATAAAAAATAAGTGTTTTTGGGTATAACACCCTATGGGTGTACCCTAGGTTATTTTTGGTGTAGAATCCAAAAATGACATAATATTTATAACTTTGTTTATCCAAAAAACATTATACTTATTTATTATTATTTTTTATTTGAATTTCAACTAAAAAGTCTGTTTAAGACAAATTTAACTGTTTATAAAATCATTTGTGGCCTTATAGGTCTGTCATACATACCTCACAGGCTCACATTCCCTACCACCAAAAAAAATTGTACCACAATTTTTCTTATGTAGTATACCCCCAAGGTATTTGGGGGGGGTATAATCCACTGTCCAACCTCTCTACTTCTACTTTTAAGTATATAAAGCACACAATTCAAACTTGTTATTGAGCAACTGGTCTTCTCTCATATCTGAATCTTCTGAGAAACTTCTGTGAATCAGGTATTTTGCTTTCTACAATCCATTCATCTTCATGTTGTGGATTTTTGTACCTGACTAAGTATTCTATTTCATTTTTACCCCTAAGTCTTCTTTCTTTTAAGACTTTGAGTACCTTCTTTTCCTCACTTAGATCAAGTGGGGGTACCTTTAAGGGTGTTTCATTTCTCAAAGGAAATAATTCCTTATCACTTGAAGTGTAATGCTTTACTAAACTGACAGGGAAAGTTGGATGTTTATTTTCCATTTCTCCTGACATTTCTACTTGTACTGCATTTGTCCCATGAAGGGCTTTAATAATAAATGGTCCTGCAAAGGAAGCTTTCAATTTCTTTGGACCTTTAATATTATTAAAGTTCAATGTTGAAACTAGTATTAAGTCCCCTACTTTGAATTCTGGTGTCTTATGACTCTTATCCCATTTCTGCTAAGCATACTCAAAGGCATCATTCATGCTTTTATTTGCATGATGTCTCACTTTATCAAGCAGTAGCTTAAAGCTTGAAGCAGTTGGATGAATGTCAACCAGGTCTTTTTTCAAAGTATCAACTGGAAGTTTGGGGTTCCATCCTTTTTCCAACATTGCAGGAGTCTTGCCTGTTGAAGCATGGATAGAGGTCTTGTAGGCTAATTCCAATGCTGGTATAAGAGTACACCAATCATGGGTAAAGCCATCAGAATCCTTAAACTCCAGGCCATAAGCACAAAATCTTCTGATCATGTCCTCAAGGGTTTGAATCATTCTTTCTGCCAGCCCATCTGTTTGTGGATGGTAGGCTGTTGAAAATGATAATTTTGTACCCAAACGCTTATGTAAATTTTGGGTCTCTGTCACTAATGATGTTTTTAAAGAGACCAGTATGGGATATGACTCTGTTCGAAATCAAAAGAGCTGTATCCATAGCTGTGTCATCTTTATGACATGGTAAAAAGATTGGTGTTTTGCTATATCTGTCCACAATAACAAGACATGCATTGTAGCTTTTATCACCTCCAGGTGGTAATGCAGTTACCCAATCCACGTGAACCACTTCCCATGGGGTACTTGGTTCTTGGATATGGATCATTAGACCAAATCTTTTACCAGTAGCTTTATTGGCTTTCTGGCATCTATCACAACTATGACAGTACTCAATGACATCTTTTCTCCAAGATGGCCACCAGGCAAATCTCTTAATTCTCTCCATTGTTCTGTTTTCAGACAGATGTCCAGAATAAATGTTATCATGGCATTCTAGTAATATTGTGTTAATCAACATTCTACTACATAGGACCATGACACATGTGTGTTTAGATCTATGATACAGTATACCATCAAACAAATGGAATATTCCATTATCATAAGATGTTTTCCAAATATCATCCAGAGAATTATCCAAGGCTACATCTTTACAGTCTTTGTCAAGTAGAGCAGTCAGAATATGACAATTCTTATCTTGCTTGTAGCTTTCTCTAACTTCTTCAAAGAATTCTGTTCCAACATCTGTGATATTAATTCCTTCAATTGGAATTTGAGGTTCTGCACTTGTAGGAACATAGGCAGGGTTATCAGGTGTATTTGTTAATGCCCATCTACTTAAGCCATCAGCATTCTTATGAATATTTCCAGCTTTATGTACTATGGTCATATTGCCTCTATACTCCTGTATAGAAATCTGCCATCTTAGCATGTGTCTGTTTGGAGTCTTCATGTTAAGAAGTGATTTTACTGCATTAAAATCAGCAATTACTTCAAACACACTACCATCAAGATAGTAATGAAGTTTTCCAGAGCCCAAACAAGGAAAAGGCACTCCATTTGGCTAGCTCCATATCTGGCCTCAGTAGGTTTAATTTGTCTTGAAATAAAACAAATTGGACCTTCATAAGGCTTGTCATTGACAATTTGAACTTGATGAAGAGCAGCTCCTAAACCATCACAACATGCATCAATATACAGCTTGAAAGGAAGTTTCCAATCTGGCATCAATAATAATGGTGCATTGGTCAAGGCATACTTGATTTTATCATATGCTTGAATTCTCTCCTGTGTCATTTCAAAAACAGTTTGTTGATCACAAATTCTGTATAATGATCTGGCCTGGATTGCAAAATCTTTAAGGTACTGCCTGTAGTAACTGGCAAATCCCAAGAAAGACATCATTTCTTTTTTGTTCTGGGGCATTTGTTTCAGTAAACCTGCAGCCACTTTTTTTTATCAACACCAAGGCTTAGTCCTGAAACTACATGTCCTTGAGCTTTTAACTCATGAAACCCAAAATTACATTTTTTAAGAGAGATTTTCATGTTCACTTGTAGAATTTTCTTAAGTACTAATGAAAGTCTCTCTAAATGTAATTTCCAGGTTTCTGAAAAAATGATAATGCCATCAATATAAATGATTAACCATCCCTCTGATGATTCATGTGGGAAGATAGTATTAATCATTCTTTGGTAATGAGAGGGTGCATTTTTAATACCAAAAGGCATCCTCAAATATTCAAAAATACCACAATGAGCAATTATTCTCAATAATTTCCTATCATGAGGTGTTACAACATTCTGATGGAAGCCTTTAAGAGCATCCATGGAAGTAATAAACTTTGCTTTGGATAATTGAGTCAAAGTCTCATGGATTCTAGGGATTGGATACCTGTCTGGAATAGTCTAGGTATTCAGTGCTATAAAATCACCAACCATCCTTGACTTATCATTATGCCAAGTAATGATCACTGGAGTTGTGACTTCCACTTCCTCATTGTGTCCAACATTTCTAAGAACTCCAAGTTTCATTAGTTCATCAAGATGACTTTCTAATGCTTCTCTAGCCCTAGGGCTAGCTGGGTAAGCTGGTCTTCTTAATAGTGGAGGATAAGGCCTCTCCACATTAAGCATGATATCCACTTCATGGCCTTTTATAGCCCCAAGTGGTTCATTATCAGAAGCAAAGGCCTTTCTATATTGAAATAAAACTTCATTAGTTTCTTCCTTCATTTTTGATGTTAATTCAGGACTAATTTGTGCTTCACTTGACTGATCTGACACAAATTTTTCTTTATTAACATTTTTTACTTGTTGAATGACAGTAATTTCTCTTCTTTCTAGGGAAAAAGCAAATTTTTGCCTTTTATTTTCCCCTATAGTGAAATACCTGTCCTTATGATTATTAATATCAATACCATAGATATTGATATAATCCTTTCCAAGTATAAAGTGTTGTGAAGTACAATTGTTCATAACAACAAATTCAGCATTCAATCTTATACTCCCTACAGGATGAGGAAATATTATTGCTGCTTCAAATATACCCAAAGGGTGCATGTTCTGGTTAGCACTGCTGAATTTTACACCTTCAATTGGCATCAACTTGTCTTGCCAATTGGTCTAAATGTTGTCAAGATAATCCTTTCCAACACAAGTGCAAAAAGCACCTGAGTCAAGCTGTATCTTGGCTTCTGTGTTATTTATCACAATATTAGTGATACAGATGACCCAGCTGTATAACCTTTACCTCTGGTAGGTTTGGTTTTTGCATTTTGGAATCTTGCACATGTATGAGATCCATACATTCATCACTGTACTGTTGTAAGTGAGTATGTACCTCAGTGACCTCAAAAGAAACATTAATACTTTATCTACCAAGCTCTTCTGATAATTCTTCTTCTTCTGAAGGCTAAGAATCACTTTCATGTAAAGATACATTAGTTTCTTTTGTGTCTTCTACTTTTTCAACATTTATTTCATTGACTCTTGTCTTCTTTGGACAAGTGTTTGCTAAATGAGATGTACTTCCACATTTATGACATTTCAAAGGAGGTCTGTCATGTGGTTTATTTG
Source organism: Austropuccinia psidii (assembly GCA_023105745.1). NCBI lineage: Eukaryota > Fungi > Basidiomycota > Pucciniomycetes > Pucciniales > Sphaerophragmiaceae > Austropuccinia > Austropuccinia psidii. The sequence goes on from JALGQZ010000004.1 coordinate 55,378,451, forward strand.
GTTTTAAAATTGGTTTCCCACTAGTCTTGTTGTCTATTGGGGGTTTATACCAATTTCTTCCAATTTTTGTTCTAGTAGTGATATCCTCCATAGCATTGATATAGTCTTCTTTAGAGCAAGGTTCAATACATCTGCTTCTTACAGCATTCTCAAGGTCACCACCACACTTTCTTAATATCCTTTTATGTACCATTGGTTCAGACATATCAGGATAAAGGGCAGTTAATCTGTCCTTCTGTTTAAGAAACCAAGTCATTGGCCTGTCCCTCTCAATATTCAAAATTGCTTCTTCAAAAGAATTTTCCATTGTAAATCTCCAGGAATCATTTGCCCATTTGGAAATAATATGTTCTTTCCACCAAGGCCAAGAATGTTTACCATGGTCTTGTCTCATTTTATAATACCATTTCTTTGCTGATTTGGTAAATAAGGAGTGTAATCTGGCACTTATGTATTCATCTGGTATGTTAAAGTCTTCTTTGAACATATCAATTGTTTTCATAAATTCCATATGATTATATTCTCCTTCACCACTGAAGGTTGGCCATTCCTCTAATCTTGGAATGTCCTTAAAATTGCAAGCAGTTTCCACATCATGACTTGAAATTGTATGATGTAAATCATTTTTCAAGTTAAGAACATTTCTTTCAAGAAATTGTGTGGATTGCCTTGGCAAGTCATTTCTTAGTGATATATTATTAATACTTGACTAAATATCTTCTTTCAATTCAAGTCTTGCTTTATCAATTTTTTCGAATTGCTCTTGAAAAAGAGCTGCATTGTGACCAGTTGAATTTTCCAAGTTTTGAACTTGTATCTTCAATTATCTGAACTGTCTCGTTATAAAAGAAATTGAATTCTCATCTGGTTGATTGAGTAAGGTAGCTTTAGACTCAAGTCTTTCACAAATTTGCGTCAAATACACAATATTCTCTTTATTCACATTCTCAAGGCCAATAATGATCTTTTGCTGCTCTTTGACTTTTAAAATCTCATTACCCAACTTCTGTTGGACATAATCAAATTCTTTAAATTTTGTCATAATTTCTTTATTACAAGATTCAAAGTGAGTCACAAGCTTTACAAGATCTTTTTCTTTGGGAAAGATTGGTTCAATCTTTCCTCCTCCTTGTTTTTGAATTCCATCAAGGTTCTTGCCATATTGAACACATTGTCCATGGCTGTCTTTTCCTTCTTTGGGATTCTGTAATTCTGAGGGTAAGGCTTGTTCCACTTGGGCTTTCCCTTTCCCTTTGCCTTTTGTTTGCCCTTCTGGTTGGTCTTTGGGGCTTGCTTGGGCTTGTTTGGAACTTTTTGAGGCGGATTTTTGCTGGTGGATGCTTGGGGAGCTTCCACTGGGCTGTTTTCCTTGCCTTGAGCCAACTTCTTCTTCTGATCCTCTGATAACATGCTTTGGTTTTTCAACCAAGATTTTTTCTGCTGGACTTTTCCTTTGACAGACATGGGTGTCCAACCCATCAGAAGATCTTCTGTCTTTTCTGGCCCCATGAACTTCTTCACTTGAGGATAAGAGTTCATGGTGCCTATCCAAAGACTGGGTAGAAGTTCCCACTCTTGTTGTTTTGAGGCCAGGAACCAGTTCTTCCATTGGGATTGATAAATTTCCACAGTTGCCTGTTGGAAATGGTTCAGGTCTAACAGCAATAGCAGTTATGTCAGCTTCTGGACTCTCAATAAGAGGTTAAAAGGTGCTGGCTAACCTTTGGGAACTGGTGGAAGTTCTGGCATCCTCCATTTGTGCCTCTCCTCTGGGAAGACATTCTTGACTTTTTGATTTGTGGCTGGAATGTCCTGGTCCAGATCCATTTGATTGGATGGAGTAATTACTTCCACTTCTAGTAGGAGTCATTTCACGTCAAGTTCAATAAAAAATAGAGTAAAATTGAATTGAATTCACCTGCAGGACCTTTAAAGGGTTCTTTGGTTATCAAACCCCTTGGTGCTGGGCTGGTTTGAATCTCAATACTGGACTCTGAGGAATTTTCTCTGATGGAAGACACTAGAGAAAGTTAAAAATATAAGTTATTTTATCAAATAATAAGAATAACTTATAAACTCAACTTATTAAATAAAGTTGTTTAATGTAATTTTATGGCAAATTACGTCAAAAATAAAGAAAAATGTCTAAAATAAAAGAAAAAAATGTTTTTAGTAAAGATTTTTTATTTTTTTAAAGATTTTGTATTTGATTTTTTTCTTTAAAGAAATAATAATTATGCAATTAACAAGTTAATTAATCAAAATTGTATTATTATTCACTTTATAATAGAATAACTCAAAGAATAAATTTCAAGTCTGTGATGTGAAAAAGCCACTAGTTAGACAAAGGAAATTTATTCCAAGTCACTCAATAGTATATTGCTTCAAACAATATTCTTAAGAAAAAATAACTTGAGTAATACTATAAAGATTATTTATAAGGGATAAGTCCCAAAAAAGCCAATATTAAGACAAATATGGCAATTTTACGTCAAAAAATAGTAAATTAAGGTCTAGAATATGATTTATGTCCCATAAATTGGTTTAAAATCACGGCCAGGCCCCCGAATGTAAGGTTTGTCTATGAAACTCTTGATAATAGTAACAATATCAAGAGTACTATGAATGTTCTCAGTAGAAAAATATAATATAATAAAATATTATAACCACAAATTTAAATATAATTATTAAAAATAATTATATAAAAAATAAATTTAATTATTATTATAAAAATATAATAATTATAATAAATTATAATTATTCTATTATTGTTCTAGTCACTGACAGTTATAACAATAAGAAGTGTAAAGCTCTTAATGAGACAATTACACATGGAAAATGAGAATATTAACCACTTATAAATAATATAAATATTATTTATAAAAAGAATTAAACAAACACTGTGCAGAAAAAATTCTTCTGGAATAAAAATTCTATATAAAAAAACTAATACTAGATAAAAAAGATATAGAACTTTTAGAGAAAACTTCCTTTAATATTTATTTAATACAACAAGTCAAACAACAACAGTTATTATATTAAATAATAATTATAAGTTAAAAACATGCCAAAAATCAATATTTTTAAAGATGAAACAATTTTTTATAATAAAAATTATGATTAAAGAGTTTTTAAGAGGAATTTGTGGATTTTAAAAGATATTTAAAATGATAATTTTATATAATAAAATTTATTATAGATGATTACAACAAATAATCTGAATTCTATGACTTCAATTCTTTAATTTAATAAATGAAGAATAAAAGTAACTTAAGAATTACTTTTAATAATAAGATTTTTTACTTAATAAAACTTTACCTGTTTAAATTTCTAATATGATTGGATTAATAATGAATGATGGACAAAAACAGTGATGAAAAGACTCTTTTTATGTCTTCAGAGCAGCTCACATGATTCATAATGAATATAGAGGGCGTGCTCAGGTCAAAACTGAAAAACCATGCTTAAAAATAAAGTTCTTAACTTAAGGTAACTTATTTTTAATTCCAATTTAAAGTTACCAGTGTTATTCTTAACTCCATGTAACTTTAATCCTCATTTAAACTAATTATTTTAAGTTTTGAATATATATAAACTTATTTATATTAAAGTTCATCACATGAACAACTTAAAAATAGAGTTTCAAGCAGAAATCTCTTAAAATCAATTTTTAATTAAATTTTAAAGAAATCATAATTTTCTTTGAGCTTAATTAAAAGAGTAAATTTCCAGGCTAATTATCTTGGAAATTTATTTATAAAATATACTTAAAATTTAATTTATATGTAGATAATATTAAGTTGTAAGCTGTGTGAAATTTTCAAGCAAATCCATTAAGATATGGATTTTCAATCAATTTTTGAAGTTATTGCTATTTTTTCACGTAAAATAGCAATACACATCAAACCTTAAGTTTTGATAAGGTTTTAATGCTTGAAACTTTAAAGTTTTAAGATTATTTAAGCTTTTTAAGCTTAATTAAGCTTTGACAGTTCTTAAAACCTTGATTTCAAGCCTGCATATTGGGATTTACCCTTTGGCAGCTTGAAATTCCTGTCCAATTTGGGATAAAACCAGTTTAAACCTTAAGGTTGGATCAAAGTCTAATCTTAAAGTTTAAATAAGGTTTAAAATCCTCCAATACAGGTGGAAAACCTTAATTGAATCCTTGCAGATCCAAAAAGTTGGGTACCCCAGCTCTATTTGGTCTTTTTCCTTTGTCCCACCTTTCTGCATGGATTTTGCCATTTTATTTATTTAAAGCCACACTATGGCCTTAAACCCTTTTAAATTGAGCTCACACAGGCTTTACATTCTGTATGGCAAATCCTTATCCAATTCAGTAAATATACATCACACCTCAATTTTAACTAAAATTTTGGTAAGTTTGCATAAACCTTATGTAACTTTAAATTTAAGCTTAATTAAGCTTAAATTTCACAATTTTAAAAAAATGTTAAAAAGTTACATTAGTAATGTGAGATTCTTAAACCTTCCAATAACATAAAAAATAAGTGTTTTTGGGTATAGCACCCTAGGGGTGTACCCTAGGTTATTTTTGGTGTAGAATCCAAAAATGACATAATATTTATAACTTTGTTTATCCAAAAAGAAGTTATACTTATTTTTTATTATTTTTTATTTTAAATTCAACTAAAAAGTCTGTTTAAGACAAATTTAACTGTTTATAAAATCATTTGTGGCCTTATAGGTCTGTCATACATACCTCACAGGCTCACAACATCAGTGGATATTGGTGGTCATATCCCTTACTAATTCCATTCTTTTTTCTTGCAGGTTGAAAAAGTGAATTGAGGATTCACTTGGTTGGATTCTTGGCCTTTGGCTTCTTTTATTATCTTTGGCCTTTGGATTCTGATCTTCTCTTTTATCTTTGGCATACTTGTCTTCCCTTTCTTCTTCTTTAAAGAAATTAATCTTTATTATTCCTTATATCTTTTGAAGCCCTCCAAGCGAGTTCTTGATTCCTGAGTGCCAGGGATGTGACATAATTCAGGTATTAAATTTAACCAGTAATTGGTAAAGCCATCAGAATATTTTGATTACAAGCCATAGGCACAGAATCTCTTCATCCTGTCACCTAAAGTTTGAATAATTCTCTCTGCTAGCCCATTTGTTTGAGGGTGGTATTTTGTAGAAAATGATAGCTTGGTCCCAAATAAACTGTGGATAGTTTTTCAAAGTGAAGATGTGAACTTGGTTTCTCTGTCACTTATTATTTTCTTAAATAAACCTGTATGAGAATTAGCTCTATTCCATAGGAGGAGAGCTGTACCCTTATTACTGTAAGCTTTATTACACTGTAAAGACATGGCAGTCTTGCTATATCTGTCTAGAATGACTAAGCAATAATTTTAATGCCTTTCAACACTTGGAGTTGGTGTGGTTCCCCAATAAATCTGATAATAAGTCCAAATTCGTTGCATGTGCTCCTTTTTTGCAATATTTCACAAATATGGCAATATTAAGTGGTTTCGTTTCTCCAAAATGACCACCATGCACCTTTCTTGCCTTTTTCAATTTCCCTTTCCTCTGATAGGTGTCCAGAATAGATTACATCATCAAATTAATGGATAATGGTCTTGATGTCAGGATGAGTCTATGATAAAGGTGTATATAAGTATTTACAAACTTTACCTATGACTGTGACACGGTAAAAATGGCTTTAAAAGATAATAAGATTGATAATAAAAGGTTTAAATTAAGATTTTTAGGGCTTTACTATAGAGATATAGTGGTGGTGAGCACTGTTGAAAGCCCTGGGTGCAGCTTTACCTGTTGGGTTACAATAATAAAGACTACAATACTTTAATTTAAGAGTATACCTGATTATTAACCAAGAGTAAAACTGTTTTTGACAGTTTACTACGTAGGTTATTCAAGAGAAGGATGAGGAGAGGCTTTTGGCTGTGAAAAGCCCTCCTTTTATCCTGAAATTGGGGTGGAAAGGCTGCTAGACCTTTCCACGTAGAGGAAGTGAAGATTTTTCACTCTCTATGACAGGCTTGTGGTTTTCAAACAGCCTGTATGCCCTGTATTGGGCTCAGATGTGGTTTTGAAACCACATCTGGGCGGTTTTCACCAATACAGGGTGAAAATTTTCATCTGGGGACCTCACAGCCTGATTCTGACGTGTATGACGCGTAGAATGCTGTAAAGAAACTGTATGGGACCCCAGTATTGACTGACACATGAGGTATTGAAGTAAAAACATACTTTTTCGTCTATTTGACACCTCATATTCATGGTTATGGGATATTATCCCATGGTAAGGCTGTATATGACAGCAGGTGGGATTTTGACCTTAAAATGGTCATAACTCTGTCAGTGTTTGAGAAATCAGGCTCAAAAATGGTTCATTGGATAGCTCTGTATGGGCTCTACACAATGGTACCCAACTTGACATGGTTATCATTAAATATGACAAAGTTATCCCATGTACAAGTATTTTTGTACATTGGCGTGGTTTGGGCAAAAGCTGTATTAAGCTTGTTTGGCCAATAACTTCTTTTGTAGTTTAGCTATGAGGACATGGATGGCACCATCAAATAGCCCTGATTTTGCTCTTTCAAAAAAGACCCCACTTTAAGTATCTCACACTAAAGCTGTAAAAGTTAGATGAGAGGTGAATGTTTTGTTCACCCTTATTTGGTCTGAATTTGACCATAACTCAAGTAATACAGGTGCTAGCTCAGTTTGGCTAGCACCATTAGATATCCCTGGCTTAGAGCTTCATTTTGAATACCCATTTGATGGGGTTAAGCCTCTCCTTCTAGATTTTAGATGAGAGGTGAAAATTAAGGTTTATGCTCAGCAATAACTTTGAGCAGGAATAACTTTGTTATTTCTTGTCCTATGGTGATGGGACTTATATTTTCAGAAAGAGGTGAGTTTCCTCTTTCTTTTGATACCTTTTGAGCTAATTTGGCTCAGCTCCATGTTCTGGTGGTATTTTGGCTATACCATTGGTTTATGGTATTTTGGCTGTCATGCTTGTGCTCTGGTTTTGAGTCACAGGCTGACATACCCTCCCTCTAAAAAAGGTTCATCATAGATGAGACTGTTCAGTCCTCCTAGAGGCTCTGAATCGCCTTAAATGAAGGTTTCCATCTGGTATGGCATCCTCTGCCAACCATTTGTCTTTGTCAGCTGTCTGGTTCATGAATCTGACTAGATATTGTCTCTGATCCTTCCCATTAAATCTGATTTTTATGGCCCTGATGATTTTACTCACAGGTCCAGGAGAGTCTTCTACTTCCACTATTTCTGGTGAAGTGATGTTTTTCTTCCTGGAGGGGAATTTATCCTCCTCTGTTTGGATGTATGGTTTGACCAGGCTCACTGGAAAGACTGGGTGTTTCCTAGAAAACTCCTCAGTGAGCTTGACCTCTACTGCATTCTTCCCTATCAACTTAATGATAGTGAAGGGCCCTACAAATGAGTCTCTCATTTTCTTGGGTCCTTTGAGATTGTTAAAGTTCAGTGTAGACACTAACACCTGGTCCCCTTCCTTGAAGTCAGGTTCCATATGTGATTTGTCCCACCTTTGCTTGTTATACTCTTTGGCCTCAGCTATGCATTTGGCAGCAGTATCACAGGCTTTCTTCCACATATCATGGAAGTCTTTGGTGGTGGGGTGGATGGTCAGAATATTTTTCTTCAAGTGATCCACAGGTAACAGGGGATTCCACCCTTTCTCTACCAGTGCAGGTGTTTTTCCTGTGCTAGAGTGCTGGCTTGTATTATAAGCCAGTTGGACTGCTGGTAAGAGGGTGACCCAATCATGGGTGTATCCCTCATGGTCCTTGTATTCCATGCCATAGGCACAGAACCTCCTGAGGATGTCCTCCATTGTTTGGATCATCCTCTCAGCTAGGCCATCTGTTTGTGGATGGTAAGCTGTGGAAAAAGCAAGCTTGGTGCCAAGCATGTCATATAAATTGGTCCAAAATTCAGATGTGAATTTTGGGTCCCTGTCACTAATTATGATCTTAGGGACTCCACAGGTGGATATGATGTTATTCCAAAATAACAGAGCAGTGTCCATGGCTGTGTCCTCTTTATGGCATGGTAGACATCTCATGCTCTTGCTGAACCTATCAACTATGATTAAGCAGGCATTGTAGTTTTCTTTGCCTCCTGGGACAAGTCCTGTGACCCAGTCCATGTTGATGGTTTCCCATGGGTGTTTGGGTTCTTCTATGTGTTGAAGCAACCCATATTTCTTCCCATGTTTTCTATTTGCCTTTTGGCATCTTTCACAAGTGTTGATGTATTCACTCAACTCTTGCTCCCACTTGGGCCACCAAGCTGTGCTTGCTACCCTCTCTCTGGTCCTGTCCTCACTCATGTGTCCCATATAGGGGCAGTCATGGCATTCCTGCAGGATTAAAGAGATGTGGTCTCTATCTATTACTGTGAGTGCACTGGTGTGCTTTTCTCTCTGATAAATCAGGCCATCTATAAGGAAGAATTTATTTTGCTTATAGGCCCTCAACCAGGGTTCCTCCAGCTGGTTTCCAGTTCTGGGCTCCTGTATTTTTGTTGAAGGAGTTGGAGTAGTATGCTACACTGTTTGTGTTTAGCATAAGATTTCAGTACTGCATTGAAAAATTCATTATGCAGTTCTGAGGAACTTGTTCCCAGTATGGGGGTTTCTGTCCCTTCTGAATCAGTGTTTCCACTGTCAAGGGTACCACTCCCTGGTGCCCATTCAGAGAATCTGAAGTTCTTCTTCCTATTTATTTCCATAAAATGGATAGGAATTTTTGCAGCAACTTCAGGGTCATAAGCTGGATTGCTTTTGACATTGTCCAGTGGCCATCTGCTAAGGCCATCTGCATTGGTATGGCTTTGACCTTCCTTGTCTATGATGGTCATGTTCCCTCTATACTCCTGGATCGCTATTTGCCATCTCAGCATGTGTCTATTAGTAGTCTTCATGTTTAGTAAAGACTTCAAGGCTGTTCAGTCTGTGTAGACTTCAAAGACTGCACCCTCCAAATAATAATGGAGTTTTTCTAGAGCCCAGACTAGACATAGACATTCTGTCTGGGTGGCCCCATACCTGGCTTCAGAATCTTTCAGCTGCCTGGAGATATAACATATTACACCTTCTCTTGGTTCACCATCCACAATTTGTCTTTGGTGAAGGGCTGCTCCTAAGCCTTGGCTGCATGCTGCATCTATATATAACTTGAATGGTAGTTCAAAGTCAGGCAAGATGAGCACAGGTGCATTTGTGAGTTCATATTTGATCTTCTCATATGCATCCCTTCTTTCCTTGGTTATTTCAAAAACTACATCCTTTGAGCATAACTTGTATAAACTACTAGTTATGTGGGCAAGGTTTTTGATGTGGTTTCTATAGTAGCTAGCAAATCCAAGGAAATATTGCATCTCTTTGATGTTCTTTGGTACTGGCTTTTGCAGTACTGCTGCTACTTTGTTCTGGTCAATTGCCAGACTAAGGCCTGATACTTTGTGTCCTAGAGCTAGTAGCTCTTGTTGACCAAAATTACACTTTTTAAGTGAAATTTTCAGATTGATGGGTGTACATTTACTTAGCACTCTGTCTATGTATTGTAAATGGTCTTCCCTGTCACAACCATGGCAATTCACCTCCTTGGATCCTTATATGGCATATCAAGCCACAGTCCTTTTATGGCCAATTGGCCATATCCATCACCAGTGGCCAATATGGCCACGTCATCATCTTATGGACCATTTATGGCCATTTGTGTTTTGGGGCCTTCATGGCCCTTCACCTCAATCCAGAACCCATGGCGGCAATTTATGCCAAAGGGGCATCTCTGGTCATTTCCCTCAAAACCAGGGGAAATGGCTCAAATGGCTGTTTTTGGCCATTTGGGCTCATAATGCGCATTTTTGCGCACTTTGCGCATTTGCGCACTTTTGCGCATTTTGCGCATTTTTGCGCACTTTGACGCAAAGTGTCCAAAAGACACCTTCCCGCCTTTTGGGCCAGTTTTTGGCTCAGAACCCAAAAATGGCCAAAAACCCCAAAGGGCCCAGAAACACCTTTCAAAGCTCTGAAGTCATCACATCCATCCTTTTCCCCTCTGCCTTTCCATCTCAAGACCTTTGGACGTAATCTTCTTTCCAATGAACCAATATGCCATAAATGATGTTATATATCATTGTGCATCATTTTTCAACAGCAATTCAATGGTGGCAATATCAAATGGTCATTTCAAGATTCCAACATCTCATCACGTCATCAAGGCACCCAAATATTCAGAGGAATAATCAAGGCTCAAGAGCAAGTGTTCCAGCGTCAAAGACCAATCACGCCATCAAGGCGTCATTGGATATTTTCATTCACAGTATTCCTTCAAGGCAATACTGTTCAACCATTCTCAAGGGATTCAAGAGGCAATTCATTAATTCAGTTTTCAAGTGTCAAAGCTCCACACAATCCATCTTGACAACCACATTCATTTCAATACAGTCTGGATCCACCAAGAACTGTATTGCATTTTCAAGTATGGGAAATTCATTCAACCCAATTCAATTTCAATATTAGCCAGCTGTATCAATTCCCAAAACAGTCAATACAGCTTCAAGGATCAATACAGATCAGTTTTCAGCCTGAAGAACTCAAGCTCCCAACTTTTCACATATGCCGGCTACCCTTTCCACCCTGGGGGGTTTTGCCCCAGTTAATCAATATACTTTGATTTTATTTTATCTCTATTTTCTTTTCATTTTAGTGAAGCAAATACTGATATTATTAAGTCAGTCATTTAGCACCTTTCTCTTTTTCTTTCTTCGCCTTTCAATGGATATTTGGTGGTCATATCCTCACTAATTCCATTATTCATTTTTGGCAGGTTGAAACAGTGATTAAGGACTTACTTGGTTGGCTCTTTGGCCATTTGGCTTCCCTTTCCTCTTTGCATCTCATCTTGTACCTGCATATCTTTTAGAGGAATTCATTCTTATTATTTTGTTCTTTATTCTTTTGGAGTCTTCCAAGTGAGTTCCCTGATTGCTGAGTGCCAGGCCACTCTTTTATTTCTGTCCAAGAGCCCCTGTGACATTATATTAATTAACTCATAATTTCTTTTCATGCTGTTCATTCTTTCTTTATAATTTCATTCACTCATTTCATTGAAATTATGATTCTTCTACGCTTATGAACTTAATGATTCATCGTCACCTCTCAATTTTCTCTCATTCATTCTTCATTTTGAAAATTGAAAGCTGACCCATTTTTTTTATTTTTTTTATTCTTTTAAAATTCTTTTTCAAATCATCAAATTTTCATTTCATTCATAATTCAGGCGTCATCTTTATTTCCTTGATTTTCAAATTTTTCATCAAGATATTCAGACATGTTATTCACATCAAGATTCATAATTGATTCATTCTTCAAGAATTTTGGTTTTTATAGAATAATTCACTTGATTTTGATTGATTGATTGATTTGACATATTTGATATTGACCTCAAGAAAATTGATTGACCTGAAGACTTCATTGATTTTGCTGATTTTTCACATCAAGAATTTTGACATAAATTGATTTTTCTTCAAGATTTCATTTGATTGATTGAATTTTGCAAGATTTTAATTTTTGATTGATTTGATTCATTTATTTTCCTCAAGATTTGATTGTTGACTCTTTTCACTTCAAGAAATTTTGATTTTATTTTGTTTATTTCAATTTCATTCCTGAAATCATGCCTGTTCAACATTCACCTCCGGCAAGACAGACAAGATCTCAGGCCAGAGCTCAACCTGTTCTCACTCCAACTCCAAGAGCTCCTCTAGATGGCACCCCAGCAGTTCCTCAACTGAGGGCCCAATTAGATAGAGGACCCCGCATGGAAGGAGCAGCACCATCCAGGAAGGAAGGAAGATGGCCTAGAAGATCATGTTCATTCTCAGGAGTAGTTGGCGGATTTCCAGGAACTTCAAGGACTATTTTCAAAGGTCCAGGTGAAGATGGTGAAGAGGAGGAGGAGAAATCTATGGAAGAGGAAGGGTCTGATGGTACTGAAGGTGTCCCTGCTCCGGTGGAGGCATCCCAAGGTACTGGAGGACCAACTCTAGCCCAGTCTAATCAGCCTGTCTCTCATCAGTCTGAACCATCTCTATTGGCCATCATGCAGCAAATGACTCAGATTATCGCCAATCTTCAAGCAGCTTCATCTTCTGAAGCATCAAGACCACCAGCCTTCAAGACTCCATCTATGAAGGCACCAGAATGCTTTGATGGGACTCAGCCCTTCAAAGTTAGAAGCTTTATTCAGTCCTGTCTATTGATTTTTCATAATGATCCGGTAAACTTCGCTCAAGACAGGAAGAAGGTCCTTTATGCCACTTCATTTCTCATTGGCCGGGCTGCAAAATGGATTGAGCCTTATCTTTCCAATCTCACCAATCAAGACTCAAATTACCTTCTCAATTCTTGGCCTTTGTTTGAATCTCAACTCTTCACTCTATTTGGTGACCCGAATGAAGTCAGAAAAGCAGAAGCTGAGTTGTATTCCTTAAGAATGAAAGAAGGTCGGCATGTATCCTTATACATTGCTGATTTCAGAAGTTTAGTCTCAAGAATCGGTGATTGGGGTGAAAGAGCTCTCATCCATCATTTCAGGAAGGGATTGCCATCCAGGATTTTGGATCAATTGGCCTCCCATCCTTCAAGAATTGACTCTCTTCAAGACTTTATGGACGTTACCCTGGAGCTTGATACCAGGTACCATGAGAGGCAAAATGAAAAGAGTCATCATCAAGAGAAGAAGCCAGAAGCCTCAAAGTCAAGTTCTTCTCATCCTCAAAATTCTTCAAGCTCAAGTCAAAAGAAGAAGAAGAATTTTCAGAAGAGGGACAAGCCCCATTCTTCTTTATTGAATAAAGATTTCAAGCTCATGAACTCTGAAAAAGAAAGAAGAATCAAGGAGGGTCTTTGTACCTATTGTGGTGGGAAGCATAGTCTTGAGTCCTGTTTCAAAAGGCCTCAAAACAGGCTTACCCAACCGTCAGGCAAATTTCCCAGCCAGGGAAAAGCCTGTGTGAAGACCATGTTGTGTTCAATGGTCTTCACAGTTTTCCATCCAGAGCACAATTGTGCATTCTGAATACTGGTGTCAAAAATTCTCTTAAATTTTTTGTTTTCTCTTCTCTCTCTGATATGTTTTACAGTATTCCCATTGATTCTGTTGCTACCAACTCATTTATTGCAAAGCAGTTTGTTCACAAGTATTCTTTGACCATGTCAGAACTCCCGGAGAAGATTCCCCTTATCATTCTTGACTCCTCTGAGTCTCCTTCTTTATTTGTGACTCACCATACTAAATATATGGTTGAGCTCCCTTCCTTCCCAAGCTTTGAATGGGACTTTTTAGTCATTGATACTCCCAAGGGAGAAGACCTCATATTGGGCTTTGACTTTCTTAATCATTTTAATCCGCTTATTGATTGGAGGCAAGGATTGATCACCTTTAATTCTGATCATAAGGACTATAATGATCCTTCAATTTCTTTTAGTAATGACTTTTCTTCTGCCAAATCATGTGCAGCTCTGGTTGGTGATTCTAGAACACCATCTTTTCCGTCTTCTGTCCATATTCCTTCCCTTAATTCCCATCAGTCATTACTATCATCTAGAGATGAAGTCTTCAAAGAGATTCAAGATGTTGGAGAAGATAATTCTGTATCTTCACTTCATCTCTTCTTTGGGAATATGGACCTTCCTCCTTCATCTTATCATGACTCCCTGGAGGAGTTGTGGGATGAAGAGGAAGAGCCAGAAGAAATAGAAACCGTGATGAAGGTTGTTCCTTCTGTTTATCACCAATATTTGGATGTATTCTCCAAGGTGAAAGAAGAAAAACTTCCTCCTCACCGCGCCTGTGATCATCATATCGAGCTGGAGGGGTCTCTACCTCCAGTTGGGGTGATCTACTCTTTATCAAACCAAGAGTCAGATACACTCAGGGCCTACATTTCAGAGAATGTAGAGAAGGGTTTCATCCGGCCAAGCTCCTCTTCTACAGGAGCACCTGTTCTTTTTGTCAAAAAGAAAGATGGTGGCCTCGGTTTGTGTGTTGATTACCGCAAACTCAATGCTGTTACTAGGAAGAACAAGTATCCTGTTCCTCCTATGAATCAGCTTCTCACCGTTTTCAATGGTTCTTCTATCTTCTCCAATATTGATTTGCGTGGTGCATATAACCTGCTCAGAATCAAGGAAGGTGATGAACATTTGACTTGTTTTAGAACCAAATATGGTAGTTATGAGTACTTGGTTATGCCATTTGGGCTCACCAATGCTCCTGCTTCTTTTCAAAACCTCGTCAATGATATTTTTTATGATCTTCTTGATGTTTATGTTGTGGTTTATTTGGATGACATTATGGTCTTTTCCAAATCTGAGGAAGAAAATGTCACTCATGTGTCCACTGTTCTTTCCAGACTCAGAGCCAATAACCTCTTTGCTAAGGCGTCCAAATGCCTATTCCATGTTTCTAGTGTAGAGTATTTAGATTATGTTGTTTCTTCTGAAGGCTTCAAGATGGACCAAGCAAAAGTCCAGCAAATTCTCAATTGGCCACCTCCAAGAAACCTCAAGGCTCTTCAATCATTCCTTGGCTTTGCCAATTTTTACCGCCGTCTCATCAAGAATTATTCAAAGAAGATTAGTTCACTCACAAGTTTCCTCAAGAAAGATTCCCGTTTTCCCCTCAATGAGGAAGCTCTTAGCCAGTTTCATCAACTCAAAGAGGCATTCACCACTGCTCCAATCCTTTCTCACTTCAATCCTTCTCTACCCACCATTGTAGAGACCAATGCATCAGATTATGCCTTGGGTGCTGTACTGAGTCAGGTATCTGACTCAGGAAAACATCCCATTGAATTTGATAGCCGCAAGCTTCTCCCAGCTGAGCTCAATTATGAGATTCATGACAAGGAACTCCTTGGCATAGTCTGGGCTCTCAAGCGCTGGAGAGCTTTCCTTCTTTCAATTTCTTCCCCTTTTGAAGTCCTCACCGATCATTCATCTCTTCAATATTTCATGTCTTCCAAGATTCTCACTCGCCGTCAAGCCCGCTGGGCTGAATTTTTATCTGAATTCCATTTCTCAATCACTTACCGCCCTGGCCGCTTGGCCACCCTTCCAGATGCCTTGTCACGTCGGGACGACGTTTACCCGGAGAGGGGGGAGGATTTCATCAGCAAGAATCCAATGAACTATCAGAAGATAATCAAGCAAGATGAAATTCAAGCCTCAAAGTTTTTTGCAGTCAAGGTGGATTCATTTTCAAATTTAATTGATTCAATTCAGAAGGCAGTGTGGCAATATCCTCAATATAGAAGTGTCCTTGAAGATTTGGGTAAAGGTAAATCTGTCACAGATTATTCTCTTGATTCCTCTTCCAAACTTCTCCTTTTCAAAGATCGGGTGGTGGTCCCAAATGACCCCACAATTCAACTCAATATACTTCAAAAGCGGCATGACTCTCCTCTAGCTGGACACCCTGGCCAAGAGAAGACTCTCAAACTTGTCAAACGGGATTCTCACTGGCCCGGCATGACTCAATTCATCAAGGATTATGTCTCATCCTGTCAACAGTGTTCAATAAACAAAAATATTCATCACAAGAAGTTTGGACTCCTCAAGCCTCTTCCAATTCCAAGTGGTCCTTGGATTTGTCTTTCAATGCATTTCATCACTCAATTGCCACTGTCCAATTCCTTTGACTCAATCCTTGTCATAGTGGACAGATTCTCAAAAATGGCGGTTTTTATTCCAACAATAGCTTCAATCACTTCATTATATTTGGCCCATTTATTCATCAAGAATATTTTCTCAAAGCACGGCCTTCCTTCAAGCATTGTTAGTGATTGAGGTTCTCTTTTTGTTTCTTCTTTTTGGACCAATCTTTGTCAGCAGCTCAAGATTTCAAGAGACTTGTCAACTGCTTATCATCCAGAAACTGATGGACAGACAGAGAGGGTAAATCAGATACTAGAACAGTATCTTCGGATGTATGTCAGTTATCATCAAGATGATTGGAACACCTGGCTCCCTCTGGCTGAATTTGCCTACAATAACTCTGACCACTCTTCAACAAAACAATCACCGTTTTTCACTGTTTATGGAAGAGACCCTCATTTTGACTCAGTTCATATCACTCAAGATACTCCGGCTGGAAAGTTATCAACAAAAATCCAATCAGTACAGCAAGATGTCAAGAGAGAACTTGAAGTTGCCATAAACAGGTTTAAGAGGTATGCAGATAAAAGTAGAGCAAGTCCACCTGTTTTCAATCCCGGTGACATGGTATGGCTTTCTTCCAAGAACATCAAATCAACTAGACCCACCAAAAAACTGTCTGAAAGATGGTTGGGTCCTTTTCCAATCTTGAAGAAAGTCAGCACTCATGCCTACCACCTCAAGCTTCCATCTCAATGGAAATCCATCCACCCAGTCTTCCATATATCCCTTCTGGAACCAGTCAAGACATCAACAATCCCAAATCGGCATCAAGAGCCTCCTCCTCCAATCATCATTGAAGAAGAAGAGGAATGGGAAGTCTCTCAAATACTGGACTCAAAGCTCAAGAGAGGAAAATTATGGTATCTGGTGGAATGGAAAGGTTTCAGTCAAGGCCCAGAAAGATCCACTTGTGAACCAACCGAAAACCTCAAGAATTGTCCTGAACTTGTCAAAGATTTCCATTCATTATATCCTGACAAGCCCGGGGCCAATTCTTCAAAAGCTTGATTCATCATGGTGCTTGGTGGGGAGAGGAATTACCAAAAGTAAGTCCCACTCCTGGTATGCACCTTTAGGGGTATTCTACTCTTCCTTTTGTTGTAAGCATCACCTTGGCCACTCTGTGAGCACTTTGCAATTTTGGACACAGATTTTGGCATAGCTTTCAACTCCATTTCCAATCTTATGGCCATTTCACTTGGGACAATCGGCCATTCACTTTTCAATTCATTTCCAAGACTTCAAATTCAAATTCATTCATTAAACATTTTGTTTCTTATTTTTATGGCACTGGCGGGAGTGGTAACTACCAAAAGTAAGTTCCTCTCCTGGTGTGCACTTCCCTGAGGGGTCTACAATCTTGTCAAAACATCACCTTGGCCACTTTGTGAGAACCTGGAATCAAATTTCTCTTTCCAGGTCCTTGGCCAATTTCAAAGTCAGGTATCAACCTCCGTGATGAAGATTGGAACCTCCTCAAAATTCAATTCATTTTTCTTTTCTCTTTCTTTTATTTTTATTTTCATTCTTTATTTTATTTTCTTTTACTTTCATTTTAAAATTATCTTTTATCACGTCAATTATCATGTCAAAATTTTTTTTCATTCATTTTAAAATCCAACTCAAATCATGAAGCCAATGTCAAAAGAAGATCAAGCAAGTCCCGCGTCAAATGTCAATCTTTAATATCAGTTTTCAAATTTTTATCTTAATCAGTCCTCTTGAATCACTCTCTTCAAATCTTTCCAATAGCCTCAACAGGCTTCACCTTGTATTGGTGCTCAGGAGCTCACCATTTCAAGGTGGGGGGTACTGTCACAACCATGGCAATTCACCTCCTTGGATCCTTATATGGCATATTAAGCCACAGTCCTTTTATGGCCAATTGGCCATATCCATCACCAGTGGCCAATATGGCCACGTCATCATCTTATGGACCATTTATGGCCATTTGTGTTTTGGGGCCTTCATGGCCCTTCACCTCAATCCAGAACCCATGGCGGCAATTTATGCCAAAGGGGCATCTCTGGTCATTTCCCTCAAAACCAGGGGAAATGGCCCAAATGGCTGTTTTTGGCCATTTGGGCTCATAATGCGCATTTTTGCGCATTTGCGCATTTTGTGCACTTTTGCGCATTTGCGCACTTTGCGCATTTTGCGCATTTTTTCGCACTTTGACGCAAAGTGTCCAAAAGACACTTTCCCGCCTTTTGGGCCAGTTTTTGGCTCAGAACCCAAAAATGGCCAAAAACCACAAAGGGCCCAGAAACACCTTTCCAAGCTCTGAAGTCATCACATCCATCCTTTTCCCCTCTGCCTTTCCATCTCAAGACCTTTGGACGTAATCTTCTTTCCAATGAACCAATATGCCATAAATGATGTTATATATCATTGTGCATCATTTTTCAACAGCAATTCAATGGTGGAAATATCAAATGGTCATTTCAAGATTCCAACATCTCATCACGTCATCAAGGCACCCAAATATTCAGAGGAATAATCAAGGCTCAAGAGCAAGTGTTCCAGCATCAAAGACCAATCACGCCATCAAGGCGTCATTGGATATTTTCATTCACAGTTTTCCTTCAAGGCAATACTGTTCAACCATTCTCAAGGGATTCAAGAGGCAATTCATTCATTCAGTTTTCAAGTGTCAAAGCTCCACCCAATCCATCTTGACAACCACATTCATTTCAATACAGTCTGGATCCACCAAGAACCGTATTTCATTTTCAAGTATGGGAAATTCATTCAACCCAATTCAATTTCAATATTAGCCAGCTGTATCAATTTCCAAAACAGTCAATACAGCTTCAAGGATCAATACAGATCAGTTTTCAGCCTGAAGAACTCAAGCTCCCAACTTTTCACATATACCGGCTACCCTTTCCACCCTGGGGGGTTTTGCCCCAGTTAATTAATATACTTTGATTTTATTTTATCTCTATTTTCTTTTCATTTTAGTGAAGAAAATACTGATATTATTAAGTCAGTCATTTAGCACCTTTCTCTTTTGCTTTCTTCGCCTGTCAATGGATATTTGGTGGCCATATCCTTACTAATTCCATTATTCATTTTTGGCAGGTTGAAACAGTGATTAAGGACTTACTTGGTTGGCTCTTTGGCCATTTGGCTTCCCTTTCCTCTTTGCATCTCATCTTGTACCTGCATATCTTTTAGAGGAATTCATTCTTATTATTTTGTTCTTTATTCTTTTGGAGTCTTCCTAGTGATTTCCCTCATTGCTGAGTGCCAGGCCACTCTTGTATTTCTGTCCAAGAGCCCCTGTGACATTCCCATATCTCTGAGTATATAATGATATCATCAATATATACTACCCTCCAGCCTTCCATTATTTCTTCTTGAAATATGGTGTCCATCATCCTTTGGAAGTGGGCTGGTGCATTCTTGATGCCAAATGGCATCCTGGTGTACTCATATATGCCCATATGGCATATTATTCTGAGCAACTTCATGGAGTTTGGTTTAACTCCATTTTGGTGGAAGCCTTTCATACAATCCATCTTGGTTATGTATTTGGCTTTGGCCAGCTTATCCAAGGCATGAGGTATCCTTGGTATAGGATACCTGTCTGCTTTTGTGTAGTTATTCAGGGCTCTGAAGTCTCCACACAATCTAGACCTGCCATCATGCCAGGTGATCAGGGCAGGAGTGGTGATTTCCACTATTTCATTATGTCCAATCTTCCTGATGACATCCATGTCCAGGAGTTCATTGATATGTTTTTCAATTTCTTTCCTGGTTTCCAGACTCGCTGGATAAGGAGGTCTCCTCAGCATGGGTGGATAAGGTCTTTCCACATCCAGAGATAGTTCTATATCATGGCCTTTAATCTTGCCTAGTGGTTCTTCTCCAATGGCAAATGCTGGTCTGTTCTTCCTCAGCATCTTCAGTAAACTTAGTTTTTGTTTACTGGTGAGGGTAGTGCTAAACTGTCCCTGCTTGAATTCCTTCAAGAGTTCTTCTAGTGGATCCTGTGAAGATATGTGGTATATATCAAGTGAAAATTTCTTTTCCTTGTTGGTACCAATGGTAATGTGCCTGCTTTTACTGTTGTAAATATCTATGCCATACATCCTCTGGTAATCTGTTCCCAGTAAAAACCCTTGGATGTGGGCATCTTCAAGCACTACAAACTCTGGGTTTGCGTCTGATATTACCCTTCCTGTGGGGTATAATTATCTCTTTGATAATTGTCCCAATAGAAGTCATCTTCCCTGATGCACTTTTAAAGTTCTTTGCCTTAGTGGGCAAGAGCTGCTTTTCCCAGTTTTGGAAGTGGGTTTCAAGGTAGTTTCTGGCCACTATGGAGCAGTGTGCCCCACTATCATTGATCAGTGGATGCTGAGCATTGTCAATGCAAACAGTCATTTTTGTGGCTTTTCCTTGTATATATGCCATTCCTTTGGTTGGTGTAACCAGGAATGTTTGTGCATCTTGTGTGTGTTTGCACAAGTTTTTATTAGCAGTGTCCTGTGGCATGCCTGCTTCCAACTGTATATCCTGGATTTCCAATGGGGTTTCCTCTTGGTATTCCACTAGAAATTCCTCTCTTGGGTCTTGATCATCATCAGATGGTTCTCTGATGGCATCACCCATGGAGTCTGATTCAGAATCCTCTGTTGGAGGTTCTTCCTCAGGGACTTTCTCTATGGCATAGACTTTTTTCTTTGCCTTTGGACAGTTGTTGGCATAGTGGTCTGTTGAACCACAATTGTGGCAAGAATTCTTCTTTTTAGCCACTTCTGCCACTCTCTCTCTGGGTTTGTCTTTAAACTCCACCTTGAAAGGTTGTTTCTCCTTGAAACTACTGCTTCTATATGGGGTGAATTTCCCTATATTAGTCCTTTTCCTTATGTCTTGTAAGGTGTTGGCTATGTCATCTAGAGTGCAATTTTGGTTGCATCTGCATTTCACTGCATGCTCTAATTCTCCTTGCAGTTGTGTCAGAAGTTTGTGATTCCGCATCTGGATGTTCATCTGAGGATCAATGGCTTTAAGTCTTTTAGACTGTCTGAGACAACACTCATATGGATCTTTGTCCACAGAGTATTTGTCATTTTCAAATGACATGGTCTTTTGCCATATCCAAGTTCCATTACTGTACTTTTGGATTATTTGACTCTTCCACCATGGCCAGTTTCTTCTGCCATGGATTTCTTTCATTTCTGTGTACCATATACTTTCATGACCTTTAAATGCACTATTCAGTCTAGCAGTAATCCAGTAATCTGGTATGCTGGGTACATCAATGAAGAGTCCATCAATATAATCTATGAGTTCCATATGATTATATTCTCCTGATCCAGAGAATTTGGGCCAGCTTGAGGCCTCAGGAAGCTGTTTCAAGGCTTCCTTCTCTGAATAAGACATTCCATCTCCATCCTGGTATTGTGATGGGGATCTTGCCTTATTCAACAACATGGAATCTGGTTTGATGTCATCTGGTTAATATGGATTTTCCCTAGCTTGGCCTTGTGGTTGGGGCTTCAAGCTATGGTATGCATTAAGCAATTTGTTAATGTCTTGATTCAGACACTCCCTGTCCCTTGTGCTGTGGTGTTGTTCTTCAAAGACTTGGTTCAGTCTTTTGTTGGCTTCTTCAGAGGCTTTGCTCAGTTGAGCATATCCTTCTTGAAGATTCTTAACTATTTGTTCCATGGAGGCTTGAGTTTGTCTCATCCTCTCTTGGCTAGCTTTGATTTCTGCAAATTGCTTTGCAGATTGTTCAGCATATTGGGACACTTGTAACCACAGTGTATCACTGTTGCTGTTACTCTCAGATGTGACAATGTTATTTTCAGTCTGAGTGGGGGTAATGTTTCTATTACTAGGACTACTGATTCTAGAGTGGTTTACAACTACTTCTGGTTCTTGTGTACTTCCTTTACCAAATCTAGCAGCTTCTGGATCATGGGGTCTGACTCTTTCCTCCTATGGTTGAAGGAGGTTTTGTTCCTGCCCTTGTTTCCTTGTCTTCTCCTGGAAACTTCCTGGAATTGTGAAGAATGGTGACTCTTGGCCACTGATCTGCTGGTTTCTGAATGGTGTGAAGCCACTGGAGAGCTGATTTGGCCTTATTAATTGTTTTATATGTGGATTTTTGTGGGGAATCCACTGGTACAAATTATTTCACATGTTGTTTCATTAGTTTCTGAGATAAATAAGGTTTTATGGTTTTTATAAGGTATTATACCTTATAATTCCTTAAATATTGACTTTACAGATATGCCATAAAAATGGTATATGTGCATTTTACCATGTGAAATCCAATGGTGTAATTTATTTCACATGTTGGTTCATTGGTTTTTAAGTTAAACCAATTTTTGTACCAATTTATGGTAATTTTTGTGTATTTAAGTAATTCTTTTCACTGTATAATTATTCTAAGTAATTTTAATATAATTATACTAAAGGTATAATTATTTTTATTAATTTTGTGACCTTATTGGGTATGTGGTCATATCTCAAAGGCTCACATTCCCTACCACCAAAAAAGATTGTACAACAATCTGATATGTGTGATTAGGGTATCATCCACTGTCCTACCTCTTCATTAGACTTTTACCAGTCTTGAAGCTCAAAAATGCTTAATTTTATTATTCTTTAGGTTTTCTTTCATGCCTAAACCTTCTTAGTAGTTTATCAGCATTTGTTATATCTTTCTCAAGTAGCCATTCATCTTCTTGAGTTGAATTTCTATACCTTACAAGGTATTCTCTTTCTTTTTTGTTTCTTGTCCTTCTTTCTTTGAGGAATTTTACTATTTTCTTTTCCTCTCCTTCTTCCAAGGGGGGAATCTCGAGTGGGGGTTTATTTCTTAGTGGAAATAACTCCTTGTCACTTGAACTGTAAGGTTTTATCAAGCTTACAGGCAAATTTGGGTGTTTGTTCATTAGTTCACCTGTGAGTTCTAATTGCACAGCATTGGGTCCATGAAGTGCTCTTATCATAAATGGTCCTGCAAAGGAATCTTTCAATTTCTTTGGCCCTTTTATGTTATTGAAATTGAGGGTTGATACTAAGACCAAATCTCCTATTTTGAAGTCAGGTGGTTTATGACTTTTGTCCCATCTTTCCTTTGCATATTTGAAAGAGTCTTGCATGCATCTGTTTGCATGGTGTCTTGCTTTGTCAAGCATTATCTTGAAGCTGCTTGCTGTTGGGTGTATATCCACTAAGTCCTTTTTGAGGGTATCACAGGGAAGTCTTGGATTCCAACCTTTTTCTAGCATTGCTGGTGTTTTTCCAGTAGAGGAATGGATTGATGTTTTATATGCCAGTTCAAGTGCTGGTATTAGTGTACACCAATCATGGGTAAAACCATCAGAATCTTTGAATTCTAGCCCATAAGCACAGAATCTTCTGATCATATCCTCCAGGGTTTGTATCATTCTTTCTGCTAAACCATCAGTTTGAGGATGGTAAGCTGTTGAGAATGATAACTTTGTGCCAAACAAGTTATGGAGATTTGTCCATAATGCTGAAGTGAACTTTGGGTCTCTGTCACTTATAATATTTTGGAATAAGCCTGTATGGCTAATGGCTTTATTCCATATCATTATGGCTGTATCCATAGCTGTGTCATCTTTATGACATGGTAAGAACATGGGAGTTTTACTGTACCTGTCAACTAACAATAGACATGCATTATAGCTCCTGTCTCCTCCTGGGGGTAATGCTGTTACCCAATCCATATGCACTATTTCCCATGGGGATTTTGGTTCTTGGATTTGGATCATCATTCCAAATTTCTTTCCTGTGGCTCTGTTGGCTTTTTGACATCTGTCACAGGTTTGGCAGTATTCTGCAACATCTTTCTTCCAATTTGGCCACCAAGAGCAGGTTTTCACCCTCTCTAGTGTCCTGTCTTCTGAGAGATGTCCAGATGCAACACTATCATGACACTCATGTAAAATAGTGTTTATTAGTGTTCTGTCTGTTAAGGCCATAACACATGTGTGTTTTGTTCTATGGTAAAGGATTCCATCAAGGAGGTGGAATCTTCCTTCATCATATGCCTTTTTCCATATTTCATCTAGTTTTGATGAAAGTGATGGATCTTTGCAGTCTTTCATTAGAAGCTGGCTTAAGATATGGCAATTTTTGTCTGTCTTATAGCTTTCTTTAACTTGGTTAAAGAATTCTGTGCCAATGTCTGTGACACATATTCCTTCTATATGGTGTTCTTCTTGTGGTACCCATGCTGGATTGTCAGGGGTATTTGCTAGAGCCCATCTACTGAGACCATCTGCATTTTTATGAATATTTCCAGATTTATGAACAATGGTCATATTTCCTCTATATTCTTGGATAGCAATTTGCCATCTCAGCATATGTCTATTTGGAGTCTTCATATTTAATAGTGATTTCACAGCATTACAGTCTGTGATTACATCAAATACTGTGCCATCCAAATAATAATGCAGTTTTTCTAAAGCCCACACTAGGCATAAGCATTCCATTTGGCTTGCTCCATACCTTGCTTCTGTTGGCTTTATTTGCCTTGAAATGAAACAAATTGGTCCTTCCACAGGTTTATCATTGATCATTTGTGTTTGGTGAAGTGCAGCACCCAATCCTTCTCCACAAGCATCAATGTACAACTTGAAGGGTTGTTTCCAATCTGGCATTAGAAGAAATGGGGCATTTGTTAAGGAATTTTTCAATTCTTCATATGCTTTGACTCTTTCTTCTGTCATCTCATAGACTGTTTGTTGGTCACATAACTTATACAAGGATTTAGCAATCTTTGCAAAGTCCTTTATATGCTGTCTATAGTAACCAGAAAATCCTAGAAAGGATTGCATTTCTTTTTTGGTTTGAGGCATAGGTTTAAGTAGTACTGCTGCTACTTTATTTTTGTCTATGCCTAGACTAAGTCCAGATACCACATGTCCTAGTGCTTTTAATTCACTATATGCAAAATGACACTTTTTCAAGGAAATTTTCATATTCACTTGGACTATTTTCTGTAGTACCCTTTCTAGTCTTGTGAGGTGATTTTCCCAAGTTTCTGAGCAAACTATAATATCATCAATATAGATAATTAACCATCCTTCTGATAATTCTTCAGGAAATATGGTATTCATCATTCTTTGATAATGGGAAGGTGCATTTTTTATTCCAAATGGCATTCTTAAGTACTCAAAAATTCCACAATGGACTATTATTCTTAGTAGTTTCTTGGCATTGTCTGTTAAGACATTTTGGTGAAAACCCTTAAGAGCATCCATAGCTGTGATGAACTTAGCTTGTGACAATTGGGTCAATGTCTCATGGATTCTGGGTATTGGATATCTGTCTGGAATGGTATAGGTATTCAGGGCTCTGAAATCTCCTACCATTCTTGATTTTCCATTATGCCAAGTTATAATGACAGGTGTAGTAACTTCTACTTGTTCATTATGTCCAACCTTTCTTAATACTCCAAGGTCCATTAATTCTTTAATGTGCACCTCTAGGGCTTCTCTAGCTCTTGGACTGGCTGGATAAGCAGGTCTTCTTAATAAAGGTGGGTAAGGCTTTTCTACATTAAGAATTATATCCACTTCATGTCCAATTATGGCACCTAGTGGCTCTTTGTCAGTTGCAAAGTCATTTTTATACTTAAATAGAAGGTCAATCAATTTTTCTTTCATTTTTTCTGTTAATTCTTGATTGAATTCTTCTTCTTTAAGTTGTTCAGATATAAAAAGTTCCTTTTCTGGAAACTTTTCTTCATTCTTAATAACTGTAATTTGTTTTTTGTTATTTAAGAAGCCAAACTTTTGTCTTTTGTTGTCTCCTATGGTAAAATATCTATCCTTCTCGTTAGAGATATCTATACCATAGATTGATAAGTAGTCATTTCCCAGGATAAAGTGATTACTGGTACAGTTGTCCATTACTACAAATTCCACTTTAATTCTGACACACTGTGGAGGATGAGGAAAAATTAGTGTTAAATCAACTATTCCAAGGGGCTTCATGCTCTCACTTGCACTACTGAATTTGACACCTTGTATTGGCATGAGTTTCTCTTGCCAGTCTGGGACCATGGTTTCTAAGTAACTTTTGCCAACACATGTGCAATATGCTCCTGTGTCTAAGTTGACTTTTCCTTCTTGGTTATCAACCATAACAATGCTTATACTTGATTTTCCAGCTGTATATCCCATTCCTCTTGCAGGTTTGGTTCTATACATTTTGGCATCTTGTATGTTTGTCAGATTGGGTCAGGTCGTCCAACTTGTGGTAAATTTGAATTAACATCTAGTACTTCATAAATTATGTCAATATTATTAATTTGTGCATTAATTATATTGATTTCATCACTTTCAGAGCTTTCTGACTCTTCTGTCTCTTTTTCAGATTCAGAATGCTCCTCTTTGTCATTGTGGTTTTCTGTTTCCACTATTTCATTGATTTTTGCCTTTTTAAGGCAATTATTGGCTAAGTGTCCAATACCTCCACATTTATGGAATTTTCTTTGCTCATTATTGTTGGATGTATTGGGCTTAAAGGATTCTTTTGATTTATCTTTTTTGATAAATGGTTTATTTGGGCTTTTAATGTCTAATTTTTTCCAAGTCCTGCCAATTTTTGTTCTTGTCACTATATCTTCTAGTGCATTTATATAATCTTCTGTGGAGCATGGTTCTAAACATCTGCTTCTTAGGGCATGTTCTAGTTCCCCTCCACATTTTTTAAGTATTTTCATATGCACCATCTTCTGTGACATTTCTGGGTATAGTGCATTGAGCCTTTCAACTTGTTTTAAGAACCAAGTTAAAGGTTTGTCTTTCTCTGGATCAAAGAAAGAGTTTTCAAATGCATTTTCTATCTTATACCTCCAGGCATCATTTGCCCACTTGGTGATTATTTCTTGTTTCCACCAAGACCAGGTATTTTTACCATTTGTTTGTCTTATGCCATAATACCATCTTTTTGCAGATTTCTCAAATAGTGAATGTAATCTTGCAGTGATTAATTCATCTGGTATGGCATAATCTTCTTGTAACATGTCAATTGTTTTAATAAATGACATGTGGTCATATTCACCTTCTCCTGTGAATGTTGGCCATTCTTTTAATTGAGGTGCCTCTTTCATCAAGACTTGGTTATTATCTTGGTGACTTAAGTCTGCTATAAAAGGATTTGACAATTCCTCTTTTGTTTTAACAGGGCTCCTTATATGGGAAAATGGAGTTGATAACTTTGGCATATTTAAATTTGCCTCATTAATTTTATCCATTTTTTCAGTGATAAGCCTTATTTCACTTTGAATATCATCTTTTAGATGCATTCTTGCTTCATCACTTTTTTCCACATGGTCCAAAAGTAATTTTTGGTGTGATGAAGTCTTTTCTTCAAATTTTTCTACAGAAATACTTAATTTATTTAATTTTTCTGTAAGATTATCAATACTCACATCATAATTGATTGTCAAAGTTTTGTCTTTGATATATTTTATGTATTTATACAATTCTTGTTGTCCTTGTATTAATTTTTGAGTATTTTCAATTAAATTCTTTGGTTTATTATTTTCAACAATAAACTTAATGTTGTCAATTTCTTTTTTGTTTTGCACAACAATTTTTGTTAAAGAAGATAAATTGTTATTTATTTCTTGTAGTGATAATAAACTGTCTTTAATTTCTTTTAGAGGTAATATACTATTTTTAATTTCTGTTAAAGTATTTACAACATCTTTTGACAAAGTTACTTCTTTGGGAAATGAGGCTGTCTCATTCTTTGCTCTTCCTTGTCCTTGAATTCCATCAAGGTTCTGGCCATGTTGAAAACATTGTCCATGGCATCCTTTTGGATTCTTGGGATTCTGTAGCTTGGGGAATATGGTTTCCTCCATTGCTTTTTCTTGTTCTTCTTCCCTTCTTGGGGAAGTGGGTTGGCTTGGGGCTTGCTGGTAGAAGTTACTGGGGCTTCTTCCTTGGTTGCCTCCCTCTTTTTGGCATGGTAGTCCTTGATTTTTTTGATTTGAGGTTTGGATGACAGTGGATTCCATCCATTGGAGTATTTCACTATCTCCTCCTCATTCAGGAACTTTTTCAGGATGTGCAAGGAGTTCATCACACCTTGGTGTATTTGAGGCAACATTTCCCAATCTTTGTCCTTGTACACTGTGCAATACTGCTTGTACTGGCTCATGTAGATGTCTATTTGAGCCTTCTGAATGTGATTTGTACCTGTTTGAGTTACTCATACTTAGTTCCAATTCAGGCTCAGATATCATGGGCATTTCTGGGACTTGCCTTTGGGATAAGGCACTTCATTGTGTGGATTCTGTTCCACTGGGGATATTGCCCTTTCTTTTGAGGGATCAATTCTACTTCTGAGTCCAGCTCCATCAGATTGGATGGAGTATTGGGAACCTCTTCTGGTAGTCATAATTAAAGATTAAGAAAAAATAAAAGTATTTT
Organism: Austropuccinia psidii; assembly: GCA_023105745.1. Lineage (NCBI taxonomy): Eukaryota > Fungi > Basidiomycota > Pucciniomycetes > Pucciniales > Sphaerophragmiaceae > Austropuccinia > Austropuccinia psidii. The sequence continues at coordinate 55,406,663 of JALGQZ010000004.1, forward strand.
AGAAAAAAATTCTTTTATGGCAATTTAAAAAGAGGTGCGCACCTTCAGAGTCTTGAATGGTGGGTCCAGGAAAGTCTAATTTCTTAGCTTTCTTTCTTTTAGTGATAACTGGTGTTGGAGAACTTTGACAAGTTTCTTCCACCAACCTCTCAACAGTAGCTTGGTTGTCTTCTGTTGGGTTATCTTCAAACACTAAAAAAGACAAATAAATATAAGTCTTTTTGTAAAAAGTGTTATTTTTGGCAAGATATGGCAATTTTCCAAGTAGAAATTGCTTTTATATCTTTAAAAAATTGAAATAAATAAAGAAATGAATAAAAATGAATAAAAATAACTTTTTTATTGGTTTTTAATATTTTTTAATATTTTTTTATATATATTTTTTATTTTTAAAGAATAAAATAAAAAAAATGAATATGATTCTTATTAGATTAAATTATAATAAAATTATTTTTAATTTATAAAATATCTTTTTTAATCACTAGAGTCACTCAAAGAAAGTTCTTGCAAGTCTAAGGATGTGAAAAACCACGTGTAAGACAGTACAATTGCTTTCCAAATACCTCAATAGCTTTTAAAATCAATAAAATATGAAATTATTATATAGTTTATGATTATAAATGTAATTTATTATTGGATAAACCCAATTTGAATCTTTTTAAAAGGTCTTTTAAGTAAATATCACGGCCAGGCCCCCAAATGTAAGGTTTGACTATGAAACAATAAGTAATAAATTACTAATTTGTTACTTATTGTACTCTGAATGTCCTTATGAATGAAATAAATAAGATTAAAAATATAATAATAATAAAGAAATATTATTATTATGGCGTAAAATAATTATATTATTAAATAAATATAATAATATAATTTATATTATGAAAATATAATATAATAAATAAATATATTAATATAAAATAATTAATATATTTAAAAAGCTCTTTATTATTGTTACCAACAAATAATAAAGGCGTAAAAAATTGTTTTTTATTAATAAAAAACAATTTATAACAATAATATTACCAATATTAAAGTTATAAATTAATATAAATACTATTTATATTAATTAAGGAATTATTAAAAGAGTAATAATAGAGAAATTATTATAATAAGAGAAAATAACTTACTTTTAACACTTAATATAATAATTTTGAAGTATTTTACGCCAAAAAATATAAATACAACTTTTACAAATTGTATTTACAATAAAAACAAAGAAAATTACAAATTATTCAGGATTCTTACGTGGAAATGAGTTTTAGAGAGATTTTTAACAAAAACAATTAAAGAAATGATTTAATCACGTCAAAATAAGTGATTATAGCAAGGTGGTCTTTGGTCTTTAATAAAATAATACTTTTATATGTAAAGAATAAAGAAATTACCTTTGAGTTGATTGTTTTTAATGTTTTTGATGCATCTGAGGGGAAAATAGAGTAAAAAGAGCTCTATTTATAGTAAATACCTCCCTCCTAGAGTCCAACAGGCTTCTAGTAGACGTGTACTGATTATATCCACTGGAATTGATCAATAATTTAAGGTTTGAGGGTGATTAAATCATGATCAAACCATATTACATCATTATTACACCATTATTTAGAGTTATCACTATAACTCTAAGTGTAATGACATCAGAGGTTTGGCAGAACCCCAAATTTCGTGGATTTTATTAGTTTTAATCATAAACTAATAGTATTCACCAATTTTATCACTCTTAAGACTGTTAAACTTAATTTAAGGTTACAGTATGTGATCATAACAGCTCAATTTAAGCTCAAACTTTGATCTTCAATAATTTTGAGGATTTTCACGCTACAGTAATTCAGAGAGTGAATTCTGATAGCCTGACATAACCTTATTATGCTGCCAAGAGCTTTTTATTACATCATCAAAACTCTAATTTTGATGAGTTTTCTTGTAACTCATCTTTTCTGTCGAAATTCAATATTTTAAACTTCAAACCTTGATTTCAGGGGGTTGTACCCTGAATTTAATAATAAAAATTACATCATTCTTCACGAATGAACTAGTAGAATCCAACTGTATACTTTTTTTTTAAGTTTGGACCACTTTCACAACAAAGTGGTCAACAGCTCTGTTGATTTTTATCAATATTTCCTCATAAGTCTTAACCTTGTTTATAATTAGCAAAATAAAGTTCATATCTGTGTTCCTACAGTAATTACGTGGTAACTTTAATTTTGGTTCATCATTCTAGCATGTATAGTTTAGAAGATATTAGCTCTGATCCTTGAATATATGCGTTGACCAAAAAAGTGCATATATTCAGGTTAATTCCTTAAGTATTGATTTTGGGAATTAGCTTATTAATTGTTTTATATGTGGACCTTTGTGGAGAATCCACTGGTACAATTTATTTCACATGTTGTTTCATTAGTTTCTGAGACAAATAAGGTTTTATGGTTTTTATAAGGTATTATACCTTATAATTCCTTAAATATTGACTTTACAGATATGCCATAAAAATGGTATATGTGTATTTTACCATGTGGAATCCAATGGTATAATTTATTTCACATGTTCATTCATTGGTTTTTAAGTTAAACCAATTTTTGTACCAATTTATGGTATTTTTTGTGTATTTAAGTAATTATTTTCACTGTATAATTATTCTAAGGAATTTTAATATAATTATACTAAAGGTATAATTATTTTTATTAATTTTGTGACCTTATTGGGTATGTGGTCATATCTCAAAGGCTCACACAAGAGGTCTGAAGTTAAAGAGACAAACGAAGAGAAAGGCAAGAAACCCCAAAAAAGAAATATGTGTGCCATAACTGTGGATCACCAGACCACTATGCCAACAATTGCACAAAACCAAAAAAGAAAATATATGCAATTGATGAAGAATCAGAAGAAGAACACACAGGTGACAAATCTGATTCTGACAGTATGGGAAATGGTATGAGAGCAGAATCACAAAGTGAACTTGATACCATAGAAGAATACATAGTGGAATGCAAGGAAGAAAGTTCACTTGACATACAAGACATTGAATTGGATTCAGGAATACCACAAATAACAACAGAGAAAGAGCTCTGTAAGCATACACAGAATGCACAAACATTCCTGGTAACCCCAAATAGAGGGATGGGATTCATTCATGGAACACCTAAAAAATTGACAGTTTATATTGAGAACTGTAAACACCCAATGATCATTGACACAGGAGCAAGTTGCTCCATAGTGGCAAAAGAATACTTGAAACAACACTTCCCCAAATGGGAAGAGTATATAATCCCAACAAAAGCTAGAAACTTTAAAAGTGCATCAGGCAAAATGCACTCACTGGGCCAATAATCAAAGATATAATTATCCCACACCAAAAAGGAAATATCAGACTAGAACCTGAATTTGTAGTTCTAGAGAATGCACATGTACAAGGATTCTTAATAGGTACAGAGTACCAAAGAATATATGGTATGGACATTTGCAATAGTAAAAATAGATATCTTACCATAGGTACAAACAAAGACAAAAAATTTTCCTTTGACATAAATCATATAACAAATGATAACACCTTGAAAGAACTAGTGGAAGAATTCAAAGAAGCCCAATATGGCACTCAATTCACCAGTAAAATGAAACTCAACTTACTGAAAGTATTGAGAAAGAACAGAGGAGCTTTTGCAATAGGAGATGAACCACTAGGAAAAATCAAAGGACATGATATAGAATTATATCTGGATGTAGAAAGACCATATCCACCTATGCTTAGGAGACCACCATACACAGCCAGCATGGAAACTAGGAAAGAAATTGAGAAACATATCAATGAACTCCTAGAAATGGGGGTAATAAGAAAAATAGGACATAATGAGATAGTAGAAGTCACTAAACCAGTCCTTATAACTTGGCATGATGGTAAATCCAGACTATGTGGTGACTTCAGGGCTTTGAATAATTACACCAAAGCAGATAGGTACCCCATCCCAAGGATACCACATGCACTAGATAAGCTAGCAAAAGCCAAGTTCATTACAAAAATGGATTGCATGAAAGGCTTTCACCAGAATGGGGTGAAACCAGATTCCATCAAATTGCTAAGAATTATATGCCATATGGGCATATATGAATATACTAGAATGCCATTTAGCATTAAGAATGCACCAGCCCATTTTCAGAGGATGATGGATACCATATTTCAAGATGAAATAATGGAAGGGTGGATGGTAGTGTACATTGATGATATCATAATATACTCAGAAACATGGGAAGACCATGTGAGCAAAATTGATAAAATATTGGGAAAATGTACACCAATCAACATGAAGATATCTCTTAAAAAATGTAACTTTGGACAGCAAGAACTGCTAGCCCTAGGACACAAAGTCTCAGGTTTGAGTCTAGCTATAGACCAAAATAAAGTTGCTACAGTACTGAAGAAACCAGTACCAAAGAACATTAAGGAAATGCAATCTTTTTTGGGCTTTTCTAGTTACTACAGAAGCCACATAAAAAACTTTGCACAACTCACTAGTAGCCTATACAAACTGTGCTCAAAAGATGTAGTCTTTGAAATTACCAAGGAAAGAAGAGATGCATTTCAGAAGATCAAATATGAACTGACCAATGCCCCTGTCCTAATGATGCCTGATTTTGAACTACCATTCAAACTATATAAAGATGCAGCATGTAGCCAAGGACTAGGAGCAGCACTACACCAGAGGCAACTAGTGGATGGAATACCCAAAGAAGGAGTAATTTGCTATATATCAAGACAACTGAAAGACTCAGAAGCCAGATATGGAGCCACTCAGACAGAATGTCTATGCTTGGTATGGGCATTAGAAAAACTCCATTACTACTTAGAAGGAGCAGTATTTGAAGTTTTTACTGATTGCACAGCCCTCAAATCACTGTTGAACATGAAGACAACAAACAGACACATGCGTAGGTGGCAAATAGCCATACAAGAATACAGAGGGAATATGACTATCATCTATAAAGAAGGGAAAAGTCATACTAATGCAGATGGTCTCAGAAGGTGGTCACTGAAGAATTACCAAGAGAATCCAGCATATGACCCAGAAAATGGGGCCAAAATCCCCATACAATGCATGGAGATAGATAGGAGAAAGAACTTCAAACTATCAAACTGGGCATTAGGGAATGACCCATCAAACCCAGCACAGAGCTATGGGGAGAGCAAAGAGATACCCATACTGGGAATCAGCTCCTCTAATCTGAATACAGAATTCTTTAGCATAGTACAATCAGCATACAATAAACACAAACAGTGTAGTATATTGATACAACTATTAAAACAAAAGTACAGGAGTCCTGAACTAGAGAGCCAATTGGAAGAGCCATGGCTCAGAAACTTCAAAGAGAATAGATTTTCTCTGATAGATGATCTACTATACCATAGGGAAAAACACACAAGTGCCCTGGTAATAATAAATAGAGAACATATTTCCCTGATACTACAGGAATGCCATGACTGCCCATACATGGGACATATGAGTGAAGAAAGAACTAAAGAAAGAGTCTTTAGCACAGCTTGGTGGCCAACGTGGGAACAAGAGTTGAGTGAATACATCAACACTTGTACCAGATGCCAAAAAGCCAACAAAGGTTATGGCAAAAGATATGGATTACTCCAGAGTATAGAGGAGCCCAAACACCCCTGGGAAATAATAAACATGGATTGGGTGACAGGCCTGGTCCCTGGAGGGAAAGACAGCTTTAATGCATGCCTAGTAGTAGTAGACAGGTACAGCAAGAGTGTCAGATGTCTCCCCTGTCACAAAGAGGACACAGCAATGGACACAGCCATATTGTTCTGAAACAATGTGATAGCAAACTGTGGAGTTCCAAGAATTATAATTAGTGACAGAGACCCTAAATTCACATCAGAATTTTGGACTAATCTATATGAGATGCTGGGAACCAAACTAGCATTCTCCACAGCTTACCATCCACAAACAGATGGTCTAGCAGAAAGAATGATCCAAACATTAGAAGACATCATTAGAAGGTTTTGTGCATATGGCATGGAATATAAAGACAGTGAGGGATATACCCATGACTGGGTAACCCTACTACCAGCTGTACAATTGGCATACAACACAAGTATACACTCAGTGACAGGAAAAACCCCTGCCACATTAGAGAAAGGATGGAACCCACTACTTCAAGTAGACTACTTGAAGAAGAACCTCCTCTCAGTACACCCCACAGCTCAAGACTTCCACACAATGTGGAAAACTGCCTGTGAAAAAGCATAACAATGTGTGGCTGAAGCCAAATTATATAACAAACAGAGATATGATAAAAGTCACCAAGAACCTGATTTCAAAGAAGGAGACCAAGTTCTAATCTCAACTCTTAACTTCAACAATCTAAGAGGACCCAAGAAGATGAGAGACTCATTCATAGGACCATTCACCATTATTAAATTAATAGGAAAGAATGGAGTAGAGGTCAACCTGACCAAAGAGTTTTCTAGGAAACACCCAGTTTTCCCTGTGAGCCTGGTCAAACCTTATCACCAAACAGATGAGGAGAAATTCCCTGACAGAAAGAAGACAGTCACCCATGAAAGATTGGTAGAGGAAGATTACTCACCTGGACCTGTGAGAAAGAGCATTAAAGCCAGGAAAATAAGAATTAATGGGAAAGACAACAGGCAATATCTGGTTAGATTTAAGAATCAACCAGCAGATAAAGATAAATGGTTAACTGAGAAAGAGATCCCAGATGGACAAATACACCTCAGAAGATTCAGAGCCTCCAGAAGGGCTGAAGAGTCTCATCAATGATGAGCCTTCTTTTGAGGGAGGGTATGTCAGCCTGTGACTCAAAACAGAGCACTAGCATGACATCCAACATACCATAAATAATGGTATGACAAGTATTGAACAAACATAGTCAATACAGGTAATAAATAAGAGGAAAACAATCCTCTTAAATTAAACACCAACCTTATCCAAACAGAATAAGGAAACCTAGAGGAGAATAAACAAGTCAAAACCCTTATTTTCACCTCTCATCTAACTTATGCATATTTAAGTTATTATATACCAAAATGGTATTTTCTTAAAGCTCACATAGAGAGCTACACAATGATAGCATCTATGTTGTTGTGACTCCACTACAACTGGAGATACCATATGACCTTTATTTCAAAACCAAGACCCCCCTGAAAGTCAAAGAGGGCTTGTACAAAACTGTACAAAAGTATAACCAAATTAAAGATATAAACAAGAGCTTTAATTTGAGATACATTAGACCTCTGTATCTCTTAAATTGACTGAGGGATCTTGGTTCAAAGGTTTAACAACCAAAAATACAGATATTCTGAAAACAAGAAAGTAAACAAACCCCTGTATCTTTGGCATACACTCATACAACTGTACAGTGTAATATACCAAACTGTAGAGGTAATCAAGCCCTACAAAACTGTATCATCATAATACATATATCTCCCAAATTGGAGAAGATATCTGGCATGGAAGTTTTTGAAGCCTCATACTGATGTACAAAATTACATCCAAAAACTTAAAACCCTTATAACTTTTGCTATTTAAAAGAAGGGTAAACATGAAGCATACCAAATTGAAGAGCTCATTACGCCCTTCAATTCTGTGCTCTTGGTTTCTTGATATCTCAAAAACTGACTAAGATATCTTGGTTGGAAGTATTTTGACCAATACTGGCCTGTACCAAACCTGTACCAAACCTGTACCAACCAGTACTGTCTTGATACTCAAAATAATGGTTGTTTAAAGCTTAAACCCGCCCAGAATGACTGATATTGATCATACAGACACCAGAACAACGTCATCCAAGTGCTGACGTGGCAGGTGAAAAGTTTTTTCACCCTGTATTGATCCAGAATGATCATTTGTGGTTCCAAAACCACAATTCTGCCTCTATCGACGTCAGAATTGATTATCCAGAACCACAGACTGACCATTGGAGTGAAAACTTTCACTCCTCTGACATGTGAAGAGTTAACAACTCTTGACAGTCTTGAAAGATATAAAAAGAAGGGTTTTTTTCCTTCAAAACCCATCATTCATTATCTTATTTACCCATATTCTTATGTGACAAAACGGTTATCCATCACTAGTGTCCTTAGAATTATTAAAGATATAATTAGAACATAATTATTGTAGTACTTCTTTACAGTCAAAGATATTAGAGTATTGCAACCCAGGTCCTCAACAGACTCATCACCACTGTTAGCACGTAGCAGTAGGACCTGAAGAATTAAATTTATTTATTTTTTGACATGTCACAGTCATAATACTAGCTTGTATTTACACTTTATAGCTACTATAAAGACTCACCCTGACATAGACCTTTTATAAGACAGCCCATTCAGCAGCTTTTAAACTACCATGAGAGGGGGAACCCATTTTGCGGGGTACGCTTGTCCATGACAAGGGAATTATGGTATCAGATATGACTTATTGGAGATTCTCCAGAGCCTCACCATTGATATGGTGATCACTCAGTGCATTGATATCCAGCTCAGGGGGGATGTAATCCAAATCAAATGAGGGAATCACTGCAGAGCCTCTAGATGGCTGTTGCATGTGAGGGGTGGGCATTGGGAAGTAATTTTGTTGGGTGGAAGTAGTGGGGAGTGACTAAATTATTATTTTTACTGTGTCTTTTCTCAGGAAGCAGGCCTCTCTCAATGAGATTTGATCAAGAGAGCTGTTGGAGGTCATGGAATCTGAGTCTGAACTATTGGTGTCATTGGATTTCCTGTGGAACCTGGATTATATTTTTTATTTGGACTCTGGAATGAACAATTGGAAAGCTGCTTGATCCTTCAAAATTACAAATATTAAATCATGCATTATGTCAAGATTAACCATTCTGGTTTCATCCCAATATAGAAGGTCATCCTAAATTGAATATTGCACTCCATACTCAGAAAAAATTGCTTGTCTTTGTTGTGGGGATGCCCAAAGCCATTTCGCAATGGTTGATTAATGATTTTGGTATGAGTGTGTGTAGTGAAATTGGGGACCAATTTCTTCAATTTGAGCCTTTTTAATAGTGCAAAAATTACAAAAGTGGTTGCCTGAATGAGAAATAAATGCAATAAGCTTGCACATGGCAACCACATCTGCAATGGCTGTGAGACTGGAAACACAGATAAAGGATCCTGAAGGACCTGTTGAGGTGGGTGAAAAATGGTAACCTTGCCATAGCTCTTTGAGCTCCTTGATGAGTGGCTGTAATAGGCATTTCAATTGAAGGGTAGTTGGCTCCTTTGGAAAAGGGATGATTCCTGAAACTTAGACATTCTCTGGCTTCAATCTTTCACTTGGGGGGAGATTAAGACAAATAAGCATGATAGGTTCAATGCTGGCCAACTGGGTTGAATTTCCATGTGCATTGAGCCAGTCCACATAAATGGAGAAAGCAAATGCACCAGGAATGGACATGAATGGGGGGTCAGTAATATTTATAGTGCCAGTGAAGTGTCTCCAGATCAACCCATCCCAGATGTCACCTTTGGGGGAACCTTTGGCAGTTTGGGATTGCTGATGTTGATGTAGAATTTCCATAGTTCCAGCGCGCTGGAGAAATCTGGCAAGCAAATTTTTTAATGGTTGATAAATGAAATGTTTTTTTGGTATAAATATTTGCTTCAAGTTGGTTGTGCTTTGGGTATGGGGTTCAAATGAATTGATTAATTTGCCTAATGATTGTGTGCAAGGGGGGATCATGATGAGTTGGGTCATTATGGTGTTGACAGTGGGGTTGGTAAGTTGTGACAGATTCAGTAAGGCCATTAAGAAAGAAACATTGAGGACAACATATATAGTTTTGACTAACTGGCTCCAATTGGAGATGTTCAAATATGGTACTTAGCTCTTGCGGTTTATGGAATGCAGGAGTGGGGGGACCACCTGAGCTTGAGATAATGGACTTAATCAGCAGGGTTGAGAATGCATGAAGCCCTGTGGGGTATATTATACCTTGAGGACAGAATGGCAGATATAATCATTCCAAGATCATGTGGGGGAAGGTTCAGACTGCAGCTTTATGGTTTATGTGCAGTGGAAGTGAGACGCTGCGGTGTGGAGAATGTGCTTTGGGTCAATTGAGAATAATCAGCTGGAAAAATTTGATCCAATAGAATTTTCAGGAACTTAGATCCTGATGCAGAAGTAGGGATGTTTGGAAGAGATTTAGATGCAATGGCTGAGTTGAGCTTTTTAAGGTGCTGTTTATATTGGAAAGGTGTGAAGGCAACTCCCTGCCTATCACCCTCAGGGGAAGAGTGTGTTTGAGTTGAGCAGTGTTGACACATGCATATACACATTGAGGAATAGCGGAGGGTTGTCATTGTTTCAGGAATTGTGAATAAGGTTGGTTTGTTTATAAATATCTATGGTTTATGTGCAAGTGCTTAGGAGTGCTATCAATTGAAAAAAAGATTGAGTGATTGTTTATTAAGGGGGAGATGATTTGAGACAGTTGAGGAGTTTATCCCATTTGTAATGGTGGCTGAGCCATAAGGGATAAAGTGGAACATGTCTCATCTGGATGGGGGAATTGGTTAAGTGGTTAGTTGGGTAGAATGCAATGCTGCTCAATGCTCATACATATTCTATTTTATTTAAACATGGTGATATTAAGGTTTGACCGTTGAGGGGCCTTCCATTAGGGATGTGTCAACATTGACTTTAGGGGATTAACATTCAAACCATGTAGGCTGGAAAGCCATTGTACATTGTTTAAGCCTTATTACAGACATAAAAGTATAACTCTATTACATTTGCGTTTGGAGTGGAGATAAAGTCTTGGTATTTGGTTTGAGTGCAGCGGGTTTTTAATTGGTTGGAATATCTTACCTTTCTTAAAAAGGCAATGTCTCTTTTTTGGGTAAATCCTTCATGGATTTACCCTTATACAGAGATAGAATGCTGGGGAATTTTGATGCATATATCGGCAGTTGGATAACTCACACAATGTGACATCGGGAGGGGGAAATTTTTATTTAATCTGCTTACTTATGGATGATGGGTTCCCTTTGAGATCAAGGAAATATGACATTATATGCTGGTAGGCCATGCAGTGTGGTTTATGACAAAAGCGGAGGAGCTCAAGAGTAGGCAGGCAGAATTCTCCTAAAAATAGTCTTATTAGACTTCTACGAGAGACGGTGTTCCCATATTCATAGAATTTCTCTATTATACTTTTGAAATAACTTTGTTTTATCATAATACTGAGCTTTTTTATCAAGCTGAAAACAGAACTGTAGGTTTTTAGCCATCATGTCATCTTCTAACCCACGCAAATCCCATTCAGGTTCTGTTCATGACTCAGATAGTGAATCTAGTATAGAATATCTTCAAACAACACAGTCACCAATGAGTCCCAACATTACACTCACAACCCCTATTGCATCCTCAAGGAATGTAGCAGTTCTGAACATTGATGTGGGAAATCCAACAGCTCAAACTTCAAGCACTTGGTCCATTCCTAATATTTCCGTCACTCCAATTCCCCCAAATCCCACTAATACACAAAAGAATGTTTCTGAAGGGCCAGGAAGCACACCTGAGATCTCACCAAAGGCTAATCCACAAGAATTCTTCCTTAATCCTGTTCAGAATCCAGTGGCGTCCCAGGAACCCTTTGGGAAAGGTAAACAGCCAACCCTCAATATTCCATCACGATATCAGGTTCATGTGGGCCATGGAAAGCTGGTTGACTGTGGGAAGCAAAAAAAACACTTGGAAAATGTTAGTCGGAGTGGACTTTCAAGTGGGAAATCTGGGATTGACACTTCATCAAAGTAAGTCTGTTGGATTTTGGAATATAAACTTTTGCAAAATCTGACATGTTTGTTTCATGGGCTAGAAAGGGCACCTAAAGGCAAGACAGTATGATCTCAGGATCCAATTGAAGCTCATGAGTATGATCAGTATTTATTAATTTGTTGAGGTTTTACCTTATGATTTGCATGGCAGGTGATGAACTTTTGCATCTTCACTTCTGGTCCATAAAGAAAAGGTCACTGGACATCATCATCCATATGCCTCCAAACCAAGAATGGGTCATGCCAGTTCATCAAGAGGAAAAATTGTGGAGGATGAGGATGAGAACATGTCTCTGACTCAAAGTGAAACAAATGTTAACCAAGGAGGGAAAATTTCACAGTGCATGAGCAAGGCACTAAGTAAAATGGTGAGTTCACTGATCTTCAACTGCCCCTTGCCCAGAGTATGCTCGATCAATCTGAGATGAGAGAGAAAAGGAACCAGGCTCGCAAAGCTCACATTGTGGCAAAATGTGCAAGCCAGAAGGAGCAACAAAAATGGCTGAAAGCAGAACTTCCAGAAAATGTCCATGGGATGAGCTCAGCTGTACATGCCCATTTTCTGTTCCTACTCAACATAAGGGATAAGGATCTTTCCACACTACCAGCACCACCCAGCAAAGAAGAGCGTGAAATTGCGATTCAAGTGGCTGATCATCCAGGATATGTCCCCAAGGATGTTTTCAATGAGCCCTCAACAAAGGTTCAGTCTCAGGGTTTCCAAAGCTACAGCTAAGATGAGCTCCACAAGTTGGGACTAAAGCGATTCACTTGGGACTGGGAGAGCTCATGGTAACAACTGTTCAACAAGTTGATGTCTATGGTGTTTTACCGTACCTTCCATCTTGCACTTGTCAGCACTATCATCACTACTGTTGGGACAAGTGTAAGATGTGACTATGAAACTGATGATAATATTACTATTAATCAACAGTACTATGTCTGTTCTTATGAAATATAATAATAAAATATTATTATAACCAAAACTGAATAATTAAAGATCTATTTATATCATGTGTTAAACACTACTAGCAATTTTAACAGTGAGCAGTAATTGTCTACAAGAATCAATTACAAGAAGAATTTACTAATAAAATGTCTTTTATTAAAATAATAAAAGTATTTTAATATATAATTATCTTTTGCAAGAATAATTATAAATATAATTCTTGAAGAAAACTAATTGTTTAGAGAAAAACTTTAAGAATTAAAGATAAATCACACACTAATATTCCAAAGAGCTTATTGAAAGATAGGATACAGAGATTTGACATAGAATTGTGGATTTAAAGGATCAAAATGTATTTACAACAGTCTTACAACTATATATAGTTGGATTCTATGATTTCAAGTCTTTCTGAGTGATTTTGAAAGAATTAAAACACTTAAGAATAGCCTTAACTCATACTTACTTGTTGTTAACAATGATATAAATGGATAATAAGATGATTATTGGAAAAAACAGCAAGATGAGGCCTCTTTAAAGTCAACAACAACTCACAGAGGCATGCCATGGAGAAAACTAGAAAAACAGTGAGTGAGAAAACAATAAACCCTTTTGGATTATTCATTGCATCATCTGTTGTCACATAAGATTAGCATAATTACTTAATTGATTGTAACAACCACTCACCAGGCGTAATGGTATTCATTAATACACCCACTCAAACATCTCAAATCAGAAGATCCACTATCTGATTCAGCATTCAGTTTCAGAAATCTTCCTTGCTGAAATATGCATATAGCTTGGTACTTCAATACAGCCTTTCAACATCTGTACAGGCTGGATTCACCCAATACAGTTTCAATACACCAGCATGAAACTGTATGATAACTCAAATCCACCACACCTCTTGTACAGGTTCTGTAAAGCTGTACAGGACCTGTATGGGCCAGACTAAATTCAATACTCAATTATTCTCATGAAAATTCTTCCTCTGGCTCAGGGCTGGTGATTCTCACATCTACCAGCCCCTCTTTCACCCCCTGGGGACTTTTCCCCAGTTAATTAATTTAGTTTATTTATTATTTTATGAATATTCTTATCCTTATTTTGGGTGTTATATTTATTTGATATTAAGTTAGTCTTTGCATTTCTCTCTTTGCCTGTAAAGTATGAGTTGGGTGGCCATATCCTTATTAACCCTTCTCTTTTCATTCTGACAGGTTGAAACAGTGGACTTGGACTTGTTTGTGGTTGGCTCTTCTATTCTTTACTCTTATTTCTTTTGTTGCTGCATTCTTATCTTCTTTATTTTAGTAATTCATCTATTTGCACTCTTAAGTGTATCTTCCTTCTTACCAGACCCTTGAGCCCTTGATAAGTGAGTCCCAGTTTACTGAGTGCCAGCCCCTCTTCACTTCGAAGAGCCCCTGTGACATTAAATTAATTAACTCATTTATATTCTTTCTTTTCATTCTTTTATATTCATTTCTCTCATTAATAAATTATGAGTCTTTAATGATCTTATGATTTTTTCATTATTATGATCTTTTCTCTCATTAATTTTCATCTCATTCATTTAATTTAGATGAAAATTGATTCTTTTTTCTTTCTTAATCATTGCTCACCATTTCATTCACTTCATTTTATTTTTATCAAATCAAAGTTTTCTGTGTTCTCATTCTGGTCTTATTGAGGTATTATTGATTGGTTTAATTGATTGGATTATTCATTGGGATTAATTGGGTTTATTGGGTCAGCAATTCAGGATTTTTCATTTCGATTGGATTGATTGAATTTGAATTCTCAAGATATTTCATTGATCCTCAAGAATGGATTTTGATTATTGATTGATTTTGACTCATCAAGATATTTGAATTGAGTTCTGAAGATTTTGAATTGATTGCTTGATTCCACAAGGCCTTGATTTCATATTGAAGACACTGATTTATTGATTCATTGATTATTGATTAAATATTGATTGATTGTTGATTTACTCAAGATTATTGATATTGAATTTGATTGATTGTTGATTATTGATTGAATTGATTGATTGTTGATTGAAGCTGATTTCAACTCAAGAATTGAATTGATTCCTCAAGACCCATCAAGATTTTTATTGTGATTGATTTGGCCAAGTTCTTATTTCTGATCTCAATACCATCAAGTTTTTAGTCTACTTCTGTTAATAATGCCAGTTCAGCATAGTCCCCCAGCAAAAAACACTAGATCACAAAAAATTACAGCTGTTATCACTCCTACAGCAAGGGCTCCTCTTGACTGCACACCATCAGTTCATCAACTGAGTGCAAACTTAGACAGAGGACCACCAATGGAAGGAGCAGCACCCTCAAGAAGAGATGGAATGAAATCTAGAAGATCAAGATCCTTTTATGGACTTTTGGGTGGCTACCCCAGCATGTCTGAAGGTGCAAGAGCAATATTACGGTAAGGTGAAGATGAAGAGGGGGAAGAGTCTGTGGAAGAGGAAGATTCTGGGGAGACTGAAGTGGTAGATTCCTTGGCAAATGCTCCAGAGGTGCCTCAGGGTTCTAATCTAGCCCTTTCTAGTCAACCTCTTGTCTCTCAAACTGATCCAAGTCTCCTCAAGATGATGGAGCAGCTGACTCAATTCATGGGGCAACTCACTCAAGAAATTGCTCCCAGGGACAATTCCAAAGCCCCTTCTTTCAAGACTCCATCCATGAAGGCACCTGATTCTTTTGATGGTACTCAAGCTCATAAATTGAGAGGATTCAGTCAATCCTTTCAATTAATCTTCCATAATGATCCAGAAAGTTTCTTCTCTGACAGGAAGAAAGTTCTTTACTCAACTTCTTTTCTCACTGGTAGAGCTGGAACATGGACTGAACCCTACCTCAAATATTTCCAATGAAGACCCTTCTTATCTCCTCAATAATTGGCCATTATTTGAATCTCAATTATTCACTCTGTTCGGTGACGCAAATGAAGCCAGGAAAGCTGAAAAAGAGTTTGACAATGTGCGGATGAGGGAAAGTGGTCATTTATCCTTTGTACATTGCTGATTTCAGAATCATAATTTCAAGAATTGGAGATTGGGGGGAAAGAGCTTATATCCATGTTTACAGAAGAGGATTGGCAGCAAGATTATTGGATCTGTTGGCTTCTCACCCTGGAACCTTTGATAATCTTCAAGAACTTATGGATGTTACTTTAGAATTAGACACAAGATATCATGAGAGGCAAACGGAAAAGGGTGGAAATCAAGTAAAGAATCCTCCTGTTACTGGATCCAATCAATCTAGGCCTCCTCAAAACTCATCTTCAAAGAGGCCTCACCAGAAGAAGAACAAGAAGGGAAAGCAGTTTCAATTTTCAAAGGACAAGCCTCATGCTGCTCCCCGCAATAAGGACAATAAATTAATCAGTTTTGAAAAGGAGAGGAGCATTAAAGAGGGGTTGTGTACTTTTTGTGGTTGGAAGAACCCAATTGAAAAATGCTTCAAGAGACCTCAGAACAAGCCTGGGTAATAATCAAGAGGCTTCCCTAGCAAGCAGGGAAAGGCCTGAGTGGGGATCATGATTTGTTCAATGGTTCTCACTTATTTCCTTCAAGAGCAAAATTGTGCACTCTGAATACTAGTGTCATTAAATCTTTAAATTTCTTATTTTCTCTTCTGTCTCTGATATTTTTCATAGTATTCTCATTGATTCTGGTGCTACAAACTCTTTTATTGCAAAGAATTTTGTTCTCAAGTACTCATTGACTCTGTCAGAGCTCCCTGAAAAGATTCCTCTTTTCATTCTGGATTCTAATGAATCCCCTGCCTTGTTCATCACCCATTATACCAAGTGGGTAGTTGACTTGCCTTCCTTCCCATGCTTTTAATGGGACTTCTTTATCATAAATTCACCCATGGGAGAAGATGTGATATTGGGCTATGATTTCCTTTACCATTTTAATCCCATTATTGATTGGAAAAATGGATTGATCACCTATGATTCTATTCAGAAGGATTCTCGTGGTATTATTCCTTCTACTAGTAATGCCTTTGCCACTGCTGTCAACAGTGTTGCTCTGGTTGGTGAACTTAAGACACCTTCCCTTCCTTCTTCTGTCCATATCCCTTCCATCATTCCCTCTCAGTCATTAATTCCATTAAGAGATGAAGTTTTCAAAGAGATAAAAGATGTTGGAGAAGATGTTGCTATATCTTCACTTCATCTCTTTCAAGGGGATATGGACCTTCCTCCCTTATCCTTTCATGCATCCCTGGAGGAGCAGTGGGATGGGGAGGAAGATCCAGAAGAAATTGAAACTGTGTTGAAGGTAGTCCCTCCTGTTTAACACCAATATTTGGATGTATTCTCCAAGGTGAAAGCAGAGAAACCTCCTCCACACTGCGCCTGTGATCATCATATTGAATTGGAGGGTCTTCTACCTCCAATTGGTGCTGTCGACTCATTATCAAATCAAGAGTGAGAAACACTCTGGGCCTACATTTCAGAGAATGTAGAGAAAGGTTTCATAAGTACAACCTCCTCTTCAACAGGAGGACCTGTACTTTTTGTTAAGAAAAAGGATGGAGGTCTTAGTTTGTGTGTTGACTACCGCAAACTCAATGCTGTTACTAGGAAGAACAGGTATCCTGTTCCTCCTCTGAACCAGCTTCTTACCGTCTTCAACGGTTCCACTATCTTCTCCAATATAGACTTGCGTGGTGCATATAACCTTCTGAGAATCAAAGAGGGGGATGAGCACTTAACTGCCTTTCGAACCAAATATGGTAGTTATGAGCATTTTGTTATGCCATTTGGCCTTACCAATGCTCCAGCTTCTTTCCAGAATCTTGTGAATGATATATTTGCAGCTTTGTTGGATGTGGTTGTTGTAGTTTATTTAGATGAGATTGTGGTCTTTTCTGGTCCTTAGGAGGAACATGTCAAACATGTGGCCTCTGTCCTCCAAAGACTGAGGGACAATAATTTATTTGCCAAAGCCTCCAAGTATGTATTCCATTCCGCAAGGGTGGAATACTTGGGCTATGTTGTTTCAAGTGATGGCCTCAAGATGGATTCTTCAAAGGTTCAGCAAATCCTCAATTGGCCTCAGCCCAAAAACATCAAGGCCCTTCAGTCTTTTCTTGGTTTTGCCAATTTTTATCGTTGTTTCATAAACAATTATTCTAAAAAAATGACTTCTCTCACTTCCCTTCTCAAAAGAGCTTCTCCCTTTATATTCAATGAGGAAGCTCTTAGGAGGTTTCAATTACTCAAAGAACCTTTCACTACTGCTCCTATCTTATCTCAGTTCAGTCCTTCCCTACCTAGTATTGTAGAGACTGATGCTTCTGATTATGCCTTGGGTGCTGTAGTCAGCCAGGTGAATGACTCAGTAAAGCATTCCATTGCATTTGATAGTTGGTAGCTTCTCCCAGCCAAGCTGAACTATGAAATTCATGACAAGGAACTCCTTGGCATAGTTTGGGCTCTCAAGCGCTGGAGAGAATTTCTTCTCTCTCTTTCCAATTCTTTTGAGGTCTTGACAGACCACTCTTCCTTGCAGTATTTTATGTCTTCCAAAGTTCTTACTTGTTGTCAGGCCCATTGGGCTGAGTTTCATTCAGAATTTAACTTCACTATCACTTACTGCCCAGGCAGGCTGGCCACTTTACCAGATGCCTTGTACCCAGAGAGGGGGGTGGACTTCATCAGAAAGAATCCTCAGAATTTTCATCAAGTAATCAAGCAAGATGAAATTCAAGAGTCAAGATTCTTTTCAATCAAAGTGGAAATATTCTCAGATTTAGTTGACAAGATTCAAAAAGAAGTATGGCAAAACAAAGACTATAAAGAAATACTCAAGCAACAAGCAAGAGGTAAATCAGTTCCAGATTATGCTCTTGAACCTCAAGCCAAGTTTTTTTTATTCAAGGATAGAGTGATATCCCCAAGCAATGAAGAACTTCAACTCAATATTCTTCAAAAGCGTCAAGAATGACCATTGGCTGGCCATCCTGGCCAGGAGAAGACGCTCAAGCTCGCCAAGAGGGATTTTTATTGGGCTGGCATGAATCAAGTCATCAAGTACTATGTGTCCTCATGTCAGCAATGTTCAAGAAACAAGAACATTAATCACAAGAAGTTTGGACTACTCAAGCCTCTTCAAATTCCATCTGGTCCCTGGGATTCCTTATCAATGGACTTTATCGCCCAATTGCCCTTGTCAAACAACTTTGACTCAATTCTAGTAGTTGTGGACAGGTTTCCAAAAATGGAAATCTTCATTCCAACTTATGGAACAATCACTTCTCTGGACTTCGCGCAAATCCTCATTAGTCATGTATTTTCCAAGCATGGCCTTCCAGTCAGTATTGTCAGTGATAGAGGATCTTTATTTGTTTCATCATTTTGGACTCAACTATGTCAGCAGCTCAAGAGATAAAGAGATCTTCCAACTGCTTTCATCCTGAAACAGATGGAAAGACAAAGAGGGTAAATCAGATTCCAGAAAAGTATCTTTGGATGTATGTCAGCTATCATCAAGATGAAGGGTACACCTGGCTCCCTCTGGCTGAATTTGCCTAAAATATCTAAGAACATTCATCAACAAAGCAATCACCTGTTTTCACCATTTATGGAAGAAATCCCAGATTTGACTCAATCCATATTTCTCAATATTCACCTGCTGGAAAGTTATCAACAAAGCTCCAATTAGTACAGAAAGTTGTCAAAGAATAATTAGAGTCAGACATAAGGCGATTCAAGAAGTATGCAGCTAGAAATAGAGCAATTCCACCTGATTTCCAACCTGGGGACAAAGTATGGCTAGCTTCCAAGAACATAAAGACAACAAGACCCACCAATAAATTCTCAGAAAGATGGTTGTGACCTTTTGAAGTTCTGAAGAAGATTGGCAGCCATGCATATCACCTCAAGGTGCCTCAGCAATGAAAGTCAGTTCACCCTGTATTACATGTGTCCTTATTAAAACCAGTGAAGCATTCAACTATCCCAAATCGACATCAATTGCCACCACCACCAGTCTTAGTGGAGGAGCAAGAAGAATGGGAAGTGGCTCAGGCTCTGGACTCAAAACTCAAGAGAGGCAATTTATGGTATCTTGTAGAGTGGAAAGGATTCAGTGAAGACCCAGAAAGAACCACTTGGGAACAAGCTTCCAACCTTACCAACCCACCAGACCTCTCCAAGGATTTCCATTCATTGTATCCAGTAAAGCCTGGTCCAGATACCTCAAGAGTTTGCTTTTATGGTGCTTGGTGGGGAGAAGAAATTATGAAAGTAAGCTCCTCTCCTGGCATGCACCTTTGAGGGGGTATTCTACCCATATGTTTTTGTAAGCATCACCTTGGCCATTTTGTGAGCACTTGTCAATTCTTTGGACAGGTTCAGGAAGCATGCAACATCAATACCCTCCATTTGGACCTTATCAAGATATGGCCAAATGTTTCTTTCTTTCTTTTTCTTTTCTTTTTTCTTTATCATTATGTCAATTTAGGCAAATAATCATTATTCAAGACTTTCATTACTTCAAGTCATTTATGGAAATTTGTTTCAGTTTTATGGTGGTTGGTGGGGAGTGGGAGTTATGAATGTAATTTCCAGCTCCTAGTACGCATCCCTGAGGGCTCTACTTCTTGTAAAACATTACCTTGGCCACTCTGTGAGCAGCAATTGCTTGGTTTTCATTTTTCGGACAATTCTTGGCCAAAAAACAAGCAACCCACTACAAGAAGGACAAACAATCAGGAATTTCTTTTAGCCCTTTTTCTCTCATTTTATTTCTTTTCTTTACTTGTATAATTTTGTTTTCTTTTTATTTCTTTAAAGCGGCAGCATCCCCTCCCAAATCATATATTGGGAGGTTCCATTATTTTTTCATTTTTTAGTATTTATAAGAGTGGGGAGAGAAGTCAAACCAAACACAAACAAGGATAAGGAAACTAGTTATATCGACCTAAATCATCAAAGGTTCTCTGAAAATCATTTATCAATTCATCTTCATACCAGGAAAATTTTGTAGCCATATCTTCTGAAGAAGTACCCGGAATAGTCCTGTCATTTGCATACATAATCACCTCCCTGCTATTTCTATCAACCCTCCTGAATATTCTGGCCACAGCGTTTTGGTTTTCACTCGCCCCTTTGCGATCTTCTCTGGTAACTTGAATAGGCCAGCAATCTCTTCTTTGAAAAACTTGAGTGGCAGGAAATGGAAAAGGAGACAAACCATTCCTTCTTCTACTGGAACTAGCCACAGGTTGGAGTTGTTGGGGCTGGTTATGGGTGAGTTGCTGGGTTTCTGGCTTGGTGATGGTCTTACTGCTGGATTCAAGGAATTCCTGGCATGAGAAGTGCTTGGTGAAGAAGGTGGAATGGTTGTAGGAATGGAAGCAAGCACTGGTTGGAAGGTTCTGGGAGTACTGGGAATCACTTGGATTTTGAATCTGTTTGCAAGAGGCTGGGCAGAGGAATTGCTGGATGAATGGCCAACTGAATGAGGAACAACTACAACTTCTTCACCATCCAATTCATCACTACCTTCAGCATCTGGATCAGTTGGGTAATCAGCAATCCTTCTTATTATTTTCACTACCCCTTCAGTGTTGATCCTGGAGATTGGGACTTCTGAACTGGAATATATTGGCCTACCACCAACTGGAATTGGCCCTCCAACACTAGTCCACCTTGCCACATCCCTCTGCCTGGAACCAGTCACTACATCAAAATATCAGTCACAATTCAATCAAGATATGTAAATCAATCACATTGAGAAAATCCTGAAGTTCCTTCATCAGTAGGTGCCGAAGAGACTGGGAACTCTTTCCCAAAAGGCCCATCTTTTCTACTCTATAAATACCGCCTGACGTTAGAAGACAACACCCCAGTATGATGACATGGTTTCTTTCCAATGAAGCAATAATGGCACTTTGAATATCGGGGATTGTAGTATTGAAAACAATCCTTACCCTTGGCCAAACATTCAGTACAGGCAGGATCAAGAATTTCAACTGCTCTGTACCCATCATAGGTTTGGGAGGGATCAAAGTGACCAGAAGAAGCTATGGAGGGTTAAGATAGTTCACTGAAGACACTCGAGCCACAAAGAACAGATGGTGGCGGTGCAGAAGGAGAAGATTCAGTGAGTTCAGTCAGTTTGGAACTCAAAACTGAAGAATATGCAAGCAGAAGAGTCAAGAGGTCAGAATCAGTCCACTACAAATCAAAAGAAATTGACCCCCAGGAAATGGGGGCCATAACTCATTTAATCCCCCCTCAAAGCCTCTAAGGTGAGGATTCATACCCCTTTGGGGGCGGAATTCATCACCCAGGGCTCCCCTGCAACTTTTGAGGGGCCAAGATCTTGATAGTCCTGGACCCCATCAATGGGTACAGGCCCTGTAGGGTGAGTTTTGGTTCTGGGCCAATTCTTGGTCCCATGGTACCCCTGGGTCCCTAGCAAAATTGGACCCAGGGGGCCTCCAATAGCCCCCACGGACCGCGGCGTATGGTCAACAGCCCATGGACCGTAGGACCCCAGAAGACAAAAATGGCCAAAATTGGCCATACATCA
This sequence comes from Austropuccinia psidii, assembly GCA_023105745.1. NCBI lineage: Eukaryota > Fungi > Basidiomycota > Pucciniomycetes > Pucciniales > Sphaerophragmiaceae > Austropuccinia > Austropuccinia psidii. The sequence continues at coordinate 55,429,004 of JALGQZ010000004.1, forward strand.
TAAAATCACCAAAATCACCAAGAACCCCAAAAAGGCCCAAAAGGCCATAAAAAATAATTTATCAGGATTCACCATAGAAAAGGCCACAGTCCAAAATCATTTTAGAGGGCTCTTCGAGGCAATTTCCAAGGACAATGGGGACAAGACCCCTTGAAGACTTCATTTCAAGATATTTTCAGGAGGGTCTTGACAAATGAGTAGCTCAGTGGCCATTATTTTGGGATAAAACACAAGGCCATACCCCAGGAACAAAAGATTGATTGAATTAGAAGAAAAGAAGCATATTTCAAAGTGGAATGCTGACTCAAATTTGAAGAAGGGGGGAAACAATTCAATTTGACAGAGAAGAATTGAAGAAGGATTTTCAGGATAATGGTGAAGAGGAAATGAAAATTAAAAAGAAAATTTTCAAAAAAAATGTGGGGATATGGAGATTCCACTCAACAGTGGCAGCGTATTATGGTGTTCAGGAGCCCACCAGTTTCAAGAGGGGGATACTGTAACAACCACTCACCAGGGGTAAGGGTATTCATTCATACACCCACTCAAACACCTCAAATCAGCAGATTTCACTAGCTGCTTCAGAATTCAGTTTCACAAATCTTCCTTGCTGAAACATGCATACAGCTTGGTACTTCAATACAGCCTGTCAAAATCTGTACAGGTTGGATTCACCCAATACAGCTTCAATACACCAGCATGAAACTGTATGATCACTCAAATCCACCACACCTCTTGTACAGGTTCTGTACAGCTGTACAGGACCTGTATTGGCCAGACTCAATTCAATGCCCAATTATTCTCATGAAAATTCTTCCTCTGCATCAGGGATGGTGATTCTCACATCTACCAGCCCCTCTTTCACCCCCTGGGGACTTTTCCCCAGTTAATTAATTTAGTTTATTTATTATTTTATGAATATTCTTATCCTTATTTTGGGTATTATATTTAGTTAATATTCAGTTAGTCTTTGCATTTCTCTTCTTTTGCCTGTACAGTATCAGTTGGGTAGCCATATCCTTATTAACCCTTCTCTTTTCATTCTGACAGGTTGGAAAAGTAGACTTGGACTTGTTTGTGTTGGCTCTTCTATTCTTTACTCTTATTTCTTTTGTTGCTGCATTCTTATATTCTTTATTTTAGTAATTCATCTCTTTGCACTCTTAAGTGTATATTCCTTCTTACCATAACCTTGAGCCCTCGTTAAGTGAGTCCCCTTTTACTGAGTGCCAGGCCCTCTTCACTTCGAAGAGCCCCTGTGACATTGATCCTTTTACGTGGCTACCAACCCCAATATGATTAAGAATAAAAGGAGTAACATCTGGAAATCTTCTTTTATTTCAAAATAATCATTGATGTATCAAAGGTATCAATGTTATTGGAAATTTCATCATAGGGTGTAATTCCTGTGAATTTTTGAAGATTCAGTGTTTCACGTAGAATAGTCAAAAATGGACTGTAAGTAAAAAATTGAATTTTACTAGTAAAACTAAAATTCTTCTTGGTTTTACCACATATAATACAGCTCTCCATTGGTCCTGAAAGATTCAGAGAGATTCATTAAGAATTTTTTTTTAACAAATTTTTGAAGTTTTTACCTCTTTTCTATTTAGAACTGCAAATATCAGTGTTTAACTGGTTGCTATGAGGTAAATCAATGAATACAAGTCCAAAAAGGGTTTTACTTACTCTTTTAGGGTATATCCATGGAAAGTTGTTAAGAATTGACATGGTTACAGGAGTCTAAGTAGCGCTTTAGCTCCTTGGCACGTCAAAATAGCAGGTTATTTGCTAGTTTCTCAAGATTTACTGTAGTTGTAACATGGTAACCAAGTTCCCAAAAGGTTTTAGTTTGAAAGCTAGTCCAATATCAGCCCTGGATTCAAGCTTTGGAGCTGCCCACGCCACTGAGGCCTCAGAAGTTGGGTACCCTGGCTCTCTTTGATGTCTTTTGTCCCCTTTGCCTATTTTTCACGTCAAAATAGAAATTTAAGCTTAAAGTGAGATATCCAATATGGGTGTACCAAACGTCCATGTAAGAATAGCATGATTTTAAGTTCCCAAAACATGCATAACACTATTCTCAGTGTATATGTAACATGGGATTTCTCACATTCCCATTATTTTGGCGTGAAATTAAGAAAAACAAATGTTTTCACTGATCTTTTATGTGTTATTGAAGTATTTTCCATATTACCACCTCAAGGAGTTAATTTGAGCTTATTCACTCTATGGAGCTACCCTATGTGAAATTTCGTGTAGGATCCAAATCTGGCCTTAAATCTATGGATTTACCTACTAAATATAAAGTTATTCATCTTTTCTGAAATCAAAAACGATGAATTTTGGATATAAACATGACTTATGAGTTATGCATAATTCAGAATTTATTTTTAAGATAATTGTGGCCTATTTGGGTATTTAAAATATACCTCAAGGCTCACAACAAGGATCAGAATAACTACAGGGTCATGGCAGCTTTAATGGAGCACTCTTTCACTTTTTTGAAAAGTGAATGGAAGTCTATTCAAAAGTATGCCAAGTATTTGGTGCAAAGGAAGGAGAATAAAAAACTTGCAAAGATTAATCAAAGGTTTAGTTAATGTATCTCTTCTTCATTGTGATGTAACTCTGACGATAATCTAATTGATGATGTGCAGACCTGTGAGCACCATCTTGAATGGTGTGAGACAGCTAAATTTCCAATTCTAGAATCACAGTTAAATGACACTGGAGTATGCTCAGATACTGAGGAGGTAGTGGAAAATTGCCGTCGAGTTTACCGCAAATTGGGCTTACACTGGCACTCAGGCCTATTTAATGAGTTGGTATTGAAAATTGATTGAGACATAGAGTTTTGTCATCAGATTAAAAGAAAGGTTAAAAAAACTATTGCTAGACTTCCAGAAATACAATCAACAGATGATGGGTATATTCCTGAAGGGCTATCTTTTCAGGTATTTGATCATATTGGCTCAAATGTTGTAGTAAGATGCAGACCATTGCCCTCAAAATACTTGAAGTTCCAATTATTAGCGTAAATGGCGATTCTATGCAATAGGTTAGGAAAATAAATGTATAGCACATTGACCTAAGAAGGTTTAGTGAGCTTTTTGTGTGGGTGTAATACAATCTGATTATTATTTCTTAAGTGTGCTACATCCAGAGAAATAAATGAGAATATGAAAAATGTGAGCTTGTATGTAGTAACTTACTATGTTGTCGCTTATCAAGATTTTTCTATTTCTCATTTTCATTCAGGAAATATTGAAGAAGTTCAATCAAGCTCATGCTGTTCATATTTGTGGACCTGTGACAGGGTGAAAAAAGGTTATCAACTTTGTCAAACACAAATGACATAAAATTAGCAAGGCTCACACAGATAATGAGAAGTTCTTGTCTTGGAGCTATTGGTGATGGGAATATGGGATTTACATAAAGAATGATTTCAGAATATTAATACAATCAGAGAAACAAATTGTGAGCCTTGAGGTATATTTTACATACCCAAATAGGCCACAATTAACTTAAAAATAAATTTTGAATTATGCATAACTCATAAGTCATGCATATATCCAAAATTAATCATTTTTGATTTCAGAAAAGATGAATAACTTTTTATTGAGTAAGTAAACCCATGCATTTAAGGCCAGATTTGGATTCTACACAAAGATTCACCTAGGGTAGCTCCATAAAGTGAATAAGCTCAAATTAACTCTTTGAGGTGGTAATATGGAAAATACTTCAACACCACATCATTAATACCACATAAAGAACCCTTGAAAAGTTTTGTTTTTCTCCATTTCACGCCGAAATAATGGGAATGTGAGAAATCCAATGTTACATATACACTAAGAATAGTGTTATGCATGTTTGGAGGACTTAATATCAGGGGATTCTTACTTGGACTTTTGATACACCCATAGTGGATATCTCACTTTAAGCTTAATTTTCTACTTTGACGTGAAAAATAAGCAAGGGGGACAAAAGACATCAAAGAGAGCCAGGGTACCCAACTTCTGAGGCCTCAGAGGCATGGACAGCTCCAAAGCTTGGATCCATGGCTGATCTTGGCCTAATTGGTAAACTAAAACCTTTTGGGAACCTGGTTACCATGTTACAACTACTGTAAATCTTAAGAAAATAGCAAATAACCTGCTATTTTGACGTGCCAAGGAGGTAAAGAGCTACTGAGAATCCTGTAACCATGTCAAGTCTTAATGATTATTCATGGATAAACCCCAAAAGATTAATTAAAACCCTTTTTGGACTTGTATTCATTGATTTACCTCATAGCAACCAGTGATACACTGATATTTGCAATTCTATGTAGAAATGAGGTAAAAACTTCAAAAATTCATTAAGAATACAATTCTTAATGAATCTTTCTGAAACCTTCAGGACTAATAGAGAACTGTATTATATAGGGTAAAACCAAAAAGAATTATGGTTTTACTAGTAAAATTCAAAAGTTTTACTTACAGTCCATTTTTGACTATTCTATGTGAAACACTGAATCTTCAAAAATTCACAGTAATTATAACCTGTGATTAAATTGCCAATAACATTGATAACTTTGAGAAATCAATGATTATTTTGGAATAAAAGAAGATTTACAAATGTTACTCCTTTTATTCTTAACCATTTTGGGGTTGGTAGTCATGTAAAAGCATCAACTAAGTAATTATGATAGTCTTACGTGACAACAGATGATGTAATCAATAATCAAAAAAGGTTTATTTTTTTCACACTCACTGGTTTTTTGGTTTTCTCCATGGCACGCCTCTGTGAGCTGTTGTTGACTTAAAAGAGGCCTCTTCTTGCTGTTTTTTCCAAGAATCATCTTATTATCATTTTATATCATTGTTACCAACAAGTAAGTATTAGTTAAACTATTCTTAAGTGTTTTGAATCTTACAGAATCAATCAGAAAGATGTGAAATCCTAGAATCCAACTATATATTGTTGTAATCCTGCTATAAATCATTTTGATCTCCTAAATCCACAATTCAACGTCAAATTCCTCTACTTTTATCTATCAATAGGTTTTTTGGAGTATTAGTGAGTCATTTATCTTTAATTCTTAAATTTTTTCTCTATTAGTAGTTTTCTTCAAGAATTATCTTTATAATTATTCTTGTAAAAGATAATTATATATTAAAATAATTTTATTATTTTAATAAAAGAAGTTTTTATTATTAAATTCTTCTTGTAATTGATTCTTAAAGACAATTACAGCTCACTGTTATAATCACTAGTAGTGTATAACTAGTGAAAGAAAAAATTATTTGATTATTTAATTTGGTTATAATAATATTTTATTTTTATATTTAATAAGAACAGACATAGTACTGTTGATTAAAAGTAATATTATCATCAGTTTCATAGTCACATCTTACACAAATTAGCTTGAGAGGTACCTTCTACATGTTGACCTAAACTGAATGAGAGGGATATAGTCAATACCCTCACAAGTTGCTGTTGTCCAATATGATAGAGACAATCAACAGCCTGAGCCACAATGGCTGGGCTTCAATTTGGCTCCTGGAAAGGTTGACTTCAGTGTCGGAAAATTTGGGTCAAATTCTGGGGGTCCCCTAACCATTAAGTAGAAAATATTTACGCAAGTGATGTTGAGGCCAGTTCAAGATGCAGCAATGGTGCAATGAGTACCTCAAATTAAGGATTATTAAAAAATTTCTCCAGGGCCTTCTCCTGACCTCTTGCTGTAATTGTTCCATCAATGCGTGCTAAAAAGATAGAGTGTTGGGCAAGGACTATACCAATTCTACCAAAACAATGTTGTCAGATAAATTTAATTGGGTAAGGATGCATATTATAAATTACTCACAAATCAAGAAATTGGGTCCATTGGGAGTAAACAACTGACTTGCATGGACCACAGTTTTATTGTGTGTTCTTCAGTAAGATTTTGAGAAGGTGTGCAATTTTACTACTCATAATGCATGCTACCAAATTGAAAATAGTTTGAGTGATTGTTGAGGAGTTATCCTAAGTGCTCCTGACCTCATGGTCTTCCAAATCTAGATCTGCAATTGTGTTAAGCCTTATATGATGGTTACAACATCTTTGCAGTTTATTAATACTTCTGAAAAATTCTCCTGGTCCTTTTGTTTTGGATGATACAGATTCTTTGTATAATGCAGAATATTCTTTCTGCATTGTTGGGTTGAGTGGGAGCAGTTTGTAGTGATGGCTAAGAATAGGAAGAGATTTGAGAGGGGAGGTTTTGGTGCGGTGCAAGCTCAAATTGCGCAATGCCAAATGCAAAATTTCATTGCTACCTTTGGAAAGACTATTCAGGATGAATGGTGACCAGTTATCTTGAGCAGAGCTGTGGGGTTGGGTGAGGAATGATATTATTCCCAAAAGGTCATAAATGGTGTTGTGAATAGGTGTTCCCGTTGAACATATTTGACAGGATGATAGGAGGCTATTAATGACACGGTTAGTGGCAGTGTATTGAGAGCAAAAATAGCTATAAGATGGGGGAAGTATTATTGGACATAATAGGATATTTGAATTATTAAGAGATCAGATACTCACTGTGTTTCATCCAAGATTATACAATGCCAATTTATTTTAACAATGCAGGATGTAGAGCCATTTGTTTTTAGGAATTCTTGGGTGATAGTACTGTAAGAAGTGACAACAATAACATATTTTAAGATGTTGGCCTGAGATAATGAGTTACAAGTGGGGCCATGGTAGGTGTTGGCTTTCAGTACTCCAGCCTGAGCATTCTTGGATATTTCTTATTGCCAGTTGGTGATTAAGAAAGGTTGGAAGACGATGATAGCTGGTGTGGAGCGGTGTGTGTTGGTAATTAGCTTCTCCTTGGAGGTACCAATTAGTGCAATGGCCTGAATGGTTTTGCCTGATCCCATATGATCCGCAAGCAGTCCTCCTAGAGGGGTATTGGTTGAAAGGGATTTGAATGAGCTGATGAACTTGTTTTTAATGATGTGCCTGGCATTCAAAGGGGATCCTGGGGGTGAGGTGGCCCAAAGGTTACGGGCAAATTGTCCATTGGGGATTTCTTGATCCCAGAGAGAAGCTAGTCCGGTTTTTGATGAGGGAGGAGGGGGGTCTTGATTATGAAAAGGGGCAGGGTCATCATGGAAGGTCTGATCCACTGGGTAATTGGAGCAGTTTTTGCTTGGAAGGCAAATAAAAGACAGCTGGATACAAGGGGGTAGTCAAGATTGAAGTGGGAGTTGTGGGAGTAAAGAGTTGACATTGGCCAAGAGAATGACAGTCATATTTGTTAGGAGTTTGAGGATTGAAGTCTGGTTTTCTAGAACTTTTAATCATTAATAGAATGTTTGGATGCCATGTGAAGAACATCAATGCTAGATTGTGTTTCTGAGTTGAGGAAGGATCATGCTGATAAGTCATAAATACTCCCTCAACAAATAATTTTTGAGTATGATTGAAATGGAAATTTTCAAGCCATGCCCCACCATGACCACAGTGCCTGAAAGTTTTTGGTGCCACAAGAAATGGTATCAATGTGTTGGAAAGTGTTCCAGGGAGAGAGCCAATAGTATTCTGGTGATTGGGGAGATATACAAATATGTTGTGTTGATTTTGCCATAGTATAATCCAAGAATACAAGTGGGAATTATCAGGATTTGAGGTTATATCACGATTTATTTGAATACAAATATTAATCATTCCAATGAAGAGTCGTTGTGAAGGGGTTGACATGCTGGCTATGATTAATTATTTTGGCACAGTTGGAAGTTATATGATCAGGAAGGGGTAGCTAAAGGGAATGAACACCAATAAGCCCAGGTGGGGAACTTATATGAGAGGCAGAAATGGCCTGTGGTTACATGCATGGTTGTGAGGAAGATGGGCCTCTTGGGCTCACAATTTTCATATCCAATTTAGGGCCTATATCAAGGCACGGTGGCAAGAATATGGGACAACCAATATGATTGCTGGATCTGCTGCATATTGCCCAAGGTTTGGTCATCCAAGGTTCACATCAACATATTCGATATTGGGTGGGTTGTAGCAACTTCTTGTACAATGGTGTATTAGAGGCATGCAGACATGTTTGCTGGTGTGACAGAAAACAGTAAGTGAATCTTCCCCAAGTTAATTGTCTTACAGTGACCTACTGGGCAATGGTGGGAGTGGAAAGGAAACTTTCACTGTGGGGATCTGTTTGTGTGGGCAGGTGAGGTATTTTTGGTGGTGTGCCACCAAAAATGAGTTTGGCTTTGGATGGAAATTCTAGTGGACTGACGCCTACTGGGCTTCCAGGGGGGAATGTGTGACTTGATCAAAGGGGGCACTGGATGTGACCCATTATCCACTTACACATTCACCCCTATTGCATTTGAGGCTGTTAATAATCCACCAAGATTGGCATCAGGGTTTTTCCCACACGCATGTGAGAATATCCGGAGAAAGAGGCCCCCCACCCAAGGTATTTTTTGGCTGGAAGACAGGCACCAATAGTTCTGCAGTGCATATGAGAATTTCTGGCATATTATCCCCAGTGGCGGATCCCCCTCCTATTATAACCAGCCTCAGGGATCATAAGTGGGTGTTATGCAAAAGTGTAGGAGGCTTAAGCAAATCCACCCTGATTGGCCTCAGGATTCCGTGCACAAGAGGTGTGGAGCTCCTTTTAGTGTGGGATTTGATAAGGCAGTCCTTGAGGGGGAAATCACAGGTAAACAGTTTTGAATTGCTAAATGATCCTGTAACCAAGGGTGCTAAGGTGTATTAGCTGCCCCTCTGAATATACTAAATAATCTCCCTATAGAGCTCACAAATCAATTATTTAATATTGTGGCTTTACAACTAGAGAAGACTTTCAGCAGTCTCTATCAGACCTACTCCATTTTTAGATAAGTAATTTTTATGATCACTATATATATATATATATAATGGCTTAATACCACTATTTCATAGATTAAAGATAATATTTAAATATAAATTGAAGTATTGATAATATATAATTATATAAATGTATGATATTCTAAATTGATAAGAATATATATCCCTTAATTGATTCAGGCTTTAGCAATGATAAGGATAAGATAGCTACTAATATTAACTCTAATAATAAAAGCTTCTTTGAGCAGTACTCTATGACTACTACTAATATTTATTATGATAATACTATTTATTCAATATTAAGCTCTTCCATTAATACTGTAAATACTATCTTTTATCAATAATTTCTGACTACTAATATTTATTATGACACTACTTTTTATTCAAGATTAAACTCTTGCCTTAATACTGTAAATATTTTCTTTTAGCAATAATTTCTGACTACTAATATATGCTTCTGAGCTATGCTACTGAGCTTTAGAATTTTATTTTGCTAGTTATCCTACTAGAATAGGGATGGATGGATCCTTTAGATTGAGGATTAGATTTCCATTTATTGGGGAAATACTTCCACAAGCATGGGGGAAAATGAGGGAGAGAGGCCCTGTGAGCCTGTGACTCAAAACCAGAGCACAAGCATGACAGCCAAAATACCATAAACCAATGGTATAGCCAAAATACCACCAAAACATGGAGCTGAGCCAAATTAGCTCAAAAGGTATTAAAACAAAGAGGAAACTCACCTCTTTCTGAAAATATAAGTCCCATCACCGTAGGACAAGAAATAACAAAGTTATTCCTGCTCAAAGTTATTGCTGAGCATAAACCTTAATTTTCACCTCCCATCTAAATTCTAGAAGAAGAGGCTTAACCCCATCAAATGGGTATTAAAAATGAAGCTCTATGCCAGGGCTATCCAATGGTACTAGCCAAACTGAGCTAGCACCAGTATTACTTGAGTTATGGTCAAATTCAGACCAAATAAGGGTGAACAAAACATTCACCTCTCATCTGACTTTTACAGTTTTAGTGTGAGATACTTAAAGTGGGGTCTTTTTAGAAAGAGCACAATCAGGGCTATCTGATGGTGCCATCCATTTCCTCATAGCTCAACTACAACAGAAGTTATTGGCCAAACAAGCTTAATACAGCTTTTGCCCAAACCACGCCAATGTACAAAAATACTTGTACATGGGATAACTTTGTCATATTTAATTATAACCATGTCAAGTTGGGTACCATTGTGTAGAACTCATACAGATCTATCCAATGAACCAACTTTGAGCTTGATATCTCAAAAACCGACAGAGTTATGACCATTTTAAGGTCAAAATCCCACCTGCTGTCATATACAGCCTTACCATGGGATAATACCCCATAACCATGAATATGAGGTGTCAAATAGACAAAGGAGCATGTTTTTACTTCAATACCTCATATGTCAGTCAATACTGGGGTCCCATACAGTTTCTGTACAGCATTCTACGCGTCATACACGTCAGAAGCAGGCTGTGAGGTCCCCAGATGAAAATTTTCACCCTGTATTGGTGAAAACCGCCCAGATGTGGTTTCAAAACCACATCTGAGCCCAATACAGGGCATACAGGCTGTTTGCAAACCACAAGCCTGTCATAGAGAGTGAAAAATCTTCACTTCCTCTACCTGGAAAGGTCTAGCAGCCTTTCCACCTCAATTTCAGGATAAAAGGAGGGCTTTTCACAGCCAAAAGCCTTTCCTCATCCTGCTCTTGAATACCCTATGTAGTAAACTGTCAAAAACAGTTTCACTCTTGGGTAATAATCAGGTATTATTATAATATTAATAATTGTAGTCTTTATCATTGTAACTCAACAGATAAAGCTGCACCCAGGGCTTTCAACAGCGCTCACCACCACTATATTCACTATAGTAAAGCCCTCTTATTCTTAAAATTAAACCATCTCCAAATCTTATTATCTTTTAAATCCTTATTTAACCGTGTCACAGTCATAATTTTAGTTGTAAATACTTTTATTACCACTTCAATATAGACTCAGCCTGACATTTTGGGGGCCTGGCCGTGTTTTTTGCTTACTTTTGGACCTTATAAGTGAGTTTTTTTCTCTTTTTATCATTTATTGACACCTGTTTTTATCTTTTTTAGGCGTCACTTTTATTTAAAATATATATTTTATATATATTTTCTTTTGAATTTTAATAATACTCATATTATAAGAGTATTATTTACGTGGTTAACACCCACTGTAATCTACTATTTTTGGCGTGTTTTGCATATAAAAACACATAAGCCATTAATAAGTCCTGTATTATTGACTGAATAAGGACACCTCTGACTGAAAAACCATCAGTTGAGACGTGGTTAAGTGTATTGTTAACTCAATAAAACTTATATAAAGCCACCTGTACAGAATACACTTGAAAACCACAAGTGTATCTGAGGGATACTGACACACAAACAGTGTGACAGGTTACCAAAAGCTGTATATTTGACGTGGAATTGTTAATTCAATTACACTGTCACTATATAAGGGCATACTGTAGTAATATACAAGCCCAGAGGCCATATTTAGACGTGCAAAACCAGCCTTTTAAGAAGTCTTAACTGACATAAGCCCTCTTTTTTCCTGTTTTGATTCAGTGGAAGAAAACTACATCCCACTTGAAACCCAGTCACAGGCCAACACACCAGTGACACCCTCAGAACCAGAGGGCAGCAAGGGTAAAGGAAAAAGGCTTAGTGAAGGCCTCATTACAGCCAAGAAGTGGACACCAATAGCCACTCAGAGGAGTAGAAAACCACGAAACTCTGCTTCAATACAAGGTAAACCAACCTTAACCACTTGTACAGGGAAGATTACAATTATTAACCCAGTTGTAACCTCCAAAGGCAAACTGCCCAAATCAGCAGATAACAAATTTGTACAAGGCACAGTCAAAGGTAAATACCCTAAGAACATAAAGTTTTTGACTGCTTGCAAACACTGATATGTCCCCTGCATACCTCAGAGACCTTGGCTTCCAAAGGAACCAGCCAGAGGATAGAGCAGGAATGTCTAGAACCAGAAGACCTGAAAGAAGACACATTGGACACAGTGGTGGATGGCAAAACAATGAGGGAGATAATATCAACCTTGCCATTCACACTCCAATTCAACAGAAACCTCAAACCAGAGGACTGGAAAGATATGGATCAAGTTCTTCAAATCCACCAACTCCTCAAAGATTTGTTTCAATGGAGCATGGACAACAAGAGGTTCAACCTAGCAACTTACTGGGAAGAACTGGGATCAAGTTGCCAGAAGATCTCTCTCAAAGAGATAGACTTCAAGGACCTTATGGTAATCACCAAGGGTTGGAACCCTACCAGGCAGCACAGACTCCTGGAGGCAAGTGCACAGAGGATAAGGGAGAACCAAGCCACTATCCAAGCTATAGAAGAACAGCTAACCCAGACAGGGCCTACTCAGATTCCTTCAGGTTCACAAGGAGCAAGCCAAATCAGCTCTCCAGTGGCTTCACACCATTCAGAAACCAGCAGATCAGTGGCCAAGAGTCACCATTCTTCACAATTCCAGGAAGTTTCCAGGAGAAGACAAGGCAACAAGGGCAAGAACAAAGCCTCCTTCAACCAGAGGAGGAAAGAGTCAGACCCCATGATCCAGAAGCTGTTAGATTTGGTAAAAGAAGTACACAAGAACCAGAAGTAGTTGTAAACCACTCTAGAATCAGTAGTCCTAGTAATAGAAAAATTACCCCCACTCAGACTGAAAATAACATTATCACATCTGAGAGTAACATCAACAGTGACACACTGTGGTTACAAATGTCCCATTATGCTGAGCAATCTTCAAAGCAGGCTGCAGAATTTGAAGCTGCCCAAGAGAGGATGAGAAAAACTCAAGCCTCATTGGAGCAGATAGTTAAAAACCTTCAGGAAGGATATGCTCAACTGAGCAAAGCCTCTGAAGAAACCAACAAGAGACTGAATCAAGTCTCTGAAGAACAACACCATAGCAGCAGGGACAGGGAGTGTCTGAATCAAGACATCAACAAATTGTTTGATGCCTACCATGGCTTAAAGCCCCAACCACAAGGCCAAGCTATGGAGAATCCATATCAACCAGATGACATCAAATCAGATGCCATGTTGTTGAATAAGGCAAGATCTCCATCACAATACCAGGATGGAGATGGCATGTCTTATTCAGAGAAGGAAGCCTTGAAACAGCTTCCTGAGGCCTCAAGCTGGCCCAAATTCTCTGGATAAGGAGAATATGATCATATGGAACTCATAGATTATATTGATGGACTCTTCATTGATGTACCAAGCATACCAGAGTACGGGATCACTGCTAGATTGAATACTGCATTTAAAGGTCATGCTAGTATATGGTACACTGAAATGAAAGAAATCCATGGCAGAAGAAACTGGCCATGGTGGAAGAGCCAAATAATCCAAAAGTACAGTAATGGAACTTGGATATGGCAGAAGACCATGTCATTTCAAAATGACAAATACTCTGTGGACAAAGATCCATATGAGTGGTGTCTCAGACAGTCTAAAAGACTTAAAGCCATTGATCCTCAGATGAACATCCAGATGAGGAATCACAAACTTCTAACACAACTTCCAGGAGAACTAGAGCATGCAGTAAAATGCAGATGCAACCAAAATTGCACTCTAGATGACATAGCCAATACCTTACAAGAAATAAGGAAAAGGACTAATATAGGGAAATTCACCCCATATAGGAGCAGTAGTTTCAAAGAGAAACAACCTTTCAGGGTAGAGTTTAAAGACAAACCCAGAGAAAGAGTGGCAGAAGTCGCAAAGAAGAAGAATTCTTGTCACAATTGTGGTTCAACAGACCACTATGCCAACAACTGTCCAAAGGCAAAGAAAAAAGTCTATGCCATTGAGAAAGTCCCAGAGGAAGAACCTCCAACAGAGGATTCTGAATCAGACTCTATGGGTGATGACATCAGAGAACCATCTGATTATGATCAAGACCCAAGAGAGGAATTTCTAGTGGAATACCAAGAGGAAACCCCATTGGAAATCCAGGATATACAGTTGAAAGCAGGCATGCCACAGGACACTGCCAACAAGAACTTGTGTAAACATACACAAGATGCACAAACATTCCTGGTTACACCAACCAGAGGAATGGCATATATACATGGAACAGCCACAAAAATGACTGTATGTATTGACAATGCTCAGCACCCACTGATCATTGACAGTGGAGCACACTGCTCCATAGTGGCCAGAAATTATCTGGATAACCACTTCCCAAACTGGGGAAAAGAACTCTTGCCCACCAGGGCAAAGAACTTTAAGAGTGCATCTGGAAAGATGACTTCTATTGGGACAATTATCAAAGAGATAATTATACCCCACAGAAAAGGTAATATCAGACTTAACCCAGAGTTTGTAGTGCTTGAGGATGCCCACATCCAAGGGTTTTTACTGGGAACAGATTACCAGAGGATGTATGGCATAGATATTTACAATAGTAAAAATAGGCATATTAACATTGGTACTAACAAGGAAAAGAAAGTTTCTCTTGATATATACCAAATATCTTCTCAGGACCCACTGGAAGAACTTCTGAAGGAATTCAGAGAGGGACAGTTTAGCACTACCCTCACCAGTAAACACAAGCTAATTTTACTGAAGATGCTGAGGAAGAATAGACCAGCATTTGCCATAGGTGAAGAACCATTAGCAAGATCAAAGGCCATGATATAGAACTATATCTGGATGTAGAAAGACCTTATCCACCCATGTTAAGGAGACCTCCTTACCCAGCAAGCCTGGAAACCAGGAAAGAGATTGAGAAACATATCAATGAACTCCTGGACATGGATGTCATCAGGAAGAGTGGACATAATGAAATAGTGGAAATCACCACTCCTGTCCTAATTACCTAGCATGATGGCAAGTCTAGATTGTGTGGAGGCTTCTGAGCCCTGAATAACTACACAAAAGCAGACAGGTACCCTATACCAAGGATACCTCATGCCTTGGATAAACTGGCCAAAGCCAAATACATAACCAAGATGGATTGTAGGAAAGGCTTCCACCAAAATGGAGTTAAACCAAACTCCATGAAGTTGCTCAGAATAATATGCCATATGGGCATATATGAGTACACTAGGATGCCATTTGGCATCAAGAATGCACCAGCCCACTTCCAAAGGATGATGGACACCATATTTCAAGAAGAAATAATGGAAGGCTGGATGGTAGTATATATTGATGATATCATTATATACTCAGAGACGTGGGAAGACCATGTACAATACATAGACAGAGTGCTAAGTAAATGTACACCCATCAATCTGAAAATTTCACTCAAAAAGTGTAATTTTGGCCAACAAGAGCTACTAGCTCTAGGACACAAAGTCTCAGGCCTTAGTATGGCAATTGACCAGAACAAAGTAGCAGCAGTACTGCAAAAGCCAGTACCAAAGAACATCAAAGAGATGCAATCTTTCCTTGGATTTGCTAGCTACTATATAAACCACATCAAAAACCTTTCCCACATAACTAGTAGTTTATACAAGTTATGCTCAAAGGATGTAGTTTTTGAAATTACCAAGGAAAGAAGGGATGCATATGAGAGGATCAAATATGAACTCACTAATGCACCTGTTCTCATCTTACCTGACTTTGAACTACCATTCAAATTATATATAGATGCAGCATGCAGTCAAGGCCTAGGAGCAGCCCTTCACCAAAGACAAATTGTGGATGGTGAACCAAGAGAAGGTGTAATATGTTACATCTCCAGGCAGCTGAAAGATTCAGAAGCCAGGTATGGGGCCACCCAGACAGAATGTCTATGTCTAGTCTGGGCTCTAGAAAAACTCCATTATTATTTGGAGGGTGCAGTCTTTGAAGTCTATACAGACTGCACAGCCTTGAAGTCTTTACTAAACATGAAGACTACTAATAGACACATGCTGGGATGGCAAATAGCCATCCAGGAGTATAGAGGGAACATTACCATCATATAAAAGGAAGGTAAAAGCCATACCAATGCAGATGGCCTTAGCAGATGGCCACTGGACAATGTCAAAAGCAATCCAGCTTATGACCCTGAAGTTGCTGCAAAAATTCCTATCCATTTTATGGAAATAAATAGGAAGAAGAACTTCAGATTCTCTGAATGGGCACCAGGTAGTGGTACCCTTGACAGTGGAAATACTGATTCAGAAGGGACAGAAACCCCCATACTGGGAATAAGTTCCTCAGAACTGCACAATGAATTTTTCAATGCAGTACTGAAATCTTATGCTAAACAAAAACAGTGTAACATAATACTCCAACTCCTTCAACAAAAATACAGGAGCCCAGAACTGGAAACCCAGCTGGAAGAACCCTGGTTGAGGGCCTATAAGGACAATAAATTCTTCCTTATAGATGGCCTGATTTATCACAGAGAAAAGCACACCAGTGCACTCACAGTGATAGACAGAGACCACATCTCTTTAATCCTGCAGGAATTCCATGACTGCCCCTATGTGGGACACATGAGTGAGGACAGGACTAAAGAGAGGGTAGCAAGCACACCTTGGTGGCCCAAGTGGGAGCAAGAGTTGAGTGAATACATCAACACTTGTGAAAGATGCGAGAAGGCAAATAGAAAACATGGGAAGAAATATGGGTTGCTTCAACACATAGAAGAACCCAAACACCCATGGGAAACCATCAACATGGACTGGGTCACAGGACTTGTCCCAGGAGGCAAAGAAAACTACAATGCCTGCTTAATCATAGTTGATAGGTTCAGCAAGAGCATGAGATGTCTACCATGCCATAAAGAGGACACAGCCATGGACACTGCTCTGTTATTTTGGAATAACATCATATCCACCTGTGGAGTCCCTAAGATCATAATTAGTGACAGGGACCCAAAATTCACATCTGAATTTTGGACCAATTTATATGACATGCTTGGCACCAAGCTTGCTTTTTCCACAGATTACCATCCACAAACAGATGGCCTAGCTGGGAGGATGATCCAAACAATGGAGGACATCCTCAGGAGGTTCTGTGCCTATGGCATGGGATACAAGGACCATGAGGGATACACCCATGATTGGGTCACCCTCTTACCAGCAGTCCAACTGGCTTATAATACAAGCCAGAACTCTACCACAGGAAAAACACCTGCACTGGTAGAGAAAGGGTGGAATACCCTGTTACCTGTGGATCACTTGAAGAAAAATCTTCTGACAATCCACCCCACAGCCAAAGACTTCCATGATATGTGGAGGAAAGCCTGTGATACTGCTGCCAAATGCATAGCTGAGGCCAAAGAGTATAACAAGCAGAGGTGGGACAAATCACATATGGAACCTGACTTCAAGGAAGGGGACCAGGTGTTAGTGTCTACACTGAACTTTAACAATCTCAAAGGACCCAAGAAAATGAGAGACTCATTTGTAGGGCCCTTCACTATCATTAAGTTGATAGGGAAGAATGCAGTAGAAGTCAAGCTCACTGAGGAGTTTTCTAGGAATCACCCAGTCTTTCCAGTGAGCCTGGTCAAACCATACTTCCAAACAGAGAAGGATAAATTCCCCTCCAGGAAGAAAAACTTCACTCCACCAGAAATAGTGGAAGTAGAAGACTCTCCTGGACCTGTGAGTAAAATCATCAGGGCCAGAAAAATCAGACTTAATGGGAAGGATCAGAGACAATAACTAGTCAGATTCAAGAACCAGACAGCTGACAAAGACAAATGGTTGGCAGAGGATGCCATACCAGATGGGAACCTTCATTTAAGGAGATTCAGAGCCTCTAAGAGGACTGAACAGTCTCACCAATGATGAGCCTTTTTTAGAGGGAGGGTATGTCAGCCTGTGACTCAAACCCAGAGCACAAGCATGACAGGCAAAATACCATAAACCAATGGTATAGCCAAAATACCACCAAAACATGGAACTGAGCCAAATTAGCTCAAAAGGTATTAAAAGAAAGAGGAAACTTACCTATTTCTGAAAATATAAGTCCCATCACCATAGGACAAGAAATAACAAATTTATTCCTGCTCAAAGTTATTGCTGAGCATAAACCTTAATTTTCACCTCTCATCTAAAATCTAGAAGAAGAGGCTTAACCCCATCAAATGGGTATTCGAAATGAAGCTCTAAGCCACGGCTATCCAATGGTACTAGCCAAACTGAGCTAGCACCAGTATTACTTGAGTTATGGTCAAATTCAGACCAAATAAGGGTGAACAAAACATTCACCTCTCATCTAACTTTTACAGTTTTAGTGTGAGATACTTAAAGTGGGGTCTTTTTGGAAAGAGCACAATCAGGGCTATCTGATGGTGCCATCCATTTCCTCATAGCTCAACTACAACAGAAGTTATTGGCCAAACAAGCTTAATACAGCTTTTGCCCAAACCACGCCAATGTACAAAAATACTTGTACATGGGATAACTTTGTCATATTTAATGATAACCATGTCAAGCTGGGTACCATTGTGTAGAGCTCATACAGAGCTATCCAATGAACCAACTTTGAGCTTGATATCTCAAAAGCTGACAGAGTTATGACCATTTTAAGGTCAAAATCCCACCTGCTGTCATATACAGCCTTACCATGGGATAATACCCCATAACCATGAATATGAGGTGTCAAATAGACGAAGAAGCATGTTTTTACTTCAATACCTCATATGTCAGTCAATACTGGGGTCCCATACAGTTTCTGTACAGCATTCTACGCGTCATACACGTCAGAATCAGGCTGTAAGGTCCCCAGATGAAAATTTTCACCCTGTATTGGTGAAAACCGCCCAGATGTGGTTTCAAAACCACATCTGAGCCCAATACAGGGCATACAGGCTGTTTGCAAACCACAAGCCTGTCATAGAGAGTGAAAAATCTTCACTTCCTCTACGTGGAAAGGTCTAGCAGCCTTTCCACCTCAATTTCAGCATAAAAGGAGGGCTTTTCACAGCCAAAAGCCTTTCCTCATCCTGCTCTTGAATACCCTACGTAGTAAACTGTCAAAAACAGTTTTACTCTTGGGTAATAATCAGGTATTATTATAATCTTAATAATTGTAGTCTTTATTATTGTAACTTAACAGATAAAGCTGCACCCAGGGCTTTCAACAGCGCTCACCACCACTATATTCACTATAGTAAAGCCCTCTTATTATTAAAATTAAACCATCTCCAAATCTTGTTATCTTTTAAATCCTTATTTAACCGTGTCGCAGTCATAATTTTAGTTGTAAATACTTTTATTACCACTTCAAAATAGACTCAGCCTGACAGGCCCTCTATTTATATTCTTTGGGCCCTCCATAGAGGCGTTCAAAAACAGGGGACTTTGAAAAATTTTACCTTGAGGTATTTTAGCGTGTGAGCGTTTTTGAAATGGTGTCATTTGACAAAGATATTGCACCATATGTTTGGATTATTGCAGAATTCTGAACTTTGTTGATGTTTATGCACAGCCTTGAGATAATTTTGCTGGTGAGTAACTTGGAGATGGTGTCATTTGGTAGAGATATTGCACCATATGTTTGGTAAATTGCTTCATTTCCTGAGTGATTATGTAATCTGAGGTGTTTTTGATGGTGATTATTATGTTGGATGGTGTCATTTGACTTGATTATTGCACCATTTATTTGGTCAATTGCACCATTTTTCATTCTTTTGATTATGTAATATTTTTAAAATCTATTGGGTGTTAATTTGGATATGAGTTGCTTTAGTACAATTCTTGTATCATTTGTTTGTACTATAATGGGCCATTAATGCATTTCTTTCAAGACTATATGGAACTTTCTATGCATTAAGTTAATTAAGGTTTAATTAAATTTAATCTTTTTAAACAATGAATGTTTAGTCATACTTTTTCAGTTGATCTTATTACATAAAATTCATTTTGGTGACTGTAATTCTTAGTAATATAATATTTATGGTGGGTTTAGGGTGAATGTAAGGCTACATTGCTACCTTATAGATGTAATTTTGAGTTTCTTTCTGTATTGAACTAAACTTTTTTGTTTTTTTTTTTGAATCTTATTTGTAAGCTATCTGCTAAATTCTTCCTTTATTCAATACTATCCATGTTACTTTTTAGTTTATGTGATTGTGAAAGTGTCCTTTGAGCTGAGATATCCTAAATTGACCAGTTAAGTTTTGATATTTTGAAACTTTCACCCCCAAGGTGCTTGAAGCTGGTCCAGACAGGTATGGAATACCACAGCGGGTGAGCGTCTACAGCTAAGCTGGCCACCTGCACCTGCCAAAGGTAGAAGGTCCGCCAAGCGTGTGGCAGCCTGACAATGTGCGGGCACAAAAAACAAGCAGGGCCAGTCATAGTTTGCCCCAACCTTGACACCAGAGTGAATCCACTTTTTGCGTATGGCCCAAATCATTAGTCATCCCACTATGCACCCCTTACATTAACTGGGAATACACCAGCAGCTGTGAGGTAGTTAGGGGCAGCTCTCCAACAAGGTGCATCAAAGGGATGCATTTGATAAATCTGACTTGATGGCTTGGCATGATTGCCTGGTACATTCTTGAACAGCTTTTGCTCTTCCCCGCAGCATACATGTACAAAGGTGTACTGTACATACTACAATATCCGCTGTACATATCAGGATGGTGTAATACTACTTCAGCCTGCATGCACATAGCCAATGGGTAACCACCTTCTGATTTTTTGCATACAGTAGCTCATGTGCCCAATTCTCAGCATTGTGATTCACCCAATTTGCACACACAAGCTGAGCATGTCATGGTCAAAAGCTCAGTGTGGAAGGTTTTGGTAAAGCCATAATCAGGAGGCTTTTTGCATTAGTTCATTGGAAGGCCCACTTCTGAGCACTTCACCAAAGCGTGTGATATGCTGCGCCTGGCTGAAATGTCATCCGATGCTGTGCCAAATGCTCAGATTGCGTGCTTACAAAAATGACCCAGCAATTTCTCAGCATGGTGCATTTGATATTGCTATATCAATAGCTCAACAACTGTGCAATTGAGCTGTTCAGCCACTGAGAATTTCAATTATGACCCCAAAGCAGGCCTGAGCAATGGGTCGACCCAAGCTCATGCTGTATTGACTTGTCATACAGCTGTGAAACTCTTTGTTCAAACACTGTCCCCCGGCCATAAGGCTGGTATGCTTGCCACAGTCTCCTGTGACCAAATGCACCACATCCTAATTTGCATGGGGCATTTGTGGAGTGCACCCACTGTGTACATTCAACAATGCCCTCCCGGGTGATCGGGCTATTTAAAGCAACAAAGGGGATTTTACTCATTCTGACAATTCAATAAATTGCAATACTCAGCCAGGACCCCTTTGTTCCTCTGCCTCACACCGGCATTTACCTTCTCAGTCACAGCATTGGCTGCAACTGAGCTTCAATTTTCCTGACACACCTTGAACCTGAGACTTTGGCAGGTGCTACTACTGCGGCAATTGGCTCATCTTCACCATTGTATAAAAGACCATCATTGCCTGACACGCCATGCACTTTGTCCCAGCTCACCCGCTCTTCTCATTCTTGTGCATATTCCCCTTTGTCTTCCTGCATTTGCACTCTTTTTTATTGCACTCCACTAACCCCACTCCCCTTCCTTTTCGCTGTTTGTTTTTCCTGCCTATACCTGCAGAACCCCCCTTCTAGCCACCTCGTGCTTCTGCTTCATTTAAAACTTTCATTGATATTATGTTCCAATATTAATACTAAATTTTCATTATGACTTTCACTCAGACTTTTCAATCCGCACATCTAGAGTGTTTCTTTTTTTAATTCCGTTTTAAATTCATAAGTCATCATATGTCTTCCTACTTGCTTCACATGTTAATTTCTATAGGGATACTAACATAATTGTTATTTATTTTAGATGTCATGCACTTTGTGTGCTAAGTGGGCTATCCCCTGCATTTTCTCCTTGACAATGACCAATGCTTGTGATTCTTGCCAACAAGCACAAAAGAAATGCTTGTTTGATGCCCTTGCAAGGACTCCTTGTCACCAATGATGAAACCATTCCCAAGCAGGAATGGACGCCAGGACACCACACAGGC
Source organism: Austropuccinia psidii (assembly GCA_023105745.1). Classification (NCBI taxonomy): domain Eukaryota; kingdom Fungi; phylum Basidiomycota; class Pucciniomycetes; order Pucciniales; family Sphaerophragmiaceae; genus Austropuccinia; species Austropuccinia psidii. The sequence goes on from JALGQZ010000004.1 coordinate 55,450,961, forward strand.
AGTGGAGAAGGCTTCCGGAATATTAGCCCCATGCCCTCAAGTATCAATTTGTCAACCCCCCCTCCGAGGTCACTTTACTCCTTGAACGGAGAGAAGTTATTATCCAGCTTATGAAGGATGGCAATGGCGAGAGGACATTCAAGCTTGGGCCAATTGTCACCATGTCTTGTCACCCATGGGATTCAAATGCCAAAATAAGTTTTCTTTCGCCTCCTTAATTCATTTCTCCTCATGCAATCATACCCAATTCTTACCATTACGAATAGAACAAAACACACCGAATACGCCACAACAAGACTCACCTGTTCCTCATATGACTCGCAAGAAAACTCCCCGGCAACCCAATCCAGGCCTGAGTGGGCCCCAATGGTTGCAGGACTTATTCCATGGTAAGCAGCCACCTTTTCCTTTTCTCATTTTAACTTTTGCATCAAGTTAACTGACATTGCCTGCTTTTGTAGAGCCCTCCCAGCACAATGAGACACCTATTCCAGGCCCGTGTCAACCCTCTGAACCACATGAGGAAGCTTCAACTCGTGGGCCTGAACCTGAGGTGGCGCCAATGCAATCCATGGAGGAACCTTTTGTTTAGTAATTTTCTTTTTTTCTTGTTCCCAACTTTCCCTCACCCCTCCTTCCGCCATCTCAAGCTCATCTGGCTACCCCCACCGCCGTAATAATCATCGACGACATGCCTGTAGGCTCCCCCAGAGCTACCTCCAAGCGCCAAGCTCCCCTCATCCCCACGACGAGGCTTGCCAGGAATTTACCAACTTACAACTGTCCTTAAGGATTCCTCGAGGCATCATCCACGGATCCATAAACCAAATATTGTTGGAGCATTTCCAATTGCTCCCCATGATTGCCTTTGTGGATGCAGCTCATTGAAATGAGATGCACCACGAATTTCATGAGGAACTAAACACCCTCCTTGGCCAAGCACTGGAGGATTATCCAAAGGAGGAAATCACCGGGATAGTCTCAAGATTTCGCTAAAAATAAAAAATAAAAAAAGCATTTCCTTTTCACTTATTTTCTTTTGTAATGAAATCTTTTAAATAAGTTAGTTGTAATAAATACACAATTTTTTTCCGGTGGTCTTTCCTTTTTCGCCAATGGTGCAAATAAATTTTGTCAGTGCCCCACCAAAGTTTCCAGTTAGTATTTCTTTGTGTTAACGTCTTTTGCAGAAAACGCGCAAATAGTCAGTCACCATTACCGCCTCCTATATTTTCTACTTCCATGGTTGTAAACCGTATCAGATCCTAATTGTAAAACTGCAGGGGTTCCCCGCATGTGAGAAATACACAGGAGCTTCATAGGTCATGGCCTTTCCTATGATTACACACTATGAATATTAGTTGTGTATGTAATTTTTCGAATTTTTGGCAGGCTTTCCCGGTGTAAGAAGTTGTCTGAATTGTCCAGAACCTTCACAAGCATAAGGATTTGCATGTGAAGTGTCAAAAGCCTGCACCGGCATAAGGAATTTTTTGAATTGTCAGCAAGCTGTACAAGCTTAAAGATCTGCTTGTGAAGTGTGGGAACCTGCACTGGCGTAAGGAAATGTTGTAATTGTTGGGAGCCTTCCCCAGTGGAAGGATTGGCTTGAACTGTTGGGAACCAGTACAAGGGTAAGGATTTGCATGTACAGAGTCAGGATCCTGGACAGGTGCAAGTATTTGCCTGTGAACTGTGGGGATCCTGGAAAAGCACAAGTATTTGTGTGCAAAGAACAGCCAGGAACCAGGACAAGTGTACAGTGGCATGCCACCATACATGAGCCATTTCACCCCTTTTTCATGTGAGCCACCTTATAAGCCCAATTCCAACCCATAAACGCCCAGTGTATAATGTGCTGTGCCTTATCACACCATAACTCCCAGATGCAGCCAAATTCCCTCCTTCTTCTAATTGAGATGAGACTTTATCACCATCCCTGATGTGATAGCCTGCTCCCTTGCCAATCTCATGATAGCCATGGCTTTTCTGCCACATTGTTTTTTCTAACCTCCTTGAGGATTGTGACAACATACCCATTAGTTTTGTGCTTTCGTTTTCCTGTGCTGGATCAGTATAATGCACAGATGTACTACTTGCCCACACTACCTGAATGAGCCAATGACATTCTGATAGATCAATCCAAAAACACTCATTTGGGAAAATCAATCTTCCCCCTGTACACCACTTTGTTTCATCTCTTTGAATTTGGCTGGTTGGATTATCAGCTTGGAACCACCATCCCAAAGCATACAACAATGCATCATTATCAATATGAGGCCAGTTTTTGAATCTGTTCATGGTGAAAGTGAGTGCGGAAGCAAACTCAAAGGCCCCATGCTTTGCAGAAATATTGGCTTCATATTTTACTTGATCAAAGGAGGGAACCCCCAATGACTTTTAGCAAGTTTTAATCTTTTGAAATAATTTATCCCCAACATATCATAAGGATTGACCTGGAATGCAACCCACCAAGCTAAAATTTGCACCTCAGTTCTGCCATTCATCTTTTGCGTTTTCAATTTTCCCATGACTTCCATAAAGACCAAATTTTTTTTTCTTTGTGCTGCATTTGAACCACCAAATTGAAAACATAAATCCCTCCAGTAATTCCCAATTTGTTGCAATCTTGTCAGTGAATTTTCTTTCCCAAAATAAGAATTGTGATAATTTATCCCATTGATTAACCTCAACTTCACTCATTGTTGTGAATGGTCTGAATTGAACAAGGGCAATGAGTAATCCGGTTGAAGAGAAAATTACCACACAGCCAAATTTAATGCGTTTGATCTTCTTGACATCCACAACCCTTGGAGTTTCACTTGGGGTCACATTTGCTGAGATTGGAATTGATATTTGAGCTGTTGGTTGAGTGGAAGAAAAAAACGTATTCTTTCGGGTCATTTTGGCCTCATTTGTCTTTTGAGTTGTCCCACTATGCCCAAATGGTCAAGAGATGACTTCGTGTCAACTCAGACAGGATATCAGATACTTCTTCCTCCCATTTGAAGCTAAGGCCTTTTGAAACCAGAAAGGTGGCCAATGAGCCTTATTTGGCACACATCCTTGGCTTTCTTGTTATAGCCCACATGGAATTGGCTTGATATAAACCAACTAAAGCCAAAGTTTTCTCATGGGGTTCAATGAGGGTTCCACACAAATGCTGACCCATATATATATCTATATATATATGCTGAAAATAAGTGAGAAACTTACACTTTCCTTCCTTGCCCCAACCCTTTCCTGCAAGTTCCCTTTTATGCTACTTCCTTTTTTGGTGAATGCAATTCTTCCGCAGGAAAATGAAATAAAACCAAAGGATGAGTGACTGCTGTGTGAATTATTAATTTCACCTAAATTTGATTTTGGTTGATGAATGTTTTTTAATTGCGGCTAAAAATGAAAGATGGCATCTGACTTTTGCAAATTGATGATATCAATTACCTGAACCTGAATAATGCAGTGGATAATGCATTATTCAATTTTATATATTCATATTCCGATTCAATGTGGTTCAAATCCAACCATGTGGAATATTGCAAGCACACGGAAATGCAATATGCACTCCACTGCGGATCCCTAATCTTCTTAGTCCTCTATAAAGTAACCAGTGCCATTTGGTCTATTATTTGGTTTTATCACTTCCCGCAATTCCCCTGCATGTGCTAATTGTGGGCACAATTGCCTGACTCAGTTTGCGTCTTTTCAGAGTATTCTCAATGGTTTACGGAGGCATGCCTCCTTACAAAGGTAGTTATTATTGGTATTCATACTGAGGAAGCCAGGAAATAGTAGGATACATAGTCACAATGATTTAATTCAGAAATAAATTTCTAAAATTAAATTACAATCTATCTGTACAAAGCTAATCTAAAACAGTTCACTCCTGGTTGTAAGTTTAGCTGACCTGGGTACAGTCAATGTGACCTCATCACTTGAACCAAGACTGCACTCCTCCACCCAGGAATTACCAAAGTCTAATACCAAGAATCCTGCAAATTCAAATCTAAGAGGTACAGTGCGTTTAAAATACTCTTATGAGGAGAAACTCTTAGTCAGTAAATTACATATATACGTATTAGTATGTTGCCACACCGGCTCTACTAGATTCTTACCCTCTGAAAGTCTTTTGGAAAGGTCAATGAGTGATAAATCCCCTTTCACCAAGCTTCTTCTCCAGTCATATGAGCTTACCATCAAACTAACAACCCCCACCACACAGAATACCGCTAATATACCATAGCAAATTTGATTTATTCCAAGATTCCTGTGACACCTCAAAAGATCTTTGATGGCCTCATTTTTTTTTGAGGTTGTGCATTTGCCTTTCATGCCATAGACTTTTACCTTTTTATATCCACATACCATGTTGTATGCACTCATCAAATGGATAACTGTATTCATTAGATCCTCCAGGTTCTTGTGCAGCTTTGTCAATATCTCATTCTCAGTCCCTCCACTTTCAATTCTAAGTTGTGTAGCAGATTTCTTCGATTTACTCAAGCAGGAGGAAAGGTTTTCAACTGCTCCCCGTTCAAGTCCAAGAGGCTTTCTTAAATTTGATGTTGGTGCCACATATGGTTTGGCTGCAATTACATCATATGAGACTAAAATAATGGATTCAAACATAACATTTGCCCAAAAATGTTTGATTGGATTGGCATGGTAAAGAAGGCTCTGAACCAATTGGAAGAAGGAGTGTTCAGATTTTGGAAGCTTAGCTGGAGGTTTTGCTGATTCCTTCATCACTTTGAGATTCCAAATGTTATTATTGAAAAATGCTTCTGTTTCTGTTGGCTTAAAAAAATCTAACCCTATATATTGCAATTTATATCACAAGTCAACAGCCAATAATCAGGTATGATGCACAAAGATAAAACTCACCTGAAATCTCAAGCTCCTCAAGCCAGGCCGACCTTTTAAGCTCTTGGTTACTGATCAACTTAATACCAACAGGCAGGAACTTATCAGAATCATTTGTGGGTAAACTGTCCCATTGATTTTTGTAAATACTATTGATATTATCAAGCCCCCTTTTTCATGATTCTTGAGTGATATTGGAATGATAAGTCAAAATGTCTCCAAACTCTTCAATGTGGGATAAAAGTATTCCTTGAACATTAGGAGAGGATGAGACTTTAAGCACAGGGTTAGGCATTATATCAATCATATCTTGACCCCTTGTATCATGTTTAATTGTCTCCCTTTCTTAAAAGACTTGAATACTTTGAGGAGAGGCAAGAGGGGTTTCCTCATGCATTGCTTCATTGAGTATGGGGGGCTTTCAGTATGTAGAGGTTCATTATAAATATGGTCCACATCAACATTTATCATTTCATCACCTTGATCCCGGGAATCTTTTGTGGCTTCAAACATACGGCATTTTTTGTTGGTTTTTTTTGTGGCATGTATATTTGCCCTTTTCCTAATCCTTTGCCTGGATTTCCAATTGCCACTTGAGCTCCTTCAGGTAGAGATTCTCCCACCTCCACACCTATCCATATATTGTAAGCAGCCATTTTTAACAGTTTTGTATTGAAATAGAAATAGACTTATGGTTCAAATCCATTTTGAGGAGGCTCATTTCTTCAGAAATCTTTTTACGTACACAATCAGGAATTTTACTATCATTTTGAACTTTTTCCACCCTTGGCATTGTTTGAGAAATTTTTGAGAAAAATTGTTCCTTGGATCTAATTTCAACCTTGCCAGAATAGCATTTCATCTTGCGCAGAATCTTCTGTTGGTGAACAAGGTTCCAAAGTCTTTTCCTTCTGATAGATTTTGAAATTAGGTTTTTGACAGCTTGGAGGCTGAGCTGAAATAAAGGCTATGACACAATATCAGGTTTTGGGAGATTCCAAATATTCAAGAAGGATGAATACTCACATTTTGGAAGAAATGGTGGATCTTGATTATTTTCATGTGACTGGCTCTCTACTTCAATGCCCAATTCATGACTACTGACCATAACAGAGATTTTACTTCCACTCCTTGGGGCTGAAGTTTATTCTTTATGGAATTAATTTGAATTCCCCAGGGTTTGGGGCATAGTGGAGGTAGTTTATTGATAAATAGAGGGTGAAGAGTTGATTGATAACTTGATTGAAAATTGTAGAATCAAAAGATCAAAATTGAAGAAAAAAGGCGCAAGTCCTGAAAGTGGTGGAAGAAAAATAAGCTCAAGATCACTGATTCTTTTTTAGGTAATATCAATATTGGAGAATTTTGGAAAGTTTGAAAGAAGTTAAATAAAAATTTAACTCAGTTCAATATTTAGTGAGTTTTGTAGAAAAAAGACATTTCAGAACCACAAGCTGACCAAAAGAAACCTTCCCATCAACAGCCTTGGAACGTTCCATCAAGATCTATTGAGGTTTTCATGGATTTGTGAAATATGATTTGTTTGGAAATTCAAGGAGGTGATGTGTTGAAAATTATTTCATCTCATTCAAATGAAATCACTTCCCTGTTAGAACTTGAATAAAGTTGACTAGTGAGAAACCTACTAAAGTAAACTTTTGAACTATTCAACTCTCCTGAGTTAAGGAATAAGCAAAGTGTTCCGTTTGAATGATATGAACCAAAATGGTTTTGTGGGGGAAACAGAAGCTACAATTAGGGTTTTAAATAGTCCACTTTTTAGGCTTTAATTTTTGAGTCTCATTACTTAAACCCTAACCATAACATTGGGACTATCTCCACCAATTTTCCCCAAGCGCCTTTTGGAATACAAGGCCACTCAGCATTTTTCCGTGATTGTGTTCAACATGTATGCCAACAAGACACTGTACCCCATGGCTCCAATACCTGAGCATAAGGATGGTAAGCCGCGGAGAGAGGATTAGGCGCAGGGGGCGTTAAGGGTGGTGTTGGAGGCATATCTTGAGGGCGCCATGGGAGAGTAAGGATTGGAAGCAGCAGAGAAGATGAGGTAGGGGTGGGGAAGCATAAGGAGTGGTGAGGGCAGAGATGGGGTGGTGGCATTGTAGTCTCATCTTGCAAGCATTGCAGGAGCGTAAGGATGGTAGGTGGTGTTGAGGTTTAGGCCGGTGTGAGAGAAGCATTGGAGGAATTTTGGGAGGACACTGCAAGAGCCTAAGGGTGGTAATTGGTGGAGAGGATTAGGCGCAAGGAGGGTTGAGGGCAGCGTAGGAGGTATATCTTGTGGGCGCAACGGGAGCATAAGGAGTAATTAGGGCGGAGATGGGGGGCAGTGTTGGAGTCACATCTAGAGGGCGGTGTGGGAATGTAAGAAAGCTGAGGGTTTGAGAGGATTAGGAAGGGATGCAGAAGCCAATTCATGTGTGATAGTAAGCATGGTACAGGGGTGAGATGGCGGAAGTCTTCTCATACCAAACTGCTGCCTTGCACCATGAGGTGTAATTATTCAAATCTTGCGAATAGTGTTGAATGGGTTTGGGCTTTGAGTGACATTCTCAGGTGACACATTTGACGCTTGACATTGTCTTGATGCAGATGTGATGTGACCCACTAAATTCAGTGACTATAATAAAACACTAAGGCGGCTGAAGCAATATTTTATACTGACCCCAGTGCGACGTGAAGTTGATCGCCAGTGATTGACACCACATTTTCCCCACTAACAATGAAGGCCTTATTACAGCAATGAAGTGGACACCCATTGCCACTCAGAGGAATAGAAAACCACCAAACTCTGATTCAATACAAGGTAAACCAACCTTAACAACTTGTACAGGGAAGATTACCATAATTAGCCCAGTCTAAAGGTAAATTGTAAGGTGTGGATATGAAACTTTGATTAAAAATAATGTACTTTTCCTGTCCTCAAGATTTGTATAAGTTAAAAATCAATTAAAAATAGTAAGAAATATTGTTCTTAAGAGAAAACACGCCAATTTTATTGTTTATAGCTTTATTAGTATAAAGAAATAATATTATAAAGATTTATTTTTTTACCAAAAATAACAATTTATCCCAAAAAAACTCTACAAGAGATATTTAAGGCTACAAAAGAAATTTCTTCAAGAGCAATTTCAATTGGAATTAATTGATCCAAGAACTGCAAGAAATAAATTAAAGAAAAAAGTCTTTGAAAAGAATATTAAAGAGAAAACACGCCCAAGAGTGACCAGAGTGAATTTGGAAACAAAGTGACAAAGCTTACAGTGATGAAAGATCCTTCAATTCACTTTTGGGGTGGCTCAGGGGTAAAAATAATTATAAGAGTTACAAACAATGATTCTAATGATTTTTTCACGTGGTTAAAAGGTTAAAATATTTTTAAAAAGGGTGGTTGGAATATTTTATTGATTGGCTCAACAGTGTTTAAACTAATTATAAAAGGAAAAGATTCTAGCATGAAGAGAAAAGTGGGGCAAAGAAGACATTCTTTTATAGCCATCAAGCTTCTTACTCCAAAAGTAAAATTTACTCTTGTCAGTCGTGAAAAACATTCTGAAAACAGAAAAGCCAATTATGGCTTCACTGAACCCTGGTTTAGACCAAAAAAGGGCTGGTTTAAGCCATTTTTAGCCATTTTAGACCCTTAAATCATGCATTACTATAGCAATACCTGGTCTAGAGCCTTCAAAGAACGTCAGAAGGTGTGTGAGATGTGGAGAAACCATTTAAAACTGATTTTACTAACATTGTTTCAACTTATGGGTAGTTTTACCCTCTTGGAGGCAGTTAAAACCACCTGGTCTGGCTCCCCCTTAGCACGAGAGTTCCTTTGCCCCCCAATTTTAATCCTTCCAATTTATTTTTTCCTTTAATTCCTCATCAGGTATTATACTTGCAATTTACATATGTAATTCAATTGAAAGTTACAGTACAAGAAAGTAATAATTGGTACCTCATATGTGAATCAAAGTTCACTTATGTAATACATGCGCACATTTTGACATTTCAATTGAATTCAATTGAAAATACTTCAATTCCTCATAACTTTTAAACTAAACACAACACCTCAATTTTAACACAATAATTGATGGTTAACACCACATGTGGTGTGCTTTGAATTAAACCTTTGAGGATTTGCAATTTTTGTATTGAAAATACTAAAAACTTAATTTAAGCTTATTTAGAGTTGAGTTACAGAAATTTCATCCAGAGGTAACCCCACTTTATTTTTTATGAGGAATCAAATGGTGTGATAATTTCTATATGTACATTTATTGAATAAAAAGTTATAATATAGTTTATATAACTTTTTACCAAAAATATTTTAATTTCACAATTTTTATTAAAAATTCAGTTTTACTTAATTTTTACAAGTAAAAATATAATTTCATAATTTTAAATTTTATTGTAATTTCATTTTTAAAGTATAATGAAATTTTGATTTTTGAATATAAATCTTTATTTATATTTCAATTTTTCTTTTTATAATATAAATAAATTTATTTTGTTTATAGCTGTAGCTTAATTCATCTTTTGGGGTCTTTTGGGTTTATGAAAATACTTCTAAGGCTCACATAAATTGCCCAAATCAGCAGAAAACAAATTTGTATAAGGCACATTCTGTGAGGCTGTGAGGTATGTATAACATACCCATAAGGCCACAAATGATTTTATAAACAGTTAATTTTGTCCTAAACAGACTTTTTACTTGAATTTAAAATAAAAAATGATAAAAAATAAGTATAACTTTTTTTTGGATAAAAAAAGTTATGAATATTATTTCATTTTGGGAATCTACACCAAACATAACCTAGGGTACACCCATAGGGTTTTACACCCAAAAACACTTATTTTTATGTTATTAGAAGATTTAAGAATCTCACAGTACTAATGTAACTTTTTTAACTTTTTTTAAATTGTTAAATTTAAACTTAATCAAGCTTAAATTTAAAGTTGCATAAGGTTTATGCAAACTTGCCAAAATTTTAGGTAAAATTGAGGTGTGGTGTATATTTACTGAATTGGCTAAGGATTTGCCATACAGAATTTAAATCCTGCATGAGCTCAATTTAAAGGTTTTAAGGCCATAGTATGGCTTTAAATAAATAAAAGGGCAAAATCCACGCAGAAAGGTGGTACAAAGGAAAAAGACCAAATAGAGCTGGGGTGCCCAACTTTTTGGATCTGCAAGCATTCAATTAAGGTTCTCCAACTGTATTGAAGGATTTTCAACCTTATTGAAACTTTAAGATTAGACTTTGATCCAACCTTAAGGTTTAAACTGGTGTTATCCCAATTTGGACAGGAATTTCAAGGTGCCAAAGGGTAAATCCCAATATTCAGGCTTGAAATCAAGGTTTTAAGAACTGTCAAAGCTTAACTAAGCTTAAAAAGCTTAAATAAGCTTAAAACGTTAAGGTTACAAGCATTAAAACCTTATCAAAACTTATGGTTTGGTGTGTATTGCTATTTTACATGGAAAAATAGCAATAACTTCAAAAATTGCTTAAAAATCCAATTCTCAATGGATTTGGTTGAAAATCTAACACAGCTTACAATTCAATATCATCTACATATAAAGTAAATTTTAAGTATCTTTTATAAATAAATTTCCTGGGTAATGAGCCTGGAAATTTATTCTTTTAATTAAGCTCAAAGAAAATTATGATTTTTTAAAATTTAATTAAAAATTGAGTTTAAGAGATTTCTGCTTGAAACTCTATTTTTAAGTTGTTCATTTGATGAACTTTAAGAAAAATAAGTTTATTTATATTTAAAACTTAAAATAATTAGTCTAAATGAGGAATAAAGTTACATGGAGTTAAGAATAACACTGGTAACTTTAAATTGGAATTAAAAATAAGTTACCTTAAGCTATGAACTTTATTTTTAAGCATGGTTTTTCAGTTTTGACCTGAGCACGCCTTCTATATTAATTATTAATCATGAGAGCTGCTCTGAATACATAAAAAGAGTCTTTTCATCACTGTTTTTGTCCACTATTCATTATCAATCCAATCACATTAGAAATCTAAACAGGTAAAGTTTTATCAAATATAAAATCTTATTATTCAAATTAATTCTTAAGTTAATTTTATTCTTTATTTATTGAAATTAAAGAATTGAAGTCATAGAATTCAGATTATTGTTGTAATCATCACTAAGATATTTTATTATATAAAATTATCATCTTAAATATCTTTTAAAATCCACAAATTCCTCTCAAAAACTCTTTAATCATAATTTTTATTATAAAAAGTTGTTTTATCTTTAAAAAATAATGATTTTTGGCGTGTTTTTAACTTATAATTATTATTTAATATGATAACCGTTGTTGTTTGACTTGTTGGAATAACTAAATATTATAAGTAAGTTTTCTCTAAAATTCTATATCTTTTTTTATCTAGTATTACTTTTTTTATATAGGATTTTATTATATGAGAATTGTTTCTGCACAGTGTGTGTCTTAATTCTTTTATAAATAATATTTCTATTATTTATAAGTGGTTAATATTCTTATTTTCCACGTGTGAGTGTCTCATTAAGAGCTTTACACTTCTTATTGCTATAGCTGTCAGTGAATATAACAATAATAGAATGATTACAATTAATTATAACTATTATTATTATTTTTTATTATATTTTTATAATAATAATTAAATTTATTTTTTTATATAATTATTTTTAATAATTATATTTAAATTGGTGGTTATAATATTTTATTATATTATATTTTTCTACTGAGGACAGTCATAGTACTCTTGATATTGTTACTATTATCAAGAGTTTCATAGATAAACCTTACACATTTGAAGGGAAATACCCTAAGAACATAAGGCTTTTGAATACTTTCAAACACTGAGATGTCACCTGTACACCTCGGAAACCTTGGCTTCCAAAGGAACCAGCCAGAGGACAGAGAAGCCTTTTCCAGAACCAGAAGACCTGGGAGAGGACACCTTGGACACAGTGGTGGATGGCAATACACTGAGGGAAATCATACCCACCCTGCTATTCACTTTTCAATTCAACAGAAATGTCAAAAAAGAGGACTGGAAAGACATGGATCAAGTTCTTCAGCTCCACCAACTCCTCAAAGATTTAGTTCAATGTAGCATGGACAACAAGAGGTTCAACCTGGCATCCCACTGGCCAGCACTTGGAGCAAGTTGCCAGAAGATTTGTCCCAAAGAGATAGACTTAAGAGACCTTATGGTAATCACCAAAGGTTGGAATCCCACCAGGCAGTTCTGACTCCTCGAGGTAAGGACAGACAGGATAAGGGAGAATCAAGCCACTATCCAAGCTATAGAATAACAGCTGACCCAGACAGGGCATACACAGATTCCCTAAGGCTCACAAGGAGAAGGCCAAATGAGCTCTCAAGTGGCTTCATACCGTTCAGAAACCAACAGATCAGTGGCCAAGGGTCACCATTCTTCATAATCCCAGGACATTTCCAGGAGAAGACAAGGAGACAAGGGCAAAATCAACACCACCTGCAGCCAGAGGAAGAGAGAGTCAGAACCTGTGGGATTTGGTGAAAGAAGTGCACAAGAACCAGAAGTAGTTGTAAATGTCTCTAGCATCAGTAGTGCCCTCAATATAAATCTTACCCCCAGTCATATTGAAGATAATGTTATCACACCTGAAAGTAACTTAAACAGTGAGGCACTGTAGTTACAAATGTCCAAATTGGCTGTGAGAACTCAAACACAGTGTGCACAACTCGAAGCAGGCCATGAGAGGATGAAAGCATTAACAGCCTCCATGGAAAAAATTGTTGAAACCCTTCAAGAAGGACATTCTCAATTGAGCAAAGCCTCTGAAGAAACCAACAAAAGACTAACTCTAGTAGTTGAAGAACAACACCACAGAAAAGGGGACAGGGATTGTCTTGATCAAAACATCAACAAACTGTTTAATGTCTACCATAACTTGAAGCCCTAACCACAAGGCCATGTTATCACCAGGGAGAATCTCGTATCAATCTTTGGCGATTGACTTCACGTCGCACCGCGGTCAGTATAAAATCTTGCTTCAGTCGCATTAGTGTCACTTTATAGTCACTGGATTTAGTGGGTTACATCACATCAGCTTCAAGACAACGTCAATCGTCACATGTGTCACATGAGAATGTCACTCAAAGCCCAAACCCATTTCAACACTATTCTCGATGTTTGGGTAATTTCACCGCATTGGCTTCCGCATCCCCACCTAATCTGCCCCGATGCTTGGCATGCTTACGTGCCCGCACCGCCCTCCAAATGAGACTCCGACACTGCCCCCCTATCTCCGTCCTCACCACTCCTTACGCTTTCACACCCCCGCCCTTACCATCTTTATGCTCACGTGGTGCACTCCCGACATGAGCCCGACACCACTTATCCTTATGCTCGCGGAGTGCCCTCCCAACATGCTCCCAACACAACTTATCCTTACGCTTCTGTAGTGCCCTCGCGACATGCTCCTGACACCACTTACGCTTGCGTAGTGCCCTCCCAACATGCTCCCAACACCACTTATCCTTACGCTCGCGCAGTGCCTCCTGACATGCTCCCAACACCACTTATCCTTATGCTTGTGTAGTGCCCTCCTGACATGCTCCCAACACCACTTACGCTTGTGTAGTGCCCTCCCAACACCACTTATCCTTACGCTCGCTGAGTGCCTCCCAACATGCTCCCAACACGACTTATCCTTACGCTTCTGTACTACATCCATAGTGTATCGTGGCTTGTTGGTGTACACGATGAACACAATCGCCGAAATATGCTGAGTGGCCTTCTCTGCCAACAGGACCTAAGGGGAAATTGGTCAGTATATTCACAATGTTGTGGTTAGGGTTTAAATCATGAGACTCACAAATTAAAACCTAATAAATGGACTATTTAAGACAAGAATTTTGTCTCCTGTTTCGCCGGCAAAACCATTTTATTTCATATCATTCAAATGGAACACTTTGCTTAGTCCTTACCTCATGAGCATTGAATAGTTCAAAAGTTGACATTACTAGGTTTCTCACTAGTAAACTTTATTCAATGTCTCACAGGGAAGTGATTTCATTTGCATGATATGAAATAATTTGCAAAACATTTCTTCTTTCAATTTCCCGACAAATCGCATTTTGCAAATGCGATTATTTTAATTTGACCTTTTTTCTTCAATTTGGATCTTTTTATTCAAACATTTTCAAACAAATATCAATCAACTTGTCACCATCTATTTGCTTAAAAAACTGCCTCCTCTATGGCCCAAACCCCAGGTAATTCAACTGAATTCAATGAACAACCAACTTCACCCCCAGAGAGTGGAAGTGAAATCTCTGATATCGCCAGTAGTCAAGAATTAGGCATTGAAGTAGAGAGCCAGTCACATGAAGATAATCAAGATCCACCAGGTCTTTCAAAATGTGAGTATGCATCCATCTTGAATATTTCTAATCTCCCAAAACCTGATATTGTGTCATAGCCTTTATTTCAGGTCAGCCTCCAAGCTCTCAGAAAGCGAATTTTAAACGTTATGAGGAGGAAAAGACTGTTGAACCTTGTGCACCGACAGAAGATGATGTAATTTTCAGTGGGGAGGTGGAAATTATATCCAAGGAACAATTTGTCTCCAACATTGCTCAAACACTCCCAAGGCTCAAAAAAATTCAAAATGATAGTAAAAGTCCTGATTATGTGCATCAAAAGATTGCTGAAGCCATGAGCCTGCTCAAAATGGATTTGAACTGTAAGTCCATTACTAATTCAAAACAAAATTGATAAAAATAGCTGCTTTAAATATATGGGCAGGTGTGGAGGTGCGAGAATCTCTACCTGAAGAATCTTGAGTCGTAATTGGATTTCCAGGCAAAGGATTAGGCAAAAGACCAAATATAAATGCGACCAAAAAAACAAACAAAAAATGCCATACCTTTTAAGCCGCAAAGGATTCTCGGGATCAAGGTGATGAAATGATCAATGTTGAAGGGGACCATATTGATAATGAACCTTTGTATACTGAACCCCCCCCATACTCAATGAAACAATCCATGATGAAGCTCCACATACTGAAAGCCCCCCGATACCCAATGAAACAATCCATGATGAAACCCCTCCCGCCTCTCCTTGGAATATTCAAGCCTTTCAAGAAAGGGAAACAATTAAACATGATACAATGGGACGAGATATGACTGATATAATTCCTGACCCTGAGCCCGAAGTGTCATCGTCTGCTAATTCTCAAGGAATATTTTTATCCCGCATGGAAGAGTTTGCAGGCAGTTTGAATTATCATTCCAATATTACTCAGAAATCATGGAAAAGGGGGCTTGATAATATCAATAGTATTTACAAAAATCGGTGGGACAATTTACCAGCAAAAGATGCTCATACATTCCTGCCCATTGGTATTAAGGTGATCAGTAACCGAGCGCTTAAAATGTCGGCCTGGCTGGAGGACCTTGAGATGGCAGGTGAGTTTTATCTTTGTGCATGATACCTGTTTATTGGCTGTTGACTGGTGATATAAATTGAAATATACAGGGTTAGATTTTTTTAAGCCAACCAAAACAGAAGCGTTTTTTGATCACAACATTTGGAATCTCAAATTGATGAAGGAATCAGCTAAACCTCCAGAGAATCTCCCAAAATCTGAACACTCCTTCTTCAAAATGGTTTAGAGCCTTCTTTACCCCGCAAATCCAGTTAAACATTTTTGAGCAAATGTTATGTTTGAATCTATTAGTTTAGTCTCATACAATGTGGTTGCACCCAAACCATTTGTTGCACCAACATCAAATTCAACTGATCCTCTTGGACTCGAATGGGGAGCAGTTGAATACCTTGCCTCCTGCTTGAGTAAATCGAAGAAACGTGCAAACCAACTCAGCATTGAAGGTGGTGGGGCTGACAATGAGATATCCACAAAGCCGCACAAGAACCTGGAGGATCTAATGGATACAGTTATCCATTTGATGATTGCCTACAACACGGTACGTGCACATACAAAGGTCAAAGTTAATGGCATCAAAGGCAAACTCACAAACTCAAAAAAAAATGAGGCCATCAAAGATCTTTTGACGTGTCACAAGAATCTCGGAATAAATCACATTTGCTGGGGTATATTAGCGGCATTCTGTGCGGCGGGGATTTGTGGTTTGATGGTATGCTCAGATTACTGGTGAACAAGCTCAGTTAAAGGGGCTTTATCACCAATTGACATTTCCGCAAAACGTTCAGAGGGTAAAAATCTAGTGGAGCCAGTGTGGCTATGTACTAATAAGTATGTATGTAATTTACTGAATAAAAGTTTCTTCTCATCAGAGTCTTTTAACCCCACTGTACCTCTTAGATTTGAATTTGAACGATGCTTAGTATTAGACTTTGGTGATGCCTGGGTGGCAAAGCGCAGTCTTGGTTCAAGTGATGAGGTCACCTTGACTGTACCCAGGTCAGCTGACTCCCAACCAGGATTGACCCGTTTTAGATTAGCTTTGTACTAGATAGATTGTAATTGAATTTTGCAAAGTTATTTATGAATTTAATAATCATGACTTCCTATCCTACTACTTCCCGGAGGCCACAGTATGAATACCAATAGTAATTGTACGGCAGCATGCCTCCGTACATCATTGCAAAGACTCCGACAAGACGCAAGCTGAGTCAGGCAGTTGTGCACGCGAGTAGCACACGCGGGGGCATTGCGGGAGGTCGCGTTTATCACTTCCCGCCAGCCCATAATAAGCCAAATGTTCCTGTGTCTTTCAAGAGGACTAGGATAACTAGGGATCCGCAGCAGGATGCATATTTCATTTGTGTGTGCTTGCAATATTCCAGATGGTTGGATTGGAAAGTGATTGCATGGGAACATCAATGTCAAACTGAAGAATGCACTATTCACTGCAATTTTCAGGTTCAGGTATTTGAGATCGCGAATTCGCGAAGGTCAGGTGTGATCTTTCTTTTTAGCCGCAATTAAAAAAGATTCATTGACGGCAATTCAATTCAGGTGATATTAATAAATCTGTAATCATTTGGTTTCATTTCATTTTCTGCTGCAAGCACGCCATTCACTAAAAAAGGAAAATGGCGTGAAAGGGAACTCGCAAGAAAGCATTGGGCTGAGGAAGGAAAGTGTGAGTTGCTCGCTTAATCTCAGTGTACATATATAGATATATATATATGCTTCCACATTTATGTGGCACCCTCATTGGCTTTAGTCGGTTCAGAGTGTGCCAATGTCATGTGGGCTCCCACAGGGAAGTCAAAGGATGTGTGCCGAAGAAAGCTCCTTGGGCATTGGGCACCATTCTGGACTCAAAACTCCTTAGCTTCAAATGGCAGGAAGCAGTATCTGATATCTTGTCTTCTTCAACACATAGTGATCGCTCAACCACTTGGGAATAGTGGGAGATCCCAAAAGACAAATGAGGGCAAAACAACCCGAAAGAATAGGGTTTTTTCCTACTCTCAACCAACAGCACAAATATCAATGCCAGTATCAGCAAATATCACCCCAAGTGAAATTTGGAGGGTTGTGAATGTTAATCAGATCAAACGCATTCACTTTGGCCGTGTGGAAATTTTCTCTTCAACCGGATTACTCATTGCCCTTGTCAAATTCCGACCATTAACAACAATGAGTGAAGTCGAGGTCAATCAATGGGATGAATTATCACAATTCTTATTTCGCGAAACGAGATTCACCCACCCCATTGCAACAAATGGAGCATTACTGGAGGGATTTCTGTTCGCGATTGGGTGGCGCAAATGCAGCACGAAGAATGAACCATTTGGTCTGTATGGAAGTGTCGGGAAAATTGAAAACCCAAAAGATGAATGGTGGAACCGAGGTGCCAATCTTAGCTTGGTGGGTTGCATTCTAGGTGAAACCTTACAATATGTTGGTGATAATTTATTTCAGAAGATTCAAAATTGCTACAACTCATTGGGGGTTCCGTCTTTTGATCAAGTCAACTATGAAGGCAATATTCCGGCAAATCAGGGTGCATGCGAGTTTGTTTCCCCACTCACTTTCACCTTGAATGGATTCAAAAACGCACCTCATGTTGATGAGGATGCATCGCAGTATGCTTCAGGATGGTGGTTTCAAGCTGCTAAGCGGACCGGCCAAATTTAAAGAGATGCGTCAAAGCGGTGTACAGGGGGAAAATTGATTTTCCCAAATGAGCATTTTTGGATTTATCTATCCGATTGTCATGGGCTCATTCAGGTAGTGTGGGCCATTAGTACATTTGTTCATTATACTGATCCAGCACAGGACAACGAAAGCATGACACTAGTGGGTATGTCTGTACAATGCTCAAGCAGGTTAGCAAAAACACTGTGCCAAAAAAGCCATGGCTATTATTAGATTGGCGAGAGAGCGGGCTATCAAATCAGGGATGGTAATACAATCTCATGCCAATTCAAAGAAGGAGGAGATTTGCATGTGTGTTGGGTAAATAATGGTGGGGTAAGGCAGAGGACAATAAACACCAGGATTGGATGGATTTGAGTGTGGGAGATGGGTGTCTCACATGAAAAAGGGCTGAAGTGGATTATGTACGCTGGCATGCCATTGTACATATGTCCTGGTTTGTTGCTCTTGTCCAGGATTTTAATGCTTCACACGCAAATCCTTATGCCTGTGCAGGTTCTGACAATGCTGAAAGTTCCTGACGCCTATGCGGGCTGCCGACGCTTCACACGCCAATCCTTATGCCTGTGCAGGTTCCCGACAGCTCACACACCAATCCTTACGCCTGTGCAGGCTCCCGACAATTCACATGCCAATCCTTGCGCTGGTGAAGGCTCCCAAAAATGCTAAAAATTCCTTACGCCTGTACAGGCTTCCGAGGATTCACACGCCAATCCTTACGCTTGTGAAGGTTGCCAAAAATGCTGACAAATTCTGACGCCTATGCGGGCTGAAGACGCTTCACACGCCAATCCTTACGCCTGTGCAGGCACCCAACAATTCACATGCCAATCCTTATGCCTGTGCAGGCTCCCGACAGCTCACACGCCAATCCTTACGCTTGTGAAGGTTCCCAACAATGTAAACAATTCAATACATGATTAAGATTAATATTGTGTGACTATAGGAAAGGAAATGTTTCACAACTGTGGCGTGGATTGCTCACATGCGGGAAGCTCCCGCTTTTTTACTGTTAAGAATTGATATGTCTTTAAACCATGGAAGAACAAAATATAGGAGACGGTATTGGCGACTATTGGCGCATTTTTGGCAAAAGAGGGTCACACAAACAAATACTCACTCAAACTTTTGGTGGGGCACTTATAAAAAATTTTCTCACGCAATAGGATATTTGAACCATTGCGGAAAATATAATTTCACGTGAGCAAAGAATGTAATAGAAATGGAAAATAACAAACATTGGATACAAATACTTTAATTGAATGAAAGTATTACACATAATGAAAAGAGGAAATGATGGGATTTTTTTTCAATTTTATTTTTCTAACTATTTTGAGACTATCCCGGTGATGTCCTCCTTTGGATAAGCCTCCAGTGCCTGGGCAAGGAGGGAGTTTAGTTCCTCCCAGAATTCCCGGTGCATCTCATTTTGATGAGTTGCATCCACGAAAGGAATCATGTGGAGCAAGCGGCGATGCTCCAACAAGATTTGGTTGATTGATTTGTCGACGATGGCTCAAGGAATCATTAAAGTCGGTCGTAAGTTGGTGAATTCCTGGCGAGCGTCATCGTGGGAATGAGAGGGGCTTTGCACCGGGCCTCTCGGGGGCACTGGAAGGGAACCGGGGTTGGAGTGGAAGGGGAAGGTGGGCAAGTCGGGTAAGAAGAAGGGGGAGGGGGGGATCCAACAGGCGTATTGCCGATGATGATTATGGAGCGGGGAGTGGTGGGACAAGCTGGAGATGGTCGAAGGGGGGGTGAGGAAAACTTGAGTAGAGTTAAAAAAGTGAAATTGGCACTTACCAACAGGTTCCTCCGTGGATTACGTAGGAGCCACCTCAGGTTCTGGCTCACGAGTCGTATCGTCCTCAGGTGGCTGGGAGGATGGACTTGGGCCAGGAATAGGTGGCTCTTCGGTTCGGGAGGGTTCTAAAAAAGGAGTAAGAGTCAGTTCACTCGACTCGAAAGTGAAAGTGAAAATGCAATGAAATTTTGGCTGCTTACCACGCAATAATTCCTCAGACCATTGGGTGCCACTTGGGCCTGGAGTGGGTTGCCTGGGGTTTGCTCACGAGGCAAACTAGGAACAGGAGAGTCTTGTCGTGGGGGATTCGGGGGGTTTTGTTCTATGAGTAATGGAAAAAAGTCAGTATGATTGCATGAAGAGAAATGAGATAAGGAGGAGAAAGAAAACTTACTTTGGCGTTTGAATCCCATCGGTGACAAGACATGGTGACAATCAGCCCAAGCTCAAATGTCCTCTCACCATCACCATCCTTCATCGGACGGATAATCACTTCGCTCAGGTTGAGGAGTGAAGTGACCCTCGGATGGTGGCCTAGGAGGGGGGGTGGACAAATTGATGCTTGAGGGGACAGGGCTAATTGTCTGGAATCGTTCCCGTTGGCCTGCTTGAGGTCCTGGTGTCCATTCGTGCTCGGATACCATTTCATCATTGTCAACCACAAAGGAGTGCTCACGAGGGCGTCTTGGGCAAGAACTCCTCTGGCCTCGTGGCCGGAAGGGGCGGACAACAAACGAACATTTCTTGTGTGCTTGTTGGCAAGCATCACAAGCGTCGGTTGTCGTCGAGGAACAAATGCAGGGGATACCCCGCTTGATGCATAAAGCGCACGACATCTAAAAACAAAACAATTGAGGTTAGTAGCTGAATAGAAAGTAAACAATCAAGAAAGAAAATGAAGACGTACGATGAATTATAATTTTAAAACGTGAACAAAATAAAGACACTCTACTCGGAAGGTTTTAAAAGTCTGGAAGAGAGTCGTGAAGAAAAATAAGTATTAATATCGGTACATAATGTTGACAAAAGTTAAAAAAAGAGGTAATGCACGAGGTGGATAGAAGTGAGGTTCTGAAAGGATCAGCAGAATAAACAAACAGGCAAAAGGAAGGGAAGTGGGTTTAGTGGAGTGCGAAAGACAAAAGTAGAAAGGCAGGAAGACGAAGGGGACAACGCACAAGAAGGACAAATGCAGGTGAGGTTGAACGAAGTGGAGCGGGTGAGAAAGAAAGTGAACGGCGTGTCATTTGAAGATGGTCTTTTATACCATGGTGAATCTGAGACGATCTCAGCAGCTGCAGCACCCGCAAAAGTCTCAGCTTCAAGGCGTGTGGGCTAAATTGAAGCTCAGTGTCAGCAAATGCTGCAACTGAGAAGAGAAATGCTGGCGTGAGGCGGAACAAAAATGGGGTTCTGGCTGAGTATTTCTATTTATTGAATTGTCAAGCTCAGTCAAATGCCCTTTTTTTCCTTACATAGCCACCTAATCACCCAGGAGGGTGGTTGTGAGGCCCTTGTTGAATGTCCATGGTGGGTGCAATTCCCAAATGCCCCATTCAGAAAATTATGTGGTGCATTTGGTCACAAGTGACCACGGCGAGATTACCGGCTGTATGGCCTGGTAATAGTGTTTGAACAAAGGGGGGGCTGTAAGACTAGTGAATACAGCGTGAGCTTGCCTCAACCCATTGCTCAGGTTTGCTTTCGGGTCATAATTGAAATGCTCAGTGCCTGAAAATTTTAATTGCACAGTGATTGAACTAATGATATAACAATATCAAATGCACCATGCTATGCCATTGCTCAGTCGTTTTTGTATGCACACAATCTGAGCATTTGGCACAGCATTGGATGACATTTCAGCCAGGTGCAGCATTTGACACGCTTTGGTGAAGTGCTCCAAACTGAGCCTTCCAATGAACTATTGCAAAAATAGTTCATTCCTTGGCTTTAATGAGCACTTTCAAATGGTGCGTTTGACCATGACATGCTCAGCGTGCGTGTGCAAATCGGGAGATATGAGCTACGTATATGAAAACAATTGGAAGGTGCATGCACATTCGCTATATGCTTGCAGGCTCAAGTAGTATTACACCTTCCTGATCTGTACAGCCAACACTGTAGTATGCAGTACACTGTCACAACCATGGCAATTCACTTCCTTGGATCCCCATATGGCATATCAAGCCACAGCCCTTTTATGGCCAATTGGCCATATCCATCACCAGTGGCCAATATGGCCACGTCATCATCTCATGGACCATTTATGGCCATTTGTGTTTTGGGGCCTTCATGGCCCTTCACCTCAATCCAGCACCCATAGTGGCAATTTATGGCCAAATGGGTATTTCTGGTCATTTCCCTCAAAACCAGGGGAAATGGCCCAAATGGCTGTTTTTGGCCATTTAGGCTCATAATGCGCATTTGCGCATTTTTGCGCATTTTGCGCATTTTTGCGCATTTTGCGCATTTTTGCGCATTTGCGCATTTTGCGCACTTTTGCGCATTTGCGCACTTTTTGCGCATTTGCGCACTTTTTGCGCACTTTTGCGCATTTGCGCACTTTGCGCATTTGCGCATTTTGCGCATTTTTGCGCACTTTGCGCATTTGCGCACTTTGACGCAAAGTGTCCAAAAGACACTTTCCCGCCTTTTGGGCCAGTTTTTGGCTCAGAACCCAAAAGTGGCCAAAAACCCCAAAAGGCCCAGAAACACCATTCCAAGCTCTGAAGCCATTACATCCATCCTTTTCCCTCTGCCTTTCCATCTCAAGACCTTTGGACGTAATCTTCTTGCCAATCAACCAATATGCCATAAATGATGTTATATATCATTGTGCATCATTTTTCAACAGCAATTCAATGGTGGCAATATCAAATGTTCATTTCAACATTCCAACATCTCATCACGTCATCAAGGCACCCAATCATTCAGAGGAATCATCAAGGCTCAAGAGCAAGTGTTTCAGCGTCAAAGACCAATGACGCCATCAAGCAGTCATTGGTTATTCTCACTCCAAGTATTCATTCCAAGGGAATACTTTCAATTCATTCTCAAGTGTATTCAAGAGGCAATGCCAAAAAGAAGTTGTCAAGTGTCAAAGCTCCACTCAATCCATCTTGGCAACCATATTTATTTCAATACAGTCTGGATCCATCAAGACCTGTATTTCATTTTCAATCATGGGAAATTCATTCAACCCAATTCAATTTCAATATTAGCCAGCTGTATCAATTCCCAAAAGAATCAATAAAGCCTCAAGGATCAATACAGATCAGTTTTCAGCCTGAAGAACTCAAGCTCCCAACTTTTCACATATACCGGCTACCCTTTCCACCCTGGGGGGTTTTCCCCAGTTAATTAATATATTTTGATTTTATTTTATCTCTATTTTCTTTTCACTTTAGTTAAGCAAATACTGATATTATTAAGTCAGTCATTTAGCACCTTTCTCTTTTCTCTTTCTTCGCCTGTCAATGGATATTTGGTGGTCATATCCTTACTAATTCCATTATTCATTTTTGGCAGGTTGAAACAGTGATTAAGGACTTACTTGGTTGGCTCTTTGGCCATTTGGCTTCCCTTTCCTCTTTTGCATCTCATCTTGTACCTGCATATCTTTTAGAGGAATTCATTCTTATTACTTTTATTCTTTATCCTTTTGGAGTCTTCCAAGTGAGTTCCCTGATTGCTGAGTGCCAGGCCACTCTTGTATTTCTGTCCAAGAGCCCCTGTGACATTATATTAATTAACTCATAATTTCTTTTTCATTCTGTTCATTCTTTCTTTATAATTTCATTCACTCATTTCATCGAAATTATGATTCTTTTACGCTTATGAACTTAATGATTCATCGTCACCTCTCAATTTTCTTTCATTCATTCTTCATTTTGAAAATTGAAAGCTGACCCATTTTTTATTTTTGTTATTCTTTTTAAAATCTTTTTCAAATCATCAATTTCCATTTCATTCATAATTCAGGCGTCATCTTAATTTTCTTTGATTTTCAAATTTTTCATCAAGATATTCAGACACGTTATTCACATCAAGATTCATAATTGATTTTTTCTTCAAGAATTTTGATTTTTAAAGAATAATTCACTTGATTTTGATTGATTGATTGATTTGACATATTTGATTTTGACCTCAGGAAAATTGATTGACCTGAAGATTTCATTGATTTTGCTGATTTTTCACATCAAGAATTTTGACATAAATTGATTTTTCCTCAAGATTTTCATTTGATTGATTGATTTTGCAAGATTTTGATTTTGATTGATTTGATTGATTGAGTTATTGACCTGAAGATCTCATTTGATTTTGATTCATTGATTTACTTCAAGACATTGATTTGATTTGACTTCAAGACTTCATTTGATTTTGATTTATTGACGTACTTGAAGATTTTCACTTTTATTCATTGATTTTCCTCAAGATTTGATTGTTGACTCTTTTCACTTCAAGCAAATTTTGGTTTTCAATTCATTTATTTTCTTTTATTCCTGATATCATGCCTGTTCAACACTCACCTCCGGCAAGACAGACAAGATCTCAGGCCAGAGCTCAAGCTGTTCTCACTCCAACTCCAAGAGCTCCTCTAGATGGCACCCCAGCAGTTCCTCAACTGAGGGCCCAATTAGATAGAGGACCCCGCATGGAAGGAGCAGCACCATCCAGGAAGGAAGGAAGAGGGCCAAGAAGGTCATGTTCATTCTCAGGAGTAGTTGGCGGATTTCCAGGAACTTCAAGGACTATTTTCAAAGGTCCAGGTGAAGATGGTGAAGAGGAGGAGGAGAATTCTGTGGAAGAGGAAGAGTCTGATGGTACTGAAGGTGTCCCTGCTCCGGTGGAGGCATCCCAAGGTACTGGAGGACCAACTCTAGCCCAGTCTAATCAGCCTGTCTCTCATCAGTCTGAACCATCCCTATTGGCCATCATGCAGCAAATGACTCAGATTATGGCCAATCTTCAAGCAGCTTCATCCTCTGAAGCATCAAGACCACCAGCCTTCAAGACTCCATCTATGAAGGCACCGGAATGCTTTGATGGGACTCAGCCCTTCAAAGTTAGAAGCTTTATTCAGTCTTGTCAATTGATTTTTCATAATGATCCGGCAAACTTCGCTCAAGACAGAAAGAAGGTCCTTTATGCCACTTCATTTCTCATTGGCAGGGCTGCAAAATGGATTGAGCCTTATCTTTCCAATCTCACCAATCAAGATTCAAAATACCTTCTCAATTCTTGGCCTTTATTTGAATCTCAACTCTTCACTTTATTTGGTGACCCGAATGAAGTCAGGAAAGCAGAAGCTGAGTTGGATTCTTTAAGAATGAAAGAAGGTGGGCATGTATCCTTATACATTGCTGATTTCAGAAGCTTAGTCTCAAGAATCGGGGATTGGGGTGAAAGAGCCCTCATCCATCATTTCAGGAAGGGATTGCCATCCAGGATTTTGGATCAATTGGCCTCCCATCCTTCAAGAATTGACTCTCTTCAAGACTTAATGGACGTCACCCTGGAACTTGATACCAGGTACCATGAGAGGCAAAATGAAAAGGGTCATCATCAAGAGAAGAAGCCAGAAGCCTCAAAGTCAAGTTCTTCTCATCCTCAAAATTCTTCAAGCTCAAGTCAAAAGAAGAAGAAGAATTTTCAGAAGAGGGACAAGCCCCATTCTTCTTTGTTGAATAAAGATTTCAAGCTCATGAACTCTGAAAAAGAAAGAAGAATCAAAGAGGGTCTTTGTACCTATTGTGGTGGGAAGCATAGTCTTGAGTCCTGTTTCAAAAGGCCTCAAAACAAGCTTACCCAACCGTCAGGCAAATTTCCCAGCCAGGGAAAAGCCTGAGTGAAGATAATGTTGTGTTCAATGGTCTTCACAGTTTTCCATCCAGAGCACAATTGTGCATTCTGAATACTGGTGTCAAAAATTCTCTTAAATTTTTTGTTTTTTCTTCTCTCTCTGATATGTTTCACAGTATTCTCATTGATTCTGGTGCTACCAACTCATTTATTGCAAAGCAGTTTGTTCACAAGTATTCTTTGACCATGTCAGAACTCCCGGAGAAGATTCCCCTCATTATTCTTGACTCCTCTGAGTCTCCTTCTTTATTTGTGACTCACCATACTAAATATATGGTTGAGCTCCCTTCCTTCCCAAGCTTTGAATGGGACTTTTTAGTCATTGATACTCCCAAGGGAGAAGACCTCATATTGGGCTTTGACTTTCTTAATCATTTTAATCCGTTTATTGATTGGAGGCAAGGATTGATCACCTTTAATTCTGATCATAAGGACTATAATGATCCTTCAATTTCTTTCAGTAATGACTTTTCTTCTGCCAAATCATGTGCAGCTCTGGTTGGTGATTCTAGAACACCATCATTTCCGTCTTCTGTCCATATTCCTTCCCTTAATTCCCATCAGTCATTACTATCATCTAGAGATGAAGTCTTCAAAGAGATTCAAGATGTCGGAGAAGATAATTCTGTATCTTCACTTCATCTCTTCTTTGGGAATATGGACCTTCCTCCTTCATCTTATCATGACTCCCTGGAGGAGTTGTGGGATGAAGAGGAAGAGCCAGAAGAAATAGAAACCGTGATGAAGGTTGTTCCTTCTGTTTATCACCAATACTTGGATGTATTTTCCAAGGTGAAAGCAGAGAAACTTCCTCCTCACCGCGCCTGTGATCATCATATCGAGCTGGAGGGGTCTCTACCTCCAGTTGGGGTGATCTACTCTTTATCAAACCAAGAGTCAGATACACTCAGGGCCTACATTTCAGAGAATGTAGAGAAAGGTTTCATCCGGCCAAGCTCCTCTTCTACAGGAGCACCTGTTCTTTTTGTCAAAAAGAAAGATGGTGGCCTCCGTTTGTGTGTTGATTACCGCAAGCTCAATGCTGTTACTAGGAAGAACAAGTATCCTGTTCCTCCTATGAATCAGCTTCTCACTGTTTTCAATGGTTCTTCTATCTTCTCCAAGATTGATTTGCATGGTGCATATAACCTGCTCAGAATCAAGGAAGGTGATGAACATTTGACTTGTTTTAGAACCAAATATGGTAGCTATGAGTACTTGGTTATGCTGTTTGGGCTTACCAATGCTCCTGCTTCTTTTCAAAATCTCGTCAATGATATTTTTTATGATCTTCTTGATGTTTATGTTGTGGTTTATTTGGATGACATTATGGTCTTTTCCAAATCTGAGGAAGAACATGTCACTCATGTGTCCACTGTTCTTTCCAGACTCAGAGCCAATAACCTCTTTGCTAAGGCGTCCAAATGCCTATTTCATGTTTCAAGTGTGGAATATCTTGGTTATGTAGTTTCTTCTGAAGGCCTCAAGATGGACCAAGCAAAAGTCCAACAAATTCTCAATTGGCCACCTCCAAGAAACCTCAAGGCTCTTCAATCATTCCTTGGCTTTGCCAATTTTTACCGCCGTTTCATCAAGAATTATTCAAAGAAAATTAGTTCACTCACAAGTTTCCTCAAGAAAGATTCCCGTTTTCCCCTCAATGAGGAAGCTCTTAGACAGTTTCATCAACTCAAAGAGGCATTCACCACTGCTCCAATCCTTTCTCACTTCAATCCTTCTCTACCCACCATTGTAGAGACTGATGCATCAGATTATGCCTTGGGTGCTGTACTGAGTCAGGTCTCTGACTCAGGAAAACATCCCATTGCATTTGATAGCCGCAAGCTTCTCCCAGCTGAGCTTAATTATGAGATTCATGACAAGGAACTCCTTGGCATAGTCTGGGCTCTCAAGCGCTGGAGAGCTTTCCTTCTTTCTATTTCTTCCCCTTTTGAAGTTCTCACCGATCATTCATCTCTTCAATATTTCATGTCTTCCAAGATTCTCACTCGCCGTCAAGCCCGCTGGGCTGAATTTTTATCTGAATTTCATTTCTCAATCACTTACCGCCCTGGCCGCTTGGCCACCATTCCAGATGCCTTGTCACGTCGGGACGACGTTTACCCGGAGAGGGGGGAGGATTTCATCAGCAAGAATCCAATGAACTATCAGAAGATAATCAAGCAAGATGAAATTCAAGTCTCAAAGTTTTTTGCAGTCAAGGTGGATTCATTTTCAAATTTGATTGATTCAATTCAGAAGGCAGTGTGGCAAGATTCTCAATATAGAAGTGTCCTTGAAGATTTGGGTAAAGGTAAATCTGTCCAAGATTATTCTCTTGATTCCTCTTCCAAACTTCTCCTTTTCAAAGATCGGGTGGTGGTCCAATATGACCCCACAATTCAACTCAATATACTTCAAAAGCGGCATGACTCTCCTCTAGCTGGACACCCTGGCCAAGAGAAGACTCTCAAACTTGTCAAGCGGGATTTCCACTGGCCCGGCATGACTCAATTCATCAAGGATTATGTCTCATCCTGTCAACAGTGTTCAAGAAACAAAAATATTCATCACAAGAAGTTTGGACTCCTCAAGCCTCTTCCAATTCCAAGTGGTCCTTGGATTTGTCTTTCAATGGATTTCATCACTCAATTGCCACTGTCCAATTCTTTTGATTCAATTTTAGTCATAGTGGACAGATTCTCAAAAATGGCGGTTTTTATTCCAACAATAGCTTCAATCACTTCATTAGATATGGCCCATTTATTCATCAAGAATATTTTTTCAAAGCATGGCCTTCCTTCAAGCATTGTTAGTGATCGAGGTTCTCTTTTTGTTTCTTCCTTTTGGACCAACCTTTGTCAGCAGCTCAAGATTTCAAGAGACTTGTCAACTGCTTACCATCCAGAAACTGATGGACAGACAGAGAGGGTAAATCAGATACTAGAACAGTACCTTCGGATGTATGTCAGTTATCATCAAGATGATTGGAACACCTGGCTCCCTCTGGCTGAATTTGCCTACAATAACTCTGACCACTCTTCAACAAAGCAATCACCGTTTTTCACTGTTTATGGAAGAGATCCTCATTTTGACTCAGTTCACATCACTCAAGACACCCCGGCTGGAAAGTTATCAACAAAAATCCAATCAGTACAGCAAGATGTTAAGAGAGAACTTGAAGTTGCCATAAACAGGTTTAAGAGGT
Organism: Austropuccinia psidii; assembly: GCA_023105745.1. Lineage (NCBI taxonomy): Eukaryota > Fungi > Basidiomycota > Pucciniomycetes > Pucciniales > Sphaerophragmiaceae > Austropuccinia > Austropuccinia psidii. The sequence continues at coordinate 55,479,868 of JALGQZ010000004.1, forward strand.
ATGCAGATAAAAGTAGAGCAAGTCCACCTGTTTTCAATCCCGGTGACATGGTATGGCTTTCTTCCAAGAACATCAAATCAACCAGACCCACCAAAAAGCTGTCTGAAAGATGGCTGGGTCCTTTTCCAATCTTGAAGAAAGTCAGCACTCATGCCTACCACCTCAAGCTTCCATCTCAATGGAAATCCATCCACCCAGTTTTCCATATTTCCCTTTTGGAACCAGTCAAGACGTCAACAATCCCAAATAGGCATCAAGAGCCTCCTCCTCCAATCACCATTGAAGAAGAAGAGGAATGGGAAGTCTCTCAAATACTGGACTCAAAGCTCAAGAGAGGAAAATTATGGTATCTGGTGGAATGGAAAGGTTTTAGTCAAGACCCAGAAAGATCCACTTGGGAACCAACCGAAAACCTCAAGAATTGTCCTGAACTTGTCAAAGATTTTCATTCATTATATCCTGACAAGCCTGGGCCGAATTCTTCAAAAGCTTGATTCATTATGGTGCTTGGTGGGGAGAGGAATTACCAAAAGTAAGTCCCACTCCTGGTATGCACCTTTAGGGGTATTCTACTCTGTTTTGTTGTAAGCATCACCTTGGCCACTCTGTGAGCACTTTGCAATTTTGGACACAGATCCCTGGCAGGGCTTTCAACTTCATTTCCAATTTTATGGCCATTCTCACTTGGGACAATGGGCCATTCACTTTTCAATTCATTTCCAAGACTTCAAGATTCAAATTCATTCCTTCAACATTTTTGTTTTATTTTTATGGCACTGGCGGGAGTGGTAACTACCAAAAGTAAGTTCCTCTCCTGGTGTGCACTTCCCTGAGGGGTCTACAATCTTGTCAAAACATCACCTTGGCCACTTTGTGAGCACCTGGCATCAATTTTATCTTTCCAGGTCCTTGGCCAATTTCAAAATCAGTTATGAACCTCCGTGATGAAGATTGGAACCTCCTCAAGATTCAATTCATTTTTCTTTTTTTTTTTTCCTTTTCTTTTCTTATTTTCAGTTTCATTCTTTATTTCTATTTCACTTTTATTTTAAATTCCCTTTTATCACGTCAACTATCACGTCAAAAATTTTCATTCATTTCAAAATTAAATTCAAATCATGAAGCCAATGTCAAAAGAAGATCAAGCAAGTCCTGCGTCAAATGTCAAATTCTTAATATCAGTTTTCAAATTTTTACATTAATCAGTCCTCTTGAATCACTCTCTCAAAATCCTTCCAATAGCCTCAACAGGCTTCACCTTGTATTGGTGCTCAGGAGCTCACCATTTCAAGGTGGGGGGTACTGTCACAACCATGGCAATTCACTTCCTTGGATCCCCATATGGCATATCAAGCCACAGCCCTTTTATGGCCAATTGGCCATATCCATCACCAGTGGCCAATATGGCCACGTCATCATCTCATGGACCATTTATGGCCATTTGTGTTTTGGGGCCTTCATGGCCCTTCACCTCAATCCAGCACCCATAGCGGCAATTTATGGCCAAATGGGTATTTCTGGTCATTTCCCTCAAAACCAGGGGAAATGGCCCAAATGGCTGTTTTTGGCCATTTAGGCTCATAATGCGCATTTGCGCATTTTTGCGCATTTTGCGCATTTTTGCGCATTTGCGCATTTTTTGCGCATTTTGCGCACTTTTGCGCATTTGCGCACTTTTTGCGCATTTGCGCACTTTTTGCGCATTTTGCGCACTTTTGCGCATTTGCGCACTTTTTGCGCACTTTGCGCATTTGCGCATATTTGCGCACTTTTGCGCATTTTGCGCATTTTTGCGCACTTTGCGCATTTGCGCATTTTTGCGCACTTTGACGCAAAGTGTCCAAAAGACACTTTCCCGCCTTTTGGGCCAGTTTTTGGCTCAGAACCCAAAAGTGGCCAAAAACCCCAAAAGGCCCAGAAACACCATTCCAAGCTCTGAAGCCATTACATCCATCCTTTTCCCTCTGCCTTTCCATCTCAAGACCTTTGGACGTAATCTTCTTGCCAATCAACCAATATGCCATAAATGATGTTATATATCATTGTGCATCATTTTTCAACAGCAATTCAATGGTGGCAATATCAAATGTTCATTTCAACATTCCAACATCTCATCACGTCATCAAGGCACCCAATCATTCAGAGGAATCATCAAGGCTCAAGAGCAAGTGTTTCAGCGTCAAAGACCAATGACGCCATCAAGCAGTCATTGGTTATTCTCACTCCAAGTATTCATTCCAAGGGAATACTTTCAATTCATTCTCAAGTGTATTCAAGAGGCAATGCCAAAAAGAAGTTGTCAAGTGTCAAAGCTCCACTCAATCCATCTTGGCAACCATATTTATTTCAATACAGTCTGGATCCATCAAGACCTGTATTTCATTTTCAATCATGGGAAATTCATTCAACCCAATTCAATTTCAATATTAGCCAGCTGTATCAATTCCCAAAAGAATCAATACAGCCTCAAGGATCAATACAGATCAGTTTTCAGCCTGAAGAAATCAAGCTCCCAACTTTTCACATATACCGGCTACCCTTTCCACCCTGGGGGGTTTTCCCCAGTTAATTAATATATTTTGATTTTATTTTATCTCTATTTTCTTTTCACTTTAGTTAAGCAAATACTGATATTATTAAGTCAGTCATTTAGCACCTTTCTCTTTTCTCTTTCTTCGCCTGTCAATGGATATTTGGTGGTCATATCCTTACTAATTCCATTATTCATTTTTGGCAGGTTGAAACAGTTATTAAGGACTTACTTGGTTGGCTCTTTGGCCATTTGGCTTCCCTTTCCTCTTTTGCATCTCATCTTGTACCTGCATATCTTTTAGAGGAATTCATTCTTATTACTTTTATTTGTTATCCTTTTGGAGTCTTCCAAGTGAGTTCCCTGATTGCTGAGTGCCAGGCCACTCTTGTATTTCTGTCCAAGAGCCCCTGTGACATACACCTTTGTAAATATATGCTGCGGGGCAGAGCAAAAGCTGTTCAGCAATGTAACCTGCAATCACGTCAAGCCATCGAGTCATATGTCTCACCTGCATCCCTTTGATGCACCTTGTTGGACAGCTCTGCCTAACTACGGCACAGATGCGCATGTAATCCAAGTTAATGTAAGTGGGTCATAGTGGGATGACTGTTTATTTGCGTCATAAACAAACAGTGGATTCCATCCGGTGCCATTGTCAGGGCAAACAATGACTGGCCCTGCTTGTTCATTGCGCGTGCTCATTGTCGGGCAGCCACACGCTTTCATACGCACCCCCCAACGGGTCAGACACAGGCAACTTTCACACACCTGGAAGACATTTTACTGCCAGTGTTCCGACCGGCTATTTTCTTGGTCGGGTGGTCAGCTTGACTGCAGACGCTCACCTGCTCGCGCGTGGAAACCTGAGGCCAATCAGTGTGGATTTGCTTCAGCCTCATCCACATTAGAATAATCCCAGCCTATGATTGCTGAGGCTGGTTATGTTTGCGTGGGTATCTCCCACCGCGGGTCATTTTCTTCACGTTCTCACATGCCCCGCGCAAGTTGTGTCACCTGGCTTGCAGCCAAAAATTCCCTTGAGTGCGTTGCCTCTTTCGCCGGAGTTCCGTACGCGCGTTGTAAGGTTTGACTATGAAACAATAAGTAATAAATTACCAATTTATCACTTATTGTACTCTGAATGTCCTTATAAATGAAATAAATAAGATTAAAATAATAATAATAATAAAGAAATATTATTATTATGGCGTAAAATTATTATATTATTAAATAAATATAATAATATAATTAATATTATATAAAATTATAATATAATAAATAATATATTAATATAAGATAATTAATATACTATAAAGCTCTTTATTATTGTTACCAACAAATAATAAAGGCGTGAAAAATAGTTTTTTATAAATAAAAAACAAATAATAACAATAATATTACCAATATTAAAGTTATATATTAATATAAATACTATTTATATTAATTAAGAATGATTAAGAGTAATAATAAGAGAGAAATTATTATAATAAGATGAAATAACCTACTTTTAACACTTAGAATAATAATTTTGAGATATTTTACGCCAAAAGAATATAATACAACTTTTTCAAATTGTATTTACAATAAAAATAAAGAAAATTTACTAAATTTCTGGATTTTACGTGGAAATGAGTTTTTTGAGAGAATTATGACAAAAACAATTAAAGAATTGATTTAATCACTTAAAAGCAGTGATTAATAATAAGATGGTCTTTGGTCTTTAATAATATAAGAGTTTTATATATAAAGAATAAAGAAATTACCTTTTTATTTAATTGATTTAATGTTTTTGATGCGTCTGAGGGGAAAATAGAGTAAAAAGAGCTCTATTTATAGTAAATACCTCCCTCCTAGAGTCCAACAGGCTTCTAGTAGACGTGTACTGATCATATCCACTGGAATTGATCAATATTTTAAGGTTTGAGGGTGATTACATCATGATCAAACCATATTACATCATTATTGCACCATTATTTAGAGTTATCACTATAACTCTAAGTGTGATGACATCAGAGGCTTGGCAGAACCCCAAATTTCGTGAATTTTATTAGTTTTAATCATAAACTAATAGTATTCACCAATTTCATCACTCTTAAGACTGTTAAACTTAATTTAAGGTTACAGTATGTGATCATAACAGCTCAATTTAAGCTCAAACTTTGATCTTCAATAACTTTTAAGATTTTCACACTACAGTAATTCAGAGAGTGAATTCTGATAGCCTGACATAACCTTATTAAGCTGCCAAGAGCTTTTCATTACATCATCAAAACTCTAATTTTGATGATTTTTCTTGTAACTCATCTTTTCTGTCGAAATTCAATATTTTAAACTTCAAACTTTGATTTCAGGGGGTTGTACCCTGAATTTAATAATAAAAATTACATCATTCTTCACGAATGAACTATTAGAATCCAACTGTATACTTTTTTTTAAGTTTGGACCACTTTCACAACAAAGTGGTCAACAGCTCTGTTGATTTTTATCAATATTTCCTTATAAGTCTTAACCTTGTTTATAATTATCAAAATAAAGTTCATATCTGTGTTCTTACAGTAATTACGTGGTTACTTTATTTTTGGTTCATCATTCTAGCATGTATAGTTTAGAAGATATTAGCTATGATCCTTGAATATATGCGTTGACCAAAAAAGTGCATATATTCAGGATAATTCCTTAAGTATTGATTTTGAGAATTAGCTTATTAATTGTTTTATGTGTGGATTTCTGTGGGGAATCCACTGGTACAGTTTATTTCACATGTTGCTTCATTAGTTTCTGAGATAAATAAGGTTTTATGGCTTTTATAAGGTATTATACCTTATAATTCCTTAAATATTGACTTTACAGATATGCCATAAAAATGGTATATGTGTATTTTACCATGTGGAATCCAATGGTATAATGTATTTCACATGTTGGTTCATTGGTTTCTAAGTTAAACCAATTTTTGTACCAATTTATGGTATTTTTTGTATATTCAAGTAATTATTTTTACTGTATAATTATTCTAATTAATTTTAATATAATTATACTAAAGGTATGATTATTTTTCTTAATTTTGTGACCTTATTGGGTATGTGGTCATATCTCAAAGGCTCACACGCGTGAGGCAAAGACCCAGCTGCCAATCTTGGTGGATTAGTACCCACCTCAAACGCAATAGGGGTGAATGTATATGTGGATCACGACTCACGGTTGGCGCCCCCTTTGATCATCCCACACATTCCCCCCTGGAAGACCAGTAGGCATCAGTCAGCAAAAAACTTCAGGCAAAACCAAAGTCATGTTCAGTGGCATACCACCAAACATATCTCACCTTCCCACACACAAACATCCCCACAGTGAGATTGCCCTTTGAAATGGCCACCATTGCCCAGTAGGTCCCTGTGAACAATTAACCTGGGGAGGATATGCTCATTGTTCGCTGTCACACCAGTGAACATGACTGCATGCCTTTAATATGCCCTCCACAATAAGTTGCTACAACCCACCCAATTTCAGATATGCTAATGTCAACCTTGTTCCACCAAAGGTTTTGTAACTTGCTGCAGATCCCGCAGTCATATCGGTGCACCCATATTCTGGCCACCTTGCCTTGATATATGCCCCAAATCGGATATGAAAATTATGAGCCCAAGAGGCCCACCCCCATCAAGACCATGCACGTAACCACAGGCCATCCCCCCTTGACCCCATTGCTGCCGCTCATATCAGTTCCCCACCTGCGCTTATTTGTCTTCATTCCGTTTAGCTAACCCCTCCCAATCATATAATTTCCAACCGCCCCCAAATAATTTAAAATAGCCATCATGTCAACCCCTTCACAGCCACTTTGCATTGGGATGATTAATATTAATATTCAAATAAATAGTGATATAGCCTTAAATCCTGAGAATTCCCACTTAGCTTCTTGGATTATCATATGGCACAATCAACACAACATATTTTTTTATCTCCCCAATCACCCGCATGCTATTGGCTCTCGACCTGGAACCCTTTCCAAAACGTTGATACCATTCCTCGGGGCACCAAAAACGTTCATGCACTGTGGTCCTGGTGGGGCATGGATTGAAAATTGCCAATCCAATCCTACTCAAATATTGTTTGTTGAGGGAGTATTTATGACTGATGCAAATGATCCCTCCTCATCTCAGAAACCCAATCTAGCATTGAGGTTCTTCACATGGTATCCAAGCATTTTAGTCATAATGGAAAGCTTTCAAACACAAGATTTCCAGCTTAAAATGCCCAAAGAATATGACTGTAATACTCATAGTCAATGTCAACTCTTTACTCCGACATTTCCCGCTTCAAACTCGATTCCAGCTTCATATCCTGCTGTTTAATCATTGATTTCCAAGCAAAAACTGATACAATTACCCAGTGGATCAGACCTCCCCATGCCATTATTCAAACCCCCCTCCTCCCTTAACAAAAGACTGGACTAGCTTTTCTCTGGGATTGAGAAATCCCCAATGGCCAATCAGCCCGTAACCTTTGGGCCACCTCACCCACAGGATCCACTTTTAATGCCAGGCACATCATTACAAACAAGGTCGTTAGCTCATTTTAATCCCTTTCGACCAATACCCCTCTTGGAGGACTGCTCGCGGATGATATGGGATTATGTAAAACCATTCAGGCCATTGCTCTAATTGGTACCTCCAAGGAGCGGATGATTGCAAACCCCCATCGCTCCACACCCACCATGATCATCTGCCCCCCTTGCTTAATTACCAACAGGCAATCAGAAATATCCAAGCATGCTCAGGCTGGAGCACTGCATGCCAAGATCTACCATGGTCCCACTCTTTACTCATTATCCAAGGGGGAAATCTTAAAATGGTATCATCATCACTTCTTACAATACTATCACCCAAGAATTTAAGCAAACCAATACCTCTACATCATTCATTTTTCAAATCAATTGGCATTGTATAATTTTGGATGAAGCCCAGTGAGTGGCTGAGCTTAAATGATTCAAATTACCTTTTATATCCAATAACCCTTGCCCCATCTTATAGCTATATTCGCTCTCAATACACTGCCACTCACCGTGCCATTAATAGCCTCCTTTCATCCTGTCGAATATGCTTAACGGGCACACCTATTCACAACACCATTTATGACCTTTTGGGCATAATATCATTCATCACTCAACCCCAGAGCGCTGATCAAGATAACTGGTCACCATTCATCCTGAGTAGTCTTTCCAAAGGTTTCAATGATATCCTGCATTTGACACTGCGGCATTTAAGTTTGTGCCGCACCAAAACCACACATCTCGAATCCCTCCCTACTATTAGCCATCATTATGAGCTGCTCCCACTCAACCCGACCATGCAGCAAGAATATTCCAAATTATATGAAGAACTCCTATCATCCAAAAGCAAAAGACCAGGAGAGTTTTTCAGAAATATTAATAAGCTGCGAATATGTTGTAACCATCACATCATGCTTAACACAATTGCGGAGGCGGATTTGGAAGACCCCGAGGGCAGGAGCACCCAGGATAACTCCCCAACAATCACACGAACTATTGTGGATGTGGAAACATGCATGATGAGTAGTAAAATTGCACACCTCCTACAAAGCTTAATGAAGAACAAACAAACAAGGTGTGGTCCAACCAAATCGGTGGTTTATACCCAATGGACCCAATTTCTAGATTTGTGCGTTAATTCTAATATGCATCCATTACCAATTGAATCCATCTGACTTTTTTATATTGTAGAATTGGTATTGCACTTGCCCATCACTCTATCCTTTCAGCACAAATTGATTGACAATTACAACACAAGCACAGGAGAAGGCACTGGAGAATTTCTTCAATAATCCTGAATGTGAAGTACTGATTGCATCCATTGCCCCAGCTGGAACTTGCCTCAATATAACTTGTGCTAATATGGTCTATTTAATGGTGAGGGGACCCCCAAAATTCTGCCCTGATTTGTGGCCCCTGACATCCACATTTTCAGGAGCCCAATTGGAACCCAGCCATTTCGGCTCAGGCTGTTGATCGACTCCATCGTATTGGCCAACAACAACCTGTAAAGGTCATCCACTATATCACTCCTCATTCAGTTGAGATCAACCTGCAGAAGGTACCTTTCAAGCTCATCTTTGACCCTAATTGTATTGCTATTCTAAAATCCTTCCTTATGGAAATGCCATTTTCCAAACACCAATAGGTCCAAGAAAAGAAAAAATCATTAACTGCGTGAGCCTTACTGATATTATATAATTTGCGTTTGACCAAGTTGATCACACCTGCGCACCCTGGCACAGGTCGACAATTATGAACACCATGAGCTGGATTGAACTCCTTCAATATTTCCTGAATGAAAATGAGCAATAGAGTATTATTTCTAAGGGAGACGGTGATACAGTCCAACTCATATTGTCTATATTCTGACATACTTAGCAAGTTGTTGCATCTTTAAGAAATAATAATCAGACTTTATTACACCCGCACAAACAATTCACAAAACCTTAATTGGTAGCTGTGCTATACCTTTATATTAATAAGTTATTGCAGAGCATCACCATTCGGCCTAATAACTGGCATGTCAAGTATTTTGAGGGCGCTAGTCTACATCTTACTACAGCCTTTGAGCCAATCTTGATCAAATACCTGAAATGATAAGCCTTCCGGAATATCACCAACATCTGTCAATCCTAATTCTGGCAATCTATCAATAGTTTTTTTACCCTTTTTTTTAATGCAATTACAAAACCCTATGTCTTGATCCATTTTTAATACCAATTCATTAAATAACTGGGAGCGCCAGCGTAATCCCACTTTGCAGTACTTGACGGCCATTTTCCAGTACCTCCTCAGTATCTAAACATACTCGAGGGTCATTGAATTGTGATGCTAAAATGGGAAATTTAGCCGTATCACACCATTCACGACGGCGCTCACAGGTCTGCACATAATCAAGTAGATCATCATCAGTCTTCGCTCACAATGAAGAAGAGATACATTTTTATTCTCCTGCTTTTTAACCAAATACTCGGCATCCTTTTGAGTAGACTTCCATTCTCTTTTCAAATAAGTGAAATATTGCTCCATTAAAGCCGCCACGACCCCATAGTTATTTTGATCCTTTTTCCAACAGTAATGATGATACACGGTGCTGAAAAGTGCGAAACGGAATGTATGGTAAAACACCATAGACATCAGCCCATTGAACGGATGTTGCCATGAGCTCTCCCAGTCCCAAGTGAATTGCTTTAGTCCTAGCTTGTGGAGCTCATTTTTGCAGTAGCTTTGGAAACCCTGAGACTGAACCTGTGCTGATGGCTCATTGAAAACATCCTTGGGGACATATCCGAGATGACCAGCCACTTGAATTGCAATTTCACGCTTTTCTGTGCTTGGTGGTGCTGGTAGTGAGGAAAAATCCTTATCCCTAACTTTGAGTAGGAACAGGCAATGGGCATGTACTGCTGATCTCATTCCATGGAAATTCTCTGGAAGTTCTGCTTTCAGCCATTATTGTTGCTCCTTCTGGCTTGCACATTTTGCCACATTGTGAGCTTTACGAGCCTGGTTCCTTTGCTGTCTGACCTCGGATTGTTCAAGCATACTCTGGGACAGGGGCATTTGAGGATGGGTGAACTCACTATTTGACTCAGTGCCAAGCTCATGCACCAGGAAATCGTCTATCCTTGGTTCATCATTTGTTTCCATTTGAGTCCAAAACATGTTCTCATCCTCATCATCCACCATTTTTTCTCTTGATGAACTTGTGAGCCTTGAGGTATATTTTACATACCCAAATAGGCCACAATTATCTTAAAAATAAATTCTGAATAATGCATACCTCATAAGTCATGCATATATTCAAATTTCATTATTTTTGATTTCAGAAAAGTTGAATAACTTTTTATTGAGTAATTAAATCCATGGATTTAAGGCCAGATTTGGATTCTACACAAAAATTCACCTAGAGTAGCTACATAGAGTGAATAAGCTCAAATTAACTCTTTGAGGTGGTAAAATGGAAAATACTTCAACACCACATCATCAATACCACATAAAAGATCCGTAAAAATTTTTGTTTTTCTTAATTTCACGCCAAAATAATGGGAATGTGAGGAATCCCATGTTACATATACACTAAGAATAGTTTTATGCATGTTTTGAGCACTTAATATTATGGTATTCTTACATGCACTTTTGGTACACCCATAGTGGATATCTCACTACCCAACTTCTGAGGCCCCAGAAGCGTGGATAGCTCCAAAGCTTGGTTGGATGGCTCATCTTAACCCAATTGGTAGATTAAACCTCTTTGGGAACTTGGTTACCAAGTTACATATACTGTAAATCATAAGAAAATAGCAAATAACCTGCTATTTTGACATGCCAAGGAGGTAATGAGCTACTTACAGTCCTGTACCATGTCAATTACTAATGACTTTCCATTGATAAAACCCAAAAGAGTAATCAAAACCCTTTTGGGACCCATATTCATTGATTTACATCATAGCAACCAGCAAAACACTGCTATTTGCAATTCTACGTAGAAATGAGGTAAAAACTTCAAAAATTCATTAAAAATACAATTCTTGATGAATCCTTCTGAAACTTTCAGGACTAAAGGAGAACTGTATTATCCATGGTACAACCAAAAAGAATTACAGTTTTACTAGTAAAATTACAGGTTTTCCTTACAGTCCATTTTTGGCTATTCTACGTGAAACACTGAATCTTCAAAAATTCACAGTAATTACAACCTGTGATGAAATTGGCAATAACATTGATAACTTTGAGAAATCAATGATTATTTTGGAATAAAAGAAGATTTACAGATGTTACTCCTTTTATTCTTAACCATATTGGGGTTGGTAGTCACGTAAAAGCATCAAATAAATAATTATGATAATGTTACGTGACAAATAATGATGCAATCAATAAACCAAAAGGTTTTATTGTTTTCTCACTCACTGGTTCATCAGTTTGCTCCATGGCACGCCTCTGTGAGCTGTTGTTGACTTAAAAGAGGCCTCCTCTTGCTGTTTTTTCCAAATCATCTTATTATCAATTTATTAAATCATTATTACCAACAAGTAAGTATTAGTTACAGCTATTCTTAAGTGTTTTAATTCTTTCAGAATCATTCAGAAAGACGTGAAATCATAGAATCCAACTATATATTGTTGTAATCATCTTATAAATTCATTTTGATCCCTTAAATCCACAATTCTACGTCAAATCTCTCTATATTATCTTTCAATAAGCTCTTTGGAATAATAGTGAGTGATTTATCTTTAATTCTTAAAGTTTTTCTCTAGTAATAGTTTTCTTCAAGAATTATCTTTATAATTATTCTTGCAAAAGATAATTATATATTAAAATAATTTTATTATTTTAGTAAAAGAAGTTTTTATTATTAAATTCTTCTTGTAATTGATTCTTGTAGACAATTACTGCTCACTGTTATAATCACTAGTAGTGTATAACACGTGAAAGAAATAATTTTATAATTATTTAATTGTGGTTATAATAATTTTTATTATTATATTTCATAAGAACAGACATAGTACTGTTGATTAATAGTAATATTATCATCAGTTTCATAGTTACATCTTACATTTGGGGGCCTGGCCGTGATTTCAACCATAGACTTGGCTTTAATCATATTCTAGAATTCATTTTAAACTACCATACCTACCAATATCTCATATTTGGAGGTTTTGGCGTGTTTTTGAACCTTTTTGCAAATAATTAATATATTTTTAAGTTCTTAAATATATTGATTTAATACTTTTTTCTTTCATTTTAAAGTTAAAATAATTTTTATTTTTGAAATTGTCTTAAAATCTTTTTCATTGAGGAATTTGGTTTAATTTTATACTGTTTTTACACGTGGCTTTTTCACATCCAAAAACTTATAAAATTATTCTTTGAGTTACTCTGAATTAATTTTGATTCAAGATCTTAAATTTTGATTTTTTTTCTTTAAGAAGAATAATTTTTTTTGATATAAAAAAAAAAATAAAAACTTATAAAAAATCTTTTTAAAAATATTTTAAAGTATAAAAATAATTTTTCTTCCTTTTTTTTTATAATTTCTAGTGTCTTTAATCAAATACTGTGCAGCTGGTAACAGACTCAGTAAGAGATATATCACTAGCCCAGAATCTTCAGAAGCAGAATCTGAAGAAAGTATTGAGGTGCAAATTGCTAAAAGAGGCACCTTATTCAATTCTGAAAAGAATAAATTACCACCAAAAGGTGTGTTTTTATCTTTATTTTCACCTTTTATCCTTAAATTGACTTGAAAATGGTGCATACCAGAAATGGAAGCAACTATTCAGTCCAACCAGATGGATGTGGACAAGGAAGAGGCAAGACTAAATCCAGAAGTACCAAGTCTTCCACAAGAAAGACACATCTGGAGGATGCCAGAGTTGCCCCCCATTCCCCAAGGTCTGTACCAACAGATTTTGACGTAAATTCTGAGCCTGAACTAATTTATGACAATATTTCCAGCGCTGAACCATTTTCAAGTGGCAGCAATAGAAATATATCAGAGCCAATACAGAAATTGGTTCAGAGCAGCCAGAGAGGAGGAGTGGGAAATCTGCCCAAGCCTTTGGCAGGGGGCCATGAACTCCTACTTACACATCAAGAGCTTTCTGGGTCAGGAGAAGACCATAGAACTCTTAGGAGGTTGGAGCCCCCTGTCTTGCAAAGACAAGGTCAAAAAGATAAAGAATTGGTTGAAGAACCAAAGTCTTTTATCCATAGACCAGAAGAAAGAGTTGGAAATGACTCCAACTTTGGAGACAGAGGCACCAGTGGCATCTACCAGCTCCAAACCAGCTCCAGAAGCATCCAAGGAGAAGCCCAAAGGACCTCAAAAGAAACAGAGAGGTCCCAAGAACCATCAAGGAAAGGGCAAACGCAAAGCCAATTGGCACAGACCTTACCCACAGGGGTACAGGATCCCCAAATTGGAGCCTTCAGCCGTAGACAGTGTGTTAAATATGGCCAGAACTCTCATGGAATTCACAGCCAAGGAGCAGGAAAGGATGAACAGGACTTTTCCACGCAAATAACTGATGTAAATAGAAGCATTAGTGTAGAAATTGGCAAACTTGAGTCAAAGTTAAAGCAAATTACATCAGACATAATTGAGTTAAAAAGAAATGACAACAAACATTCTGATTGGAATCAATTGACATCCGTCACCCTTGAGTCAATTGACAATACTTGTACAAGAATTGAGAACCAATGTCAAGCTCAGAATAATGACGTGGAAGATCTTTCCATTTTTAAAATGAGTGATAAAATTAAAACTCTTGAAGACCATGTCTTACAAATAGTTGAGAATACCAATCAAGTTTCTATAAATTTAGCAAAAAGTGACAGTGAAAGGCAGAAACTGAAGAATGAAATAATTGCAAGTGTGGAACAAATTCATAAGAATCATGAACCACATATGCCAAGACATTCTACACTTTTAACTGAAGAAAAACTTTCTGTAAAAGAAAGTTTGACCCCATTCTTAGGAGAAAATAACTACTCTACAAGAGATATTCCCAAATTAGAAGAATGGCCAACATTCTCTGGTGAAGGAGAATATAACCATATTGAATTCATCAGGACTATTGATATGTTTCAAGAAGAGTTTAATATACCTGATGAAATCACAGTGGGTAAATTACATTTTCTGTTTACCAAGACTGCAAAGAAATGGTATTACAAGATGAGAATCAATCATGGTAAACATGACTGGTCTTGGTGGAAATCTGAAGTGATTACCAAATGGGCCAACAATTCTTGGAGGTTTAAAATGGAAAATGCTTTTGAAAGTGCCAATTTTAACTCAGAAAAAGATAAACCACTTACTTGGTTCTTCAAACAAAAAGACAGATTATCTGCTTTACATCCAGATATGTCTGACACTATGATTAATATGAAAATATTAAGGAAGTGTGGAGGAGAACTGGAACATGCTATCAAAAGCAGATGTGTAGAACCCTGTTCAACAGAGGACTACATTAATGCTATGGAAGATATCATTACCAGAACAAGAATTGGTAAGACTTGGATTAAAAACCCAATAGAGTCAAGAATGGTCTCAAAGATTCCTAGAGAGGACAAAAGACCAGAAAGACCTGTCTTGAAGTGTCATAAATGTGGAAGTACTTCACATTTAGCAAACACTTGCCCTAAGAAGACAAAAATCAATGAAGTCCAAGTCATTGAAGAAATTCAGTGTACTGAACAGAAAGAAGAATCTGATCAAGACTCTGCAATCTCTGAGGATACACCAGTGGAGGACTATCCCATTGAAAACATCACAGCTTTCTTTGAAGTCACAGAAGTCCATACCCACTTGCCACAATATATTGAAGACTGCTGTAACCTGATCAATATACAGGATGCCAGAATGTGTAAGACAAAACCTGCTAAAGGCAAAGGCTACACTGCTGGAACCTCCTGCATCACATCAATTTTGATGAATGATATTGAAGCCAAAGTAAATTTGGATACAGGGGCTTTCTGCACTTGTGTGGGCAAAGATTATCTCCAAATTATACTTCCAGAATGGAAAAACCATCTATTACCAATAGAAGGTGTACAATTTAGTAGTGCTAGTAACAATATGTACCCATTAGGCATATTAGACACTAATATTGTGTTCCCACATCCTTCAGGAAGTGTAAGAATGAAGACTGAGATTGTGGTAATGGATAACTGCACATCTCAGCACATTATTCTTGGAAATGACTACTTGAATATTTATGGTATTGATATCAATAACCATAAAGATAGATATTTCACAATTGGAGATAACAAAAGACAGAAATTTGCTTTTTCCAATTTGCCAAAACAAATATCTGTGGTATCTTCTGTCAAAGATACTTAGAAGGATGAATTTGTGTCTAATCAGCTTGTTGAAGCACAAATTAATCCATCATTGTCACCAAAAATGAAGAATGGACTTATTGATGTGTTATATACATACAATAATGCATTTGCCTCTGATAATGAACCATTAGGTGCTATCAAAGGACATGAAATTGATATTAGTCTTAATATTGATAGACCATATCCTCCAGTACTTAGAAGACCAGCTTATCCAGCCAGTCCCAGAGCTAGAGAGGCCTTGGAAAAACATATCCAAGAGTTAATGCAACTTGGTGTACTAAGGAAAGTAGGCCATAATGAGGAAGTTGAAGTGACAACACCTGTTATTATTGCTTGGCATAATGATAAGTCAAGAATGGTTGGAGATTTCAGGGCATTGAATACCTACACAGTTCCAGATAGGTATCCAATTCCAAGAATTCAAGAAACCCTGACTCAATTGTCTAAAGCCAAGTATATAACATCAATGGTTGCATTGAAAGGTTTTCATCAAAATGTTTTGACGCCTAAAGCTAGGAAATTACTTAGAATTATCACTCACTGTGGTATTTATGAGTATCTTAGAATGCCATTTGGCATTAAAAATGCTCCATCTCATTATCAAAGAATGATGAATACCATCTTCCCAACAGAATTGTCTGAAGGATGGCTTATCATTTATATTGATGATATTATCATATGTTCTGATACATGGTCTTTGCACCTTGAAAGACTTGCAAGAGTACTTCACAAAGTTGCAGAAGTGAATATGAAAATTTCACTTAAAAAAGGAAATTTTGGATTTGAAGAACTCAAAGCATTAGGACATGTTGTTTCTGGTTTAAGCCTGGGAATTGACAAAAATAAAGTGGCAGCAGTGTTACTTAAGCCAATACCCCAGAATAAAAAAGAAATGATGTCTTTTCTTGGATTTGCTAGTTACTACAGGCAACACCTGAAGGACTTTGCAATTCTAGCCAAATCACTTTACAGAATCTGTGATCAACAAACTGTATTTGAGATGACACAAGAGAGGATCAAAGCTTATGAGAATATAAAGAAAGCCCTTACAGAAGCACCTTTACTCCTCATGCCTGACTGGAATATTCCTTTTAAACTATACATCGATGCATGTGGAGATGGATTAGGGGCAGCCCTACATCAACTCCAAATTGTTAATGACAAACCTACAGAAGGACCAGTTTGTTTAATCTCAAGGCAAATCAAACCAACAGAAGCCAGATATGGTGCAAGCCAAATGGAGTGCTTATGTTTAGTATGGGCACTTGAGAAATTACACTATTATCTTGATGGCAGTGTTTTTGAGGTGATAACTGACTGTAATGCCGTGAAATCACTTCTTAACATGAAAACTCCCAACAGACATATGTTGAGATGGCAAATAGCCATTCAGGAGTATAGAGGAAACATGACTATAGTTCATAAAGCAGGAAACATTCACAAGAATGCTGATGGACTTAGTAGATGGGAACTAGCCAACACTCCTGATAACCCAGCTTATGTACCTTTGGAAGCAGAACCACAGATTCCAATTGAAGGCATTAACATAACTGATATTGGGACTGAATTCTTTGAGGAAGTCAGAGAATCTTATAAGCAAGAAAAGAATTTCCATATCTTGACTTCTTTATTGGATAAAGACTGCAAAGACACATCTTTGGTTAATGCATTAGATGAAGTTTGGAAAAATTCCTATTCTGAAGGAAGATTTCACTTGTTTGATGGGATTATTTACCATAGAACAAAACATTCTTGTGTGATGACACTGTGTAGTACATTGCTTATCAATACCATTCTTCATGAATGCCATGATAGCATTTACTCTGGACACCTGTCAGAAGACAGAACACTTGAAAAAGTGAAGAACTGTGCATGGTGGCCATCTTGGAGAAAAGAAACCATTGAGTATTGCCATACCTGTGATAGATGCCAGAAGGCAAACAGGAGTACAGGCAAGAAATTTGGACTTATGATCCATATTCAAGAACCAAAATCCCCTTGGGAAGTTGTTCACATGGATTGGGTCACAGCACTTCCTCCAAGTGGTGACAAAAGTTATAATGCTTGTTTAGTCATTGTAGACATATATAGCAAAACTCCCATATTCTTACCATGTCATAAAGATGACACAGCTATGGACACAACTCTTCTTTTATGGAATAGAGTTATTTCCCATACAGGATTATTTAAGAATATCATAAGTGACAGAGATCCCAAGTTCACATCTGCACTTTGGACCAATCTTCATAGATTGTTTGGGACCAAGTTATCATTCTCTACAGCATATCACCCTCAAACAGATGGGCTAGCAGAAAGGATGATTCAAACTTTAGAAGACGTGATCAGGAGATTTTGTGCTTATGGGTTAGAATTCAAAGACTCAGATGGCTTTACTCATGACTGGTGCACTCTGATACCTGCACTAGAATTGGCATATAAGACATCAGTCCATTCTTCCACAGGACAAACTCCTGCTATGTTAGAAAAAGGATGGAATCCAAGACTCCCAGCAGACACACTGAGGAAAGACTTGATTGACATTCATCCTACAGCTTCCAGCTTCAAATTAATGCTTGATAAAGTAAAACATCATGCAAAGCAAAGTATGAATGATGCTTTTGATTATGCAAAACAGAAGTGGGACAAGAGTCACAAAGTACCAGACTTCAAAGTAGGTGACTTAGTTCTAGTTTCAACCTTGAATTTTAATAATATCAAAGGCCCAAAGAAACTTAAAGATTCTTATGTAGGACCTTTTGTTATTGTTGCCTTACATGGAACAAATGCAGTTCAAGTGGAATTGAGTGGTGAATTGGAAAATAAACATCCCACTTTTCCAGTCAGCTTGGTAAAACCTTATCAACCAGCTGATAAAGAATTGTTTCCTTTAAGGAACCCAACTCCTTTGACTGTACCACCAGTGGAACAGAATGAAGACAAAAAGATAAAGAAAGTCATCAAAGAAAGGAGACTTAGGGGTAAAAATCAGAGAGAATATCTTGTCAGATATAGCAATCCAGTACATGAAGATGAATGGCTGGCAGAATCAGATATACCTGAATCAGATAAACTCCTGAGAAGATTTAGACATGAAAGAAGGCCACAAGCCTGAATATGTCTATAAAATGTGCTTTAAATTACTTGATCTGAGTAGTGTGAAGAGGTTGGACAGTGGACATTACCCCCTTTGGGGCTTTTATTATTCTATCATTTGATCAAATTATAGTACAATTTTATTTTTTGGTGGGAGGGAATGTGAGCCTTGAGGTATATTTTACATACCCAAATAGGCCACAATTATCTTAAAAATAAATTCTGAATAATGCATACATCATAAGTCATGCATATATTCAAATTTCATTATTTTTGATTTTAGAAAAGTTGAATACCTTTTTATTGAGTAAGTAAATCCATGGATTTAAGGCCAGATTTGGATTCTACACAAAAATTCACCTAGGGTAGCTCCATAGAGTGAATAAGCTCAAATTAACTGTTTGAGGTGGTAAAATGGAAAATACTTCAACACCACATCATCAATACCACATAAAAGATCCGTGAAAATTTTTCTTTTTCTTAATTTCACGCCAAAATAATTTTATACACTAAGAATAGTGTTATGCATGTTTTGAGCACTTAATATTATGGTATTCTTACATGCACTTTTGGTACACCCATAGTGGATATCTCACTTTAAGCTTAAATTTCTATTTTGACGTGAAAAATAGGCAAGGGGGACAAAAGACATCAAAGAGAGCCAGGGTACCCAACTTCTGAGGCCCCAGAGGCGTGGATAGCTCCAAAGCTTGGTTGCATGGCTCATCTTAACCCAATTGGTAAACTAAACCTCTTTGGGAACTTGGTTACCAAGTTACATATACTGTAAATCATAAGAAAATAGCAAATAACCTGCTATTTTGACGTGCCAAGGAGGTAATGAGCTACTTACACTCCTGTAACCATGTCAATTACTAATGACTTTCCATGGATAAACCCCAAAAGAGTAATTAAAACACTTTTGGGACCCATATTCATTGATTTACCTCATAGCAACCAGCAAAACACTGCTATCTGCAATTCTACGTAGAAATGAGGTAAAAACTTCAAAAATTCATTAAAAATACAATTATTAATGAATCCTTCTGAAACTTTCAGGACTAAAGGAGAACTGTATTATCTATGGTACAACCAAAAATAATTACAGTTTTACTAGTAAAATTACAGGTTTTACTTACAGTCCATTTTTGGCTATTCTACGTGAAACACTGAATCTTCAAAAATTCACAGTAATTACAACCTGTGATGAAATTGGCAATAAAATTGATAACTTTGAGAAATCTATGATTATTTTGAAATAAAAGAAGATTTACAGATGTTACTCCTTTTCTTAACCATATTGAGGTTGGTAGTCACGTAAAAGCATCAAATAAATAATTATGATAATGTTACGTGACAAATAATGATGCAATCAATAAACCAAAAGGGTTTATTGTTTTCTCACTCACTGGTTTTTCAGTTTGCTCCATGGCACGCCTCTGTGAGCTGTTGTTGACTTAAAAGAGGCCTCCTCTTGCTGTTTTTTCCAAATCATCTTATTATCAATTTATTAAATCATTATTACCAACAAGTAAGTATTAGTTACAGCTATTCTTAAGTGTTTTAATTCTTTCAGAATCAATCAGAAAGACGTGAAATCATAGAATCCAACTATATATTGTTGTAATCATCTTATAAATTCATTTTGATCCCTTGAATCCACAATTCTACGTCAAATCTCTCTATATTATCTTTCAATAAGCTCTTTGGAATAATAGTGAGTGATTTACCTTTAATTCTTAAAGTTTTTCTCTAGTAATAGTTTTCTACAAGAATTATCTTTATAATTATTCTTGCAAAAGATAATTATATATTAAAATAAATTTATTATTTTAATAAAAGAAGTTTTTATTATTAAATTCTTCTTGTAATTGATTCTTGTAGACAATTACTGCTCACTGTTATAATCACTAGTAGTGTATAACACGTGAAAGAAATAATTTTATAATTATTTAATTGTGGTTATAATAATTGTTATTATTATATTTCATAAGAACAGACATAGTAATGTTGATTAATAGTAATATTATCATCAGTTTCCTAGTCACATCTTACAGAACTGGCATGAGCTGTTCTTGATTTGGAGGCATATGGATGATGACGTCCAGTGACTTTCTCTTTATGGATCAGAGGCAAAGATGCATAAAGTTCATCACCTGCCATGCACAGCATCAGTTAACACATCAAAAAATGAATGAAGACTGGTCATACTCACAATCTTCAATTGGCTCCTGAGATCGGACTGACTTGGCTTTAGGTGCCATATCTAACCCATGAAGCAAAAATATCAAATTGTGAAAAGGGTTATACTCCAAAATTCAAAGGCCTTACTTTGATGAAGCGTCAATCCTGGATTTCCCTCTGACAGACCACTCCAAGTTACATTCTCCAATGGTCTTTTTCGTCGCCCCCCATCCATGCGCCTTTCATTGCCCACATGAACCTGAGATCCTGATGGAAGATTGAGGGTTGGCTGTTTACTTTGGCCAAAGGTATCCTGGGATGCGACTGGATTCCGACCGGGATTAAGGAGGAACTCACGTGGAAATTTTGATTGGGGATTACCATTTGATGAGATTTGAGGTGTGCCTTCTGGCCCCTGAGACACATGCGTTTGTGTATTAGTGGGATTCGGGGGAATTGGAGTGACGGAAATATTTGGGATCGACCAAGTGCTTGAAGTTGGAGCCTTTAGATTGCCCACATCAATGTTAAGACCTGATACATTCATTGAGGATGCGATAGGGGTTGTGAGAGGAATTTTGGGACTCAATGGTGACTGTTTTTGAACATATTCTATGCTAGATTCACTATCTGAGTCATGACCAGAACCTGAACGGGATTCATGTGACTTGGAAGGTGACATAAAGGCCGAAAAAGTACACTAATATTTTTAACTAGATAAAACACCTCAGTATTATGATAAAATAGAGTGATATGAGATGAGATCTTTTCAAATTTAGAATAGAGATATTCTATGAATATTTCTAAAAAGAGTCTTATTGGAAGTCTAATAAGCCCCTTTTTAGGAGAATCCTCCCTACCTCATCTTGAGCTCCTCCGCTTTTGTCAGAAACCACCCTGCATGGCCTACCACCATATAATGTAATATTCCCTTGATCTCAAAGGGGACCCATCATCCATAAGTAATCATATTCGGTAACATTTCCGCCTCCCCATTGTCACATTTTGTGAATTATCCAAACTGCCAATATATGCATGGAAATTCCACAGCATCATACATCTGTAAAGGGGTATATTCATGAACAATTTACCCACAAAAGAGACATCAACTTTTCAAGAAAGGCGAGACAATCCAAATCACATTCCAACCGATTAAAAGCCTGCTGCACTCAAACCAAAGACCAAGACTTTAGCTGCACTCCAACCCCTTATTTAATAGAGTTATATCGTTATGTCTGTAATAAGGTTTAAGCCATGTACAATGGCATGCCAGCGTACATGGTTTGAATGTCAATCCCTTCAAATAAATGTTGACACATCCCTATTGGAACGCCCCTCAAGGGTGAAAACCGCAGTATTGCCATGTGTAAATAAAATAGAATATGTATGAGCATTGAGCAGCATGGCATTTTACCCAATTAAACTCCTAACAAATTCCGCCATCCAGATGAGACATGTTACACTCTATCAGCTGCAGCTCATGCACCATTACAAATGGGATAAAATTCTCAGATGGCTCAAATCAGCTCCCCCTTCATAAATAATCACTCAATTTTTTTTCCAATTAATAAAACTCCTAAACACTTTCACATCAGCCATAGATATTTATACACAAACAAACCGTACTCCCAATTTCTGCATCAATGACAACCCGCCGCTATTCCTCAATGTGTATATGCATGTGTCAACACTGCTCAACTCAAACACACTCTTCACCTGAGGGTGATAGGCATGGAGTTGCCTTCACACCTTTCCAATATAAACAGCACATTAAAAAGCTCAAATCAACCATTGCACCCAAATCTCTTCCAAACATCCCTACTACTGCATCAGGATCTGAGTGCCCACAACTTCTATTGGATCAAATATTCCCAGCTGATTATTCACCATTGACCCAAAGCACCTTCTACACAGCACCAGGTCTCAATTCAACTGCACAGAAACCATACATCAGCAGTCAAACCCTTCCCCCACAAGACCTTGGAATGATAATATCTTCCATTCTATCATTAAGGTATAATGCATTCCCAAGCCCTCCCTAAACCTGCTGATCAAGTCCAGAATCTCAAGCTCCGGTGGTCCTCCCACTCCTGCATTCCATATACCTCCAGATCTGAGTACCATATTTGAACCTCTCCAATTGGAACCAGTGATTCAAAACTATATATGTTGTCCTCAATGTTTCTCTCTTAATGGCCTTACTCAATCAGTCACAACTGACCAACCCCACTGTCAAGGCCATAATGACCCAAATGATCATGATCCCCCTTGCACACAATCATTAGGCAAATTCATCTATTCATTTGAACCCCGCACCCAAAACACAACCGACATGAAGCAAACAATTCTCCCAACAAAACATTTCATTTATCAACCATTCAAAAATTTGCTTGCCAGATTTCTCCAGCAGGCTGAAATTATGGAAATTCTGCATCAACATCAACAATCCCAAACTCCCAAAGGTTCCCCAAAATGTGACTTCTCGGATGTATTGGTCTGGAGACGCTTCACTGGCACTAGAAATATCAATGACCTCCCATTCATGTCCGTGCCTGGTGCATTGGCCTTCTCCATTTATGTGGACTGGTTTAATGCAGATGGAAAGTCAACACGGTTGGCCAGCATTGGACCTATCATGCTTATTTGTCTTAATCTCCCCCTAAGTGAAAGATTATAGCCAGAGAATTTCTATGTTGCAGGAATCATCCCTGGTCCAAAGGAGCCAAATTCCCTTCCATTGAATTACCTGTTAATACCACTAATCAACGAGCTCAAAGAGCTATGGGAAGGTTACCATTTTTCACCCACCTCAACAGGTCCTTCAGGATCCTTTTTCCGTGTTGCCATTCTCAGAGCCATTGCGGATGTGGTTGCCATGCGCAAGCTTACTGGATTTATTTCTCATTCAGGCAACCAATTTTGTAATTTTTGCACCATTCACAAAGCTCAAATTGAAGAAATTGGTCCTCAATTTCACTACACACGCTCATATCAAAATCACAAAACGACCATTGCCAAATGGCTTCAGGCAACCCCCCAACAAAGACAAGAAATTTTCTCTGAGTATGGAGTGCGATATTCAATTTTAAAAGACCTTCCGTATTGGGATGCAACCAGAATGGTTAATCTTGACATAATGCATAATTTAATACTGGGAATTTTGAAGGATCATGCAACTTTCAAATTGTGCATTCCAGAGTCCAAATCAAAAATTTACCTCAGGTCCCGCAGGAAATCCAATCACACCAACAGTTCAGACTCAGATTCCATGACCTCCAACAGCTCTCTTGATAAAATCACATTGAGGGAGGCCTGCTCCCTGAGAAGAGACGCAGAAAAAATAATAAATGAGCCACTCCCCACTACTTCCACCCAAAAAAAATACTTCCCACTGCCCACCCCTCACACGGAACATCCATCTAGTAGTTCTGCGGAGATTCCTTCATTTGATGTGGATTACATCCCCACTTCTGAAATCCCCTCTGAATTGGATATCACTGCACTGAGTGATCACCAGATCAAGGGTGAGGCTCTGCAGCTTCTCCGCCAAATCATATCTGAGACAATAATTCCCTCATCATGGACAAGAGTACCTCGCAACATGGGTTCGCCCTCTCATGGTAGCTTAAAAGCCGCTGGATGGGCTCGCTTATATAAGGTCTATATTCCATTTTTAATGCTCAGTCAACAGTTGTCATTAGATGTTCACCAATCCGCCAACATTCAAAGAAAAATGGGTCAGTCAGAAGAACTTGCAAATGAACTAACAAAGAATACATTCCATTTGATTAGTGCTAGCAACATTGCCACAAGTTGGACTGTTTCAATAAAGGATGCGACTGCATTTGCTGAACATTGGAAAAAATTCTCCCTGTCCAATCAACTCCTGTTCCCAAAACAGAAAAGTAAACCAAATCATCATTTTGCTGACCCCCCCCCGAACTCTTCCAATGTTGGGGCCCAGCACAAGCCTCAGCCAAATGGGGTTATGAGCACTTGATTGGAGTATTTGCAAAAATGCCAACAAATAACAAAATATGTACGTTAATTAAGAAGATCAATATATTCACCTTGATTAAACACCTGAACTGAATAAGACTAACTTCTTGCAACCCTGAATAGATGATATAGATAAAACCTTACTTCAACATATCTGTCGATGTTCCAACCTTTCTGTTCTCCTGAAATCCCCATCCATGCGATGTGAAATAAAACAGCTTTTCGAAGCACAGCCACCTGCCCTGTTCAATCACCATAAAGATAACAAACCATCCCACCATGACCAAGAAAATTATGATTGCCTGGTTGAGTACTTACAGAATTTTCATGCAACAAGGGAAATAGTTGATTGGATCAGCTTAGACACTACCGTGCAATCCACAAGTCATCCCACTTCAAGGAGTGTCTCACCTTGGTATTTTCCAGTTTCAAACATTGATATTGGGAACAATATATTTTCAACTGAATCCAAAAATGTCATCAACAGTGTGATATGTTTTCTGAGGGGCAACTCACTACAATTTGCTATTATTAAGAGAATTTTTAAAGTCTCTGAGTGTAAGGTTTGATCATGAAACAATAAGTAATAAATTACCAATTTATCACTTATTGTACTCTGAATGTCCTTATAAATGAAATAAATAAGATTAAAATAATAATAATAATAAAGGATTATTATTATTATGGTGTAAAATTATTATATTATTAAATAAATATAATAATATAATTAATATTATATAAAATTATAATATTATAAATAATATATTAATATAAAATAATTAATATATTATAAAGCTCTTTATTATTGTTACCAACAAATAATAAAGGCGTAAAAAACTGTTTTTTATAAATAAAAAACAATTAATAACAATAATATTACCAATATTAAAGTTATATGTTAATATAAATACTATTTATATTAATTAAGAATTATTAAGAGTAATAATAAGAGAGAAATTATTATAATAAGATGGAATAACCTACTTTTAACACTTAGAATAATAATTTTGAGATATTTTACGCCAAAAGAATATAATACAACTTTTTCAAATTGTATTTACAATATAAAATAAAGAAAATTTACTAAATTTCTTGATTTTACGTGGAAATGAGTTTTTAGAGAGATTTATGACAAAAACAATTAAAGAATTGATTTAATCACTTAAAAGCAGTGATTAATAATAAGATGGTCTTTGGTCTTTAATAATATAAGAGTTTTATATATAAAGAATAAAGAAATTACCTTTTTTATTTAATTGATTTAATGTTTTTGATGCGTCTGAGGGGAAAATAGAGTAAAAAGAGCTCTATTTATAGTAAATACCTCCCTCCTAGAGTCCAACAGGCTTCTAGTAGACGTGTACTGATCATATACACTGGAATTGATCAATATTTTAAGGTTTGGGGGTGATTACATCATGATCAAACCATATTACATCATTATTACACCACTATTTAGAGTTATCACTATAACTCTAAGTGTGATGACATCAGAGGCTTGGCAGAACCCCAAATTTCGTGGATTTTATTAGTTTTAATCATAAACTAATAGTATTCACAAATTGTATCACTCTTAAGACTGTTAAACTTAATTTAAGGTTACAGTATGTGATCATAACAGCTCAATTTAAGCTCAAACTTTGATCTTCAATACCTTTTAAGATTTTCACGCTACAGTAATTCAGAGAGTGAATTCTGATAGCCTGACATAACCTTATTATGCTGCCAAGAACTTTTCATTACATCATCAAAACTCTAATTTTGATGATTTTTCTTGTAACTCATCTTTTCTGTCGAAATTCAATATTTTAAACTTCAAACCTTGATTTCAGGGGGTTGTACCCTGAATTTAATAATAAAAATTACATCATTCTTCACGAATGAACTAGTAGAATCCAACAGTATACTTTTTTTTAAGTTTGGACCACTTTCACAACAAAGTGGTCAACAGCTCTGTTGATTTTTATCAATATTTCCTTATAAGTCTTAACCTTGTTTATAATTATCAAAATAAAGTTCATATCTGTGTTCTTACAGTAATTACGTGGTTACTTTATTTTTGGTTCATCATTCTAGCATGTATATTTTAGAAGATATTAGCTATGATCCTTGAATATATGCGTTGACCAAAAAAGTGCATATATTCAGGATAATTCCTTGAGTATTGATTTTGGGAATTAGCTTATTAATTGTTTTATATGTGGATGCTTGTGGGGAATCCACTGGTACGATTTATTTCACATGTTGTTTCATTAGTTTCTGAGATAAATAAGGTTTTATGGTTTTTATAAGGTATTATACCTTATAATTCCTTAAATATTGACTTTACAGATATGCCATAAAAATTGTATATGTGTATTTTACCATGTGGAATCCAATGGTATAATTTATTTCACATGTTGGTTCATTGGTTTTTAAGTTAAACCAATTTTTGTACCAATTTATTGTATTTTTTGTGTATTTAAGTAATTATTTTCACTGTATAATTATTCTAAGTA
Source organism: Austropuccinia psidii (assembly GCA_023105745.1). Taxonomy (NCBI): domain Eukaryota; kingdom Fungi; phylum Basidiomycota; class Pucciniomycetes; order Pucciniales; family Sphaerophragmiaceae; genus Austropuccinia; species Austropuccinia psidii. The sequence goes on from JALGQZ010000004.1 coordinate 55,507,070, forward strand.
ATTTTAATATAATTATACTAAAGGTATAATTATTTTTATTAATTTTGTGACCTCATTGGGTATGTGGTCATATCTCAAAGGCTCACACTGAGCCATCTAGCATACTGAACAATAACTTTCTGATCTTAAAAACTTTGAAGATTGATGTGAATTTCTTACCAGATTGGCCGCATCTGAACATTTATAAAGCGGTTGGTTTTGATGATGGACACTTGATTATATTTGAAGAAGAAATTGAAGTTAACTGTGGATTGTATGATAACAAAGTTCTGTCATGTGGACTGCTTGTAATGATAAAGCTGTTACTTCATGATATTTAGTCTACAAAAATGCAAATCTCTCAGATTCATTAGCAATTTTGCTAGTGAAATAACTGCCTCAAAATTTAGTGACAGAGACATGAAATTGTGACAAGCAAAGCCCATTATTTCACATTGCCACAAAGAACTTACTATTTGGACATTGGGTACAGTGTGAATAAGCCAAGTTCAATGATCAAAGGACCCACAAACTCATCTTTCACAGCATCCCAAATGTCCAACTGCACCATCATCATGTTGGAAGGGGAACCGGCCCTTGCGCACCCGCACCCGCACACGCCAATACACACGCATGCACACCCGCACACGCAAGCGCACCCGCACCCGCCAATGCACACACAAGCGCACCCGCACCCGCCAATGCACACACAAGCGCACCCGCACCCATCAATGCGCACACAAGCGCACCCACACACGCGGTATTGTGCGGAGGGCTCTACCAGTGTCATCTGCAAAACGGCAATCCCGCTCAGCGGAGTCCTTTCATGGATGACCTGGTGAAGTCAAACCCCGGCCTACATCAAGACTGGCTGAAGGACCTCTTTGATGTGTGTTTGTGCAAACAGGCGGGTCTTGTGTAATTTTTACCAACCATCAAACGGTTGTGGGATGAGCAGGTGGTGAGGAATCTTAGTTGAAGGCCCAGGGGAACCAATATTGGTGGATGTCACAGGATTTGGTGTAAGACAAGAGTAGGACGTGTGCTCGATGTTCGCTTGAAGTGAGCTGAAATTTTATCCTGCTTGATGTTTGCTTGACGTGAAGTCAATCGCTGACAATTGACACGAGATTCGCCCTGGTGACTATTGTATAATAGTGGTGGTGAGCACTGCCAAAAGCCCTGGGTGCAGTCTTACCAGTTGGATTACTATAGTAAGAGCTAAAATACTTAAATTGAGAGTATAACCTGATTATTTCCAGGATTATAATTGTTTTTGACAGCTGTACAATGTAGGAATTTAAGAGCATGATGGGGATTCCTTTTCTGGAAGTGAAAAGGCCTTGTTTTATCCTGAAATGGGGTGAAAAGGCTGCTAGACCTTTTCACGTAGAGTAATTGAAGATTATTCACTGTCAAGGACAGGCTTGTGTTTTTCAAAAGTCCTCTATAGCCTTTATTGGGCTCAGATGTGTTGTTAAACCACATCTGGTCAGTTTGCACCAATACAGGGTGAAAACATTCATCTGGGGACCACACATCCTTATTCTGACATGTATCACGCGTAGAAGCTGTTCAGAACCTGTGTGGGACCCCATTAGTGAATGCACTATGAGGTATTGAAGTAAAAACAAGCTTCTTTGTCTGTTTGACACCTCATAATCATGGTTATGGGATATTATCCCATGGTAAGGCTGTATTGGCAAAACTGTGGGAGTTTGACCTTAAAGCAGCCATATCTTTGCCAGTTTTTGAGATATCAACCTCAAAATTGTTTCAGGGTGTAGCCCTGTATGGGTTCTACATAATGGTACCTCATTTGATATGGATATCATTGAATATGGCAAATTTATCCCATGTACAAGATTTTTGTACATATGCATGTTTTAGGCAAAATGTTGCATTGGGCTTGTTTGCCTTATAACTTTTGTTCTGGATGGGATATGGGGAAATTAATGGCACCATCGGATATTCCTGATTGTTCTCTTCCCAAAAAGACCCCACTTTAGGTATCTCATACCAAAAATATAGACTTTAGATGAGTGGTAAATCTTTTCTAAAAATTTATTTGGCCTGAATTTGGCCATAACTTTGTCATACTGGTGCTAGCTCAGATTGGCTGGTACCATTGGATATCCCTGACTTAGATCTTCAGATTCAATACCCATTTGATTGGGTTGCGCCTCTTACTCTGTATTTCAGTTGAGAGGTGAAAATTAAGGTTTATGCTCAGCAACAACGTTTAGTAGGAATAACTTTGTTATTCTTTGTCCTAGGGTGATGGGACTTGTATATTTGGAAAGGGGTGAGTTTCCTTTTTTCTTTGATACCTTTTGAGCTAATTTTTCTCAGCTGTTTTTTTTGGTGGTATCGCGGCTATACCATTGATTTATGGTATTTGGCTGTCATGCTTGTGCTCTGGTTTTGAGTCACATGCTTACAGGTAATTTGCAACAATGATATTTTGAGTGGTATGGTTAGCCATTACTCCTATCTCTTTTTGAATTTCATATCTACCGCTGGGTATTTAAGTATCAAGTTAGTGTCTAATATACCCAAAGGGTACAGATCATTACTGGAAGTACCAAATTGTACACATTTTATTGGTAATAGATGGGTTTATCATTAGGAAAATACATTTTGAAGATAGTATTTTCCTACACAGCTGCAAAATGATCCTGTATCTAGCTTTTGTGAGCCTTTGAGATATGACCACATACCCAATAAGGTCACAAAATTAATAAAAATAATTATACCTTTAGTATAATTATATTAAAACTAATTAGAATAATTATACAGTAAAAATAATTACTTGAATATACAAAAAATACCATAAATTGGTACAAAAATTGGTTTAACTCAGAAACCAATGAACCAACATGTGAAATAAATTATACCATTGGATTCCACATGGTATAATATACATATACCATTTTTATGGCATATCTGTAAAGTCAATATTTAAGGAATTATAAGGTATAATACCTTATAAAAACCATAAAACCTTATTTATCTCAGAAACTAATGAAACAACATGTGAAATAAATCGTACCAGTGGATTCCCCACAGAAATCCACACATAAAACAATTAATAAGCTAATTCTCAAAATCAATACTTAAGGAATTATCCTGAATATATGCACTTTTTTGGTCAACGCATATATTCAAGGATCATAGCTAATATCTTCTAAACTATACATGCTAGAATGATGAACCAAAAATAAAGTTACCACGTAATTACTGTAAGAATACAGATATGAACTTTATTTTGCTAATTATAAACAAGGTTAAGACTTATAAGGAAATATTGATAAAAATCAACAGAGCTGTTGACCACTTTGTTGTGAAAGTGGTCCAAACTTAAAAAGAAGTATACAGTTGGATTCTACTAGTTCATTCGTGAAGAATGATGTAATTTTTATTATTAAATTCAGGGTATAACCCCCTGAAATCAAGGTTTGAAGTTTAAAATATTGAATTTCGACAGAAAAGATGAGTTACAAGAAAAATCATCAAAATTAGAGTTTTGATGATGTAATGAAAAGCTCTTGGCAGCATAATAATGTTATGTCAGGCTATCAGAATTCACTCTCTGAATTACTGTAGCGTGAAAATCTTAAAAGTTATTGAAGATCAAAGTTTGAGCTTAAATTGAGCTGTTATGATCACATACTGTAACCTTAAATTAAGTTTAACAGTCTTAAGAGTGATAAAATTGGTGAATACTATTAGTTTATGATTAAAACTAATAAAATCCACGAAATTTGGGGTTCTGCCAAGCCTCTGATGTCATCACACTTAGAGTTATAGTGATAACTCTAAATAATGGTGTAATAATGATGTAATATGGTTTGATCATGATGTAATCACCCTCAAACCTTAAAATATTGATCAATTCCAGTGGATATGATCAGTACACGTCTACTAGAAGCCTGTTGGACTCTAGGAGGGAGGTATTTACTATAAATAGAGCTCTTTTTACTCTATTTACCCCTCAGACGCATCAAAAACATTAAATCAATTAAATCAAAGGTAATTTCTTTATTCTTTATATATAAAACTATTATATTATTAAAGACCAAAGACCACCTTGCTATAATCATCTATTTTGACGTGATTAAATCATTTATTTAATTGTTTTTGTTAAAAATCTCTCTAAAACTCATTTCCACGTAAAAATCCAGAATAATTTGTAATTTTCTTTATTTTTATTGTAAATACAATTTGAAAAGGTTGTATTTATATTTCTTTTGGCGTAAAATACTTCAAAATTATTATATTAAGTGTCAAAAGTAGGTTATTTCCTCTTATTATAATAATTTCTCTATTATTACTCTCTTAATAATTCTTTAATTAATATAAATAGTATTTATATTAATTTATAACTTTAATATTAGTAATATTATTGTTATTAATTGTTTTTTATTAATAAAAAACAATTTTTTACGCCTTTATTATTTGTTGGTAACAATAATAAAGAGCTTTATAATATATTAATTATTTTATATTAATATATTATTTATAATATTATAATTTCATATAATATTAATTATATTATTATATTTATTTAATAATATAATATTTTTACGCCATAATAATAATATTTCTTTATTATTATTATTATTTTAATCTTATTTATTTCAATTATAAGGACATTCAGAGTACAATAAGTAATAAATTGGTAATTTTTTACTTATTGTTTCATAGTCAAACCTTACATTTGGGGGCCTAGCCGTGATATTTACTTAAAAGACCTTTAAAAAGATTCTATTTGGGTTTATCCAATAATAAATTATATTTATAATCATAAAATTATATAATAATTTTATATTTTATTGATTTTAAAAGCTATTGAGGCATTTGGAAAGCAATTGTACTGTCTTACACGTGGTTTTTCACATCTTTAGACTTTCAAGAACTTTCTTTGAGTGACTATAGTGATTAAAAGAGATATTTTATAAATTAAAAATAATTTTTATTATAATTTAATTTTATAAGAATCATATTAATTTTTTATTTTATTCTTTAAAAAATAAAAATAAAAAATATATAAAAAATATTAAAAAAAAAAATATTAAAAACCAATAAAAAAGTTATTTTTATTCATTTTTATTCATTTCTTTATTTATTTCAATTCTTCAAAGATATAAAAGCAATTTCTACGTGGAAAATTGCCATATCTTGCCAAAGTAACACTTATTATAAAAAGACTTATATTTATTTGTCTTTTTTAGTGTTTGAAGATAACCCAACAGAAGACAACCAAACTACTGTTGAGAGATTGGTGGAAGAAACTTGTCAAAGTTCTCCTACACCAGTTATCATCAAAAGAAAGAAAGCTAAGAAATTAGACTTTCCAGGGCCCACCATTCAAGACTCTGAAGGTGAGCACCTCTTTTTAAATTGCCATAAAAAGAATTTTATTCTAAAATACTTTTATTTGTTTTCTTATTCTTTAAATCATGACTACCAGAAGAGGTTCCCAATACTCCATCCAATCAGATGGAGCTGGACTCAGAGGTAGAATTGATCCCTCAAAAGGGAAAAGAAAGGGCAATATCCCCAGTGGAACAGAATCCACACAAGGAAGTGCCTTATCCCAAAGGCAAGTCCCAGAAATGCCCATGATATCTGAGCCTGAATTGGAACTAAGTATGAGTAACTCAAATAGGTACAAATCACATTCAGAGGGCTCAAATAGACATCTACATGAGCCAGTACAAGCAGTATTACACAGTATACAAGGACAAAGACTGGGAAATGCTGCCTCAAATACACCAAGGAGTGATGAACTCCTGGCACATCCTGAAAAATTTCCTCAAAGAGGAGGAGATAGTGAAATACTCCAATGGATGGAATCCACTGTCATCCAAACCTCAAATCAAAAAGATCAAGGATTATCATGCCAAAAAGAGGGAGGCAACCAAGGAAGAAGCCCCAGTAGCTTCTACCAGCAAGCCTCAAGCCAACCCACTTCCCCAAGAAGGGAAGAAGAACAAGAAAAAGCATTGGAGGAAACCATATTCCCCAAGTTACAGAATCCCAAGAATCCAAAAGGATGCCATGGACAATGTTTTCAACATGCCCAGAACCTTGATGGAATTCAAGGACAAGGAAGAGCAAAGAATGAGACAACCTCATTTCCCAAAGAAATAACCTTGTCAAAAGATGTTGTAAATACTTTAACAGAAATTAAGAACAGTATATTACCTCTAAAAGAAATTAAAAATAGTTTATTATCACTACAAGAAATAAATAACAATTTATCTTCTTTAACAAAAATTGTTGTGCAAAACAAAAAAGAAATTGACAACATTAAGTTTATTGTTGAAAATAATAAACCAAAGAATTTAATTGACAATACTCAAAAATTAATACAAGGACAACAAGAATTGTATAAATACATAAAAGATATCAAAGACAAGACTTTGACAATCAATTATGATGTGAGTATTGACAATCTTACAGAAAAATTAAATAAATTAAGTATTTCTGTAGAAAAATTTGAAGAAAAAACTTCATCACACCAAAAATTACTTTTGGACCATGTGGAAAAAAGTGATGAAGCAAGAATGCATCTGAAAGATGATATTCAAAGTGAAATAAGGCTTATGTAAGGTGTGGATATGAAACTTTGATTAAAAATCAAGTACTTTTCCTGTCCTCAAAATTTGTATAAGGTAAAAATCAATTAAAAATAGTATGAAATATTATTTTTAAGAGAAAACACGCCAATTTTATTGTTTATAACTTTATTAGTATAAAACAATAATATTATAAAAATTTATTGTTTTACCAACAATAAAAATTTATCCAAAAAATACTCTACAAGAGATATTTTAAGGCTACAAAAGAAATTTCTTCAAGAGCAATTTCAATTGGAATTAATTGAGCAAAGAACTGCAAGCAATTAATTAAAGAACAAAGTCTTTAAAAAGAATATTAAAGAGAAAACACGCCCAAAAGTGACCAGAGTGAATTTGGAAACAAAGTGACAAAGTTTACAGTGATGAAAGATGCTTTAATTCACTTTTGAGGTGGTTCAGGGGTAAAAATGATTATAAGAGTTACAAACAATGATTATAATGATTTTTTCACGTGGTTAAAAGGATTAAAATGATTTAAAAGTGGTGGTTGGAATCTTTGATTGATTGGTTTAACAGTTTTAAACTAATTAATAAAAGGAAAAGATTCTAACATGAAGAGAAAAGTGGGACAAAGAAGACATGCTTTTATAGCCATCAATTCTCTTACTCCAAAAGTAAAATTTACTCTTGTCAGTCGTGAAAAACAGTCTGACAACAGAAAAGCCAATTATGGCATCATTGAACCCTGGTTTAGACCAAAAAAGGGCTGGTTTAAGCCATTTTTAGCCATTTTTAGCCATTTTAGACCCTTAAATCAGCCATTACTATAGCAATACCAGGCCTAGAGCCTTCAAAACACGTCAGAATGTGTGTCAGAGGCGTAGAAACCAGTTAAAACTGTTTTTACTATGATTGTTTTATCTTAAGGGTAGTTTTACCCTCTTGGCAACAGCTAAAACTACCCCAGTTGGTATCAAAACCTCATCATCAATTGAGTTCACAGACCCTGTAACTCAATTCCAGGCCAAAAGTGATGAACTTTTGCGTGAATTTTGACATCCCACGCCTGTCAGTAAGGATTTTGGGGGTCTAGCTCCCCCTTAGAGCTGGAGTTCCTTTTCCCCCCCAATTTTAATCTTTCCAATTTATTTTTTCTTTAATTCCTCATCATGTATTATACTTATAATTTACATATGTAATTCAATTCAATTGTACAGTACAATACAGTAATAATTGATACCTCATATGTAAATCAAAGTTCACTTATGTAATACACGCGCACATTTTGACATTTCAATTGAATTCAATTGAAAATACTTCAATTCCTCATAACTTCTAAACTAAACACAACACCTCAATTTTAACACAAAAATTGATGGTTAACACCACATGTGGTGTGAATTAAATTAAGGTTTTGAGGATTTTCAACTTTTGTATTGAAAATACTAAAAACTTAATTTAAGCTTATTTAGAGTTGAGTTACAAAAATTTCACTCAGAGGTGACCCCACCTGATTTTTTATGAGGAATCCAATGGTGAAATAAAATTTATATGTTTATTTATTGGATAAAAAGTTATAATAAATTTTATTTAACTTTTTTCCAAATTTATTTATTTTTTCACAATTTTGTTAAAATTTCATTTTTACTTAAATTTTTCAAGTATAAATGTAATTTTATATTTACAAAATTTAAAGTAATTTTATTTTTAAATTATAATTAATTTTTTATTTTTAATATAATTTTATATTTATATTTTTTATTTTTATTTTAATAATATAAATAAATTTATTTTATTTATATTAATATGTTATTTTTTATATTTGTGGTCTTTTGGGTATATGAAATTACCTCTAAGGCTCACAGCTTATTACAGAAAAAATGGATAAAATTAATGAGGCTAACTTAAATATGCCAAAGTTATCAACACCATTTTCTCATATAAGAAGCCCTATTAAAACAAAAGAGGAATTTTCAAATCCTTTCATAACAGACTTGAGTCACCAAGACAATAACCAAGTCTTAATGAAGGAAGCACCTCAATTGAAGGAATGGCCAACATTCACAGGAGAAGGTGAATATGACCACATGTCATTTATTAAAACAATTGACATGTTACAAGAAGACTATGCCATACCAGATGAATTAATCACTGCAAGATTACATTCATTGTTTGAGAAATCTGCAAAAAGATGGTATTATGGCATAAGACAGACAAATGGTAAAAATACCTGGTCTTGGTGGAAACAAGAAATAATCACCAAGTGGGCAAATGATGCCTGGAGGTATAAGATAGAAAATGCATTTGAAAACTCTTTCTTTGACCCAGAGAAAGATAAACCTCTAACTTGGTTCTTAAAACAAGTTGAAAGGCTCAATGCACTTTATCCAGAAATGTCACAGAAGATGGTACATATGAAAATACTTAAAAAATGTGGAGGGGAACTAGAACATGCCCTAAGAAGCAGATGTTTAGAACCATGCTCCACAGAAGATTATATAAATGCACTAGAAGATATAGTGACAAGAACAAAAATTGGCAGGACTTGGAAAAAATTGGACATTAAAAGCCCAAATAAACCATTTATCAAAAAAGATAAATCAAAAGAATCCTTTAAGCCCAATACATCCAACAATAATGAGAAAAGAAAATGCCATAAATGTGGAGGTATTGGACACTTAGCCAATAATTGCCTTAAAAAGGCGAAAATCAATGAAATAGTGGAAACAGAAAACCACAATGACAAAGAGGAAGATTCTGACTCTGAAAAAGAGACAGAAGAGTCAGAAAGCTCTGAAAGTGATGAAATCAATATAATTAATGCACAAATTAATAATATTGATATAATTTATGAAGTACTAGATGTTAATTCAAACTTACCACAAGTTGGAACATCTGACACAAAGCTGACAAATATACAAGATGCCAAAATGTATAGAACCAAACCTGCAAGAGGAATGGGATATACAGCTGGAAAATCAAGTATAAGTATTGTTATGGTTGATAACCAAGAAGGAAAAGTCAACTTAGACACAGGAGCATATTGCACATGTGTTGGCAAAAGTTATTTAGAAAGTATGGTCCCAGACTGGCAAGAAAAACTTATTCCAATACAAGGTGTCAAATTCAGTAGTGCAAGTGAAAGCATGAAGCCCCTTGGAATAATTGATTTAACATTAATTTTTCCCCATCCTTCACAATGTGTCAGAATTAAAGTGGAATTTGTAGTAATGGACAACTGTACCAGCAATCACTTTATCCTGGGAAATGACTACTTGTCAATCTATGGTATAGATATCTCTAACCAGAAGGATAGATATTTTACCATAGGAGACAACAAAAGACAAAAGTTTGGCTTCTTAAATAACAAAAAACAAATTACAGTTATTAAGAATGAAGAAAAGTTTCCAGAAAAGGAACTTTTTATATCTGAACAACTTAAAGAAGCAGAATTCAATCAAGAATTAACAGAAAAAATGAAAGAAAAATTGATTGACCTTCTATTTAAGTATAAAAATGCCTTTGCAACTGACAAAGAGCCACTAGGTGCCATAATTGGACATGAAGTGGATATAATTCTTAATGTAGAAAAGCCTTACCCACCTTTATTAAGAAGACCTGCTTATCCAGCCAGTCCAAGAGCTAGAGAAGCCCTAGAGGTGCACATTAAAGAATTAATGGACCTTGGAGTATTAAGAAAGGTTGGACATAATGAACAAGTAGAAGTTACCACACCTGTCATTATAACTTGGCATAATGGAAAATCAAGAATGGTAGGAGATTTCAGAGCCCTGAATACTTATACCATTCCAGACAGATATCCAATACCCAGAATCCATGAGACATTGACCCAATTGTCACAAGCTAAGTTCATCACAGCTATGGATGCTCTTAAGGGTTTTCACCAAAATGTCTTAACAGACAATGCCAAGAAACTACTAAGAATAATAGTCCATTGTGGAATTTTTGAGTACTTAAGAATGCCATTTGGAATAAAAAATGCACCTTCCCATTATCAAAGAATGATGAATACCATATTTCCTGAAGAATTATCAGAAGGATGGTTAATTATCTATATTGATGATATTATAGTTTGCTCAGAAACTTGGGAAAATCACCTTACAAGACTAGAAAGAGTACTACAGAAAATAGTCCAAGTAAATATGAAAATTCCCTTGAAAAAGTGTCATTTTGCATATAGTGAATTAAAAGCACTAGGACATGTGGTATCTGGACTTAGTCTAGGCATAGACAAAAATAAAGTAGCAGCAGTACTACTTAAACCTATGCCTCAAACCAAAAAAGAAATGCAATCATTTCTAGGATTTGCTGGTTACTATAGACAGCATATAAAGGACTTTGCAAAGATTGCTAAATCCTTGTATAAGTTATGTGACCAACAAACAGTCTATGAGATGACAGAAGAAAGAGTCAAGGCATATGAAGAATTGAAAAATTCCTTAACAAATGCCCCATTTCTTCTAATGCCAGATTGGAAACTACCCTTCAAGTTGTACATTGATGCTTGTGGAGAAGGATTGGGTGCTGCACTTCACCAAACACAAATTATCAATGATAAACCTGTGGAAGGACCAATTTGTTTCATTTCAAGACAAATAAAGCCAACAGAAGCAAGGTATGGAGCAAGCCAAATGGAATGCTTATGCCTAGTGTGGGCTTTAGAAAAACTACATTATTATTTGGATGGCACAGTATTTGATGTAATCACAGACTGTAATGCTGTGAAATCACTATTAAATATGAAGACTCCAAATAGACATATGCTGAGATGGCAAATTGCTATCCAAGAATATAGAGGAAATATGACTATTGTTCATAAATCTGGAAATATTCATAAAAATGCAGATGGTCTTAGCAGATGGGCTCTAGCAAATACCCCTGACAATCCAGCATGGGTACCCCAAGAAGAGCACCATATAGAAGGAATATGTGTTACAGACATTGGCACAGAATTCTTTAACCAAGTTAAAGAAAGCTATAAGACAGACAAAAATTGCCACATCTTAAGCCAACTTCTAATGAAAGACTGCAAAGATCCATCACTTTCATCAAAACTAGATGAAATATGGAAAAAGGCATATGATGAAGGAAGATTCCACCTCCTTGATGGAATCCTTTACCATAGAACAAAACACACATGTGTTATGGCCTTAACAGACAGAACACTAATAAACACTATTTTACATGAGTGTCATGATAGTGTTGCATCTGGACATCTCTCAGAAGATAGGACACTAGAAAGGGTGAAAACCTGCTCTTGGTGGCCAAATTGGAAGAAGGATGTTGCAGAATACTGCCAAACCTGTGACAGATGTCAAAAAGCCAACAGAGCCACAGGAAAGAAATTTGGAATGATGATCCAAATCCAAGAACCAAAATCCCCATGGGAAATAGTTGATATGGATTGGGTAACAGCATTACCCCCAGGAGGAGACAGGAGCTATAATGCATGCCTAGTGTTAGTTGACAGATACAGTAAAACTCCCATGTTCTTACCATGTCATAAAGATGACACAGCTATGGATACAGCCATAATGATATGGAATAAAGTCATTAGCCACACAGGCTTATTCCAAAATATTATAAGTGACAGAGACCCAAAGTTCACTTCAGCATTATGGACAAATCTCCATAACTTGTTTGGCACAAAGTTATCATTCTCAACAGCTTACCATCCTCAAACTGATGGTTTAGCAGAAAGAATGATACAAACCCTGGAGGATATGATCAGAAGATTCTGTGCTTATGGGCTAGAATTCAAAGATTCTGATGGTTTTACCCATGATTGGTGTACACTAATACCAGCACTTGAACTAGCATATAAAACATCAATCCATTCCTCTACTGGAAAAACACCAGCAATGCTAGAAAAAGGTTGGAATCCAAGACTTCCTTATGATACCCTCAAAAAGGACTTAGTGAATATTCACCCAACAGCAAGCAGCTTCAAGATAATGCTTGACAAAGCAAGACACCATGCAAACAGATGCATGCAAGACTCTTTCAAATATGCAAAGGAAAGATGGGATAAAAGTCATAAACCACCTGACTTCAAAATAGGAGATTTGGTCTTAGTATCAACCCTCAATTTCAACAACATAAAAGGCCCAAAGAAATTGAAAGATTCCTTTGCAGGACCATTTATGATAAGAGCACTTCATGGACCCAATGCTGTGCAATTAGAACTCACAGGTGAACTAATGAATAAACACCCAACTTTCCCTGTAAGTTTGATAAAACCTTACAGTTCAAGTGACAAGGAGTTATTTCCACTAAGAAATAAACCCCCACTTGAGATTCCCCCCTTGGAAGAAGGAGAGGAAAGGAAAATAGTAAAAGTCCTTAAAGAAAGAAGGACAAGAAACAAGAAAGAAAGAGAATACCTTGTAAGGTATAGAAATTCAACTCAAGAAGATGAATGGCTACTTGAGAAAGATATAACAAATGCTGATAAACTACTAAGAAGGTTTAGACATGAAAGAAAACCTAAAGAATAATAAAATTAAGCATTTTTGAGCTTCAAGACTAGTAAAAGTCTAATGAAGAGGTAGGACAGTGGATGATACCCTAATTACACATATCAGATTGTTGTACAATCTTTTTTGGTGGTAGGGAATGTGAGCCTTTGAGATATGACCACATACCCAATAAGGTCACAAAATTAATAAAAATAATTATACCTTTAGTATAATTATATTAAAATTAATTAGAATAATTATACAGTAAAAATAATTACTTGAATATACAAAAAATACCATAAATTGGTACAAAAATTGGTTTAAATCAGAAACCAATGAACCAACATGTGAAATACATTATACCATTGGATTCCACATGGTATAATATACATATACCATTTTTATGGCATATCTGTAAAGTCAATATTTAAGGAATTATAAGGTATAATACCTTATAAAAACCATAAAAACTTATTTATCTCAGAAACTAATGAAACAACATGTGAAATAAATTGTACCAGTGGATTCCCCACAGAAATCCACACATAAAACAATTAATAAGCTAATTCTCAAAATCAATACTTAAGGAATTATCCTGAATATATGCACTTTTTTGGTCAACGCATATATTCAAGGATCATAGCTAATATCTTCTAAACTATACATGCTAGAATGATGAACCAAAAATAAAGTTACCACGTAATTACTGTAGGAATACAGATATGAACTTTATTTTGCTAATTATAAACAAGCTTAAGACTTATAAGGAAATATTGATAAAAATCAACAGAGCTGTTGACCACTTTGTTGTGAAAGTGGTCCAAACTTAAAAAGAAGTATACAGTTGGATTCTACTAGTTCATTCGTGAAGAATGATGTAATTTTTATTATTAAATTCAGGGTATAACCCCCTGAAATCAAGGTTTGAAGTTTAAAATATTGAATTTCGACAGAAAAGATGAGTTACAAGAAAAATCATCAAAATTAGAGTTTTGATGATGTAATGAAAAGCTCTTGGCAGCATAATAATGTTATGTCAGGCTATCAGAATTCACTCTCTGAATTACTGTAGCGTGAAAATCTTAAAAGGTATTGAAGATCAAAGTTTGAGCTTAAATTGAGCTGTTATGATCACATACTGTAACCTTAAATTAAGTTTAACAGTCTTACGAGTGATAAAATTGGTGAATACTATTAGTTTATGATTAAAACTAATAAAATCCACGAAATTTGGGGTTCTGCCAAGCCTCTGATGTCATCACACTTAGAGTTATAGTGATAACTCTAAATAATGGTGTAATAATGATGTAATATGGTTTGATCATGATGTAATCACCCTCAAACCTTAAAATATTGATCAATTCCAGTGGATATGATCAGTACACGTCTACTAGAAGCCTGTTGGACTCTAGGAGGGAGGTATTTACTATAAATAGAGCTCTTTTTACTCTATTTACCCCTCAGACGCATCAAAAACATTAAATCAATTAAATCAAAGGTAATTTCTTTATTCTTTATATATAAAACTATTATATTATTAAAGACCAAAGACCACCTTGCTATAATCATCTATTTTGACGTGATTAAATCATTTATTTAATTGTTTTTGTTAAAAATCTCTCTAAAACTCATTTCCACGTAAAAATCCAGAATAATTTGTAATTTTCTTTATTTTTATTGTAAATACAATTTGAAAAGGTTGTATTTATATTTCTTTTGGCGTAAAATACTTCAAAATTATTATATTAAGTGTCAAAAGTAGGTTATTTCCTCTTATTATAATAATTTCTCTATTATTACTCTCTTAATAATTCTTTAATTAATATAAATAGTATTTATATTAATTTATAACTTTAATATTAGTAATATTATTGTTATTAATTGTTTTTTATTAATAAAAAACAATTTTTTACGCCTTTATTATTTGTTGGTAACAATAATAAAGAGCTTTATAATATATTAATTATTTTATATTAATATATTATTTATAATATTATAATTTCATATAATATTAATTATATTATTATATTTATTTAATAATATAATATTTTTACGCCATAATAATAATATTTCTTTATTATTATTATTATTTTAATCTTATTTATTTCAATTATAAGGACATTCAGAGTACAATAAGTAATAAATTGGTAATTTTTTACTTATTGTTTCATAGTCAAACCTTACAGCTTTACTTTGGGTTCTACATAATTTATCAAGATTTATGTGTTACATGCTGGAATGTTATATAACACTTGAAATTATTAACTGGTTTTCCAAAGGTTTAACAGCCTTTCAGGGGAGAGTTCCTTTGTTGAGGTCTGGAAGACAGAATCATGACAAGAAAAAACTTATGAGTTTCATGGGTTTGATTCTGGCTGGAGACAAGAGGAAGGGAAGGTCTCAATCAAACAAGAAAAAATTTCTGGTTTTCCTGCCCAATTGAAATACAAGGGTGCTGCCCCTTGGAGCTTCCTTGTAGGTTCCTGTTATGACTATTGTGACTCCATGAGGAGGAAATGGGTAATACCATCAGATAAATTCACTTTGGGAAGAATTTTTCTAAGCCCAGGGGAGCTTTAAAATGGTGAAATGTGATCCAAAACTTGCCAGTCTTAACTTTTCTTTCAACTGGTTTAATAACATTTTTTCCAAGAGTTCCCCTTTTTGAGGTCAAGAAGACAGCATTGTGACATTAAGTAATATAATATGTTACAGATGTATAACCTTTTCCTCTAGAAGGTTTGGGTATACACATTCTGGAAGCTGTATATTGATAAATCTGTAGCGGCCTCACTAGATTGTGGGAAATTAGTATGGACTTCAGTAACTTCAAAGAATGCTGTAATATTTTCAATATGGCAGTCCTCTGCTGGTTTTTCATCAGGGTTTTCAGAATATTGGTAAGATTCATCTTCCTCTTTAGTACACTAAAACACTCCAATCACTGGAGCTTGATTGATTTTTGACTTCTTTTTACATGGGTTTGGCTAAAGATGATGTGCTCCCACAATTATAGAACTTTAAGACAGGTCTTTCAGCTCTCCTATCTTCCATAAGAGTCTTGGACATAATTTTGGACTCAACAGGGTTTCCAGTCCAGATGTTTCAAATTCTTGTCCTAGTAATGATATCTTCCATTGACTTTAGATAATCTTCTGTTTGATAGGTCTCCACACATCTTCCTTTATTGGCATGTTCTAGTTATCCTCCAAATTTACTTAACATTTTTACATCAATCATTGAGTCAGACAAATCTGGTTGTAAAGCAGAAAATACCTCTTTGTTTTAAGAACAGAGTAAGTAGTTTATATTTTTCTGAAAGAAAAATGGAAATTTGAAAGTAATTTTCCATTTTAAAACTCCCGGAATTTTTGTCCCACTAGGTGATTATCCCACAGTTAAACCAAAGTCAATTATGTCAGCAAATTTCTTGCGTCATCTTTTAATGAAATTTTTTAACAGTAATTATGAAAAAAAGTTTCATTTGGCTACTATGATTTCATCAGGTATGTGATAATCCTCCTGCATTATATCAATTGTTCTAAATAACTAACTATGGTAATATCTTCCTCCACCAGAAAAAGTTGGCCATTCTTCTAATCTGGGAATATCCTTGGCCGTAATTGGATTTTCACCTGCAAACCTTTTCCTTCAGTTAAAGGTGTGAAGTGTCTGGGAATATGTGAATCAGGCTCATCATTCTTATCAATTTGATTCACTTGTGCAATTATCTCTTCTTTTAGCCGCCACTTTCCTTATAACTTCTCTAAAGATGTGTGGCAAAACTATTTGTGTTATAGAGTACTTGCAAAACATCTTCTTTTGGCTTCCTGAGCTGGTGTAAGGTTTGTCTATGAAACTATTGATAATAATAGAAAATACTAAGAGTACTATGACTTTCCTCAGTAGGAAAAATTATATAATTAAATATTATAACCACAAATTTAATATAACTATTTTAAAGAACTATATATAAAAAAAGAAGTTTAATTATTATTAAATAATCTAACAAGAAATCAAATCTTAATAATTATAACAGATTAGAAGTATTGCATTATTGTTAGAGTCACTGAAACTTATAACAATAAGGAGGGTAAATTTCTTGATGAGAAAATTACATGTGGAAAATAAGGAGATTTATCCACTTATATATAATGGAGAAATATTACTTATAGAATAAATTATCACACATAATGTGCAGGGATAATTCTTATAGAAAAATTCTATATAAAAAAATAATAATAGATAAAAAATATAGAATTCAAGTGAAAACTTACTTATAATATTTATTTAATGAAACAAGTCAAACAAAAACACCTATTATATTAAATAATTGGTATAAGTCAAAAACACACAAAAAATGAATAATTCAAAAGATAAGACAGCTTCTCATGATAAAAAATGAGATTAAATAGTGTTTAAGGCGAATTTGTGGATTCAAAAGCTATTTTAAGAGAACAATTTTATATAATAAAATCTATTATTCTTTATTTTAAATTTATAAAGAGTAAAATAACTTGAGAGGTATTTCAAGAATATAAGTTTCTATAATTGATAAATTATTACTTGGTTAAAATGTCCAATTGATTGGAATTATTTATTGTTTATTGGAAAAAACAGTGATGTCAAGGCTCTTTTTATGCCTGCATGGAAGCGCCCATTATTAATTATGGATATAGAGGGCTTTCTCAGGTCAAAACTGAAAAAACATGCTTGAAAATAAGCCTCTTAACTTAACACAACTCAGTTTCAATTCCAATCTAAAGCTACCAGTATTATTCTTACTACAAGTAGCTTTAATCCTCTTTTTGATTAATTATTTTAAGTTTAAATATAAAATTATTTTATCTATAATAAGTTTCATCACATGACCACCTTAAAAATAAAACTTCAAGCAAAAATATCTTAAACTGAGCCTTCAATCAATTTTTAAAGAAATCTTAATTTTCTTTGAAAATCATTAAACTCGTTAATTTCAAGGCTAATGATCAATTAAAGGTGTTTAAAAAAGGTATTTGAGAATTGAATGTATACACATATCACATTACCCTATAAACTTTGTGAAAATTCAAAGCAAATCCATTAAGAATTGGATGTTTAATGAATCTTTGCGTTTATTGCTATTTCTCCATGTAAAATAGCAATACACCGCAAACCTTAGCTTCTGATTGGATTTTATTACTTGTGATTTTAAAGATTTTAAATTTCTTAGAGCCTTGATTTCAAGATTGCATATTTGGATTTACCATTTGGAAGCTTAAAATTCCTGTCCAAATTGGGATAAAACCCGTTTGAACTTTGAGGTTTGATAAAATTCTAATCTCAAAGTTAAAAGAAGGTTGAAAATATTCCAATACAGCTGGACAACTTTAATTCAATCCTTTTAGATCCAAAATGCTCTGTACCCCAGCTCTGTTTGGTCTTTTTCCTTTTTCCCACCTTTCTGCATAGATTTTTCCGTTTTATTTATTTAAAGCCATACTATGGCCTCAAGGCCTTTTGAATGGAGCTCACAGAGGATTTACATACTGTAGGGAAAATACTTATCCATTTGCGTAAATATACACAAGACCTCAATGTTGACTAAAATTTTGTATAAGCCTTATGAAACTTTAGCTTTAGGCTTAAATAAGCTCATATTTAACATTTTTGATTTTTTTTAAAAAAGTTGCAATTGTACTGTTGAATTGTTAAATATTCTAATAACATAAGAAATAAACATTTTTGGGTATAATACCCTGACGGTCTACCCTAGGTTATTTTTGGTTTAGAATCAAAAAATGACATAATAAGTATAACTTTGTTTATCCAAAAATAAGTTTTACTTATTTTTTGTTATTTGCAATTTTAAATCCAATTTATAAGTCTGTTAAAGACTAAATAAAGTGCATATAAAGTTATTTGTTTCCTTGTGGGAGGGCACACATATCACACAAGCTCACAGTTAGTCATTGATGTGATTAATGGAAATATTATCCAATTCATCATTTTCTCTCTCACCTTCACTCCCCGCGCTGCCCTATGTATTGGAAATTGACTCAATTATTCCAGTTCTCACTTCACACCATTCAGTGAAGCTTCTTTCATTATTTTGCAATCCATCAATATTTTATGTGAATTTCTTCAATTATTTATCAAACTTGTTAAGCCTTACATTGATAATGGACTGAATATTTCTCATTTCATCAATCATTTGCATAGAAAAGTTACTTTTCATCCTTTCCTACTATTTGAATATTGACTCCATAAAAGTCTTTGCCATATTTAACACACTTTCCATGGCAGAAGGTTCCAATTTGCAAACCCTGTACCCTTGTGGGTAATGTCTTCCCCAATTGGCTTTGACTTTCCCCTGGCCTTGAATGCTCCTGGAATCTTTATGTTTCTTCTGAAGTCCTTTGGCAGTTCTGGAGCCTGTTTATTATACTGGTTCTTCCTTTTACAAAGCTGGGGACATTTCAAGTTCCTTCTTTTGATCTCCACATAGAGGAACATGGTTCTTTAACCAACTCTTGATCTTTAAAATATGGTCTTCTCCTGACCTCAAAAGCTCTGTGGGTGTAAATAGGAGTTTTTAGCCCCATGAAAACGGATTGGTCATATTTCCCACTATTATTCCTTGGCTTCTCTGTACCAAGATTTGTACTGGGACTGATATATTTCTATGGTTGTCACTTTGACATGGTTCAACCCTTAAAGTTTTACCTTGAATTAAATCAATGTCAGAGCTTATTGCAAAGGATTTTGGTACAGAAATTTGACAATGGGGGAAACTCTGCCACCCTCCAAATTTGCCTTCCTTGAGGAAGGGCTGCCAGGTCTGGCCTTGGTCTTACCTCTTCCTTTTCCAGATCCATCTGGTTTGCCTTAATAGTTGCTTCCATTTCTGGTATTCACCATTCTCATGTCAATTCAAGAGAAAATTAAGAATAAATACAAAGGACACACAGCTTTTGGTGATTTTTTGAATAACTCTAATTTTGATACAGTGCCTCTCTTTTAGATTTTCACTCAAATAAGTTCTTCAGGTTCTGGACTGGTAATTTATCTCTTACTGAAATTATTACCAGCAGAAATATACTCAATTAAAGACAGTAGAAGATAAAAGATTATAGAAGAAAACTTCATTTTTATATTTTAAAATACTTTCAAGATTTACTTATAAGGTTTATTATTTGTTTGAAAAATTAAAAAAATTAAATTTATGATTGTGAGTGAAAAATGAATTTATAGTAACTCAAAGGAGAATATTATGAGACCTTTGGATGTGAAAAAGCGGTGTGTAGATCAATATAAAATTAATACAAAGTTCTCAATGAAAGTGATTTGTAAGAAGATTCTGAAAATGAAACAAGATTTACTTCAACATGAAAGAAAAATAATTAGTAAGTTGATATCCTTTAAAGCTTGAAAATATATCAACTAAGGGCTCAAGATTCAAAAAAACATGTCCAGGCCCACAAAATTAACATTTGTCTATGGATATCTTGATAATATCACTATTAAAAAAGAGTAATATGACTGTAATTATGAAATATGATAAATTAATTAATTATATCCACAAACAAAAAATTAATTACTTAAGCATTCATTTGACTTTTTATACAATACCAGTGACTATAACAGTAAGAAGGAATTGCTTACTAGAATCAATTACAAGTATTTTTAATATAAATTCTTAAAATAATCTGAAATTATTATACTGAATGATTACATTTGATGAGAATAATTATACTTAATTCTTGAAGAAAACTACAAAATTTAAGAGATAACCAAACACTGATCAATAGTCCAAAAATACCTTGAGAAGAAGTGGTAGAGTGGTTTGATGAATTATTTGTGGATTTTAAGGGATCAATAATTGAATTATAGAATTAATACAACAATTGATAGGGAAATACTATTGGAAGTATTATTAATCTTTGATTTGATTTCCTTCAAATTAATCTGAAAATTTCAAAATGTTTAAGACTGATTATAGCTAATACTTACTTTTTGGTATTAATTATGAAGCTGAATAATTGGATGATGATTGGAAAAAAAATCAAGAGTAAGCTTCTTTCATGTCCAAAACATCTCACATAGGAAGTCCATGGATAGAAATGCAAATCTAGTGAATAAAAGACATTTTACCTTAATGAGTTTAATTGTTACATCACCTGTAGTCATGTAAGATTATCATATTTACTCAAATAATTCAGTTTAAATTACTACCAGCCCACTTATGGTTAACAAATAAAGAAGTAAAAAATGTAAATATCATTTTGTTTCAAAATAAAAATTATTTCCTCAAATTTGAAAATCTTATTGGAAACTTGATCACAGGTTTTATTTTCTGGGAATTTTCAAATATTCAGTGTTTTATGTGACATCATCAACAATGGACTGTAAGTAAAACTTTTTATTTGAATTATGGCTCATGTTTCTTTTTGGTTTTAGATCAAATTATTCTTTTATCCATTTTCATTAAACCTGATAAGTATCAATTAAGAATTGTGTTTTCAATGAAGTTTTAAATGTTTTACCACATTTCTACATAGAAAAGCAAACATTCTAGTTACAGCTGGTTGTCATGAGGTAAATTCATGAATACTCATCCAAAAACAGTTTTATTACTAATTTTGGGTAATCTATATTGCTACAGGAGTCAGATTTTCTCATTACTTCCTTTTCCCATCAAAATAGCAGCTTATTTGCTATTTTCGCCTGATTTAATGAGATTTTAGCTTGGTGTCCACCTTGCCAAAACTCTTTAATGGACATATTGGGCCATTATCAGCCATGGATTCAAAATTTGGCTCTGGAAACTCCCCAGAGGCCTCAGAAGTTGGGTACCCTGGCCCTCTTTGATGTCTTTTGTCCCCTGTAGCTATTTCCATTTCAAAAATAGCAATTCAGGCTTCAAGACTAATATCAAATTCAGGTGTATCAAAACTGTAATTAGGAATAAATTAGTCTAAATTACCACAAAAATGAATAACACTATTCTTATTGTATATGTAACATGGAATTTCTAAAGTTCCCATTATTGTGGTGTGAAGTTGCGAAAAAACAAAATCTTTCACAATTATTTTATGTGGTAATAAAGTTTCTTCAATATTAAACCTCATAAAATTAATTTAAAATTATCTACCCCATGCAGTGACCCTAGATGAAGATTTTTCTATAAGGCAAATCTGAGGTTAAATCCATGGATTTACTTACAAAAGAAAGTTATTCATCTTTTATGAAATAAAAACTGATTAATTTTGGCTATATGCATGACTTATGGGTTATGACTAGTTCAAATTTTATTTTTATATTAAGTGTGGCCTATCTGGTTATGTAAAATATACCTCAAGGCTTGCACATACCATTTTCAATCCTTTTAATAACTGTGTCCTCCAATGAAATGTTATTGATGGCCGCATGAAGGATAACCCATATTACCAGATTCCTGTCAAACTAACCACCAGACTTATTGAAGTTGGATATCTCATCTGACACACCATGGATGAGCTTGATGGGGCTTTTATCAGGTGACATTCATATCAATAGGATGTATTTACAAGAATCTTACTGAGAGGATCCTCTGACTGTGAAGAATCGTTGACACAACAGTTGGTAAATGCTACAAGAAGAGGACAGGTGCATTACTCTAGATTCTATTAAAGGCAGAAAGGCTTAAAGGAGCACTTGATGGATTATTGCCTTTTTAGGAAGAAAAGTTGGCAAATCAGCTTTGAGATACTTCAAATGGTTTATGTAGTTTTCCAGAAGGATCAGTGCCAACTTCTCCCAGTTACTGAAAGTGGAACCATCAATCAGTAGACAAAAGAGCCAAATTCACCTGTGCTATGGTCAACTGCATGCCTTTGTTAGTTTTGAGATCCATTGGAATAGGGGAGGTCAGTTTAGAAGATTCCCCAATGTTATCAGAAGTTTGTGGCATTTAAAGTTATGGGTGTTTGTTGTTTGGGTATCCTGATGCCATGAAAAGTAGAGAAAGTAGTGTTGTGGTCAATGGTATATATAGAAAACGTTTTGTTCAAACTAAAACAAAAAAGGAAAAGTAAAAAGAAAGCAATAACAAGAAAGATAACAGAAAGAGTATAACATTGAAACTAGTTCATTATAATTTGGGAAAAGAAATGTGGTTGAGTATTGTGTGGAAAAGGAATTTCCTGCTGAGTTTGTGTTTCAGATAAAATTTCAGTTGTAATCTTTGCACAATTAGGTGTTTCTACCATTTGACAGGGAAAATGTGTAACAAGCCAAGCTGTCTCCTAGACACAAAATGAGAAAGAAATCCCATGACGTGTGAGGTAAATAACCATTTTTTTCACTCCTTGATAGCTTTGTGTGTTATATAGTGTATATCTACACGCTTTAGGGTTGTGGTTAATCACTCAAGTAGGCACAGAATTTCTGGGGCGTAACCGTTATGTCGTCAGAGGGAGTGATAAGCTGTCTGGAAGGTGATCAAATTGGGGAATGTTCACTCTCAGCTAGTGAATTGGGTTTAACAATAAAATGAGGGTATTCATTCCTTAAATTATTTGAAAAACAAAAAAGTGTCTTAGTTTAAAGTTTTCATAGGTGTGGCTTTTAACCAAATGAGAAGTCAAATGAAATTTCCAAAAAAGACTTTTGGTCTAAATTTTTCCCAAATTGGTACAGTGAGACTTGTAGGTTGCATCTTAAATATTTCCTATTATGTAAGGATCTTGTTTTTTAAGAACACTCTTTGGGAGTGAAACCAAGAGACTTACGTGTTCAATTTCATTTTTTTTTAAGTTTACAACAAAAATTAACCCTCATCACAAGAAATTCTATGAGGCACTTAAGAAAAACAATGCACTTACCTTCCACAACTTGAAAAAATTCTTGGAGTGTCCCATTATCCTTCAAGTGTTGAAAATGGATTCTGAAATCATAACACACAGGTTCTTATGAATCAAAACTTCATTAAACCATTTTTTAGTGGACTTAAAAGCTGACATGGTGAAGGAGTAGTTCAGTCAGATGTTGGGGCTTACAAGCAAATGTATTTTCTCAATATAGACTGGATTAATTCACAAGTGTTTTTCAACAAAAACAACAACAGTGACTACAACAGTGAATGAGAAAACTTTCACATACACCACTAAGTCATGAGGATAACAAATTGGTAAATTTGAATTTCCTGGAGGCTGGTTCAACCCCATACACATCAAGTTTCTTTACAAATATTTTGCCATGTCATGATGATAACAACAAAAACAAATGCTCAAGTGATTCATCGCAAGAGGATAAAATTACAGAAAAAGTTCAGAAAGATCATCAAAACTATTTTCAGAATCCATCAAAAAAAATAAAGAGAAAATTTACTCACCAAAAGATCACGATTTTGAAAGAAAGGAACTTATGACAAAAACCAACAGTCTG
Source organism: Austropuccinia psidii (assembly GCA_023105745.1). NCBI lineage: Eukaryota > Fungi > Basidiomycota > Pucciniomycetes > Pucciniales > Sphaerophragmiaceae > Austropuccinia > Austropuccinia psidii. Next base: position 55,531,521 of record JALGQZ010000004.1, read on the forward strand.
TTTTGGGAGATTATCAAATGTCTTCACCAACTAAGAAGACACAAAAAGGTACAGAGAACTATTTGAAGAAGTAAAGAACACGATTATTGAAAAACCCCTTATGGCTAAGACTACAGCAGTTGCACTATTTTCTTGCTGTTTAAATAATAAAAATTGTGGGTTGAATCTTACTGGGAGGGACTGTTAGCAGAAATTTTCTACTTACAAGGCAAAATATATTTCAACAAACAGATTTTACAAGGAAACAGGCTCTTTAGTAACAATGGACCCTGCTATGATTGTACGAACCAGATTTTTGGACTCAAGGAAAATGTGAAACCAGCTTTTTTAATAAATTAAGGGAAACTCCCTGGTGATAAAATTGTTGAAAATATTAGTATTGGAAATCTTTTTGAAGAGGAAATTTCCAATACATCTAAGGGATATTTCATCTTGGATTGGGAGGAATCTCATAATAATGATTCACATAGTAAAAAATTGGATGATGATATTGATGAAACTACTAATTGTAAGGTTTGACTATGAAACAACAAGTAAAAATTAGTAACATATTACTTATTGTACCCTGAATTTCCTTATAAATAGAATAAATAATATAAAAATATTTATAAGAAATACTTATTATAATCATGCTGCAAAAAGAATTATATTATTAAATAAATCTAATAATAGAATTATAATCTGAAAGAATAATATAATAAATATATACATTAATATTTGATAATTAATATCTTTGCTAGCACTTTATTATCCTTACCAACAAATAATAAAGGAATAAACAATTTTTTTATTAATAAAAAAAATTAATAAAGATAATATTACTAATATTCCAGTTATGAATAAATATAAATAAGATTTACATTAATTAAGGAATTATTAATAGTAATAATAGAGAGAAATTATTATAATAAGAGAAAATAACCTACTTTTAATTCTTAACATAATAATTTTGGAAGGTTTTTTACAAATAATGTAAATAAAACTTAGCCAAATTGTATTTAGAAATAAAAGAAATTACAAATATTTTTGATTTTACATGGAAATCAGATTTTTGAGAGAATTATAGCAAAACAAGGGAGCCATTAGAGTAATCATGTCAATATTCATGATTAGAATATAGGATATCTTTGCTCTTTAATAATATAATAGATTTATATCTAAAGAATAAAGATTTTACCTTTTAATTTAATTTTTTTATTGTTTTGATGCATCTGGGGGAAAATAGAGTAAAAAGAGCTCTATTTATAGTAAATACCTCCCTTCTAGAGTCCAGTAGCCTTCTAGTAGAGCTGTACTGATGGTATCCATTGGAAATGATGAGTATTTCAAGATTTAGTGATGATTACATCATTATCAAACCAGCTTATCTCATTATCACACCATTATTTAGAGTTCTCATTATAACTCTAACTTTGAGGACATCAAAGGCTTGGAAGAAGCATAAATTTCGTGGATTGTATTACTATAAATCATGAACTAATAGTATTCATCAGTTTCATCACTTATATAACTTTTGAACGTAAAACAAGCTTACAGTGAGTGATCATAAATGATCGATTTTAAGCTTAAGCTTTGAACATTAATACCTTTTAAGTTATACCCACTACAGCTATTCTGAGAGTGAATTCTGATATTGTGACACGTACATATTAAACTGCCATGAGAATTTTATTATATCATCAAAACTCAATTTTTCATGATTTTTCTTTAATCTCATCTTTTTGGTGGAAATTCAATATTTCAAAGTTCAAACCTTGATTTCAAGGGGTTTTACCTTCAATATTATGATAAAAAATAAATCATTATTCTGTCACATGGTGGAATGTGATCTACAACTTGCCAGTATTAATTGGTCTTTCAACCGGTTTAATAGCCTTTTCCGCAAGAGTTCCCCTTGCTGAGGTCTGGCAGACAGCATTGTAACAATAAACCGGTTACCAACGTCATGGGTTTGATTCCAGTTGGAGACAAGAGGAGGTCTCAATCAAACAACCAGAAATCCCTGGGTTTTCCACTCCATTGGCGTACAAGGGTTCCGCCCCTTGGGGGTTCCTTGTAGGCGCCTGTTGTGACTAATGTAACTCCATTAGGGAGAAATGGGTAATACCATCAGTTACATGCACTTCCGGACGCAGTGCTCTAAAACCGGGGGTACTGTCACATGGTGGAATGTGATCTACAACTTGCCAGTATTAATCGGTCTTTCAACCGGTTTAATAGCCTTTTCGGCAAGAGTTCCCTTTGCTGAGGTCTGGCAGACAGCATTGTGACAATACTGTAACAACCACTCACCAAGGGGTAAGGGTATTCATTCATACACCCACTCAAGCACCCCAAATCAGCAGATCCAGCACTTGTATCAGAATTCAGTTTCGGCAATCTTCATTCTGAAACATTCATACAGCTTGGAATCTCAATACAGCCTGTCAATACCTGTACAGGTTGGATTCACCCAATACAGTATCAATACACCATTATGAAACTGTATGATCACTCAATTCCACCACACCTCTTGTACAGGTTCTGTACAGCTGTATGGAACCTGTATTGGCCAGACTCAATTCAATAATCCAATCCTTTCATGAAAATTCTTCCTCTGGATCAGGGCTGGTGTTTCTCACATATACCAGCCCCTCTTTCTCCCCCTGGGGACTTTTCCCCAGTTAATTAATTTAGTTTATTTATTATTTCATAATTATTCTTATCCTTATATTTGGGTATTATAATTATTTAATTCTAAGTTAGTCTTTGCATTTTCTCTCTTTGCCTGTACAGTATGAGTTGGGTGGCCATATCCTTATTAACCCTTCTATTTCCATTCTGACAGGTTGAAACAGTGGACTTGGACTTGTTTGTGGTTGGCTCTTCTATTTCTTACTCTTATTTATTTTTTGCTGCTTTTCTTATATTTATTCTTTAGTAATTCATCCTTAAAACTCTTAAGTGTATCCCTTCTTATCATATCTTTGAGCTGTCACAGGGGCTCTTGGACAGAAATACAAGAGTGGCCTGGCACTCAGCAATCAGGGAACTCACTTGGAAGACTCCAAAAGAATAAAGAATAAAAATAATAAGAATATATTCCTCTAAAAGATATGCAGGTACAAGATGAGATGCAAAGAGGAAAGGGAAGCCAAATGGCCAAAGAGCCAACCAAGTAAGTCCTTAATCACTGTTTCAACCTGCCAAAAATGAATAATGGAATTAGTAAGGATATCACCACCAAATATCCATTGACAGGCGAAGAAAGAAAAAGAGAAAAGTGCTAAATGACTGACTTAATAATATCAGTATTTGCTTCACTAAAATGAAAAGAAAATAAAGATAAAATAAAATCAAATTATATTAATTAACTGGGGGAAAACCCCCCAGGGTGGAAAGGGTAGCCGGTATATGTGAAAAGTTGGGAGCTTGAGTTCTTCAGGCTGAAAACTGATCTGTATTGATCCTTGAAGCTGTATTGACTGTTTTGGGAATTGATACAGCTGGCTAATATTGAAATTGAACTGGGTTGAATGAATTTCCCATGCTTGAAAATGAAATACAGGTCTTTATGGATCCAGACTGTATTGAAATGAATATGGTTGCCAAGATGGATTGAGTGGAGCTTTGACACTTGACAACTTCTTTTGGCACTGCCTCTTGAATACATTTTGAGAATGAATTGACAGTATTCCCTTGGAAGGAATACTTGGAGTGAGAGCAACCAATGACTGCTTGATGGCTTCATTGGTCTTTGGCGCTGAAACACTTGCTCTTGAGCCTTGATGATTCCTCTGAATGATTGGGTGCCTTGATGACGTGATGAGATGTTAGAATGTTGAAATGACCATTTGATATTGCCACCATTGAATTGCTGTTGAAAAATGATGCACAATGATATATAACATCATTTATGGCATATTGGTTCATTGGAAAGAAGATTACATCCAAAGGTCTTGAGATGGAAAGGCAGAGGGGAAAAGGATGGATGTGATGACTTCAGAGCTTGGAAAGGTGTTTCTGGGCCTTTTGGGGTTTTTGGCCATTTTTGGGTTCTGAGCCAAAAACTGGCCCAAAAGGCGGGAAAGTGTCTTTTGGACACTTTGTGTCAAAGTGCGCAAAAATGTGCAAAAGTGCGCAAATGCGCAAAGTGCGCAAAAATGCGCAAAATGCGCAAATATGCGCAAATGTGCAAAGTGCCCAAAAAGTGCGCAAATGCGCAAAAATGCGCAAAATGCGCATTATGAGCCCAAATGTCCAAAAACAACCATTTGGGTCATTTCCCCTGGTTTTGAGGGAAATGACCAGAAATGCCCCTTTGGGCATAAATTGCCGCCATGCGTTCTGGATTGAGGTGAAGGGCCATGAAGGCCCCAAAACACAAATGGCCATAAATGGTCCATAAGATGATGACGTGGCCATATTGGCCACTGGTGATGGATATGGCCAATTTGCCATAAAAGAACTGTGGCTTTATATGCCATATGGGGATCCAAGGAGGTGAATTGCCATGGTTGTGACAGTACCCCCCACCTTGAAATGGTGAGCTCCTGAGCACCAATACAAGGTGAAGCCTGTTGAGGCTATTGGAAAGATTTTGAGAGAGTGATTCAAGAGGACTGATTAAGATAAAAATTTGAAAACTGATATTAAAGATTGACATTTGACACAGGACTTGCTTGATCTTCTTTTGACATTGGCTTCATGATTTGAGTTGGATTTTAAAATGAATGAAAAATTTTTGACGTGATAATTGACGTGATAAAAGATAATTTTAAAATGAAAATAAAATTAAAATAAAATAGAGAATGAAAATGAAAATAAAAGAAAGAGAAAAGAAAAATGAATTGAATCTTGAGGAGGTTCCTGTCAACCTGTGACTCAAAACCAGAGCACAAGCATGACAGCCAAAATACCATAAACCAATGGTATAGCCAAAATACCACCAAAACATGGAACTGAGCCCAATTAGCTCAAAAGGTATCAAAAGAAAGAGGAAACTCACCTCTTTCTGAAAATATAAGTCCCATCACCATAGGACAAGAAATAACAAAGTTATTCCTGCTCAAAGTCATTGCTGAGCATAAACCTTAATTTTCACCTCTCATCTAAAATCTAGAAGGAGAGGCTTAACCCCATCAAATGGGTATTCAAAATGAAGCTCTAAGCCAGGGCTATCCAATGGTACCAGCCAAACTGAGCTAGCACCAGTATTACTTGAGTTATGGTCAAATTCAGACCACATAAGGGTGAACAAAACATTCACCTCTCATCTAACTTTTACAGTTTTAGTGTGAGATACTTAAAGTGGGGTCTTTTTGGAAAGGGCACAATCAGGGCTATCTGATGGTGTCATCCATTTCCCCATAACTCAACTACAACAGAAGTTATTGGCCAAACAAGCCTAATACAGCTTTTTGCCCAAACCACGCCAATGTACAAAAATACTTGTACATGGGATAACTTTGTCATATTTAATGATAACCATGTCAAGTTGGGTACCATTGTGTAGAGCTCATATAGAGCTATCCAATGAACCAACTTTGAGCTTGATATCTCAAAAACTGACAGAGGTATGACCATTTTAAGGTCAAAATCCCACCAGCTGTCATATACAGCCTTACCATGGGATAACACCCCATAATCATGAATATGAGGTGTCAACAGACGAAGAAGCATGTTTTTACTTCAATACCTCATATGTCAGTCAATACTGGGGTCCCATACAGTTTCTGTACAGCATTCTACGCGTCATACACGTCAGAATCAGGCTGTGAGGTCCCCAGATGAAAATTTTCACCCTGTATTGGTGAAAACCGCCCAGATGTGGTTTCAAAACCACATCTGAGCCCAATACAGGGTATACAGGTTGTTTGCAAACCACAAGCCTGTCATGAGGAGTGAAAAATCTTCACTCCCTCTACGTGAAAAGGTTTAATCACCTTTTCACCCCAATTTCAGGATAAAAGGAGGGCTTTTCACAGCCAAAGACCTTTCCTCATCCTGCTCTTGAATACCCTACGTAGTAAACTGTCAAAAACAGTTTTACTCTTGGGTAATAATCAGGTATTATTATAATCTTAATAATTGTAGTCTTTATTATTGTAACCCAACAGGTAAAGCTGCACCCAGGGCTTTCAACAGCGCTCACCACCACTATATCCATTATAGTAAAGCCCTTTATTATTAAATTAAAACCATCTTCAACTCTTATAAAACCTTTTTAACTTTTATATACCGTGTCACAGTCATAGTTAAAAGTTGTAAATACACTTTATTACTCTTATCATAGACTCAGCCTGACAGTTCCAATCTTCATCACGGAGGTTGATAACTGATTTTGAAATTGGCCAAGGACCTGGAAAGAGCAATTTGATGCCAGGTGCTCACAAAGTGGCCAAGGTGATGTTTTGACAAGATTGTAGACCCCTCAGGGAAGTGCACACCAGGAGAGGAACTTACTTTTGGTAGTTACCACTCCTGCCAGTGCCATAAAAATAAGAAACAAAGTGTTGAATGAATGAATTTGCATTTGAAGTCTTGGAAATGAATTGAAAAGTGAATGGCCCATTGACCCAAGTGAAATGGCCATAAGATTGGAAATGGAGTTGAAAGCTATGCCAAGATCTGTGTCCAAAATTGCAAAGTGCTCACAGAGTGGCCAAGGTGATGCTTACAACAAAAGGAAGAGTAGAATACCCCTAAAGGTGCATACCAGGAGTGGGACTTACTTTTGGTAATTCCTCTCCCCACCAAGCACCATAATGAATCAAGCTTTTGAAGAATTGGCCCCGTACTTGTCAGGATATAATGAATGGAAATCTTTGACAAGTTCAGGACAATTCTTGAGGTTTTCGGTTGGTTCCCAAGTGGATCTTTCTGGGCCTCGACTGAAACCTTTCCATTCCACCAGATACCATAATTTTCCTCTCTTGAGCTTTGAGTCCAGTATTTGAGAGACTTCCCATTCCTCTTCTTCTTCAATGATGATTGGAGGAGGAGGCTCTTGATGTCGATTTGGGATTGTTGATGTCTTGACTGGTTCCAGAAGGGATATATGGAAGACTGGGTGGATGGACTTCCATTGCGATGGAAGCTTGAGGTGGTAGGCATGAGTGCTGACTTTCTTCAAGATTGGAAAAGGACCCAACCATTTTTCAAACAGTTTTTTGGTGGGTCTAGTTGATTTGATGTTCTTGGAAGAAAGCCATACCATGTCACCGGGATTAAAAACAGGTGGACTTGCTCTACTTTTATCTGCATACCTCCTAAACCTGTTTATGGCAACTTCAAGTTCTCTCTTGACATCTTGCTGTACTGATTGGATTTTTGTTGATAACTTTCCAGCCGGAGTATCTTGAGTGATATGAACTGAGTCAAAATGAGGGTCTCTTCCATAAACAGTGAAAAACGGTGATTGTTTTGTTGAAGAGTGGTCAGAGTTATTGTAGGCAAATTCAGCCAGAGGGAGCCAGGTGTTCCAATCATCTTGATGATAACTGACATACATCCGAAGATACTGTTCTAGTATCTGATTTACCCTCTCTGTCTGTCCATCAGTTTCTGGATGCTAAGCAGTTGACAAGTCTCTTGAAATCTTGAGCTGCTGACAAAGATTGGTCCAAAAAGAAGAAACAAAAAGAGAACCTTGATCACTAACAATGCTTGAAGGAAGGCCATGCTTTGAAAAAATATTCTTGATGAATAAATGGGCCATATCTAATGAAGTGATTGAAGCTATTGTTGGAATAAAAACTGCCATTTTTGAGAATCTGTCCACTATGACTAAAATTGAATCAAAAGAATTGGACAGTGGCAATTGAGTGATGAAATCCATTGAAAGACAAATCCAAGGACCACTTGGAATTGGAAGAGGCTTGAGGAGTCCAAACTTCTTGTGATGAATATTTTTGTTTCTTGAACACTGTTGACAGGATGAGACATAATCCTTGATGAATTGAGTCATGCCGGGCCAGTGGAAATCCCGCTTGACAAGTTTGAGAGTCTTCTCTTGGCCAGGGTGTCCAGCTAGAGGAGAGTCATGCCGCTTTTGAAGTATATTGAGTTTAATTGTGGGTTCATTTGGGACCACCACCCGATCTTTGAAAAGGAGAAGTTTGGAAGAGGAATCAACAGAATAATCTGTGACAGATTTACCTTTACCCAAATCTTCAAGGACACTTCTATATTGAGGATCTTGCCACACTGCCTTCTGAATTGAATCAATCAAATTTGAAAATGAATCCACCTTGACTGAAAAAAACTTTGAGGCTTGAATTTCATCTTGCTTGATTATCTTCTGATAGTTCATTGGATTCTTGCTGATGAAATCCTCCCCCCTCTCTGGGTAAACGTCGTCCCGATGTGACAAGGCATCTGGAAGGGTGGCCAAGCAGCCAGGGCGGTAAGTGATTGAGAAATGAAATTCAGATAAAAATTCAGCCCAGCGGGCTTGAAAGCGAGTGAGAATCTTGGAAGACATAAAATATTGAAGAGATGAATGATCGGTGAGAACTTCAAAAGGGGAAGAAATTGAAAGAAGGAAAGATCTCCAGCGCTTGAGAGCCCAGACTATGCCAAGGAGTTCCTTGTCATGAATCTCATAATTAAGCTCAGCTGGGAGAAGTTTGCGGCTATCAAATGCAATGGGATGTTTTCCTGAGTCAGAGACCTGACTCAGTACAGCACCCAAGGCATAATCTGATGCATCGGTCTCTACAATGGTGGGTAGAGAAGGATTGAAATGAGAAAGGATTGGAGCAGTGGTGAATGCCTCTTTGAGTTGATGAAACTGGCTAAGAGCTTCCTCATTGAGGGGAAAACGGGAATCTTTCTTGAGGAAACTTGTGAGTGAACTAATCTTCTTTGAATAATTCTTGATGAAACGACGGTAAAAATTGGCAAAGCCAAGGAATGATTGAAGAGCCTTGAGGTTTCTTGGAGGTGGCCAATTGAGAATTTGCTGGACTTTTGCTTGGTCCATCTTGAGGCCTTCAGAAGAAACATCATAACCTAAATACTCTACACTAGAAACATGGAATAGGCATTTGGACGCCTTAGCAAAGAGGTTATTGGCTCTGAGTCTGGAAAGAACAGTGGACACATGAGTGACATGTTCTTCCTCGGATTTGGAAAAGACCATAATGTCATCCAAATAAACCACAACATAAACATCAAGAAGATCATAAAAAATATCATTGACGAGGTTTTGAAAAGAAGCAGGAGCATTGGTGAGCCCAAATGGCATAAACAAGTACTCATAACTACCATATTTGGTTCTAAAACAAGTCAAATGTTCATCACCTTCCTTGATTCTGAGCAGGTTATATGCACCACGCAAATCAATCTTGGAGAAGATAGAAGAACCATTGAAAACGGTGAGAAGCTGATTCATAGGAGGAACAGGATACTTGTTCTTCCTAGTAACAGCATTGAGTTTGCGGTAATCAACACACAAACGGAGGCCACCATCTTTCTTTTTTACAAAAAGAACAGGTGCTCCTGTAGAAGAGGAGCTTGGCCGGATGAAACCCTTCTCTACATTCTCTGGAATGTAGGCCCTGAGTGTATCTGACTCTTGGTTTGATAAAGAGTAGATCACCCCAACTGGAGGTAGAGACCCCTCCAGCTTGATATGATGATCGCAGGCGCGGTGAGGAGGAAGTTTTTCTGCTTTCACCTTGGAGAATACATCCAAGTATTGGTGATAAACAGAAGGAACAACCTTCATCACAGTTTCTATTTCTCCTGGCTCTTCCTCTTCATTCCACAACTCTTCCAGGGAGTCATGATAAGATGAAGGAGGAAGGTCCATATTCCCAAAGAAGAGATGAAGTGAAGATACAGAATTATCTTCTCCAACATCTTGACTCTCTTTGAAGACTTCATCTCTAGATGATAGTAATGACTGATGGGAATTAAGGGAAGGAATATGGACAGAAGACGGAAATGATGGTGTTCTAGAATCACCAACCAGAGCTGCACATGATTTGGCAGAAGAAAAGTCATTACTAAAAGAAATTGAAGGATCATTATAGTCCTTATGATCAGAATTAAAGGTGATCAATCCTTGCCTCCAATCAATAAGCGGATTAAAATGATTAAGAAAGTCAAAGCCCAATATGAGGTCTTCTCCCTTGGGAGTATCAATGACTAAAAAGTCCCATTCAAAGTTTGGGAAGGAAGGGAGCTCAACCATATATTTAGTATGGTGAGTCACAAATAAAGAAGGAGACTCAGAGGAGTCAAGAATGATAAGGGGAATCTTCTCCGGGAGTTCTGACATGGTCAAAGAATACTTGTGAACAAACTGCTTTGCAATAAATGAGTTGGTAGCACCAGAATCAATGAGAATACTGTAAAACATATCAGAGAGAGAAGAAAAAACAAAAAATTTAAGAGAATTTTTGACACCAGTATTCAGAATGCACAATTGTGCTCTGGATGGAAAACTGTGAAGACCATTGAACACAACATGGTCTTCACTCAGGCTTTTCCCTGGCTGGGAAATTTGCCTGACGGTTGGATAAGCTTGTTTTGAGGCCTTTTGAAACAGGACTCAAGACTATGCTTCCCACCACAATAGGTACAAAGACCCTCCTTGATTCTTCTTTCTTTTTCAGAGTTCATGAGCTTGAAATCTTTATTCAATAAAGAAGAATGGGGCTTGTCCCTCTTCTGAAAATTCTTCTTCTTCTTTTGACTTGAGCTTGAAGAATTTTGAGGATGAGAAGAACTTGACTTTGAGGCTTCTGGCTTCTTCTCTTGATGATGACTCTTTTCATTTTGCCTCTCATGGTACCTGGTATCAAGCTCCAGGGTAACGTCCATTAAGTCTTGAAGAGAGTCAATTCTTGAAGGATGGGAGGCCAATTGATCCAAAATCCTGGATGGCAAACCCTTCCTGAAATGATGGATGAGAGCTCTTTCACCCCAATCACTGATTCTTGAGACTAAACTTCTGAAATCAGCAATGTATAATGATACATGCCCACCTTCTTTCATTCTTAAAGAATACAACTCAGCTTCTGCTTTTCTGACCTCATTCGGGTCACCAAATAGAGTGAAGAGTTGAGATTCAAACAAAGGCCAAGAATTGAGAAGGTACTTTCAGTATTGATTGGTGAGATTGGAAAGATAAGGCTCAATCCATTTTGCAGCCCTGCCAATGAGAAATGAAGTGGCATAAAGGGCTTCTTTCTGTCTTGAGCAAAGTTTGCCGGATCATTATGAAAAATCAATTGACAGAACTGAATAAACCTTCTAACTTTGAAGGGCTGAGTCCCATCAAAGCATTCCGGTGCCTTCATAGATGGAGTCTTGAGGGCTGGTGGTCTTGATGCTTCAGAAGATGAAGCTGCTTGAAGATTGGCCATAATCTGAGTCATTTGCTGCATGATGGCCAATAGAGATGGTTCAGACTGATGAGAGACAGGCTGATTAGACTGGGCTAGAGTTGGTCCTCCAGTACCTTGGGATGCCTCCACCGGAGCAGGGACACCTTCAGTACCACCAGACTCTTCCTCTTCCACAGAATTCTCCTCCTCCTCTTCACCATCTTCACCTGGACCTTTGAAAATAGTCCTTGAAGTTCCTGGAAATCCGCCAACTACTCCTGAGAATGAACATGATCTTCTGGGCCCTCTTCCTTCCTTCCTGGATGGTGCTGCTCCTTCCATGCGGGGTCCTCTATCTAATTGGGCCCTCAGTTGAGGAACTGCTGGGGTGCCATCTAGAGGAGCTCTTGGAGTTGGAGTGAGAACAGCTTGAGCTCTGGCCTGAGATCTTGTCTGTCTTTCTGGAGGTGAATGTTGAACAGGCATGATTTCAGGAATGAAATTTAAATAAACAAAATAAAATCAAAATTTTCTTGAAGTGAAAAGAGTCAACAATCAAATCTTGAAGAAAATAAATGAATCAAATGAAAATCTTCAAGTACGTCAATAAAACAAAATCAAAAGAAGTCTTGAAGTAAATCAATGAATCAAATCAATCAAAAATTAAAATCTTGCAAAATTCAATCAATCAAATGAAATATTGAAGAAAAATCAATTTATGTCAAAATTCTTGATGTGAAAAAATCAGCAAAATCAATGAAGTCTTCAGGTCAATCAATTTTCTTGAGGTCAATATCAAATATGTCAAATCAATCAATCAATCAAAATCAAGTTAATTATTCTTTAAAAACCAAAATTCTTGAAGAATGAATCAATTATGAATCTTGATGTCACCAGGGCATTTTTAGTCTAACTGGCTGACCAGTAATAACATATTCCTTTGATAAAACAAGAATATGACATATTGGTACTAACTTAATGGCCTATTTTTAACCATTATGTTCCTTGAATATGGCTTGAATATAACAAAAAGAAAATATTAAAATTAAAAAAAAAAATAAACACCCATCATTAAGGATTATAAAACATTAATTGAAGTTTGGAAAGTGAGATGATGGCAAAATATAAACATATTTTGAATTGGAAATTATTAAGAACGACATAATATCTTTCTCAGTATTCTGCCTTGGAATTAAGCCTCCTAAAAGTGGATATTACAAAGTCACATAGAAGTTGAATTGAGGTTGTATAATACCCTTTTGAAGCCATTCATGTATTCCTCAAATCTATCCTATCATGAAACCACATGATGGGAAATTTTTAAAATTTTATATCAGATACACTCTAAGTTTTTACAGACCTGTTTTACAGTCACAATTGCAAATACCCTGTGAGCCTAAGGATTAAAACCTCATAGGGACCTGAGAGGGGAGAAAGCATATATTACAGGGTATGCAAAGTACTAGAAATTAGGATTGTAAGAGCTATCCAATAGATAGGTTAAGAGGGGCTTTTCTAAATTGAATAAAAATCCCTGATGCAGCCAAAGATCTGCTTTGAGCCATCTTAATGCAGTACATATATTTTTTTAACTAGTTCATAATTAAAGCTAAATTATGTTATATCCTACAATGACAAACCATTCAATAATGGATTCAATTGAACAATGTAGAGGTATTTTTTATACTCAAGAAGACCAAAATATGATAGAATATTGTTAGATTGAATAATTATTGAATTATTTGATTTAAAACCCCTGTATATATTAAGATATGGCCAATCAAGAAGGAAATCGGTTTCTATTTGTATTGGAGAAACTCTAATGAAATATGGTTTCTGAGTGATGTATGGATCAACCAGGGAATAAATTGTTTTTATTATTCCAAATTCTACTATTCCATTATTTTTATATGTTATTTGGCTGTTTCCCCTATTCTTCATATGAGTGGAGAAATTGTTCCCATTAAAACTAAAGGTCAAGTGTGATTTGTAATAAGGGGACAGAACTTTATAATTATCACTAAATAAATGTGCATTGTAACAAGCAATTTATTTTTTGAGTGGATACTTGACTTGAAGGAATTTAAGTATTTCTTCATAACTACAATCATCAAGCCATTGTGGACTCTTTGAGCCATTCTTTGCTTCATTGTTTAAGTTCAAGAGACTATTTATTTGAGAAATCATTTCTGTTGAATCTTGTGAATGCAAAAGATATGCTAGGTTTGACTTCCGGCATGTCTTTTTTAACATTGTTAAAGATATATTTGCTGGAAGATTCATTTTATTAGTACTTATTGATAGGAATTGACCGTGTAAATTTAAATTTTTTAAAAAAACCCACATATTTTATTGTTGGATAAAAGCTTACTCAAGTTACCATTCATTTGCTCAAAGGCCCAAGTAGCTGTTCCCCTACATGGACCCCATCGAAGCATCAATTCAGGAATATGATTGGCAAAATGATAATTGGGTTTGCTTCTCTGATTAGGGAAAAGCTTTTGACAGGACTTTCGAAATTTTGACCAAAGTATTGTCCAATCACCAACCTTCTTCTGTGTTACATTTCCAGACATTGCAATATTTAAACAGCTGATAAGTAAGAATGTATTATTCATAATTCCCAAAGAAGTTTCTTTCCCCTCAAGCTGAGAAACTAAAAAGAAGAAAGGTAAGTAGACCTTGTATAGTAGCTCCCATTCAGCGGCCTTGAGACTTCCATGTTTAGCTGAGCCAAGATTCTTTGGGACCCTTGTCCAGAAAGAAGGAATAGTTGTTTTTTCTACTATTTGACGTAAGTCTTTGATATTTTCATGGTTAAAAACTCCATATGAATGAAATGATAAATCAAATCCTTATACCTTGATTTCAGAGTTGATAGGAATAAAGTCTGGATCATCATTGTAAGGCTCTGTCAGGGAGGAAAAATGAATATTATCACTACCCTTCATCTTGCTTGTTGAGCTTTCTTGTGCTTTAAACTGATTGCTTGGGTTTTGTGCTTAATTCTGTAATCCTCTCCATTCTTTTCTGGAAATAATCACTTCAATATCATCACTATCTGTGGAATCATTCTCAAAAATTCCCAATTCTTCTGACTTATTTCTTTTATTCTTCCATGTTGACTCGGGAATACATAGCTTAAAAAATGCATGATCCTTGACTACACCTAATAATAAGTTGTGCATAATATCTAAAGATACCATTTTCGTTGCATCCCAGTAAGGAAGATCTTCAAGGATTGAATAGCGTACACCTTTCTCCTTGAAAAATGAAGCTCGCTCAGTAGCAGTTGAGAAATTGAGCCAGGAATCCACATATCGTTTATGTGAACGTAACTTTCTGCTAGGCCATATATCTGTTTCAATATCTTCAATATGATCTTTGTGGATTTTACAGAAGCTACAGAATCTTGAAACTGAGTGTGAAATGAACCCAGTTATCTTTCTAATAGCCACAATATCACCAATAACAGTCAAAATGGCTAATCGAATGGTTTCACCTGAGTTGGAATTACTGGTTGGAAAAAAGTGAACACCCTTCCAAAGCTCTTTGAGCTCTTCAACAAGCGGTCTCAGCAGGTAATTAAGCTGTTCACCATTTGGCTCTTTTGGTCCTGGAATGATGGCTGGAATATAAATGTTTTCTGGCTTCATACGTACTTCAGGAGGAAGATTGAGACAAGCCAGCATTATAGCTCCAGTACTGGAGGTACGGCTGGAATTTCCAAAGGCATTAAACCAATGAACATATAGTGAAAATGCAAGATGCCCAGGCTTTGTAAGAAATTGAGATTCTTGATTCCCTTTGAAGTTCTTCCAAATTTCACCTTGCCAAATGTCTGTTACTTCAGAGTTATTTTGAGCTTCAATGTGCAAGGATAGCAATTCATGGATCTTTGGTCTTTGAAGAAAGCGCCCCAGCCAAGACTTGAAAGTTTGATAGTAGAAAAGCTTGTGGGGTGAGAAATGCTTTTTCAGGGGTAGATGAGGTAAATCAATAATTTTTCCAAGTGGTTCATTACATGGAGCTTGAATTTGATGGGGCTCAAGGTACCTATGACATTTAATATTTAAATTGCCTTCTACTTCACATTGGGAAGCCAAAAACCAGCATTCAGGACAGGAAACATAAGAAACAAGTGTAGGATCCAATCTTAACGATTGATAGACAGAAATTGGATCCTTTGGTATTTTCATTTTATTTTCCTTGAATACTTTTTCTTGCTTCTTCTGCAATTGTTCTATTAAGACTTTTAAAGCTGGGAGGAGGAACCTGGATGCCTTGCGGCCAATATCATGATAGCTATCCAATATGGCCGTGATAATCATTGCTGTAATTCCTGAATTGTTATTTTGTACCAAATGCTAATAGGACCAAAATGAGCAATCAAAATGTTCCAAATTTGACATTGGTTCCGAATGTATTGAATTATCAAATATCTGTTTCTGATGGAACTTTTCAGATGCTATAACCAGAGAAGCACATGAAGACCTGTGATTGTTGATTTCAGTATCAGAATTAAAGCCAATAGCTTGTGTTTTATCTTGAATTTGTTTTGAAATCTTGTCAATATGAGATATATAATCATTTTTGGTGAATGCTAGGCCACAAGAGATACCAGAGGGTGAATGATGTGTTTTTTTGATGCATTCCTTACATAGGAAAATCTTCAGTTTTGAATAACTTTTAAAATTCATCAGGGGCTATTCAGAGGTAGGGTGTTAGCTTGAGATTAGTATGATTAAATATTCAAAAGAGAAAAAATAAGCTATTGACTTGGCTTTTTTCAAATGCAAGGGCTATATATAGATACTTATATTCTTATTTTCAATTGGAATACACCTGTGTACAGTTGGTACAAACCAAATTATTAAAAATCTCATTTCAAGATATCATGGCAGAGATGACTTTCCAACTAGTAACTCATTTCACAGCTATGCTTCCAAATTTACATAGGAAAGGTACTGATATGCAATGGCTCAAACAGGCTTGTATACTATAGTTGATCAAAAGCCACATATTCAGTGGGTTTAAAACCTAATTTTTGATGTGTTGTTCTTCATAATTTGTCATTGAAACTGCCCCCTGCTATTATTATCCTTTTTACAGGGGATTCTCTCAAATATATGATTGGAACAGCCTTTCATGATTAATTACCCCTTGAATGAGTCATTTTTCAAAACAGTTGATAAAAATCAAAATTCCTTGTTTATTATTACCCTCTCAACATGGGGTTTTGCCACAACTGAAGCTAAAAATCCCTATTCTCCATTGACCTCCAAATGTGGCGTTGTTTTCTACAGCTATTTCTAATAACCCCCCATGGATGATTACCAATCAGTCTGGGAGGTGTTTGTTTTAGCTTCTTTGAACAACCCCCGTTTTGTATTAGATTTTCATGGGGGTTTGTTTGACATAGCTGGTTTGAACCACCCCAATTAGCCCATTTCCCTTCTGTTTGGGGGTTGTTCATTCTAGCTGCTTCAAACATCCCCCTGTTACCTAATACCCTTCTGCCAGGATTGTGTGTTCTAGCGTCTTCAAAAAAAAACCCGTTGCCTATTAACCTTCCTACGGGGGTTTGTTCGTCATAGCTGCCACGAACAACCCCCCGTTTCCTATTACCCTTCTGTCAGGGGTTGTTTGTTCTGGCTCCTTCAAACAACCACCCTTGCCTATTACCCTTCTGTTGGGGGATTGTTTGTTCTGGCTCCTTTGAACAACCCCCTGTTACCTATTACCCTTCTTTTGGGGGATTGTTTGTTAAAGCTGCTTAAAACAACACCTTGTTTGGTATTACTCATCTACTGGGTGGCTTGGGGGTTGTTCATACTAGCTGCTTCAAACATCCCCCTGTTACCTATTACCCTTCTTCCAGGATTGTTTGTTCTAGCGTCTTCAAAAAAAACCCCGTTGCCTATTAACCTTCCTACGGGGGTTTGTTCGTCATAGCTGCCATGAACAACCCCCCATTTCCTATTACCCTTCTGTCGGTGGTTGTTTGTTCTGGCTCCTTCAAACAACCCCCCATTGCCTATTATCCTTCTGTTGGGGGATTGTTTGTTCTGGCTCCTTTGAACAACCCCCTGTTACCTATTACCCTTCTTTTGGGGGATTGTTTGTTAAAGCTGCTTAAAAAAACACCTTGTTTGGTATTACTCATCTACTGGGTGGTTTGGGGGTTGTTCATACTAGCTGCTTCAAACATCCCCCTGTTATGTATTACCCTTCTGCCAGGATGGTTTGTCCTAGCGTCTTCAAAAAACCCCCGTTGCCCATTAGCCTTCCTGTGGGGGTTTGTTCGTCAGAGCTGCCACGAACAACCCCCTGTTTCCTATTACCCTTCTTTCGGGGGTTGTTTGTTCTGGCTCCTTCAAACAACCCCCTGTTGCCTATTACCCTTCTGTTGGGGGATTGTGCGTTCTGGCTCCTTCGAACAACCCCCCATTCCCTATTACCCTTCTGTTAGGGGATTTTTTGTTAAAGCTGCTTAAAACAGCACCTTGTTTGATATTACTCATCTATTGTTGGGTTTTCTATCACAACTGGTATGAACACGACCCTTTTTCTTGTGCCCCTTGATATGGGGGGTTGTTTTACAATATCTTCTAAAAGCAACCTTCCATTTTTCATTATGCCCATATCTGGTTTTGTTTGTCATAGCTGCAAGTCAAATAAGCAAAAGGGGTTTTTTCAAAGAATCAAGTTCCAAAAAGAGTTTGGTTCACCCTAGCTTTTTCAAACAAGCCACTATTGAAAATCCACCTTCAAATACGAGGTTAAGTTCAATCACTGATTTGAGCCAAACCCTGTGCATCAATCCCCTTTGATAAAGCATTTGACTACCTGTCCAATGGGAAATAATGTGTAGAGGATGGGTTTCCCAAATCATTTCTTATTTGTTGTTCCTGATCTATGGATAGGTACTTACCCTACACTCCTTGGGATACCACAAGACTTACGCAAATAATCATTATCTGCATGTATTAATACCATTATCACCTATATTAATCAACAATTGATAAGTTAGTGTCTGAGAAATGAGCCATGTGATTGGCTTTCATATCAAAATTCAAGTCATCATAGAATGAATACAATTAATTACTATGGAAACAATAATATAAAGGCACTGCAGATGGTTGATTAATAATGGATCTTTGGAAAATGATTGAATCAGCCTTGATTTCATTATTATAATTAAATAATCGGATACATAGTATTGAGGATTGATCTTATATATAAGATACCTGTGCCTAAGATTATCCCATGCGCTTCCTTTCCAACTGAATAATTTGCACATACCTTTACCATCATTTTCTAAACAAAGCTTTTCAATTAAAACTGAATCATTCATACCACATGGATCCATATAATATCTCACTTCCTGCTAGCGTGACAGATAGCTCTGATGATTGTGAGCTCCATCTTTAAAATTTTAGCTTATTTCATATTCCTTTTTAATCATAATTCATTTTTTTTCCAGATAAAGAAGCCCCTGAAGCTATACATCAATCTACCACACCAACCCCACCTCCACAGACTACCAGCTCAATACATCAATCTTCACCAAAAGTGGCTGGTCCACCAATATCCTCACCAAAAGTGGGTGGTCCATCAATTTTACCCCCAATTCCCAGTGGTGCGATTCATCAGACACAATCTCCTTCATCAAGGGTGGCATATCCACCAAGTCCCAGTAAGACGAGCTTTCAGGAGAAATCATCATCCCCAAAGGTATCTGGTCCTGCAAATAGGCCAGAAATTCCAAAACCATTGAAGCTAGTTCAAATAAAACCATTGGTTATGTATTCCTCAAGTGAATCAGGTAAGTAATTAATTATTATAATAATATTTATGTACTTATTTTTTGATGTAAACTGAACAGAATCCCAGGAATCAGAGGAAAGTGGAATGTCTGATCTTAATCTGGAGACGCCAAAAGCTTCCCATCAATCTATATCTAAAGGTGTACTTTCAATTACATATTAATTACCACAAAATAGCAGGTTTTAACTATTCTTGATATATTTCATAGATTATAATCAATCTCAACCTGCAGGCCAGGCTGAAATTGATGAATTTGAGGCTTTTCGCCAGAGGGCAGAAGTTCACATTCAAGAAGAGAACGCTAGAAAACATCCGCAAATTGGGAAAGCCTCAGTTCCATCAGAACGTAACAAAGGCAGGGTTCATTTTGATGAAAGCTTGAAACCGGGTCCCAGCTCTTCCTCAAGTCTTAAAGGAAAGTTATCAGTTATGGAGCATCCTTCCATCCAGAGATCTACTGGGGGTTCTTCTACCAATGTGAGAATCCCAATCAAATTTGAAATTCCACAAATTTATACACCAAAAAATTTTAGGCAGATCCCTGTTCAAATTGTTTGTGCAGAAGTTCCTGGTAGGAAGATGATTTCAGTCCCAAAAAGAGTGCACCAGATATTTGAAGCCAATGAAGGTGGAATTACATCAAGTTCGGAAGAAGAATTATCAAGCATGTTCTTTTTTCATTACTGTAATTACAAATGAGTTTATCAGGTATCATATGGACCAGATATTCCAAAGTTTGGTCAATACTGGCCTAGGAAAATTCATGGTTGGCTTGGTTAGTAAAGTCACCATTTGTATCCAAAATTATTTTAATAGAAGCTAACAGGACAAATTATTCAATAGGGCAAGAGAGAAAGAGAAAACGCATGTCTGACCCATTTTCCATCCCCACAGAACCCAAAGATTTGTATCAGGCCAAAGTACCCATTGAAACACAAAGGCCAGGATTATTTTCTTTTCCATTTTCAAGGAATTCATATACAAAGGAAAATCAAAAACAAAGAATACGCATTGAAAACAGTAATGAGGAGGAAGATGGTAATCCTTCATCCCAAAATTGATCAAATATTAAATTTTCTAAAACCCTATTGGTCTTTGAATCTTTATAAATACAGGTAGTGAAGATGGTTACTCTTCACCCATACAGCTTAAATCTGTTTCAAATCCTATATACCAAATGAAAAGCTCCAAAGGGAAGGAGCGGGCAAGTGAGCTTAAAACATGGTTCTTCAAGTGCATACTGAACATTTATTAAACTTAATTTCTTCTTTGAAACTATCCATTTTAGCTGAGCCCGAGGATCCTGAACATCAAGTTTCAAATTATCAGGAGCAGATAGTTGCAGCATCCTCAGTAGCATCAACAAGCCGAGTTAAGATTCCCGCAAAAAATGATAATCTGGGACCAAAAACAATGGCAGATTATTCAAGACATAAGGGTGGGACCAATCTTTCAAAAAATAACAAGGGAAAGTTGAAATCAACCTCACAATAATTAGCTACAGATAATTATTTACATGAATCCTTGTTTAGTGACTCAGATGGTATGTAAATAAATTCCTTTTTTGGGTGTAATAATGTATTAATGATAATTTATTGAAAACACAGGGAATGAAGATCAATATGCTACAGATGCAAGGGCCCGATCTAACAAAGGTTTGGAAAAAAAAATAGTGCATCAGCAAAGAGAAAATCACAAAAAGAACATCTGAAGGAACTGAAGGGAGTACTTCCAGATGGAAGCAAATCAATGCGTACAATTGTTCAGATACACTGCCGTGAAATCCTCAATATGGTAGCCAGGGACATTACCACACTTCCTGATCCACCAAATGATGCAGAAAGACAGCTGGCTTTAATTCGTGGGAAAAGAATTGCATTCAATCCAGACCAATTGACTGCTACTGCCTCACGGAACACACAAAGCAAGGCCTTCAAGAGTTATGTCAATACACAAGTCAAATCACTAGGGTTGACACACTTTACATTTGATTTGTGTAGTGGATGGAAGCATCCTTATAATGAACTGATGGCGACTTTGTTCTATTGCACATTTGATATGGCATTGAGATCTGGTGAATACAACAATTATTATTGGTCTCCTGACCATAATAATCATGCAATAGTTACAGCAATTCTGGAGACGTATTTCACATACTTATCTAATGAGTATTGCAACAAACAGAAAGGTGTGGATTTCATTGAAGCACGCAAAGAAAAGGAAAGGTTAGAGGCAGCTAGAAAAAGGGTAAGTTTTTTGTAATTATTATTCTTGATGTGCACTTAATGTTTCTCTTTTTAGCTGGCAGAGAGAAGACAACAATGGTGCGATGAGAATGGTTATTTCCGATTGGCCTCCCAATTTGATGACCCTCATGTCTGTTCAGCTACTGAGGAAGACATTGACAACTCTGGATTGGTCAAGCTGCGAAACTTAGGGTTACATTAGTGTTCAACACTTTTAAACAAGATCATGTACAAGATTGATGAGTCAATGGGATTAGGCCAAAGCATAGGTAAAAGTCGCAAAAAGGTAGTAAAGCCTCCAAGAGAGCCCCCAACTCATGATGAGGATGATGTACGTATTCCCAGTTGTTTGAGCTACCAAGCCTATGATTCTGGAGCCCTCAAGAGCCCTACCCAGCAGCAAATAATAGGTCTGGGAATAAAAAAAGATGAAATATTTGAGGGTAGCTTTGAAGGAGGAGTTTGGAATTTTTTTTGAATTTGTTAAATTATCTTGAAACTTGGTGGAATTCCTGTTTTATTTGGCTCCTTGAATGTATAGAAGGTGGTCTCACTTTTTTTTATTATAACTCATTATCTCCTTGAGCAATAATGTCTCCCAATCAAATGTCATTAACACGGTGGACCTGAATTAATCAAGCATTATAAATGAGATATTTAAAAGAAATAGTAGTGGACTAAAAATAAGTAATTACCTCATTAGTTTCTTTTTATGCTCTTGAACCTATTAAATAATGAAAAAGATTTTCCTTCAATTAGATTTCTCTTCCAAAAGATTGAATGGTTCCATATCATACCCTTTGAATATTTATTTCTATGGTATCTTGTGATATGAAACGGGAAACCTTCACAATGCTACTTTGCCCTATTCTATGTAGTCTGTCTATTGCCTGTGATTCTTGGGAAGGATTCCAATGTGGATCCTTTAATGCAAGTAATTAGCTTAATTATTTAATTATGCTTATTACAAAACTTACCATTATAAATACAATTTGTGCACACGTAATATTGAGACCTGTACCAGAAGCAATGAGAGATGCAAGTAGAATTTTACAATCACTTTGACTAGAAAACTGTGAGAGGGCTTTTTGTTGATTTTTGGATGAGGTTTTTCCATCAATTCAAGAAAAACTTAATCCTTTATGGACCAAGAAAATTCCAATCCTATGAGTTTATATTAGCAAATAAGTCAGAAAGTTCATGTAAGATGAAGTATAAGATATACTTACAAATATAAAAACTGTGTCCATTGAGAATGAATCAAACACTTGGCTTCTGGCACTTCTATTACTTCTTTTTTTAAAAGGTTCATTAATTCCAGTATCTTCCAGCTTTCAAGGCATTGACTTGTGGTGATCTTCTTTATCAAATAATTGGGTTCATTTTCACATTGACTTGACATACTTTGAACTTCTGAGAAGTTTGAATAATCAACTTCCTCCCTTGAACTGGTTGTTTCTGCTAGTATGGGATGATTGCATAAGCGTCTTAATTGCTGAATACTAACTAATAAATTTCTTCTCTTGGATTTCTTCTTTTCCTTCTTAGCTTCATCAGTATAGAGATATTCAGAAAAGTTTTCCATAAAAATTCTATCATAATACAGTCTAATATTTGGAGGTAATGGCCTGCAAACCTCTTCTTCACATATAAGAGGTAAACTTGGAAGAACCACTGTTTTCAATCGGCGTAGCATCAAATGGCGTGTGACCATATGAAAGGGCTTCAAATCGCCAATTTCAAGGTGCTTTTGTAATATACCATCCCATGGCTGGGCCCCTAATGGCTGATTACAAGAGATGAATCCAAACAATGACATGTAATCATTGAGAGAATTATTTAATGGGGTCCCTGTAAGACATAGTTGGTTCTTTGTTTGAAGGGACATGATTGCAGCATGAACATGTGCATGAGAATTTCTGATAACACTGTTAGCCAAATTATGAAGTTATTAGTTTTGATTATGGCATCTCAAAACCAAATGACTTTGCAGCTCTGACTTACTGTGCTTCATCTAAAATTACTCTATACCATTGATAATCATAAACTGGCCCTTTTGGTGTTAACCTGAAGTCCATTCTGAGGGTTTCATAGGTTGTGATGATGATATTGCTTTGAATGGATTTAATGATGAAATCTTTGCGACGATTACTTCCATGGTATCGAAGAACATGCAAATTATTAGGATGTGTGTGCTTATTTATTTCTTCTTCCCAGTTTTCAATCAATCTTTTAGGACACACAATAATGGTTGCTTGGCATCCACTGATAGTGGATAAACTGGATTTCTGGTAGTTTCTTGCAGAATTAAGAGTGTGGGCTACCAGAGAAATTGCTTGCAATGATTTTCCTAGGCCCATGTCATCAGCAAGGATTGATCCCAAAGGTGATGGTGGGTGCAAATCAGAGTTTGAGGTGATTATTGTTTCGTGAGTAATCTTATGTTGCCATAGAATTTTAGAGGGAGAAGAAATCCTTTTCCAAAATGCAATGGCCGAGACAGAATTCAGAGATTCACGATCTATAAGAAAAGAAAGTCCTTGTGCTTGATGATAGAGTAGCTTAGTTTTGATGATGAAGGTGGGGGGATATAAAGGTTGCAAGTCACAACCACTTGCAATATCCAATGACTCATCAATCAATAAAGGTGGAGAGTAATATTGCTTGGAAATATGAGTAATCTGTAGACTCATTGGGCAGTTGACATGCATTCCAGGTCGATAGGAAATAGGCACATTTACTTACACATGATATTGATAAAACGATTTGAGGGCATATTGCATATATGAAGAGGTGGTGAACAGTAAAATCCCAATTTTGATTGTTGATATCATTGAATTAGTCAAGTTCAAAGCTCATTCACAGAGGAATTGTGGTTCATTGTCGGAATCCAGGCATTTTAGTCCACCAGCTGGACCATAAGTTGTTTTTTTGGGGGGACTTGGGAGGTGAGGTATAAGTGCTGATGAGAGATTTGTTGGTAATTGCCCAATGATGCTGTTTGAATTGGCGAAGTAGACATACACATTATTGTAATCATTAGATAGTTGAATCCAATATGTGGAGGTGGCTGATGGAGGGATATGAAGAAGACAAGGTGTTACTTCACACAAAATTGTATTAATAACACCAATGCAATATAACATGATATTCAAATTATCTATGGAAGGGATATTTAAAAAAATGGATCTATCCTCTATGGGGGAAATAGGAACTTTTGATCAATGGAAGGCTTTATATATGCAATGTTGATGATGAGAGGGAATATGAAAAAACACTTTTTTTAGTGTATTTCAAATCAGGCATTGAAATTTCACAAGCTAAAAAATCAAGAATAGGTGTGCCTTCTGTTTGCACTAACTGATTCAAAGTAAGGGATGGTTGGTGTCATCTTGATTTGAAAACCCCCTGTGGATAATTAGCCTTTTTTCCAATTGTCTGGTGGTTCACATCAGCTTCTTTGAATAACACTAATATCAGGGTTGATGAACCATAGGGTGTTCTTATCACATGAGGGTTTGACTGCAGCAGATATGCTTGGACACCCTGTCAATGAAGGGTAAATTCATAGCATCTTCCAAAACCCCCTGTAGGCAGTTATGCTTCATACAGGGGGTTTTTCATTATAGCTGCCACGAACAACCCCCCATAGCCAATTATGCTTCATACGGGGGGTTTTTCATTATAGCTGCCACGAACAACCCCCCATAGCCAGTTATTGTTCACACGGGGGGTTGTTTGTTACAGCTGCCACAAACAACCCCCCGTAGCCAATTATTCTTCATACGGGGGGTTGTTTGTTAAAGCTGCCACGAACAACCCCCCGTAGCCAGTTATTGTTCACACGGGGGGTTGTTCATTATAGCTGCCACGAACAACCCCCCGTAGCCAGTTATTGTTCACACGGGGGGTTGTTTGTTATAGCTGCCACAAACAACCCCCCGTAGCCAGTTATTGTTCACATGGGGGGTTGTTCGTTATAGCTGCCACGAACAACCCCCCGTAGCCAGTTATTGTTCACACGGGGGGTTGTTTGTTATAGCTGCCACGAACAACCCCCCGTAGCCAGTTATTGTTCACACGGGGGGTTGTTCGCTATAGCTGCCACGAACAACCCCCCGTAGCCAGTTATTGTTCACACGGGGGGTTGTTTGTTATAGCTGCCATGAACAACCCCCCGTAGCCAGTTATTGTTCACACGGGGGGTTGTTCGTTATAGCTGCCACGAACAACCCCCCGTAGCCAGTTATTGTTCACACGGGGGGTTGTTTGTTACAGCTGCCATGAACAACACCCCGTAGCCAATTATTCTTCATACAGGGGGTTGTTCATTATAGCTGCCATGAACAATGCCCCGTAGCCAGTTATTGTTCACACGGGGGGTTGTTTGTTATAGCTGCCATGAACAACACCCCGTAGCCAATTATTCTTCATATGGGGGGTTGTTCATTATAGCTGCCATGAACAATGCCCCATTGCAAAATACAGATCGTACAGGTGTTTTGGTTCCCCAATTGTAATTTAATATGATTTTTCTGGAATTGTTTGTTGTAAAAATACCTAAACAAACTTTTCTGATTGTATTTTCTTGTTAGATGACCTATAATACAGGTAAGTACCAACAAAGTCTGCACTATAGATTCTTTGACGTTTTTGAATGAATGGTGAGTCATTTAATCATACAGGTAACCATTGTGTATTACTGTATCAGTCATACTAAAGTATGAAGAGCATATAAAAATTCAAGACTTTTCAGGCATATATACCACCCTTGGGATCCCAATTGCCCTTGTGCATCCCTCCTTCTTGGAAAACCCACATTATTTCGCAATGCCCTCAATGATATTCAATTCAAAAGGTTATCCTTCAACCTCTTCATTAAGTATTTCACCAGCATCAGCCTCTAATAACACGGATTGTGATTCTAGTGACTCCAACACCTCAGAAACCCAATCCTCATCTAATCCTGAACCACATCCCCTCACTACAGAATCTATAACAAATAGTCTAATATCCAGTGCCAAACATCATAGACTGTCAATGTCAACTGATGAGCTGGATTTATCAAGAAATCCATGTGTTCCAGATCCTGATCTCATTCCAGAATGTCCATCATGGGAACAATTTTTTGAATCAACATATCCAATGCAACCTCCTTTTTTGAATGAAAACCAAACCTATTCGACTACATCCACAAATCAACCACCCATTTTCAATGTTGAAAAGGTTCAGTTAACACAGGAAGAGTTTTTGTTATCCATGGAAAAGAAGTTGACCCCGTTTGACGACCGAAAGATCATGGAAACTCTTATGAGCTCATTCATCTCAAAGATCAAATGTGAGCCTTCCTTGTGATTCAATCTGACCTTTATTAATACTTATTCACCTCAATAATTTCCCTAGGTATTGAAGATGGAAGCACACTTCCACCAGAAAGTGGTATAATAATAGGTAATACTAGCTTATTGCCAAAACGTAAAAAATTCTCAAAGAAAAAAGATAAGACACACAAACGCACCCGATTCGAAGCTGTTCAGGAAAACCCGGAGAACAGTGTGAACAAGGATAGTTGTAAGTTATTTTCATCTTATGAGAAATTTAACTTTTGAATAAAATTCCTGATGATTTTTTAATATGAGCAGCACAAATTGGAATAGAAACTCTTTTTAATCCCGAATCAAGTAATGAGAATACACATTCCCAAACAAATGTAACTCTGGAGATTGAAAATATAAATCATCCAACAAATGAAACTAACTCATCTCAGGCTCCCTTAAATTCTGATCCAATCATCTCATCATCATACCTGCCAATTCATAGTGCATCTAATCAAAATCTACCCAATCTCAACCCATTGTCTATAGCAGCATCACCAATTCCTATCTCCTCAAATTCAGCTATTTTATCTTCATGTAGTTCAGTGATACCCCTGGCTTCCAGTTTTATAGATAATATGCCTCACCTCAACCAAAAATCCAATGACACACCTTGCCTTAATTTACCAACTTCTTCATTGGCTACTTCTACTTCCCTGTTTTCTATATCATCACATGATAATCAATCAGGAAATTTAATCACTCCAATCGTTATCAATAATAATGATAGTCCAATTCCAAGCTCATCCTCCATTAATCCACAAAATAACCCCACCCAGATTGATTCCCAAGTCTCTACTCAAAACCATGCCATGACACCGTCACACCAGGCCTCTTCAAATCCAAACCCCTCAACATTTAATTCCATGCCTCCAAACAATGACCCAAACTCACCTATTTTCTTTCAACATGCCATCTTATTTTTGAGGAGTATTGATACGTTTGAAAACACTATTGGGGCACACCATAACTCCTTGGTTCAGAAAGCCATTCATTATTTGATGGAAAAGCGCTATCAACAAAGTGAACAAGAAGCTTCCTTTCCCACCACTCTACCCTGTAGTGTACGATTCCTTTCTGATAAGAATACCTTGGCTGATGCATGGCTTGATCAATTCCAAACAGACTGTAAGTCTCTTTCTTTATTTATAGTGAAATACCCCTAATATTTGGTCGTAATTTATAGATCCTGGAATTTTTGAACCCAGTATCAATGAACCATTTTATGATCCTGAAGTTGTCAATTTCCCTTACATCAAGACCCAAGAATGGAATCATCAATCACACCCTTTATATCATTTCTTGAAATATCTCTGTCTGCCCTCACGTCATGCACGCCGAAATTGGTCCAGGGTATTCTTCCAATGCATTGGATTGGTACATGAAGATCTAACTTTACCTATTATTAATGTTCTTGAGGAAGATGTTCCTCTTGAGCTCTCTCAGGATTACCGTGCCATGAAGTATTTCACTTCATGTGTTAATCAAATCAACTCAAGAGGAATTAGTGGTATCGAAGGTCATTCAACTAAAAAAAAGGCCTCAAGCTCCAACTCAGATCCTCATGCAGATTTAAACCATCTCATTAATAGCATCTACTTAATGTTCCAGGCATTTGCAATTCTTCGTTTTAGGTGTAAGCTCAATAGTGGCTCTACCAACCTTTCATCAGTCCAAGCAAACCAGCTCATTGTCAAGGAAATTAATGAACCCCAAATCCGACCGTCATATCCTATTCTGGCCTCATTCCTTGCTGCTGGTTGTCGTGGGCTAATGCTTTTCCCTCAAGATCATCGCAAATTTGGTGTCTCCCCTTCCTTTCAATTATTAATGCTGGCTTCACAGTTAAACCGCTTGAACTCACATCCAATAAAAGAGACTATTTGGAGAAGGTTAAATCAGTATATATGTGATCTTTTTTCATCTGCTTTCCCTTCACCTCAGTCTTTTCATGAAGTGCGTATTGCCAGATATGATTTGGCTTGTGCAATCATTTTAGACTTGGGAGAGTTCTTTCACAGAGAAAACCCCAATGTATCCAGCTTTGTTGTGTCTCTTCCTAGATCAGCTCCACGAACAACAAATGTTACTGTTACAAGTCTTGAACCTTCTTCATAAATTATTTTAGCTATGTTGTACTTAAAATCATATCTTGCTGAAGAATCTGAGATGAGGAAGAATGACTCCTTGGTGAACCTTTATACCATAATTCCAAATTGGATATAAATGAGTGAGAGCTTATGTTTTGTTTGGTTCCAAAAATAATTGTGTCAAAAATTAATGATATGATTTCAAAAACAAATAGTAATTTACAATATTATATTATTGAAGATAGTTAAAGTCAAAATCTGTGCAATAAATACACTACATGTTAATGAATTTGTTTTTAAAAGGGAAAATTCAAAACCAAATAATTAAAGAAAAGTGAGAAGCAATACACAAACATTTGGGTTAGCTCTGGCTTGCTTTGCTCAGCACAAATGATAAGAGAAATCTTTTGAACTAAGGAGCTGAGAGGTGTTCGAGTGAACAGCCAGCTTTGATAGATAAACTAGTTACAACTGTGAAACCTTACTGGTTTCACTTGTGGGACTAATATTTTGTAGGCTAAGTTTCTAGTACCTTTTTGTTGAGCTACAAAGAACCTATAATTTGACCAAACAAATGAAATGCAAAAAACATTCATTTGAGTTATCATAATTTATTTTTAATTTTTCAGGTTTGAGCAAAAATTATTTCCAAATAAAGTATATATTAAAATTCCTTTTTTATTTTATGTGAATTTCTTGTTGAACATGTTCTTAAATAACTCATGTGATTATATATAAATTAAACAGAGCCCCTCATAGTGATCCAAATTGAGAAATTATATTAACAGTATAAATGTAGTACAGTACAGTTTTTTAATCAATTTTTTAATTTTTTTGAGTTCCAATAGAATTTCAATAGAATTTAAATTTGATTTGATTTGATTTGATTTTGTTGGGTTCAAATTTCATTAAATTTAATCTTATTCAATTGAACTATATTAAAGTAAATTAAATTAAAGTAAAGTAGAGTACTTTAATATAAATTCAATTTAAATCACTGAAAACATTTGTCAAGAGGTCAAGTTTTTTTGGCCTGACTTTGGCAGATATGCCACATTCTGGACCAAGAAAATCGGGGAAAATGTGGAATCAATATCAGGCAAAATTTTGATTATTTATGGCAGGGATTGACTCCCCCTATTTTATGTAACAAAAGTATGTTATTTTGAGTTTTTAAATCTGTGTCAATTTTCAAAGTATATGAATAATTCAATTAATTCAAGTCACAAATTAAAATTTGACATATGATGGATTTCTTGAGATTTATTAGAAGTGAGTAAATATAAAAAAAATTGATTGAAATAAAATAAAATATAGAATTAAGATCAATTTTTTATTTTTTATTTTGTTTTTTGAATTGGTGATTTGAAAGTGTTTGAAAAAATAAGGTTGGATTTTAGAAAAGTTTTTTGAAAATAATAATGATTGAGTTTTAGTCTTTTGATGAATTTTCAAATTGATATGATGGTTTTATTTTTTGGTTGGGTTCAAAAGCAATAATGGGAATTTTTTCAAAATGATTGAGTATCTTCCCCACTTTCCCTTTTCTTGAAATTCTTATATTTGTTTACCAAGGCATAGCTATTTGAAAAATTCGGTTTTCACTATTCGAAAAATTCGTCTTTGAATTCGAATTTTTGAACCAAAAAATGAAAACCCAAAAATTCGAATAAAAATTTTTGAAAAAAGGATCCATTCGAATTTTTCAACCTCCAAATTAAAATTCGAAACAAAAATCTCGAATTTTGGTTGAAAAATTGATTCATGAATATAATTCATTAATCAAAAGAAGTGAAAACTGCTATTTATGGCATCAACCACAGAATACCCATGCCATAAATGGTATTAAAAATATATTTATGGCATCAACAATGGCACAAATAATTCCATTGATGCCATTTATGGAACCAACAATGCCATAAATTGGGCTTTTACCAACCTAGGTATTTTTTAGCTAAACTTTAATTAGAAAACAAACCTGATTTTTATTACTAAATAATTACATAATTTTACCAATTTATGGCAAATCCACATAAGGACATACATGTTTTTGCCAAATTACTTCCATTAGTTTACCAATAACCCAGATTAATTATGAGTATTTATAGCTTCTTGGAGTTAATTGAAATGAATTTCAATAAATTGAAGGTAATTGAAACTGACTGAAATCAATGAAGCTTGATAACCATTATTTGAAGCTAAATGAAATCAACAAAATTGATGAGCATTAGTTGAAACTAGTAAAAATTAATTAGAATTGTTTAAAATCTAAAATGAATTACACTAATTTCAAATAACTTCAAATAAAGAGAACTTGACAGAAATGATTGAAAGCTAATTGAAAATAATAAAAAGGATGAGATTTAAATTAATTAAAATTAATTAAATTTAATTAAGATTCATTGGAATTAATCAAAATAAAGTAATATCAATCAATATTAATCAAAATAAATCAAAATTAATTAATTCAATTGAAATTGTTCAAAATTAATGATATTTATTTAAATTTACTTCAAATTAATTGATATTAATGAAAGACAATTAATATTAGTTAAAATCAATTAAATTTGCTTGAAATTCATTAAAATTAATTAATATTAAATAAAATTAATAAAATTTAATCAAAATTAATCAAAATTATTTACAACTATGTAGAATTAATCAACAGTTCTTAATTCAATTAAAATTAATAATTTAAATACAATTGAAAGCACTTACTTTTATATATGATTTATTCAGTTTCGCATCAATTTCATATATATCTATTATTATGTACTTTTATTAATTACATTTTCCATTTTATTTATTATTTATTATTTTTTTTATGAGTTATATTTGTTGTATCAAAATACAATACAAAATGAATCAATAAACCTAACTCAATGATAATGCATTATGAATATGCATTACACATAATCGACTATTTAATTCTAGAATCGAAGAGTCGAAGATCTCTCCTCAGGGGAGATCTTTCTCTTCGTATTTTTTATTTTTTATTTTTTAATTTTACTAATTAAACAATTATTTAAATTTTATTAATAATATTTTATTTTTCTTATTGGTTTTTTTTTTGTTTGGATTCTCCAACGAATCAAAAAGAAAGCCGGCGAAGGTTGCAAAACCTAACCCCTGAAACCTAACTAAATGTTACATAACCATACTCAAAGACCTACAAAAATTAACTCGGGCTTATTATTTCCATCCAAATCCAATCCAGCAAGAAATGAAACTTACATAGATCAAACAAAACCAGCCAAGACCGTCAAGCTTTATCGACTAAGCTAATTGATTGATGTTAACATTTTCTGGGATTCTTATAAATTTACTTGATTGAAATAGATTGAAACGTCTTTCTCTTTAATTGGCATCATCAGGCAACGTATATCCAAATCATCCATGCCTTGATTCATTCGGTGACTAACTGACCTCCTCACTTTCATCACTTGCTTTTATAGGTCATCTTGACACTATTCAATCTGTTAAACCCTCAAACGGTCGTAGGAAGATTTTAGTGCTTGATAAACACTCTCAATCTCTCATTAATGGCGTATTAAAAACATTTGAAATCTTAGAACTTGGTGTTCAACGTATGTCCATGTCAACACTTAATCACTTATTTCTTAAATTCTTTCAGTCTGTCTTTGAAAGTGTGTTTATATCTTGTTCTCATTTCACACAATTCTTTTTAAAAATTATATCATTTTCATGAACAATTTCATTTATTCTAGAATTAATCACTCGTATTAAAAACCTTTGAAATCTTAGAACTTGGTGTTCAACGTATGGTAGTTTTTCAACTCTCTATGCTCCTCCACCCAGTCGATCCGCTGAACAATCGCTTGATATCTGGGAAGAAGAAACTTTTTTGGACAAGCACATCGGTGAGTAGACATGCGGTTGCTTTTTATGTGTATGTTATCATCAGCCTTGCCAACGCGAAAAATCCAGTCACTGGAATTGTTTGAAAAACGTCAATTAGCAGCAGTTGCATCAGTTGAACATTGCTGCTCCAGGCGTATAACAGCCGAAGGGCGGCCACCCAAGTTGATCGTACATGAAATGGTGCCCCTTTGGGATGATAGCATCCTAAGTGTAAGATGTGACTATGAAACTGATGATAATATTACTATTAATCAACAGTACTATGTCTGTTCTTATGAAATATAATAATAAAATATTATTATAACCACAATTAAATAATTAAAGAATTATTTCTTTCACTTGTTATACACTACTAGTGATTATAACGGTGAGCAGTAATTGTCTACAAGAATCAATTACAAGAAGAATTTAATAATAAAAACTTCTTTTATTAAAATAATAAAATTATTTTAATATATAATTATCTTTTGCAAGAATAATTATAAAGATAATTCTTGAAGAAAACTATTACTAGAGAAAAACTTTAAGAATTAAAGATAAAGCACTTACTATTATTCCAAAGAGCTTATTGAAAGATAATATAGAGAGATTTGACGTAGAATTGTGGATGTAAGGGATCAAAATGAATTTATAAGATGATTACAACAATATATAGTTGGATTCTATGATTTCACGTCTTTCTGATTGATTCTAAAAGAATTAAAACACTTAAGAATAGCTGTAACTAATACTTACTTGTTGGTAATAATGATTTAATAAATTGATAAGATGATAATTCTTGGAAAAAACAGCAAGAGGAGGCCTCTTTTAAGTCAACAACAGCTCACAGAGGCGTGCCATGGGGCAAACTGAAAAACAAGTGAGTGAGAAAACAAGAAACCTTTTTGGATTATTGATTGCATCATCAGTTGTCACGTAAGATTATCATAATTACTTAATTGATGCTTTTACGTGACTACCAACCCCAATATGGTTAAGAATAAAAGGAGTAACACTTGTAAATCTTCTTTTACTCTAAAATAATCATTTATTTCTCAAAGCTATCAATGTTATTGCCAATTTAATCACAGGTTGTAATTACTGTGAATTTTTGAAGATTCAGTGTTTCACGTAGAATAACCAAAAATGGACTGTAAGTAAAACTTTTAATTTTACTAGTAAAACTGTAATTCTTTTTGGTTGTACCATAGATAATACAGTTCTCCTTTAGTCCTGGAAGTTTCAGAAGGATTCATTAAGAATTGTATTTTTAATGAATTTTTGAAGTTCTTACCTTATTTCTACGTAGAATTGCAAATAGCAGTGTTTTGCTGGTTGCTATGAGGTAAATCAATGAATATGGGTCCCAAAAGGGTTTTAATTACTCTTTTGGGGTTTATCCATGGAAAGTCATTAGTAATTGACATGGTTACAGGAGTGTAAGTAGCTTATTACCTCCTTGGCACGTCAAAATAGCAGGTTATTTGCTATTTTCTTATGATTTACAGTATATGTAACTTGGTAACCAAGTTCCCAAAGAGGTTTAGTTTACCAATTGGGTTAAGATGAGCCATGGAACCAAGCTTTGGAGCTAACCACGCCTCTGGGGCCTCAGAAGTTGGGTACCCTGGCTCTCTTTGATGTCTTTTGTCCCCCTTGCCTATTTTTTACGTCAAAAATAGAAATTTAAGTTTAAAGTGAGATATCCACTATGGGTGTACCAAAAGTGCATGTAAGAATACCATAATATTAAGTGCTCAAAACATGCATAACACTATTCTTAGTGTATATGTAACATGGGATTCCTCACATTCCCATTATTTTGGCGTGAAATTAAGAAAAACAAAAATTTTCACGGATCTTTTATGTGGTATTGATGATTTGGTGTTGAAGTATTTTCCATTTTACCACCTCAAAGAGTTAATTTGAGCTTATTCACTCTATGGAGCTACCCTAGGTGAATTTTTGTGTAGAATCCAAATCTGGCCTTAAATCCATGGATTTACTTACTCAATAAAAAGTTATTCAACTTTTCTTAAATCAAAAATAATGAAATTTGAATATATGCATGACTTATGAGGTATGCATTATTCAGAATTTATTTTTAAGATAATTGTGGCCTATTTGGGTATGTAAAATATACCTCAAGGCTCACAGAGATTGTTCTTTGTTTGAAGGATACTTTAAGCTAAAATTTAATAGATTATGAATAGTAGAGGAAGGTGAATTATTTAAATTAATGTTTAAATTTTTTTCCCATTAAGACCACTCAGTTTGAATTTGTTTGAGATAAGGATTGAAATAGGACAAGTTAATTTTTGGAGGTTTCGATGATTAAATTTGAGGAGGATTAGATCGCTTGTGAGATGGGGCTTGAATAGAACTTTGACTTGAAGATTGTAAGTTAACCGAGTAAAATAAATTAGTTGATTTTAAATTCTTTGGAATTGATGAAAAAATTTTGGTGAAAGTGGTTGACGTTATCTTTGGATTTTTGAGTTTATTCATAACACTTGAAATATCTAAAAAAAAGAGTTAATGAAGTATTGATTTGTCCTAAACCCTGAACAACAGACCATGAAATATTTCACTTATGAAACAAAAGCTACCTAAATTATCGAATGAGATTAATGAAAAGTTCCGATAATTTGATTTAAAATTACAATTTTGATTGATTGTAGTAAGCTCAGAATTTGAATAAGAAGAGGGGTCATTTGAATTAATTGAGCTTGTCAGGATGGATTGACGGAAGGGATCAATATGAGCAATATGTTTCATGAATGTCAATGATTGATGTGTTGAGAAATGATTCAAAGACCGACATAAAAATTAGCATAACTTAAACCAAAATTCATCAAATGTGAATAAAACAGAAACACCCTACTTAGCTAATTTTGGAATTTTTCTTTTTGGTAATATTTCATTATTCTTTCAGGCCGGCTGAAAGTCTTGTCCATTATGATTGAAGGATCTAAGTTCTTCAAGTTTTGTCCTTGAGCAAAGAGGGGTTTGGAAATTTGAAACGACTCTCCAAAGTGGGTTATCAATGGATAGTTTTTGAGTATTAAAGGTGGTTGTGTAGTTTGATGTTTGATTTCAGAGTTTTTCCACAAAACCTCAATAATTCCATTGGATTTTGCAAAATCCAGTATAAAATTATAATCTGGGAAAAATAATCCATGCCCGAAAGTATTATGAGGTGATTGGAGGCATTCAAAAGTATCAGCATTAATGAAAGAAAACAATCCATAGGTCCAGGGATTGACATCATGCTGATCAACATGGATTTCATTGTGAAATCCATTATGAGTGATGATAACATTCGAAAATATCTGTTTATCTTCTATTGGAGCTAAGGGCCATTGAGATTCATGCCAAGATGGTAAAGAGGCATCTAGCATGAGTCTTGAGTTACTGGCTGGGGCAACCTGGGTGAACTCAGCAATACGATTAAAAATAAAGTTATTATATGAAGATAACTTTTCATGATTTATTGTGTCTTCTTGAAGTTGCTCAGGTGTAAGACCTTTCTTGAAGGCATAAACACCTGTATTCCGAATAAGCAATCTCATTAGTTTTAAATTATGGACGGTTAGTATTTCCCTACCTGCAGTCTTGTCCTTGTCTGATCCGGCTCGGAACCCAACTCCTTTCATTATACCAGAAATTTTATTTTTATTTTTAATTGGCTGACGATTTTGGCCTAATTTCATTAGAGTCGAAATAATATTTTTAAGCTCTTGAGTTGTTTTTGATGAATTGACTAACTTGTGAACACAAAAAATCATCAGTGACTTTTTATTAGCACAGTCAAAAATGAATTTAGGTTTTTCAGAAATTGAGGCCCTAGGTAAGATTAGCAAATTGGTTTTTGCTTTTGGGTAAACCTGAATCAAACAATCTTCAGTTGTTTGATTAGGATTTACTTTTAGTTCAGATTGTACTTGATGGATGGCTGCTTGATGTCGTCGCTGAGCTCGGGTTCTTTTTTTATTAAATTTAGGATTTCGTTGCAAGGAACCTTCAGACTTAAATTCAACAAGTGGGCGCTGGCGGCACCAATCAAGTGAATTTAAATCGTTATATGATTTTGATCCTTCGGTAGAGTATTTTTGTTTATTTTGAGTCGGATGAGGATTTTGAGTTGGATGAGGTGAAATTAAAGAGTCATTATTTTTTGAAAAAATCTGTGGGCCCTGGCGGCACCAATCAGATATTTTTGAAGAGGGGGGATTTCTTGGAAGCATGTTGAGGTTGGATCGAGAAATTTTGTTGAATTCAGTAGTTCATTGTTTGGGAAGGAAATTTTTTTTGTATGGATGAGCAGAAGTGAGGTTAGGGTTATTAAATGATCTGTACTAAGAGACCAAAAAAGAACAACTTCATTTTATGAATTATTTATTTTGAAGAAATCTCATTTTAAAGACTTTTTTATAGATTTTTTATAATTTTTATGAATTCGATTCACATTAGACTGATGTAATCAGCTTTTTAGGAACAAAATCAAATCATAGAAACTCATTTTGAATTGGCTGATACAGTCTACACTAGTGCTATGTTCAAACCAGTAGATGAAGTTTATCTTTCGTTAGGTGTAGGCATCTTTTTAAATTACTTTCTCAACTTGTTTCAAAACTAACAATGTTTTGCTTTCAAGGCTAATACCATGCTAGCTTATTCATTAAACAAAGCTCTTGAACTATTGAAAAATAAAATTCAATCAGCAAAATTAAAACTGGCGGAAGCCACAGAAGAAGAAGTATATAATTAATTATGGTTAATTTTAATTAATTATAATTACTTCGAATTATAATTATTAGTTTTAATTTTCATTTCTTTTAAATTAATTTTTATTTTGATTATAATTAATTTTAATCAATTATAATTAATTTTCTACAATTAATATTAATTATATTTAATTACTTTTAATTCCAATTTATTTTAATTAATTATAATTGATTTTCATTAAAATCAATTTTTATTAATTTTAATCCATTACAATTGATTATAATTAATTGTAATTAATTTTCTTTGATGTTAATTAATTTTTATTAATTAATTAAAAATCATTTTTATCGTTGAATTTGCATAAATTTGATTAAGATTTTTGGGCAGCAATTCCCCTGTGTTGGCTATCAAAAGTAATTACAAATACTGGTCATGGTGTGGGCCCCCACCATGACCATACATTATTCTAATTAGTATTCTAAAAAAGAAAATAAGGAAATTATTTTTTAAAGATGTGTAATTCATCTAATTTTATAGTGTTATTTCACTGTTTATTGTGCTGGGCACTTTCAAAAGAGGCACCGGCCCTATTGGCCTGGACAGCTCCTCTTTTGTGGATCAGATGACCCAAGCCCTCAGTTTATCAGTTGCCACATGGTGTTACAGCCTCAAGCCACCTCTATGCATGTGCACCCACATAGAGAGGCGAAGCCTCAAGCAACACCCTGCTTTGACCAAATCCACTGAGGGCTGCCATATTTTGAACGTTATTGTTGTTTGTTTTGGCTTGGTGACATTTGAGGCAAACTCATTACAGCGATCAAGCTTTGAATGCCAATTGAAGGGGCCTTTGCTGATGGGGACTTCTCGGTCGCGTTCAAGGTCAAAGGTACGAAAAGCGCCTAATTCAATGTGCTCGTTTTGCTGGGTAATTTGACCGGAAAGATGTAATGAGGCACCATTGGCCAAATTGGAGGTTGATTGTGTTGGAGTGAATCGTCTTTTTGCCGCAATCTTTTGTTACATTGGCTCCGAGGTGATTGAGATTGTTGACAGCATCCATTTCATGTAAGGCTAATTTCGCGTGTTGATAAACTCATCGCTGCTCTTTGTCTGGGACCCCATGTTGATAAAGGACATGTTGAGCCACAATTCGCAACTTGTCAGACGTGCTGCAAGAGCACAAACCATTAGTATTTTGAGAGAATCGATAACAGTGGAACAAACAAACCTTAGTGTGAGCCTTGAGGTACATTTTACATACCCAAATAGGCCACAATTATCTTAAAAAGAAATTTTGAATTATGCACAACTCATAAGTCATGCATATATCCAAAATTCATCATTTTCAATTTCAGAAAAGATGAATAACTTTTTATTGAGTAAGTAAATCCATGGATTTAAGACCAGATTTGGATTCTACACAAAAATTCACCTAGGGTAGCTCCATAGAGTGAATAAGCTCAATTTAAGTATTTGAGGTGGTAAAATGGAAAATACTTCAATACCACATCATTAATACCACATAAAAGATCCGTGAAATTTTTTGTTTTTCTTCATTTTTAGCCAAAATAATGGGAAAGTGAGAAATCCCATGTTACATATACACTAAGAATAGTGTTATGCATGTTTTGAGCACTTAATATCATGGTATTCTTACATGGACTTTTGGTACACCCATAGTGGATATCTCACTTTAAGCTTAAATTACTATTTTGACGTAAAAAATAAGCAAGGGGGACAAAAGACATCAAAGAGAGCCAGGGTACCCTACTTCTGAGGCCTCAGAGGCGTGGATAGCTCCAGAGCATGGATCCATGGCTCATCTTGGCCTAATTGGTAAACTAAAACTCTTTGGGAACTTGGTTACCAAGTTACAACTACTGTAAAACACCAGAAAATAGCAAATAACCTGCTATTTTGACGTGCCAAGGAGGTAATGAGCTACTTACACTCCTGTAACCATGTCAATTACTAATGACTTTCCATGGATAAACCCCAAAAGAGTAATTAAAACCCTTTTGGGACCCATATTCATTGATTTACCTCATAGCAACCAGCAAAACACTGCTATTTGCAATTCTACGTAGAAATAAGGTAAAAACTTCAAAAATTCATTAAAAATACAATTCTTAATGAATCCTTCTGAAACTTTCAGGACTAAAGGAGAACTGTATTATCTATGGTACAACCAAAAAGAATTACAGTTTTACTAGTAAAATTAAAAGTTTTACTTACAGTCCATTTTTGGTTATTCTACGTGAAACACTGAATCTTCAAAAATTCACAGTAATTACAACCTGGTATGAAATTGGAAATAACATTGATAGCTTTGAGAAATCAATGATTATTTTAGAATAAAAGAAGATTTACAAGTGTTACTCATTTTATTCTTAACCATATTGGGGTTGGTAGTCACGTAAAAGCCCCAATTAAGTAATTATGATAATCTTACGTGACAACTGATGATGCAATCAATAATCCAAAAGGGCTTATTGTTTTCTCACTCACTGGTTTTTCAGTTTGCTCGATGGCACGCCTCTGTGAGCTGTTGTTGACTTAAAAGAGGCCTCCTCTTGCTGTTTTTTCCAAGAATTATCATCTTATCAATTTATTAAATCATTATTACCAACAAGTAAGTATTAGTTACAGCTATTCTTAAGTGTTTTAATTATTTCAGAATCAATCAGAAAGACGTGAAATCATAGAATCCAACTATATATTGTTGTAATCATCTTATAAATTCATTTTGATCCCTTAAATCCATAATTCTACGTCAAATCTCTCTATATTATCTTTCAATAAGCTCTTTGGAATAATAGTAAGTGATTTATCTTTAATTCTTAAAGTTTTTCTCTAGTAATAGTTTTCTTCAAGAATTATCTTTATAATTATTCTTGCAAAAGATAATTATATATTAAAATAATTTTATTATTTTAATAAAAGAAGTTTTTATTATTAAATTCTTCTTGTAATTGATTCTTGTAGACAATTACTGCTCACTGTTATAATCACTAGTAGTGTATAACAAGTGAAAGAAATAATTCTTTAATTATTTAATTGTGGTTATAATAATATTTTATTATTATATTTCATAAGAACAGACATAGTACTGTTGATTAATAGTAATATTATCATCAGTTTCATAGTCACATCTTACATTTGGGGGCCTGGCCATGTTTTTTGAACCTTGTACCCTTAATTAATATATTTTTAAGCTCTAAAATATATTAATTTAATTAATTTTTTCTTTCAATTTGAAGTTAAAATATTTTTATTTTTGAAATTGTTTTAAAATCTTTTTCATTGAGGAATTTGGTTTAATTTTATACTGTTTTTACACATGGCTTTTTCACATCCAAAAACTTATAAAATTATTCTTTGAGTTACTCTGAATTAATTTTCATTCAAAATCTTAAATTTTAATTTTTTTCTTTAAAAAGAGTAATTTTTTTAATATTAAAAAATATAAAACTTATAACAAATCTTTAAAAATATTTTAAAAAGTATAAAAAATAATTTTTTTTTCTCTTTTATAATTTTCTTAGTGTCTTTAATCAAATACTGTGCAGCTGGTAACAGAATCAGTAAAAGATATATCACTAGCCCAGAATCTTCAGAAGCAGAATCTGAAGAAAGTATTGAGGTGCAAATTGCTAAAAGAGGCACCTTATTCAATTCTGAAAAGAATACATTACCACCAAAAGGTGTGTTTTTATCTTTATTTCCACCTTTTATCCTTAAAATTGACGTGAAAATGGTGCATACCAGAAATGGAAGCAACTATTCAGTCCAACCAGATGGATGTGGACAAGGAAGAGGCAAGACCAAATCCAGAAGTGCCAAATCTTCCACAAGAAAGACACATCTGGAGGATGCCAGAGTTGCCCCCCATTCCCCAAGGTCTGTACCAACAGATTTTGACATGAATTCTGAGCCTGAACTAATTTATGATAATATTTCCAGGGCTGAACCATTTTCAAGTGGCAGCAATAGAAATATATCAGAGCCAGTACAAAAATTGGTTCAGAGCAGCCAAAGAAGAGGAGTGGGAAATCTGCCCAAGCCTTTGGCAGGGGGCCATGAACTCCTACTTACACATCAAGAGCTTTCTGGGTCAGGAGAAGACCATAGAACTCTTAGGAGGATGGAGCCCCCTGTCTTGCAAAGACAAGGTCAAAAAGATAAAGAATTGGTTGAAGAACCAGAGTCTTTTATCCATAGACCAGAAGAAAGAGTTGGAAATGACTCCAACTTTGGAGACAGAGGCACCAGTGGCATCTACCAGCTCCAAACCAGCTCCAGAAGCATCCAAGGACAAGCCCAAAGGACCTCAAAAGAAACAGAGAGGTCCCAAGAACCATCAAGGCAAGGGCAAAGGCAAAGCCAATTGGCACAGACCTTACCCACAAGGGTACAGGATCCCCAAATTGGAGCCTTCAGCAGTGGACAGTGTCTTCAATATGGCCAGAACTCTTATGGAATTCACAGCCAAAGAGCAGGAAAGGATGAACAGGACTTTTCCACGCAAATAACTGATGTACATAGAAGTATTAGTGTAGAAATTTGCAAACTTGAGTCAAAGTTAAAGCAAATTACATCAGACATCAATGAACTAAAGAAAAATGACAAGGCACATTCTGAATGGCATAAATTGACAAATGTCACCATTGAGTCAATTGACAATACTTGTAAAAGAATTGAGAACCAATGTCAAAATCAGAATAATGAAGTGGAAGATCTTTCCATTTTTAAAGTAAATGATAGAATTGAAACTCTTGAAGACCATGTCTTACAAATAGTTAAGAACACCAATCAATTTGCTATACATTTAGCAAAAAGTGATAGTGAGAGACAGAAATTAAAGAATGAAATAATTGCAAGTGTGGAACAAATTCATAAGAATCATGAACCACATATGCCAAGGCATTCTACACCTTTGACTGAAGAAAAACTTTCTGTTAAAGACAGTTTGACTCCATTCTTAGGAGAAAATGTTATTTCTGCAAAGGATATTCCAAAATTAGAAGAATGGCCAACATTCTCTGGTGAAGGAGAATACAACCATATTGAATTCATCAGGACTATTGATATGTTGCAAGAAGACTTTAATATACCTGATGAAATCATAGTAGGAAAATTACACTGTTTGTTTACCAAGACTGCAAAGAAATGGTATTACAAGATGAAAATAGATCATGGAAAACATGACTGGTCTTGGTGGAAATCTGAAGTGATTACCAAATGGGCCAATAATTCTTGGAGGTTTAAAATGGAGAATGCTTTTGAAAGTGCCATTTTTAACTCAGAAAAAGACAAACCACTTACTTGGTTCTTCAAACAAAAAGACAGATTATCTGCTTTACACCCAGATATGTCTGACACTATGATTAATATGAAAATATTAAGAAAGTGTGGAGGAGAACTGGAACATGCTATCAAGAGCAGATGTGTGGAGCCCTGTTCAACAGAGGACTACATTAATGCTATGGAAGATATCATTACCAGAACAAGAATTGGTAAGACTTGGATTAGAAACCCAATAGAGTCCAAAATAGTCTCAAAGATTCCTAGAGAGGAAAGAT
Source organism: Austropuccinia psidii (assembly GCA_023105745.1). Classification (NCBI taxonomy): domain Eukaryota; kingdom Fungi; phylum Basidiomycota; class Pucciniomycetes; order Pucciniales; family Sphaerophragmiaceae; genus Austropuccinia; species Austropuccinia psidii. Next base: position 55,574,554 of record JALGQZ010000004.1, read on the forward strand.
GACCAGAAAGACCTGTCTTGAAGTGTCATAAATTTGGAAGTACTTCACATTTAGCCAACACTTGCCCTAAGAAGACAAAGATCAATGAAGTTCAAATCATTGAAGAAATTCAGTGTACTGAAGAGAAAGAAGAGTCTGATCAAGATTCTGCAGTCTCTGAAGATACACCAGTGGAGGACTATCCCATTGAAAATATTTCAGCTTTCTTTGAGGTCACAGAAGTCCATACCCACTTGCCACAGTACAGTGAAGATTGCTGCAACCTGATCAATATCCAAGATGCCAGAATGTGTAAAACTAAACCTGCTAGAGGGAAGGGTTATACTGCTGGAGCATCCTGTATCACATCAGTTCTGATGAGTGATATTGAAGCCAAAGTAAATTTGGATACAGGAGCATTTTGCACATGTGTTGGAAAAGAGTATCTCCAAATTATACTTCCTGAATGGAAAGACCATCTATTACCAATAGAAGGTGTACAATTCAGTAGTGCCAGTAACAATATGTACCCCTTGGGCATATTGGACACTAATATTGTATTCCCACATCCAGCAGGAAGTGTAAGAATGAAAACTGAGATTGTGGTAATGGATAATTGCACATCTCAGCACATCATTCTTGGAAATGATGACTTGAATATCTATGGTATTGATATAAATAACCATAAAGACAGATATTTCACAATTGGAGATAACAAAAGGCAGAAATTTGCTTTCTCCAATATGCCAAAAAAGATATCTGTAGTATCTTCTGTCAAAGATACTTACAAAGATGAATTTGTGTCTAAACAACTTGTTGAAGCACAAATTAATCCATCATTGTTACCAAAGATGAGGAATGAACTTATTGATGTATTATATACATACAATAATGCATTTGCATCTGATAATGAACCATTAGGTGCTATAAGAGGACATGAAATTGATATTACTCTTAATATTGATAGACCATATCCTCCAGTACTTAGAAGACCAGCTTATCCAGCCAGTCCCAGAGCTAGAGAAGCCTTGGAAAAACATATACAAGAGTTGATCCAACTTGGTGTACTAAGGAAAGTAGGCCATAATGAGGAAGTTGAAGTTACAACACCTGTTATTATTGCTTTGCACAATGATAAGTCAAGAATGGTTGGAGATTTCAGAGCATTGAATACCTACACAGTTCCAGATAGGTATCCAATCCCAAGAATTCAAGAAACCCTGACTCAATTGTCTAAAGCCAAGTATATAACATCAATGGATGCATTGAAAGGCTTCCATCAAAATGTTTTGACGCCTAAAGCTAGGAAATTACTTAGAATTATCACCCACTGTGGTATTTATGAGTATCTTAGAATGCCATTTGGCATTAAAAATGCTCCATCTCATTATCAAAGAATGATGAATACCATCTTCCCCACAGAATTGTCTGAAGGATGGCTTATCATTTATATTGATGATATTATTATATGTTCTGACTCATGGTATTTACACCTTGAAAGACTTGCAAGAGTACTTCATAAAGTTGCAGAAGTGAACATGAAAATTTCACTTAAGAAATGCAATTTTGGTTTTGAAGAACTCAAAGCATTAGGACATGTTGTTTCTGGTTTGAGCTTGGGTATTGACAAAAATAAAGTGGCAGCAGTGTTACTTAAGCCAATACCCCAGAATAAAAAAGAAATGATGTCTTTTCTTGGATTTGCTAGTTACTATAGGCAACACTTGAAAGATTTTGCAATTCTAGCCAAGTCACTCTATAGAATCTGTGATCAACAGACTGTATTTGAGATGACACAGGAAAGAATCAGAGCTTATGAGAAGATAAAGAAAGCCCTTACAGAAGCACCTTTACTCCTCATGCCTGACTGGAATATTCCTTTTAAGTTGTACATTGATGCATGTGGAGATGGATTAGGGGCAGCCCTATATCAAGTCCAAATTATTGATGACAAACCTACAGAAGGACCAGTTTGTTATATCTCAAGACAAATCAAACCAACAGAAGCCAGATATGGTGCAAGCCAAATGGAGTGCTTATGTTTGGTATGGGCACTTGAGAAATTACACTATTACCTTGATGGCAGTGTTTTTGAAGTGATAACTGACTGTAATGCCGTGAAATCACTTCTTAACATGAAAATTCCCAAGAGACATATGTTGAGATGGCAAATAGCCATTCAAGAATATAGAGGAAACATGACTATAGTTCATAAAGCAGGAAACATTCACAAAAATGCTGATGGACTTAGTAGATGGGCTTTAGCCAACACTCCTGATAACCCAGCTTATGTACCTTTGGAAGCTGAACCACAGATTCCAATTGAAGGAATTAACATAACTGATATTGGGACTGAATTCTTTGAAGAGGTCAGAGAGTCTTATAAACAAGACAAAAATTGCCATATCTTGACTTCTTTATTGGATAAAGACTGCAAAGACACATCTTTGGTTAATGCACTAGATGAAGTTTGGAAAAATTCCTATTTTGAAGGAAGATTTCACTTGTTTGATGGGATTATTTACCATAGAACAAAACATTCTTGTGTGATGACACTGTGTAGTAGATTGCTTATCAATACCATTCTTCATGAATGCCATGATAGCATTTACTCTGGACACCTGTCAGAAGACAGAACACTTGAGAAAGTGAAGAACTGTGCATGGTGGCCATCTTGGAGAAAAGAAACCATTGAGTATTGCCATACCTGTGATAGATGCCAAAAAGCAAACAGGAGTACAGGCAAGAAATTTGGATTGATGATCCATATTCAAGAACCAAAATCCCCTTGGGAAGTTGTTCACATGGATTGGGTCACAGCACTTCCTCCAAGTGGTGACAAAAGTTATAATGCTTTCTTAGTCATTGTAGACAGATATAGCAAAACTCCCATATTCTTACCATGTCATAAAGATGACACTGCTATGGATACAGCTCTTCTTTTATGGAGTAGAGTTATTTCTAATACAGGATTATTTAAGAATATCATAAGTGACAGAGATCCCAAATTCACATCTGCACTTTGGACCAATCTTCATAGATTGTTTGGGACTAAGTTATCATTCTCTACAGCATATCACCCTCAAACAGATGGGCTAGCAGAGAGGATGATTCAAACTTTAGAAGACATGATCAGGAGATTCTGTGCTTATGGATTAGAATTCAAAGACTCAGATGGCTTTACCCATGACTGGTGCACTCTGATACCTGCATTAGAATTGGCATACAAGACATCAGTCCATTCTTCCACAGGACAAACTCCTGCTATGTTAGAAAAAGGATGGAATCCAAGACTTCCAGCAGACACACTGAGGAAAGACTTGATTGACATTCATCCTACAGCTTCCAGCTTCAAGATAATGCTTGATAAAGTAAAACATCATGCAAAACAAAGTATGGATGATGCTTTTGATTATGCAAAACAGAAGTGGGACAAGAGTCATAAAGTACCAGACTTCAAAGTAGGGGACTTAGTTTTAGTTTCAACCTTGAATTTTAATAATATCAAAGGCCCAAAGAAACTTAAAGATTCTTATGTAGGACCTTTTGTTATTGTTGCCTTACATGGAACCAATGCAGTTCAAGTGGAATTGAGTGGTGAATTGGAAAATAAACACCCCACATTTCCAGTCAGCTTGATAAAGCCTTATCAACCAGCTGATAAAGAATTGTTTCCTTTAAGGAACCCAACTCCTTTAACTGTACCACCTGTGGAACAGAATGAAGACAAAAAGATAAAGAAGGTCATTAAAGAAAGGAGACTTAGGGGTAAAAATCAAAGAGAATATCTTGTCAGATATAGAAATCCAATACATGAAGATGAATGGATGGTAGAATCAGAAATACCTGACTCAGATAAACTCTTGAGAAGATTTAGACATGAAAGAAGGCCACAAGCCTGAATATGTCTATAAAATGTGCTTTAAATTACTTGATCTGAGTAGTGTGAAGAGGTTGGACAGTGGACATTACCCCCCTTTGGGGCTTTTATTATTCTATCATTTGATAAAATTGTAGTACAATTTTATTTTTTGGTGGGAGGGAATGTGAGCCTTGAGGTATATTTTACATACCCAAATAGGCCACAATTACCTTAAAAAGAAATTTTGAATTATGCACAACTCATAAGTCATGCATATATCCAAAATTCATCATTTTCAATTTCAGAAAAGATGAATAACTTTTTATTGAGTAAGTAAATCCATGGATTTAAGACCAGATTTGGATTCTACACAAAAATTCACCTATGGTAGCTCCATAGAGTGAATAAGCTCAAATTAACTGTTTGAGGTGGTAAAATGGAAAATACTTCAACACCACATCATCAATACCACATAAAAGATCCGTGAAAATTTTTGTTTTTCTTAATTTCACGCCAAAATAATTTTATACACTAAGAATAGTGTTATGCATGTTTTGAGCACTTAATATTATGGTATTCTTACATGCACTTTTGGTACACCCATAGTGGATATCTCACTTTAAGCTTAAATTTCTATTTTGACGTGAAAAATAGGCAAGGGGGACAAAAGACATCAAAGAGAGCCAGGGTACCCAACTTCTGAGGCCCCAGAGGCGTGGATAGCTCCAAAGCTTGGTTGCATGGCTCATCTTAACCCAATTGGTAATTCACCTTCCTCTACTATTCATAATCTATTAAATTTTAGCTTAAAGTATCCTTCAAACAAAGAACAATCTCTGTGAGCCTTGAGGTATATTTTACATACCCAAATAGGCCACAATTATCTTAAAAATAAATTCTGAATAATGCATACCTCATAAGTCATGCATATATTCAAATTTCATTATTTTTGATTTAAGAAAAGTTGAATAACTTTTTATTGAGTAAGTAAATCCATGGATTTAAGGCCAGATTTGGATTCTACACAAAAATTCACCTAGGGTAGCTCCATAGAGTGAATAAGCTCAAATTAACTCTTTGAGGTGGTAAAATGGAAAATACTTCAACACCAAATCATCAATACCACATAAAAGATCCGTGAAAATTTTTGTTTTTCTTAATTTCACGCCAAAATAATGGGAATGTGAGGAATCCCATGTTACATATACACTAAGAATAGTGTTATGCATGTTTTGAGCACTTAATATTATGGTATTCTTACATGCACTTTTGGTACACCCATAGTGGATATCTCACTTTAAACTTAAATTTCTATTTTTGACGTAAAAAATAGGCAAGGGGGACAAAAGACATCAAAGAGAGCCAGGGTACCCAACTTCTGAGGCCCCAGAGGCGTGGTTAGCTCCAAAGCTTGGTTCCATGGCTCATCTTAACCCAATTGGTAAACTAAACCTCTTTGGGAACTTGGTTACCAAGTTACATATACTGTAAATCATAAGAAAATAGCAAATAACCTGCTATTTTGACGTGCCAAGGAGGTAATAAGCTACTTACACTCCTGTAACCATGTCAATTACTAATGACTTTCCATGGATAAACCCCAAAAGAGTAATTAAAACCCTTTTGGGACCCATATTCATTGATTTACCTCATAGCAACCAGCAAAATACTGCTATTTGCAATTCTACGTAGAAATGAGGTAAAAGCTTCAAAAATTCATTAAAAATACAATTCTTAATTAATACTTCTGAAACCTTTAGGACTAATAGAGAAATGTATTATCTATGGTACAACCAAAAAGAATTATGGTTTTACTGGTAAAATTAAAAGTTTTACTTACAGTCCATTTTTGACCATTCTACGTGAAACACTGAATCTTCAAAAATTCACAGTAATTAAAACCTGTGATGAAATTGGCAATAACATTGATAACTTTGAGAAACCAATGATTATTTTGGAATAAAAGAAGATTTACAGATGTTACTCCTTTTATTCTTAACCATATTGGGGTTGGTAGTCATGTAAAAGCATCAATTAAGTAATTATGATAATCTTACGTGACAACTGATGATGCAATCAATAATCCAAAAGGGCTTATTGTTTTCTCACTCACTGGTTTTTCAGTTTGCTCCATGGCATGCCTCTGTGAGCTGTTGTTGACTTAAGAGAAGCCTCCTCTTGCCGTTTTTCCAATCATCATCTTATCAATTTATTAAATCATTATTACCAACAAGTAAGTATTAGTTGCAGCTATTCTTAAGTGTTTTAAATCTTTCAGAATCAACCAGAAAGACGTGAAATCATAGAATCCAACTATATATTGTTGTAATACTGTTATAGATCCTTTTGATCCCTTAAATCCACAATTCTACGTCAAATTTCTCTACTTTTATCTATCAATAAGTTCTTTGGAGTATTAGTGAGTCATTTATTTTTAATTCTTAAAGTTTTTCTCTAGTAATAGTTTTCTTCAAGAATTATCTTTATAATTATTCTTGCAAAAGATAATTATATATTAAAATAATTTTATTATTTTAATAAAAGAAGTTTTTCTTATTAAATTCTTCTTGTAATTGATTCTTGTAGACAATTACTGCTCACTGTTATAATTACTAGTAGTGTATAACAGGTGAAAGAAATAATTTTATAATTATTTAATTGTGGTTACAATAATTTTTATTATTATATTCCATAAGAACAGACATAGTACTGTTTATTAATAGTAATATTATCATCAGTTTCATAGTCACATCTTACAATCTCCAAACAAAAGATCAACAACCTAATAGAGTTGAATTAACCCGTGTAATGATCAATCTCCTGCCCAAGTTTTCAAAATTTATGACAGATCCTGTTTGGTTGTTGGAAGTGTTTTGAATTCCAAAACTATTGTACTTGAATATGTACTTAGATTTGCGAATGGTATCAGTTAGTTTTTAAATTTTGTGCTACTGTTAATTTAACTGATTTCAAGTTTCAATGTACGCTAATTATACTTTAAATTTATTGCAGGCATTTGAAGAGGTGTGGGATAAACTAATTAAACAATACATGAAACAACATCGTATTGAGACCATCCATGTGATTTCTTCGACAATTGTTCATGTATCGACTAACACCAAGTCATTGGATCACATCAATCAATCCAAAATCACTAAGCTTTACAACAGTTTAATGTCTGCTTTGCTTCAATCCACTACTAATAAAACGGATGTAGATGCAATCCAGTTGAAAGATGAAGATATCGCCTCACTTACTCTTTTACTAACCAAAATTGTTATCTTATTTCGACAAGTCGATATGACGTCCAGTTTAAAACCTGATGCATCAACCCAACACCCTTCTAGTCCTTTGAATTTGATTGCCGCAATTGCCAATCGTGGTCGCTTAGCCCGTCGCAATTAAAACAGCGTGAGTTTCATTCTCAATTTTATACCAACACTCCAGTTATCGATATGCACAAGGCTTACATACAAGTTGCGCTTCACGCCCGATTTGCTTTTTTCTAACCCAAGTTGATTGAAGTTGCGCTTGAGATTCTTCAACTACACTTTATCTGGTCCAGCGCCGCTGTCTGTCGCCCGTCTATCAATGGTCAAGGTCTTCCTACCAAAGATTTGGTGGACCAAAACTTATTGATTAAGCTGGAACAAGCTTCAGAGGCTCGAGAAATTTTGACAAATCTTTTGACTGACTATGCAATCAACCCAGCTGGTGTTGTGCATGGCTCTGTCAAACAAGCTGTAAGCCGTTCATTATATTGCAAGGAGTTTTTTGTTAAACAAAAAAATATGAATTTCAAGTAGGCTTTCTATTTTTTTTATTACCACAGGCATTTATCCACCTCCTCAACACTTTTCTTTTGTTCCAAAGTGCATTCATGCCCGAGAAGCTAAGACTATAATGTGATCAGCAAACCCAGTATTGCTGTCCTGGTTTTATTCATGCTGAAATAGAAAACTTTTTCGAGGAACGTTAAAGTGAGGAGGGCAGTCAAACCAATCAGGTGTTGGAAAATCACGATGAGGAAGAGGGCATACCACAACATCGCCACGAGAAGAAAAACGCTTCTAAGACTTCAAATACAACAAATTCTTTGACTGAGCATTAATCTAGTATTTCATTTTAAACTATATTTCCCTGTACTTTTCCTTCTAAAGCAAAATTAAACTTATTATTCACACTTCTACACTCGCCTCTTTCTTTCAACTAGATTTGATTCTGACTATCAAGCAGCTTCAAAGGATTGAACAATTTGATTTGATCATCACAACATTTGCCAAAGCAATTCGATGTGGATTGTTAGAAGTAAGACATTCTAGCGTCATTTTACCGCATTTCACTCGATTCAGTAAAATTCATGACATTTCTGTTGAATTAACAATAAATACTTTAAACGATAGCCTTTCTGATAAACCAGAGCAAATGGACTTAGTAGTTAAATGTTTGGTAAATTCATTGAAAGAAGTATGTTAATTGTATTTTATTGATACAACTAAGCTTTTTGACTTAATTTACTTATTTTTGGATTTCATTTTTATCAAGTCGTTTCAATTGTATCTTGATGGCAGTCTATCTACCGATCAGCAATTTTTCAGACTTTCTAGGTTGCTACAATCCGTTGTGGTGGATCGAGGGGCTCGAATGACTCATAAGCCACGGATGAATATTGATTCTTATGTCAAGCTTCATTTGGATTGTGTTAACTGGTTGATTGCTAAAGTCAGTGACTTAGATCAGGACCGGGAAATACAAAACAAAGCGGGTGCCATGTTTAGAGGCTTAGTTATTTTATTACTTGGTATTGATGGGTGGGGAGCTCTCAAGATGTATGTCACTGATCATCATTTTTGCATCCCTGAAGCAGCTTAATGTTGAATTATTTGGAAATTTACAGCAAAACTGAATTAGATCGACTCATACGTGGAAGAGTGGCTGATTCTTATAATAGATTTTTTTCAAAAAGGAAAAAAAATTCCTACTAAAATTAAGTACCTTGGGAGGTGACCATTGGTTTTGCAGATGATCCAATTTGTGTTTTTGGCATAGTTTCAGATAGTTTCCATCTAAGCTTAGTTAAAATACCAAAAATGATGTATGAGCTTCATATTTTTAGACAAATAATAAAGTGTATTCTTTTTATTCATCAGAAAAAAGATACAAAATTTCAAATGAATTTCAGGAATTACCTTCTGCCATTATGTTAGAGACAGCCCACATTAAGTAGAAAGATTTGCTTGGAAAGGTTTTTATCCAAAAAAACAAATCTCAAACATTGAGTTGTAAAAAATTTAAATGAATATAATTGAAATGAAAGATACTTCATAAGATAGCTCCCTCCCATTCAATTATTTTGATACCCAGATTATCCTAAGACTGTTGTATCCCAATCTGAAAGCTTGACCAATATGATCAAATCATCAACATATCACCCATCTAGTGTACTTGAATAAATTACATTTAATATAAGCCAGTGATCATCAATGTGGCTGGGTATTTATTTCCAGTTCTTGTGATCTATTTTCAAAACCATGTTAAGTCATTTTCACAGTCAATGCAAATTAAAACAAATTTATTCTTTGAATAATGGCTTTACATGAATTATATAACAATATTAGTATTGGAATTCATGAAAATTTACTGTGTGTTCTGAAAGGAATTTGCCAATGAATAGAATTTATGTTTTGATTGAATGAGAATAATTCATTAATTAAATATGCTCAAAAAAAAGACCCAATAAATTAAATTGAAAGTCGATTCACTATATTTTTATAGAAATATGATAAAAATTGTCAGTTTTCTATAAATATTAAGTTTTGAATAGCAACCCCCATTGAGAGATACTATAAAAGAGCAAAATATTTCAAAAAAAGAATTTATATAAATAGAATTTATTTGTAAATGGAAACATTTGCCCAAATTTCTTTTCATAATTTCATATATATATTGAATTTAAATACCAGGATAATATGAAACATATATACCAGCTTCATTTTTGTGATCATTAGCTCTTCACACACAAAATGATTCATCACAATTGGCTTAAAAATAACTCGAAATGTTTTTTGTAATGTCAGATGTTGAAATTATTTATTGATCTAAACATGAAATTTGGGAAATTCAAAATAATTCAAAGAATAAATATTTCATTTTAATATGATTTCTAAAGTTTTAACAGCCATTCACTCAGATAAACTGATTTCATAATTAATTTATATTTGATCCAGGGGATTTACAGAAAAGAATTTCCCCTTTTCTCATACTATTTCATGGGTTTATGATGATTATCATAAAATATCTGGCTGAAGATCGATTTTAAGTGATATCATATAGTTATTTCCAAGACATTCTATGATTACATCAAAAGAAATTTTTGACAACATCAAAGTAAATTTTTAGGCTGGGCTAGGGGAACAGGATATTACTGGCCAACCAGTAACCTGAAAAATGCCCTGGTGTGTGAATAACGTGTCTGAATCTCTTGATGAAAAATTTGAAAATCAAGAAAATCAAGATGACGCCTGAATTATGAATGAAATGAAAATTTGATGATTTGAAAAAGAATTTTAAAAGAATAACAAAAATAAAAAATGGGTCAGCTTTCAATTTTCAAAATGAAGAATGAATGAGAGAAAATTGAGAGGTGACGATGAATCATTAAGTTCATAAGCGTAGAAGAATCATAATTTCGATGAAATGAGTGAATGAAATTATAAAGAAAGAGTGAACAGAATGAAAAGAAATTATGAGTTAATTAATATAATGTCACAGGGGCTCTTGGACAGAAATACAAGAGTGGCCTGGCACTCAGCAATCAGGGAACTCACTTGGAAGACTCCAAAAGAATAAAGAATAAAAATAATAAGAATGAATTCCTCTAAAATATATGCAGGTACAAGATGAGATTCAAAGAGGAAAGGGAAGCCAAATGGCCAAAGAGCCAACCAAGTAAGTCCTTAATCACTGTTTCAACCTGCCAAAAATGAATAATGGAATTAGTAAGGATATGACCACCAAATATCCATTGACAGGCGAAGAAAGAAAAAGAGAAAAGTGCTAACTGACTGACTTAATAATATCAGTATTTGCTTCACTAAAATGAAAAGAAAATAAAGATAAAATAAAATCAAAGTATATTAATTAACTGGGGGAAAACCCCCCAGGGTGGAAAGGGTAGCCGGTATATGTGAAAAGTTGGGAGCTTGAGTTCTTCAGGCTGAAAACTGATCTGTATTGATCCTTGAAGCTGTATTGACTGTTTTGGGAATCGATACAGCTGGCTAATATTGAAATTGAACTGGGTTGAATGAATTTACCATGCTTGAAAATGAAATACAGGTCTTGATGGATCCAGACTGTATTGAAATGAATATGGTTGCCAAGATGGCTTGAGTGGAGCTTTGACACTTGACAACTTCTTTTGGCACTGCCTCTTGAATACATTTTAAGAATGAATTGACAGTATTCCCTTGGAAGCAATACTTGTAGTGAGAGCAACCAATGACTGCTTGATGGCGTCATTGGTCTTTGACGCTGAAACACTTGCTCTTGAGCCTTGATGATTCCTCTGAATGATTGGGTGCCTTGATGACGTGATGAGATGTTGGAATGTTGAAATGACCATTTGATATTGCCACCATTGAATTGCTGTTGAAAAATGATGCACAATGATATATAACATCATTTATGGCATATTGGTTCATTGGAAAGAAGATTACATCCAAAGGTCTTGAGATGGAAAGGCAGAGGGGAAAAGGATGGATGTGATGACTTCAGAGCTTGGAAAGGTGTTTCTGGGCCCTTTGGGGATTTTGGCCATTTTTGGGTTCTGAGCCAAAAACTGGCCCAAAAGGCGGGACAGTGTCTTTTGGACACTTTGCGTCAAAGTGCGCAAAAATGCGCAAAAGTGCGCAAATGCGCAAAGTGCGCAAAAAGCGCAAAAGTGCGCAAATGCGCATTATGAGCCCAAATGGCCAAAAACAGCCATTTGGGCCATTTCCCCTGGTTTTGAGGTAAATGACCAGAAATGCCCCTTTGGGCATAAACTGCCACCATGGGTTCTGGATTGAGGTGAAGGGCCATGAAGGCCCCAAAACACAAATGGCCATAAATGGTCCATCAGATGATGACGTGGCCATATTGGCCACTGGTGATGGATATGGCCAATTGGCCATAAAAGAACTGTGGCTTGATATGCCATATGGGGATCCAAGGAGGTGAATTGCCATGGTTGTGACATGAGCCCTCCATAAGTGAGTCCCAGTTTACTCAGTGCCAGGCCCTCTTCACTTTGAAGAGCCCCTGTGACATTAAATTAATTAACTCATATTTTATTCTTTCTTTTCATTCATTTATATTCATTTCTCTCATTCATCAATTATGATCTTTTATGACTTAATGATCTTTAATGATTATGACTTTGCTCTCTCATCAATTTCATCTCATTCATTTCATTCATATGAAATTGATTTTTTCTTCTTTCTTAATCATTGCTGACCATTTCATTCACTTCATTCCATTTTATCAAATCAATCTTTTCTCTGTTCTTATTCAGGTCTTATTCGGGATTGATTTATCGGTTAAATTGATTGGATTAGTCATTGGGATTCATTGGATTATTGATTCAGCAGCTCAGGATTCTTATTTGGATTAAATTGATTGATTTTGACTTCTCAAGATATTGATTGATCCTCAAGAGCTGATTTTGATTATTGATTGACCTTGAATCCTCAAGATATTTTATTGATCCTCAAGAATTGATTTGATTATTGACTGATTTTGACTCATCAAGATATTGAATTGATTTCTGAAGATTTTAAATTGATTGATTGATCCCTCAAGACCTTGATTTCATATTGAAGACACTGATTTATTGATTGATTGAATATTGATTAATATTTGATTTGAATTGATTGTTCATTGTTTGAATTGATTTGACTGTTGACTGAATTTGTTTTCACCTCAAGATTTGAATTGATTCCTCAAGATTCCTCAAGATTTTATTGTGATTGATTTGTCCAAGCTTTGATTTCTGTTCTCATACCATCAAGTTTATGTCATTTTATTCAAAATGCCAGTTCAGCATAGTCCCCCAGCCAAAAATACTAGATCCCAAAGAATTCAAGCTGTTCTCACTCCTACAGCAAGGGCTCCTCTTGACCGCACACCATCAGTGCATCAACTGAGTGCAAATTTGGACAGAGGAGCACCAATGGAAGGAGCAGCACCCTCAAGAAGAGGTGGAATGAAATCTAGAAGATCAAGATCCTTTTCTGGACTTTTGGGTGGCTACCCTGGCATATCTGAAGGTGCAAGAGCAAGACAAGGGGAATTTGAAGATGAAGAGGGGGAAGAGTCTGTGGAAGAGGAAGATTCTGGGGAAACTGAAGTGGCAGATGCCTTGGCAAATGCTCCAGAGGTGCCTCAGGGTTCTAATCTAGCCCTTTTTAGTCAACCTCTTGTCTCTCAAACTGATCCAAGTCTCCTCAAGATGATGGAGCAGATGACTCAATTCAAGGTGGCAACTCACTCAAGCAGTTGCTCCCAGGGACAACTCAAAAGCCCCTTCTTTCAAGACTCCATCCATGAAGGCACCTGTTTCTTTTGATGGTACTCAAGCTCATAAATTGAGTGGATTTATCCAATCCTGTCAATTAATCTTTCATAATGAGCCAGCAAATTTATTCTCTGACAGGAAGAAAGTTCTTTACTCAACTTCTTTTCTCACTGGTAGAGCTGGAAAGTGGATTGAACCCTATCTCTCAAATATCTCCAATGAAGACCCTTCCTACCTGCTCAATAATTGGCCATTATTTGAATCTCAGTTATTCACTCTGTTTGGTGATCCCAATGAAGTCAGGAAAGCTGAACAAGAGTTGGACAATTTGAGGATGAAGGAAAGTGGTCATGTCTCCTTGTACATTCCAGATTTCAGAAGTTTAATGTCAAGAATTGGAGATTGGGGGGAAAGAGCTTATATCCATGTTTACAGAAGAGGATTGGCATCAAGATTATTGAATCAGTTGGCTTCTCATCCTGGAACGTTTGATACTCTGCAAGAACTTATGGATGTCAGTTTAGAATTAGACACAAGATATCATGAGAGGCAAAAGGAAAAGGGTGGAAATCAAGAGAAGAAGCCTCCAGTCAATGGATCCAATCAGTCTAGGCCTCCTCAAAACTCACCTTCAAAGAGGCCTCACCAGAAGAAGCACAAGAAGGGAAAGCAATTCCAATCTTCAAAGGACAAGCCCCATGCTGCTTTCCTCAATAAGGACAATACGTTAATCGGTTCTGAAAAGGAGAGGAGGATTAAAGAGGGGTTGTGTACTTATTGTGGTGGAAAGCACCCAATTGAAAAATGCTTCAAGAGACCTCAGAACAAGCCTGGGTCATCATCAAGAGGCTTCCCTAGCAAGCAGGGAAAAGCCTGAGTGGGGATCATGATGTCTTAAATGGTTCTCACTTATTTCCTTCAAGAGTACAATTGTGCAGTCTGAATACTAGTGTCAAGAAATCTTTAAAATTTGTTATTTTTTCTTCTGTCTCTGATATTTTTTATAGTATTCTCATTGATTCTGGTGCTACAAACTCTTTTATTGCAAAGAATTTTGTTCTCAAGTACTCATTGACTGTGTCAGAGCTCCCTGAAAAGATTCCACTTTTCATTCTGGATTCTAATGAATCCCCTGCCTTGTTCATCACCCATTAGACCAAGTGGGTAGTTGACTTGCCTTCCTTCCCAAGCTTTGAATGGGACTTTTTTATCATAGATTCACCCAAGGGAGAAGACCTGATATTGGGCTATGATTTCCTTTACCTTTTTAATCCCATTATTGATTGGAAAAATGGATTGATCACCTATGATTCTAGTCATAAGGATTCTAGTGGTATTATTCCTTCTACTAGTAATGACTTAGCCACTGCTGTCAACAGTGTTGCTCGGGTTGGTGAACTTAAGACAGCTTCCCTTGCTTCTTCTGTCCAAATCCCTTCCATAATTCCCTCTCAGTCATTACTTCGATTAAGAGATGAAGTCTTCAAAGAGATAAAGGAAGTTGGAGAAGATGTTGCCATATCTTCACTTCATCTCTTTCAAGGGGATATGGACCTTCCTCCCTTATCTTTTCATGCATCCCTGGAGGAGCAGTGGGATGAGGAGGAAGAGCCAGAAGAAATTGAAACTGTGTTGAAGGTAGTCCCTCCTGCTTATCACCAGTATTTGGATGTATTCTCCAAGGTGCAAACTGAGAAACTTCCTCCACACCGCGCCTGTGATCACCATATGGAATTGGAGGGTCTTCTACCTCCAATTGGTGTTATCTACTTATTGTCAAATCAAGAGTCCGAAACACTGCGGGCGTACATTTCAGAGAATGTAGAGAAAGTTTTCATTAGACCAAGCTCCTCTTCAACAGGAGCACCTGTCCTTTTTGTCAAGAAAAAGGATGGAGGTCTTTGTTTGTGTGTTGACTACCGCAAACTCAATGCTATCACTAGGAAGAACAGATACCCTGTTCCTCCTATGAACCAGCTTCTTACCGTATTCAATGGTTCCACTATCTTCTCCAAGATAGATTTGCGTGGTGCATATAACCTTCTGAGAATCAAAGATGGGGATGAGCACTTAACTTCCTTTAGAGCCAAGTATGGTAGTTATGAGTATTTGGTCATGCCATTTGGTTTGAGCACTTCTCCTGCTTCTTTCCAGAATCTAGTGAATGATATCTTTGCAGATTTCTTGGATTTGTTTGTTGTGGTTTATTTAGATGATATCATGGCCTTTTCCAGTTATGAGGAGGAACAGGTCAAACATGTGGCCTCTGTCCTCCAAAGACTGAGGGACAATAATCTGTTTGCCAAAGCCTCCAAGTGTGTATTCCATGCCTCAAGTGTGGAATACTTGGGCTATGTTGTTTCAATTGATGGCCTCAAGATGGATTCTTCAAAAGTTCAGCAAATCCTCAATTGGCCTCAGCCCAAAAACATCACGGCCCTTTAATCTTTTCTTGGCTTTGCCAATTTTTATCGTTGTTTCATTAAAAATTATTCCACAAAAATCACTTCTCTCACTTCCCTTCTCAAAAAGGATTCTCCCTTTATCAGCTTTCACCTCTGCTCCTATCTTATCCCATTTCAACCCGTCTCTACCTACTATTGTAGAGACTGATGCTTCTGATTAAGCATTGGGCGCTGTACTGAGTCATGTGAATGACTCAGGAAAGCATCCCATTGCATTTGATAGTCGCAAGCTCTTACCAACTGAACTCAACTATGAAATTCATGACAAGGAACTCCTTGGCATAGTTTGGGCTCTCAAGCGCTGGAGAGCATTTCTTCTTTCTCTCTCTAATCCTTTTGAGTTCTTGACAGACCACTCTTCCTTGCAGTATTTAATGTCTTCCAAAGTTCTTACTCGTCATCAGGCCCATTGGGTTGAATTTCTCTCAGAACTTCATTTCACTATCACTTACCGCCCAGGCAGGCTGGCCACTTTACCAGATGCCTTGTCACGTCGGGACGACGTGTACCCAGAAAGGGGGGTGGACTTCATCAGCAAGAATCCTCAAAATTTTCATCAAGTACTTAAGCAAGATGGAATTCAAGAGTCAAGATTCTTCTCAATCAAAGTGGAAGTTTTCTCAGATCTAGTGGACAAGATTCAAAAAGAATTATGGCAAGACAAAGACTATAAAGAAATACTCAAGCAACTAGCAAGAGGTGAATCACTTCCATATTATTCTCTTGAACCTCAAGCCAAGTTCTTATTATTCAAAGATAGATTGGTAATTCCAAGCAATGAAGAACTTCAACTAAATATTCTTCAAAAGCATCATGACTCACCATTGGCTGGCCATCCTGGCCAGGAGAAAACCCTCAAGCTCATCAAGAGGGATTTTTATTGGGCTGGCATGAATCACTTCATCAAGGACTATGTGTCCTCATGTCAGCAATGTTCAAGAAACAAGAACATTCATCACAAGAAGTTTGGTTTACTCAAACCTCTTTCAATTCTGTCTGGTCCTTGGAATTCATTATCAATGGACTTCATCACCCGATTGCCACTGTCAAACAACTTTGATTCAATTTTAGTAGTTGTGGACAGATTCTCAAAAATGGCAATCTTTATTCCAACTTATGGAACAATCACTGCCCTGGACTTAGCTCAAATCTTCATCAGTCATGTATTTTCTAAGCTTGGCCTTCCAGTCAGTATTATCAGTGATAGAGGATCCTTATTTGTTTCATCATTTTGGACTCAATTGTGTCAGCAGCTCAAGATATCAAGAGATCTTTCAACTGCCTTTCACCCTGAAACAGATGGACAGACAGAGAGGGTAAATCAGATACTAGAACAGTACCTTTGGATGTATGTCAGCTATCATCAAGATGACTGGTACACCTTGCTCCCTCTGGCTTAATTTTCCTATAATAATGCAGAACATTCATCAACCAAGCAATCACCTTTTTTCACCATTTATGGAAGAAATCCCAGCTTTGACTCAATCCATATTTCTCAAGACTCAACTGCTGGAAAGTTATCAACAAAACTCCAATCAGTACAGCAAGTTGTCAAAGAAGAATTAGAGTCAAAAATAAGGAGATTCAAGAAGTATGCAGATAGAAATAGGGCAATTCCACCTGATTTCCAACCTGGGGACAAAGTATGGCTAGCTTCCAAGAAAATCAAGACAACAAGACCCACCAAGAAATTATCAGAAAGATGGTTGGGACCTTTTGAAGTTCTGAAGAAGATTGGCAGCCATGCATATCACCTCAAGTTGCCTCAGCAATGGAAGACAGTTCACCCTGTATTCCATATGTCCTTATTAGAACCAGTCAAGCATTCAACTATCCCAAATCGTCATCAATTGCCACCACCACCAGTTTTAGTGGAAGAGCAATAAGAATGGGAAGTGGCTCAGGTTCTGGACTCAAAACTCAAAAGAGGTAAATTATGGTATCTTGTAGAGTGGAAAGGATTCAGTGAAGACCCAGAAAGAAGCACTTGGGAACCATCCTCCAACCTTACTGACTCACCAGACCTTGTCAAGGATTTCCATTCATTGTATCCAGACAAGCCTGGTCCAAATACCTCAAGAGTTTGATTTATGGTGCTTGGTGGGGGGAAGAAGTTATGAAAGTAAGTTCCTCTCCTGGCATGCACGTTTAAGGCGGTATTCTACCCATATGTTGTTGTAAGCATCCCCTTGGCCACTTTGTGAGCACTTGTCAATTTTTTGGACAGGTTTAGGAAGCATACAACACCAATACCCTCCGATTTGGACCTTATCAAGATATGGCACAAATGTTTCTTTCTTTAACTTTCCTTTCTTTTTCTTTTATTTATCATTTCATTTATGCCAATCATCATAATTCAAGACACTCATTACTTCAAGTCATTTACCGCAAATCTTTTCAGAAGTCATTTATGGAAATTCATCCAGAAGTCATTTATGGCAATTCATTTCAATTTTATGGTGCTTGGTGGGGAATGGAAGTTATGAAAGTAAGTTCCAACTCCTGGTATGCATCCCTGAGGGTTCTACTTCTTGTAAAACATTACCTTGGCCACTCTGTGAGCATCAAATGCTTAGTTTTCATTTTTCAGACACTTATTGGCCAGAATCAAGCAACTCACCACAAGAAGGACCAACCATCAAGATTTTTCTTTATTTCTTTCTTTACTCTCATTTTCTTTTATTTTTCTTTCTTTCTTTACTCGTACAATATCTTTTATTTCTTTCGAAGCAGCAGCATCCCCTCCCAAATCATGTATTGGGAGGTTCCATTTTTTTTTCATTTTTTAGTATTGTTATAAGAGCATGAATAGGAGTCAAACCAACCGTAAACAGGAACAAGACACTGGATTTCACTCCACCCAAATCGTCAAGTCCACGTCAAATCAAAACTTTCGACTTCAAGGGAATTGGGCCACAAGTCAATTATGGCCCCCCTCAAAACCTCTCAATGTCAAAGTCCAAGGCCCCTTTGGGGGCTGGAGTCAGCATGGAGGGCCTCCCCTGCAAGTTTGGGGGAAACCAAGTTCTTGGTGGTCCTGGACCCCACCAATGGGTCCATGCCATCTAGGTAAAAATTTCTGTTTTGGGCCAATTAAGGTCCCATGGTACCCCTGGGTCCCCAGCAAACTTGCGCCCATGGGGCCTCCTATAGCCCCCACGGCCCGCGGACCGCAGCGTACGGCCCACGGACCACGAACCGCAAGACCCCAAATTACCCAAAAGGCCCATAGGGGCAAAAAACCCCAGACTCAAAGAAAAAAGGCTAGAATTGGCCATGAACCAAATTTCACCCCAAGACACTAAGGACCCAAAAAAGGCCAATAATGGCCATAGACTTGAGAATCATCAAGATTCACCATAGAGCAGGCCCCAGCCCAGGACTATTATTAAGGCTGGTGGAGGTCTTTTTGAAGCGTTATTCAAGGCCGATGAGACAAGACTCCTGGACTCATTTCTTATCAACCTTTTTGATTGGGCTGGCCAGATGACTACACTTCATATACTCATCTGGAACCATTTTTTGAGCACAAGAGCTCAGTGGCCATCATATGGGGATACAACCCAAGGCCACGCCCCAAGGACGTCAGTTGTTGAAATCAGAAGAAAAGACACAGTTCGAAGTGGGGTATTTACTCAAAGTCAAAGAAGGGGGGAATAAATTTAATTGACAGAGAAGAGTTGGAGAAGGATTTTGAGATAATGGTCAAAAGAAAACTTTTTGAAGAAGTGCGTGGAGTAGTGAGATGCCACTCAACAATGGCAGGGTATTGTGGTGTTCAGGAGCCCACCAGTTTCAAGAGGGGGATACTGTAACAACCACTCACCAAGGGGTAAGGGTATTCATTCATACACCCACTCAAGCACCTCAAATCAGCAGATCCAGCACTTGTTTCAGCATTCAGTTTCAGCAATCTTCATTCTGAAACATTCATATAGCTTGTAATCTCAATACAGCTTGTCAATACCTGTACAGGTTGGATTCACCCAATACAGTTTCAATACACCATTATGAAACTGTATGATCACTCAATTCCACCACACCTCTTGTACAGATTCTGTACAGCTGTACGGAACCTGTATTGGCCAGACTCAATTCAATAATCCAATCCTTTCATGAAAATTCTTCCTCTGGATAAGGGCGGGTTTTCTCACATATACCAGCCCCTCTTTCTCCCCCCTGGGGACTTTTCCCCAGTTAATTAATTTAGTGTATTTATTATTTCATAATTATTCTTATCCTTATATTTGGGTATTATAATTATTTAATTCTAAGTTAGTCTTTGCATTTTCTCTCTTCGCCTGTACAGTATGAGTTGGGTGGCCATATCCTTATTAACCCTTCTCTTTCCATTCTGGCAGGTTGAAACAGTGGACTTGGACTTGTTTGTGGTTGGCTCTTCTATTTCTTACTCTTATTCCTTTGTTGCTGCTTTTCTTATATTTATTCTTTAGTAATTCATCCTTAACACTCTTAAGTGTATCCCTTCTTATCATATCTTTGAGCCCTCCATAAGTGAGTCCCAGTTTACTGAGTGCCAGGCCCTCTTCACTTAAAAGAGCCCCTGTGACATATTCACATATGAGCTAGTAGAATCTGAATATCTACATGGCTTTAAGTTTGGATCACTTTTGCAAAAAAGTGGTCAACAGTTCTATTCATTTTGTTCAATAAACACTTACAAGTTATAACCTTGTTTATAACTTGTAAAAAAAATTTCATTTCTGTATTCCTGCAGTAATTACGTGATGACTTGATTCTTGGTTCATCACTCTATCATGCATATTTCAAAAGATATTGGCTAAAATCCTTGAATATATGCGTTGACCAAAAAAGTGCATATATTCAGGTTAATTCGTTAAGTATTGACTTTGAGGCTTAGCTCTTAATTTTCTTATAGGTGAATTTTTATGGAGAATCCAATGGTTCCCCTTAGTTCACATTTTGTTTCATTGGTCTCTGAAATAAATAAGGAGTGGTGTTTGCTGTAAGGTATTATTACTTATAGCTCAATAAATATTGACTTTACAGATATGGCATAAAATGGTATATCTGTATTTTACCATGGGGAATCCAATGGTATAATTTATTTCAAATGTTTATTCATGGGCTTCTAAGTTAAACCAAGTTTTATGCCAATTTATGACATTTTTGTAGCTTTAAGGTAATTGTCAATGTATAATTATTTTAAATATTTCTTGTGACCTTTTTGGGTATGTGGTCATATCTCAAAGGTTCACATTCTCTACCACCAAAAAAGATTTTACCACAAGCTGATATGTGTAATTAGGGTATCATCCACTGTCCTACCTCTTCAATAGATTTTGTTAGTCTTGAAGCTCAATAATGCTTAACTTTTCTATTTATCAGGTTTTCTTTCAATTCTGAACCCTCTTAGTAGTTTATCAGCATTTTTTATATCTTTCTCAAGTAGCCATTCATCTTCTTGAGTTGAATTCCTATACCTTATAAGGTATTCTCTTTCTTTTTTGTTTTTTGTCCTTCTTTCTTTAAGGAATTTTACAATTTTCTTGTCTTCTCCTTCTTCCAAGGGGGGAATTTCAAGTGGGGGTTTATTTCTTGTGAAAATAACTCCTTGTCACTTGAGCTGTAAGGCTTTATCAGACTTACAGGGAAAGTTGGGTCTTTGTTCATTAATTCACCTGTGAGTTCCAATTGCACAGCTTTGGGTCCATGAAGTGCTTTTATCATAAATGGTCCTGCAAATGAATCTTTCAATTTCTTTTGACCTTTTATGTTATTGAAATTAAGAGTTGATACTAGGACCAAGTCTCCTATTTTGAAGTCAGGTGTCTTAGGACTTTTATCCCATCTTTCTTTTGCATATTTGAAAGAGTCTTGCATACATCTGTTTGCATGGAGTCTTGCTTTGTCAAGCATTATTTTAAAGCTGCTGGCTGTTGGATGTATATCCACTAAGTCCTTTTTTGAGGGCACCATCAGGAAGTCTTGGCTTCCAACCTTTTTCTAGCATTGCTGGTGTTTTGCCAGTGGAAGAATGAATTGATGTTTTGTATTCCAGTTCAAGAGCTGGTAATAGTGCACACCAATCATGGGTAAAACCATCAGAATCTTTGAATCCTAGTCCATAAGCACAGAATCTTCTTATCAAGTCCTCTAAGGTCTGTATCATTCTTTCTGCTAAACAATCAGTTTGAGGATGGTAAGCAGTTGAGATTGATAATTTTCTCCCAAACAAGTTATGGAGATTTGTCCACAATGCTGAAGTGAACTTTGGGTCTTTGTCACTTATAATATTTTTGAATAAGCCTGTATGGCTAATCCCTTTATTCCATATAATTATCGCTTTGTCCATAGCTGTGTCATCTTTGTGACTTGGTAGGAACATGGGAGTCTTGCTATACCTGTCAATAAACACTAGGCATGCATTATACCCTTTGTCTCCTCCTGGACATAATGCTGTTACCCAATCCATATGAACTATTTCCCAAGCAAATTTTGGTTCTTGAATTTGGATCATCATTCCAAATTTCTTTCCTGTGGCTCTGTTAGCTTTTTAGGATCTGTCACAGGTTTGGAAGTATTCTGAAACATATTTCTTCAAATTTGGCCACCAAGAGAAGGTTTGCACTCTTTCTAGTGTTCTGTCTTCTGCAAGATGTCCAGCTGCAACACTCTCATGACACTCATGTAAAATAGTGTTTATCAGGGTTCAATCTGTTAAGGCCATAACACATGTGTGTTTTGTTCTATTATAAAGGATGCCCTCAAGGAGGTGGAATCTTCCTTCATCATAGGCCTTTTTCCATGTTTCATCTAGTTTTGAGCAAAGTGATGGGTCTTTACAGTCTTTCATTAGAAGTTGGCTTAAGATATGGCAATTTGTGTCTATCTTATAGCTTTCTTCAACTTGATTGAAGAATTCTGTGCCAATGTCTGTAACACATATTCCTTCTATATGGTGCTCTTCCTGTGGTGCCCATGCTGGATTGTCAGTGGTATTTGCTAGAGCCCATCTGTGTCAGAGGGGTTCTTCGAAGTGAAGAGGGCCTGGCACTCAGTAAACTGTGACTCTGTTATGGTGGGCTCAAAGATATGGTAAGAAAGGTTACACTTAAGAGGGTTAAAGATGAATTACTAAAAGAATGAATATTACAAAGCAGCAACAAAAGAATAACAATAAAAGAATAGAAGAGCCAAACACAAACAAGTCCAAGTCCACTGTTTCAACCTGTCAGAATGAAAAGAGAAGGGTTAATAAGGATATGGCCATCCAACTCATACTGTACAGGCAAAGAGCAAAATGCAAAGACTAACTTAATATTAAATAAATATAATACCCAAAATAAGGATAAGAATATTCATAAAATAATAAATAAACTAAATTAATTAACTGTGGAAAAGTCCCCAAGGGGGAGGAAGAAGGGCTGGTATACACCGGGGCGAATCTCGTGTCAATCGTCGGCGATTGACTTCACGTCAAGCAAACGTCAAGCAGGATAAAAGTCGAGCTCACGTCAAGCGAAAATCAAGCGAACGTCGAGCACACGTCACACTCTGGTCTTACACCAAATCCTGTGACATCCAATAATATTGGTTCCCCTGTGCCTTCAACTCAGATTCCCCACCACCTGATCATCCCACAACCGTCCGATGATTGGTAAAAATTACACCAGACCCGCCTGTTTGCACACACACACATCAAAGATGTCCTTCAGCCAGTCTTGATGTAGGCGGGGGGTTTGACTTCACCAGGTCATCCATGAAGTGTGCGTGTGCATGCGTGGGGGCGGGTGCGTTTGCGTGTGCATTGGCGTGTGCGGGTGGGTTTGCGTGTGCATTGGCGTGTGCGGGTGGGTGTGCGTGTGCGGGTGCGTGGGCGTGTGCATTGGCGCGTGCCGGTGGGTGTGCGTGTGCGTGTGCATTGGCGCGTGCGGGTGCACATGCGGGTGTGGGTACGCAAAAGCCGATTCCGCTTCCAACATGATGATGGCGCAGTTAGAAATTTTGGATGCTGTGAAAGGTGAGTGTGTGGGTCATTTGATCATTGGACTTGGCTTATTCACACTGTACCCAATGTCAAAATAGTAACTTCTTTGTGGCAATGTGAAATAATGGGCTTTGCTTGTCACAATGGAATGTCTCTGTCACTAAATTTTGAGGCAATTATTTCACTAGCAAAATTGCTAATGAATCTGAGAGATTTGCATTTTAGTAGACTAAATATCATGAAATAACGGCTTTATCATTACAAGCAGTCCACATGACAGAGCTTTGTTATCATACAATCCACAGTTACCTTCTATTTCTTCTTCAGATATAATCAAGTGTCCATCATCAAAACCAACAGCTTTATAAATATTCAGATGCGGCCAATCTGGTAGGAAATTCACATCAATCTTCAAAGGTTTTAAAATCAGAAAGTTATTGTTCAGTATGCTAGATGGCTCAGAGACTTTGAAAATGCTATCAATAATACCAAATTGTCGTGAGTTGCCCCTCAGAAAACATATCACACTGTTGCTGATATTTTTGGATTCAGTTGAAAATATATTGTTCCCAATATTAATGTTTGAAACTGGAAAATACCAAGGTGAGACAATCCTTGAAGTGGGAGGACTTGTGGATTGCACGGTAGTGTCTAAGCTGATCCAATCAACTATTTCCCTTGTTGCATGAAAAGTCTGTAAGTACTCAACCAGGCAATCATAATTTTCTTGGTCATGGCGGGATGGCTTGTTATATTTATGGTGATTGAACACGGCAGGTGGCTGTGATTCGAAAAGCTGTTTTATTTCACATGGCACAGATGGGGATTTCAGGAGAACGGAAAGGTTGGAACATCGACAGATATGTTGAAGTAAGGTTTTATCTATATCATCTATTCAGAGTTGCAAAAAGTTAGTCTTATTCAGTTCAGGTGTTTAATCAATGTGAATATATTGATCTTATTAATTGACTTACATATCTTGTTATTTGTTGGCATCTTTGCAAATACTCCAATCAAGCGCTCATAACCCCATGTGGCTGAGGCTTGTGCTGGGCCCCAACGTCGGAAGAGTTCGGGAATATGATCAGCAAAATGATGATTTGGTTTACTTTTCTGTTTTGGGAACAGGTGTTGATTGGAAAGGCGGAATTTTTTCCAATGTTCAGCAAATGCAGTCGCATCATCTATTGAAACAGTCCAGCTTGTGGCAATGTTGATAGCACTAATCAAATGGAATGTATTCTTGGCTAGTTCATTTGCAAGTTCTTCTGACTGACCCATTTTTCTTTGAGTGTTGGCAGATTGGTGTGCATCTAATGACATCTGTTGACTGAGCATTAGAAATGGAATATAGACCTTATATAAGAGAGCCCATTCAGCGGCTTTTAAGCTACCATGAGAGGGGGAACCCATTTTGCGGGGAACTCTTGTCCATGATGAGGGAATTATGGTCTCAGATATGATTTGTCGGAGATGCTCAAGAGCCTCACCCTTGATCTGGTGATCACTCAGTGCAGTGATATCCAATTCAGAGGGTATTTCAGAAGTGGGGATGTAATCGGCATCAAATGAAGGAATCTCTGCAGAACCACTAGATGGATGGTCTGTGTTAGGGGTGGGCATTGGGAAGTAGTTTTTTCGGGTGGAAGTAGTGGGGAGTGGCTCGATTATTATTTTTGCTGCGTCTCTTCTCAGGGAGCGGGCCTCTCTCAATGTGATTTTATCAAGAGAGCTGTTGGAGGTCTTGGAATCTGAGTCTGAACTGTTGGTGTCATTGGATTTCCTGCGGGACCTGAAGTAAATTTTTGATTTCGCCTCTGGAATGCACAATTTGAAAGTTGCATGATCCTTCAAAATTCCAAGTATTAAATTATGCATTATGTCAAGATTAACCATTCTGGTTGCATCCCAATACGGAAGGTCTTCCAAAATTGAATATCGCACTCCATACTCAGAGAAAATTGCTTGTCTTTGTTGTGGGGTTGCCCGAAGCCATTTGGCAATGGTTGATTTATGACTTTGGTATGAGCGCGTGTAGTGAAATTGAGGACCAATTTCTTCAATTTGAGCTTTGTGAATGGTGCAAAAATTACAAAAGTGGTTTCCTGAATGGGAAATAAATCCAGTAAGCTTGCGCATGGCAACCACATCCGCAATGGCTGTGAGGATGGCAACACGGATAAAGGATCCTGATGGACCTGTTGAGGTGGGTGCAAAATGGTAACCTTGCCATAGCTCTTTGAGCTCGTTGATGAGTGGCATTAATAGATAATTCAATTGAAGCGCAGTTGGCTCCTTCGGACCAGGGATGATTCCTGCAACATAGACATTCTCGGGCTTCAATCTTTCACTTGGGGGGAGATTAAGACAAATAAGCATGATAGGTCCAATGCTAGCCAACCGGGTTGACTTTCCATGTGCATTAAACCAGTCCACATATATGGAGAAGGCCAATGCACCAGGAATGGACATGAATGGGGGGTCATGGATATTTCTAGTGCCAGTGAAGCGTCTCCAGACCAATCCATCCCAGACGTCACGTTTTGGGGAATCTTCGGGAGTTTGGGATTGTTGATGTTGATGCAGAATGTCCATAATTCCAGCCCGCTGGAGGAATCTGGCAAGCCAATTTTTGAATGGTTGATAAATGAAATGTTTTGTTGGTATAAATTTTTGCTTCATGTTGGTTGTGTTTTGGGTGTGGGGTTCAGATGAATAGATGAATTTGCCTAATGATTGTGTGCAAGGGGGATCATGATCATTTGGGTCATTATGGCGTTGACAGTGGGGTTGGTCAGTTGTGACTGATTCAGTAAGGCCATTAAGAGAGAAACATTGAGGACAACATATATAGTTTTGAATCACTGGCTCCAATTGGAGATGTTCAAATATGGTACTCAGATCTTGAGGTATATGGAATGCAGGAGCGGGGGGACCAGCTGAGCTTGAGATACTGGACTTGATCAGCAGGTTCAGGGCGGGGTTGAGTATGCGTGAAGCCCTGCGGGGTAAATTATACCTTAATGATAGAATGGCAGATATTATCATTCCTAGGTCTTGTGGGGGAAGGGTTTGACTGCCACTATATGGTTTCTGTGCAGTTGAATTGAGACCCGCTGGAGTTGGGAAAGTGCTTTGGGTCAAACGTGAATAATCAGCTGGGAAGATTTGATCCAATAGAATTTGTGGGCACCCAGATCCTGATGCAGAAGTAGGGATGTTTGGAAGAGATTTGGGTGCAATGGTTGATTTGAGCTTTTTAATGTGCTGTTTATATTGGAAAGGTGTGAAGGCAACTCCTTGCCTATCACCCTCAGGGGAAGAATGTGTTTGAGTTGAGCAGTGTTGACACATGCATATATGCATTGAGGAATATGGCCGGGTTGTCATTGTTGCAGGAATTGGGAGTACGGTTGGTTTGTGTATAAATATCTATGGTTGATGTGAAAGTGTTTAGGAGTGTTATTAATTGGAAATAAAATTCAGTGATTATTTATGAAGGGGGAGATGATTTGAGCCAGCTGAGGATTTTATCCCATTTGTAATGGTGCATGAGCTGCAGTGGATAAAGTTTAACATGTCTCATCTGGATGGCGGAATTGGTTAGGCGTTTAATTGGGTAAAATGCCATGCTGCTCAATGCTCATACATATTCTAGTTTATTTACACATTGTGATAGTGCGGGTTTGACCATTGAGGGGGTTCCATTAGTGAAGTGTTACCATTGAATTGAGGGGATTAACATTTAATCCATGTACGCTGGCACGCCATCGTACATGGTTTAAACCTTATTACAGACATAACTATATAACTCTATTACATAAGGGGTTGGAGCGCAGCTAAAGTCTTGGTATTTGGTTTGAGTACGGCGGGCTTTGAATCAGTTGGAATGTGATTTGGATTGTCTTGCCTTTCGTGAAAAGGTGATGTCTCTTTTGTGGGTAAATCCTTCATGAATATACCCCTTTACAGATGTACAATGTTGGGGAATTTCAATGCATATATTGGCAGTTTGGATAATTCACAAAATGTGACAATGGGGAGGCGGAAATGTTACCAAATATGATTACCTATGGATGATGGGTCCCCTTTCAGATCAAGGAAATATCACATTATATGCTGGTAGGCCGTGCAGGGTGGTTTCCGACAAAAGCGGAGGAGCTCAAGAGGAGGCAGGGAGGATTCTCCTCAAAAGAGTCTTATCCGACTTCCACACAACACTTAGTTCCAACTATTCATAGAATTTCTCTATTCTAAATTTGAAAAGATTTCATCTCATATCACTCTATTTTATCATAATACTGAGGTGTTTTATCTAGTTAAAAATATTACTGTACTTTTTCGGCCCTTATGTCATCTTTCAAGTCACATAAATCCCATTCAGGTTCTGTTCATGACTCAAATAGTGAATCTAGCATAGAATATGTTCAAACACAGTCACCATTGAGTCCCAACATTCCTCTCACAACCCCTATCGCATCCTCAATGAATGTATCAGGTCTTAACATTGATGTGGGCAATCCAAAGGCTCCAACTTCAAGCACTTGGTCGATCCCAAATATTTCCGTCACTCCAATTCCCCCGAATCCCACTAATACACAAATTCATGTGTCTCAGGGGCCAGAAGGCACACCTCAAATCTCCTCACACACTAATCCCCAATCAAAATTTCCACGTGAGTTCCTCCTTAATCCCAGTCGGAGTCCAGTCACATCCCAGGATCCCTTTGGCCAAAGTAAACAGCCAACCCTCAATATTCCATCAGGATCGCAGGTTCATGTGGGTGATGAAAGGCGCGTGGATGGGGGGCGACGAAAAAGACCTTTGGAAAATGTAACTTGGAGCGGTCTGTCGGAGGGAAATCCAGTATTGACGCTTCATCAAAGTAAGTCATTTGAATTTTGGAGTAGAAACTTATTCACAATTTGATATGTTTGTTTCATGGGTTAGATATGGCACCTAAAGGCAAGTCAGTCCGATCTCAGGAGCCAATTGAAGATCGTGAGGATGACCAGTCTTCATTAATGTTTTGATGTGTTAACTGATCATTTGCATAGCAGGGGATGAACTTTATGCATCTTCACCTCTGGTCCATAAAGAGAAAGTCAGTGGACGTCATCATCCATATGCCTCCAAACCAAGAACGGGTCATGCCAGTACATCAAGAGAAACAATGGTGGATGATGAGGATGAGAACATGTCTCCGACTCAAAGTGAAAGAAATGATGAACCAAGGAGGGACAATTTCACAGCGCATGAGCAAGGCACTCAATCAAATAGTGAGTTCACCCATCCTCAGCTGGGCCTTGCCCAGAGTATGCTTGAACAATACGAGGTCAGACAGCAAAGGAACCAGGCCCGCAAAGATCACAATGTGGCGAAACGTGCAAGCCAGAAGGAGCAACAAAAATGGCTGAAGGCAGAACTTCCAGAGAATGTCCATGGAATGAGATCAGCAGTACACGCACATTGCCTGTTCCTACTCAAAGTTAGGGATAAGGATTTTTCCTCACTACCAACACCACCCAGCACAGAAGAGCGTGAAATTGCAATTCAAGTGGCTGGTCATCTCGGTTATGTCCCCGAGGATGTGTTCAATGAGCCATCAACACAGGTTCAGTCTCAGGGTTTCCAAAGCTACTGCGAAAATGAGCTCCACAAGCTAGGACTAAAGCGATTCACTTGGGACTGGGAGAGCTCATGGCAACATCCGTTCAACGAGCTGATGTCTATGGTGTTTTACCGTACATTCCGTCTCGCACTTGTCAGCACTGAGTATCATCACTACTGTTGGAACAAAGATCATAACAACTATGGGGTCGTGGCGGCTTTAATGGAGCGATATTTCACTTATTTGAAAAGAGAATGGAAGTCTATTCAAAAGGATGCCGAGTATTTGGTAAAAAAGAAAGAGAATCAAAAGCTCGCAAAGATTCGTCAAAGAGTTAGTTACTGTATCTCTTCTTCATTGTGGACCAAGTCTGATGATGATCTACTTGATTATGTGCAGACCTGTGAGCGCCGTCGTGAATGGTGTGATACGGCTAAATTTCCCATCCTAGCATCACAATTCAATGACCCTCGAGTATGCTCAGATACTGAGGAGGTACTGGAAAATGGCCGTCAAGTTTACCGCAAAGTGGGATTACGCTGGCGCTCCCAGTTATTTAATGATTTGGTATTGAAAATGGATAGAGACATAGAGTTTTATAATCGGATTAAAAAAAAGGGTAAAAAAACTATTGATAGATTGCCAGAATTACAATCGACAGATGATGGTAATATTCCGGACGGCCTATCATTTCAGGTATTTGATCAAGATTGGCTCAAAGGCTGTAGTAAGATGCAGACTAGTGCCCTCAAGATACTTGACATGCCAGTTATTAGGCCTAATGGTGATGCTCTGCAATAACTTAGTAATTTGTCACGGTATAGCACTGTGACAAATTAAAATTTTGTGAATTATTTGTGCAGGTGTAATAAAATCTGATTATTATCTCTTAAGGATGCAACAACTTGCTAAATATGTTAGAATATAGACAATATGAATTGAAATGTATCACCGTCTCCCTTGCAATAATACTCTATTGCTCATTTTCATTGAGGAAATATTGAAGAAGTTTGATCCAGCTCATGGTGTTCATAATTGTGGACCTGTGCCAGAGTCAACAGGAGTTATCAACTTTGTCAATCACAAATTATATAATATCAGTAAGGCTCACGCAGTTAATGATTTTTTCTTTTCTTGGACCTATTGGTAATTGGAATATGGCATTCCCATAAGGAAGGATTTCAGAATAGTAATACAATCAAGTGAAAGATGAGCTTGAAAGGTACCTTCCGCATGTTGACCTCAACTGAATGAGGAGTGATATAGTGGATGACCTGTACAGGTCGTTGTTGGCCAATACGATGTAGACGATCAACAGCCTGAGCCTCAATGGCTGGGTTCCAATTGGGCTCCTGGAAATGTGGATGTCAGGGTCCGAAAATCAGGGGAGAATTTTGGGGGGCCCCTCACCATTAAATAGACTACATTAGCACAAGTTATATTGAGGCCAGTTCCAGCCGCGGCAATGGATGCAATGAGTACTTCACATTCAGGATTATTGAAGAAATTCTCAAGCGCCTTGTCCTGCGCTCGTGGTGTAATTGTTCCATCAATTCGTGCTGAAAGGATAGAGTGATGGGCAAGAGCAATACCAATTCTACAATATAAAAAAGTCAGATGGAGTCAATTGGTAATGGATGCATATTAGAATTAACGCACAAATCTAGAAATTGGGTCCATTGGGTATAAACCACCGATTTCGTTGGACCACACCTTGTTTGTTTGTTCTTCATTAAGCTTTGTAGGAGGTGTGCAATTTTACTACTCATCATGCATGTTTCCACATCCACAATAGTTCGTGTGATTCTTGGGGAGTTATCCTGAGTGCTCCTGCCCTCGGGGTCTTCCAGCTCCGCCTCCGCAATTGTGTTAAGCATGATGTGATGGTTACAACATATTCGCAGCTTATTAATATTTCTGAAAAACTCTCCTGGTCCTTTGCTTTTGGATGATAGGAATTCTTCATATAATGTGGAATATTCTTGCTGCATGGTCGGGTTGAGTGGGAGCAGCTCATAATGATGGCTAATAGTGGGGAGAGATTCGAGATGTGTGGTTTTGGTGCGGCGCAAACTTAAATGCCGCAATGCCAAATGCAAAATATCATTGCAACCTTTTGAAAGACTACTCAGGATGAATGGTGACCAGTTATCTTGATCGGCGCTCTGGGGTTGAGTGATGAATGATATTATGCCCAAAAGGTCATAAATGGTGTTGTGAATAGATGTGCCTGTTAAACATATTTGACGGGATGAAAGGAGGCTATTAATGGCACGGTGAGTGGCAGTGTATTGAGAGCGAATATAGCTATAAGAGGGGGCAAGGGTTATTGGATATAAAAGGTAATTTGAATCATTTAAGCTCAGCCACTCACTGTGCTTCATCCAAGATTATACGATGCCAATTGATTTGAAAAATGAATGATGTAGAGGGATTGGTTTGCTTAAATTCTTGGGTGATAGTATTGTAAGAAGTGATGATGATATCATATTTTAAGATGTCGGCTTGGGATAATGAGTGACGAGTGGGACCATGGTAGATTTTGGCATGCAGTGCTCCAGCCTGAGCATGCTTGGATATTTCTGATTGCCAGTTGGTAATTAAGCGAGGGGGGCAGATGATCATGGTGGGCGTGGAGCGATGGGGGTTTGCAATCATCCGCTCCTTGGAGGTACCAATTAGAGCAATGGCCTGAATGGTTTTACCTAATCCCATATCATCCGCAAGCAGTCCTCCAAGAGGGGTATTGGTCGAAAGGGATTCAAATGAGCTAACGACCTTGTTTGTAATGATGTGCCTGGCATTAAAAGTGGATCCTGGGGGTGAGGTTGCCCAAAGGTTACGGGCTGATTGGCCATTGGGGATTTCTCGATCCCAGAGAAAAGCTAGTCCGGTCTTTTGATGAGGGAGGAGGGGGGTTTGAATAATGGCATGGGGCGGGGTCATCATGGGGAGGTCTGATCCACTGGGTAATTGTATCAGTTTTTGCTTGGAAATCAATGATGAAACAGCAGGATATGAAGCAGGCGTCGAGTTTGAAGCGGGAAATGTCGGAGTAAAGAGTTGACATTGACAATGAGTAGTACAGTCATATTCTTTGGGCATTTTAAGCTTGAAATCTTGTGTTCGAAAGCTTTCCATTATGAATAGAACGTTTGGATACCATGTGAAGAACATCAATGCTAGATTGGGTTTCTGAGATGAGGAGGGATCATTGGCATCAGTCATAAATACTCCCTCAACAAATAATATTTGAGTAGGATTGGATTGGCAATTTTCAATCCATGCCCCACCAGGACCACAGTGCATGAACGTTTTGGGTGCCCCAAAGAATGGTATCAACGTTTGGGAAAGGGTTCCCGGGGGAGAGCCAATAGCATGCTGGTGATTGGGGAGATATACAAATATGTTGTGTTGATTGTGCCATAGGATAATCCAAGAACCTAAGTGGGAATTCTCAGGCTTTAAGGTTATATCACTATTTATTTGAATACGAATATTAATCATCCCAATGCAAAGTGGTTGTGAAGGGGTTGACATGATGGCTATTTTGAATTATTTGGGGACAGTTGGGAGTTATATGATCGGGAAGGGTTAGCTAAAGGGAATGAAGAGGAATAAGCGCAGGTGGGGAACTTATATGAGTGGCAGCAACAGGCCAAAAGGGGGATGGCCTGTGGTTACGTGCATGGTCTTGATGGAGGTGGGCCTCTTGGGCTCATAATTTTCATATCCGATTTGGGGCATATATCAAGGCAAGGTGGCCAAAATGTGGGTGCACCATTTGACTTCTGGATCTGCAGCGAGTTACGAAACCTTTGGTGGAACAAGGCTGACATTAGCACATCCGAAATTGGGTGGGTTGTAGCAGCTTATTGTGGAGGGCATATTAGAGGCATGCAGTCATGTTCGCTGGTGTGACAGCGAACAATGAGCGTATCCTCCCCAGGTTAATTGTTTACAGGGACCTATTGGGCAATGATGGCAGTTTCAAAGGGCAATCTCACTGTCGGGATGTTTGTGTGTGGGCGGGTGAGATATGTTCAGTGGCATGCCACCAAACATGACTTTGGTTTGGCCTGAAGTTTTTTGCTGACTGATGCATACTGGGCTTTCAGGGGGGAATGTCTGGGATGATCAAAGGGGGCGCCAGCCGTGAGCCGTGATCCACATATACATTCACCCCTATGGCGTTTGAGGCGAGTACTAATCCACCGAGATTGGCATTGGCCTCTTTGCCTCACACGCGTACAGAACTCCGGAGAAAGAGGCCACACGCCCGAGGGATTTTTTGGCTGAAAGCCAGGTGCCACAACTTGCGCGGGGCGTGTGAGAACGTGAAGAAAATGACCCGCGGTGGGAGATACCCACGCAAACATGACCAGCCTCAGCAATCATAGGCTGGGATTGTTATTCTAATGTGGATGAGGCTGAAGCGAATCCACACTGATTGGCCTCAGGTTTCCACGCGCAAGCGGGTGAGTGTCTGCAGTCAAGCTGACAACCCGACCAAGAAAATAGGCAGCTGGAAGACTGGCAGTAAAATGTCTTCCAGGCGTGTGAAAGTTGCCTGCGTATGACCCATTGGGGGTGCGTATGAAAGCGTGTGGCTGCCCAACAATGAACAAGCGGGCCAGTCATTGTTTGCCCCAACAATGGCACCGGAGTGAATCAACTCTTTGTGTTAGACCCAAATATTAAGTCATCCCATTAAGACCCACTTACATTAATTTGGATTACATGCGCATCTGTGCCGTAGTTAGGCAGAGCTGTCCAACAAGGTGCATCAAAGGGATGCAGGTGAGAGATATGACTCGATGGCTTGATGTTATTGCATGTTACATTGTTGAACACCTTTTTGCTCTGCCCCGCAGTACATTTACAAAGGTGTACTGCGTACTACAGTGTTGACTGTACTGTACAGATCAGGAAGGTGTAATACTACTTGAGCCTGCATCCATCTAGCAAATGTGCATGCACCTTCCGATCGTTTGCATTTACGTAGCTCATGTGCCACATGCTCAGCATTGCGTTTCGCCCGATTTGCACACGCAAGCTGAGAATGTCATGGTCAAAAGCACCGTGAGAAAGTGCTCAGTAAAGCCATGGAATGAACTTTTTTGCAATAGTTCATTGGAAGGCTCAGTTTGGAGCACTTCACCAAAGCGTGTGAAATGCTGCACCTGGCTGAAATGTCATCCAATGCTGTGCCAAATGCTCAGAGTGCGCGCATACAAAAACGACTGAGCAATGGCTCAGCATGGTGCATTTGATATTGTTATATCTATAGTTCAATCACTGTGCAATTCCAATGTTCAGCCACTGAGCATTTCAATTATGACCTGAAAGCAAACCTGAGCAATGGGTCGAGGCAAGCTCACGCTGTATTCACTTGTCTTGCAGCCCCCCCCTTTGTTCACATACTATTACCAGGCCATATGGCCGGTAATCTCGCCGCGGTCACTTGTGACCAAATGCACCGGGTGCTTTTCTGCATGGGTCACTTGTGGATTGCACCCACAATGCACATTCAACATGGGCCTCACGACCACCCTCCTGGGTGATCGGGTGGCTATTCAAGGAAACAAAGGGGATTTGACTCAGCTTGACAATTCAATAAATTGCAATACTCAGCGGTGCATTTGATATTGTTATATCAATTGTTCAATTACTGTGCAATTAAAATGTTCAGCAACTGAGCATTTCAATTATGACCCGAAAGCAAACCTGAGCAATGGGTCGAGGCAAGCTCACGCTGTATTCACTTGTCTTACAGCCCCCCCCTTTGTTCAAAGACTATCACCAGGCCATAAGGCCGGTGATCTTGCCGCGGTCACTTGTGCATTGCACCCACAATGCACAATCAATAAGGGCCTCACGACCACCCTCCTGGGTGATCGGGTGGCAATTTAAGGAAACAAAGGGGATTTGACTCAGCATGACAATTCAATAAATTGCAATACTCAGCTTGACAATACAATAAATTGCAATACTCAGCCAGACCCCCATTGTTCTTCTGCCTCACACGAGCATTTCACCTCTCAGTTGCAGCATTCGCTGAGACTCAGCTTCAATTTCGCCCACACGCCTCGAAGCTGAGACTTTTGTGGGTGCTGCAACTGCTGAGATCGTCTCAGCTTCACCTTGGTATAAAAGACCATCTTCACACGACACGCACTTCACTTTCTTTCTCACCCGCTCCACTTCGCTCAACCTCACCCGCGTTTGTCCTTCTTGTGCGTATTCCCCCTCGTCTTCCTGCCTTTCCAGTCTTTTCTTTCGCACTCGACTAACCCCACTCCCCTTCCTGCTCGCTTTTTGTTTTTCCAGCTAATACTTTCAGAACCCCACTTCTATCTACTTTGTACGTTTTCTCCAATTAAACTTTTGTCAACATTATGTACCGATATTAATATTTTTCTTTCTTCACGACTTCCTTCCAGACTTTTAAAAACTTCCGACTAGAGCGTTTTTAATTTGATTCCGTTTTAAATTTATATAAATCATCGTATGTCTTCCTTTTCTTTCTTGATTGCTTACTTTCTATTCAGTTACTAACCTGTTTTGTTTTGTTTTTAGATGTCGTGCACGTTATGCACCAAGCGGGGTATCCCCTGCATTCGCTCCTCGACGACGAACGACGCTTGTGATGCTTGCCGACAAGCACACAAGAAATGTTCGTTTGTTGTCCGCCCCTTCCGACCACGAGGCCAGACGAGTTCTCGCCCAAGACACCCTCGCGAGGACTCCTTTGTGGTCGACGATGATGAAACCATTTCCGAGCGTGAATGGACGCCGGGCCCCCAAACAGGCCAACGGGAACGATTCCGGACGATTAGCCCTGTCCCCGCCAGTATCGATTTGTCCACTCCCCCTCCTAGGCCACCATCCGATGGGCACTTCACTCCTCGACCGGAGCGAAGTGATTATCCGGCCGATGAAGGATGGCGATGGCGAGAGGACATTCGAGCTTGGGCTGATCGTCACCATGTCTTGTCACCAATGGGATTCAAACGCCAAAGTAAGTTTTATTTCTCCTCTTTATCTCATTTCTCTTCACGCAATAATACTGACTTTTTTCCGTTACTCATAGAACCAAACCCCCCGAATCCCCCCCGACACGACTCTCCCGTTCCCAGTTTGCCTCGCGAGCAAACCCCCCGGCAACCCACTCCAGGCCCAAGTGGCACCCAATGGTCTGAGGAATTATTCCGTGGTAAGCAGCCAAAGTTTCATTTCATTTTCACTTTCACTTTCGAGTCGAGTGAACTGACTCTTACTCCTTTTTTAGAACCCTCCCGAACCAAAGAGCCACCTATTCCTGGCCCGAGTCCATCGTCCCAACCACCTGAGGACGATACGACTCGTGAGCCAGAACCTGAGGTGGCTCCTACGCAATCCATGGAGGAACCTTATGTTAAGTTACCCCTTCTTTCTCTTCGATCCATATTCACCTTTCCTCATTTTTTCTTCGACCATCTCCAGATCGTCCCGCCACTCCTTGCTCGATCATCATCATCGACGATACGCCCGTGGGATCACCCCATCCCCCTCCCCCTTCTTCTTCACCGACTCCACCATCTTCCCCTTCCACTCCAACCCCGGTTCCCTCCCAAGAGATCCCTTCCAGTGCCCCCGAGAACCCCAACGCCTCCTCCCCCCCGGTGCCAAGCTCGTCTCATTCCCATGATGACGCTCGCCAGAAATTCACCGACCTGCGACCGACCCTAATGATTCCTCGAGCCATCGTCCACGATTCGATCAACCGAATCTTGTTGGAGCATCGTCGCTTGCTCCACATGATTCCTTTCGTGGATGCACCGGGAATTCCGGGAGGAACTAAACTCCCTCCTTGCCCAGGCACTGGAGGCTTATCCAAAGGAGGACATAACCGGGATGGTCTCCAAATTCCTCGAAAAATAAAAATTTAAAAAAAATGTCATTATTTCCTCTTTTTATTTTTTGTAATACTTTCTTTTGAATAAAATATTTGTCTTAAATTATTGTTATGTTCAGATTCTATTACATTCTTTGTTGACGTAAAAATTACTTATTTCCTCCTTAGAGAAAAACCCTGATTGCGTGAGAATTATTTTTGTAAGTGCCCCACCAAGAGTTTGAGTGAGTATTTGTTTTCATGAACCTCTTTTTCTCAAAATGCGCCAATAGTTGCCGTTATCCTCTCATATATTTTCTTCTTCCATGGTTTAGAGCCATATCCATTCTTAACTGTAAAAAAGCGGGAGGTTCCCGTATGTGAGCAATCGAGTCCAGATTCGTGAAACATGGCCTTTCCTATGGTCACACGCTATTAGTCTTACTCATGTATTGAATTGTTTAAATTGGCTAGAACCTTCACAAGCGTAAGGATTGGCGTGTGACTTGTCGGGAGGCTGCACAGGCGTAAGGATTGGCGTGTGAATTTTTGGGAGCCTGCACAGGCATAAGGATTGGCGTGTGAATTGTTGGGAGCCTGCACAGGCATAAGGATTGGCGTGTGAATTGTTGGGAGCCTGCACAGGCGTAAGAATTTGTCAGCATTGTTGGCAACCCTCCCATGCGTAAGGATTGGCGTGTGAATCGTCGGAAGCCTGTACAGGCGTAAGGAATTTTAGCACTTTTGGGACCCTCCCCAAGCATAAGGATTAGCGTGTGAATTGTTGGGAGCCTGCACAGGCGTAAGAATTGGCGTGTGAATTCTTGGGATCCTGCACAGGCTAAAGAAAATTTCAGCATTGTGGGGAAGCTTCACAAGCGTAAGAATTGGCGTGTGAATCGTCGAAAGCCTGTAAAGGCGTAAGGATTGGCGTGTAAATTTTTGGGAGCCTGCACAGGCATAAGGATTGGCGTGTGTAGCGATGGCCCCCCGCATAGGCGTAAGGAACTTTTAGCATTGTCAGAACCTGCACAAGCATGAGGATTTGCGTGTGAAGCATTGGCATCCTGGACAATAGCAACAAACCAGGACCGATGTACGATGGCATGCCACCGTATATAATCCACTTCACCCCTTTTTCATGTGAGACACCCCATCTCCCGCACTCGAATCCATCCAATCCTGGTGTATATTGTCCTCTGCCTTACCTCACCATTACTTACCCAACCCACTTGCAAATCTCCTCATTCTTTGAATCGGCATGAGATTGTATTACCATCCCTGATTTGATAGCCCGCTCTCTCGCCAATCTCATAAGAGCCATTGCTTTTTTGCCGCATTGTTTTTGCTAACCTGCTTGAGCATTGTGCGGACATACCCACTAGTGTCGTGCTTTCGTTGTCCTGTGCTGGATCAGTATAATGAACAAATGTACTACTGGCCCACACTACCTGAATGAGCCCATGACATGTGGATAGATCAATCCAAAAATGCTCATTTGGGAAAATCAATTTTCCCCCTGTACACCGCTTTGACGCATCTCTTTGAATTTGGCCGGTGCGCTTATCAGCTTGAAACCACCATCCCGAAGCATACAGCGATGCATCCTTATCAACATGAGGTGCGTTTTTGAATCCATTCATGGTGAAAGTGAGTGCGGAAGCGAACTCGAATGCACCCTGATTTGCCGGAATATCGCCTTCATAGTTGACTTGATCAAAAGACGGAACCCCCAATGAGTTGTAGCAATTTTGAATCTTCTGAAATAAATTATCCCCAACATATCATAAGGATTGACCTAGAATGCGACCCACCGAGCTAAGATTGGCACCTCGGTCGCGCCATTCATCTTTTGCATTTTCAATTTTGCC
The DNA here is from genome assembly GCA_023105745.1 of Austropuccinia psidii. Taxonomy (NCBI): domain Eukaryota; kingdom Fungi; phylum Basidiomycota; class Pucciniomycetes; order Pucciniales; family Sphaerophragmiaceae; genus Austropuccinia; species Austropuccinia psidii. Next base: position 55,613,746 of record JALGQZ010000004.1, read on the forward strand.
AGCACTACCATACAGACCAAATTGTTCATTCTTCGTGGTGCATTTGCGCCACCCAATCGCGAACATAAATCCCTCCAGTAATGCTCCATTTGTTGCAATAGGGTCAGTGAACCTCTTTTCGCGAAATAAGAATTGTGATAATTCATCCCATTGATTGACCTCGACTTCACTCATTGTTGTGAATGGTCGGAATTCAACAAGGGCAATGAGTAATCCGGTTGAAGAGAAAATTGCCACACGGCCAAAGTGAATGCGTTTGATCTGATTGACATCCACCACCCTCCAAATTTCACTTGGGGTGATATTTGCTGATACTGGCATTGATATTTGTGCTGTTGGGCGAGAGGAGGAAAAAAACCTATTCATTCGGGTCGTTTTGCGCTCATTTGTCTTTTGGGATCTGCTACTATTCCCGAGTGGTTGCGGGATCACTATGTGTTGAAGCACACAAGATATCAGATACTGCCAAGGAGCTTTCTTCGGCACACATCCTTTGACTTCCCTGTTGGAGCCCACATGACATTGGCACAATCTGAACCGACTAAAGCCCATGTTCTTCAGTGGGGCCCAATGAGGGTGCCACATAAATGTGGAAGCATATATATATATCTATATATATACACTGAGATTAAGCGAGTAACTCACACTTTCCTTCCTCAGCCCGACGCTTTCTCGCGAGTTCCCTTTTACGCTCTTTTCCTTTTTTTGTGAATGGCATGCTTTCAGCAGAAAATGAAATGAAACCGAATGATTACTGATTTCTTAATATCACCTAAATTGGATTGCGATGGATGAATCTTTTTTAATTGCGGCTAAAAAGAAAGCTCACGCCTCACCTTGGCAAATTCACAATCTCAAATACCTGAACCTGAAAATTGCAGTGGATAGTGCATTATTCAATTTTACACATTGATGTTCCCATGCAATCACTTTCCAATCCAGCAATTTGGAATATTGCAAGCACACGCAAATGCAATATGCATCCTGCTGCCGATCCCTAGTTATCCCACTCCTCTTGAAAGACACAGGAACCTTTTGCCTGTTATGGGCTGGCGTGAAGTGATACACGCGACCTCCCGCAATGCCCCCGCGTGTGCTACTCGCGGGCACAACGCCTGACTCAGCTTGCGTCTTGTCGGAGTCTTCGCAATGATGTACGGAGGCATGCCGCCGTACAATTACTATTGGTACTCAGACTGTGGCATCCGGGCAGTAGTAGGATAGGAAGTCATGATTATTAAATTCATAAATCACTTTGCAAAATTAAATTACAATCTATCTAGTACAAAGCTAATGTAAAACGGGTCAATCCTGGTTGTGAGTTTAGCTGACCTGGGTACCGTCAAGGTGACCTCATCACTTGAACCAAGCCCGCGATTCGCCACCCAGGCATCACCAAAGTCTAATACTAAGCATTGTGCAAAATCAAATCTAAGAGGTACAGTGGGGTTAAAAGACTCTGATGAGAAGAAACTTTTATTCAGTAAATTACATATATACTTATTAGTACGTAGCCACACTGGCTCCACTAGATTTTTACCCTCTGAAAGTTTTGCGGAAATGTCAATTAGTGCTAAAGCCCCTTTAACTGAGCTTGTTCTCCAGTCATCTGAGCATACCATCAAACCACGAACCCCCGCCGCACAGAATGCCGCTAATATACCATAGCAAATTTGATTTATTCCAAGATTCTTGTGACACGCCAAAAGATCTTTGATGGCCTCATTTTTTTTTGAGTTTGTGAGTTTGCCTTTGATGCCATTAACTTCGACCTTTGTATGTGCACGTACCATGTTGTACGCAATCATCAAATGGATAACTGTATCCATTAGATCCTCCAGGTTCTTGTGCGGCTTTGTGGATATCTCATTGTCAGCCCCGCCACCTTCAATGCTGAGTTGGGTTGCACGTTGCTTCGATTTACTCAAGCAGGAGGCAAGGTATTCAACTGCTCCGCGTTCGAGTCCAAGAGGATCGGTCAAATTTGATGTTGGTGCAAAATATGGTTTGGGTGCAATCACATCGTATGAGACTAAACTAATGGATTCAAACATAACATTTGCCCAAAAATGTTTAACTGGATTGGCGGGGTAAAGAAGGCTCTGAACCATTTTGAAGAAGGAGTGTTCAGATTTTGGGAGATTATCTGGAGGTTTAGCTGATTCCTTCATCAATTTGAGATTCCAAATGTTGTGATCAAAAAACGCTTCTGTTTTGGTTGGCTTAAAAAAATCTAACCCTGTATATTGCAATTTATATCACCAGTCAACAGCCAATAATCAAGTATCATGCACAAAGATAAAAAAAAACTCACCTGCCATCTCAAGGTCCTGCAGCCAAGCCGACATTTTAAGATCTTGGTTACTGATCACCTTAATACCAACGGGCAGGAATGTATTAGCATCCTTTGTTGGTAAATTGTCCCATCTATTTTTGTAAATCCTATTGATATTATCAAGCCCCCTTTTCCATGATTGTTGAGTAATATTGGAATGATAATTCAAAATGCCTGCAAACTCTTCCATGCGGGATAAAAATATTCCTTGAAAATTCGCAGCGGATGACACTTCGGGCTCAGCGTCGGGAATTATATCAGTCATATCTCGTCCCATTGTATCATGTTTAATTGTTTCCCTTTCTTGAAAGGCTTGAATATTCCAAGGAGAGGCGGGAGGGGTTGCATCATGCATTGTTTCATTGGGTATCGGGGGACTTTCAGTATGTGGAGCTTCATCATGGATTGTTTCATTGAGTATTGGGGGGGGTTCAGTATGCGGAGGTTCATTATCAATATGGTCCCCTTCAACATTGATAATTTCATCACCTTGATCGCGAGAATCATTTGCGGCTTCAAAGGTACGGCGTTTTTTGTTTGTTTTTTTGGTTGCATGTATATTTGGTCTTTTTCCTAATCCTTTGCCTGGAAATCCTATTACGACTCGAGATCCTTCAGGTAGAGATTCTCCCACCTCCACACCTGCCCATATATTGTAAGCAGCTATTTTTATCAATTTTGTTTTGAATTAGTAATGGACTTACGGTTCAAATCCATTTTGAGCAGGCTCATGGCTTCAGCAATCTTTTGACGCACATAATCAGGAATTTTACTATCATTTTGGATTTTTTCGAGCCTTGGGATGGTTTGAGCAATGTTGGAGACAAATTGTTCCTTGGATATAATTTCCACCTCCCCACTGAAAATTACATCATCTTGCCCATCATCTTCTGTCGGTGCACAAGGTTCAACAGTCTTTTCCTTCTCATAACTTTTAAAATTCGGTTTCTGAGAGCTTGGAGGCTGCCCTGAAATAAAGGCTATGACACAATATCAGGTTTTGAGAGATTTGAAATATTAAAGATGGATGCATACTCACATTCCGGAAGAACTGGTGGATCTTGATTATCTTCATGTGACTGGCTCTCTACTTCAATGCCTAATTCACGACTACTGGCGATATCAGAGATTTCACTTCCACTCTCTGGGGCTGAAGTTGGTCGTTCATTGAATTCTGTTGAATTTCCCGGGGTTCGGGCCATAGCGGAGGTAGTTTATTAAGCAAATAGATGGTGACGAGTTGATTGCTAACTTGTTTGAAAATTTTTTGATAAAAGATCCAAATTCAAGAAAAAAGGTGCAAATGCGATTTGTCGGGAAATTGAAGGAGGCGATGTTTTGCAAATTATTTCATATCATGCAAATGAAATCACTTCCCTGTGAGACATTGAATAAAGTTGACTAGTGAGAAACCTACTAAAGTCAACTTTTGAACTATTCAATGCTCATGAGGTAAGGACTAAGCAAAGTGTTCATTTGATTGATATGAAAGAAAATGGTTTTGTCGGCGAAACAGGAGACACAATTCTTGTCTTAAATAGTCCACTTATTAGGTTTTAATTTGTGAGTCTCATGATTTAAACCCTAGCCACAACATGGTGAATATACTGACCAATATCCCCTTAGGTCCTGTTGGCAGAGAAGGCCACTCAGCATATTTTGGCAATTGCGTTCATCGTGTATGCCAACAAGCCACCGTACTGTACACTATGGATGTAATACGGAAGCGTGAGGAGGGTAAGCGTTGTCGGAGGCATGTCGGGAGGGCACTACATGAGCGTAAGGAAGGTAAGCAGTGTTGGGAGAATGTTGGGAGGGAGGGTAACTGTTGTCGGAGGCATGTCGGGAGGGAGGGTAACTGTTGTCGGAGGCATGTCGGGAGGGAGGGTAACTGTTGTCGGAGGCATGTCGGGAGGGAGGGTAACTGTTGTCGGAGGCATGTCGGGAGGGAGGGTAACTGTTGTCGGAGGCATGTCGGGAGGGCACTACATGAGCGTAAGGATGGTAAGCTGTGTCGGAGGCATGTCGGGAGGGCACTACACAAGCGTAAGGGTCATCAGTGGTGTCGGAGGCATGTCGGGAGGGCACTACATGAGCGTAAGGATGGTAAGCGTTGTCGGAGCCATGTCGGGAGGGTACTACACAAGCGTGAGGATGGTAGGGGCGGGGGTGTGAAAGCGTAAGGAGTGGTGAGGACGGAGAGGGGCGGGAAGTGTCGGAGTCTCATCCGGATGGAGGGCGGTGCGGGTGCGTAAGCATGCTAAGCGTCGGGGAGGCGGAAGCCAATGAGGTGAAATTACACGAACGTTGCGCATAGTGTTGAAATGGGTTTGGGCTTTGAGTGACATTCTCATGTGACACATGTGACGATTGACGTTGTCTTGACGCTGACGTGACGTGACCCACTAAATCCAGTGACTATAAAGTGACACTAACGCGACTGAAGCAAGATTTTATACTGACCGCAGTGCGACGTGAAGTCAATCGCCGACGATTGACGCGAGATTCGCCCTGGTGATATGTGAGAATCACCAGCCCTGATCCAGAGGAAGAGTTTTCATGAGAATAATTGATGATTGAAATGAGTCTGGCCAATACAGGTCCTGTACGGCTGTACAGAACCTTTACAAGAGGTTTGGTGTATTTGAGTGATCAGAAAGTTTCATACTTGTATATTGAAACTGTATTGGGTGAACCCAACCTGTACAAGTATTGACAGGCTGTATTGAGGTACCAAGCTGGATGCATGTTTCAGATTGAAGATTGCTCAAACTGAATTCTGATTCAGATAATGGATCTGCTGATTTGAGGTTCTTGAGTGGGTGTATTGATTAATATCCTTACCCCTGATGGATGGTTGTTACAGTATCCCCCTCTTGAAACTGGGGGGCTCCTGAACACCACAATACCCTGCCACTGTTGAGTGGCATCTCATTTCCCCAAATTTTTCCAAAAAATTTCCTTCAAAACTCTTTTCCTCTTAAGCCTTATCCTGAAAATCCTTTTCAATTCTTCTCTGTCAATCAAATTGATCCCCCCCTTTTTTTCAAACTTGAGTAAGTACTCCACTTCGAAATATGTATTCTTCGTCTGATTCAATCAATGATTGCCCTTGGGCATGGCCTTGGGTTGTATCCCAAAATGATGGCCACAGATCTCTTGTGCACATAAAATGATGCCAGATGAGTATATGTAGTGTACTCATCTTCCAAGCCCAATTTGAAAAAAACAGGAATTCGACCTTCCAGGGGTCTTGTCCGCATTGCCCTTGGAAATGGACTCAACCAGCCTTCCAAAATGATTGTGGCCTTTGGCCTTTTCTCTGATGAATTTTGATGATTTATGCCTCTATGGACATTTGTTCTTTTCTTTGGTTCTTGGACTTTTCTGCATTCTATGCCCAATTTGCCCATTTTGGCCTTTTCTGGGTTTCTTGGTGGTTTTGATGATTTTGGATTTTATGTCCATTTTTGGCCTACTGGAGTCTTCTGGGGTCCTACGGTCCGTGGGCCGTGGGCCATACGCCGCGGTTTGCAGTCCCTGGGGGCTATTGGAGGCCCCCAGCGCTAAAATGGACCCCCTGGGCCCAAATTTGATGGGGACCAGAAATTGGCCCAGAGTCCAAGACACCCACCTTTATGGCCTGGGCCCATTGATGGGGTCCAGGGCCACCCCAAAGATGCAGGGGAGGCCCACAGTGATGAATTCAACCCCAAAGGGGCCTTGAACCTTCATTCTTGAGGCTGTGAGGGGAGCCGTAAATGAGTTATGGCCCCAATCTTGAGGACAACTTCCTTTGGATTGAAATGGACTGATTTGGACATCTTGAATCTTCTGCTTCTGCATTTCCAAATTCAACTGGTATGGAGATGAACCAAATGATGACTTCCAGCAAGCTTTTGATGATTGGGCAGAGAAACTAGTTTCCTTGTCCTTGTTGTGTTTGGATTGACTTCTATTCCCAATCTTATAAATACTAAAGAATGAAAAAATAATGGAACCTCCCAATACATGATTTGGGGAGGGATGCTGCTGCTTTAAAGAAATAAAAGAAAGAAAAGTATACAAGTAAAGAAAGAAAGAAATAAAAGAATAAGAGAAAATGAGAGTAAAGAAAAGAAATAAAGAAAAAATCCTGATGGCTGGTCCTCCTTGTGGTGAGTTGCTTGATTCTGGCCAAGAAGTGTATGAAAAATGAAAACCAAGCATTTGATGCTCACAGAGTGGCCAAGGTAATGTTTTACAAGAATTAGAACCCTCAGGGATGCATACCAGGAGATGGAACTTACTTTCATAACTTCCACTTCCCACCAAGCACCATAAAACTGCATTAATTTGCCATAAATGACGTCTGAAATGAATTGCCGTAAATTACTTGAAGTAATGAATGTCTTGAATTATGATGATTGGAATAAATTGAATTGATAAACAAAAGGAAAGAAAAATAAAGAAAGAAACATTTGGCCATATCTTGATAAGGTCCAAATCAGAGGGTAGTGGTGTTGTATGCTTCCTGAACCTGTCCAAAGAATTGACAAGTGCTCACAAAGTGGCCAAGGTGATGCTTACAACAAAATATGGGTATAATACCCCCTTAAAGGTGCTTGCCAGGAGAGGAACTCACTTTCATAACTTCTTCTCCCCACCAAGCACCATAATCAAACTCTTGAGGTATTTGGACCAGACTTGTCTGGATATAATGAAGGGAAATCCTTGACAAGGTCTGGTGAGTTGGTAAGGTTGGAAGCTGGTTCCCAAATGGTTCTTTCTGGGTCTTCACTGAATCCTTTCCACTCTACAAGATACCATATTTTACCTCTTTTGAGCTTTGAGTCCAGAACCTGAGCCACTTCCCATTGTTCTTGCTCCTCCACTAAAACTGGTGGTGGCAGAAATTAATGACGATTTGGGATAGTTGAATGCTTGACTGGTTCTAATAAGTACACATGGAATACAGGGTGAACTGTCTTCCATTTCTGAGGCAACTTGAGGTGATATGCATGACTGCCAATTTTCTTCAGAGCTTCAAAAGGTCCCAACCATCTTTCTTATAATTTCTTGCTGGGTCTTGTTGTCTTGATGTTCTTGGAAGCTAGCCATAATTTGACGCCAGGTTGGAACTCAGGTGGAATTGCTCTATTTCTATCTGCCTACTTCTTGAATCTCCTTATTGCTGACTCTAATTCTTCTTTGACCACTTGCTGTACTGATTGGAGTTTTGTTGATAACTTTCCAGCAGGTGAGTCTTGAGAAATATGGATTGAGTCAAAGCTGGGATTTCTTCCATAAATGGTGAAAAAAGGTGATTGCTTGGTTGATGAATGTTCTGCATTATTATAGGCAAATTCAGCCAGAGGGAGCCAGGTGTACCAGTCATCTTGATGATAGCTGACGTACATCCGAAGATACTGTTCTAGAATCTGATTTACCCCCTCTGTCTGTCCATCTGTTTCAGGATGAAAAGAAGTTGAAAGATCTCTTGATATCTTGAGCTGCTGACATAATTGAGTCCGGAATGATGAAACAAATAAAGATCCTCTATCACTGACAATACTGAATGGAAGACCATGCTTGCAAAATGCATGACTAATGAAAATTTGAGCTAAGTCCAGAGCAGTGATTGTTCAATAAGTTGGAATGAAGATTGCCATTTTTGAGAACCTGTCCACAACTACTAGAAATGTGTGAAAGCTGTTTGACAAGGGAAATTGAGTGATAAAGTCCATTGATAAGGAATTCCAAGGACCAGAGGGAATTTGAAGAGGCTTGAGTACTCCAAACTTCTTGTGATGAATGTTCTTGTTTCTTGAACATTGCTGACATGAGGACACATAGTCCTTGAGGAATTGATTCATGCCATCCCAATAAAAATCCCTCTTGATGAGCTGGAGGGTCTTCTCCTGGCCAGGAGGGCCAGCCAAAGGTGAGTCATGACGCTTTTGCAGAATATTGAGTTAAAGTTCTTCATTGCTTGGGATTACTACTCTATCTTTGAATAATGACAACTTGGCTTGAGGTTCAAGAGAATAATCTGGAATTTTTTCACCTCTTTCTAGTTGCTTGAGTATTTCTTGATAGTCTTTGTCTTGCCATACTTCTTTTTGAATCTTGTCAACTAAATCTGAAAACACTTCTACTTTGATTGAAAAGAATCTTGACTCTTGAATTCCATCTTGCTTACGTACTTGATGAAAATTTTGAGGATTCTTGCTGATGAAGTCCACCCCCCTCTCTGGGTACAGGTCATCCCGATGTGACAAGGCATCTGGCAAAGTGGCCAGCCTTCCAGGGTGGTAAGTGATAGTGAAGTGAAACTCTGAAAGGAATTCAGCCCAACAGGCCTGAAGACGAGTCAGAACTTTGGAAGACATAAAATACTGCAAAGAAGAGTGGTCTTTCAAGACCTCAAAAGAATTGGAAAGAGAGAGAAGGAATGCTCTCCAGTGCTTGAGAGCCCAAACTATGCCACGGAGTTCCTTGTCATGAATTTCATAGTTCAGCTCAGCTGGGAGAAGCTTGCAAATATCAAATGCAATGGGATTCTTTCCTGAGTCATTCACCTGGCTCAGTACAGTGCCCAAAGCATACTCAGAAGCATCAGTCTCTACTATAGTAGGTAGTGAAGGATTGAAGTGAGATAAGATAGGATCAGAGGTGAAAGCTTCTTTGAGTGCTTGAAACTGACTAAGAGCTTCCTCATTGAAGATGAAAGGAGAATCTTTTTTAAGGAGGGAAGTGAGAGAAGTGCTTTTATTTGGAATAATTTTTACTGAAACAACGATAAAAATTGGCAAAGGCAAAAAAAGATTGAAGGGGCTTGATGTTTTTGCGCTGAAGCCAATTGAGGATTTGCTGAACCTTTTAAAGATCCATCTTGAGGCCATCATTTGAAACAACATAGCCCAAGTCTTCCACACTTGAGGCATGGAATACACACTTGGTGGCTTTGGCAAACAGCTTATTGTCCCTCAGTCTTTGGAGGACAGAGGCCACATGTTTGGCATGTTCCTCCTCAGGACTGGAAAAGACCATAATATCATCCAAATAAACCACAACAAACAAATCCAAGAAATCTGCAAAGATATCATTCACTAGATTCTGGAAAGAAGCAGGAGCAGTGGTCAAACCAAATGGCATGACCAAATACTCATAACTACCATATTTGGTTCTAACGGCAGTTAAGTGCTCATCCCCCTCTTTGATTCTCAGGAGTTTATATGCACCATGCAAGTCTATCTTGGAGAAGATAGTGGAACTGTTGATTACGGTAAGGAGTGGTTCATAGGAGGATCAGGGTCTGTGTTCTTCCTAGTGACAGCATTGAGTTTGCAGTAGTCAACACACAAACGAAGACCTCCATCCTTTTTCTTGACAAAAAGGACAGGTGCTCCTGTTGAAGAGGAGCTTGGTCTTATGAAACCTTTCTCTACATTCTCTGAAATTTAGGCCCACAGTGTTTCTGACTCTCGATTTGATAATGAGTAGATAACACCGATTGGAGGTAGAAGACCCTCCAATTCGATATGGTGATCACAGGCGCGGTGTGGAGGAAGTTTCTCTGCTTTCACCTTGAAGAATACATCCAAATATTGGTGATAAGCAGGAGGGACTACCTTCAACACAGTTTCAATTTCTTCTGGCTCTTCCTCCTCATCCCACTGCTCCTCCAGGGAGGCATGAAAAGATAAGGGAGGAAGGTCCATATCCCCTTGAAAGAGACGAAGTGAAGATATGGCAACATCTTCTCCAAATTCCTTTATCTCTTTGAAGACTTCATCTCTTAATGGAAGTAATGACTGAGAGGGGATTATGGAAGGGATATGGACATAAGAAGGAAGGGAAGCTGTCTTAAGTTCACCAACCCGAGCAACACTGTTGACAGCTGTGGCTAAGTCATTACTAGTAGAAGGAATAATACCACTAGAATCCTTATGACTAGAATCATAGGTGATCAATCCATTTTTCCAATCAATAATGGGATTAAAAAGGTAAAGGAAATCATAGCCCAATATCAGGTCTTCTCCCTTGGGTGAATCTATGATAAAAAAGTCCCATTCAAAGCTTGGGAAGGAAGGCAATTCAACTACCCACTTGGTCTAATGGGTGATGAACAAGGCAGGGGATTCATTAGAATCCAGAATGAAAAGTGGAATCTTTTCAGGGAGTTCTGACACCGTCAATGAGTACTTGAGAACAAAATTCTTTGCAATAAAAGAGTTTGTAGCACCAGAATCAATGAGAATACTATAAAAAATATCAGAGACAGAAGAAAAAATAAGAAATTTTAAAGATTTCTTGACACTAGTATTCAGAGTGCACAATTGTGCTCTTGAATGAAATAAGTGAGAACCATTTAAGACATCATGATCCCCACTCAGGCTTTTCCCTGCTTGCTAGGGAAGCCTCTTGATGATGACCCAGGCTTTTTCTGAGGTCTCTTGAAGCATTTTTCAATTGGGTGCTTTCCACAACAATAAGTACACAACCCCTCTTTAATCCTCCTCTCCTTTTCAAAACCAATTAATTTATTGTCCTTATTGAGGAGAGCAGCATGGGGCTTGTCCTTTGAAGATTGAAACTGCTTGCACTTCTTGTTCTTCTTCTGGTGAGGCCTCTTTGAAGATGTGTTTTGAGGAGGCCTAGATTGATTGGATCCATTGACTGGAGGCTTCTTCTATTGACTTCCACCCTTTTCTTTTTGCCTCTCATGATATCTTGTGTCTAATTCTAAAGTGACATCCATAAGTTGTCTAAGAGTGTCAAAGGTTCCAGGGTGAGAAGCCAACTGATCCAATTCTCTTGATGCCAATCCTCTTCTGTAAACATGGATATAAGCTCTTTCCCCCCAATCTCCAATTCTTGACATTAAGATTCTGAAATCAGCAATGTACAAGGAAACAGGACCACTCACCTTCATCCTCAAATTGTCCAACTCTTGTTCAGATTTCCTGACTTCATTGGGATCACCAAATAGAGTGAATAACTGAGATTCAAATAATGGCCAATTAAAATGAATAAAATAACTTTTATATATATATATATATATATTTTTTATATTTTTTATGTTTTTATTTTTAAAGAAAAACTAAAAAAAGAATATGATTCTTTTATAAAATTAATTTAGAATATAAAATTATTTTTAATTTATAAAATATCTTTTTTAATCACTAGAGTCACTCAAAGAAAGTTTTTGCAAGTCTAAGGATGTGAAAAACCATGTGTAAGACAATACAATTGCTTTCCAAATGCCTCAATAGCTTTTAAGACCAATAAATATAAAATTATTATATAATTTTATGATTATAAACATAATTTATTATTGGATAAGCCCAATTAGAATCTTTTTAAAGGTCTTTTAGAGTAAATATCACGGCCAGACCCCCAAAGGTAAGGTTTGACTATGAAACAATAAGTATAAATGACCAATATTTTACTTATTGAACTATGGAGGTCCTTATAAATGAAATAAATAAGATAAAAATAATTATAATAAATAACGAATGACTATAATTATGGCCTAAAATAACTATATTCTTAAATAAACATAATAATATAATTTATATTATAAAAAATAAGATATATAAAATTAATATATTAATATAAGATAATTAATATATTTAAAAGCACTTTATTAGGCTTCTCAACAAATAATCAAGGCGTAAAAATTTGTTTTTTATTAATAAAAAACAATTAAGAACAATAATATTACCAATATTAAAGTTATAAATTAATATAAATACTATTTGTATCCATTTTGGAATTATTAAAAAGTAATAATAGAGAACAATTATTATAATAAGAGAAATAACCTACTTTTAATGCTTAATGTAATAATTTTGAGTACATTTACGCCTAGAAAGGTAAATAAAGCTTATTTAAATTGTAGTTACAATACATTTTGAGAGAAATTACAAATTTTCTTGGTTTTACGTGGAATTGAGGTTTTTGAGAGAACTTTACACAAAACAATTAAATAATTGTAATAATCACGTCAAAGATGAAGATTATTATAAGATTATATTTGGTCTTTAATAATATGAAAGTTTCATATATAAAGAATAAAGAAATTGCCTTTTTACTTAATTATTTAATGTTTTGTAAGCATCTGAGGGGAAAACAGAGTAAAAAAGCTCTATTTATAGTAAATACCTTGCTCCTAGAGTCCAACAGGCTTCATCATGATTAAACCATATTATCTTGTTATTACTCCATTATTTAGAGTTATCACTATAGCTCTAAGTTTGATGACGTCAAGGCTTGGCAGAAGCCCAAATTTCGTGGATTTTATTAGTTTTAATCATAGACTAACAGTATTCACCAATTGTATCACTCATATGACCGTTAAGCTTAATTTAAAGTTACAGCGAGTGATCCTAAATGAGCAAATTAAGCTCAAACTTTGAGCCTTAATAACTTTTAAGATTTACGCACTACAGAAATTCAGAGAGTGAATTCTAATATCTTGGCATAACCTTATTATGCTGCGAAGAGAATTTCACTACATCATCAAAACTCTATTTTTGATGATTTTTCCTGTAACTCATCTTTTCTGTTGAAATTTTATATTTTAAACTTCAAACCATGATTTCAAGGGGTTATACCTTGAATATTATGATACAAAATACAAAATTCTTAACGAATGAACTAGGAGAATCCAACTGTCTACTTTTTTATAACTTTGGACCACTTTCACAACAAAGTGGTCAACAGCACTGTTGATTTTAATCAATAATCCCTTACAGGTTTTAACCTTGTTTATAACTTGTGAAATAAAATTCACTTCTGTATTCCTACAAAAATTATGCGATGACTTTATTTTTGGTTCCTCACTCTATCATGCATATTTCAAAAGATATTGGCTAAAATTCTTGAATATATGTGTTGACCAAAAAGGTGCATATATTGAGGTTAATTCCTTAGGTATTGACTTTGGAGCTTAGCTTCTTAATTGTTTTATATGTGGACCTTTAAGGAGAATCCAATTGTAGCATTTCTTCCACACGTTATTTCATTTGCCTCTGAAATAAATAAGGATTTGTGTTTTTTAAAAGGTATTATTACTTATAGCCCATTAAATATTGACTTTAGAGATATGCCATAACAATGGTATATGTGTATTTTACCATGGGGAATCCAATGGTATAATTCATTTCACATGTTTGTTCATTGGGTTTTACGTGAAACCAAGTTTTATGCAAATTTATGGCACTTCTGTAGTTTTAAGGTAATTATTTTTAATGTATAATTATTTTAAGTATTTCTTGTGACCTTTTTGGGTATGTGGTCATATCTCAGAGGTTCACAATTACTTATGATATTTTGAAAGAAGCTTGTGTGGCTAATAACTGCATTCAATATCATTATGTCTGTTTCCATAGCTGTATTAGCCTTGTGAAATGGTAAGAACATTGGAGCTTTGCTGTTTCTGCCAACTAATAATAGGCATGCATTGTAACTTCTGTCTTCCCCAGGAGGTAATGCTGTTACCCAATCCGTCTGAACTATTTCCCAAGGGTATTTTGGTTCTTGTATTTGGATCATCATTCCAAATTTCTTTCCTGACGCTCTGTTTGCTTTCTTGCATCTGTCATAGGTTTGGCAGTATTCTGCAACATCTTTCTTCCAATTTGGCCACCAAGAGTAGCTTTCTACCCTCTCTGGCACAGGGGCTCTTAGACAGAAAAAAAGTGGCCTGGCACTCAGGAATCAAGAACTCACTTGGAAGCCTCCAAAAGGATGAAAAGATAAAGCAGAATGAATTTCTTAAAAAAGGATAAGAGTAAGAAGAAGTACAAGTATGTAAGAGAGAAGAAAGAGTAAGTGAAGCCAAGGGCCAGAGAAATAAGAAAGCCAAAAGCCAAGAAGCCAACCAAGTGAACCCCCAATTCACTGTTTCAACCTTCCAGAAAAGGAAAAGGAATTATTAAAGGATATGACCACCAATATCCACTGACAGGCAAAGAAGAAAAGGTGCAAATGACTGACTTAAGATTATCAGTATTTAATTTAATAAGGTAAAAGAAAATAAGGATAAAGATAAATGCAATATACCAATTAACTGAGGAAAAAGTTCCCAGGTGATGAAAGGTGGCCAGTATATGTGAAACACTGAGGGGCTGATCCTGGAAGGTAAGTAACCAGCTGTAGTGTCTGATGAGGGCTAATACAGCTCTGGCCATCTTGAGAATTGAACTGTGTGATTGAATTCCCACGGTGGAATATGAATTGGCCTGATTGGCCCAAGGACAGAAAGGTATAATTGATTGCTGCCTGTATGTACCAATTGAGTCGTCCAAGGAGTGTTGAAGTACTTTCTGCCGTGACAGCTGATTGAATGATGAAGAACCTCTGAGAAGGGCCCTTGAAATAATCCTGAAATAATTGTCAACCCAACTACTGCAGGGCCAGGTGGTTGGGGTCCTTGAATAGTCTTCTGATAGCCGCCATAGATTGCCAGACTGATGAGCTGAAGAGTCCTCCTTTGAAATGGGTTTTGGATTTTGGGACCTTGATTTGGAATCATGGAATTGGGTCCTTAAAGCATCACCAGTTAATTGCTGAGCAAAAATGGTGCAAAATGGTATATAATACCATATATGCACTACTCCTGCAACCTTGAGTTTGGGATGCATGGAGGAATGGGAAAAATCCCCCTTGAGCTGAGGGAAAGGGTGGCTGAGCTGATCTGGTGTCCCCTGGTGGTTACCAGAGGCCATGGGCTGAAAAGTGGTCAATGGTGATCCTTGGCCAAAATGGGTCCTGAAGGTCTTTATGGCCATTTTGGGACAAAGAATAGCTCAGGTGGGCCCAATTGTAGTTTGGGACCCACCTGGCCTTGGGGGGTAGTGGTCTGCCCCATTTGGCCCTCATTGGAATTGGCCAAAAGGGGCCTGTTTGGCCCATGTACCGTGGGCCATAGAGGCTGTAGAGGGCCTAAATGCCCCAAAGAGGCCATTCAGGCCCAAGGCCCCCTAATGAAAAGGGGTGTCCCAAGGATAGTGGTTATGGCTAGGGGTCCCAGAACCGCCTAGCAGACAAAAGGATACCCCCAGGCCCAAAAACAAAGATAGAGGCCTGGGGGTTAGGGATAAGGAAATTGGCCAGGGAGGCCAATGATGGCAGGATATGGCCTGAGGCCAAGAAAGACCAGGGGAAGGTGCTATGACCAAAGGGCGATAGAACACCAAAGGAAGCCAATTTGCCATAAAATATATGGTGTGGCCGATTGGCCCCAACTTGGTTCTAGGATGGATTGCCGCAACACCCATGGAGGAGGGTCATTACTTGTGGTTGTGAAACTCTCTAGTGTTCGGTCTTCTGAGAGATTTCCAGCTACAACACTATCATGAAATTCATTTAGTATAGTCTTTATCAGAGTTCTATCTGTTAAAGCCATAACACATGTATGCTTAGTTCTATGATAGAGGATTCTATCAAGGAGGTGGACTCTTCCTTCATCATATGCTTTTTTCAATAGTTCATTTATTTTTGATAAAAGTGATGGTTCTTTACAGTCTATCGTTACAAGTTGGCAGAAGCTATGGCAGTTTTTGTCCATCTTATAGCTCTCCTTAGCTTGGTTAAAGAATTATGTGCCAATATCTGTGACACCTATGCCTTATATATGGTGCTCTTCCTGTGGTACCCAGGCTGGATTTTCAGGTGTGTTCGCTAGAGCCCATCTGCTAAGACCATCTGCATTTTTAGGAATATTATCAGATTTATGAACTATATTAATATTTCCTCTATAGTCTTTGATTTCAATTTGCCATCTCAGAATATGTCTATTTGGAGCTTTCATGCCTAATAAAGATTTTACAGCATTGCAATCTGTAATTACATCAAACACTGTCCCATCCAAATAATAGTTTAAGTTTTCCAATGCCCACAATAAGCAGAGGCATTCCATTTGGCTTTCTCCATACCTTGCTTCTGTTGGCTCTATTTGTCTTGAAATGAAGCAAATTGGTCCTTCAACAGGTTTTTCATTGATGATCTGTGTTCAGTGTAGTGAAGCACCTAGTCCTTCTCCACAAGCACCAATTTATAGTGTAAAGAGTAGTTTCCAATCTGGAATTAGAAGAAATGGGTCATTTGTCAAGGATTTTTTCAGTTCTTCCTATGCCTTGACTCTTTCTTCAGCCATTTCATAGACTGTCTCTTGGTCACAGAGCTTTTACAAGGACTTAGAAATTCTTGCAAAGTCTTGTTTATTCTGTCTGTACTAGTGTCACAGGGGCTCTTATGGAAGCAAGAGGGCCTGGCACTCAGGAATCAAGAACTCACTTGGAGGGCTCCAAAAGATGATAAGAAATACATGGATGCCTTAAAGGGTTTTCACCAAAATGTCTCAATAGACAATGCCAAAAAACTGTCACAGGAGCTCTTTTGGAAGAAAGAGGGCCTGGCACTCAGGAATCAAGAACTCACTTGGAGGGCTCCAAAAGATTATAAGAAATACTATGGAATATATTTCTTAAACAGGAATAAGAGAAAGGACAAATATTCCAAAGATAACAAATATTAATAAGAATGAAGCCAAAGGCCTAAGATAGAAGAAAGCCAACGAAGTGAATCCTCAATTCACTGTTTCAACCTGCCAGAAAGAACAATGGAATTAGTAAAGGATATGACCACCAATATCCACTGACAGGCAAGGAAAGAAAAGAGAAAAGGTGGTAATGACTGACGTAAGATTATCAGTATTAACTTTAATAAGGTAAAAGAAAATAAGGATAAAAATAAATCCAATATATTAATTAACTTGGGAAAAAGTCCCCAGGTGATGAAAAGTAGCCGGTATATGTGAAAACTGAAACATTGATCCTGGAAGGTGCATCAATTGCTGTATTGTCCAGATTGGGAAATACAGTTCTGGCCATTTTGAAATTTGAAATGTGTGATGGAATTCCCACAGTGGAATATGACATGGCCCAATTGGGCCAAGACCATACAGGTTGATTGAATGAGGCCTGTACGGCTGAATTGAGTTGTCCAAACGAGTATTGATTACTTGATGCCTTGACAACTGATTGAAATGATGTACTACCTCTTGAGACTTGCCCTTGAATAATCCTGAATGAATTGTGCAAACCCAAATCCTGCAGATACAGGTGGTTGGGATCCTCGAATAGTCTTCTGATTGCTGCCATAACTTGTCAGACTGATGAGCTGATTAATCCTGCTTCGAAATAGGCATTGGGATTTGAGAACTTGATTTGGAAAGGTGGAATTGGGTCCTGAGAACGTCACCATTGTATTGCTGAGCAAAAATGGTGCCTGAGCTGATCTGGTGACCTCTGGTGGTTGCCAGAGGCCATGGCTGAACTATTGGTCCATGGTGGTGCATGGCCAAAATTGGGTCCGACAGGATTTATGGCCAAAATGGTCTCCATGAGGTTTTTGGTCACTTTTGGGTCCAAGGAACTGGTGGCTAAAAATGGCTCAGGTGGGCCCAATTGTAGTTTGGGACCCACCTGGCTGGCCCCTTTGGCCCCTTTTGGCCTCATAGGATTAGGCCAAAAGGGGCCTAAATGGCCTACAGACCGTGGACTGTGAATCATGGCCCACGGGCCGTAGGAGGCGTAGGGGGCCTAAATGGCCCAAAAAGGCCAATTAGGCCAAAACCCCATTAATGAAAGGGGTGGCCCTGAATCGGAGGATGATGGCTAGGGGGGCCTGGAGGCCCCTAGAAGACAAAATGACCCCCCAGGCCTAAAATCAAAGATGAAGGCCTGGGGGTTGGTGAAGTGGGAATTGGCCAAAAGGGCCAATGACAGCAGGATATGGCCTGAGGCCATAAAAGATGGTTGAGGCCATAGAATGGCCATTGGAGAGTGTTATGGCGTGGGCACCATGGAACACCCAAGGGTGGCAATTGGCCATAAAAGATATGACGTGACCAATTGGCTCCAGGTTGGATTGCCGCAACCATCAAGGAGGAGGGTCAAACCCGTGGTTGTGAAAGTACCCCCCTACCTTGAATGGTGAGCTCCTGAGCACCAAGATAAGGTAGAAGCCTGTTGAGGCTGTTGAGACGGATTGGACAGAGGGGTTCGGGAGGTATTTGGATCTTGAAAAGAAAATTTTGAACTGATAATACTGTTGGCATATGAATTGAGGTTGATGTAGTCTTCTCTTGACATTTGGCTTTGAAAATGTTGAAGCATTGAATTTGACGTAGAATGTTGGCATAAAGATTAAAATAAAAGAAATTTAAAGAAAAGTAAAGATAAAGAAACAGAAAGGAAAATAAAAAAAATAAAAAAGGAAAAATTTTGAAGGGGGATCCAATCTTCATCACAAAATTTGACGGTTGTTTTGAAAGTGGCCAATGACCTGGAATAAATTAATTTGAAGCCAGGTGCTCACAGAGTGGCCAAGCTGATTTTTTGAAAAGATTGTAGACCCCTCAGGGAAGTGCACACCAGGAGAGGAACTTACTCTTAGAATTAGCCAATCCCGCCAGTGCCATAAATAAGAATATAAATTTGATGAAGGAATGTCTTGAATTGGAAAACTTGGAAAGGAAAATGAATTCAAATGGTCCATTTGCCCAAGTGAGAAATGGCCATCATTTTGGAATTGATGTTGAAAGCCAGGCCAACAAGTCTGTGTCCAAATTGCAAAGTGCTCACAGAGTGGCCAAGGTGATGCTGACAACAAGGAGGAGTAGAATACCCCTAAAGGTGCATTCCAGGAGTGGGACTTACTTTTGATAATTCCTCTCCCCACAAAGCACCATAAAAGATCAAGCTCTTGAAGAATTGGGTCCTGGCTTTTCAGGATATAATGAATGAAAATCTTTGACGAGTTCAGGACAATTCTTAAGGTTTTCAGTTGGTTCCCAAGTGGATCTTTCCGGGGCTTGACTGATACCTTTCCATTCCACCAAATACCATAATTTCCCCCTCTTGAGCTTTTAGTCCAGTATTTGAGAGACTTCCCATTCTTCTTCTTCTTCAATGGTTATTGTAGGAGGAGGCTCTTGATGCCTATTTGGTATTGTTGACGTCTTGACTGGTTCCAAAAGGGAAATATGGAAAACTAGGTGGATGGACTTCCATTGAGATGGGAGCGTGAGGTGGTAGGCATGAGTACTGACTTTCTTCAAGATTGGAAAAGGACCCAGCCATCTTTCAGACAGCTTTTTGGTGGGTATGGTTGATTTGATGTTCTTGGAAGAAAGCCATACCCTGTCACTGGGATTGAAAACAGGTGGACTTGCTCTACTTTTATCTGCATACCTCTTAAACCTGTTTATGGCAACTTCAAATTCTCTCTTGACATCTTGCTGTACTGATTGGATTTTTGTTGATAACTTTCCAGCCAGAGTTTCTTGAGTGCTGTGAACTGAGTCAAAATGAGGACCTCTTCCATAAAAAGTGAAAAACGGTGATTGTTTTGTTGAAGAGTGGTCAGAGTTACTGCAGGCAAATTCAGCCAGAAGGAGCCAGGTGTTCCAATCATCTTGATGATAACTGACATACATCCAAAGGTACTGTTCTAGTATCTGATTTACCCTCTCTGTCTGTCCATCAGTTTCTGGATGATAAGCAGTTTACAGATCTCTTGAAATCTTGAGCTGCTGACAAAGGTTGTTCAAAAAGAAGAAACAAAAAGAAAACCTTAATCACGAACAATGCTTGAAGGAAGGCCATGCTTTGAAAAAATATTCTTGATGATCAGCTGGGCCAAATCTAATGAAGTTATTGAAGCTATTGTTGGAATAAAAACCGCCAGTTTTTGAGAATCTGTCAACTATGACAAGGATTGAGTCAAAGGAATTGGACAGTGGCAATTGAGTGATGAAATCCATTGAAAGACAAATCCAAGGACCACTTGGAATTGGAAGAGGCTTGAGGAGTCCAAACTTCTTGTGATGAATATTTTTGTTTCTTGAACACTGTTGACAGGATGAGACATAATCCTTGATGAATTTAGTCATGCCGGACCAGTGAAAATCCCGCTTGACAAGTTTGAGAGTCTTCTCTTGGCCAGGGTGTCCAGCTAGAGGAGAGTCATGCCTGTTTTGAAGCATATTGAGTTGAATTGTGGGGTCATTTGGGACCACCACCCGATCTTTGAAAAGGAGAAGTTTGGAAGAGGAATCAAGAGAATAATCTGTGACAGATTTACCTTTACCCAAATCTTCAAGGACACTTCTATATTGAGAATGTTGCCACACTGCCTTCTGAATTGAATCAATCAAATTTGAAAATGAAGCCACCTTTACTGCAAACAACTTTGAGGCTTGAATTTAATCTTGCTTAATTATCTTCTGATAGTTCATTGGATTCTTGCTGATGAAATCTTCCCCCCTCTCTGGGTAAACGTTGTCCTGACGTGACAAGGCCTCTGGAAGGGTGGCCAAGCGGCCAGGCCGGTAAGTGATTGAGAAATGGAATTCAGATAAAAATTCAACCCAGCGGGCTTGACGGCGAGTGAGAATCTTGGAAGACATAAAATATTGAAGAGGTGAATGATCGGTGAGAACTTCAAAAGGGGAAGAAATTGAAAGAAGGAAAGCTCTGCAGCACTTGAGAGGCCAGACTATGCCAAGGAGTTCCTTGTCATGAATATCATAATTAAGCTCAGCTGGGAGAGGCTTGTGGCTATCAAATGCAATGGGATGTTTTCCTGAGTCAGAGACCTGACTCAGTACAGCCCCCGAGGCATAATCTGCCGCATCCGTCTCTACAATGGTGGGTAGAGAAGGATTGAAATGAGAACGGATTGGAGCAGTGGTGAATGCCTCTTTGAGTTGATGAAACTGTCTAAGCGCTTCCTCATTGAGGGGAAAACAGGAATCTTTCTTGAGGAAACCTGTGAGTGAACTAATTTTCTTTGAATTTCTTGGAGGAGGCCAATTGAGAATTTGCTGGACTTTTCCTTGGTCCATCTTGAGCCCTTCAGAAGAAACAACATAACCTAAATACTCTACACTAGAAACATGGAATAGGCATTTGGACGCCTTAGCAAAAAGGTTATTGGCTCTGAGTCTGGAAAGAACAGTGGCCACATGAGTGACAAGTTCTTCCTCAGATTTGGAAAAGACCATAATGTCATCGAAATAAACCAAAACATAAACATCAAGAAGATCATAAAAAATATCAGTGACAAGCTTTTGAAAAGAAGCAGGAGCTTTGGTAAGCCCAAATGGCATAACCAAGTACTCATAACTACCATATTTGGTTCTAAAACAAGTCAATTGTTCATCACCTTCCTCGATTCTGAGCAGGTTATATGCAAGCACGCAAAGCAATCTTGGAGAAGATAGAAGAACCATTGAAAACAGTGAGAAGCTGATTCATAGGAGCAACAGGATACTTGTTCTTCCTAGTAACAGCATTGAGTTTGCGGTAATCAACACACAAACGGAGGCCACCATCTTTCTTTTTGACGAAAAGAACAGGTGCTCCTGTAGAAGAGGAGCTTGGCCGTATGAAACCTTTCTCTACATTCTCTGAAATGTAGGCCCTGAGTGTATCGGACTCTTGGTTTGATAAAGAGTAGATCACCCCAACTGGAGGTAGAGACCCCTCCAGCTCGATATGCTAATCACAGGCGCAGTGAGGAGGAAGGTTCTCTGCTTTCACCTTGGAGAATACATCCAAGTATTTGTGATAAACAGAAGAAACAAGCTTCATCACGGTTTCTATTTCTTCTGGCTCTGTCTCTTCATCCCATAACTCCTCCGGGGAGTCATGATAAGATGAAGGATGTGAGCCTTGAGGCATATTTTACATACACAAATAGGCCACAATTATCTTAAAAATAAATTCTGAATAATGCATACCTCATAAGTCATGCATATATTCAAATTTCCTTATTTTTGATTTCAGAAAAGTTGAATAACTTTTTATTGAGTAAGTAAATCTATGTATTTAAGACCAGATTTGGATTCTACACAAAAATTCACCTAGGGTAGCTCCATAGAGTGAATAAGCTCACATTAACTCTGTAAGGTGGTAATATGGAAAATACTTCAACACCACATTATTAATACCACATAAAAGATCTGTGAAAAGTTTTGTTTTTCTTGATTTTAAGCCAAAATAATGGGAAAGTGAGAAATCCCATGTTACATACATACTAAGAATAGTGTTATGTATGTTTTGAGCACTTAATATCATGGTATTCTTACATGCACCTTTGGTACACCCTTAGTGGATATCTCACTTTAAGCTTAAATTTCTATTTTGACGTGAAAAATAAGCAAGGGGGACAAAAGACATCAAAGAGAGCCAGGGTACCCAACTTCTGAGGCCCCAGAGGCGTGGATAGCTCCAAAGCTTGTTTCCATGGCTGATCTTGACCCAATTGGTAAACTAATCCTCTTTGGGAACTTGGTTACCAAGTTACAACTACTGTAAAACACCTGAAAATAGCAAATAACCTGATATTTTGACGTGCCAAGGAGGTAATGAGGTACTTAGACTCCTGTAACCACGTCAATTCTTGATGGCTTTCCATGACTAGACTCTAACAGAGTAATCAAAACACTTTTGGGACCCATATTCATTGATTTACCTCATAGCAACCAGCAAAATACTGCTATTTGCAATTCTACGTAGAAATGAGGTAAAAGCTTCAAAAATTCATTAAAAATACAATTCTTAATGAATCCTTCTGAAACCTTCAGGACTAATAGAGAAATGTATTATCTATGGTACAACCAAAAATAATTCTGGTTTTACTGGTAAAATTAAAAGTTTTACTTACAGTCCATTTTTGACCATTCTACGTGAAACACTGAATCTTCAAAAATTCACAGTAATTACAAACTGTGATGAAATTGGCAATAACATTGATAACTTTGAGAAATCAATGATTATTTTGGAATAAAAGAAGATTTACAGATTTTACTCCTTTTATTCTTAACCACATTGGGGTTGGTAGTCATGTAAAATCATCAATTAAGTAATTATGATAATCTTACGTGACAACTGATGATGCAATCAATAATCCAAAAGGGATTATTGTTTTCTCACTCACTGGTTTCTCAGTTTGCTCCATGGCATGCCTCCGTCAGCTGTTGTTGACTTAAAAGAGGCCTCCTCTTGCTGTTTTTTCCAATCATCATCTTATCAATTTATTAAATCATTATTACCAACAAGTAAGTATTAGTTACAGCTATTCTTAAGTGTTTTAAATCTTTCAGAATCAACCAGAAAGACGTGAAATCATAGAATCCAACTATATATTGTTGCAATACTGTTATAAATCCTTTTGATCCCTTAAAATCCACAATTCTACGTCAAATTTCGCTACTTTTATCTATCAATAAGTTCTTTGGAGTATTAGTGAGTCATTTATCTTTAATTATTAAAGTTTTTCTCTAGTAATGGTTTTCTTCAAGGATTATCATTATAATTATTCTTGTAAAACATAATTATATATTAAAATAATTTATTATTTTAATAAAAGAAGTTTTTATTATTAAATTCTTCTTGTAATTGATTCTTGTAGACAATTACTTGCTCACTGTTAAAGTCACTAGTAGTGCTTAACACGTGAAAGAAATAATTCTTTAATTATTTAATTGTGGTTATAATAATATTTTCTTATTATATTTCATAAGAACAGACATAGTACTGTTGATTAATAGTAATATTATTATCAGTTTCATAGTCACATCTTACATTCGGGGGCCTGGCCGTCATTTTATCCATAGATTTGGCTTTAATCATATTCTAGACTTCATTTTTTGTGTTAGCAAAAAGTGACAGTGAAAGGCAGAAGTTGAAAAATGAAATCATTGCAAATGTGGAACAAATTTACAAGAATTATGAACCACATATGCCAAGACATTCTACACCTTTGACTGAAGAAAAACTTTCTGTTAAAGAAAATTTAACCCCATTCTTAGGAGAAAATGTTATTTCTGTCAGAGATATTCCCAAATTAGAAGAATGGCCAACATTCTCTGGTGAAGGAGAATATAACCATATTGAATTCATCAGGACTATTGATATGTTGCAAGAAGACTTTAATATACCTGATGAAATCATAGTGGGAAAATTATACTCTCTGTTTACCAAGACTGCAAAGAAATGGTATTACAAAATGAGAATGGATCAGGGAAAACATGATTGGTCTTGGTGGAAATCTGAATTGATTACCAAATGGGCCATTAATTCTTGGAGGTTTAAAGTGGAAAATGATTTTGAAAGTTCCATTTTTAACTCAGAAAAAGACAAACCACTTACTTGGTTCTTCAAACAAAAAGACAGAATATCTGATTTACACCCAGATATGTTTGACACTATGAGTAATATGAAAATATTAAGGAAGTGTGGAGGAGAACTGGAACATGCTATCAAAAGCAGATGTGTGGAACCCTGTTCAACAGAGGACTACATTAATGCTATGGAAGATATCATTACCAGAACAAGAATTGGTAAGACTCAGATTAAAAACCCAATACAGTCCAAAATAGTCTCAAAGATTCCTAGAGAGGAAAGATGACCAGAAAGACCTGTCTTGAAGTTTCATAAATGTGGAAGTACTTCACATTTAGCCAACACTTTCCCTAAGAAGACAAAGATCAATGAAGTTCAAGTCATTGAAGAAATTCAGTGTACTGAAGAGAAAGAAGAGTCTGATCAAGACTCTGCAGTCTCTGAAGATACACCAGTGGAAGACTACCCCATTGCAAACATTTCAGCTTTCTTTGAGGTCACAGAAGTCCATACCCACTTGCCACAGTACAGTGAGGATTGCTGAAACCTGATCAATATCCAAGATGCCAGAATGTGTAAAACAAAACCTGCTAGAGGAAAGGGTTATACTGCTGGGGCATCCTGTATCACATCGGTTCTGATGAGTGATATTGAAGCCAAAGTAAATTTGGATTCAGGGGCATTGTGCACTTGTGTGGGCAAAGATTATCTCCAAATTATACTTCCACGATGGAAAAACAATCTATTACCAATAGAAGCCGTACAATTTAGTAGTGCCAGTAACAATATGTACCCCTTGGGTATATTCGACACAAAGCTTGTATTCCCACCTCCAGCAGGAAGTGTTAGAATGAAAACTGAGATTGTGGTAATGGATAATTGCACATCTCAGCACATCATTCTTGGAAATGACTACTTGAATATTTATGGTATTGATATCAATAACCATAAAGACAGATATTTCACAATTGGAGATAACAAAAGACACACATTTGCTTTTTCCAATATGCCAAAACAAATATCTGTGGTATCTTCTGTCAAAGATACTTACAAAGATGAATTTGTGTCTAATCAACTTGTTGAAGCACAAATTAATCCATCATTGTCACTAAAGATGAGGAGTGAACTTATTGATGTGTTACACACATACAATAATGCATTTGCATCTGATAATGGCATTAGGTGCTATAAGGGGACATGAAATTGATATTACTCTTAATACTGATAGACCATATCTTCCAGTACTTAGAAGAACAGGTTATCCCGCCAGTCCCAGAGCTAGAGAGGCCTTGGAGAAACATATCCAACAGTTAATCCAACTTGGTGTATTAAGGAAAGTAGGCCATAATGAGGAGGTTGAAGTAATGACACCTGTTATTATTGCTTGGCATAATGATAAGTCAAGAATGGTTGGAGATTTCAGAGCATTGAATACCTACACAGTTCCAGATAGGTATCCAATTCCAAGAATTCAAGAAACCCTGACTCAATTATCTAAAGCCAAATATATAACATCAATGGATGCAGTAAAAGGCTTCCATCAAAATGTTTTGACGCCTAAAGCTAGGAAATTACTTAGAATTAACACTCACTGTGGTATTTATGAGTATCTTAGAATGCCATTTGGCATTAAAAATGCTGCATCCCATTATCAAAGGATGATGAACACCATCTTTCCTACAGAATTGTCTGAAGGATGGCTTATCATTTATATTGCTGATATTATCATATGTTATGATTCATGGTCTTTGCACCTTAAAAGACTTGCAAGAGTACTTCATAAAGTTGCAGAAGTGAACATGAAAATTTCACTTAAGAAATGCAATTTTGGTTTTGAAGAACTCAAAGCATTAGGACATATTGTTTCTGGTTTATGCTTGGGTACTGAAAAAAACAAAGTAGCAGCAGTGTTACTTAAAACAATACCCCAGAATAAAAAAGAAATGATGTCTTTTCTTGGGTTTGTCAGTTACTATAGGCAACACTTGAAAGACTTTGCAATTCTAGCGAAGTCACTTTATAGAATCTGTGATCAACAGACTGTATTTGAGATGACACAGGAGAGAATTAAAGCTTACAAGAAGATAAGGAGAGCCCTTACAGAAGCACCTTTACTCCTCATACCTGACTGGAATATTCCTTTTAAGTTGTACATTGATGCATGTGGAGATGGACTAGGGGCAGCCCTACATCAAGTCCAGATTATTGATGACAAACCTACAGAAGGACCAGTTTGTTATATCTCAAGGCAAATCAAACCAACAGAAGCCAGATATGGTGCAAGCCAAATGGAGTGCTTATGTTTGGTATGGGCACTTGAGAAACTACACTATTATCTTGATGGCAGTGTTTTTGAGGTGATAACTGACTGTCATTCCGTGAAATCACTTCTTAACATGAAAACTCCCAACAGACATATGTTGAGATGGCAAATAGCCATTCAAGAATATAGAGGAAACATGATTATAATTCATAAAGCAGGAAACAGTCACAAGAATGCTGATGGATTTAGTAGATGGGCATTAGCCAACACTCCTGATAAACCAGCTTATGTACCCTTGGAAGCTGAACCACAGATTCCAATTGAGGGCATTAACATAACTGATATTGGGACTGAATTCTTTGAAGAGGTCAGAGAATCTTATAAGCAAGACAAGAATTGCCATATCTTGACTTCTTTATTGGATAAATACTGCAAAGACACCTCTTTGGTTAATGCACTAGATGAAGTTTGGAAAAGTTCCTATTCTGAAGGAAGATTTCACTTCTTTGATGGGATTATTTACCATAGAACAAAACATTCTTGTGTGATGACACTGTGTAGTAGATTGCTTAGCAATACCATTATTCATGAATGTCATGATAGCATTTACTCTGGACACCTGTCAGAAGACAGAACACTTGAAAAAGTGAAGAACTGTGCTTGGTGGCCATCTTGGAGAAAAGAAACCATTGAATATTTCCATACCTGTGATAGATGCCAGAAATCAAACAGAGGTACAGGCAAGGAATTTGTAATTATGATCCATATTCAAGAACCAAAATCCCCTTGGGAAGTTGTTCACATGGATTGGGTCACAGCACTTCCTCCAAGTGGTGACAAAGGCTATAATGCTTGTTTAGTCATTGTAGACAGATATAGCAAAACTCCCATATTCTTACCATGTCACAAAGCTGAAACTGCTATGGATACAGCTATTCTTGTATGGAGTAGAGTTATTTCTCATACAGGATTATTTAAGAATATCATAAGTGACAGAGATCCCAAGTTCACATCTTCACTTTGGACCAATCTTCATAGATTTTTTGGGACTAAGTTATCATTCTCTACGGCATATCACCCTCAGACAGATGGGGTGGCAGAGAGGATGATTCAGACTTTAGAAGACATTATCAGGAGATTCTGTGCTTATGGATTGGAATTCAAAGACTCAGATGGCTTTACCCATGACTGGTGCACTCTGATACCTGCATTAGAATTGGCATATAAGACATAAGTCCATTCTTCCACAGGACAAACTCCTGCTATGTTAGAGAAAGGATGAAATCCAAGACTCCCAGCAGACACACTGAAGAAAGACTTGATTGACATTCATCCTACAGCTTCCAGCTTCAAAGTAATGCTTGATAAAGTAAGACTTCATGCAAAACAAAGTCTGGATGATGCTTTTAATTATGCAAAACAGAAGTGGGACAAGGGTCATAAAGTACCAGACTTCAAAGTAGGGGACTTAGTTCTAGTTTCAACCTTGAATTTTAATAATATCAAAGGCCCAAAGAGACTTAAAGATTCTTATGTAGGACCTTTTGTTATTTCTGCCTTACATGGAACCAATGCAGTTCAAGTGGAATTGAGTGGTGAATTGGAAAATAAACATCCCACTTTTCCAGTCAGCTTGATAAAACGTTATCGACCAGCTGACAAAGAATTGTTTCCTTTAAGGAACCCAACTCCTTTGACTGTACCACCAGTGGAACAGAGTGAAGAAAAAAAGATAAAAAAAGTCATTAAAGAGAGGAGACTTAGGGTTAAAAATCAAAGAGAATATCTTGTCAGATATAGAAACCCAGTACATGAAGATGAATGGCTGGCAGAATCGGAAATACCTGAGTCAGATAAACTCTCAAGAAGATTTAGACATGAAAGAAGGCCACAAGCCTGAGTATGTCTATACTTGTGCTTTAAATTACTTGGTCTGAGTAATATAAAGAGGTTGGACAGTGGACATTAACCGCCCTTTGGGGCTTTTATTATTTCTACCATTGATGAAATTGTAGTACAATTTTATTTTTTGGTGGGAGGGAATGTGAGCCTTGAGGTATATTTTACATATGTAAACAGGCCACAATTATCTTAAAAATAAATTCTGAATAATGCATACCTCATAAGTCATGCATATATTCAAATTTCCTTATTTTTGATTTCAGAAAAGTTGAATAACGTTTTATTGAGTAAGTAAATCCATGGATTTAAGACCAGATTTGGATTCTACACAAAAATTCACCTAGGGTAGCGGCATAGAGTGAATAAGCTCAGATGAACTCTTTAAGGTGGTAATATGGATTATACTTCAACATCACATCATTAATACCACATAAAAGATCCGTGAAAAGTTTTGTTTTTCTTGATTTTAAGCCAAAATAATGGGAAAGTGAGAAATCCCATGTTACATACATACGAAGAATAGTGTTATGCATGTTTTGAGGACTTAATATCATGGTATTCTTACATGGACTTTTGGTACACCCATAGTGGATATCTCACTTGGAGCTTAATTTTGTATTTTGATGTGAAAAATAAGCAAGGGGGACAAAAGACATCAAAGAGAGCCAGGGTACCCAACTTCTGAGGCCCCAGAGGCGTGGATAGCTCCAAAGCTTGGTTCCATGGCTGATCTTGACCCAATTGGTAAACTAATCCTCTTTGGGAACTCGGTTACCAAGTTACAACTACTGTAAAACACCTGAAAATAGCAAATAACCTGATATTTTGACGTGCCAAGGAGGTAATGAGCTACTTAGACTCCTGTAACCACGTCAATTCTTGATGACTTTCCATGACTAGACTCTAAAAGAGTAATCAAAACACTTTTGGGACCCATATTCATTGATTTACCTCATAGCAACCAGCAAAATACTGCTATTTGCAATTCTACGTAGAAATGAGGTAAAAGCTTCAAAAATTCATTAAAAAAACCATTCTTAATGAATCCTTCTGAAACTTTCAGGACTAATAGAGAACTGTATTATATATGGTACAACCAAAAAGAATTATGGTTTACTGGTAAAACTCAAAGTTTTACTTACAGTCCATTTTTGACCATTCTACGTGAAACACTGAATCTTCAAAAATTCACAGTAATTACAAGCTGTGATGAAATTGGCAATAACATTGATAACTTTGAGAAATCAATTATTATTTTGGAATAAAAGAAGATTTACAGATGTTACTCCTTTTATTCTTAACCATATTGGGGTTGGTAGTCATGTAAAAGCATCAATTAAGTAATTATGATAATGTTACATTACAAATAATGATGCAATCAATAAACCAAAAGGGTTTATTGTTTTCTCACTCACTGGTTTTTCAGTTTGCTCCAAGGCATGCCTCTGTGAGCTTTTGTTGACTTAAAAGAGGCCTCCTCTTGCTGTTTTTTCCAGATCATCATCTTATTATCATTTTATATCATTGTTACCAACGAGTAAGTATTAGTTACAGCTATTTTTAAGTGTTTTAAATCTTTCAGAATCAACCAGAAAGACGTGAAATCATAGAACCCAACTATATATTGTTGTAATACTGTTATAAATCCTTTTGATCCCTTAAAATCCACAATTCTACGTCAAATTTCTCTACTTTTATCTATCAATAAGTTCTTTGGAGTATTAATGAGTCAGTTATCTTTAATTCTTAAAGTTTTTCTCTATTAATGGTTTTCTTCAAGGATTATCATTATAATTATTCTTGTAAAAGATAATTATATATTAAAAGTATTCATTATTTTAATAAAAGAAGTTTTTATTATTAAATTCTTCTTGTAATTGATTCTTGTAGACAATTACTTGCTCACTGTTAAAGTCACTAGTAGTGCTTAACACGCGAAAGAAATAACTCTTTAATTATTTAATTGTGGTTATGATAATATTTTCTTATTATATTTCATAAGAACAGACATAGTACTGTTGATTAATAGTAATATTATCATCAGTTTCATAGTCACATCTTATAAAGGAGGAAGGTCCATATTCCCAAAAAAGAGGTGAAGTGAAGATACAGAATTATCTTCTCCAACATCTTGAATCTCTTTGAAGACTTCATCTCTAGACGATAGTAATGACTGTGGGGAATTGATGCAAGGAATATGGACAGAAGACGGAAATGATGGTGTTCTAGAATCACCAACCAGAGCTGCACATGATTTGGCAGAAGAAAAGTCATTACTAAAAGAAATTGAAGGATCATTAGAGTCCTTATGATCAGAATGAAAGGTGATCAATCCTTGCCTCCAATCAATAAACGGATTAAAGTGATTTAGAAAGTCAAATCCCAATATGAGGTCTTCTCCCTTGGGAGTATCAATGACTAAAAAGTCCCATTCAAAGCTTGGGAAGGAAGGGAGCTTAACCATATATTTAGTATGGCGAATCACAAATAAGGAAGGAGACTCAGAGGAGTCAAGAATGATAAGAGCAATCTTCTCTGGAAGCTCTGACATACTCAATGAATACTTGTGAACAAACTGCTTTGCAATAAATGAGTTGGTAGCACCAGAATCAATGAGAATACTGAAAAAACATCAGAAAGAGAAGGAAAAACAAAGAATTTAAGAGAATTCTTGACACTATTATTCAGAATGCACAATTGTGCTCTGGATGGAAAACAGTGAAGACCATTGAACACAACTTGGTCTTCACACAGGCTTTTCCGTGGCTGGGAAATTTGCCTGATGGTTGGGTAAGCTTGTTTTGAGACCTTTTGAAACAGGATTCAAGACTATGCTTCCCACCACAATAGGTACAAAGACCCTCCTTCATTCTTCTTTCCTTTTCAAAATTCATTAACTTGAAATCTTGATTCAATAAAGAAGAATGGGGCTTGTCCCTCTTCTGAAAAGTCTTCTTCTTTTTTTGTTTTGAGCTTGAAGAGCTTTGAGGATGAGAAGAATGTGACTTTGAGGCTTCTGGCTTCTTCTCTTGATGATGACTCTTTTCATTTTGCCTCTCATGGTACCTGGTATCAAGTTTCAGGGTAACGTCCATTAAGTCTTGAAGAGAGTCAATTCTTGAAGGATGGGAGGCCAATTGATCCAAAATCCTGGATGGCAATCCCTTCCTGAAATGATGGATAAGAGCTCTTTCACCCCAATCCCCGATTCTTGAGACTAAACTTCTGAAATCAGCAATGTAGAAGGATACATGCCCACCTTCTTTCATTCTTAAAGAATCCAACTCGGCTTCTGCTTTTCTGACTTCATTTGGATCCCCAAACAAAG
The DNA here is from genome assembly GCA_023105745.1 of Austropuccinia psidii. Lineage (NCBI taxonomy): Eukaryota > Fungi > Basidiomycota > Pucciniomycetes > Pucciniales > Sphaerophragmiaceae > Austropuccinia > Austropuccinia psidii. The sequence continues at coordinate 55,645,758 of JALGQZ010000004.1, forward strand.
TGAAGAGTTGGGATTCAAACAGTTTCCAAGAGTTGAGAAGGTAATTTGAATCTTGATTGGTGAGATTGGAAAGATAAGGCTCAATCCATTTTTTCAGCCCTGCCAATAAGAAATGATGTGGCATAGAGAACTTTTTTTCTGTCTTGAGAGAAATTTGCCGGATCATTATGAAATAGCAATTGACAAGACTGAATGAAACTTCTAACTTTGAAGGGCTGAGTCCCATCAAAGCATTCCGGTGCCTTCATAGATGGAGTCTTGAAGGCTGGTGGTCTTGATTTTTCAGAAGATGAAGCTGCTTGAAGATTGGCCATAATCTGAGTCATTTGCTGCATAATGGCCAATAAAGATGGTTCAGACTGATGAGAGACAGGCTGATTAGACTGGGCTAGAGTTAGCCCTCCAGTACCTTGGGAGGCCTCCACAGGAGCAGGGACACCTTCAGTACCATCAGACTGTTCCTCTTCCACAGAATTCTCCTCCTCCTCTTCACCATCTTCACCTGGATCCTTGAAAAGGGTCCTTGAAGTTCCTGGAAATCCGGCAACTACTCCTGAGAATGAACTTGATCTCCTTGGCCCTCTTCCTTCCTTCCTGGATGGTGCTGCTCCTTCCATGCAGGGTCCTCTATCTAATTGGGCCCTCAGTTGAGGAACTGCTGGGGTGCCATCTAGAGGAGCTCTTGGAGTTGGAGTGAGAACAGCTTGAGCTCTGGCCTGAGATCTTGTCTGTCTTGCTGGAGGTGAATGTTGAACAGGCATGATGTCAGGAATAAAATTGAAATAAATGAATTCAAATCAAAATTTGCTTGAAGTGAAAAGAGTCAACAATGAAATCTTGAGGAAAATCAATTAATCAAATGAAAAGCTTCAAGTATGTCAATGAATCAAAATCAAATGAAGTCTTGAAGTCAAAAGAAAATCAATGTCTTGAAGAATCAATGAATAAAAATGAAATCTTGAGGTAAATCCATTAATCAAAAATCAAATGAAATCTTCAATTCAATAAATCAAATGTCAAATCAATCAAATCAAAATCTTGCAAGATCAATCAATCAATCAAATGAATTCTTGAGGCAAAGTCAATTTATGTCAAATTTCTTGATGTGAAAAATCAGCAAAATCAATGAAATCTTCAGGTCAATCAATTTTCTTGAGGTCAATATCAAATATGTCAAATCAATCGATCAATCAAAATAAAGTGAATTCTTCTTTAAAAACCAAAATTCTTTAAGAATGAATCAATTATGAATCTTGATGTGAAGAATGTGTCTGAATATCTTGATGAAAGAATTTGAAAATCAAAGAAAATCAAGATGACGCCTGAATTGTGAATGAAATGAAAATGTGATGAGTTGAAAAAGATTTTAAAAAGAATAACAAAAATAAATATGGGTCAGCTTTCAATTTTCAAAATGAAAAATGAATGAAAGAAAATTGAGAGGTGACAATGAATCCTTAAGTTCATAAGCGTAAAAGAATCATAATTTCGATGAAATGAGTGCATGAAATTATAGATAAAGAATGAACAAAATGAAAAAGAAATTATGAGTTAATTAATATAATGTCACAGGGGCTCTAGTTGAAATACAAGAGTTGCTTGGTACTCAGCAATCAGGGAACTCACTTGGTAGACTCCAAAGAATAAATAATAAAAAATAAGAAGAATGACTTCCTCTAAAAGATATGCAGGTACAAGATGAGATACAAAAGAGGAAAGGGAAGCCAAGTGGCCAAAGAGCCAACCAAGTAAGTCCTTAATCACTGTTTCAACCTGCCAAAAATGACTAATGGAATTAGTAAGGATATGACCACCAAATATCCATTGACAGGCAAAGAAAGAAAAAAGAGAAATGTGCTAAAGGACTGACACAATAATATCAGTCTTTGCTTAACTAAATTGAAAAGAAAATAAAGATAAAATAAAATCAAAGTATATTAATTAACTGGGGGAAAACCCCCCAGGGTGGAAAGGGTAGCCGGTATATGTGAAAAGTTGGGAGCTTGAGTTCTTCAGGCTGAAAGCTCATCTGTATTGATCCTTGAGGCTGTATTGATTGTTTTGGGAATCGATACAGCTGGCTAATATTGAAATTGAATTCGGTTGAATGAATTTCCCATGCTTGAAAATGAAATACAGTTCTTGGTGGATCCAGACTGTATTGAAAAGAAGGTGGTTGCCAAGATGGATTGAGTGGAGCTTTGACACTTGGCAACTGAATGAATGAACTGAATGAATTTCCTCTTGACTAAACTTGAGAATGAATTGACAGTATTCCTTTGGAAGGAATACTTGGAGTGAGAATAACCAATGACTGCTTGATGGCGTCATTGGTCTTTGAGGTCTTGACACTTGCCCTTGAGCCTTGATGAATCCTCTTGATGACGTGACTGGATGGCCTGATGGAAATTTTAAATAACCAGATGATATTGCCGCCATTGGATTTCTGCTGAAAAAAGATGCATAATGGTGTCTAACACCATATATGGCACTTTGGTTATTGGAGGTTGAAAATGGCCATAAGTCTTGAGAGATGATGCCAGGAGGATATTGGTGAAATTTGGTTTTGGAGGGCTTCAGAGGTGTCAGAGGGGTTTGAGGTATTTGGCCAAATACATCTCTTACAGTCTTAAAACTGTGTTTGCGCAAAGTGCACAAAAATGCGCAAAATGCACAAAAATGTGCAAAATGCGCAAGTGCGCAGAAACTGCATTTAAAGCCAAATACAGCTTCTTGGGCTTTATTTCCCCTGTTGACTGGGAAATACCAGAATTGCCCAAAAGGTAGAGAAAGGCCAGGAAAGGCCTGATGACGGTGAAGGGCCCAAGTTGGGCCCAGATGATGAAATGGCCATAAAAGGCCAAATAAGGTGGTATGGCGAATTTGGCCAATGATCTATGGATATGGCCAAATTGCCATATATTGGACGTGGCTTGGATATGCCATATTGAAGTACAAGGGGATGAATTGCCATGGTTGTGACAACCTTTGAGACTAGTCCTTGAAATGCCTGGAAATTGCCAACTACTCCTGAGAAAGAATTCGAGCTTCGTGGCACTCTTCCTTCCTTCCTGGATGGTGCTGCTCCTTCCATGCCGGCTCCTCTATCTAATTGGCCCCTCAGTTGAGGAACTGCTGGGGTGCGGTCAAGAGGAACTCTTGGAGTAGGCATAAGAACAGCTTGAGTTTGAGCCTGAGATATTGAATAAGAATAAAATTAAAATAAAATGAATCAAAACTTGAATAAAAACTTGAGGCAAAACCAAGATACTCTTGAGGATCAAATAAAATAAAATCTTGAGGAAAGAATCAATGAATCAATGAAAATCTTCAAGTACGTCAATCACTCAAATCAAATGAGTCTTGAAGTCAAAATCAATATCAAGGAAATATCTTGAAGTCACTCAAATCAATCAATTAATCAATAAATGAAATCTTGCAGTGAAAGTCAATCAGTCAAATGAATTCTTGAGTCAAATCAATTTATGTCAAAATCTTGATGTGAAAATCAGCAAAATCAATGGAAAATCTTCAGGTCAATCAATTATCTTGAAGTCAATAACAATTATATCAAATCAGTCAATCAAATCAATAATCAAGTGAATTCTTCCTGAAACTCAAAATTCTTGAGGAATAAAATCAAAATAAATCCTGATATGAAGAACGTGTCTGAACAATTTGATGAATAATCTGAGAATCAAATGATAATACGCCTGAATGAAGGAAAAAAGAAAAATGAGATTGATGATTAAGATTGAGATGAAAAAGGTAGCAGAAAATAAAATTTGGGTCAGCTTTCAATTTTCAGAATGAAGAATGAATGAGAGAAAATTGAGAGGTGACAAAGAATCATTAAATTCATAAGCATTGAAGAGTCATAATTTTGATTAATGAATGAATGAAAATGATAAAGAATGAATGAATAAAATGATGAAGAATGAATGAATAGAATATCAAGAAATTATGAGTTAATTAATATAATGTCACAGGTGCTCTTATGGAAGCAGGAGGGCCTGGCCCTCAGGAATCAAGAACTCACTTGGCGGGCTCCGAAAGATAATAAGAAATACTAAGGGATATATTTCTTAAGCAGGAATAAGAGAAAGAGAAATATGCCAAAGATAACAAAGAGTAATAAGAATGAAGCCAAAGGCCTAAGATAAAGAAAGCCAAAATCCAAGAAGCCAACCAAGTGAATCCTCAATTCACTGTTTCAACCTGCCAGAAAGAACAATGGAATTAGTAAAGGATATGACCACCAATATCCACTGACAGGCAAGGAAAGAAAAGAGAAAAGGTGCTAATGACTGACTTAAGATTATCAGTATTAACTTTAATAAGGTAAAAGAAAATAAGGATAGAAATAAATCCAATAAAATAATTAACTGGGGAAAAAGTCCCCAGGTGATGAAAAGTAGCCGGTATATGTGAAAACTGAAAGTTTGATCCTGGAAGGTGGTTCAATGGCTGTATTGTCCAGATCGGGAAATACAGTTCTGGCCATCTTGAAATTTGAAATGTGTGATGGAATTCCCACAGTGGAATATGACATGGCCCAATTGGACCAAGACCATACAGGTTGATTGAATGAGGCCTGTATGGATGAATTGAGTTGTCCAAAGGAGTATTGAGTACTTGATGCCTTGACAACTGATTGAAATGATGTAATACCTCTTGAGAATTACCCTTGAATAATCCTGAATGAATTGTGCCAACCCAACTCCTGCAGATACAGGTGGTTGGGATCCTTGAAACGTCTTGTGATTGTTGCCATAACTTGTCAGACTGATGAGCTGATTAATCCTCCTTCGAAATGGGCATTTGGATTTGAGACCTTGATTTGGATACGTGGAATTGGGTCCTGAGAAAGTCACCAGTGGATTTCTGAGCAAAAATGGTGCATAATGGTATATAATACCATATATGCACCATGCCTGCAACCTTGAGTACGGATGGTATGGAGGAAAGGAAGAAATGCCCTCGAGTTGCGTAAGGTTTGACTATGAAACAATAAGTAAAAATTACTAATATTTTACTTATTGTACTATGAATGTCCTTATAAATGAAATAAATAAGATAATAAATAATTATAATAATAAAGAATTATTATAATTATGGTGTAAAAAGATTTATATTATTAATAAAATATAATAATATAATTTATATTATAGAATATAATATAATAAAATAAATACATTAATATAAAATAATTAATATATTTATACGCACTTTATTATTGTTACAAACAAATAATAAAGGCGTAAGAAATTGTTTTTTATTAATAAAAAACAATTAATAACAATAATATTACCAATATTATTATAATAAGAGAAATAACCTACTTTTAATACTTAATATAATAATTTTGAATAAAGGTACACCAAATAATGTAAATACAACTTTAAACAAATTGTATTTACAATAAAAAATAGTGAAATTACAAATATTCTTGATTTTTTACGTGGAAATGAGTTTTAGAGAGGTTTGCAACAAAAACAGTTAAACAAATGATTTAATCACGTCAAAATTGGTGATTATAATAAAGATGAACTTTGGTCTTTAATAATATAAAAGTTTTATATGTAAAGAATAAAGATTTTACCTTTTGTTTTTATTTATTTAATGTTTTTGATGAGTCTGAGGGGAAAACAGAGCAAAAAGAGCTCTATTTATAGTAAATACCTCCCTCCTAGAGTCCAACAGCCTTCTAGTAGACGTGTAATGATCATATCCACTGGAATTGATCAATATTTTAAGGTTTGGTGATGATTACATCATGATCAAACCATATTACATCATTATTACACCATTATTTAGAGTTATCACTATAGCTCCAAGGTTGATGACATCAGAGGCTTGGCAGAACCCCAATTTTCGTGTACTTTATTAGTTTTACTCATAAACTAATAGTATTCACCAATTTTATCACTCATATGACTGTTAAGCTTAAATTAAGGTTACAGTGAGTGATCATAAAAGCTCAAATTAAGCTCAAACTTTGATTCTTAATAACTTTTAAGTTTTACACGCTACAGTAATTCAGAGAGTGAATTCTGATAGCCTGACATAACCTCATTATTATTCCAAGAGATTTTCATTACATCATCAAAACTCTAATTTTGATGATTTTTCTTGTAACTCATCTTTTCTGTCGAAATTCAATATTTTAAACTTCAAACCATGATCTCAGGGGTTTATACCCTGAATTTAATAATGAAAATTACATAATTCTTCACGAATGAACTAGTAGAATCCAACTGTGTACTTTCTTTTAATTTGGACCACTTTCACAACAAAGTGGTCAACAGCTCTGTTGATTTTTATCAATATTTAATCATATGTTTTAACCTTGTTTATAAATTGTAAATGAATGTTCATATCTGTGTTCTTACAGTATTTCAGTGGTAACTTTAATTTTGGTTCATCACTCTATCTTGTATAGTCTAAGAGATATTAGCTATGATCCTTGAATATATGCGTTGACCAAAAAAGTGCATACATTCAGGTTAATTCTTTAAGTATTATCTTTGGAAATTAGCTCCTTAATTGTTTTATGTGTGGATTTGCATGGAGAATCCAAAGGTACAATTTATTTTACATATTTTTTCATTGGTTCTTGAAATAAATAAGGATGTATGGTTTTTATAAGGTATTATTCCTTATAACTCATTAAATGTTGGTTTTACAGATATGACATAAAAATGGTATATGTGTATTTTACCATGGGGAATCCAATGGTATAAGTTATTTCACATGTTGATTAATTGGTTTTTAAGTTAAACCAAGTTTTGTACCAATTTATGGTATTTTTGTATTTTTAAAGTAATTATTTTTAATGTATAATTATTGTAAGTCTTTCTTGTGACCTTATTGGGTATGTGGTCATATCTCAAAGGCTCACATTCCCTTCCACCAAATTAGATTGTACCACAATCTGATATGTGTGATTAGGGTATCATCCACTGTCCTACCTCTTCAGTAGACTTTAGCAGTCTTGAAGCTCAATAATGCTTGATTTTATTATTCTTTAGGTTTTCTTTCATGTCTAAACCTCCTTAGTAGTTTATCAGTATTTGTTATATCTTCCTCAAGTAGCCATTCATCTTCTTGAGTTGGATTTCTATACCTTACAAGGTATTCTCTTTCTTTTTTGTTTCTTGTCCTTCTTTCTTTAAGAACTTTCATAATTTTCTTTTCTTCTCCTTCCTCCAAAGGGGAGATTTCAAGTGGGGGTTTATTTCTTAGTGGGAATGATTCCTTGTCACTTGAGCTGTAAGGCTTTATTAGACTTACAGGGAAAGTTGGGTGTTTGTTCATTAAATCACCTGTGAGTTCCAATTGTACAGCATTGGGTCCATGAAGTGCTTTTATCATAAATGGTCCTGCAAAGGAATCTTTCAATTTCTTTGGTCCTTTTATGTTATTGAAATTAAGAGTTGATACTAACACTAAATCTCCTATTTTGAAGTCAGGTGGTTTATTCCTTTCGTCCCATCTTTCTTTTGCATATTTGAAATGGTCTTGCATGCATCTGGTTGCATGGTGTCTTGCTTTGTCAAGCATTTTTTTAAAGCTGCTTGCTGTTGGGTGTATGTCCACCAAGTCCTTTTTGAGGGTATCATAAGGAATTCTTGGATTCCAACCTTTTTCTAGCATTGCTGGTGTTTTGCCAGTAGAAGAATGGATTGATGTTTCATATGCCAGTTCAAGAGCTGGTATTAGTGTACACCAATCATGGGTAAACCCATCAGAACCTTTGAATTCTAGCCCATAAGCACAGAATCTTCTGATCATGTCCTCTAAGGTCGGTATCATTCTTTCTGCTAAACCATCAGTTTGAGGATGGTAAGCAGTTGAGAATGATAACTTTGTCCCAAACAAGTTAGGGGGATTTGTCCATAATGCTGAAGTGAACTTTGGGTCTCTGTCACTTATAATATTCTGGAAAAAGCCTGTATGGCTAATAACTTTATTCCATATCATTATGGCTGTATCCATAGCTGTGTCATCTTTGTGACTTGGTAAGAACATGGGAGTTTTACTGTACCTGTCAACTAACACTAGGCATGCATTATAACTCCTGTCTCCTCCTGGAGGTAATGCTGTTACCCAATCCATATGAACTATTTGGCATGGGGATTTTGGTTCTTGGATTTGGATCATCATTCCAAATTTCTTTCCTGTGGCTGTGTTGGCTTTTTGGAATCTGTCACAGGTTTGGCAGTACTCTGTAACATCTTTCTTCCAATTTGGCCACCAAGAACAGGTTTTCAACCTCTCTAGTGTCCTATCTTCTGTGAGATGTCCAGATGCAACACTATCATGACACTCATGTTAAATAGTGTTTATTAGTGTTCTATCTGTTACGGTCATAACACATGTGTGTTTTGTTCTATGGTAGAGGATTCCATCAAGGAGGTGGAATCTTCCTTTATCATATGCCTTTTTCCATGTTTCATATAGTTTTGATGAAAGTGATGGGTCTTTGCAGTCTTTCATTAGAAGTTGGCTTAAGATATGACAATTTTTGTCTGTCTTATAGCTTTCTTTAACTTGGTTAAAGAATTCTGTGCCAATTTCTGTAACATGTATTCCTTCTATATGGTGTTCTTCTTGTGGTACCCATGCTGGATTATTAGGGGTATTTGCTAAAGGCCATCTGCTAAGACCATCTGCATTTTTATGAATATTTCCAGATTTATGAACAATAGTCATATTTCCTCTATATTCTTGGATAGCAATTTGCCATCTCAGCATATGTCTATTTGGGGTTTTCATGTTTAATAGAGATTTCACAGCATTGCAGTCTGTGATCACATCAAATACTGTTCCATCCAAATAGCAATGTAATTTTTCTAAAGCCCACACTAAGCAGAGGCATTCCATTTGGATTGCTCCATATCTTGCTTCTGTTGGCTTTATTTGCCTTGAAATGAAACAAATTGGTCCTTCCACTGGTTTGTCATTGATAATTTGTGTCTGGTGTAGTGCAGCAACTAGTCCTTCTCCACAAGCATCAATGTAAAGTTTAAAGAGTAGTTTCCAATCTGGCATTAGAAGAAATGGGGCATTTGGTAAGGAATTTTTCAATTCTTCATATGCCTTGACTCTTTCTTCTGTCATTTCATAGACTGTTTGTTGGTCACATAGCTTATACAAGGATTTAGCAATTTTTGCAAAGTCCTTTATATGCTGTCTATAGTAACCAGCAAATCCTAGAAATGATTGCATTTCTTTTTTGGTTTGAGGCATTGGTTTAACTAGTACTGCTGCCACTTTATTTTTGTCTATGCCTAGACTAAGTCCAGATACAACATGTCCTAGTGCTTTTAGCTCACTATATGCAAAATGACACTTTTTCAAGGAAATTTTCATATTTACTTGCACTATTTTCTGAAGTACTCTTTCTAGTCTTGTAAGGTGGCTTTCCCAAGTCTCTGAGCAGACTATAATATCATCAATATAGATAATTAACCATCCTTCTGATAATTCTTCAGGGAATATGGTATTCATCATTCTTTGCTAATGGGAAGGTGCATTTTTTATCCCAAATGGCATTCTTAAGTACTCAAAAATTCCACAATGGACTATTATTCTTAGTAGTTTCTGGTCATTGTCTGTTAAGACATTTTGATGAAAACCTTTAAGAGCATCCATAGCTGTAATGAACTTGGCTTGTGACAATTGGGTCAATGTCTCATGGATTCTAGGTATTGGATATCTGTCTGGAATAGTATAGGTGTTCACGGCTCTGAAGTCTCCTACCATCCTTGATTTCCCATTATGCCAAGTTATAATGACAGGTGTAGTGACTTCTACCTGTTCATTATGTCCTACCTTTCTCAGTACTCCAAGGTCCATTAATTCTTTAATGTGTACCTCTAAGGCTTCTCTGGCTCTTGGACTAGCTGGGTAAGCTGGTCTCCGTAGTAAGGGTGGGTAAGGCTTTTCCACATTAAGAATTATGTCTACTTCATGTCCAATTATAGCACCTAGTGGCTCTTTGTCAGTTGCAAAGGCATTTTTGTACTTAAATAAGAGGTCAATTATTTTTTCTTTCATTCTTTCTGTTAATTCTTGATTGAATTCTGCCTCTTTAAGTTGTTCAGATATAAAACAATCCTTTTCTGGAATCTTTTCTTCATTCTTAATAACTTTAATTTGTTTTTTGTTATTTCAGAAGCCAAATTTTTGTCTTTTGTTGTCTCCTATAGTAAAATATCTATCCTTCTGGTCAGAGATATCTATACCATAGATTGATAAGTAGTTATTTCCTAGGATAAAGTGATTACTGGTATAGTTGTCCATTACTACAAATTCCACTTTCATTCTGACACATTTTGAAGGATGAGGAAAAATTAGTGTTAAATCAAGTATTCCAAGGGGCTTCATGCTCTCACTTGCACTACTGAATTTTACACCTTGTATTGGCATAAGTTTTTCTTGCCAGTCTGGGACAATGGTTTTTAAATAACTTTTGCCAACACAGGTGCAATATGCTCCTGTATCTAAGTTGACTTTTCCTTCTTGGTTATCAACCATAAAAAGACTTATACTTGATTTTCCAGCTGTATATCCCATTCCTCTTGCAGGTTTGGTTCTATACATTTTGGCATCTTGTATGTTTGTCAGGTTTGTGTCAGATGTTCCAGCTTGTGGTAAGTTTGCGTTAACATCCAGTACTTCATGAATTATATCAATCTTATTAATTTGTGCATTTATTATATTGATTTCATCACTTTAAGAGCTTTTTGACTCTTCTGTCTCTTTTTCAGAGTCAGATTCATCCTCTTTGTCATTGTGGCTTTCTGTTTCCACTATTTCATTGCTCTTTGCCTTTTTGAGGCAAATATTGGCTAAGTGTCCAATACCTCCACATTTATGGCATTTTCTTTGCTCATTATTATTGGATGTATTGGGCTTGAAGGATTCTTTCAATTTATCTTTTTTGATAAATGGCTTATTTGGGCTTTTAATGTCCAATTTCTTCCAAGTCCTGCCAATTTTTGTTCTTGTCACTATATCTTCTAGTGCATTTATATACTCTTCTGTGGAGCATGGTTCTATACACCTGCTTCTCAGGGAATGTTCTAGTTCCCCTCCACATTTCTTAAGTATTTTCATGTGCACCATTTTTTGTGACATTTCTGGGTACAGTGCATTAAGCCTTTCAACTTGTTTCAAGAACCAAGTTAAAGGTTTATCTTTCTCTGGGTCAAAGAAAGAATTTTCGAATGCATTTTCTATCTTATACCTCCAGGAATCATTTGCCCACTTGGTTATTATTTCTTGTTTCCACAAAGACCAAGCATCTTTACCATTTGTTTGTCTTATGCCATAATACCATCGTTTTGCAGATTTCTAAAACAATGAATGTAATCTTGCAGTGATTAATTCATCTGGTATGGCAAAGTCTTCTTGTAACATGTCAATTGTTTTAATAAATGACATGTGGTCATATTCACCTTCTCCTGTGAATATTGGCCATTCTTTCAATTGAGGTGCTTCCTTCATTAAGACTTGGTTATTGTCTTGGTGAGTCAAATCTGTTATGAAGGGATTTGTTAATTCCTCTTTTGTTTTAACAGGGCTTCTTATATGAGAAAATGGAGTTGATATCTTTGGCATATTTGAGTTAGCCACATTAATTTTATCCATTAATTCAGTAATAAGCCTTATCTCACTTTGAATTTCATCTTTCAGATGCATTCTTGCTTCATCACTTTTTTCCACATGTTCCAAAAGTAATTTTTGGTGTGATAAAGTCTTTTGTTCAAATTTTTATACAGAAATACTTAATTTGTTTAAGTTTTCTGTAAGGTTGTCAATACTCATCTCATAAGTGATTGTCAAAGTTTTTTCTTTGATATCATTTATGTATTTGTAGAACTCTTGTTGTCCTTGTATCAATTTCTGAGTATTGTCAATTAATACTTTTGGTTTATTATTTTCAATCATAAATTTTATGTTATCAATTTCTTTCTTATTTTGTACAACAAGTTTGGTTAAAGATGATAAGCTATTATTTATTTCTTGGAAACATAATAAACTATTTTTAATGTCTCCAAGAGGTGAAATACTATTTTTAAGCTCTGTTAAAGTATTTACAACATCAGGAGACAAGGTTATTTCTTTGGGAAATGGGGTTGTCTCATTCTTTGTTCTTCTTTGTCTTTGAATTCCATCAAAGTTCTGGCCATGTTGAAAACATTGTCCATGGCATCCTTTTGGATTTTTGGGATCCTGTAGCTTAGGGAATATGGTTTCCTCCAATTCTTTTTCTTGTTCTTCTTCCCTTCTTGGGGAAGTGGGTTGGCTTGGGGCTTGGTGGTAGAAGCTACTGGGGCTTCTTCCCTGGTTGCCTCCCTCTTTTTGGTGTGGTAATGCTTGATTTTTTTGATTTGAGGTTTGGATGACAGTGGATTCCATCCATTGGAGTATTTCACTATCTCCTCCTCTTTGAGGAGCTTTTTCAGGATGTGCCAGGAGTTCATCACTCCTGGGTGTATTTGAGGCAGCAGTTCCCAATCTTTGTCCTTGTAAACTGTAATGTTTGACTATGAAACAATAAGTAATAAATTACTAATTTGTTACTTATTGTACTCTGAATGTCCTTATGAATGAAATAAATAAGATTAAAAATATAATAATAATAAAGAAATATTATTATTATGGCGTAAAATAATTATATTATTAAATAAATATAATAATATAATTTATATTATGAAAATATAATATAATAAATAAATATATTAATATAAAATAATTAATATATTTAAAAAGCTCTTTATTATTGTTACCAACAAATAATAAAGGCGTAAAAAATTGTTTTTTATTAATAAAAAACAATTTATAACAATAATATTACCAATATTAAAGTTATAAATTAATATAAATACTATTTATATTAATTAAGGAATTATTAAAAGAGTAATAATAGAGAAATTATTATAATAAGAGAAAATAACTTACTTTTAACACTTAATATAATAATTTTGAAGTATTTTACGCCAAAAAATATAAATACAACTTTTACAAATTGTATTTACAATAAAAATAAAGAAAATTACAAATTATTCAGGATTTTTACGTGGAAATGAGTTTTAGAGAGATTTTTAACAAAAACAATTAAAGAAATGATTTAATCACGTCAAAATAAGTGATTATAGCAAGGTGGTCTTTGGTCTTTAATAAAATAATACTTTTATATGTAAAGAATAAAGAAATTACCTTTGAGTTGATTGTTTTTAATGGCTTTGATGCGTCTGAGGGGAAAATAGAGTAAAAAGAGCTCTATTTATAGTAAATACCTCCCTCCTAGAGTCCAACAGGATTCTACTAGACGTGTACTGATCATATCCACTGGAATTGATCAATATTTTAAGGTTTGAGGGTGATTACATCATGATCAAACCATATTACATCATTATTACACCATTATTTAGAGTTATCACTATAACTCTAAGTGTGATGACATCAGAGGCTTGGCAGAACCCCAAATTTCGTGGATTTTATTAGTTTTAATCATAAAATAATAGTATTCACCAATTTTATCACTCTTAAGACTGTTAAACTTAATTTAAGGTTACAGTATTTGATCATAACAGCTCAATTTAAGCTCAAACTTTGATCTTCAATAACTTTTAAGATTTTCACGCTACAGTAATTCAGAAAGTGAATTCTGATAGCCTGACATAACCTTATTATTCTGCCAAGTGCTTTTCATTACATCAGCAAAACTCTAATTGTGATGATTTTTCTTGTAACTCATCTTTTCTGTTGAAATTCAATATTTTAAACTTCAAACCATGATCTCAGGGGTTTATACCCTGAATTTAATAATAAAAATTACATAACTCTTCACGAATGAACTAGTAGAATCCAACTGTGTACTTTCTTTTAATTTGGACCACTTTCACAACAAAGTGGTCAACAGCTCTGTTGATTTTTATCAATATTTCATCATATGTTTTAACCTTGTTTATAAATTGTAAAATAAAGTTCATATCTGTGTTCTTACAGTAATTACGTGGTAACTTTAATTTTGGTTCATCACTCTATCTTATATAGTTTAAGAGATATTAGCTATGATCCTTGAATATATGCATTGACCAAAAAAGTGCATATATTCAGGTTAATTCTTTAAGTATTAACTTTGGAAATTAGCTCATTAATTGTTTTATGTGTGGATTTGCATGGAGAATCCAAAGGTACAATTTATTTTACATATTTTTTCATTGGTTCTTGAAATAAATAAGGATTTATGGTTTTTATAAGGTATTATTCCTTATAACTCATTAAATGTTGGTTTTACAGATATGCCATAAAAATGGTATATGTGTATTTTAACATGGGGAATCCAATGGTATAATTTATTTCACATGTTTATTGATTGGCTTTTAAGTTAAACCAAGTTTTGTACAAATTTATGGTATTTTTGTATTTTTAAAGTAATTATTTTTAATGTATAATTATTCTAAGTCTTTCTTGTGACCTTATTGGGTATGTGGTCATATCTCAAAGGCTCACAAGTTGAGGGGAAAGGTGGAGTGAGCTGAACTGGTTACCTCTGGTGGTTGCCAGAGGCCATGGCTGAACTATTGGTCGATGGTGGTCCATGGCCAAAATTTGGTCCTATGGGATTTATGGCCAAAATGGTGTCCATGACGTTTTTGGTCACTTTTGGGTCCAAGGAACTGGTGGCCAAATGTGGCTCAGGTGGGCCCAATTGTGGTTTGGGGCCTAGGTGGCTGGCCCCTTTTGGCCTCATTGGATTAGGCCAAAAGGGGCCTAAATGGCCTAGGGACCGCGGACCGTGGACTTTGAATCACGGCCCATGGGCCATAGGAGCCGTAGGGGGCCTAAATGGCCCAAAAGGGCCATTTAGGCCCAAACCCCATTAATGAAAGGGGTGTCCCTGAGTCTGAGGTTGATGGCTAGGGGGGCCTGGAGGCCCCTAGAGGACCAAATGACCCCCCAGGCCCAAAATCAAAGATGAAGGCCTGGGGGTTGGTGAAGTGGGAATTGGCCAAAAGGGCCAATGACGGAAGTATATGTCCTGAGGCCATAGAATGGCCATTGGAGAGTGTTATGGCATGGGTGCTGTGGAACACCCAAGGGGGGCAATTGGCCATAAAAGATATGACGTGACCAATTGGCCCCAACTTGGCTCCAGGTTGGATTGCCGCAACCATCAGGGAGGAGGGTCAAACCTGTGGTTGTGACAAAAACTACTGAGGATAATAGTCCACTGTGGAATTTTTGAATACTTAAGAATGCCATTTGGCATAAAAAATGCACCTTCCCATTATCAAAGAATGATGAATACCATAATTCCTGAAGAATTATCAGAAGGATAGTTAATTATCTAAATTGATGATATCATAGTTTGCTCAGAAACTTGGGAAAATCACCTTACAAGACTAAAAAGGGTACTACAAAAAATAGTCCAAGTGAATATGAAAATTTCCTTGAAAAAGTGTCATTTTGCATACAGTGAATTCAAAGCACTAGGACATGTTGTACCTGGACTTAGTCTAGGAATAGACAAGAATAAAGTAGCAGAAGTACTACTTAAGCCAAAGCCTCAAACCAAAAAAGACATGCAATCATTTCTAGGATTTGCTGGTTACTATAGACAGCATATAAAGGACTTTGCAAAAATTGCTAAATCCTTGTATAAGCTATGTGACCAACAAACAGTCTATGAAATGACAGAAGGGAAAGTCAAGGCATATGAAGAATTGAAAAATTCCTTAACAAATGGCCCATTTCTTCTAATGCCATATTGGAAACTACCCTTCAAACTTTACATTGATGCTTGTGGAGAAGGACTGGGTGCATCACTACACAAGACACAAATTATCAATGATTAACCAGTGGAAGGACCAATTTGTTTTATTTGAAGACAGATAAAGCCAACAGAAGCAAGATATGGAGCAAGCCAAATGGAATGCCTCTGCTTATTGTGGCCTTTAGAAAAATTACATTGCTATTTGGATGGAACAGTATTTGATGTGATTACAGACTGTAATGCTGTAAAATCTCTATTAAATATGAAAACTCCAAATAGACATAGGCTGAGATGGCAAATTGCTATCCAAGAATATAGAGGAAATATGACTATTGTTCATAAATCTGCTAATATTCATAAAAAGGCAGGTGGTCTTATCAGATGGGCTCTAACAAAGACCCCTGACAATCCAGCATGGGTACCACAAGAAGAACACCATATAGGAGGAATATTTGTTACAGACATTGGCACAGAATTCTTTAACCAAGTTAAAGAAAGCTATAAGATAGCTAAAAATTGCCATATCTTAAGCCAACTTCTAATGAAAGACTGCAAAAACCCATCACTTTCATCAAAACTAGATGAAATGTGGAAAAAGGCATATTATGAAGCAAGATTCCACCTACTTGATGGAATCCTTCACCATAGAACAAAACACACATGTTTTATGGCCGTAACAGATAGAACCCTGATAAAAACTATTTTACATGAGTGTCATGAGAGTTTTGCAGCTGGACACCTTTCAGAAGACAGAACACTAGAGAGGGTGAAAACCTGCTCTTGGTGGCCAAATTGGAAGAAATATGTTATAGAATACTGCCAAACCTGTGACTGATGTCAAAAAGCCAACAGAGCCACATGAAAGAAATTTGGAATGAGGATAAAAATCCAAGAACCAAAATCCCCTTGGGAAATAGTTCATATGGATTGGGTAACAGCATTACCTGCAGGGGAGATAGAAGCTATAATGCATGCCTAGTATTGGTTGACAGGTATAGCAAAACTCCCATGTTTCTACCCTGTAATAAAGATGACACAGCTATGGACACAGCCATAATGATATGGAATAAAGTTATTAGCCATACAGGCTTTTTCCAGAATATTATAAGTGACAGAGACCCAAAGTTCACTTCAGCATTATGGACAAATCTCCCTAACTTGTTTGGGACAAAGTTATCATTCTCAACTGCTTACCATCCTCAAACTCACCAGGGCAAATCTCGTGTCAATCGTCGGCGATTGACTTCACGTCAAGCAAACGTCAAGCAGGTTAAAAGTCGAGCTCACGTCGAGCACACGTCACACTCTGGTCTTACACCAAATCCTGTGACATCCAATAATATTGGTTCCCCTGTGCCTTCAACTCAGATTCCTCACCACCTGATCATCCCACAACCGTCCGATGATTGGTAAAAATTACACCAGGTCATCCATGAAGTGTGCTTGTGCATGCGCGGGGGCGGGCGCGTTTGCGTGTGCATTGGCGTGTGCGGGTGGGTTTGCGTGTGCATTGGCGCGTGCGGGTGGGTGTGCGGGTGCGTGGGCGTGTTCATTGGCGCGTGCGGGTGCACATGCGGGTGTGGGTACGCAAAAGCCGATTCCGCTTCCAACATGATGATGGCGCAGTTAGAAATTTTGGATGTTGTGAAAGGTGAGTGTGTGGGTCATTTGATCATTGGACTTGGCTTATTCACACTGTACCCAATGTCAAAATAGTAACTTCTTTGTGGCAATGTGAAATAATGGGCTTTGCTTGTCACAATGGCATGTCTCTGTCACTAAATTTTGAGGCAATTATTTCACTAGCAAAATTTCTAATGAATCTGAGAGATTTGCATTTTTGTAGACTAAATATCATGAAATAACGGCTTTATCATTACAAGCAGTCCACATGACAGAGCTTTGTTATCATACAATCCACAGTTACCTTCTATTTCTTCTTCTGATATAATCAAGTGTCCATCATCAAAACCAACAGCTTTATAAATATTGAGATACGGCCAATCTGGTAGGAAATTCACATCAATCTTCAAAGTTTTTAAAATCAGAAAGTTATTGTTCAGTATGCTAGATGGCTCAGAGACTTTGAAAATGCTATCAATAATACCAAATTGTCATGAGTTGCCCCTCAGAAAACATATCACACTGTTGCTGATATTTTTGGATTCAGTTGAAAATATATTGTTCCCAATATTAATGTTTGAAACTGGAAAATACCAAGGTGAGACAATCCTTGAAGTGGGAGGACTTGTGGATTGCACGGTAGTGTCTAAGCTGATCCAATCAACTATTTCCCTTGTTGCATGAAAAGTCTGTAAGTACTCAACCAGGAAATCATAATTTTGTTGGTCATGGCGGGATGGCTTGTTATATTTATGGTGATTGAACACAACAGGTGGCTGTGATTCGAAAAGCTGTTTTATTTCACATGGCACAGATGGGGATTTCAGGAGAATGGAAAGGTTGGAACATCAACAGATATGTTGAAGTAAGGTTTTATCTATATCATCTATTCAGAGTTGCAAAAAGTTAGTCTTATTCAGTTCAGGTGTTTAATCAATGTGAATATATTGATCTTATTAATTGACGTACAAATCTTGTTATTTGTTGGCATCTTTGCAAATACTCCAATCAAGCGCTCATAACCCCATGTGGCTGAGGCTTGTGCTGGGCCCCAACGTTGGAAGAGTTCGGGAATATGATCAGCAAAATGATGATTTGGTTTACTTTTCTGTTTTGGGAACAGGTGTTGATTGGAAAGGCGGAATTTTTTCCAATGTTCAGCAAATGCAGTCGCATCATCTATTGAAACAGTCCAGCTTGTGGCAATGTTGATAGCACTAATCAAATGGAATGTATTCTTGGCTAGTTCATTTGCAAGTTCTTCTGACTGACCCATTTTTCTTTGAGTGTTGGCAGATTGGTGTGCATCTAATGACATCTGTTGACTGAGCATTAGAAATGGAATATAGACCTTATATAAGAGAGCCCATTCAGCGGCTTTTAAGCTACCATGAGAGGGGGAACCCATTTTGCGGGGAACTCTTGTCCATGATGAGGGAATTATGGTCTCAGATATGATTTGTCGGAGATGCTCAAGAGCCTCACCCTTGATCTGGTGATCACTCAGTGCAGTGATATCCAATTCAGAGGGGATTTCAGAAGTGGGGATGTAATTGGCATCAAATGAAGGAATCTCCGCAGAACCACTAGATGGATGTTCTGTGTTAGGGGTGGGCATTGGGAAGTAGTTTTTTCGGGTGGAAGTAGTGGGGAGTGGCTCATTTATTATTTTTGCTGCGTCTCTTCTCAGGGAGCGGGCCTCTCTCAATGTGATTTTATCAAGAGAGCTGTTGGAGGTCTTGGAATCTGAGTCTGAACTGTTGGTGTCATTGGATTTCCTGCGGGACCTGAAGTAAATTTTTGATTTCGCCTCTGGAATGCACAATTTGAAAGTTGCATGATCCTTCAAAATTCCAAGTATTAAATTATGCATTATGTCAAGATTAACCATTCGGGTTGCATCCCAATACGGAAGGTCTTCCAAAATTGAATATCGCACTCCATACTCAGAGAAAATTGCTTGTCTTTGTTGTGGGGTTGCCCGAAGCCATTTGGCAATGGTTGATTTATGACTTTGGTATGAGCGCGTGTAGTGAAATTGAGGACCAATTTCTTCAATTTGAGCTTTGTGAATGGTGCAAAAATTACAAAAGTGGTTTCATGAATGGGAAATAAATCCAGTAAGCTTGGCATGGCAACCACATCCGCAATGGCTGTGAGGATGGCAACACGGATAAAGCATCCTGAAGGACCTGTTGAGGTGGGTGCAAAATGGTAACCTTGCCATAGCTCTTTGAGCTCGTTGATGAGTGGCATTAATAGATAATTCAATTGAAGTGCAGTTGGCTCCTTCGGACCAGGGATGATTCCTGCAACATAGACATTCTCGGGCTTCAATCTTTCACTTGGGGGGAGATTAAGACAAATAAGCATGATAGGTCCAATGCTAGCCAACCGGGTTGACTTTCCATGTGCATTAAACCAGTCCACATATATGGAGAAGGCCAATGCACCAGGAATAGACATGAATGGGGGGTCATGGATATTTCTAGTGCCAGTGAAGCGTCTCCAGACCAATCCATCCCAGAAGTCACATTTTGGGGAATCTTTGGGAGTTTGGGATTGTTGATGTTGATGCAGAATGTCCATAATTCCAGCCCGTTGGAGAAATCTGGCAAGCCAATTTTTGAATGGTTGATAAATGAAATGTTTTGTTGGTATAAATTTTTGCTTCATGTTGGTTGTGTTTTGGGTGTGGGGTTCAGATGAATAGATGAATTTGCCTAATGATTGTGTGCAAGGGGGATCATGATCATTTGGGTCATTATGGCGTTGACAGTGGGGTTGGTAAGTTGTGACTGATTCAGTAAGGCCATTAAGAGAGAAACATTGAGGACAACATATATAGTTTTGAATCACTGGCTCCAATTGGAGATGTTCAAATATGGTACTCAGTTCTTGAGGTATATGGAATGCAGGAGCGGGGGGACCAGCTGAGCTTGAGATACTGGACTTGATCAGCAGGTTCAGGGCGGGGTTGAGTATGCGTGAAGCCCTGCGGGGTAAATTATACCTTAATGATAGAATGGCAGATCTTATCATTCCTAGGTCTTGTGGGGGAAGGGTTTGACTGCCACTATATGGTTTCTGTGCAGTTGAATTGAGACCCGCTGGAGTTGGGAAAGTGCTTTGGGTCAAACGTGAATAATCAGCTGGGAAGATTTGATCCAATAGAATTTGTGGGCACCCAGATCCTGATGCAGAAGTAGGGATGTTTGGAAGAGATTTGGGTGCAATGGTTGATTTGAGCTTTTTAATGTGCTGTTTATATTGGAAAGGTGTGAAGGCAACTCCTTGCCTATCACCCTCAGGGGAAGAGTGTGTTTGAGTTGAGCAGTGTTGACACAGGCATATACGTATTGAGGAATAGGGCCGGGTTGTCATTGTTGCAGGAATTGGGAGTACGGTTGGTTTGTGTATAAATATCTATGGTTGATGTGAAATTGTTTAGGAGTGTTATTAATTGGAAATAAAATTCAGTGATCATTTATGAAGGGGGAGATGATTTGAGCCAGCTGAGGATTTTATCCCATTTGTAATGGAGCATGAGCTGCAGTGGATAAAGTTTAACGTGTCTCATCTGCATGGCGGAATTGGTTAGGCGTTTAATTGGGTAAAATGCCATGCTGCTCAATGCTCATACATATTCTAGTTTATTTACACATTGTGATAGTGCGGGTTTTACCATTGAGGGGGTTCCATTAGTGAAGTGTTACCATTGAATTGAGGGGATTAACATTTAATCCATGTACGCTGGCACGCCATCGTACATGGTTTAAACCTTATTACAGACATAACTATATAGCTCTATTACATAAGGGGTTGGAGTGCAGCTAAAGTATTGGTATTTGGTTTGAGTGCGGCGGGCTTTGAATCAGTTGGAATGTGATTTGGATTTTCTTGCCTTTCGTGAAAAGGTGATGTCTCTTTTGTGGGTAAATCCTTCATGAATATACCCCTTTACAGATGTACAATGTTGTGGAATTTCAATGCATATATTGGCAGTTTGGATAATTCACAAAATGTGACAATGGGGAGGCGGAAATGTTACCAAATATGATTACTTATGGATGATGGGTCCCCTTTCAGATCAAGGAAATATCACATTATATGCTGGTAGGCCGTGCAGGGTGGTTTCCGACAAAAGTGGAGGAGCTCAGGAGGAGGCAGGGAGGATTCTCCTCAAAAGAGTCTTATCCGACTTCCACACAACACTTAGTTCCAACTATTCATAGAATTTCTCTATTCTAAATTTGAAAAGATTTCATCTCATATCACTCTATTTTATCATAATACTGAGGTGTTTTATCTAGTTAAAAATATTAGTGTACTTTTTCGGCCCTTATGTCATCTTTCAAGTCACATAAATCCCGTTCAGGTTCTGTTCATGACTCAAAGAGTGAATCTAGCATAGAATATGTTCAAACACAGTCACCATTGTTCCCAACATTCCTCTCACAACCCCTATCGCATCCTCAATGAATGTATCAGGTCTTAACATTGATGTGGGCAATCCAAAGGCTCCAACTTCAAGCACTTGGTTGATCCCAAATATTTCCGTCACTCCAATTCCCCCGAATCCCACTAATACACAAATTCATGTGTCTCAGGGGCCAGAAGGCACACCTCAAATCTCATCACACGCTAATCCCCAATCAAAATTTCCATGTGAGTTCCTCCTTAATCCCGGTCGGAATCCAGTCGCATCCCAGGATCCCTTTGGCCAAAGTAAACAGCCAACCTTCAATATTCCATCACGATCTCAGGTTCATGTGGGTGATGAAAGGCGCGTGGATGGGGGGCGACGAAAAAGACCTTTGGAAAATGTATCTTGGAGCGGTCTGTTGGAGGGAAATCCAGTATTGACCCTTCATCAAAGTAAGTCATTTGAATTTTGGAGTAGAAACTTATTCACAATTTGATATGTTTGTTTCATGGGTTAGATATGGCACCTAAAGGCAAGTCAGTCCGATCTCAGGAGCCAATTGAAGATCGTGAGGATGACCAGTCTTCATTAATGTTTTGATGTGTTAACTCATGATTTGCATGGCAGGGGATGAACTTTATGCGTCTTCACCTCTGGTCCATGAAGAGAAACTCACTGGACGTCATCATCCATATGCCTCCAAACCAAGAACGGGTCATGCCAGTACATCAAGAGAAGGAATGGTGGATGATGAGGATGAGAACATGTCTCCGACTCAAAGTGAAAGAAATGATGAACCAAGGAGGGACAATTTCACAGCGCATGAGCAAGGCACTCAATCAAATAGTGAGTTCACCCATCCTCAGCTGGGCCTTGCCCAGAGTATGCTTGAACAATCCGAGGTCAGACAGCAAAGGAACCAGGCCCGCAAAGCTCACAATGTGGCGAAACGTGCAAGCCAGAAGGAGCAACAAAAATGGCTGAAGGCAGAACTTCCAGAGAATGTCCCTGGAATGAGATCAGCAGTACACGCACATTGCCTGTTCCTACTCAAAGTTAGGGATAAGGATTTTTCCTCACTACCAGCACCACCCAGCACAGAAGAGCGTGAAATTGCAATTCAAGTGGCTGGTCATCTCGGTTATGTCCCCGAGGGTGTTTTCAATGAGCCATCAACACAGGTTCAGTCTCAGGGTTTCCAAAGCTACTGCTAAAATGAGCTCCACAAGCTAGGACTAAAGCGATTCACTTGGGACTGGGAGAGCTCATGGCAACATCCGTTCAACGAGCTGATGTCTATGGTGTTTTACCGTACATTCCGTCTCGCACTTGTCAGCACTGAGTATCATCACTACTGTTGGAACAAGGATCATAACAACTATGGGGTCGTGGCGGCTTTAATGGAGCAATATTTCACTTATTTGAAAAGAGAATGGAAGTCTATTCAAAAGGATGTGGAGTATTTGGTAAAAAAGAAAGAGAATCAAAAGCTCGCAAAGATTCATCAAAGAGTTAGTTACTGTATCTCTTCTTCATTTTGGACCAAGTCTGATGATGATCTACTTGATTATGTGCAGACCTGTGAGCGCCGTCGTGAATGGTGTGATACGGCTAAATTTCCCATCCTAGCATCACAATTCAATGACCCTTGAGTATGCTCAGATACTGAGGAGGTACTGGAAAATGGCCGTCAAGTTTACCACAAAGTGGGATTACGCTGGCGCTCCCAGTTATTTAATGATTTGGTATTGAAAATGGATAGAGACATAGAGTTTTGTAATCGGATTAAAAAAAAGGGTAAAAAAACTATTGATAGATTGCCAGAATTACGATCGACAGATGATGGTGATATTCTGGAAGGCCTATCATTTCAGGTATTTGATCAAGATTGGCTCAAAGGCTGTAGTAAGATGCAGACTAGCGCCCTCAAGATACTTGACATGCCAGTTATTAGGCTGAATGGTGATGCTCTGCAATAACTTAGTAATTTGTCACGGTATAGCACTGTGACAAATTAAAATTTTGTGAATTATTTGTGCAGGTGTAATAAAATCTGATTATTATCTCTTAAGGATGCAACAACTTGCTAAATATGTCACCAGGGCGAATCTCGCGTCAATCGTCGGCGATTGACTTCACGTCGCACCGCGGTCAGTATAAAATCTTGCTTCAGTCGCGTTAGTGTCACTTTATAGTCACTGGATTTAGTGGGTCACGTCACGTCAGCGTCAAGACAACGTCAATCGTCACATGTGTCACATGAGAATGTCACTCAAAGCCCAAACCCATTTCAACACTATGCGCAACGTTCGTGTAATTTCACCTCATTGGCTTCCGCCTCCCCGACGCTTAGCATGCTTACGCACCCGCACCGCCCTCCATCCGGATGAGACTCCGACACTGCCCGCCCCTCTCCGTCCTCACCACTCCTTACGCTTTCACACCCCCGCCCCTACCATCCTCACGCTTGTGTAGTACCCTCCCGACATGCCTCCGACAACGCTTACCATCCTTACGCTCATGTAGTGCCCTCCCGACATGCCTCCGACACCACTGATGACCCTTACGCTTGTGTAGTGCCCTCCCGACATGCCTCCGACACAGCTTACCATCCTTACGCTCATGTAGTGCCCTCCCGACATGCCTCCGACAACAGTTACCCTCCCTCCCGACATTCTCCCGACACTGCTTACCATCCTTACGCTCATGTAGTGCCCTCCCGACATGACTCCGACAACAGTTACCCTCCCTCCCGACATTCTCCCGACACTGCTTACCATCCTTACGCTCATGTAGTGCCCTCCCGACATGCCTCCGACAACGCTTACCCTCCCTCCCGACATTCTCCCGACACTGCTTACCATCCTTACGCTCATGTAGTGCCCTCCCGACATGCCTCCGACAACGCTTACCCTCCTCACGCTTCCGTATTACATCCATAGTGTACAGTACGGTGGCTTGTTGGCGTACACGATGAACGCAATTGCCGAAATATGCTGAGTGGCCTTCTCTGCCAACAGGACCTAAGGGGATATTGGTCAGTATATTCACCATGTTGTGGCTAGGGTTTAAATCATGAGACTCACAAATTAAAACCTAATAAGTGGACTATTTAAGACAAGAATTGTGTCTCCTGTTTCGCCGACAAAACCATTTTATTTCATATCAATCAAATGAACACTTTGCTTAGTCCTTACCTCATGAGCATTGAATAGTTCAAAAGTTGACTTTAGTAGGTTTCTCACTAGTCAACTTTATTCAATGTCTCACAGGGAAGTGATTCCATTTGCATGATATGAAATAATTTGCAAAACATCGCCTCCTTCAATTTCCCGACAAATCGCATTTGCACCTTTTTTCTCGAATTTGGATCTTTTATCAAAAAATTTTCAAACAAGTTAGCAATCAACTCGTCACCATCTATTTGCTTAATAAACTACCTCCGCTATGGCCCGAACCCCGGGAAATTCAACAGAATTCAATGAACGACCAACTTCAGCCCCAGAGAGTGGAAGTGAAATCTCTGATATCGCCAGTAGTCGTGAATTAGGCATTGAAGTAGAGAGCCAGTCACATGAAGATAATCAAGATCCACCAGTTCTTCCGGAATGTGAGTATGCATCCATCTTTAATATTTCAAATCTCTCAAAACCTGATATTGTGTCATAGCCTTTATTTCAGGGCAGCCTCCAAGCTCTCAGAAACCGAATTTTAAAAGTTATGAGAAGGAAAAGACTGTTGAACCTTGTGCACCGACAGAAGATGATGGGCAAGATGATGTAATTTTCAGTGGGGAGGTGGAAATTATATCCAAGGAACAATTTGTCTCCAACATTGCTCAAACAATCCCAAGGCTCGAAAAAATCCAAAATGATAGTAAAATTCCTGATTATGTGCGTCAAAAGATTGCTGAAGCCATGAGCCTGCTCAAAATGGATTTGAACCGTAAGTCCATTACTAATTCAAAACAAAATTGATAAAAATAGCTGCTTACAATATATGGGCAGGTGTGGAGGTGGGAGAATCTCTACCTGAAGGATCTCGAGTCGTAATTGGATTTCCAGGCAAAGGATTAGGAAAAAGACCAAATATACATGCGACCAAAAAAACAAACAAAAAACGCCGTACCTTTGAAGCCGCAAACGATTCTCGCGATCAAGGTGATGAAATTATCAATGTTGAAGGGGACCATATTGATAATGAACCTCCGCATACTGAACCCCCCCCAATACTCAATGAAACAATCCATGATGAAGCTCCACATACTGAAAGTCCCCCGATACCCAATGAAACAATGCATGATGCAACCCCTCCCGCCTCTCCTCGGAATATTCAAGCCTTTCAAGAAAGGGAAACAATTAAACATGATACAATGGGACGAGATATGACTGATATAATTACCGACGCTGAGCCCGAAGTGTCATCCGCTGCAAATTTTCAAGGAATATTTTTATCCCGCATGGAAGAGTTTGCAGGCGTTTTGAATTATCATTCCAATATTACTCAACAATCATGGAAAAGGGGGCTTGATAATATCAATAGGATTTACAAAAATAGATGGGACAATTTACCAACAAAGGATGCTCATACATTCCTGCCCGTTGGTATTAAGGTGATCAGTAACCGAGATCTTAAAATGTCGGCTTGGCTGCAGGACCTTGAGATGGCAGGTGAGTTTTTTTTTTATCTTTGTGCATGATACTTGATTATTGGCTGTTGACTGGTGATATAAATTGCAATATACAGGGTTAGATTTTTTTAAGCCAACCGAAACAGAAGCGTTTTTTGATCACAACATTTGGAATCTCAAATTGATGAAGGAATCAGCTAAACCTCCAGATAATCTCCCAAAATCTGAACACTCCTTCTTCAAAATGGTTCAGAGCCTTCTTTACCCCGCCAATCCAGTTAAACATTTTTGGGCAAATGTTATGTTTGAATCCATTAGTTTAGTCTCATACGATGTGATTGCACCCAAACCATATGTTGCACCAACATCAAATTCGACCGATCCTCTTGGACTCGAACGGGGAGCAGTTGAATACCTTGCCTCCTGCTTGAGTAAATCGAAGCAACGTGCAACCCAACTCAGCATTGAAGGTGGCGGGGCTGACAATGAGATATCCACAAAGCCGCACAAGAACCTGGAGGATCTAATGGATACAGTTATCCATTTGATGATTGCGTACAACATGGTACGTGCACATACAAAGGTCGAAGTTAATGGCATCAAAGGCAAACTCACAAACTCAAAAAAAAATGAGGCCATCAAAGATCTTTTGGCGTGTCACAAGAATCTTGGAATCAATCGAATTTGCTATGGTATATTAGCGGCATTCTGTGCGGCGGGGGTTCGTGGTTTGATGGTATGCTCAGATGACTGGAGAACAAGCTCAGTTAAAGGGGCTTTAGCACTAATTGACATTTCCGCAAAACTTTCAGAGGGTAAAAATCTAGTGGAGCCAGTGTGGCTACGTACTAATAAGTATATATGTAATTTACTGAATAAAAGTTTCTTCTCATCAGAGTCTTTTAACCCCACTGTACCTCTTAGATTTGAATTTGCACGATGCTTAGTATTAGACTTTGGTGATGCCTGGGTGGCGAATCGCGGGCTTGGTTCAAGTGATGAGGTCACCTTGACGGTACCCAGGTCAGCTAAACTCACAACCAGGATTGACCCGTTTTAGATTAGCTTTGTACTAGATAGATTGTAATTTAATTTTGCAAAGTGATTTATGAATTTAATAATCATGACTTCCTATCCTACTACTGCCCGGATGCCACAGTCTGAGTACCAATAGTAATTGTACGGCGGCATGCCTCCGTACATCATTGCGAAGACTCCGACAAGACGCAAGCTGAGTCAGGCGTTGTGCCCGCGAGTAGCACACGTGGGGGCATTGCGGGAGGTCGCGTGTATCACTTCACGCCAGCCCATAATAGGCAAAAGGTTCCTGTGTCTTTCAAGAGGAGTGGGATAACTAGGGATCCGCAGCAGGATGCATATTGCATTTGCGTGTGCTTGCAATATTCCAAATTGCTGGATTGGAAAGTGATTGCATGGGAACATCAATGTGTAAAATTGAATAATGCACTATCCACTGCAATTTTCAGGTTGAGGTATTTGAGATCGTGAATTTGCCAAGGTCAGGCGTGAGCTTTCTTTTTAGCCGCAATTAAAAAAGATTCATCCATCGCAATCCAATTTAGGTGATATTAAGAAATCAGTAATCATTCGGTTTCATTTCATTTTCTGCTGAAAGCATGCCATTCACGAAAAAAGGAAAAGAGCGTAAAAGGGAACTCGCAAGAAAGCGTCGGGCTGAGGAAGGAAAGTGTGAGTTACTCGCTTAATCTCAGTGTATATATATAGATATATATATATGCTTCCACATTTATGTGGCACCCTCATTGGGCCCCACTGAAGAACA
Organism: Austropuccinia psidii; assembly: GCA_023105745.1. Lineage (NCBI taxonomy): Eukaryota > Fungi > Basidiomycota > Pucciniomycetes > Pucciniales > Sphaerophragmiaceae > Austropuccinia > Austropuccinia psidii. The sequence continues at coordinate 55,674,034 of JALGQZ010000004.1, forward strand.
TGGGCTTTAGTCGGTTCAGATTGTGCCAATGTCATGTGGGCTCCAACAGGGAAGTCAAAGGATGTGTGCCGAAGAAAGCTCCTTGGCAGTATCTGATATCTTGTGTGCTTCAACACATAGTGATCCCGCAACCACTCGGGAATAGTAGCAGATCCCAAAAGACAAATGAGCGCAAAACGACCCGAATGAATAGGTTTTTTTCCTCCTCTCGCCCAACAGCACAAATATCAATGCCAGTATCAGCAAATATCACCCCAAGTGAAATTCGGAGGGTTGTGGATGTCAATCAGATCAAACGCATTCACTTTGGCCGTGTGGCAATTTTCTCTTCAACCGGATTACTCATTGCCCTTGTTGAATTCCGACCATTCACAACAATGAGTGAAGTCGAGGTCAATCAATGGGATGAATTATCACAATTCTTATTTCGCGAAAAGAGGTTCACTGACCCTATTGCAACAAATGGAGCATTACTGGAGGGATTTATGTTCGCGATTGGGTGGCGCAAATGCACCACGAAGAATGAACAATTTGGTCTGTATGGTAGTGCTGGCAAAATTGAAAATGCAAAAGATGAATGGCGGGACCGAGGTGCCAATCTTAGCTCGGTGGGTCGCATTCTAGGTCAATCCTTACGATATGTTGGGGATAATTTATTTCAGAAGATTCAAAATTGCTACAACTCATTGGGGGTTCCGTCTTTTGATCAAGTCAACTATGAAGGCGATATTCCGGCAAATCAGGGTGCATTCGAGTTCGCTTCCGCACTCACTTTCACCATGAATGGATTCAAAAACGCACCTCATGTTGATAAGGATGCATCGCTGTATGCTTCGGGATGGTGGTTTCAAGCTGATAAGCGGACCGGCCAAATTCAAAGAGATGCGTCAAAGCGGTGTACAGGGGGAAAATTGATTTTCCCAAATGAGCATTTTTGGATTGATCTATCCACATGTCATGGGCTCATTCAGGTAGTGTGGGCCAGTAGTACATTTGTTCATTATACTGATCCAGCACAGGACAACGAAAGCACGACACTAGTGGGTATGTCCGCACAATGCTCAAGCAGGTTAGCAAAAACAATGCGGCAAAAAAGCAATGGCTATTATGAGATTGGCGAGAGAGCGGGCTATCAAATCAGGGATGGTAATACAATCTCATGCCGATTCAAAGAATGAGGAGATTTGCAAGTGGGTTGGGTAAGTAATGGTGAGGTAAGGCAGAGGACAATATACACCAGGATTGGATGGATTCGAGTGCGGGAGATGGGGTGTCTCACATGAAAAAGGGGTGAAGTGGATTATGTACGGTGGCATGCCATCGTACATCGGTCCTGGTTTGTTGCTATTGTCCAGGATGCCAATGCTTCACACGCGAATCCTCATGCTTGTGCAGGTTCTGACAATGCTAAAAGTTCCTTACGCCTATGCGGGGGCCATCGCTACACACGCCAATCCTTATGCCTGTGCAGGCTCCCGAAAGTTTACACGCCAATCCTTACGCCTTTACAGGCTTTCGACGATTCACACGCCAATTCTTACGCTTGTGAAGCTTCCCCACAATGCTGAAATTTTCTTTAGCCTGTGCAGAATCCCAAGAATTCACACGCCAATTCTTACGCCTGTGCAGGCTCCCAACAATTCACACGCTAATCCTTATGCTTGGGGAGGGTCCCAAAAGTGCTAAAATTCCTTACGCCTGTACAGGCTTGCGACGATTCACACGCCAATCCTTACGCATGGGAGGGTTGCCAACAATGCTGACAAATTCTTACGCCTGTGCAGGCTCCCAACAATTCACACGCCAATCCTTATGCCTGTGCAGGCTCCCAACAATTCACACGCCAATCCTTATGCCTGTGCAGGCTCCCAACAATTCACACGCCAATCCTTACGCCTGTGCAGCCTCCCGACAAGTCACACGCCAATCCTTACGCTTGTGAAGGTTCTAGCCAATTTAAACAATTCAATACATGAGTAAGACTAATAGCGTGTGACCATAGGAAAGGCCATGTTTCACGAATCTGGACTCGATTGCTCACATACGGGAACCTCCCGCTTTTTTACAGTTAAGAATGGGTATGGCTCTAAACCATGGGAGAAGAAAATATAGGAGAGGATAACGGCAACTATTGGGGCATTTTGAGAAAAAGAGGGTCACACAAACAAATACTCACTCAAACCTTTGGTAGGGCACTTATAAAACGTTTTCTCATGCAATAGGATATTTGAACCATTGAACAAAATATAACTTAACGTGAGCAAAGAATGTAATAGAAATGGAAAATAACAATCATTCAATACAAAAAATTTATATGAAAGAAAGTATTACAAATAATAAATAGAGGAAATAATGATTTTTTTATTTTTCTAAGTATTTCGAGACTATCCCAGTGATGTCCTCCTTTGGATAAGCCTCCATTGCCTTGCCAAGGAGGGAGTTTAGTTCCTCCCGGAATTCCCGGTGCATCTCATTTCGATGAGTTGCATCCACGAAAGGAATCATGTGGAGCAAGCGACGATGCTCCAACAAGATTCGGTTGATCGAATCGTGGACGATGGCTCGAGGAATCATTAGGGTCGGTCGCAGGTCGGTGAATTCCTGGCGAGCGTCATCGTGAGAATGAGACGAGCTTGGCACCGGGGGGGAGGAGGCGTTGGGGTTCTCGGGGGCACTGGAAGGGATCTCTGGGGAGGGAACCGGGGTTGGAGTGGAAGGGGAAGATGGTGGAGTCGGTGAAGAAGAAGGGGGAGGGGGATGGGGTGATCCCACGGGCGTATCGTCGATGATGATGATCGAGCGAGGAGTGGCGGGACGATCTGGAGACGGTCGAAGAAAAAATGAGGAAAGGTGAATATGGATCGAAGAGAAAGAAGGGGTGACTTACCATAAGGTTCCTCCGTGGATTGCGTAGGAGCCACCTCAGGTTCTGGCTCACGAGTCGTATCGTCCTCAGGTGGTTGGGACGATGGACTCGGGCCAGGAATAGGTGGCTCTTCGGTTCGGGAGGGTTCTAAAAAAGGAGTAAGAGTCAGTTCACTCGACTCGAAAGTGAAAGTGAAAATGAAATGAAACTTTGGCTGCTTACCACGGAATAATTCCTCAGACCATCGGGTGCCACTCGGGCCTGGAGTGGGTTGCCGGGGGGTTTGCTCGCGAGGCAAACTGGGAACGGGAGAGTCGTGTCGGGGGGGATTCGGGGGGTTTGGTTCTATGAGTAATGGAAAAAAGTCAGTATTATTGCGTGAAGAGAAATGAGATAAAGAGGAGAAATAAAACTTACTTTGGCGTTTGAATCCCATCGGTGACAAGACATGGTGACGATCAGCCCAAGCTCGAATGTCCTCTCGCCATCGCCATCCTTCATCGGCCGGATAATCACTTCGCTCCGGTCGAGGAGTGAAGTGACCATCGGATGGTGGCCTAGGAGGGGGAGTGGACAAATCGATACTGGAGGGGACAGGGCTAATCGTCCGGAATCGTTCCCGTTGGCCTGTTTGGGGGCCCGGCGTCCATTCACGCTCGGAAATGGTTTCATCATCGTCGACCACAAAGGAGTCCTCGCGAGGGCGTCTTGGGCGAGAACTCGTCTGGCCTCGTGGTCGGAAGGGGCGGACAACGAACGAACATTTCTTGTGTGCTTGTCGGCAAGCATCACAAGCGTCGTTCGTCGTCGAGGAGCGAATGCAGGGGATACCCCGCTTGGTGCATAACGTGCACGACATCTAAAAACAAAACAAAACAGGTTAGTAACTGAATAGAAAGTAAGCAATCAAGAAAGAAAAGGAAGACATACGATGATTTATATAAATTTAAAATGGAATCAATATAAAAACGCTCTAGTCGGAAGTTTTTAAAAGTCTGGAAGGAAGTCGTGAAGAAAGAAAAATATTAATATCGGTACATAATGTTGACTAAAGTTTAATTGGAGAAAACGTACAAAGTAGATAGAAGTGGGGTTCTGAAAGTATTAGCAGGAAAAACAAAAAGCGAGCAGGAAGGGGAGTGGGGTTAGTCGAGTGCGAAAGAAAAGACTGGAAAGGCAGGAAGACGAGGGGGAATACGCACAAGAAGGACAAACGCGGGTGAGGTTGAGCGAAGTGGAGCGGGTGAGAAAGAAAGTGAAGTGCGTGTCGTGTGAAGATGGTCTTTTATACCAAGGTGAAGCTGAGACGATCTCAGCAGTTGCAGCACCCGCAAAAGTCTCAGCTTCAAGGCGTGTGGGCAAAATTGAAGCTGATTCTCAGCAAATGCTGCAACTGAGAAGTGAAATGCTCGCGTGAGGCAGAAGAACAATGGGGGTCTGGCTGAGTATTTCAATTTATTGAATGGTCAAGCTGAGTATTGCAATTTATTGAATTGTCATGCTGAGTCAAATCCCCTTTGTTTCCTTAAATTGCCACCCGATCACCCAGGAGGGTGGTCGTGAGGCCCTTATTGATTGTGCATTGTGGGTGCAATGCACAAGTGACCGCGGCAAGATCACCGGCCTTATGGCCTGGTGATAGTCTTTGAACAAAGGGGGGGGCTGTAAGACAAGTGAATACAGCGTGAGCTTGCCTCGACCCATTGCTCAGGTTTGCTTTCGGGTCATAATTGAAATGCTCAGTGGCTGAACATTTTAATTGCACAGTAATTGAACAATTGATATAACAATATCAAATGCACCGCTGAGTATTGCAATTTATTGAATTGTCAAGCTGAGTCAAATCCCCTTTGTTTCCTTAAATAGCCACCCGATCACCCAGGAGGGTGGTCGTGAGGCCCATGTTGAATGTGCATTGTGGGTGCAATCCACAAGTGACCCATGCAGAAAAGCACCCGGTGCATTTGGTCACAAGTGACCGCGGCAAGATCACCGGCCATATGGCCTGGTAATAGTATGTGAACAAAGGGGGGGGCTGCAAGACAAGTGAATATAGCGTGAGCTTGCCTCGACCCATTGCTCAGGTTTGCTTTCGGGTCATAATTGAAATGCTCAGTGGCTGAACATTGGAATTGCACAGTGATTGAACTATAGATATAACAATATCAAATGCACCATGCTGAGCCATTGCTCAGTCGTTTTTGTATGCGCGCACTCTGAGCATTTGGCACAGCATCGGATGACATTTCAGCCAGGTGCAGCATTTCACACGCTTTGGTGAAGTGCTCCAAACTGAGCCTTCCAATGAACTATTGCAAAAGAGTTCATTCCATGGCTTTACTGAGCACTTTCTCACGGTGCGTTTGACCATGACATGCTCAGCTTGCGTGTGCAAATCGGGTGAAACGCAATGCTGAGCATGTGGCACATGAGCTACGTAAATGCAAACGATCGGAAGGTGCATGCACATTTGCTAGATGGATGCAGGCTCAAGTAGTATTACACCTTCCTGATCTGTACAGTACAGTCGACACTGTAGTACGCAGTACACCTTTGTAAATGTACTGCGGGGCAGAGCAAAAAGCTGTTCAACAATGTAACATGCAATAATGTCAAGCCATCGAGTCATATCTCTCACCTGCATCCCTTTGATGCACCTTGTTGGACAGCTCTGCCTAACTACGGCACAGATGCGCATGTAATCCAAATTAATGTAAGTGGGTCTTAATGGGATGACTTAATATTTGGGTCTAACACAAAGAGTTGATTCACTCCGGTGCCATTGTTGGGGCAAACAATGACTGGCCCGCTTGTTCATTGTCGGGCAGCCACACGCTTTCATACGCACCCCCGATGGGTCATACACAGGCAACTTTCACACGCCTGGAAGACATTTTACTGCCAGTCTTCCAGCTGCCTATTTTCTTGGTCGGGTTGTCAGCTTGACTGCAGACGCTCATCCGCTTGCGCGTGGAAACCTGAGGCCAATCAGTGTGGATTCGCTTCAGCCTCATCCACATTAGAATAACAATCCCAGCCTATGATTGCTGAGGCTGGTCATGTTCGCGTGGGTATCTCCCACCGCGGGTCATTTTCTTCACGTTCTCACACGCCCCGCGCAAGTTGTGGCACCTGGCTTGCAGCCAAAAAATTCCTCGGGCGTGTGGCCTCTTTCTCCGGAGTTCTGTACGCGCGTGAGGCAAAGAGGCCAATGCCAATCTCGGTGGATTAGTACTCGCCTCAAACGCCATAGGGGTGAATGTATATGTGGATCACGGCTCACGGCTGGCGCCCCCTTTGATCATCCCAGACATTCCCCCCTGAAAGCCCAGTATGCATCAGTCAGCAAAAAACTTCAGGCCAAACCAAAGTCATGTTCGGTGGCATGCCACCGAACATATCTCACCCGCCCACACACAAACATCCCCACAGTGAGATTGCCCTTTGAAACTGCCAACATTGCCCAGTAGCTCCCTGTGAACAATTAACCTGGGGAGGATACGCTCATTGTTCGCTGTCACACCAGCGAACATGACTGCATGCCTCTAATATGCCCTCCACAATAAGCTGCTACAACCCACCCAATTTCGGATGTGCTAATGTCAGCCTTGTTCCACCAAAGGTTTCGTAACTCGCTGCAGATCCAGCAGTCAAATGGTGCACCCACATTTTGGCCACCTTGCCTTGATATATGCCCCAAATCGGATATGAAAATTATGAGCCCAAGAGGCCCACCTCCATCAAGACCATGCACGTAACCACAGGCCATCCCCCTTTTGGCCTGTTGCTGCCACTCATATAAGTTCCCCACCTGCGCTTATTCCTCTTCATTCCCTTTAGCTAACCCTTCCCGATCATATAATTCCCAACTGTCCCCAAATAATTCAAAATAGCCATCATGTCAACCCCTTCACAACCACTTTGCATTGGGATGATTAATATTCGTATTCAAATAAATAGTGATATAACCTTAAAGCCTGAGAATTCCCACTTAGGTTCTTGGATTATCCTATGGCACAATCAACACAACATATTCGTATATCTCCCCAATCACCAGCATGCTATTGGCTCTCTCCCGGGAACCCTTTCCCAAACGTTGATACCATTCCTTGGGGCACCCAAAACGTTCATGCACTGTGGTCCTGGTGGGGCATGGATTGAAAATTGCCAATCCAATCCTACTCAAATATTATTTGTTGAGGGAGTATTTATGACTGATGCCAATGATCCCTCCTCATCTCAGAAACCCAATCTAGCATTGATGATCTTCACATGGTATCCAAACGTTCTATTCATAATGGAAAGCTTTCGAACACAAGATTTCAAGCTTAAAATGCCCAAAGAATATGACTGTACTACTCATTGTCAATGTCAACTCTTTACTCCGACATTTCCCGCTTCAAACTCGACGCCTGCTTCATATCCTGCTGTTTCATCATTGATTTCCAAGCAAAAACTGATACAATTACCCAGTGGATCAGACCTCCCCATGATGACCCCGCCCCATGCCATTATTCAAACCCCCCTCCTCCCTCATCAAAAGACCGGACTAGCTTTTCTCTGGGATCGAGAAATCCCCAATGGCCAATCAGCCCGTAACCTTTGGGCAACCTCACCCCCAGGATCCACTTTTAATGCCAGGCACATCATTACAAACAAGGTCGTTAGCTCATTTGAATCCCTTTCGACCAATACCCCTCTTGGAGGACTGCTTGCGGATGATATGGGATTAGGTAAAACCATTCAGGCCATTGCTCTAATTGGTACCTCCAAGGAGCGGATGATTGCAAACCCCCATCGCTCCACGCCCACCATGATCATCTGCCCCCCTCGCTTAATTACCAACTGGCAATCAGAAATATCCAAGCATGCTCAGGCTGGAGCACTGCATGCCAAAATCTACCATGGTCCCACTCGTCACTCATTATCCCAAGCCGACATCTTAAAATATGATATCATCATCACTTCTTACAATACTATCACCCAAGAATTTAAGCAAACCAATCCCTCTACATCATTCATTTTTCAAATCAATTGGCATCGTATAATCTTGGATGAAGCACAGTGAGTGGCTGAGCTTAAATGATTCAAATTACCTTTTATATCCAATAACCCTTGCCCCCTCTTATAGCTATATTCGCTCTCAATACACTGCCACTCACCGTGCCATTAATAGCCTCCTTTCATCCCGTCGAATATGTTTAACGGGCACACCTATTCACAACACCATTTATGACCTTTTGGGCATAATATCCTTCATCACTCAACCCCAGAGCGCCGATCAAGATAACTGGTCACCATTCATCCTGAGTAGTCTTTCAAAAGGTTGCAATGATATTTTGCATTTGGCATTGCGGCATTTAAGTTTGCGCCGCACCAAAACCACACATCTCGAATCTCTCCCCACTATTAGCCATCATTATGAGCTGCTCCCACTCAACCCGACCATGCAGCAAGAATATTCCACATTATATGAAGAATTCCTATCATCCAAAAGCAAAGGACCAGGAGAGTTTTTCAGAAATATTAATAAGCTGCGAATATGTTGTAACCATCACATCATGCTTAACACAATTGCGGAGGCGGAGCTGGAAGACCCCGAGGGCAGGAGCACTCAGGATAACTCCCCAAGAATCACACGAACTATTGTGGATGTGGAAACATGCATGATGAGTAGTAAAATTGCACACCTCCTACAAAGCTTAATGAAGAACAAACAAACAAGGTGTGGTCCAACGAAATCGGTGGTTTATACCCAATGGACCCAATTTCTAGATTTGTGCGTTAATTCTAATATGCATCCATTACCAATTGACTCCATCTGACTTTTTTATATTGTAGAATTGGTATTGCTCTTGCCCATCACTCTATCCTTTCAGCACGAATTGATGGAACAATTACACCACGAGCGCAGGACAAGGCGCTTGAGAATTTCTTCAATAATCCTGAATGTGAAGTACTCATTGCATCCATTGCCGCGGCTGGAACTGGCCTCAATATAACTTGTGCTAATGTAGTCTATTTAATGGTGAGGGGCCCCCCAAAATTCTCCCCTGATTTTCGGACCCTGACATCCACATTTCCAGGAGCCCAATTGGAACCCAGCCATTGAGGCTCAGGCTGTTGATCGTCTACATCGTATTGGCCAACAACGACCTGTACAGGTCATCCACTATATCACTCCTCATTCAGTTGAGGTCAACATGCGGAAGGTACCTTTCAAGCTCATCTTTCACTTGATTGTATTACTATTCTGAAATCATTCCTTATGGGAATGCCATATTCCAATTACCAATAGGTCCAAGAAAAGAAAAAATCATTAACTGCGTGAGCCTTACTGATATTATATAATATGTGATTGACAAAGTTGATAACTCCTGTTGACTCTGGCACAGGTCCACAATTATGAACACCATGAGCTGGATCGAACTTCTTCAATATTTCCTCAATGAAAATGAGCAATAGAGTATTATTGCAAGGGAGACGGTGATACATTTCAATTCATATTGTCTATATTCTAACATATTTAGCAAGTTGTTGCATCCTTAAGAGATAATAATCAGATTTTATTACACCTGCACAAATAATTCACAAAATTTTAATTTGTCACAGTGCTATACCGTGACCAATTACTAAGTTATTGCAGAGCATCACCATTAGGCCTAATAACTGGCATGTCAAGTATCTTGAGGGCGCTAGTCTGCATCTTACTACAGCCTTTGAGCCAATCTTGATCAAATACCTGAAATGATAGGCCTTCCAGAATATCACCATCATCTGTCGATCGTAATTCTGGCAATCTATCAATAGTTTTTTTACCCTTTTTTTTAATCCGATTACAAAACTCTATGTCTCTATCCATTTTTAATACCAAATCATTAAATAACTGGGAGCGCCAGCGTAATCCCACTTTGCGGTAAACTTGACGGCCATTTTCCAGTACCTCCTCAGTATCTGAACATACTCGAGGGTCATTGAATTGTGATGCTAGGATGGGAAATTTAGCCGTATCACACCATTCACGACGGCGCTCACAGGTCTGCACATAATCAAGTAGATCATCATCAGACTTGGTCCACAATGAAGAAGAGATACAGTAACTAACTCTTTGACGAATCTTTGCGAGCTTTTGATTCTCTTTCTTTTTTGACAAATACTCGGCATCCTTTTGAATAGACTTCCATTCTCTTTTCAAATAAGTGAAATATCGCTCCATTAAAGCCGCCACGACCCCATAGTTGTTATGATCCTTGTTCCAACAGTAGTGATGATACTCAGTGCTGACAAGTGCGAGACGGAATGTACGGTAAAACACCATAGACATCAGCTCATTGAACGGATGTTGCCATGAGCTCTCCCAGTCCCAAGTGAATCGCTTTAGTCCTAGCTTGTGGAGCTCATTTTCGCAGTAGCTTTGGAAACCCTGAGACTGAACCTGTGTTGATGGCTCATTGAACACATCCTCGGGGACATAACCGAGATGACCAGCCACTTGAATTGCAATTTCACGCTCTTCTGTGCTGGGTGGTGTTGGTAGTGAGGAAAAATCCTTATCCCTAACTTTGAGTAGGAACAGGCAATGTGCGTGTACTGCTGATCTCATTCCATGGACATTCTCTGGAAGTTCTCCCTTCAGCCATTTTTGTTGCTCCTTCTGGCTTGCACGTTTCGCCACATTGTGAGCTTTGCGGGCCTGGTTCCTTTGCTGTCTGACCTCGGATTGTTCAAGCATACTCTGGGCGAGGCCCAGCTGAGGATGGGTGAACTCACTATTTGATTGAGTGCCTTGCTCATGCGCTGTGAAATTGTCCCTCCTTGGTTCATCATTTCTTTCACTTTGAGTCGGAGACATGTTCTCATCCTCATCATCCACCATTGTTTCTCTTGATGTACTGGCATGACCCGTTCTTGGTTTGGAGGCATATGGATGATGACGTCCACTGACTTTCTCTTTATGGACCAGAGGTGAAGACGCATAAAGTTCATCCCCTGCTATGCAAATCATCAGTTAACACATTAAAACATTAATGAAGACTGGTCATCCTCACGATCTTCAATTGGCTCCTGAGATCGGACTGACTTGCCTTTAGGTGCCATATCTAACCCATGAAACAAACATATCAAATCATGAATAAGTTTCTACTCCAAAATTCAAATGACTTACTTTGATGAAGCGTCAATACTGGATTTCCCTCCGACAGACCGCTCCAAGTTACATTTTCCAAAGGTCTTTTTCGTCGCCCCCCATCCACGCGCCTTTCATCACCCACATGAACCTGCGATCCTGATGGAATATTGAGGGTTGGCTGTTTACTTTGGCCAAAGGGATCCTGGGATGCGACTGGACTCCGACCGGGATTAAGGAGGAACTCACGTGGAAATTTTGATTGGGGATTAGCGTGTGAGGAGATTTGAGGTGTGCCTTCTGGCCCCTGAGACACATGAATTTGTGTATTAGTGGGATTTGGGGGAATTGGAGTGACGGAAATATTTGGGATCGACCAAGTGCTTGAAGTTGGAGCCTTTGGATTGCCCACATCAATGTTAAGACCTGATACATTCATTGAGGATGCGATAGGGGTTGTGAGAGGAATGTTGGGACTCAATGGTGACTGTGTTTGAACATATTCTATGCTAGATTCACTATTTGAGTCATGAACAGAACCTGAACGGGATTTATGTGACTTGAAAGATGACATAAGGGCCGAAAAAGTACAGTAATATTTTTAACTAGATAAAACACCTCAGTATTATGATAAAATAGAGTGATATGAGATGAAATCTTTTCAAATTTAGAATAGAGAAATTCTATGAATAGTTGGAACTAAGTGTTGTGTGGAAGTCGGATAAGACTCTTTTGAGGAGAATCCTCCCTGCCTCCTCTTGAGCTCCTCCGCTTTTGTCGGAAACCACCCTGCACGGCCTACCAGCATATAATGTGATATTTCCTTGATCTGAAAGGGGACCCATCATCCATAGGTAATCATATTTGGTAACATTTCCGCCTCCCCATTGTCACATTTTGTGAATTATCCAAACTGCCAATATATGCATTGAAATTCCCCAACATTGTACATCTGTAAAGGGGTATATTCATGAAGGATTTACCCACAAAAGAGACATCACCTTTTCACGAAAGGCAAGACAATCCAAATCACATTCCAACTGATTCAAAGCCCGCCGTACTCAAACCAAATACCAAGACTTTAGCTGCACTCCAACCCCTTATGTAATAGAGTTATATAGTTATGTCTGTAATAAGGTTTAAACCATGTACGATGGCGTGCCAGCGTACATGGATTAAATGTTAATCCCCTCAATTCAATGGTAACACTTCACTAATGGAACCCCCTCAATGGTCAAACCCGCACTATCACAATGTGTAAATAAACTAGAATATGTATGAGCATTGAGCAGCATGGCATTTTACCCAATTAAACGCCTAACCAATTCCGCCATCCAGATGAGACATGTTAAACTTTATCCACTGCAGCTCATGCTCCATTACAAATGGGATAAAATCCTCAGCTGGCTCAAATCATCTCCCGCTTCATAAATAATCACTGAATTTTATTTCCAATTAATAACACTCCTAAACACTTTCACATCAACCATAGATATTTATGCACAAACCAACCGTACTCCCAATTCCTGCAACAATGACAACCCGGCCATATTCCTCAATGCGTATATGCATGTGTCAACACTGCTCAACTCAAACACATTCTTCCCCTGAGGGTGATAGGCAAGGAGTTGCCTTCACACCTTTCCAATATAAACAGCACATTAAAAAGCTCAAATCAACCATTGCACCCAAATCCCTTCCAAACATCCCTACTTCTGCATCAGGATCTGGGTGCCCACAAATTCTATTGGATCAAATCTTCCCAGCTGATTATTCACGTTTGACCCAAAGCACTTTCTCAACTCCTGCGGGTCTCAATTCAACTGCACAGAAACCATATAGTGGCAGTCAAACCCTTCCCCCACAAGACCTAGGAATGATAATATCTGCCATTCTATCATTAAGGTATAATTTACCCCGCAGGGCTTCACGCATACTCAACCCCGCCCTGAACCTGCTGATCAAGTCCAGTATCTCAAGCTCAGCTGGTCCCCCCGCTCCTGCATTCCATATACCTCAAGATCTGAGTACCATATTTGAACATCTCCAATTGGAGCCAGTGATTCAAAACTATATATGTTGTCCTCAATGTTTCTCTCTTAATGGCCTTACTGAATCAGTCACAACTGACCAACGCCACTGTCAACGCCATAATGACCCAAATGATCATGATCCCCCTTGCACACAATCATTAGGCAAATTCATCTATTCATCTGAACCCCAAACCCAAAACACAACCAACATGAAGCAAAAATTTATACCAACAAAACATTTCATTTATCAACCATTCAAAAATTGGCTTGCCAGATTCCTCCAGCGGGCTGGAATTATGGACATTCTGCATCAACATCAACAATCCCAAACTCCCGAAGATTCCCCAAAACGTGACGTCTGGGATGGATTGGTCTGGAGACGCTTCACTGGCACTAGAAATATCCATGACCCCCCATTCATGTCCATTCCTGGTGCATTGGCCTTCTCCATATATGTGGACTGGTTTAATGCACATGGAAAGTCAACCCGGTTGGCTAGCATTGGACCTATCATGCTTATTTGTCTTAATCTCCCCCCAAGTGAACGATTGAAGCCCGAGAATGTCTATGTTGCAGGAATCATCCCTGGTCCGAAGGAGCCAACTGCGCTTCAATTGAATTATCTATTAATGCCACTCATCAACGAGCTCAAAGAGCTATGGCAAGGTTACCATTTTGCACCCACCTCAACAGGTCCATCAGGATCCTTTATCCGTGTTGCCATCCTCACAGCCATTGCGGATGTGGTTGCCATGCGCAAGCTTACTGGATTTATTTCCCATTCAGGCAACCACTTTTGTAATTTTTGCACCATTCACAAAGCTCAAATTGAAGAAATTGGTCCTCAATTTCACTACACGCGCTCATACCAAAGTCATAAATCAACCATTGCCAAATGGCTTCGGGCAACCCCACAACAAAGACAAGCAATTTTCTCTGAGTATGGAGTGCGATATTCAATTTTGGAAGACCTTCCGTATTGGGATGCAACCAGAATGGTTAATCTTGACATAATGCATAATTTAATACTTGGAATTTTGAAGGATCATGCAACTTTCAAATTGTGCATTCCAGAGGCGAAATCAAAAATTTACTTCAGGTCCCGCAGGAAATCCAATGACACCAACAGTTCAGACTCAGATTCCATGACCTCCAACAGCTCTCTTGATAAAATCACATTGAGAGAGGCCCGCTCCCTGAGAAGAGACGCAGCAAAAATAATAAATGAGCCACTCCCCACTACTTCCACCCGAAAAAACTACTTCCCAATGCCCACCCCTAACACAGAACATCCATCTAGTGGTTCTGCGGAGATTCCTTCATTTGATGCCGATTACATCCCCACTTCTGAAATACCCTCTGAATTGGATATCACTGCACTGAGTGATCACCAGATCAAGGGTGAGGCTCTTGAGCATCTCCGACAAATAATATCTGAGACCATAATTCCCTCATCTTGGACAAGAGTTCCCCGCAAAATGGGTTCCCCCTCTCATGGTAGCTTAAAAGCCGCTGAATGGGCTCTCTTATATAAGGTCTATATTCCATTTCTAATGCTCAGTCAACAGATGTCATTAGATGCACACCAATCCGCCAACACTCAAAGAAAAATGGGTCAGTCAGAAGAACTTGCAAATGAACTAGCCAAGAATACATTCCATTTGATTAGTGCTATCAACATTGCCACAAGCTGGACTGTTTCAATAGATGATGCGACTGCATTTGCTGAACATTGGAAAAAATTCCGCCTTTCCAATCAACACCTGTTCCCAAAACAGAAAAGTAAACCAAATCATCATTTTGCTGATCATATTCCCGAACTCTTCCAACGTTGGGGCCCAGCACAAGCCTCAGCCACATGGGGTTATGAGCGCTTGATTGGAGTATTTGCAAAGATGCCAACAAATAACAAGATATGTAAGTCAATTAATAAGATCAATATATTCACATTGATTAAACACCTGAACTGAATAAGACTAACTTTTTGCAACTCTGAATAGATGATATAGATAAAACCTTACTTCAACATATCTGTCGATGTTCCAACCTTTCCGTTCTCCTGAAATCCCCATCTGTGCCATGTGAAATAAAACAGCTTTTCGAATCACAGCCACCTGCCGTGTTCAATCACCATAAATATAACAAGCCATCCCGCCATGACCAACAAAATTATGATTGCCTGGTTGAGTACTTACAGACTTTTCATGCAACAAGGGAAATAGTTGATTGGATCAGCTTAGACACTACCGTGCAATCCACAAGTCCTCCCACTTCAAGGATTGTCTCACCTTGGTATTTTCCAGTTTCAAGCATTAATATTGGGAACAATATATTTTCAACTGAATCCAAAAATATCAGCAACAGTGTGATATGTTTTCTGAGGGGCAACTCACGACAATTTGGTATTATTGATAGCATTTTCAAAGTCTCTGAGCCATCTAGCATACTGAACAATAACTTTCTGATTTTAAAACCTTTGAAGATTGATGTGAATTTCCTACCAGATTGGCCGCATCTGAATATTTATAAAGCTGTTGGTTTTGATGATGGACACTTGATTATATCTGAAGAAGAAATAGAAGGTAACTGTGGATTGTATGATAACAAAGCTCTGTCATGTGGACTGCTTGTAATGATAAAGCCGTTATTTCATGATATTTAGTCTACTAAAATGCAAATCTCTCAGATTCATTAGCAATTTTGCTAGTAATTGCCTCAAAATTTAGTGACAGAGACATGCCATTGTGACAAGCAAAGCCCATTATTTCACATTGCCACAAAGAAGTTACTATTTTGACATTGGGTACAGTGTGAATAAGCCAAGTCCAATGATCAAATGACCCACACACTCACCTTTCACAGCATCCAAAATTTCTAACTGCGCCATCATCATGTTGGAAGCGGAATCGGCTTTTGCGTACCCACACCCGCATGTGCACCCGCACGCGCCAATGCACACGCACACGCACCCGCACACGCACACGCACCGGCACGCGCCAATGCACACGCCCACGCACCCGCACACGCACACCCACCCGCACACGCCAATGCACACGCAAACCCACCCGCACACGCCAATGCACACGCAAACGCACCCGCCCCCACGCATGCACACGCACACTTCATGGATGACCTGGTGAAGTCAAACCCCCCGCCTACATCAAGACTGGCTGAAGGACATCTTTGATGTGTGTGTGTGCAAACAGGCGGGTCTGGTGTAATTTTTACCAATCATCGGACGGTTGTGGGATGATCAGGCGGTGAGGAATCTGAGTTGAAGGCACAGGGGAACCAATATTATTGGATGTCACAGGATTTGGTGTAAGACCAGAGTGTGACGTGTGCTCGACGTTCGCTTGATTTTCGCTTGACGTGAGCTCGACTTTTATCCTGCTTGACGTTTGCTTGACGTGAAGTCAATCGCCGACGATTGACACGAGATTCGCCCCGGTGTGTTAGAATATAGACAATATGAATTGAAATGTATCACCGTCTCCCTTAGCAATAATACTCTATTGCTCATTTTCATTGAGGAAATATTGAAGAAGTTCGATCCAGCTCATGGTGTTCATAATTGTGGACCTGTGCCAGTGTGAGCCTTTGAGATATGACCACATACCCAATAAGGTCACAAAAAAGATTAATAATAATTATACCTTCAATATAATTATATTAAAACTAATTAAAATAATTATACACTAAAAATAATTACTCAAATATACAAAAAATACCATAAATTGGTACTAAAATTGGTTTAACTTAAAAACCAATGAATGAACATGTGAAATAAATTATACCATTGGATTCCCCATGGAAAAATACACATATACCATTTTTATGGCATATCTGTAAAGTCAATATTTAAGGAATTATAAGGTATAATACCTTATAAAAACCATAAAACCTTATTTATCTCAGAAACTAATGAATCAACATGTAAAATAAATTGTACCAGTGGATTCCCCACAAAAATCCACATATAAAACAATTAATAAGCTAATTCCCAAAATCAATACTTAAGGAATTATCCTGAATATATGCACTTTTTTGGTCAACGCATATATTCAGTGATCATAGCTAATATCTTCTAAAATATACATGATAGAATGATGAACCAAAAATAAAGTCACCACGTAATTATTGTAAGAACACAGATATGAACTTTATTTTACAAGTTATAAACAAGGTTAAAACCTATGATGAAATATTGATAAAAATCAACAGAGCTGTTGACCACTTTGTTGTGAAAGTGCTCCAAACTTAAAAAAAAGTACACAGTTGGATTCTACTAGTTCATTCGTGAAGAATGATGTAATTTTTATTATTAAATTCAGAGTATAACCCCCTGAAATCAAGGTTTGAAGTTTAAAATATTGAATTTCGACAGAAAAGATGAGTTACAAGAAAAATCATCAAAATTAGAGTTTTGATGATGTAATGAAAAGCTCTTGGTAGCATAATAAGGTTATGTCAGGCTATCATAATTCACTCCATGAATTGCTGTAGCGTGAAAACCTTAAAAGGTATTGAGGATCAAAGTTTGAGCTTAAATTGAGCTGTTATGATCACATACTGTAACCTTAAATTAAGTTTAACAGTCTTAAGAGTGATAAAATTGGTGAATACTATTAGTTTATGATTAAAACTAATAAAATCCACGAAATTTGGGGTTCTGCCAAGCCTCTGATGTCATCACACTTAGAGTTATAGTGATAACTCTAAATAATGGTGCAATAATGATGTAATATGGTTTGATCATGATGTAATCACCCTCAAACCTTAAAATATTGATCAATTCCAGTGGATATGATCAGTACACGTCTACTAGAAGCCTGTTGGACTCTAGGAGGGAGGTATTTACTATAAATAGAGCTCTTTTTACTCTGTTTTTCCCCTCAGACGCATCAAAAACATTAAATCAATTAAATCAAAGGTAATTTCTTTATTCTTTATATATAAAACTGTTATATTATTAAAGACCAAAGACCACCTTGCTATAATCATCTCTTTTGACGTGATTAAATCATTTATTTAATTGTTTTTGTTAAAAATCTCTCTAAAACTCATTTCCACGTAAAAATCCAGAATAATTTGTAATTTTCTTTATTTTTATTGTAAATACAATTTGAAAAGGTTGTATTTATATTTTTTGGCGTAAAATACTTCAAAATTATTATATTAAGTGTTAAAAGTAGGTTATTTTCTCTTATTATAATAATTTCTCTATTATTACTCTTTTAATAATTCTTTAATTAATATAAATAGTATTTATATTAATTCATAACTTTAATATTGGTAATATTATTGTTATTAATTGTTTTTTATTAATAAAAAACAATTTTTTACGCCTTTATTATTTGTTGGTAACAATAATAATGAGCTTTTTAATATATTAATTATTTCATATTAATATATTTATTTATTATATTATATTTTCATAATATAAATTATATTATTATATTTATTTAATAATATAATTATTTTACGCCATAATAATAATAATTATTTATTATTATTATATTTTTAATCTTATTTATTCAATTTATAAGGACATTCAGAGTACAATAAGTAATAAATTAGTAATTTTTACTTATTGTTTCATAGTCAAACCTTACAGCCAGAGTCAACAGGAGTTATCAACTTTGTCAATCACAAATTATATAATATCAGTAAGGCTCACGCAGTTAATGATTTTTTCTTTTCTTGGACCTATTGGTGATTGGAATATGGCATTCCCATAAGGAAAGATTTCAGAATAGTAATACAACCAAGTGAAAGATGAGCTTGAAAGGTACCTTCCGCATGTTGACCTCAACTGAATGAGGAGTGATATAGTGGATGACCTGTACAGGTCGTTGTTGGCCAATACGATGTAGACAATGAACAGCCTGAGCCTCAATGGCTGGGTTCCAATTGGGCTCCTGGAAATGTGGATGTCAGGGTCCGAAAATCAGGGGAGAATTTTGGGGGGCCCCTCACCATTAAATAGACTATATTAGCACAAGTTATATTGAGGCCAGTTCCAGCCGTGGCAATGGATGCAATGAGTACTTCACATTCAGGATTATTGAAGAAATTCTCAAGCGCCTTGTCCTGTGCTCGTGGTGTAATTGTTCCATCAATTCGTGCTGAAAGGATAGAGTGATGGGCAAGAGCAAGACCAACTCTACAATATAAAAAAGTCAGATGGAGTCAATTGGTAATGGATGCATATTAGAATTAACGCACAAATCTAGAAATTGGGTCCATTGGGTATAAACCACCGATTTCGTTGGACCACACCTTGTTTGTTTGTTCTTCATTAAGCTTTGTAGGAGGTGTGCAATTTTACTACTCATCATGCATGTTTCCACATCCACAATAGTTCGTGTGATTCTTGGGGAGTTATCCTGAGTGCTCCTGCCCTCGGGGTCTTCCAACTCCGCCTCCGCAATTGTGTTAAGCATGATGTGATGGTTACAACATATTTGCAGCTTATTAATATTTCTGAAAAACTCTCCTGGTCCTTTGCTTTTGGATGATAGGAATTCTTCATGAAATGTGGAATATTCTTGCTGCATGGTCGGGTTGAGTGGGAGCAGCTCATAATGATGGCTTGTGAGCCTTAGAGGTAATTTCATATACCCAAAAGACCACAAATATAAAAAATAACATATTAATATAAATAAAATAAATTTATTTATATTATTAAAATAAAAATAAAAAATAAAAATATAAAATTATATTAAAAATAAAAAATTAATTATAATTTAAAAATAAAATTACTTTAAATTTTGTAAATATAAAATTACATTTATACTTGAAAAATTTAAGTAAAAATGAAATTTTAACAAAATTGTGAAAAAATAAATAAATTTGGAAAAAAGTTAAATAAAATTTATCATAACTTTTTATCCAATAAATAAACATATAAATTTTATTTCACCATTGGATTCCTCATAAAAAATCAGGTGGGGTCACCTCTGAGTGAAATTTTTGTAACTCAACTCTAAATAAGCTTAAATTAAGTTTTTTAGTATTTTCAATACAAAAGTTGAAAATCCTCAAAACCTTAATTTAATTCACACCACATGTGGTGTTAACCATCAATTTTTGTGTTAAAATTGAGGTGTTGTGTTTAGTTTAGAAGTTATGAGGAATTGAAGTATTTTCAATTGAATTCAATTGAAATGTCAAAATGTGCGCGTGTATTACATAAGTGAACTTTGATTTACATATGAGGTGTCAATTATTACTGTATTGTACTGTACAATTGAATTGAATTACATATGTAAATTATAAGTATAATACATGATGAGGAATTAAAGGAAAAATAAATTGGAAAGATTAAATTTGGGGGGGAAAAGGAACTCCAGCTCTAAGGGGGAGCTAGACCCCCAAAATCCTTGCTGACAGGCGTGGGATGTCAAAATTCACGCAAAAGTTCATCACTTTTGGCCTGGAATTGAGTTACAGGGTCTGTGAACTCAATTGATGATGAGGTTTTGATACCAACTGGGGTAGTTTTAGCTGTTGCCAAGAGGGTAAAACTACCCTTAAGATAAAACAATCATAGTAAAAACAGTTTTAACTGGTTTCTACGCCTCTGACACACATTCTGACGTGTTTTGAAGGCTCTAGGCCTGGTATTGCTATAGTAATGGCTGATTTAAGGGTCTAAAATGGCTAAAAATGGCTAAAAATGGCTTAAACCAGCCCTTTTTTGGTCTAAACCAGGGTTCAATGATGCCATAATTGGCTTTTCTGTTGTCAGACTGTTTTTCACGACTGACAAGAGTAAATTTTACTTTTGGAGTAAGAGAATTGATGGCTATAAAAGAATGTCTTCTTTGTCCCACTTTTCTCTTCATGTTAGAATCTTTTCCTTTTATTAATTAGTTTAAAACTATTAAACCAATCAATAAAAGATTCCAACCACCCTTTTTAAATCATTTTGAACCTTTTAACCACGTGAAAAAATCATTATAATCATTGTTTGTAACTCTTATAATCATTTTTACCCCTGAACCACCCCATAAGTGAATTAAAGCATCTTTCATCACTGTTAACTTTGTCACTTTGTTTCCAAATTCACTCTGGTCACTTTTGGGCGTGTTTTCTCTTTAATATTCTTTTTAAAGACTTTGTTCTTTAATTAATTGCTTGCAGTTCTTTGCTCAATTAATTCCAATTGAAATTGCTCTTGAAGAAATTTCTTTTGTAGCCTTAAAATATCTCTTGTAGAGTATTTTTTGGATAAATCTTTATTGTTGGTAAAACAATAAATTTTTATATTATTGTTTTATATTAATAAAGTTATAAACAATAAAATTTGGCGTGTTTTCTCTTAAAAATAATATTTCATACTATTTTTAATTGATTTTTACCTTATACAAATTTTGAGGACAGGAAAAGTACTTGATTTTTAATCAAAGTTTCATATCCACACCTTACATTTGGGGGCCCAGCCGTGATATTTTACCTGTGACATATTTTTTTTACTCTTTTTTAATCTTTTTCTTATATTGAAAAATTTAAAAAACATATAAAAAATACTTATAATTCAAAAAATCAATAAAAAATATTTTTTTTCCATATTATAAGTGAGGCTTTAATTTTTATTTCTTTTTTTGAAATAATCTTTTTTTACTTAAATTAATTGGCTTTTTCATTAATTTTAGTGTCTGACAACGTGGTAAGACAAGAACACATTGAAACAGCCTCAACAGTAACCAGCATTATCCCTGCCAGTACTGCTAATTCTGATCATAATAGTACTGTTATTGTGACTCAAAATAACCAACCTGAACCAATATCTTCTGAATTGATTAACTTGGACATAAGTAATACACTTCAGAAAGCTAAAAATTTGGCCAATAGTAAGTTTTTTGACGTAAAAATACTATTTTAAGCCCTTTTAACCATAATTATGCCTTCAACCAGGTCAGGAGCCAGCTACAACCCCTCAAGCAGCTCCCAAAAAGGTAATAGATGTGATTATGGCAGAGGCCAACCAGGTACAGAAGGAAAAGGGTCAGTTGATGACTTCCAAACAACTAAAATGGGTCATTCTGAAGCTGATAATACCATTTTACCTTCAAAAAGAGCTGACACCGCCACAACAAGCCTCTGTGGACATATACAAAGCCAGCCACAGTGCATACAACAATGCACTTCAATTCAAGGAGTACCAGATCCTTGCAAACCTGTGGAAGAATTGCATGAATTCTTACCTGACAGTAAGAAAATTCTTGGGCCATCCCAACACTTGCAAATTGCTCAATGGATGGCATCCATTGATGGAGAAGAAAAACATGATGCTTTTGACACTAGAATGGAGGAAAAACAACCCTCCACCACCCAAACCAGTGCCAAAAACAGCCCCAGTGGCCAGCAGCAGCAATTCCAACGTGAAAAAGCAGCCACAAACTCCAAACAAGGGCAAAGGGAAGGCACCAGCCCCAAAACCTTACAGCCAGGGCTACAGAATCCCAAAGATTCAGCAGGATGCCATGGAAAATGTATTTCAGATGGCCAGAACCATGATGGAATTACAGAAGAAGGAGGAAGCCAGATTAAGGTTCCAGAAATGATTTCTGACATATTTGATTCCATCCCAGAGTTGTATAATGCTATAAATGACGTGAAAAAACATCTTTCTGATAAAAATGACACCATTTGTAACAACATTAAAACAAACAACCTGAGTCTGTGCCAAATTAATGAAACACTTATGTGTTTTGAAAAAGTTTTAAGAACAATTAAAAATTCTAATAATGACAATTCTTCTAACATTAAAATAAATGAACAATCTGCCATTATTAAATAATTAACAGATAAATATTCTAAATTCAATATTGATGACATGATTGAAACAAGAATTAAACAAGCCATAAATACTATCAAAACAGATAACAAGAAAGTACTTGATGACATTTCAAATTCATTTACTGAAGTAAAGACATATACCATTGCCTTGAAAAAGTGTTTTAATGCTTCACAAGAAGAAGTATCAAAATTATCAATGAAATTGAATCAAGTCACTGCTGATAATACAAGACAGACAGAGTTATGGCAAGAACTGACACATAAGGAAGACATGTATAAAATTGAAGTAATAAATTTAATACAAAGCTTCCAACATGAATACAGAAATTCCCAAAGGTGTAGCAACAGTAAAATGAATGACATTGAACAAATACTGAACACCTTACCAAGAATGTCTACACCTCTAAATCAAAATGAGGGCACAAGAATTTCAAATCCACAAGTATTGGATCCTGATAATTCACAATTAAAAAATGAATTATCCACTTCTTTTCATAACTTGGAACCATCAATGGGCCAAGCACTCTTGAAAGAAGTTCCAAAACTTAAAGAATGGCCTCACTTCAGTGGTGAAGGAGAGTATGACCATATGGAATTCATTAGAGGTATTGACATGATCAAAGAGGATTTTGAATTACCAGACAGATTGGTAACAGCCAGGTTTAACACCTTGTTTACCAGATCAGCTCACAGATGGTACATCAAAATAAGACAAGCACATGGACACCAGAGTTGGACTTGGTGGAAAACCCAAATCATCAACAAATGGGCAAATGATGCTTGGAGGTTTAAAGTTGAAACAGCCTTTGAATCTGCCAAATTTAATGCTGATAAAGACAAAGCTTTACCATGGTTTTGCCAACAAAAGGACAGATTAACAGCATTATATCCTGACATGTCAGAATTTATGATCCATAGAAAAATTCTGAGACAATGTGGAGGTGACTTAGAGCATGCTGTCAAAAGCAGGACTACTGAACAATCTGCAGCAGAGGATATTATCAATATACTAGAAGAAGTAACCACCAGAACCAAAATTGGTTCTAGTAGGGTGAATCTTAAAACAAGGCTTAATACACCTTGGAAAGATTCTGTGGACAAAAACCCCAAAGAAAATTCTAGTAATATTAAATATAAATCTGCAGATACAGTCAGAAAATGCCATATTTGCCAAAGCACCACCCATTTAGCCAATACATGTCCAAAAAGGGGGAAAATCAATGAAATTGACATTGAAAAAGAACCAGATGTTGAAAAAGAAGACATAATTGAAGACAATTCAGATGATAAGTCATCCATATTCTCTGAATCTTCAAAAGATATAGAAAATATCAATGCCACTTTTGACATCATGGAATCATATTCCCACTTACCACAATTGAGCAATGGTCAAGTTGATTTATCAAAAGTTCAAGATGCACAACTTATGAAGACAAAACCAAACAGAGGAAAAGGTTATACAGCTGGTAACTCCTGTATAACAGAAGTGGTGATTGACAACAAACCCACCAAACTTTTGCTTGACCCAGGAGCCTTCTGCTCTTGTGTTGGAAAATCTTTTCTTAAAACTTGTGTACCAAATTTTGAAGACCAATTGTTACCAATTGATGGTATAAAATTCAACAGTGCAAGTAACCCAATGAAAGCATTAGGAATCTTTGAGACCAATGTCATATTCCCACACATAAATGGGAATTTAAGGATCACAGTTGAATTTGTTGTTATGGAAAATTGCTCTAGTACCCATTTTATATTGGGAAATGACTATTTAATCATGTATGGGATAGATTTACATAATAACAAAGACAGATACTTTACAATTGGAGACAATAAGCGCCAGAAATGTGCCTTTTTACCCTTTAAAAGACAAATTACAGTAAACAAAGTATCACCAGTCAACTTAGAGTTAGAGAAATTCAAGTCTGAACAGTTAAATGAGGCTGAAATAAGCCTTCATCTGACTGATAAGCAAGAAAATGAACTTTCTTCCCTTTTGTATGACCACAGAGGAGCATTTGCTACAGACAAAGAACCCCTGGGAGCAATTATTGGTCATGAAGTTGACATCATTCTTAACATTGAGAGACCTTATCCACCACTCTTAAGAAGACCTGCTTATCCAGCAAGTCCAAAATCAAGAGAAGCTCTAGAAATTCATATCAAAGAACTTCTAGACCTTGGTGTAATAAGAAAAGTAGGCCACAATGAGGAAGTAGAAATAACTACACCAGTCATAGTGGCGTGGCATAATGGAAAATCCAGAATGGTTGGGGACTTTAGAGCTCTGAACACTTACACTGTTCCAGACAGATACCCAATACCAAAAATCCAAATTGCCCTTACTCAAATATCTCAAGCAGTGTATATAACCACTATGGATGCCCTTAAAGGATTCCATCAAAATGTAGTAACACCAAGAGCAAGAAAATACTTGAGAATTATTGTTCATTGTGGAGTGTATGAATACTTAAGGATGCCCTTTGGTATCAAAAATGCACCTTCACACTTCCAAAGAATGATTAATGAAATCTTCCCTGAAGAACTCTCAGAGGGATGGTTAATCATTTACATTGATGACATTATTATCTGTTCAAAGACTTGGGAGGAGCACATGTACAGATTATCAAGAGTTTTGACAAAAATCCAATCAGTAAACATGAAAATCTCCTTGAAGAAATGTCATTTTGGATTTAAAGAACTTAAGGCACTAGGACATGTTGTATCTGGTTTGTCCCTTGGAATTGATAAAAACAAAGTTGCAGCAGTATTGTTAAAACCCATGCCTCAGAATAAGAAGGAAATTCAGTCATTCTTAGGTTTTGCAGGATATTACAGGTGTAAGGTTTGTCTATGAAACTCTTGATAATGGTAACAATATCAAGAGTACTATGACTGTCCTCAGTAGAAAAATATAATATAATGAAATATTATAACCACAAATTTAAATATAATTATTAAAAATAATTATATAAAAATAAATTTAATTATTATTATAATAATATAATAATAAAAAAAAATATATAATAATTATAATAAATTATAATTATTCTATTATTGTTATAGTCACTGACAGTTATAACAATAAGAAGTGTAAAGCTCTTAATGAGACAATTACACGTGGAAAATAAGAATATTAACCACTTATAAATAATATAAATATTATTTATAAAAAGAATTAATCACACACTGTGCAGAAATAATTCTTTATAGAATAAAATTCTATATAAAAAAACTAATAATAGATAAAAAAAATATAGAACTTTTAAAGAAAACTTACTTATAATATTTATTTAATACAACAAGTTATAAAACAACAGTTATTATATTAAATAATGATTATAAGTTAAAAACACGCCAAAAATCAATAAAATCAAAGATAAAACAACTTTTTATACTAAAATTTATGATTAAAGAGTTTTTGAGAGGAATTTGTGGATTTTAAAAGATATTTAAGATGAAACTTTTATATAATAAAAGTTATTATAGATGATTACAACAATAATCTGAATTCTATGACTTCAATTCTTTAATTTAATAAATAAAGAATAAAAATAACTTAAGAATTACTTTTAATAATAAGATTTTATATTTAATAAAACTTTACCTGTTTAAATGTCTAATATGATTGGATTGATTATGAATGATGGACAAAAACAGTGATGAAAAGACTCTTTTTATGTCTACAGAGCAGCTCTCATGATTCATAATGGATGTAGAGGGCGTGCTCAGATCAAAACTGAAAAACCATGCTTAAAAATTAAGTTCTTAATTTAAGGCAACTTATTTTTACTTCCAATTTAAAGTTACCAGTGTTATTCTTAACTCCAAGTAACTTTAATCCTCATTTAGTTTAATTATTTTAAGTTTTAATATAAAATAAGTTTATTTATATTAAAGTTCATCACATGAACAACATAAAATCAGAGTTTCAAGCAGAAATCTCTTAAACTGAATTTTTAATTAATTTTTAAAGAAATCATAATTTTCTTTAAGCTTAATTAAAAAAGTAATTTTCCAGGCTAATTACCCAGGAAACCTATTAATAAAAGATACTTAAAATTTAATTTATATATTGATAGTATTAAATTCTAAGCTGTGTGAAATTTTCAAGCAAATCCATTAAGATTTGGATTTTTAATGAATTTTTGAAGTTATTACTATTTTTCCACGTAAAATAGCAATACACACAAAACCTTAAGTTTTGATAAGGTTTTGATGATTGAAACCTTAAAGTTTTAAGCTTATTTAAGCTTTTTAAGCTTGATTAAGCTTTGACAGTTCTTAAAACCTTGATTCCAAGCCTGCTTATTGGGATTTACCCTCTTGGCAGCTTGAAATTCCTGTCCAATTTAGGATAAAACCAGTTTAAACCTTAAGGTTGGATCAAAGTCTAATCTTAAAGTTTAAATAAGGTTGAAAATCCTCCAATACAGGTGGACAACCTTAATTGAATCCTTGCAGATCCAAAAAGCTGGGTACCCCAGCTCTATTTGGTCTTTTTCCTTTGTCCCACCTTTTTGCGTGGATTTTGCCCTTTTATTTATTTAAAGCCATACTATGGCCTTAAACCCTTTTAAATTGAGCTCACGCAGGATTTACATTCTGTATGGCAAATCCTTAGCCAATTCAGTAAATATACACCACACCTCAATTTTAACTAAAATTTTGGTAAAGTTGCATAAACCTTATGTAACTTTAAATTTAAGCTTAATTAAGCTTAAATTTAACAATTTTAAAAAAATGTTAAAAAAGTTACATTAGTACTGTGAGATTCTTAAATCTTCTAATAACACAAGAAATAAGTGTTTTTTGGGTATAACACCCTATGGGTGTACCCTAGGTTATTTTTGGTGTAGAATCCAAAAATGACATAATAATTATAACTTTGTTTATCCAAAAAAAAGTTATACTTATTTTTTATTATTTTTTATTTTAAATTCAACTAAAAAGTCTGTTTAAGACAAATTTAATTGTTTATAAAATCATTTGTGGCCTTATGGGTATGTTAAACATACCTCACAGGCTCACATTCCCTACCACCAAAAAAAATTGTACCACAATTTTCTTTTGTAGTATACCCCCAAGTTGTTTGGGGGGGGTATAATCCACTGTCCAACCTCTCTACTTATACTGTTCAAGTATGTAAAGCACACAATTCAAACTTTATTGAGGAATTGGTCTTCTCTCATGTCTGAATCTTCTGAGAAACTTTTGGGAATCAGGTATCTTACTTTCTTCAACCCACTCATCTTCATGTTGTGGATTTCTGTACCTGACTAAGTATTCTCTTTCATTTTTACCCCTAAGTCTTCTTTCTTTTAAGACTTTCAGTACTTTCTTTTCCTCACTTGGTTCAAGTGGGGGTACTTCTAAGGGTGTTTCATTTCTCAAAGGAAATAATTCCTTATCACTTGATGTGTAATGCTTTACAAGACTGACGGGAAAAGTTGGGTGTTTGTTTCCTAACTCTCCTGACAGTTCTACTTGTACTGCATTTGTCCCATGGAGGGCTTTAATAATAAATTGTCCTGCAAAGGAATCTTTCAATTTCTTTGGACCTTTAATATTATTAAAGTTCAAGGTTGAAACTAGTATTAAGTCCCCTACTTTGAATTCTGGTGTCTTATGACTTTTATCCCATTTCTGCTTAGCATATTCAAAGGCATCATTCATGCTTTGATTTGCATGATGTCTCACTTTATCAAGCAGCAGCTTAAAGCTTGAAGCAGTTGGATGAATGTCAACCAAATCTTTTTTCAAAGTATCAACTGGAAGTTTGGGGTTCCATCCTTTTTCCAACATTGCAGGAGTCTTGCCTGTTGAAGCATGGATGGAGGTCTTGTAGGCTAATTCCAATGCTGGTATAAGAGTACACCAATCATGGGTAAAGCCATCAGAATCTTTAAACTCCAGGCCATAAGCACAAAATCTTCTGATCATGTCCTCAAGGGTTTGAATCATTCTTTCTGCCAGTCCATCTGTTTGTGGATGGTAGGCTGTTGAAAATGATAATTTTGTACCCAAAAGCTTATGTAGATTAGTCCATAAGGCTGATGTGAATTTTGGGTCTCTATCACTAATGATATTTTTAAAGAGACCAGTATGGGATATGACTCTGTTCCAAATTAGAAGAGCTGTATCCATAGCTGTGTCATCTTTATGGCATGGTAAAAAGATTGGTGTTTTGCTATATCTGTCCACAATAACAAGACATGCATTGTAACTTTTATCACCTCCAGGTGGTAAAGCAGTTACCCAATCCATGTGAACCACTTCCCATGGGGTACTTGGTTCTTGAATATGGATCATTAAACCAAACCTTTTACCAGTAGCTTTATTGGCTTTCTGGCATCTATCACAACTATGACAGTACTCAATGACATCTTTTCTCCAAGATGTCCACCAGGCACATGTCTTAATTCTTTCCATTGTTCTGTCTTCAGACAGATGTCCAGAATAAATGTTATCATGGCATTCTAGTAGTATTGTGTTAATCAACATTCTACTACATAGGACCATGACACATGTGTGTTTAGATCTATGATATAGTATACCATCAAACAAATGAAATCTTCCATTATCATAAGATGTTTTCCAAATATCATCCAGAGAATTAGCCAAGGCTACATCTTTACAATCTTTGTCAAGTAGAGCAGTAAGAATATGACAATTCTTATCTTGCCTGTAGCTTTCTCTAACCTCTTCAAAGAAATCTGTTCCAACATCTGTGATATTGATTCCTTCAATTGGGATTTGAGGTTCTGCACTTGTAGGAACATAGGCAGGATTATCAGGTGTATTGGGTAATGCCCATCTACTTAAGCCATCAGCATTCTTATGAATATTTCCAGCTTTATGTACTATGGTCATGTTGCCTCTATACTCCTGTATAGCAATCTGCCATCTTAACATGTGTCTGTTTGGAGTCTTCATGTTAAGAAGTGATTTTACTGCATTACAATCAGTAATTACTTCAAACACACTACCATCAAGATAATAATGAAGTTTTTCCAGAGCCCAAACAAGGCAAAGGCACTCCATTTGGCTAGCTCCATATCTTGCCTCAGTAGGTTTAATTTGTCTTGAAATAAAACAAACTGGACCTTCATAAGGTTTGTCATTGACAATTTGAACTTGATGAAGAGCAGCTCCTAAACCATCACCACATGCATCAATATACAGCTTAAAAGGAAGTTTCCAGTCTGGCATCAATAATAATGGTGCATTGGTCAAGGCATACTTGATTTTATCATATGCTTGAATTCTCTCCTGTGTCATTTCAAAAACAGTTTGTTGATCACAAATTCTGTATAATGATCTGGCATGGATTGCAAAATCTTTAAGGTGTTGCCTGTAATAACTGGCAAATCCTAAGAAAGACATCATCTCTTTTTTGTTCTGGGGCATTTGTTTCAGTAAAACTGCAGCCACTTTGTTTTTGTCAACACCAAGGCTTAGTCCTGATACTACATGTCCCAGAGCTTTCAACTCATGAAACCCAAAATTACATTTTTTAAGAGAAATTTTCATGTTCACTTGTAGAATTTTCTTAAGTACTAATGAAAGTCTCTCTAAATGTGATTGCCAGGTTTCTGAACAGATGATAATGTCATCAATATAAATGATTAACCATCCCTCTGATAATTCATGTGGGAATATGGTATTCATCATTCTTTGATAATGAGAGGGTGCATTTTTAATACCAAAAGGCATCCTCAAATATTCATAAATACCACAATGAGCTATTATTCTCAATAATTTCCTTGCATGAGGTGTTAAAACATTCTGATGGAAGCCTTTAAGAGCATCCATGGAAGTAATAAACTTTGCTTTGGATAATTGAGTCAAAGTCTCATGGATTCTAGGGATTGGATACCTGTCTGGAATAGTATAGGTGTTCAATGCCCTAAAATCCCCAACCATCCTTGAATTATCATTATGCCAAGTAATGATTACTGGAGTTGTGACTTCCACTTCCTCATTGTGTCCAACGTTTCTAAGAACTCCCAGTTTCATTAGTTCATGAATATGACTTTCTAATGCTTCTCTAGCCCTAGGGCTAGCTGGGTAAGCTGGTCTTCTTAATAGTGGGGGATAAGGTCTCTCCACGTTAAGCATGATATCCACTTCATGGCCTTTTATAGCCCCAAGTGGTTCATCATCAGAAGCAAAGGCTTTTTGAAATTGAAATAAAATTTCAATAAGTTCTTCCTTCATTTCTGGTGTTAATTCAGGACTAATTTGTGCTTCACTTAATTGATCTGACACAAATTTTTCTTTATTAACATTTCTTACTTGTTGAATGACAGTAATTTCTTTTCTTTCTGGAGAAAAAGCAAATTTTTGCCTTTTATTTTCCCCTATAGTGAAATATCTGTCCTTATAATTATTAATATCAATACCATAGATATTGAGATAATCATTCCCAAGTATAAAGTGTTGTGAAGTACAATTATTCATAACAACAAATTCAGCTTTCAATCTCATACTTCCTGCAGGGTGAGGAAATATTATTGTAGCTTCAAATATACCCAAAGGATGCATATTCTGGCTAGCACTGCTGAATTTTACACCTTCAATTGGCATCAACTTGTCTTGCCAATTGGTATAAGTTTTGTCAAGATAATCTTTCCCAACACAAGTGCAAAAAGCACCTGAGTCAAGATGTATCTTGGCTTCTGTGTTATTTATCACAATATTAGTGATACAAGATGAC
Organism: Austropuccinia psidii; assembly: GCA_023105745.1. Classification (NCBI taxonomy): domain Eukaryota; kingdom Fungi; phylum Basidiomycota; class Pucciniomycetes; order Pucciniales; family Sphaerophragmiaceae; genus Austropuccinia; species Austropuccinia psidii. The sequence goes on from JALGQZ010000004.1 coordinate 55,705,581, forward strand.
CCAGCTGTATAACCTTTACCTCTGGCAGGTTTGGTTTTTTGCATTCTGGCATCTTGCACATGTATGAGATCCATACATTCATCACTGTACTGTGGTAAGTGAGTATGTACCTCAGTGACCTCAAAAGAAACATTAATATTCTCTATACTAAGTTCTTCTGATGTTTCTTCTTCTTCTGAAGGTTCAGAATCACTTTCATGTAAAGCTACCTCAGTTTCTTTTGTGTCTTCCGCTTTTTCTACACTTATCTCATTGACTCTTGTCTTTTTTGGACAAGTGTTTGCTAAATGAGATGTGCTTCCACATTTATGACATTTCAAAGGAGGTCTGTCATGTGGTTTATTTGGTTTTGAAATTGGTTTCCCACTAGTCTTGTTGTCTATTGGGGGTTTATACCAATTTCTTCCAATTTTTGTTCTAGTAGTGATATCCTCCATAGCATTGATATAATCTTCTGTAGAGCAAGGCTCAATACATCTGCTTCTTATAGCATGCTCAAGGTCACCACCACACTTTCTTAATATCCTTTTATGTACCATTGGTTCAGACATATCAGGATGAAGAGCAGTTAATCTGTCCTTCTGTTTAAGAAACCAAGTCATGGGCCTGTCCCTCTCAATATTAAAAATGGCTTCCTCAAAAGAATTTTCCATTCTAAATCTCCAGGAATCATTTGCCCATTTGGAAATAACTTGTTCTTTCCACCAAGGCCAGGAATGTTTTCCATGGTCTTGTCTCATTTTATAATACCATTTCTTAGCTGATTTGGTAAATAATGAGTGTAATCTGGCACTTATGTATTCATCTGGTATGTTAAAGTCTTCTTTAAACATATCAATTGTTTTCATAAATTCCATATGATTATATTCTCCTTCACCACTGAAGGTTGGCCATTCCTCTAATCTTGGAATGTCTTTGTAATTGCAAGCAGTTTCCACATCATTACTTGAAATTGTATGATGTAAATCATTATTCAAGTTAAGATCATTTCTGTAAAGAAATGGTGTGGATTGCCTTGGCAATTCATTTTTTAGTGATATATTATTAATACTTGATTGAATATCTTCTTTCAATTCAAGTCTTGCTTTATCACTTTTTTCCAATTGTTCTTGAAAAAGAGCTGCATTGTGGCCAGTTGAATTTTCCAAGTTTTGAACTTGTATTTTCAATTCTCTTAACTGTCCAGTTATAAAAGAAATTGAATTCTCATCTGGTTGATTGAGTAAGGTAACTTTATGCTCAAGTCTTTCACAAATTTGCGTCAAAGACAAAATATTTGCCTTATTAACATTTTCAAGGCCAATAATGGTCTTTTGTTGGTCTTTAACTTGTACTATCTCATTGCCCAGCTTTTGTTGGACATGATCAAATGCTTTAAATTTTGCCATAATTTCTTTATTACAAGATTCAAAGTAAGTTACAAGCTTTACAGGGTCTATTTCTTTGGAAAGGATTGGTTCAATCTTTCCTCCTCCTTGTTTTTGAATTCCATCAAAGTTCTTGCCATATTGAACACATTGTCCATGGCTGTCTTTTCCTTCTTTGGAATTCTGTAATTCTGAGGGTAGGGCTTGTTCCACTTGGGCTTTGCCTTTCCCTTTGCCTTTTGCTTGCCCTTCTGGTTGGTCTTTGGGGCTTGCTTGGGCTTGTTTGGCACTTGTTGAGGCGGATTTTTGCTGGTGGATGCTTGAGGAGCTTCCACTTGGCTGTTGTCCTTGCCCTGGGCCAACTTCTTCTTCTGGTCTTCTGATAACATGCTTTGGTTTTTCAACCAAGCTTTTATCTGTTGGACTTGTCCTTTGACAGACATTGGTGTCCAACCCAATAGAAGATCTTCTGTCTTTTCTGGCCCCATGAACTTCTTCACTTGAAGATAAGAGTTCATGGTGCCTATCCAAAGACTTGGAAGGAGTTCCCACTCTTGTTGTTTTGACGCCAGGAACCAGTTTTTCCATTGGGATTGATAAATTTCCACAGTTGCCTGTTGGAAATGGTTCAGGTCTAACAGCAATAGCAGTTATGTCAGCTTCTGGACTCTCAATAAGAGGTTCAAAGGTGCTGGCTAACCTTTGGGAACTGGTGGAAGTTCTGGCATCCTCCATTTGTGCCTCTCCTCTGGGAGGACATTCTTGCCTTTTGGATTTATGGCTGGAATGTCCTGGTCCAGATCCATTTGATTGGATGGAGTAGTTGCTTCCACTTCTAGTAGGAGTCATTTCACGTCAATTTTAATAAAAATTAGAGTAAAAGTGGATTGAATTCACCTGCAGGACCTTTAAAGGGCTCTTTGGTTATTAAACCCCTTGGTGCTGGGCTGGTTTGAATTTCAATACTGGACTCTGAGGCTTCAGAGTCTGAAGAACTTTCTCCGATGGAAGACACTAGAGAAAAAATAAAAATATAAGTTATTTTATCAAATAATAAAAATAACTTATAAACTCAACTTATTGAATAAAGTTGTTTTTATGTAATTTATGGCAAATTACGTCAAAAATAAAGAAAAATGTCTAAGATAAAAAGAAAAAATGTTTTTAGTAAAGATTTTTATTTTTAAAGATTTTTTATTTGATTTATTATTTTCTTTAAAGAAATAATAATTATGCAATTAACAAGTTAATTAATCAAAATTATATTATTATTCACTTTGTACTAGAATAACTCAAAGAATAAATTTCAAGTCTGTGATGTGAAAAAGCCACTAGTTAGACAAAAGAAATTTATTCCAAGTCACTCAATAGTATATTGTTTCAAACAATATTCTTAAGAAAAAATAACTTTATTAATATTATAAAGATTATTTATAAGGGATAAGTCCCAAAAAAGCCAATATTAAGACAAATATGGCAATTTTACGTCAAAAAACAGTAAAATAAGGTCTAGAATATGATTTATGTCCCAAAAATTGGTTTAAAATCACGGCCAGGCCCCCAAATGTAAGGTTTGTCTATGAAACTCTTGATAATGGTAACAATATCAAGAGTACTATGACTGTCCTCAGTAGAAAAATATAATATAATGAAATATTATAACCACAAATTTAAATATAATTATTAAAAAATAATTATATAAAAATAAATTTAATTATTATTATAATAATATAATAATAAAAAAAAATATATAATAATTATAATAAATTATAATTATTCTATTATTGTTATAGTCACTGACAGTTATAACAATAAGAAGTGTAAAGCTCTTAATGAGACAATTACACGTGGAAAATAAGAATATTAACCACTTATAAATAATATAAATATTATTTATAAAAAGAATTAATCACACACTGTGCAGAAATAATTCTTTATAGAATAAAATTCTATATAAAAAAACTAATAATAGATAAAAAAAATATAGAACTTTTAAAGAAAACTTACTTATAATATTTATTTAATACAACAAGTTATAAAACAACAGTTATTATATTAAATAATGATTATAAGTTAAAAACACGCCAAAAATCAATAAAATCAAAGATAAAACAACTTTTTATACTAAAATTTATGATTAAAGAGTTTTTGAGAGGAATTTGTGGATTTTAAAAGATATTTAAGATGAAAATTTTATATAATAAAAGTTATTATAGATGATTACAACAATAATCTGAATTCTATGACTTCAATTCTTTAATTTAATAAATAAAGAATAAAAATAACTTAAGAATTACTTTTAATAATAAGATTTTATATTTAATAAAACTTTACCTGTTTAAATGTCTAATATGATTGGATTGATTATGAATGATGGACAAAAACAGTGATGAAAAGACTCTTTTTATGTCTACAGAGCAGCTCTCATGATTCATAATGGATGTAGAGGGCGTGCTCAGATCAAAACTGAAAAACCATGCTTAAAAATTAAGTTCTTAATTTAAGGCAACTTATTTTTACTTCCAATTTAAAGTTACCAGTGTTATTCTTAACTCCAAGTAACTTTAATCCTCATTTAGTTTAATTATTTTAAGTTTTAATATAAAATAAGTTTATTTATATTAAAGTTCATCACATGAACAACATAAAATCAGAGTTTCAAGCAGAAATCTCTTAAACTGAATTTTTAATTAATTTTTAAAGAAATCATAATTTTCTTTAAGCTTAATTAAAAAAGTAATTTTCCAGGCTAATTACCCAGGAAACCTATTAATAAAAGATACTTAAAATTTAATTTATATATTGATAATATTAAATTCTAAGCTGTGTGAAATTTTCAAGCAAATCCATTAAGATTTGGATTTTTAATGAATTTTTGAAGTTATTACTATTTTTCCACGTAAAATAGCAATACACACAAAACCTTAAGTTTTGATAAGGTTTTGATGATTGAAACCTTAAAGTTTTAAGCTTATTTAAGCTTTTTAAGCTTGATTAAGCTTTGACAGTTCTTAAAACCTTGATTCCAAGCCTGCTTATTGGGATTTACCCTCTTGGCAGCTTGAAATTCCTGTCCAATTTAGGATAAAACCAGTTTAAACCTTAAGGTTGGATCAAAGTCTAATCTTAAAGTTTAAATAAGGTTGAAAATCCTCCAATACAGGTGGACAACCTTAATTGAATCCTTGCAGATCCAAAAAGTTGGGTACCCCAGCTCTATTTGGTCTTTTTCCTTTGTCCCACCTTTTTGCGTGGATTTTGCCCTTTTATTTATTTAAAGCCATACTATGGCCTTAAACCCTTTTAAATTGAGCTCACGCAGGATTTACATTCTGTATGGCAAATCCTTAGCCAATTCAGTAAATATACACCACACCTCAATTTTAACTAAAATTTTGGTAAAGTTGCATAAACCTTATGTAACTTTAAATTTAAGCTTAATTAAGCTTAAATTTAACAATTTTAAAAAAATGTTAAAAAAGTTACATTAGTACTGTGAGATTCTTAAATCTTCTAATAACACAAGAAATAAGTGTTTTTTGGGTATAACACCCTATGGGTGTACCCTAGGTTATTTTTGGTGTAGAATCCAAAAATGACATAATAATTATAACTTTGTTTATCCAAAAAAAAGTTATACTTATTTTTTATTATTTTTTATTTTAAATTCAACTAAAAAGTCTGTTTAAGACAAATTTAATTGCTTATAAAATCATTTGTGGCCTTATGGGTATGTTAAACATACCTCACAGGCTCACAACAGGCAACACATTAAAGACTTTGCATCCATAGCAAGACCACTTTATAAGTTGTGTGACAAAGACACAGTATTTGAGATGACTGTTGACAGAGTCAAAGCTTTTGAGTCTCTAAGAGAAGCATTGACCACTGCTCCACTCTTACTGATGCCAGACTTTAAATTGCCTTTCAAACTGTATATTGATGCATTAGGGGATGGACTAGGTGCTGCACTTCACCAAGTTCAGATCATAAATGACAAACCTGTAGAAGGACCAATATGTTTCATATCCAGGCAAATCAAACCAACTGAAGCCAGATATGGAGCAAGTCAAATGGAATGTCTATGCCTTGTCTGGGCCTTAGAGAAATTGAACTATTTCTTAGAGGGATGTGTTTTTGAAGTAATAACAGATTGTACAGCTGTGAAATCACTTTTGAACATGAAAACACCTAACAGACACATGCTCAGATGGCAAATAGCCATACAAGAATACAGAGGCAATATGACTATTGTTCATAAGGATGGGAATATTCATAAGAATGCAGATGGACTAAGCAGATGGCCATTACCAAATAACATTGATAATCCTGCTTATGTTCCAGAAGAAGCTTCACCACAAATTCCAATAGAAGGAATAAGTGTTACAGACTTGAACACCACCTTCTTTGAAGAAGTCAGAAATAGTTACACTCAAGATAAGAATTGTAGCATCTTATGCCAATTACTTAACAAAGACTGTAAAGACAACTCTCTAATACATGCCTTGGGTGAAGTATGGAGAAAATCTTATAATGAAGGAAGATTTCACCTACTGGATGGTATAATTTACCACAGAACCAAGCACACATGTGTCATGACAGTTGTAGACAGGTCATTAATCAATCTTGTACTGAAAGAATGCCATGATAGTCCCTTTTCAGGACATCTTTCTGAAGACAGAACAAGAGAGAAAGTGAAGACCTGCATATGGTGGCCAATGTGGCAAAAAGATGTTGCAGAATATTGCAAAACCTGTGACAGATGCCAAAAGGCAAATAAATCCACTGGCAAAAGACTTGGAAATATGATGAAAATCCAAGAACCAAACAGACCTTGGGAAATTGTCCATATGGATTGGGTAACTGGCCTACCACCAGGAGGTGACAGGAGCTATAATGCTTGCCTAGTAATTGTGGACAGATTCAGTAAAACTCCAATCTTTTTACCATGTCACAAAGATGATACAGCCATGGATACAGCTCTTCTGATATGGAATAGAGTAGTGTCATGGACTGGGATATTTACAAATATCATCAGTGATAGAGATCCCAAATTCACTTCAGCACTATGGACAAATCTTCACCAATTATTTGGCACTAAACTGTCTTTCTCTACAGCCTACCACCCACAAACTGATGGCCTGGCTGAAAGAATGATCCAAACCTTAGAGGACATGGTGAGAAGATTTTGTGCATATGGCCTTGAATTCAAAGATTGTGATGGATTTACCCATGATTGGTGTACTCTGTTACCAGCACTGGAATTAGCATATAAAACATCAATCCATGCTAGTACCAATCAGACTCCTGCTGTTCTAGAAAAAGGATGGAACCCCAAGTTACCCCAAGACTCCTTGAGGAAAGACTTAATTGAAATACATCCCACAGCTGCTAGCTTCAAAGGAATGCTAGAAAAAGCTAGAAAGCATGCAGTGAGATGCATGGAGGACTCTTTTGCATATGCTAAAGACAAATGGGATAAATCTCATGCAACTCCAGATTTCAAAGTGGGGGACCTAGTTCTTGTATCCACCACTAACTTCAATAACATCAAAGGATGTAAAAAGTTAAAAGACTCCTTTGCAGGACCTTTTGTGATTAAGGCCCTCCATGGAGAAAATGCTGTTGAAGTAGAGTTATCTGAAGAACTTAGCAATAAGCACCCTACATTTCCAGTAAGCTTGATAAAGCCATACAAATCTAGTGATGCTGAGAAATTTCCCTTGAGGAATAAGATTCCCCAAGTTATACCTCCTATTGAGACATCTGGTACTAAGAAAATAACCAAAGTTCTTAAAGAAAGGAAATTAAGAACCAAGAAAGTAAGGGAATACCTTGTTAGGTACAGTGACCCAACTTGTGAAGATGAATGGTTAGAAGAGAAAGATATACCAGAAGCCACCAAACTCCTGAGGAGATTCAGACACACTAGAAACACCAATATTACAAAGTAATATTCTTTTTTAGGGGGAGGGAATGTGAGCCTTAGAGGTAATTTCATATACCCAAAAGACCACAAATATAAAAAATAACATATTAATATAAATAAAATAAATTTATTCATATTATTAAAATAAAAATAAAAAATATAAATATAAAATTATATTAAAAATAAAAAATTAATTATAATTTAAAAATAAAATTACTTTAAATTTTGTAAATATAAAATTACATTTATACTTGAAAAATTTAAGTAAAAATGAAATTTTAACAAAATGGTGAAAAAATAAATAAATTTGGAAAAAAGTTAAATAAAACTTATTATAACTTTTTATCCAATAAATAAACATATAAATTTTATTTCACCATTGGATTCCTCATAAAAAATCAGGTGGGGTCACCTCTGAGTGAAATTTTTGTAACTCAACTCTAAATAAGCTTAAATTAAGTTTTTTAGTATTTTCAATACAAAAGTTGAAAATCCTCAAAACCTTAATTTAATTCACACCACATGTGGTGTTAACCATCAATTTTTGTGTTAAAATTGAGGTGTTGTGTTTAGTTTAGAAGTTATGAGGAATTGAAGTATTTTCAATTGAATTCAATTGAAATGTCAAAATGTGCGCGTGTATTACATAAGTGAACTTTGATTTACATATGAGGTGTCAATTATTACTGTATTGTACTGTGCAATTGAATTGAATTACATATGTAAATTATAAGTATAATACATTATGAGGAATTAAAGGAAAAATAAATTGGAAAGATTAAATTTGGGGGGGAAAAGGAACTCCAGCTCTAAGGGGGAGCTAGACCCCCAAAATCCTTGCTGACAGGCGTGGGATGTCAAAATTCACGCAAACGTTCATCACTTTTGGCCTGGAATTGAGTTACAGGGTCTGTGAACTCAATTGATGATGAGGTTTTGATACCAACTGGGGTAGTTTTAGCTGTTGCCAAGAGGGTAAAACTACCCTTAAGATAAAACAATCATAGTAAAAACAGTTTTAACTGGTTTCTACGCCTCTGACACACATTCTGACGTGTTTTGAAGGCTCTAGGCCTGGTATTGCTATAGTAATGGCTGATTTAAGGGTCTAAAATGGCTAAAAATGGCTAAAAATGGCTTAAACCAGCCCTTTTTTGGTCTAAACCAGGGTTCAATGATGCCATAATTGGCTTTTCTGTTGTCAGACTGTTTTTCACGACTGACAAGAGTAAATTTTACTTTTGGAGTAAGAGAATTGATGGCTATAAAAGAATGTCTTCTTTGTCCCACTTTTCTCTTCATGTTAGAATCTTTTCCTTTTATTAATTAGTTTAAAACTATTAAACCAATCAATAAAAGATTCCAACCACCCTTTTTAAATCATTTTGAACCTTTTAACCACGTGAAAAAATCATTATAATCATTGTTTGTAACTCTTATAATCATTTTTACCCCTGAACCACCCCATAAGTGAATTAAAGCATCTTTCATCACTGTTAACTTTGTCACTTTGTTTCCAAATTCACTCTGGTCACTTTTGGGCGTGTTTTCTCTTTAATATTCTTTTTAAAGACTTTGTTCTTTAATTAATTGCTTGCAGTTCTTTTCTCAATTAATTCCAATTGAAATTGCTCTTGAAGAAATTTCTTTTGTAGCCTTAAAATATCTCTTGTAGAGTATTTTTTGGATAAATCTTTATTGTTGGTAAAACAATAAATTTTTATATTATTGTTTTATACTAATAAAGTTATAAACAATAAAATTTGGCGTGTTTTCTCTTAAAAATAATATTTCATACTATTTTTAATTGATTTTTACCTTATACAAATTTTGAGGACAGGAAAAGTACTTGATTTTTAATCAAAGTTTCATATCCACACCTTACATGGCTAATAGTGGGGAGGGATTCGAGATGTGTGGTTTTGGTGTGGCGCAAACTTAAATGCCGCAATGCCAAATGCAAAATATCATTGCAACCTTTTGAAAGACTACTCAGGATGAATGGTGACCAGTTATCTTGATTGGCGCTCTGGGGTTGAGTGATGAATGATATTATGCCCAAAAGGTCATAAATGGTGTTGTGAATAGGTGTGCCTGTTAAACATATTCGACGGGATGAAAGGAGGCTATTAATGGCACGGTGAGTGGCAGTGTATTGAGAGCGAATATAGCTATAAGAGGGGGCAAGGGTTATTGGATATAAAAGGTAATTTGAATCATTTAAGCTCAGCCACTCACTGTGCTTCATCCAAGATTATACGATGCCAATTGATTCGAAAAATGAATGATGTAGAGGGATTGGTTTGCTTAAATTCTTGGGTGATAGTATTGTAAGAAGTGATGATGATATCATATTTTAAAATGTCGGCTTGGGATAATGAGTGACGAGTGGGACCATGGTAGATTTTGGCATGCAGTGCTCCAGCCTGAGCATGCTTGGATATTTCTGATTGCCAGTTGGTAATTAAGCAAGGGGGGCAGATGATCATGGTGGGCGTGGAGCAATGGGGGTTTGCAATCATCCGCTCCTTGGAGGTACCAATTAGAGCAATGGCCTGAATGGTTTTACCTAATCCCATATCATCCGCAAGCAGTCCTCCAAGAGGGGTATTGGTCGAAAGGGATTCAAATGAGCTAACGACCTTGTTTGTAATGATGTGCCTGGCATTAAAAGTGGATCCTGGGGGTGAGGTTGCCCAAAGGTTACGGGCTGATTGGCCATTGGGGATTTCTCGATCCCAGAGAAAAGCTAGTCCGGTCTTTTGATGAGGGAGGAGGGGGGTTTGAATAATGGCATGGGGCGGGGTTATCATGGGGAGGTCTGATCCACTGGGTAATTGTATCAGTTTTTGCTTGGAAATCAATGATGAAACAGCAGGATATGAAGCAGGCGTCGAGTTTGAAGCGGGAAATGTCGGAGTAAAGAGTTGACATTGACAATGAGTAGTACAGTCATATTCTTTGGGCATTTTAAGCTTGAAATCTTGTGTTTGAAAGCTTTCCATTATGAATAGAATGTTTGGATACCATGTGAAGAACATCAAAGCTAGATTGGGTTTCTGAGATGAGGAGGGATCATTGGCATCAGTCATAAATACTCCCTCAACAAATAATATTTGAGTAGGATTGGATTGGCAATTTTCACTCCATGCCCCACCAGGACCACAGTGCATGAACGTTTTTGGTGCCCCAAGGAATGGTATCAACATTTGGGAAAGGGTTCCCGGGAGAGAGCCAATAGCATGCTGGTGATTGGGGAGATATACGAATATGTTGTGTTGATTGTGCCATAGGATAATCCAAGAACCTAAGTGGGAATTCTCAGGCTTTAAGGTTATATCACTATTTATTTGAATACGAATATTAATCATCCCAATGCAAAGTGGTTGTGAAGGGGTTGACATGATGGCTATTTTAAATTATTTGGGGACAGTTGCAAATTATATGATTGGGAAGGGTTAGCTAAAGGGAATGAAGAGGAATAAGCGCAGGTGGGGAACTTATATGAGTGGCAGCAACAGGCCAAAAGGGGGATGGCCTGTGGTTACGTGCATGGTCTTGATGGAGGTGGGCCTCTTGGGCTCATAATTTTCATATCCGATTTGGGGCATATATCAAGGCAAGGTGGCCAAATTGTGGGTGCACCATTATGACTGCTGGATCTGCAGCGAGTTACGAAACCTTTGGTGGAACAAGGTTGACATTAGCACATCCGAAATTGGGTGGGTTGTAGCAACTTATTGTGGAGGGCATATTAGAGGCATGCAGTCATGTTCGCTGGTGTGACAGCAAACAATGAGCGTATCCTCCCCAGGTTAATTGTTCACAGGGACCTACTGGGCAATGTTGGCAGTTTCAAAGGGCAATCTCACTGTGGGGATGTTTGTGTGTGGGCGGGTGAGATATGTTTGGTGGCATGCCACCGAACATGACTTTGGTTTTGCCTGAAGTTTTTTGCTGACTGATGCATACTGGGCTTTCAGGGGAGAATGTGTGGGATGATCAAAGGGGGCGCCAGCCGTGAGCCGTGATCCACATATACATTCACCCCTATGGCGTTTGAGGCGAGTACTAATCTACCGAGATTGGCATCCGGGTCTTTGCCTCACGCGCGTACAGAACTCCGGAGGAAAGAGGCCACACGCCCAAGGGATTTTTTGGCTGCAAGCCAGGTGCCACAACTTGCGCGGGGCGTGTGAGAACGTGAAGAAAATGACCCGCGGTGGGAGATACCCACACAAACATGACCAGCCTCAGCAATCATAGGGTGGGATTGTTATTCTAATGTGGATGAGGCTGAAGCAAATCCACACTGATTGGCCTCAGGTTTCCACGCGCAAGCGGATGAGCGTCTGCAGTCAAGCTGACAACCCGACCAAGAAAATAGGCAGCTGGAAGACTGGCAGTAAAATCTCTTCCAGGCGTGTGAAAGCTGCCTGCATATGACCCATCGGGGGTGCGTATGAAAGCGTGTGGCTGCCCGACAATGAACAAGTGGGCCAGTCATTGTTTGCCCCAACAATGGCACCGGAGTGAATCAACTCTTTGTGTATGACCCAAATATTAAGTCATCCCATTATGACCCACTTACATTAACTTGGATTACATGCGCATCTGTGCCGTAGTTAGGCAGAGCTGTCCAACAAGGTGCATCAAAGGGATGCAGGTGAGAGATATGACTTGATGGCTTGACGTGAGTGCATGTTTCATTGTTGAACAGCTTTTTGCTCTGCCCCGCAGTACACATTTACAAAGGTGTACTGCGTACTACAGTGTCGACTGTACTGTACAGATCAGGAAGGTGTAATACTACTTGAGCCTGCATGCATATAGCAAATGTGCATGCACCTTCCGATCGTTTGCATTTACGTAGCTCATGTGCCACATGCTCAGCATTGCGTTTCACCCGATTTGCACACGCAAGCTGAGCATGTCATGGTCAAAAGCACCGTGTGAAAGTGCTCAGTAAAGCCATGGAATGAACTAATTCTGCAATAGCTCACTGGAAGGCTCAGTTTGGAGCACTTCACCAAAGCGTGTGAAATGCTGCACATGGCTGAAATGTCATCCGATGCTGTGCCAAATGCTCAGAGTGCGCCCATACAAAAACAACTGAGCAATGGCTCAGCATGGTGCATTTGATATTGTTATATCTATAGTTCAATCACTGTGCAATTCCAATGTTCAGCCACTGAGCATTTCAATTATGACCCAAAAGCAAACCTGAGCAATGGGTCAAGGCAAGCTCACGCTGTATTCACTTGTCTTACAGCCCCCCCCTTTGTTCACATACTATTACCAGGCCATATGGCCGGTAATCTTGCCGCGGTCACTTGTGACCAAATGCACCGGGTGCTTTTCTGCATGGGTCACTTGTGCATTGCACCCACAATGCACATTCAACATGGGCCTCACGACCACCCTCCTGGGTGATCGGGTGGCTATTTAAGGAAACAAAGGGGATTTGACTCAGCTTGACAATTCAATAAATTGCAATACTCAGCGGTGCATTTGATATTGTTATATCAATTGTTCAATTACTGTGCAATTAAAATGTTCAGCCACTGAGCATTTCAATTATGACCCGAAAGCAAACCTGAGCAATGGGTCGAGGCAAGCTCACGCTGTATTCACTTGTCTTACAGCCCCCCCCCTTTGTTCAAATACTATCACCAGGCCATAAGGCCGGTGATCTTGCCGCGGTCACTTGTGACCAAATGCACCGGGTGCTTTTCTGCATGGGTCACTTGTGCATTGCACCCACAATGCACATTCAACAAGGGCCTCACGACCACCCTCCTGGGTGATCGGGTGGCAATTTAAGCAAACAAAGGGGATTTGACTCAGCTTGACAATTCAATAAATTGCAATACTCAGCCAGACCCCCATTGTTCTTCTGCCTCACCCGAGCATTTCACTTCCCAGTTGCAGCATTCGCTGAGACTCAGCTACAATTTTGCCCACACACCTTGAAGCTGAGACTTTTGCGGGTGCTGAAACTGCTGAGATCGTCTCAGCTCCACCATGGTATAAAAGACCATCTTCACACAACAAGCACTTCACTTTCTCTCTCACCCGCTCCACTTTGTTCAATGTCACCCGCGTTTGTCCTTCTTGTGCGTATTCCCCCTTGTCTTCCTGCCTTTCCAGTCTTTTCTTTCGCACTCGACTAACCCCACTCCCCTTCCTGCTCGCTTTTTGTTTTTCCTGCTAATACTTTCAGAACCCCACTTCTATCTACTTTGTACGTTTTCTCCAATTAAACTTTTGTCAACATTATGATCCAATATTAATAATTCCCTTTCTTCACGACTCTCTTCTAGACTTTTAAAAACCTCCTACTAGCGCTTTTTTAATTTGAATTCCGTTTTAAAATTATAAATCATTGTATGTCTTCCTTTTCTTTCTTGATTGCTTACTTTCTATTCAGTTACTAACCTGTTTTGTTTTGTTTTTAGATGTCGTGCACGTTATGCACCAAGCGGGGTATCCCCTGCATTCGTTCCTCGACGACGACCGACGCTTGTGATGCTTGCCGACAAGCACACAAGAAATGTTCGTTCGTCATCCGCCCCTTCCGACCCCACGGCCAGAGGAGTTCCCGCCCAAGACGCCCTCGCCAGGACTCCTTTGTGGCCAATGATGAAGAAACAATTTCCGAGCGTGAGTGGACCCCGGGACCCCAAACAGGCCAGCGGGAACGATTCAGGACAATTAGCCCAGTCCCCTCAAGCATCAATTTGTCAACCCCCCTCCTAGGCCACCATCCCATGGTCACTTCACTCCTCGACCTGAGCGAGGTGATTATCCGGCCGATGAAGGATGGCGATGGAAAGAGGACATTCAAGCTTGGGTTGATCGTCACCATGTCTTGTCAGCAATGGGATTCAAACGCCAAAGTAAGTTTTCTTTCTCCTCCTTCTCTCATTTATCTTCACACAATAATACTCACTTTTTTCCATTACTCATAGAACCAAACCCGCCTAATCCCCCCCGACAAGACTCTCCCGTTCCTACTTTGCCTCACGAGCAAACCCCGCGGCAACCCACTCCAGGCCCGAGTGGCACCCGATGGTCTGAGGACTTATTCCGCGGTAAGCAGCCAACTTTCTCTTCTCTCATTTTCACTTTCGCATCAAGTTAACTGACTCTTCCTCCTTTTGTAGAAGCCTCCCAGCACGATGAGCCACCTATTCCTGGCCCGAGTCCATCCTCCGAACCACCTGAGGACATTGCGACTCGTGAGCCTCAACCTGAGGTGGCTCCAATGCAATCAACGGAGGAACCTTTTGGTAAGTCCCTATTTCACTTTTTTAACTCAACTCAACTTTTGCTCACCCCTCCTTCGACCATCTCCAGCTCGTCCCGCAACTCCCCGCTCCATTATCATCATCGACGATACGCCAGTCGGATCCCCCCCTCCCCCTCCCCCTCCACCTTCTTCTTCACCGACTCCGCCACCTTCCCCTCCTGTTCCCCCTCCCACCACTCCTACCCCGGTTGGTTCCCTGGATATCCCTCCCATTGAAGCCGAGAACCCAACTGCCTCCTCCCCCCCGGTGCCAAGCTCCTCTCATTCCTACGATGACGCTCGCCAGGAATTCACCGACCTGCGCCCAATACTAATGATTCCTCAAGCCATCGTCCATGAATCGATCAACCAAATCTTGTTGGAGCATCGTTGGTTGCTCCACATGATTCCTTTCGTGGATGCAACTCATCGAAATGAGATGCACCGGGAATTCCGGGAGGAACTAAACTCCCTCCTTGGCAAGGCGATAGAGGCTTATCCAATGGAGGACATCACCGGGATAGTCTCCAAATTCTTAGAAAAATAAAATCCACAAAAAAAATCGTATTCTTTCCTCTTTTTACCTTTTGTAATACACTCATTTAGATAAATTATTTGTATTCAATGAAAGATATTTTCAATTTCTCTTACGTTCTTTGTTCACGTGAATTTATTATAATTCCTCAATGATTCATATTTACTATTGGGTGAGAATAATTTTCGTAAGTGCCCCACCAAAAGTTTGAGTTAGTATTTGTATGTGAGAAAATCTTTTGCCAAAAATGCGCCAATAGTCACCATTCCTGCCTCCTATATTTTCTTCCTCCATTGTTTAGAGCCATATCAAATCTTAACTGTAAAAAAGCGGGAGGTTCCGGCATGTGAGCAATCCACTCCAGATTCATGAGAAATTTCTGTTCCTATGGTCACACGCTATTAATCTTAGTCATGTTTTGAAGTGTTTAAATTGTCAGGAACCTTCACAAGCGTAACGATTGGCGTGTGAGCTGTCGGGAGCCTGAAAAGGCGTAAGGATTGGCGTGTGAGCTGTCGGGAGCCTGCACAGGTGAAAGGATTGGCGTGTGAATTGTCGGGAGCCTGCACAGGCGTAAGAAATTGTCAGCATTGTTGGCATCCTTCACAAGCCTAAGGATTCGCGTGTGAGCTGTCGGGAGGCTGCACAGGCGTAAGGATTGGCGTGTGAATTTTCGGGAGCCTGCACAGGCGTAACAAATTGTCAGCATTGTTGGCAACCTTCACAAGCCTAAGGATTGGCGTGTGAGCTGTCGGGAGCCTGCACAGGCATAAGGATTGGGGTGTGAGCTTTTGGGAGCCTGCACAGGCGTAAGGATTGGCGTGTGAGCTGTCGGGAACCTGCACAGGCGTAAGGATTGGCGTGTGAGTTGTCGGGAACCTTCACAGGCGTAAGGATTGGCGTGTGAAGCGTCGGCACCCCGCATAGGCGTAAGAAACTTTTAGCATTGTCGGCACCTGCACAAGCATAAGGACTCGCGTGTGAAGCGTTGGGATCCTGGACAAGAGCAACAAACCTGGCATATGTACGATGGCATGCCTCTGTACATAATCCACTTCACCCCTTTTTCATGTGAGACACCCCATCTCCCGCACTCGAAACCATCCAATCCTGGTGTATATTGTCCTCTGCCTTACCCCACCATTATCTACCAATCACGCTGCTATTCCGACTGCCTCACTCTTTGAATTGGGCTGAGATTGTATTACCATTCCTGATTTGATAGGCCGCTCCCTCGCCAATCTCATAATAGCCGTGGCTTTTTCGGCACAGTGTTTTTGCCAACCTCCTTGAGCATTGTGCGGACATACCCACTAGTGTCGTGCTTTTGTTGTCCTGTGCTGGATCAGTATAATGAAGAAATGTACTGCTGGCCCACACTACCTGAATGAGCCCATGACAATCGGATAGATCAATCCAAAAATGCTCATTTGGGAAAATCAATTTCCCCCCTGTACACCGCTTTGATGCATCTCTTTGAATTTGGCCGGTGTCCTTATCAGCTTGAAACCACCATCCCGAAGCATACAGCGATGCATCCTTATCAACATGAGGTGCGTTTTTGAATCCATTCATGGTGAAAGTGAGTGCCGAAGCAAACTCACATGCACCCTGATTTGCGGGATTATTGCCTTCATACTTGACTTGATCAAAAGATGGAACCCCCAATGAGTTGTAGCAATTTTGAATCTTCTGAAATAAATTATCCCCAACATATCGTAAGGATTGACCTAGAATGCGACCCACCAAGCTAAGATTGGCACTTTGGTCCCGCCATTCATCTTTTGCATTTTCAATTTTTCCAGCACTACCATACAGACCAAATTGTTCATTCTTCGTGGTGCATTTGCGCCACCCAATCGCGAACATAAATCCCTCCAGTAATGCTCCATTTGTTGCAATAGGGTCAGTGAACCTCTTTTCGTGAAATAAGAATTGTGATAATTCATCCCATTGATTGACCTCAACTTCACTCATTGTTGTGAATGGTCGGAATTCAACAAGGGCAATGAGTAATCCGGTTGTAGAGAAAATTGCCACACGGCCAAAGTGAATGCGTTTGATCTGATTGACATCCACCACCCTCCGCATTTCACTTGGGGTGATATTTGCTGATACTGGCATTGATATTTGTGCTGTTGGGCGAGAGGAGGAAAGAAACCTATTCATTCGGGTCGTTTTGCGCTCATTTGTCTTTTGGGATCTGCTACTATTCCCGAGTGGTTGCGGGATCACTATGTGTTGAAGAACACAAGATATCAGATACTGCCAAGGAGCTTTCTTCGGCACACATCCTTTGACTTCCCTGTTGGAGCCCACAGGACATTGGCACAATCTGAACCGACTAAAGCCAAAGTTCTTCCGTGGGGCCCAATGAGGGTGCCACATAAATGTGGAAGCATATATATATATCTATATATATACACTGAGATTAAGCGAGAAACTCACACTTTCCTTCCTCAGCCCGACGCTTTCTCGCGAGTTCCCTTTTCCGCTCTTTTCCTTTTTTCGTGAATGGCATGCTTGCAGCAGAAAATGAAATGAAACCAAATGAATACTGATTTATTAATACCACCTAAATTGAATTGCAGACGATGAATCTTTTTTAATTGTGGCTAAAAAGAAAGATCACACCTGACCTTCGCGAATTCGCGATCCCAAATACCTGAACCTAAAAATTGCAGTGGATAGTGCATTATTCAATTTTACATATTGATGTTCCCATGCAATCACTTTCCAATCCAACCATTTGGAATATTGCAAGCACACGCAAATGCAATATGCATCCTGCTGCGGATCCCTAGTTATCCCAGTCCTCTTGAAAGACACAGTAACATTTTGCCTATTATGGGCTGGCGGGACGTGATAAACGCAACTTCCCGCAATGCCCCCGAGTGTGCTACTCGCGGGCACAAAGCCTGACTCAGCTTGCGTCTTGGCGGAGTCTTTGCAATGATGTACGGAGGCATGCTGCCGTACAATTACTATTGGTACTCAGACTGTGGCATCCGGGAAGTAATAGGATAGGAAGTCATGATTATTAAATTCATAAATAACTTTGCAAAATTAAATTACAATCTATCTAGTACAAAGCTAATCTAAAACGGGTCAATCCTGGTTGTGAGTTTAGCTGACCTGGGTACCGTCAAGGTGACCTCATCACTTGAACCAAGACCGCGTTTCGCCACCCAGGCATCACCAAAGTCTAATACTAAGCATCGTGCAAATTCAAATCTAAGAGGTACAGTGGGGTTAAAAGACTCTGATGAGAAGAAACTTTTATTCAGTAAATTACATATATACTTATTAGTACGTAGCCACACTGGCTCCACTAGATTTTTACCCTCTGAAAGTTTTGCGGAAATGTCAATTAGTGATAAAGCCCCTTTAACTGAGCTTGTTCTCCAGTCATCTGAGCATACCATCAAACCACGAACCCCCGCCGCACAGAATGCCACTAATATACCATAGCAAATTCAATTTATTCCGAGATTCTTGTGACACGCCAAAAGATCTTTGATGGCCTCATTTTTTTTTGAGTTCGTGAGTTTGCCTTTGCTGCCATTAACTTCGACCTTTGTATGTGCACGTACCATGTTGTACGCAATCAGCAAATGGATAACTGTATCCATTAGATCCTCCAGGTTGTTGTGTGGCTTTGTGGATATCTCATTGTCAGCGCCGCCACCTTCAATGCTGAGTTGGGTTGCACGTTGCTTCGATTTACTCAAGCAGGAGGCAAGGTATTCAACTGCTCCCCGTTCGAGTCCAAGAGGATCGGTCGAATTGGATGTTGGTGCAACATATGGTTTGGGTGCAATCACATCGTATGAGACTAAACTAATGGATTCAAACATAACATTTGCCCAAAAATTTTTAACTGGATTGGCGGGGTAAAGAAGGCTCTGAACCATTTTGAAGAAGGAGTGTTCAGATTTGGGGAGATTATCTGGAGCTTTAGCTGATTCCTTCATCAATTTAAGATTCCAAATGTTGTAATCAAAAAACCCTTCTGTTTCGGTTGGCTTAAAAAAATCTAACCCTGTATATTGCAATTTATATCACCAGTCAACAGCCAATAATCAAGTATCATGCACAAAGATAAAAAAAAACTCACCTGCCATCTCAAGGTCCTGCAGCCAAGCCGACATTTTAAGATCTCGGTTACTGATCACCTTAATACCAACGGGCAGGAATGTATGAGCATCCTTTGTTGGTAAATTGTCCCATCTATTTTTGTAAATCCTATTGATATTATCAAGCCCCCTTTTCCATGATTGTTGAGAAATATTGGAATGATAATTCAAAATGCCTGCAAACTCTTCCATGCAGGATAAAAATATTCCTTGAAAATTCGCAGCAGATGACACTTTGGGCTCAGCGTCGGGAATTATATCAGTCATATCTCGTCCCATTGTATCATCTTTAATTGTTTCCCTTTCTTGAGGGGCTTGAATATTCCGAGGAGAGGCGGGAGGGGTTGCATCATGCATTGTTTCATTGGGTATCTGGGGGCTTTCAGTATGTGGAGCTTGATCATGGATTGTTTCATTGAGTATGGGGGGGGTTCAGTATGCGGAGGTTCATTATCAATATGGTCCACTTCAACATTGATCCCGGGAATCCTTTGCAGCTTCAAAGGTACAGCGTTTTTTGTTGGTTTTTTTGGTCGCATGTATATTTGGTCTTTTTCCTAATCCTTTGCCTGGAAATCCAATTACGACTCAAGATCCTTCAGGTAGAGATTCTCCCACCTCCACACCTGCCCATATATTGTAAGCAGCTATTTTTATCAACTTTTTTTTGAATTATTAATGGACTTACGGCTCAAATCCATTTTGAGCAGGCTCATGGCTTCAGCAATCTTTTGACGCACATAATCAGGAATTTTACTATCATTTTGGATTTTCTCAAGCCTTGGGATTGTTTGAGCAATGTTGGAGACAAATTGTTCCTTGGATATAATTTCCACCTCCCCACTGAAAATTACATCATCTTGCCCATCATCTTCTGTCGGTGCACAAGGTTCAACAGTCTTTTCCTTCTCATAACTTTTAAAATTTGGCTTCTGAGAGCTTGGAGGTTGACCTGAAATAAAGGCTATGACACAATATCAGGTTTTGAGAGATTAGAAATACTCAATATGGATGTATACTCACATTCTGGAAGAACTGGTGGATCTTGATTATCTTCATGTGACTGGCTCTCTGCTTCAATGCCTAATTCATGACTACCGGCCATATCAGATATTTCACTTCCACTCTCTGGGGCTGAAGTTGGTCGTTCATTAAATTCTGTTGAATTTCCCAGGGTTTGGGCCATCGCGGAGGTAGTTTAGTAAGCAAATAGATGGTGACGAGTTGATTGATAACTTTTTTGAAAATTTTGAATAAAAAGATCCAAATTGAAGAAAATAGGTGGAAGTAAAATAATCGCATTTGCAAAATGCGATTTGGCGGGAAATTGAAGGAGGCGATGTTTTGCAAATTATTTCATATCATGCAAATGAAATCACTTCCCTGTGAGACATTAAATAAAGTTGACTAGTGAGAAACCTACTAAAGTCAACTTTTGAACTATTCAACGCTCATGAGGTAAGTACTAAGCAAAGTGTTCCATTTGAATGATATGAAATAAAATGGTTTTGTCGGCGAAAAAGGAGACACAATTCTTGTCTTAAATAGTCCACTTATTAGGTTTTAATTTGCGAGTCTCATGATTTAAACCCTAACCACAACATTGTGAATATACTGACCAATTTCCCCTGAGGTCCTGTTGGCAGAGAAGGCCACTCAGCATATTTCGGAGATGGCGTCCATTGTGTACGCCAACAAGCCACCGTACACTATGGATGTAGTACGGAAGCGTAAGGATGGTAAGCGGCGTCGGAGGCATGTCAGGAGGGTACCTACTAGGCGAGCGTAAGGATCGTAAGCAGTGTCGGGAGCATGTCGGGAGGGCACTTCATGAGCGTAAGGATGGTGAGCAGTGTCGGGAGGGCACTGCGCGAGCGTAAGGATCGTACGCAGTGTCGGGAGGGCACTCCGCGAGCATAAGGATCGTAAGCAGTGTCGGGAGTATGTCGGGAGGGCACTCCGCGAGCATAAGGATCGTAAGCAGTGTCAGGAGTATGTCGGGAGGGCACTCCGCGAGCATAAGGATCATAAGCAGTGTCGGGAGGGCATTCCGTGAGCGTAAGGATCGTAAGCAGTGTTGGGAGCATGGCGGGAGGGCACTGCGCGAGCATAATGATTGTAAGCAGTGTCAGGAGCATGTCGGGAGGGCACTGCGCGAGCGCAAGGATTGTAACCAGTGTTGGGAGCATGTCGGGAGGGCACTACACAAGCGTAAGGAAGGTAAGGGTGGGGGTGTGAAAGCGTAAGGAGTGGTGAGGACGGAGATGGGGGGGCAGGCAGTGTCAGAGTCTCATCTGGAGGGTGGTGTGGGCGCGTAAGCATGCTAAGCGTCGGGGAGGCGGAAGCTATTAGGTGAAATTACCCGAACGTTGCAAATAGTGTTGAAATGGGTTTGGGCTTTGAGTGACATTCTCATGTGACACATGTGACGATTGACATTGTCTTGACGCTGACGTGACGTGACCCACTAAATCCAGTGACTATAAAGTGACACTAACGAGACTGAAGCAAGATTTTATACTGACCGCGGTGCGATGTGAAGTCAATTGCCGACGATTGACGCAAGATTTGCCCTGGTGACTGATGGTTTAGCAGAAAGAATGATACCGACCTTAGAGGACATGATCAGAAGATTCTGTGCTTATGGGCTAGAATTCAAAGGTTCTGATGGGTTTACCCATGATTGGTGTACACTAATACCAGCTCTTGAACTGGCATATAAAACATCAATCAATTCTTCTACTGGCAAAACACCAGCAATGCTAGAAAAAGGTTGGAATCCAAGAATTCCTTATGATACACTCAAAAAGGACTTAGTGGATATACATCCAACAGCAAGCACTTTTACAATAATGCTTGATAAGGCAAGACACCACGCAAACAGATGTATGAAAGATTCTTTCAAATATGCAAAAGAAAGATGGGATTAAAGTCATAAGCCACCTGATTTCAAAATAGGAGACTTGGTCCTAGGATCAACCCTTAATTTTAATAACATAAAAGGCCCAAAGAAATTAAAAGATTCCTTTGCAGGACCATTTATGCTAAGAGCACTTCATGGACCCAATGCTGGGCAATTGGAACTCACAGGTGAACTAATGAACAAATACCCAACTTTCCCTGTAAGTTTGATAAAACCATACAGCTCAAGTGACAAGGAGTTATTTCCACTAAGAAATAAACCCCCACTTGAAATTCCCCCCTTGGAAGAAGGAGAGGAAAAGAAAATAGTAAAAGTCCTTAAAGAAAGAAGGAAAAGAAACAAAAAAGAATGAGAATACCTTGTAAGGTATAGGAATTGAACTCAAGAAGATGAATGGCTACTTGAGAAAGATATAACAAATTCTGATAAACTACTAAGAAGATTCAGACATGAAAGAAAGCCTGAAAAATAAAAAAGGTTAAGCATTATTGAGCCTCAAGACTAACAAAGTCTATTAAAGAGGTAGGACAGTGGATGATACCCTAATTACACATATCAGTTTGTGGTACAATCTTTTTTGGTGGTAGGGAATGTGAGCCTTTGAGATATGACCACATACCCAAAAAGGTCACAAGAAATATTTAATTTAATTATACATTGAAAATACGTACTTTAAAAAGACAAAAATACCATAAATTGGCATAAAACTTGGTTTAACTTGAGAACCAACGGATAAACATGTGAAATAAATTTAAAATTGGATTCCCCATGATAAACAACACATATACCATTTTTATGGCATATCTGTAAAGGCAATATTTAATAAGTTATAAGTAATAATACCTTATAAAATACACAAATCTTTATTTTTTTCAAAACCCAATGAAGCCACATGTAAAATAAATGGTACCAGTGGATTCTACATACAAATACACATATAAAAAAATTAAGAAGCTAAGCTTCAAAATCAATACTTAAGGAATTAACCTGAATATATGCACTTTTTTGGTCAACGCATATATTCAAGGATTTTAGCCAATATCTCTTTAATTATACATGATAGAGTGATGAACCAAAAATAAAGTCATCACGTAATTACTGTAGGAATACAGAAATTAAGGTTATTTCACAAGTTATAAACAATGTTAAAACCTGTAAGGAATTATTGATTAAAATCAACAGAGCTATTGACCACTTTTTGTGAAAGTGGTCCAAACTTAAAAAAGAACTAGACAGTTGGATTCTACTAGTTCATTTGTGAAGAATTATGTGAGCCTTAGAGGTAATTTCATATACCCAAAAGACCACAAATACAAAAATAACATATTAATATAAATAAAATAAATTTACTTATATTATTAAAATAAAAATCAAAATATAAAGATAAAATTTTATTGAAAATAAAAAATTAATTATAATTTAAAAATAAAAATACATTAAATTTTGTAAGTATAAAATTACATTTATACTTGAAAAAATTAAGTAAAAATGAAATTTTAACAAAATTGTGAAAAATTAAATAAATTTGGAAAAAAGGTAAATAAAAATTATTATAACTTTTTATTCAAGAAATAAACACATAAAAATTATTTCACCATTGGATTCCCCATAAAAAATCAGGTGGGGTCACCTCTGACTGAAATTCTTGAAACACAACTCTAAATAAGCTTAAATGAAGTTTTTAGTATTTTCAATACAAAAGTTGAAAATCCTCAAAAACTTAATTTAATTCACACCACATGTGGTGTTAAACATCAATTTTTGTGTTAAACTTGAGGTGTTGTGTTTAGTTTAGAAGTTATGAGGAATTGAAGTATTTTCAATTGAATTCAATTGAAATGTCAAAATGTGTGCATGTATTACATAAGTGAACTTTGATTTACATGTGAGGTGTCAATTATTACTGTATTGTACTGTACAATTGAATTTAATTACATAGGTAAATTATAAGTATAATACATGATGAGGAATTAAAGGAAAAATAAATTGGAAAGATTAAATTTGGGGGGGAAAAGGAACTCCAGCTCTAAGGGGGGGCTAGACCCCCAAAGTCCTTGCTGACAGGCGTGGGATGTCAAAATTCACGCAAAAGTTCATCACTTTTGGCCTGGAATGGAGTTACAGGGTCTGTGGACTCAATTGATGATGAGGTTTTGATACCAACTGGGATAGTTTTAGCTGTGTCACATGGTGGAATGTGATCTACAACTTGCCAGTATTAATCGGTCTTTCAACCGGTTTAATAGCCTTTTCGGCAAGAGTTCCCTTTGCTGAGGTCTGGCAGACAGCATTGTGACAATAAACCGGTTACCAACGTCATGGGTTCGATTCCGGTTGGAGACAAGAGGAGGTCTCAATCAAACAACCAGAAATCGCCGGGTTTTCCGCTCCATTGGCGTACAAGGGTTCCGCCCCTTGGGGGTTCCTTGTAGGCTCCTGTTGTGACTAATGTAACTCCATGAGGATGACATGGGTAATACCATCAGTTACATGCACTTCGGGATGCAGTGCCCTAAACCCGGGGGTACTGACACATGGTGGAATGTGATCTACAACTTGCCAGTATTAATCGGTCTTTCAACCGGTTTAATAGCCTTTTCGGCAAGAGTTCCCTTTGCTGAGGTCTGGCAGACAGCATTGTGACAAGCTGTTGCCAAGAGGGTAAAACTACCCTTAAGATAAAGCAATCATAGTAAAAACAGTTTTAACTGGTTTCTACGCCTCTGACACACATTCGGACGTGTTTTGAAGGCTCTAGGCCTGGTATTGCTATAGTAATGGCTGATTTAAGGGTCTAAAATGGCTAAAAATGGCTAAAAATGGCTTAAACCAGCCCTTTTTGGTCTAAACCAGGGTTCAATGATGCCATAATTGGCTTTTCTGTTGTCAGACTGTTTTTCACGAATGAAAAGAGTAAATTCTACTTTTGGAGTAAGAGAATTGATGGCTATAAAAGAATGTCTTCTTTGCCCCACTTTTCTCTTCATGTTAGAATCTTTTCCTTTTATAATTAGTTTAAACATTGTTAAACCACTCAATAAAAGATTCCAACCACCTTTCTTATATCATTTTAAGTCTTTTAACCACGTGAAAAAATCATTATAATCATTTTTTGTAACTTTTATAATCATTTTTACCCCTGAACAACCCCAAAAGTGAATTGAAGCATCTTTCATCACTGTAAACTTTGTCACTTTGTTTCCAAATTCACTCTAGTCACTTTTGGGCGTGTTTTCTCTTTAAAATTCTTCTTAAAGACTTTGTTCTTTAATTAATTGCTTGCAGTTCTTTGCTAAATTAATTCCAATTGAAATTTCTCTTGAAGAAATTTCTTTTGTAGCCTTAAAATATCTCTTGTAGAGTATTTTTTGGATAAATTTTTATTGTTGGTAAACAATAAATTTTTATAATATTATTGTTTGATACTAATAAAGTTATAAACAATACAATTGGCGTGTTTTCTCTTAAAAATAATATCCTTTACTATTTTTAATTGATTTTTTACCTTATACAAATTTTGAGGACAGGAAAAGTACTTGCTTTTTAATCAAAGTTTCCTATCCACACCTTAAAAATTATGTATTTTTTATTATAATATTCAAGGTATAACCCCTTGAAGTCATAGTTTGAAGTTTAAAATATTAAATTTCGACAGAAAAGATGAGTTACAAGAAAAATCATCAAAAATAGAGTCTTAATAATGTAATGAAATGCTCTTGGCAGATAAACAACGTTATGCCAAGCTATTATGATTCACTCTCTGACTTGCTGTAGCGTGTAAATCTGAAAAGGTATCAAGGATCAAAGTTTGAGCTTAATTTGATCATTTATGATCACTCACTGTAACCTTAAATTAAGTTTAACAGTAATATGAGTGATAAAATTGGTGAATACTATTAGTTTATGATTATAATTAATAAAATACACGAATTTTGGGGTTCTGCCAAGCCTTTGGCGTCATCAAACGTAGAGTTATAGTGATAACTCTAAATAATGGTGTAATAATGATGTAATATGGTTTGATCATGATGTAATCATCCCCAAACCTTCGGATATTGATCAATTCCAGTGGATATGATCAATACACGTCTACTAGAAGCCTTTTGGACTCTAGGTGGGAGGTATTTACTATAAATAGAGCTCTTTTTACTCTGTTTTCCCCTCAGACGCATCAAAAACATTAAATCAATCAAATTAAAAGGTAATATCTTTATTCTTTATATACAAATCTCTTCTATTATTAAAGACCAAAGATGACCTTATTATAATCATCAATTTTGATGTGATTAAATCATTTATTTAATTTTTTTTGCTAAAAATCTCTCTAAAACCTCATTTCCATGTAAAAATCAAGAATATTTGTAATTTTCTCTATTTTTTATTGTAAATACAATTTGGATATGTTGTATTTACATTATTTGGCGTAAAATATCTCAAAATTATTATATTAAGTATTGAAAGTAGGTTATTTTCTCTTATTATAATAATTTTCTCTTTATTATTCCTTTAATAGTTCTTTTATTAATATAAATAGTATTTATATTAGTTTATAACTTTAATATTGGTAATATTATTGTTATGAATTGTTTTTTATTAATAAAAAACAATTTTTTACGCCTTTATTATTTTTCGTCACAAGAATAAAGTGCCATTAAAGATATTAACTATTTTATATTAATATATTTATTATATTATATTATATTTTATAATATAAATTATATTATCATATTTAATTGCTAACATAATTATTTTTACGCCATAATTATAATAATTCTTTATTATTGTACTTATTTTTATCTTATTTATTTCATTTATAAGGAAATTCATAGTACAATAAGTAAACTATTAGTAACTTTTACTTATTGTTTCATAGTCAAACCTTACAATAAGGTAAGAGCCTGTTGAGGCTGTTGAGACGGATTGGGCATAGTGATTCCAGAGGTATTGAGTCTTGAAAAGAAAATTTTGAACTGATACTGATGATGGCATATGAGATGGGGCTGACTTGGTCTCCTCTTGACATTTGGCTTTGAAAGTGTTGACAGATTGATTTTGGTGTAAAAGTTTGGCATTATTGATTATATATAAAGGGAAATAAAGAACAAAAAGAGAAGAAAAATTTTGAGGAGGATTCCAATCCTCATCACAGATTTTGACATTTGATTTTGAAATGGCAAATGACCTGGAAAACAGAGTTTGATGCCAGGTGCTCCCACAGTGGGCAAGGTGATGTTCTGAAAGGTTGTTTACCCCTCATGGAAGTGCACACCAGGAGAGGAACTTACTTTTGGTAGTTACCACTCCTGCCAGTGCCATAAATAAAGGAAATTGTTGTTAAAGGAAAGTGTTGAATGGATAAGGTCTTCAAAAGGAAATAATAAATGGAATTGTAAGATGTGACTATGAAACTGATGATAATATTACTATTAATCAACAGTACTATGTCTGTTCTTATGAAATATAATAATAAAAATTATTATAACCACAATTAAATAGTTATAAAATTATTTCTTTCACGTGTTATACACTACTAGTGATTATAACAGTGAGCAGTAATTGTCTACAAGAATCAATTACAAGAAGAATTTAATAATAAAAACTTCTTTTATTAAAATAATAAAATTATTTTACTATATAATTATCTTTTGCAAGAATAATTATAAAGATAATTCTTGAAGAAAACTATTACTAGAGAGAAACTTTAATAATTAAAGATAAATCACTCACTAATATTCCAAAGAGCTTATTGAAAGATAATATAGAGAGATTTGACGTAGAATTGTGGATTTAAGGGATCAAAATGAATTTATAAGATGATTACAACAATATATAGTTGGATTCTATGATTTCACGTCTTTCTGATTGATTCTGAAAGAATTAAAACACTTAAGAATAGCTGTAACTAATACTTACTTGTTGGTAACAATGATATAAAATGATAATAAGATGATGATCTGGAAAAAACAGCAAGAGGAGGCCTCTTTTAAGTCAACAACAGCTCACAGAGGCGTGCCATGGAGCAAACTGAAAAACCAGTGAGTGAGAAAACAATAAACCCTTTTGGTCTATTGATTGCATCATTATTTGTAATGTAACATTATCATAATTACTTATTTGATGCTTTTACGTGACTACCAACCCCAATATGGTTAAGAATAAAAGGAGTAACACCTGTAAATCTTCTTTTATTCCAAAATAATCATTGATTTCTCAAAGTTATCAATGTTATTGCCACTTTCATCACAGGTTGTAATTACTGTGAAATTTTGAAGATTCAGTGTTTCACATAGAATAACCAAAAATGGACTGTAAGTAAAACTTTTAATTTTACTAGTAAAACTGTAATTCTTTTTGGTTGTACCATAGATAATACAGCTCTCCTTTAGTCCTGACAGTTTCAGAAGGATTCATTAAGAATTTTATTTTTAATGAATTTTTGAAGTTTTTACCTCATTTCTACGTAGAATTGCAAATAGCAGTGTTTTGCTGGTTGCTATGAAGTAAATCAATGAATATTGGTCCCAAAAGTGTTTTAATTACTCTTTTGGGGTTTGTCCATGGAAAGTCATTAGTAATTGACATGGTTCCAGGAGTGTAAGTAGCTCATTACCTCCTTGGCACGTCAAAATAGCAGGTTATTTGCTATTTTCTTATGATTTACAGTATATGTAACTTGGTAACCAAGTTCCCAAAGAGGTTTAGTTTACCAATTGGGCTAAGATGAGCCATGGAACCAAGCTTTGGAGCTATCCACGCCTCTGGGGCCTCAGAAGTTGGGTACCCTGGCTCTCTTTGATGTCTTTTGTCCCCCTTGCCTATTTTTCACGTCAAAATAGAAATTTAAGCTTCAAGTGAGATATCCACTATGGGTGTACCAAAAGTGTATGTAAGAATACCATAATATTAAGTGCTCAAAACATGCATAACACTATTCTTAGTGTATATGTAACATGGGATTCCTCACATTCCCATTATTTTGGCGTGAGATTAAGAAAAACAAAAATTTTCACGGATCTTTTATGTGGTATTGATGATGTGGTGTTGAAGTATTTTCCATTTTACAACCTCAAAGAGTTAATTTGAGCTTATTCACTCTATGGAGCTACCCTAGGTGAATTTTTGTGTAGAATCCAAATCTGGCCTTAAATTCATGGATTTACTTACTCAATAAAAAGTTATTCAACTTTTCTGAAATCAAAAATAATGAAATTTGAATATATGCATGACTTATGAGGTATGCATTATTCAGAATTTTATTTTTAAGATAATTGTGGCCTATTTGGGTATATAAAATATACCTCAAGGCTCACATTCCCTCCCACCAAAAAATAAAATTGTACTACAATTTTATCAAATGATAGAATAATAAAAGCCCCAAAGGGGTAATGTCCACTGTCCAACCTCTTCACACTACTCAGATAAAGTAATTTAAAGCACATTTTATAGACATATTCAGGCTTGGGGCCTTCTTTCATGTCTAAATCTTCTCAGGAGTTTATCTGATTCAGGTATATCTGATTCTGCCAGCCATTCATCTTCATGTACTGGATTTCTATATCCGACAAGATATTCTCTCTGATTTTTACCCCTGAGCCTCCTTTCTTTAATGACTTTCTTTATCTTATTGTCTTCATTCTGTTCCACTCGTGGTACAGTCAAAGGAGTTGGGTTCCTTAAAGGAAACAATTCCTTATCAGCTGGTTGATAAGGTTTTAGCAAGCTGACTGCAAAAATTGGGATGTTTATTTTCCAATTCACCACTCAATTCCACTTGAACTGCATTGGTTCCATGTAAGGCAACAATAACAAAAGGTCCTACATAAGAATCTTTAAGTTTCTTTGGGCCTTTGATATTATTAAAATTCAAGGTTGAAACTAGAACTAAGTCCCCTACTTTGAAGTCTGGTACTTTGTGACTCTTGTCCCACTTCTGTTTTGCATAATCAAAAGCCTCATTCATACTTTGCTTTGCATGATGTTTTACTTTATCAAGCATTAATTTGAAGCTGGAAGCTGTAGGATGAATGTCAATCAAGTCTTTCCTCAGTGTGTCTGCTGGGAGTCTTGGATTCCATCCCTTTTCTAACATAGCAGGAGTTTGTCCTGTGGAAGAATGGACTAATGTCTTAGATGCCAATTCTAGTGCAGGTATCAGAGTGCACCAGTCATGAGTAAAGCCATCTGAGTCTTTGAATTCTAACCCATAAGCACAAAATCTTCTGATCATGTCTTCTAAGGTTTGAAGCATCCTCTCTGCTAGCCCATCTGTTTGAGGGTGATATGCTGTAGCGAATGATAACTTGGTCCCAAACAATCTATGAAGATTGGTCCAAAGTGCAGATGTGAACTTGGGATCTCTGTCACTTATGATATTCTTAAATAATCCTGTATGGGAAACAACTCTATTCCATAAAAGAAGAGCTGTATCCATAGCTGTGTCATCTTTATGACATTGTAAGAATGTTGGAGTTTTGCTATATCTGTCTACAATGACTAAACAAGCATTATAGCTTTTGTCACCACTTGGAGGAAGTGCTGTGACCCAATCCATGTGAACAACTTCGCAAGGGGAGTTTGGTTCTTGAATATGGATCATAAGTCCAAATTTCTTGCCTGTACTCCTGTTTGCTTTCTGGCATCTATCACAGGTATGGCAATACTCAATGGTTTCTTTTATCCAAGATGGCCAACATTCACAGTTCTTCACTTTCTCAAGTGTTCTGTCTTCTGACAGGCTCCAGAGTAAATGCTATCATGGCATTCATGAAGAATGGTATTAATAAGCAATCTACTACATAGTGTCATCACACAAGAATGTTTTGTTCTATGGTAAATAATCCCATCAAACAAGTGAAATCTTCCTTCAGAATAGGAATTTTTCCAAACTTCATCTAATGCATTAACCAAAGATGTGTCTTTGCAGTCTTTATCCAATAAAGAATTCAAGATATGGCAATTCGTGTCTTGCTTATAAGATTCTCTGACTTCCTCAAAGAATTCAGTCCCAATATCAGTTATGTTAATGCCTTCAATTGGAATCTGTGGTTCTGCTTCCAAAGGTACATAAGCTGGTTTATCAGGAGTGTTGGCTAGTGCCCATCTACTAAGTCCATCAGCATTCTTGTGAATGTTTCCTGCTTTATGAACTATAGTCATGTTTCCTCTATACTCCTGAATGGCTATTTGCCATCTCAACATATGTCTGTTGGGAGTTTTCATGTTAAGAAGTGATTTCACGGCATTACAGTCAGTTATCACCTCAAAAGCACTGCCATCAAGATAATAGTGTAATTTCTCAAGGGCCCATACCAAACATAAGCACTCCATTTGGCTTGCACCATATCTGGCTTCTGTTGGTTTGATTTGCCTTGAGATAAAACAAACTGGTCCTTCTGTAGGTTTGTCATTAATAATTTTGACTTGATGTAGGGCTTCCCCTAATCCATCTCCACATGCATCAATGTACAGTTTAAAAGGAATATTCCAGTCAGGCATGAGGAGTAAAGGTGCTTCTGTAAGAGCTTTCTTTATCTTCTCATAAGCTTTGATCCTCTCTTGTGTCATCTCAAATACAGTCTGTTGATCACAGATTCTATAAAGTGATTTGGCTAGAATTGCAAAGTCCTTCAGATGTTGCCTGTAGTAACTAGCAAAGCCAAGAAAAGACATCATTTCTTTTTTATTGTGGGGTATTGGTTAAGTAACACTGCTGCCACTTTATTTTTGTCAATTCCCAGGCTTAAACCAGAAACAACATGTCCTAATGCTCTGAGTTCTTCAAATCCAAAATTGCAGTTCTTGAGTGAAATTTTAATGTTCACTTCTGCAACTTTGTGAAGTACTCTTGCAAGTCTTTCAAGGTGCAAAGACCATGTATCAGAACATATGATAATATCATCAATATAAATGATAAGCCATCCTTCAGACAATTCTGTGGGGAAGATGGTATTCATCATTCTTTGATAATGAGATGGAGCATTTTTAATGCCAAATGGCATTCTAAGATACTCATAAATACCACAGTGAGTGATAATTCTAAGTAATTTCCTAGCTTTAGGCGTCAAAACATTTTGATGAAAACCTTTCAATGCATCCATTGATGTTATATACTTGGCTTTAGACAATTGAGTCAGGGTTTCTTGAATTCTTGGAATTGGATACCTATCTGGAACTGTGTAGGTATTCAATGCCCTGAAATCTCCAACAATTCTTGACTTATCATTATGCCAAGCAATAATAACAGGTGTTGTCACTTCAACTTCCTCATTATGGCCTACTTTCCTTAGTACACCAAGTTGCATTAATTCTTGGATATGTTTTTCCAAGGCCTCTCTAGCTCTGGGACTGGCTGGATAAGCTGGTCTTCTAAGTACTGGAGGATATGGTCTATCAATATTAAGACTAATATCAATTTCATGTCCTTAGAAAGCACCACCTAATGGTTCATTATCAGAGGCAAATGCAGTATTGTATGTATATAACACATCAATAAGTTCATTCTGCATTTTTGGTGACAATGATGATTAATTTGTGCTTCAACAAGTTGATTAGACACAAATTCATCCTTGTAAGTATCTTTGACAGAAGATACCACAGATATTTGTTTTGGCAAATTGGAAAAAGCAAATTTCTGTCTTTTGTTATCTCCAATTGTGAAATATCTATCTTTGTGGTTATTGATATCAATACCATAAATATTCAAGTAGTGATTTCCAAGAATGATATGCTGAGATGTGCAATTATCCATTACCACAATCTCAGTTTTCATTCTTACACTTCCTGCAGGATGTGGGAACACAATATTAGTGTCTAATATGCCTAATGGGTACATATTGTTACTAGCACTACTAAATTATACACCTTCTATTGGTAATAGATGGTTTTTCCATTCTGGAGGTATAATTTGGAGATAATCTTTGCCCATACTAGTGCAGAAAGCCCCTGTATCCAAATTTACTTTGGCTTCCATATCATTCATCAAAATTAATGTGATACAGGAGGTTCCAGCAGTGTAGCCTTTGCCTTTAGCAGGTTTTGTCTTACACATTCTGGCATCCTGTATATTGATCAGGTTACAGCAGTCTTCACTATATTGTGGAAAGTGGGTGTGGACTTCTGTGACCTCAAAGAAACCTGTGATGTTTTCAATGGGATAGTCTTCCACTGGTGTATCCTCAGAGATTGCAGAGTCTTGATCAGATTCTTCTTTCTCTTCAGTACACTGAATTTCTTCAATGACTTGAACTTCATTGATCTTTGTCTTTTTGGTGCAAGTGTCTGCTAAATGTGAAGTACTTCCACATTTATGACACTTTAAGACAGGTCTTTCTGGTCTTCTGTCCTCTCTAGGAATCTTTGAGACCATTTTTGACTCTATTGGGTTTTTAATCGAAGTTTTACCAATTCTTGTTCTGGTAATGATATCTTCCATAGCATTAATGTAGTCCTCTGTTGAACAGGGTTCTACACATCTGCTTTTGATAGCATGTTCCAGTTCTCCTCCACACTTCCTTAATATTTCCATATTAATCATAGTGTCAGACATATCTGGATGTAAAGCAGATAATCTGTCTTTTTGTTTGAAGAACCAATTAAGTGGTTTATCTTTTTCTGAGTTAAAATTGGCACTTTCAAAAGCATTTTCCATTTTAAACCTCCAAGAATTGTTGGCCCATTTGGTAATCACTTCAGATTTCCACCAAGACCAGTCATGTTTACCATGATCAATTCTCATCTTGTAATACCATTTCTTTGCAGTCTTGGTAAACAGACAATGTAATTTACCCACTATGATTTCATCAGTTATTTCAAAGTCTTCTTGCAACATATCAATAGTCCTGATGAATTCAATATGGTTATATTCTCCTTCACCAGAGAATGTTGGCCATTCTTCTAATTTGGGAATATCTCTTGTAGAGTAGGTATTTTCTCCTAAGAATGGGGTCAAACTTTCCTTCACAGAAAGTTTTTCTTCAGTTAAAGGTGTAGAATTTCTTGGCATATGTGGTTCATGATTCTTATGAATTTGTTCCACACTTGCAATTATTTCATTCTTCAGTTTCTGCCTTTCACTGTCACTTTTTGCTAAATGTATAGCAAATTGATTGGTATTCTCAACTATTTGTAAGACATGTTCTTCAAGAGTTTTAAGTTTGTCACTCATTTTAAAAATCGAAAGATCTTCCACGTCATTACTCTGAGCTTGACATTGGTTCTCAATTCTTGTACAAGTATTGTCAATTGACTCAAGGGTGACAGATGTCAATTGATGCCAATCAGAATGTTTCTTGTCATTTCTTTTTAACTCAATTATGTCTGATGTAATTTGCTTTAACTTTGACTCAAGTTTGCCAATTTCTACACTAATGCTTCTTTGTACATCAGTTATTTGCGTGGAAAAGTCCTGTTCATCATTTCCTGCTCCTTGGCTGTGAATTCCATGAGAGTTCTGGCCCTATTGAACACACTGTCTACAGCTGAAGGCTCCAATTTGGGGATCCTGTACCCCTGTGGGTAAGGTCTGTGCCAATTGGCTTTGCTTTTGCCCTTTCCTTGATGGTTCTTGGGACCTCTCTGTTTCTTTTGAGGTCCTTTGGGCTTGTCCTTGAATGCTTCTGGAGCTGGTTTGGAGCTGGTAGATGCCACTGGTGCCTCTGTCTCCAAAGCTGGAGTCATTTCCAACTCTTTCTTCTGGTCTATGGATAAAAGACTTTGGTTCTTCAACCAATTCTTTATCTTTTTGACCTTGTCTTTGCAAGACAGGGGGATCCAACCTCCTAAGAGTTCTATGGTCTTCTCCTGACCCAGAAAGCTCTTGATGTGTAAGTAGGAGTTCATGACCCCCTGCCAAAGGCTTGGGCAGATTTCCCACTCCTCCTCTTTGGCTGCTCTGAACCAATTTCTGTATTGGCTCTGATATATTTCTATTTCTGCCACTTGAAAATGGTTCAGCCCTGGAAATATTGTCATAAATTAGTTCAGGCTCAGAATTTACGTCAAAATCTGTTGGTACAGACCTTGGGGAATGGGGGGCAACTCTGGCATCCTCCAGATGTGTCTTTCTTGTGGAAGACTTGGTACTTCTGGATTTGGTCTTGCCTCTTCCTTGTCCACATCCATCTGGTTGGACTGAATAGTTGCTTCCATTTCTGGTATGCACCATTTTCACGTCAATTTAAGGATAAAAGGTGAGAATATAAGATAAAATACACACCTTTTGGTGGTAATTTAGCTTTTTCTGAGTTGAATAAGTTGCCTCTTGTAGCAATTTGCACCTCAATACTGTCTTCAGATTCTGCTTCTGAAGATTCTGGACTAGTGATATATCTCTTACTGAGTCTGTTGCCAGCTGCACAGTATTTGATTAAAGACACTAAAAGAAATTATAAAAGAGAAAAAAGAATTATTTTATACTTTTTAAAATATTTTTAAAGATTTTTTATAAGTTTTATATTTTTTAATACTAAAAAATTATTCTTTTTAAAGAAAAAATTTAAAATTTAAGATTTTGAATGAAAATTAATTCAGAGTAACTCAAAGAATAAATTTATAAGTTTTTGGATGTGAAAAAGCCACGTGTAAAAACAATATAAAATTAAACCAAATTCCTCAATGAAAATATTTTAAAACAATTTCAAAAATAAAAAAAATTTTAACTTCAAATTGAAAGAAAAAAATTAATTAAATTAATATATTTTTGAGCTTAAAAATATATTAATTAAGGGTACAAGGTTCAAAAAAACATGGCCAGGCCCCAAATGTAAGATGTGACTATGAAACTGATGATAATATTACTATTGATCAACAGTACTATGTCTGTTCTTATGAAATATAATAATAAAAATTATTATAACCACAATTAAATAATTATAAAATTATTTCTTTCACGTGTTATACACTACTAGTGATTATAACAGTGAGCAGTAATTGTCTACAAGAATCAATTACAAGAAGAATTTAATAATAAAAACTTCTTTTATTAAAATAATAAAATTATTTTAATATATAATTATCTTTTGCAAGAATAATTATAAAGATAATTCTTGAAGAAAACTATTACTAGAGAAAAACTTTAAGAATTAAAGATAAATCACTCACTACTATTCCAAAGAGCTTATTGAAAGATAATATAGAGAGATTTGACGTAGAATTGTGGATTTAAGGGATCAAAATGAATTTATAAGATGATTACAACAATATATAGCTGGATTCTATGATTTCACGTCTTTCTGATTGATTCTGAAAGAATTAAAACACTTAAGAATAGCTGTAACTAATACTTACTTATTGGTAACAATGATATAAAATGATAATAAGATGATGATCTGGAAAAAACAGCAAGAGGAGGCCTCTTTTAAGTCAACAACAGCTCACAGAGGCGTGCCATGGAGCAAACTGAAAAACCAGTGAGTGAGAAAACAATAAACCCTTTTGGTCTATTGATTGCATCATTATTTGTAATGTAACATTATCATAATTACTTATTTGATGCTTTTACGTGACTACCAACCCCAATATGGTTAAGAATAAAAGGAGTAACATCTGTAAATCTTCTTTTATTCCAAAATAATCATTGATTTCTCAAAGTTATCAATGTTATTGCCACTTTCATCACAGGTTGTAATTACTGTGAAATTTTGAAGATTCAGTGTTTCACGTAGAATAACCAAAAATGGACTGTAAGTAAAACTTTTAATTTTACTAGTAAAACTGTAATTCTTTTTGGTTGTACCATAGATAATACAGTTCTCCTTTAGTCCTGAAAGTTTCAGAAGGATTCATTAAGAATTTTATTTTTAATGAATTTTTGAAGTTTTTACCTCATTTCTACGTAGAATTGCAAATAGCAGTGTTTTGCTGGTTGCTATGAAGTAAATCAATGAATATGGGTCCCAAAAGTGTTTTAATTACTCTTTTGGGGTTTTTCCATGGAAAGGCATTAGTAATTGACATGGTTACAGGAGTGTAAGTAGCTCATTACCTCCTTGGCACGTCAAAATAGCAGGTTATTTGCTATTTTCTTATGATTTACAGTATATGTAACTTGGTAACCAAGTTCCCAAAGAGGTTCAGTTTACCAATTGGGCTAAGATGAGCCATGGAACCAAGCTTTGGAGCTATCCACGCCTCTGGGGCCTCAGAAGTTGGGTACCCTGGCTCTCTTTGATGTCTTTTGTCCCCCTTGCCTATTTTTCACGTCAAAATAGAAGTTTAAGCTTCAAGTGAGATATCCACTATGGGTGTACCAAAAGTGTATGTAAGAATACCATAATATTAAGTGCTCAAAACATGCATAACACTATTCTTAGTGTATATGTAACATGGGATTCCTCACATTCCCATTATTTTGGCGTGAAATTAAGAAAAACAAAAATTTTCACGGCTCTTTTATGTGGTATTAATGATGTGGTGTTGAAGTATTTTCCATTTTACCACCTCAAAGAGTTAATTTGAGCTTATTCACTCTATGGAGCTACCCTAGGTGAATTTTTGTGTAGAATCCAAATCTGGCCTTAAATCCATGGATTTACTTACTCAATAAAAAGTTATTCAACTTTTCTGAAATCAAAAATAATGAAATTTGAATATATGCATGACTTATGAGGTATGCATTATTCAGAATTTTATTTTTAAGATAATTGTGGCCTATTTGGGTATATAAAATATACCTCAAGGCTCACAGGAATGGTCCATTTTCCCGACTATAAAGGGCCATAAATTGGAATTGACGTTGAAGCCAGGTCAAAGAGCTGTGTCCAAATTTCAAAGTGCTCACAGAGTGGACAAGGTGGTTCTTACAACAAAGAAGAGTAGAATACCCATAAAGGTGCATACCAAGAGTGGGACTTACTTTTGGTAATTGCTCTCCCCATCAAGCACCATAAAGAATCAAGATTTTTAAGAATTGGTTTCTGGGTTGTCAGGATATAAAGAATGAAAATCTTTGACGAGTTCAGGGCAATTCTTCAGGTTTTCAGTTGGTTCCCAAGTGCATCTTTCTGAGTATTGACTGAAACCCTTCCATTCAACCAGATACTATAAGTTTCCTCTCTTGAGCTTTGAATCCAGTATTTGAGAGACTTCCCATTCCTCTTCTTCTTCAATAATTATTGGAGGAGGGGGCTCTTAATGCCGATTTGGGATTGTTGATGTCTTGACTGGTTCCAAGAGGGAATTATGGAACACTGGGTGGATGTATTTCCAATGCGATGGAAGCTTGAGGTGGTAATCATGAGTACTGACTTTCCTCAAGATTGGACATGCACCCAAACATCTTTAAGACAGTTTTTTGGTGGGTCTAGTTGATTTGATGTTCTTGGACGAAAGCCATGCCATGTCACCAGGATTGAAATCAGGTGGACTTTCTCCTCTTTTATCTGCATACCTCTTAAACTGGTTTATGGAAGCTTCAAGTTCTCTCTTGACATCTTGCTGTACTGATTGGGGTTTTTTGATAACTTTCCAGCAGGGTTTTCTTGAGTGATGTGAACTGAATGAAATTGTGGATCTCTTCCATAAACCGTGAAAAACAGCAATTACTTGTTTGAAGAATGGTAAGAATTATTGTAGGCAGATTCAGCCAGAGGGAGCCAGGTGTTCCAATCCTCTTGATGCTAACTAACATACATCTGAAGATACTGTTCTAGTATGTGATTTACCCTCTATGTCTGTCCATCAGGTTCTGGATGGTAAGAAGTTGAAAGATCCCTTGAAATATTGAGCTTCTGGCAAAGATTGGTCCAGAAGGAAGAAACAAAAAGAGGAACTCTATCACTAAGAATTCTTGAAAGAAGGCCATGATTTGGAAAGATATTCTTGATAAATGAATGGGCCAAATCTGGTGAAGTGATTGAAGACAGTGTTGGAATAAAAGCTGCCATTTTTGAGAAACTGTCCACTATGAAAAGGATTGAGTCAAAGGAATTGGACAGTGGCAATTTAGTGATGAAATCCATTGAAATACAAATCCAAGGACCATTTGGAAATGGAAGAGGTTTGCGGAGTCCAAACTTCTTATGAGGAAAATTCTTGTTTCTTGAACATTGTTGACAGGATGAGACATAATCCTTGATCAATTGTGTCATTCCGGACCAGTGGAAATCCCGCTTGACAAGTTTGAGAGTCTTCTCTTGGCCAGGGTGTCCAGCTAGAGGAGAGTCATGATGCTTTTGAAGAATG
Organism: Austropuccinia psidii; assembly: GCA_023105745.1. Lineage (NCBI taxonomy): Eukaryota > Fungi > Basidiomycota > Pucciniomycetes > Pucciniales > Sphaerophragmiaceae > Austropuccinia > Austropuccinia psidii. The sequence continues at coordinate 55,744,940 of JALGQZ010000004.1, forward strand.
CTGAGTTGGATTGTTGGGTCATTTGGGACCACCACCCAATCTTTGAATAGAAGAAGTTGGGAATAGGAATCAAGAGAACAAACTTGAAAAGATTTACCTTTGCCCAATTCTTGAAAGATACTACTGTACTGAGAATCTTGCCATAACTCATTCTGAGTTGATTCAATCAAATTTGAGAAAGATTCCACCTTGACTGCAAAATATCTTGAGGGTTGATATTCATCTTGCTTAATGAGTTGTTGAAAATTCATTGGATTCTCGCTGATGAAATCCCCCCCCTCTCCGGGTAAACATTATCCTGGCGTGATAAGGCGTCTGGAAGAGTAGCTAGGCAGCCAGTGCCGTAAGTGATTGAGAAATGGAATTCAGAAAAGAATTCAGCCCAGCCAGCTTGACGGTGAGTAAGGACTTTTGAAGAAATGAAGTATTGAATGGAACTGTGATCGTTAAAAACTTCAAAAGGGAAAGAAAGAGACAAAAGAAAAGGCCAGACTATGCCAAGCAGTTCCTTGTCATGAATCTCATAAGTGAGCTCAGCTAGTGTAAGCTTGCGGCTTTCAAATTCATTGGGGTAATTTCCTGAGTCAGAAAGCTTACTCAGTACAGAAGCCAAGACATAATTGGATGCATTGGTCTCTACAATTGTAAGGTGTGAATATGAAGCTTTGATTAAAATTCAAGTACTTCTCCTGTCCTCAAAATTTGTATAAGGTAAAAATTAAATAAAGATAATAAGAAATATCATTTTTAAGAGAAAAAACACCAATTTTATTTTTTGTAACTTTATTAGTATAAAACAATAATATTATAAAGATCTATTGTTTTACCAACAATAAAAAGTTATCCAAAAATACTCTACAAGAGATATTTAAGGCTACAAAAGAAATTTCTTCAAGAGCAATTTCAATTGGAATTGATTGAGCAAAGAACTTCACGCAATTAAATAAAGAACAAAGTCTTCAAAAAGAATATTAAAGATAAAACATGCCCAAAAGTGACCAGAGTGAATTTGGAAACAAAGTGACAAAGTTTACAGTGATGAAAGATGCTTTAATTCACTTTTGGGATGGTTCAGGGGTAAAAATGATTATAACAGTTACAAACAATTATTATAATCAGTTTTTCACGTTGTTAAAAGGTTTAAAATGATTTAAGAAAGGTGGTTGGAATCTTTTATTGATTGCTTTAACAGTGTTTCAACTAATTTTAAAAGGAAAAGATTCTAACATGAAGAGGAAAGTGGGGTAAAGAAGACATTCTTTTATAGCCATCAATTTTCTAACTCCAAAAGTAATATTTACTCTTGTCATTCTTGAAAAACAGTCTGACTATAGAAAAGCCATTTGTGGCATCATTGAACCGTGGTTTACACCAAAAAAGGGCTGGTTTAGCCAGTGTTAGCCATTTTTAGCCATTTTAGACCCTTAAATCAACCATTGCTATTGCAATACCTGATCTAGAGCCTTCAAAACACGTCAGAATTTGTGTAAGAGGCGTAGAAACCAGTTAAAACTGTTTTTGTCAACATTGTTTTAGCTTAAGGGTAGCTTTACCCTCTTGGAAGCAGTTGAAACCACCCTGGTTGCTATCAAAACCTCATCATTAAGTGAGTCACAGGCCCTGTGACTCGATTGCAGGCCAAAAGCAATGAACATTTGCGTGGATTTTGACATCCCCCGCCTGTCAGAAATGATTCTGGGGGTCTGGCTCCCCCGTAGAGCTAGAGTTCCTTTCCCCCCCCACTTTTAATCTTTCCAATTTACTTTTTGCTTTAATTCCTCATTGTGTATTATACTTATAATTTACCTATGTAATTCAATTGAATTGTACAGTAAAATGAAGTAATAATTGCTACCTTATATGTAAATCAAAGTTCACTTATGTAATACACGCACACAATTTGACATTTCAATTGAATTCACTTGAAAATACTTCACTTCCTCATAACTTCTAAACTAAACACAACACCTTCATTTTAACACAAAAATTGATGGTTAAAACCACATGTGGTGTGACTTAAATTGAAGTTTTGAGTATTTTCAAATTTTGTATTTAAAATACTAAAAACTTAATTTAAGCTTCTTCAGAGTTGATTTACAAAAACTTCACTCAGAGGTGACCCCACCTCATTTTTTATCAGTAATCAAGTGGTGAAATAATTTTCATATGTTTATTCATTGGGTAAAAAGTTAGAATATATTTTATAGAACTTTTTACCAAAAATATTTTAATTTCCCAATTTTTATTAAAAATTCATTTTTACTTAAGTTTTACAATTAAGAATATAATTTCATACTTTTAAATTTTATTGTAATTTTATTTTTAAATTATGATTAAATTTTAATTTTTAAATATAAATTTGTATTTATATTTCAATTTTTATTTTTATAATATAAATACATTTATTTTGTTTATATTTGTATCTTAATTTGTCTTTTGTGGTCTTTTGGGTATATGAAAATACCTCTAAGGCTCACAACAATGGTGGATAGAGAAGGATTGGAGTGGTTGTGAATGCCTCTTTGAGTTGGTGAAACTGACTGAGAGATTCCTCATTGAGGGGGAAACAAGAATATTTCTTGAGGAAAAGGGTGAATGAACCAATCTTCTTTGAAAAATTCTTGATGAAACGGCAGTAGAAACTGGCAAAGCCACAGAATGATGGAAGAGCCTTGAGGTTTCTGTGAGGAGGCCAGTTGAGAATATGCTGTACTTTTTCTTGGTCCATCTTGAGGCCTTCAGAAGAAACAACAGAACCAAGATATTGTACACTAGAAACATGAAAAAGGCACGTTGAAGCCTTAGCAAAGAGGTTATTGGGTCTGAGTCTGGAAAGAACAGTGCACACATGAGTGACATGTTCTTCCTCAGATTCGGAAAAGACTATAATGTCATCCAAATAAACCAAAAAATAAACATCAAGAAGATTTTGGAATATATCCTTGACAAGATTTTGAAAGGAGGCAGGAGCATTGGTGAGCCCAAAAGGCATAACCAAGTACTCAAAACCCCCATATTTAGTTCTAAAGCTGCAAAATGTTCATCACCCTCCTTGAGTCTGAGCAGGTTATATGCACCATGCAAATCAATCTTGGAGAAGATAGAAGAACCATTAAAAACATTGAGAAGCTGATTAATAGGAGGAACAGGATACTTGTTCTTCCTAGTAAAAGCATTGAGTTTGTGGTGATCAACACACAACTAGAGGCCACCATCCTTCTTTTTGACAAAGAGGACAGGTTCTCCTGTTGAAGAGGAGCTTGGACAGACAAAACCTTTCTCTACATTCTCTGAAATATAGGCCCTGAGTGTATCTGACTCTTGGTTTGATAAAGGGTAGATCACCCCAACTGGAGGTAGAGACCCCTCCAGCTCAATATGATGATCACAGGAGTGGTGAAGAGGAAGTTTCTCTGCTTTCACCTTGGAGAATACATCCAAGTACTGGTGATAAACAGAAGGAAGAACCTTCATCAAACTTTCTATTTCTTCTGTCTCTTCCTCTTCATCCCACAACTCTTCCAGGGAGTCATGATAAGATGAAGGCGGAAGGTCCATATTCCCAAAAAAGCAATGAAGTGAAGATACAGGATTATCTTCTCCAACATCTTGAATCTCTTTGAAGACTTCATATCCAGATGATGGTAGGGACTGCTGGTAATTACGGGAAGGGATATGGAGAGAAGATGGAATTGATGGTGTTCTAGAATCACCAGCCAGAGCTGCACTGAATTGGCAGAAGAAAAGTCATTACTGAAAGGATTAGGAGGAGCATAATAGTCCTTTTGATCAGCATTGAAGGTGTTCAGCCCTTGCTTCCAATCAATAGGAGGATTAAAATGATTGAGAAAGTCAAACCCCAATATGAGCTCTTCTCCCTTGGGAGTATCACTGACTAAAAAGTCCCATTCAAAGCTTTGGAAGGAAGGGAGCTCAACCATATATTTAGCATGGTGAGTCACAAATAAAGACGGGGACTCAGAGGAGTCCAAAATGGTAAGAGGAATCATCTCTGGGTGTTCTGACAGGGTCAATGAGTAATTTTGAACAAACTGCTTTGCAATAAATGAGTTGGTAGCACCAGAATCAATGAGAAGACTGTGAAACACATTAGAAACAGAATCAAAGACAAAAAAACTTAAAGAATTCTTGACACCAGTATTCAGAATGCACAATTGTGCTCTGGATGGAAAACAGTGAAAACCATTGAACACAACATGAGCTTCACTCAGGCTTTTCCCTGGCTGGGAAAATTGGCGGTGGCTTGGGTAAGCTTGTTTTGAGGCCTTTTGAAACAAGACGCAAGATTATTCTTCCCACCACAATAGGTACATAAGCCCTCCTTTATTCTTCTTTCTTTTTCAGAATTCATTAACATAAAGTCTTCATTAAAAAAAGAAGTATGGGGCTTGTCCCTCTTCTGAAAATTCTTCTTCTTTTGACTTGAACTTGAAGATTTTTGAGGATGAGAAGGGTTTGACTTTGAGGTTTCAGCCTTCTTCTCTTGATTATGATTTTTCTCCTTTTTCCTGACATGGTACCTGGTATTAAGTTCCAGGGTAATATCCATTAAGTCTTGAACAGAATAAATATTTGAATGATGGGAGGCCAAATGATCCAGAATCCTGGAGGCCAACCCTCTCCTGAAATGATAAATGAGAGCCCTTTCACCTCTATCCCCAATTCTTGACATTAAGCTTCTAAAATCTGCAATGGATAAAGAGACGTGCCCACTGTGAGCCTTAGAGGTAATTTCATATACCCAAAAGACCACAAATACAAAAATAACATATTAATATAAATAAAATAAATTTATTTATATTATTAAAATAAAAATCAAAATATAAATATAAAATTATATTAAAAATAAAAAATTAATTACAATTTAAAAATAAAAAATACATCAAATTTTGTAAGTTTAAAATTCCATTTATACTTGAAAAAATTAAGTAAAAATGAAATTTTAACAAAATGGTGAAAAAATAAATAAATTTGGAAAAAAGTTAAATAAAAATTATTATAACTTTTTATTCAATAAATAAACGCATAAAAATTATTTCACCATTGTATTCCTCATAAAAAATCAGGTGGGGTCACCTCTGAGTGAAATTCTTGTAACTCAACTCTAAATAAGTTTAAATAAAGTTTTCAGTATTTTCAATACAAAAGTTGAAAATCCTTAAAACCTTAATTTAATTCACACCACATTTGGTGTTAACCATCAATTTTTATGTTAAAATTGAGGTGTTGTGTTTAGTTTAGAAGTTATGAGGAATTGAAGTATTTTCAATTGAATTCAATTGAAATGTCAAAATGTGCGCGTGTATTACATAAGTGAACTTTAATTTACATATGAGGTGTCAATTATTACTGTATTGTACTGTACAATTGAATTGAATTACATGTGTAAATTATAAGTATAATACATGATGAGGAATTAAAGGAAAAATAAATTGGAAAGATTAAATTTGGGGGGGAAAAGGAACTCCAGCTCTAAGGGGGGGCTAGGCCCCAAAGTCCTTGCTGACAGGCGTGGGATGTCAAAATTCAAGCAAAAGTTCATCACTTTTGGCCTGGAATTGAGTTACAGGGTCTGTGGACTCAATTGATGATGAGGTTTTGATACCAACTGGGGTAGTTTTAGCTGTTGCCAAGAAGGTAAAACTACCCTTAAGATAAAACAATCATAGTAAAAACAGTTTTAACTGGTTTCTACGCCTCTGACACGCATTCTGACGTGTTTTGAAGGCTCTAGGCCTGGTAGTGCTATAGTAATGGCTGATTCAAGGGTCTAAAATGGCTAAAATTAGCTTAAACCAGCCCTTTTTTGGTCTAAACCAGGGTTCAATGATGCCATAATTGGCTTTTCTGTTGTCAGACTGTTTTTCACGACTGACAAGAGTAAATTTTACTTTTGGAGTAAGAGAATTGATGGCTATAAAAGAATGTCTTCTTTGCCCCACTTTTCTCTTCATGTTAGAATCTTTTCCTTTTATTAATTAGTTTAAACACTGTTAAACCAATCAATGAAAGATTCCAACCACCATTTTTAAATCATTTTAATCTTTTTAACCATGTGAAAAAAATAATTATAATCATTGTTTGTAACTCTTATAATCATTTTTACCCCTGAACCATCCCAAAAGTGAATTAAAGCATCTTTCATCACTGTAAACTTTGTCACTTTGTTTCCAAATTCACTCTGGTCACTTTTGGGCGTGTTTTCTCTTTAATATTCTTTTTAAAGACTTTGTTCTTTAATTAATTGCTTGCAGTTCTTTGCCCAATTAATTCCAATTGAAATTGCTCTTGAAGAAATTTCTTTTGTAGCCTTAAAATATCTCTTGTAGAGTATTTTTTGGATAAATTTTTATTGTTGGTAAAACAATAAATTTTTATAATATTATTGTTTTATACTAATAAAGTTATAAACAATAAAATTGGCGTGTTTTCTCCTAAAAATAATATTCCAAACTATTTTTAATTGATTTTTACCTTATACAAATTTTGAGGACAGGAAAAGTACTTGGTTTTTAATCAAAGTTTCATATCCACACCTTACATTTGGGGGCCCAACCGTGATATTTTACCTGTGACATATTTTTTTTACTCTTTTTAGATCTTTTTTCTTATATTGAAAAATTTAAAAACATATAAAAAATACTTATAATTCAAAAAAACCCATAAAGAATAATTTTTTTCATATTATAAGTGAGGCTTATATTTTTATTTCTTTTTTGAAATAATTTTTTTTTTTACTTAATTAATTGGCTTTTTCATTAATTTTAGTGTCTGACAACGTGGTAAGACAAGAAAATATTGAAACAGCCTCAACAGTAACCAGCATTATCCCTGCCAGTACTGTTAATTCTGATCATAATAGTACTGTTATTGTAACTCAAAATAACCAACCTGAACCAATATCTTCTGAATTGATTAACTTGGACATAAATAATACTCTTCAGAAAGCTAAGAATTTGGCCAATAGTAAGTTTTTTGACGTAAAAATACTATTTTAAACCTTTTTAAAACCATAATTATGCCTTCAACCAGGTCAGGAGGCAGCTACAACCCCTCAAGCAGCTCCCAAAAAGGTAATAGATGTGATTATGGCAGAGGCCAATCAGGTACAGAGGGAAAAGGGTCAGTTTATGACTTCCAAACAACTAAAATGGGTCATTCTGAAGCTGATAATACCATTTTACATTCAAAAAGAGCTGACACCGCCACAAGAAGCCTCTGTGGACATATACAAAGCCAGCCATAGTGCATACAACAATGCACTTCAATCCAAGGAGTACCAGATCCTTGCAGACCTGTGGAAGAATTGCATGATTTCTTACCTGACAGTAAGAAAATTCCTGGGCCATTCCAACACTTGCAAATTGCTCAATGGATGGCATCCATTGATGGAGAAGAAAAACATGATGCTTTTGACACTGGAATGGAGGAAAAACAACCCTCCACCACCCAAACCAGTGCCAAAAACAGCCCCAGTGGCCAGCAGCAGCAATTCAAACGTGAAAAAACAGCCACAAGCTCCAAACAAGGGCAAAGGGAAGCCACCAGCCCCAAAACCTTACAGCCAAGGCTACAGAATTCCAAAGATTCAGCAGGATGCCATGGAAAATGTATTCCAGATGGCCAGAACCATGATGGAATTACAGAAGAAGGAGGAAGCCAGATTAAGGTTCCAGAAATGATTTCTGATATATTTGATTCCATCCCAGAGCTGTATGATGCTATAAATGACGTGAAAAAACATCTTTCTGATAAAAATGAAACCATTTGTAACAACATTAAAACAAACAACCTGAGTCTGTGCCAAATTAATGAAACACTTATGTGTTTTGAAAAAGTTTTAAGAAAAATTAAAAATTCTAATAATGATAATTCTTCTAACAATAACATAAATGAACAATCTGCCATTATTAAAGAATTAACAGATAAATATTCTAAATTCAATATTGATGACATAATTGAAACAAGAATTGAACAAGCCATAAATATTATCAAAACAGATAACAAGAAAGTCCTTGATGACATTTCAAATTCATTTACTGAAGTAAAGACATATACCATTGCCTTGAAAAAGTGTTTTGACGCTTCACAAGAAGAGGTATCAAAATTATCAATGAAATTAAATCAAGTCACTGCTGATAATACAAGACAGACAGAGTTATGGCAAGAACTGACACATAAGGAAGACATGTATAAAATTGAAGTAATAAATTTAATACAAAGCTTCCAACATGAATATAGAAATTCCCAAAGGTGTAGCAACAGTAAAATAAATGACATTGAACAAATACTGAACACCTTACCAAGAATGTCTACACCTCTGAATCAAAATGAGGGCACAGGAATTCCAAATCCACAAGTATTGGATCCTGATAATTCACAATTAAAAAATGAATTATCCACTTCTTTTCATAACTTGGAACCATCAATGGTCCAAGCACTCTTTAAAGAAGTTCCAAAACTTAAAGAATGGCCTCACTTCAGTTGTGAAGGAGAGTATGACCATATGGAATTCATTAGAGGTATTGACATGATCAAAGAGGATTTTGAATTACCAGACAGATTGGCAACAGCCAGGTTTAACACCTTGTTTACCAGATCAGCTCACAGATGGTACATCAAAATAAGACAAGCACATGGACACCAGAGTTGGACTTGGTGGAAAAGCCAAATCATCAACAAATGGGCAAATGATGCTTGGAGGTTTAAAGTTGAAACAGCCTTTGAATCTGCAAAATTTAATGCTGATAAAGACAGAGCTTTACCTTGGTTTTGCCAACAAAAAGACAGATTAACAGCATTATATCCAGACATGTCTGAATTTATGATCCATAGAAAGATTCTGAGACAATGTGGAGGTGACTTAGAGCATGCTGTCAAGAGCAGGACTACTGAACAATCTTCAGCAGATGATATTATCAATATACTAGAAGAAGTAACCACCAGAACCAAAATTGGTTCTATTAGGGTGAATCTCAAAACAAGGTTTAATAAACCTTGGAAAGATTCTGTGGACAAAAACCCCAAAGAAAATTCAAATAATATTAAGTATAAATCTGCAGATACAGTCAGAAAGTGCCATATTTGCCAAAGCACCACCCATTTAGCCAATACATGTCCAAAAAGGGGGAAAATCAATCAAATTGACATTGAGAAGGAGCCAGATGTTGAAAAAGAAGACATAATTGAAGACAATTCAGATGATAAGTCATCCTTATTTTCTGAATCTTCAAAAGATATAGAAAATATTAATGCCACTTTTGACATCATGGAATCTTATTCCCACTTGCCACAATTAAGCAATGGTCAACTTGATTTATCAAAAGTTCAAGATGCACAACTTATGAAGACAAAACCAAACAGATGAAAAGGTTATACAGCTGGTAACTCCTGTATAACAGAGGTGGTGATTGACAACAAGCCCACCAAACTTTTGCTTGACCCAGGAGCCTTCTGCTCTTGTGTTGGAAAATCTTTTCTTAAGACTTGTGTACCAAATTTTGAAGACCAATTGTTACCAATTGATGGTATAAAATTCAACAGTGCAAGCAACCCAATGAAAGCATTAGGAATCTTTGAGACCAATGTCATATTCCCACACATAAATGGGAATTTAAGGATCACAGTTGAATTTGTTGTTATGGAAAATTGCTCTAGTACCCATTTTATATTGGGAAATGACTATTTAATCATGTATGGGATAGATTTACATAATAACAAAGACAGATACTTTACTATTGGAGACAATAAGCGCCAAAAATTTGCCTTTTTACCTTTTAAAAGACAAATTACAGTAAACAAAGTATCACCAGTCAACTTAGAGTTAGAAAAATTTAAGTCTGAGCAGTTAAATGAGGCTGAAATAAGCCTTCATCTGACTGATAAACAAGAAAATGAACTTTCTTCCCTTTTGTATGACCACAGAGGAGCATTTGCTACAGACAAAGAACCTCTAGGAGCAATTATTGGTCATGAAGTTGACATCATTCTTAACATTGAGAGACCTTATCCACCACTCTTAAGAAGACCTGCATATCCAGCAAGTCCAAAATCAAGGGAAGCTCTGGAAATTCATATCAAAGAACTTCTGGACCTTGGTGTAATAAGAAAAATAGGCCACAATGAAGAGGTAGAAATAACTACACCAGTCATAGTGGCGTGTCATAATGGAAAATACAGAATGGTTGGGGAATTTAGAGCTCTGAACACTTACACTGTTCCAGACAGATACCCAATACCAAAAATCCAAATTGTCCTTACTCAAATATCTCAAGCAGTGTATATAACCACTATGGATGCCCTTAATGGATTCCATCAAAATGTGGTAACACCAAGAGCAAGGAAATACTTGAGAATTATTGTTCATTGTGGAGTTTATGAATACTTAAAGATGCCCTTTGGTATCAAAAATGCACCTTCACACTTCCAAAGAATGATGAATGAAATCTTCCCTGAAGAACTCTCAGAGGGATGGTTAATCATTTACATTGATGACATTATTATCTGTTCCAAGACTTGGGAGGAGCACATGTACAGATTATCAAGAGTTTTGACAAAAATTCAATCAGTAAACATGAAAATCTCCTTGAAGAAATGTCATTTTAGATTTAAAGAACTTAAAGCAGTAGGACATGTTGTATCTGGTTTGTCCGTTGGAATTGACAAAAACAAAGTTGCAGCAGTATTGTTAAAACCCATGCCTCAGAATAAGAAGGAAATTCAGTCATTCTTAAGTTTTGCAGGATATTACAGGAAACACATTAAAGATTTTGCATCCATAGCAAGACCACTTTATAAGTTGTGTGACAAAGACACAGTATTTGAAATGACTGTTGACAGAGTCAAAGCTTTTGAGTCTCTAAGAGAAGCATTGACCACTGCTCCAATCTTACTGATGCCAGACTTTAAATTGCCTTTCAAACTGTATATTGATGCATCAGGGGATGGACTGGGTGCCGCACTTCACCAAGTTCAGATCATTAATGATAAACCTGTAGAAGGACCCATATGTCTCATATCCAGGCAAATAAAACCAACTGAAGCCAGATATGGAGCAAGTCAGATGGAATGTCTATGCCTTGTTTGGGACTTGGAGAAATTAAACTACTTCTTAGAGGGATTTTTTTTTGAAGTGATAACAGATTGTACAGCTGTCAAATCACTTTTGAACATGAAAACACCCAACAGACACATGCTCAGATGGCAAATAGCCATACAAGAATACAGAGGCAATATGACTATTGTTCATAAGGATGGGAATATTCATAAGAATGCAGATGGGCTAAGCAGATGGCCATTACCAAAGAATATTGATAATCCTGCTTATGTACCAGAAGAAGCTTCACCACAAATTCCAATAGAAGGAATAAGTGTTACAGACTTGAACACCTCCTTCTTTGAAGAAGTCAGAAGTAGTTACACTCAAGATAAGAATTGTAGCATCTTATGCCAATTACTTAACAAAGACTGTAAGGACAACTCTCTAATACATGCCTTGGATGAAGTATGGAGAAAATCTTATTATGAAGGAAGATTTACCTAATGGATGGTATAATTTACCACAGAACCAAGCACACAGGTGTCATGACAGTTGTAGACAGGTCATTAATCAATCTTGTACTGAAAGAATGCCATGATAGTCCCTTTTCAGCACATCTTTCTGAAGACAGAACAAGAGAGAAAGTGAAGACCTGCATATGGTGGCCAATGTGGCAAAAAGATGTTGCAGAATATTGCAAAACCTGTGACAGATGCCAAAAGGCAAATAAATCCACTGGCAAAAGACTTGGAAATATGATGAAAATCCAAGAACCAAACAGACCTTGGGAAATTGTCCATATGAATTGGGTAACTGGCCTACCACCAGGAGGTGACAGGAGCTATAATGCTTGCCTAGTAATTGTGGACAGATTCAGTAAAACTCCAATCTTTTTACCATGTCACAAAGATGATACAGCCATGGATACAGCTCTTCTGATATGGAATAGAGTAGTGTCATGGACTGGGATATTTACAAATATCATCAGTGATAGAGATCCCAAATTCACTTCAGCACTATGGACAAATCTTCACCAATTATTTGGCACTAAACTGTCTTTCTCTACAGCCTACCACCCACAAACTGATGGCCTGGCTGAAAGAATGATCCAAACCTTAGAGGACATGGTGAGAAGATTTTGTGCATATGGCCTTGAATTCAAAGATTGTGATGGATTTACCCATGATTGGTGTACTCTGTTACCAGCACTGGAATTAGCATATAAAACATCAATCCATGCTAGTACCAATCAGACTCCTGCTGTTCTAGAAAAAGGATGGAACCCCAAGTTACCCCAAGACTCCTTGAGGAAAGACTTAATTGAAATACATCCCACAGCTGCTAGCTTCAAAGGAATCCTAGAAAAAGCTAGAAAGCATGCAGTAAGATGCATGGAGGACTCTTTTGCATATGCTAAAGACAAATGGGATAAATCACATGCAACTCCAGATTTCAAAGTGGGGGACCTAGTGCTTGTATCCATCACTAACTTCAATAACATCAAAGGATGTAAAAAGTTGAAAGACTCCTTTTCAGGACCTTTTGTGATTAAGGCCCTCCATGGAGAAAATGCTGTTGAAGTAGAGTTATCTGAAGAACTTAGCAATAAGCACCCTACATTTCCAGTAAGCTTGATAAAGCCATATAAATTTAGTGATGCTGAGAAATTTCCCTTGAGGAATAAGATTCCCCAAGTCAGACCTCCCATTGAGACATCTGGTACTAAGAAAATTACCAAAGTTCTTAAAGAAAGGAAAGTAAGAACCAAGAAAGTAAGGGAATACCTTGTTAGGTACAGTGACCCAACTTGTGAAGATGAATGGTTAGAAGAAGAAGATATACCAGAAGCTACCAAACTCCTCAGGAGATTTAGACACACTAGAAACACCAATATTACAAAGTAATATTCTTTTTAGGGGGAGGGAATGTGAGCCTTAGAGGTAATTTCATATACCCAAAAGACCACAAATACAAAAATAACATATTAATATAAATAAAATAAATTTATTTATATTATTAAAATAAAAATCAAAATATAAATATAAAATTATATTAAAAATAAAAAATTAATTACAATTTAAAAATAAAAAATACATCAAATTTTGTAAGTTTAAAATTACATTTATAGTTGAAAAAATTAAGTAAAAATGAAATTTTAACAAAATTGTGAAAAATTAAATAAATTTGGAAAAAATTAAATAAAAATTATTATAACTTTTTATTCAATAAATAAACACATAAAAATTATTTCACCATTGGATTCCTCATAAAAAATCAGGTGGGGTCACCTCTGAGTGAAATTCTTGTAACTCAACTCTAAATAAGCTTAAATTAAGTTTTTAGTATTTTCAATACAAAAGTTGAAAATCCTCAAAACCTTAATTTAATTCACACCACATGTGGTGTTAACCATCAATTTTTATGTTAAAATTGAGGTGTTGTGTTTAGTTTAGAAGTTATGAGGAATTGAAGTATTTTCAATTGAATTCAATTGAAATGTCAAAATGTGCGCGCATATTACATAAGTGAACTTTAATTTACATATGAGGTGTCAATTATTACTGTATTGTACTGTACAATTGAATTGAATTACATGTGTAAATTATAAGTATAATACATGATGAGGAATTAAAGGAAAAATAAATTGGAAAGATTAAATTTGGGGGGGAAAAGGAACTCCAGCTCTAAGGGGGAGCTAGACCCCCAAAATCCTTGCTGACAGGCCTGGGATGTCAAAATTCACGCAAAAGTTCATCACTTTTGGCCTGGAATTCAGTTACAGGTTCTGTGGACTCAATTGATGATGAGGTTTTGATACCAACTGGGGTAGTTTTAGCTGTTGTCAAGAAGGTAAAACTACCATTAAGATAAAACAATCATAGTAAAAACAGTTTTAACTGGTTTCTACGCCTCTGACACACATTATGACGTGTTTTGAAGGTTCTAGGCCTGGTATTTCTATAGTAATGGCTGATTCAAGGGTCTAAAATGGCTAAAAATGGCTAAAATTAGCTTAAACCAGCCCTTTTTGGTCTGAACCAGGGTTCAATGATGCCATAATTGGCTTTTCTGTTGTCAGACTGTTTTTCACGACTGACAAGAGTAAATTTTACTTTTGGAGTAAGAGAATTGATGGCTATAAAAGAATGTCTTCTTTGCCCCACTTTTCTCTTCATGTTAGAATCTTTTCCTTTTATTAATTAGTTTAAACACTGTTAAAACAATCGATTAAAGATTCCAACCACCATTTTTAAATCATTTTAATCTTTTTAAACACGTGAAAAAAATAATTATAATCATTTTTACCCCTGAACCAGCCCAAAAGTGAATTAAAGCATCTTTCATCACTGTAAACTTTGTCACTTTGTTTCCAAATTCACTCTGGTCACTTTTGGGTGTGTTTTCTCTTTAATATCCTTTTTAAAGACTTTGTTCTTTAATTAATTGCTTTCAGTTCTTTGCCCAATTAATTCCAATTGAAATTGCTCTTGAAGAAATTTCTTTTGTAGCCTTAAAATATCTCTTGTAGAGTATTTTTTGGATAAATTTTTATTGTTGGTAAAATAATAAATTTTTATAATATTATTGTTTTATACTAATAAAGTTATAAACAATAAAATTGGTGTGTTTTCTCTTAAAAATAATATTCCATACTATTTTTAATTGATTTTTACCTTATACAAATTTTGAGGACAGGAAAAGTACTTGATTTTTAATCAAAGTTTCATATCCACACCTTACACCCACCTTCTTTCCTTCTCAAGGAATCAAGCTCTGCTTCAGCTTTTCTGACTTCATTCGCGTCACCAAAAAAAGTGAGGAGTTGAGATTAAAATAATTTCCAAGTGTTGAGAAGGTAGCTTGGATCTTGATTAGGGAGATTGGAAAGATAAGGCTCAATCCATTTTGCAGCCCTGCCAAGAAGAAATGAAGTGGTGTAAAGAACTTTCTTTCTATCTTGAGAGAAATTTTTCAGATCATTATGAAAGATTAATGGTGTCAGCCTGTGACTCAAAACCAGAGCACAAGCATGACAGCCAAAATACCATAAACCGATGGTATAGCCAAGATAACACCAAAATATGGAGCTGAGCCAAACCAGCTCAAAAGGTATCATAAGAAAGAGGAGCCTCACTTCCTTCTGAAAATATAAGTCCCATCACCATAGGACAAAGAATAACAAAGTTATTCCTGCTCAAAGTTGTTTCTGAGCATAAAGCTTAATTTTCACCTCTCATCTAAAATGTAGAAGGAGAGGCTTAACCCCATCAAATGGGTATTCAAAATGAAGCTTTAAGCCAGGGCTATCCAATGGTACCAGCCAAACTGAGCTAGCACCAGTATTACTGGAGTTATGGTCAATTTCAGGCCAAATAAGGGTGAACAAAACATTCACCACTCATATAACTTCTACAGTTTTAGTGTGGGATACTTGAAGTGGGGTCTTTTTGGGAATAGCAAAATAAGGGCTATCTGATGGTTCCATCCACTTCTTCATATCTCAATTATAACAGGAGCTATGAGGCAAACAAGCTCAATACAGCTTTTTGCCCAAACCACGCCTATGTACAAAAACCTTGTACATGGGATAACTTTGTCATATTTAATGATAACCATACCAAATTGGGTATCATTGTGTAGAGCTCATACAGGGCTATCCAATGAACCAACGTTGAGCATGATATCTTAAATAATGACAGAGTTATGGCTGGTTTAAGGTCAAAATCCCATCTGCTGTCATATACAGCCTTACCATGGGATAATATCCCAGAATCATGAATATGAGGTTTCAAATAGACAAAGAAGCATGTTTTTATTTCAATACCTCATATTTCAGCCAATACTGGGGTCCCATACAGTTTCTGTACAGCATTTTACGCGTCATACACGTCAGAATCAGGTTGTGAGGTCCCCAGATGAAAGTTTTCACCCTGTATTGGGATGTGGTTTCAAAACCACATCTGAGCCCAATACAGGTTATACAGGCTGTTTGCAAACCACAAGCCAGTACTAGAAAGTGAAAAAATCTTCTCTTCCTCTACGTGGAAAGGTCTAGCACCCTTTCCACCCCATTTCAGGATAAAAAGGAGGCTTTTCAAAGCCAGAATTTGTCTCCCCATCCTGCTCTTGAATAACCTACGTAGTAAACTGTCAAAAACAGTTTTAATCTTGGTTAATAATCAGGTATACTCTTAAATTAAAAGTATTGTAGTCTTTATTATTGTAACCCAACAGGTAAAGCTGCACCCAGGGCTTTCAACAGTGCTCACCACCACTATATTTATCATAGTAAAGCCCTTTTTTTCAAATTGAACCTATTTTTAATCTTTATAAATCATCTTTTAAATTATTTCCACATGTCACAGTCGTAGTTTTAGTTGTAAATAGCTTTATTACCACTTCAACATAGACTCATCCTGACATTTTGGGGGCCTGGCCGTGTTTTTTACTTGTTCTTGGACCTTACAAGTAAGTTTTTCTCTTTTTTATCATTTATTGACACCTGTTTTACCTTTCTTTAGGCGTCATTTTCTCTATAAATATATATTATATATATATTTTTAATTTCACAAATATAATACTCATATATTATAGAGTATCTGTCACGTGGCTAATAACCACAGACCAGTATTTTTGGCGTGTTTTGTGTATAAAAACACTTTTAAGCCACTAATACAGTCTTAATTCTTAATTGAATCAAGACAGCTCATACTTATAAATCAACAGTTGAGGCGTGTTTGGGTACATTGTTAACTCAATTTCCCTGTAATACACCATCTTTAGACAGATTATACTTGCTAATTACAAGTATTCTGTCAGATATTGGCATACAAACAGTATACCACATATCAGTAAGCTGTATTTTTGACGTGGAATTGTTCATTCAATTACATTGTCATCATACAAGGGCATCTGTAGTAACATACAAGCCCAGAGGCCAGTCTTAGATGTGCAAAACCAGCCTTTTAAGAAGTCTTAACTGACATAAGCCCTCTTTTTCCTGTTTGATTCAGTGGAAGAAGATTTCATACCACTTGAAACCCAGTCACAGGCCAACATACCAGTGACACCCTCAGAACCAGAGGGCAGCAAGGGCAAAGGGAAGAGGCTTAGTGAAGGCCTTATTACAGCCAAAAAGTGGACACCAATAGCCACTCAGAGGAGTAGAAAGCCATGAAGCTCTGCTTCAATACAAGGTAAACCAACTGTAAGGTTTGACTATGAAACAATAAGTAAAAATTACTAATTTATTACTTATTGTACTCTGAATGTCCTTATAATTGAAATAAATAAGATTAAAATAATAATAATAATAAAGAAATATTATTATTATGGCGTAAAAATATTATATTATTAAATAAATATAATAATATAATTAATATTATATGAAATTATAATATTATAAATAATATATTAATATAAAATAATTAATATATTATAAAGCTCTTTATTATTGTTACCAACAAATAATAAAGGCGTAAAAAATTGTTTTTTATAAATAAAAAACAATTAATAACAATAATATTACTAATATTAAAGTTATATATTAATATAAATACTATTTATATTAATTAAGAATTATTAAGAGTAATAATAAGAGAGAAATTATTATAATAAGATGAAATAACCTACTTTTAACACTTAAAATAATAATTTTGAGATATTTTACGCCAAAAGAATATAATACAACTTTTTCAAATTGTATTTACAATAAAAAATAAAGAAAATTACTAAATTTCTTGATTTTACGTGGAAATGAGTTTTTAGAGAGATTTTTAACAAAAACAATTAAATAAATGATTTAATCACGTCAAAATAGATGATTATAGCAAGGTGGTCTTTGGTCTTTAATAATATAACAGTTTTATATATAAAGAATAAAGAAATTACCTTTGATTTAATTGATTTAATGTTTTTGATGCGTCTGAGGGGTAAATAGAGTAAAAAGAGCTCTATTTATAGTAAATACCTCCCTCCTAGAGTCCAACAGGCTTCTAGTAGACGTGTACTGATCATATCCACTGGAATTGATCAATATTTTAAGGTTTGAGGGTGATTACATCATGATCAAACCATATTACATCATTATTACACCATTATTTAGAGTTATCACTATAACTCTAAGTGTGATGACATCAGAGGCTTGGCAGAACCCCAAATTTCGTGGATTTTATTAGTTTTAATCATAAACTAATAGTATTCACCAATTTTATCACTCTTAAGACTGTTAAACTTAATTTAAGGTTACAGTATGTGATCATAACAGCTCAATTTAAGCTCAAACTTTGATCCTCAAAAACTTTTAAGGTTTTCACGCTACAGCAATTCAGAGAGTGAATTCTGATAGCCTGACATAACCTCATTATGCTGCCAAGAGCTTTTCATTACATCATCAAAACTCTAATTTTGATGATTTTTCTTGTAACTCATCTTTTCTGTCGAAATTCAATATTTTAAATTTCAAACCTTGATTTCAGGGGGTTATACCCTGAATTTAATAATAAAAATTACATCATTCTTCACGAATGAACTAGTAGAATCCAACTGTATACTTTTTTTTAAGTTTGGACTACTTTCACAACAAAGTGGTCAACAGCTCTGTTGATTTTTATCAATATTTCCTCATAAGTCTTAACCTTGTTTATAATTTGCAAAATAAAGTTCATATCTGTGTTCTTACAGTAATTACGTGGTAACTTTATTTTTGGTTCATCATTCTAGCATGTATAGTTTAGAAGATATTAGCTATGATCACTGAATATATGCGTTGACCAAAAAAGTGCATATATTCAGGATAATTCCTTAAGTATTGATTTTGGGAATTAGCTTATTAATTGTTTTATATGTGGACTTTTGTGGGGAATCCACTGGTACAATTTATTTCACATGTTGTTTCATTAGTTTCTGAGATAAATAAGTTTTTATGGTTTTTATAAGGTATTATGCCTTATAATTCCTTAAATATTGACTTTACAGATATGCCATAAAAATGGTATATGTGTATTTTTCCATGGGTAATCCAATGGTATAATTTGTTTTACATGTTGATTCATTGGTTTTTAAGTTAAACCAATTTTAGTACCAATTTATGGTATTTTTTGTATATTTGAGTAATTATTTTTAGTGTATAATTATTCTAATTAATTTTAATATAATTATATTAAAGGTATAATTATTCTGAGTCTTTTTTGTGACCTTATGGGGTATGTGGTCATATCTCAAAGGCTCACACCAACCTTAACGACTTGTACAGGCAAGATTACAATTATTAACCCAGTTGTAATTTCCAAAGGCAAACTGCCCAAGTCAGCAGACAATAAATTTGTACAAGGCACAGTCAAAGGTAAATACCCTAAGAACATAAAGTTTTTGACTGTTTGAAAGCACTGATATGTCCCCTGCATACCTCAGAGAGCTTGGCTTCCAAAGGAACCAGCCAGAGGACAGAGAAGGATTGTCCAGAACCAGAAGACCTGGAAAAAGACACCTTCGACACAGTGGTGGATGGCAAAACAATGAGGGAGATAATATCAACCTTGCCATTCACACTCCAATTCAACAGAAACCTCAAACCAGCTGACTGGAAGGATATGGATCAAGTTCTTCAGATCCACCAACTCCTCAAAGACTTATTTCAATGGAGCATGGACAAAAGGAGGTTCAACCTAGCAACTCACTGGGAAGAACTTGGATCAAGTTGCCAGAAGATCTGTCTCAAAGAGATGGACTTCAAAGACCTTATGTTAATCACCAAAGGTTGGAATCCTACCAGGCAGCACAGACTCCTGGAGGCAAGGGCACAGAGGATAAGGGAGAATCAAGGCACAATCCAAGAAATAGAAGAACAATCAACCCAGACAGGGCCTACTCAGATTCCTTCAGGTTCACAAGGAGCAGGCCAAATCAGCTCTCCAGTGGGTTCACACCATTCAGAAACCAGCAGATCAGTGGCCAAAAGTCACCATTCTTCACAATTGCAGGAAGTTTCCAGGAGAAGACAAGGAAACAAGGGCAAGAACAAAGCCTCCTTCAACCAGAGGAGGAAAGAGTCAGACACCATGATCCAGAAGCTGTTAGATTTGGTGAAAAAAAGTACACAAGAACCAGAATTAGTTGTAAACCACTCTAGAATCAGTAGTCCTAGTAATAGAAACATTACCCCCACTCAGACTGAACATAACATTGTCACATCTGAGAGTAACATCAACAGTGACACACTGTGGTTACAAATGTCCCAATATGCTGAACAATCTGCAAAGAAGTTTGCAGAAATTAAAGCTGGCCAAGAGAGGATGAGACAAACTCAAGCCTCCTTGGAACAGATAGTTAAAAATCTTCAAGAAGGGTATGCTCAATTGAGCAAAGCCTCTGAATAAACGAACAAAAGACTGAATATAGTCTTTGAAGAACAACACCACAGCACAAGGGACAGGAAGTGTCTGGACCAAGACAATAACAAACTGTTTAATGCCTACCATAACTTGAAGCCCCAAACACAAGGCCAAGTTCTGGATAATCCATATCAACCAGATGACATCAAACCAGATGCCATGTTGATGAATAAGGCAAGATCCCCATCACAATACCAAGATGGAGATGTCATGGCTTATTCAGAAAAGGAAGCCTTGAAACAGCTTCCTGAGGCCTGAAACTGGCCCAAATCCTCTGGATCAGGAGAATATGATCAGATGGAGCTCATAGATTATATTGATGGACTCATCATTGATGTACCAAGCATACCAGACTAGTGGATCACTGCTAGATTGAATATTGCATTTAAAGGACATGCTAGTATATGGTACACAAAAATGAAAGAAATCCATGGCAGGAGAAACTGGCCATGGTGGAAGAGTCAAATAATCCAGAATTACAGTAATGGAACTTGGATATGGCAAAAGACCATGTCATTTGAAAATGACAAATACTCTGTGGACAAAGATCCATATGAGTGGTGTCTTAGACAGTCTAAAAGACTTAAAGCAATTGATCCTCAAATGAACATCCAAATGAGGAATCACAAACTTCTGACACAATTTCCAGGAGAACTAGAACATGCAGTAAAATGCAGATGCAACCAAAACTGCACTCTAGATGACATAGCCAACACCTTACAAGACATAAGGAAGAGGACTAATATAGGGAAATTCACCCCATATAGAAGCAGAAGTTTCAAAGAGAAACAACCACTCAGGGTAGAGTTTAAGGACAAACCCAGAGAAAGAGTGTCAGAAGTGGCTAAGAAGAAGAATTCTTGCCACAATTGTGGTACAACAGACCACTATGCCAACAATTGCCCAAAGGAAAAGAAAAAAGTCTATGCCATAGAGAAAGTCCCTGAGGAAGAACCTCCAACAGAGGATTCTGAATCAGACTCCAAGGGTGATGCCATCAGAGAACCATCTGATGATGACCAAGACCCAAGAGAGGAATTTTTAGTGGAATACCAAGAGGAAACCCCACTAGAAAGCCAGGACATACAGTTGGAAGCAGGCATGCCACAGGACACTGCTAATAAAAACTTGTGCAAACACACACAAGATGCACAAACATTCCTGGTTACACCAACCAAAGGAATGGCATATATACATGGAACAGCCACAAAAATGACTGTCTGCATTGACAATGCTCAGCATCCACTGATCATTGATATTGGGGCACACTGCTCCATAGTGGCCAGAAGCTATCTGGATACCCACTTCCCAAACTGGGAAAAACAGCTCTTGCCCACTAAGGCAAAGAACTTTAAAAGTGCATCAGGGAAGATGACTTCAATTGGGAAAATTAACAAAGAGATAATTTTACCCCACAGGAAGGGTAATATCAGACTCAACCCAGAGTTTGTAGTGCTTAATGATGCCCACATTCAAGGGTTCTTACTAGGAACAGATTACCAGAGGATGTATGGCATAGACATTTACAACAGTAAAAATAGGAACATCGCCATTGTTACTAACAAGGAAAAGAAATTTTCACTTGACATATACCGGATATCTTCTCAAGATCCACTAGAAGAACTTCTGAAGGAATTCAGAGAGGGACAGTTCAGCAATACCCTCACCAGTAAACAAAAACTAAGCTTACTGAAGATGCTGAGAAAGAACAGACCAGCATTTGCCATTGGTGAAGAACCACTAGGCAACATCAAAGCCCATGATATAGAACTGTATCTGGATGTGGAAAGGCCTTATCCACCCATGTTGAGGAGACCTCCTTACCCAGCAAGCCTGGAGACCAGGAAAGAAATTGAGAAACATATCAATGAACTCCTGGACATGGATGTTATCAGGAAGATTGGACATAATGAAATAGTGGAAATCACCACTCCTATCCTAATTACCTGGCATGATGGCAAGTCTAGACTGTTTGGAGATTTCAGAGCCCTGAATAACTACACAAAAGCAGACAGGTACCCTATATCAAGGATACCCCATGCCTTGGATAAACTAGCTAAAGCCAAATACATAACCAAAATGGATTGCATGAAATGCTTCCACCAAAATGGAGTTAAACAAAACTCCATGAAATTACTCAGAATAATATGCCATATGGGTATATATGAGTACACCAGAATGCCATTTGGCATCAAGAATGCACCAGCCCACTTCCAAAGAATGATGGACACCATATTTCAAGAAGAAATAATGGAAGGCTGGATGGTAGTATATATTGATGATATCATTATATACTCAGAGACATGGGAAGACCATGTACAATACATAGAAAGAGTTCTAACTAAATTTATACCCATCAATCTGAAAATTTCACTCAAAAAGTGTAATTTTGGCGAACAAGAGCTACTAGCTCTAGGACATAAAGTCTCACGTCTTATTCAGACAGTTGACCAGAACAAAGTAGCAGCAGTACTGCAAAAGCCAGTACCAAAGAACATCAAAGAGATGCAATCTTTCCTTGGGTTTGCTAGCTACTATAGAAACCACATCAAAAGGCTTGCCCACATAACCAGTAGTTTATACAAGTTATGTTCAAAAGATGTAGGTTTTGAAATAACCAAGGAAAGGAGGGATTCAGAGGAGAGAATCAAATATGAACTCACAAATGCACCTGTTCTCATCTTACCTGACTTTGAACTACCAGTCAAGTTATATATAGATGCAGCATGCAGTCAATGCTTAGGAGCAGCCCTTCGCCAAAGACAAATTGTGGATGGTGAACCAAGAGAGGGTGTACTCTGTTACATCTCTAGGCAACTGAAAGATTCAGAAGCCAGGTATGGGGCCACCCAGACTGAATGTCTATGTCTAGTCTGGGCTCTAGAAAAACTCCATTATTATTTGGAGGGTGCAGTCTTTGAAGTCTACACAGACTGCACAGCCTTTAAGTCTTTACTAAACATGAAGACTCCAAATAGACATATGATGAGATGGCAAATAGCCATCCAGGATTAGAGAGGGAACATGACCATCATATACAAAGAAGGTAAAAGCCATACCAATGCAGATGGCCTCAGCAGATGGCCACTGGACAATGTCAAGAGCAATCCAGCTTATGACCCAGAAGTTGCAGCAAAAATCCCTATCCATTTCATGGAAATAGATAGGAGCAAAAACTTCAGATTATCTGAATGTGAACCAGAAAATGGTACCCTTGACAGTGGAAACACTGACTCAGAAGGGACAGAAACTCCCATACTGGGAATAAGCTCCTCAGAACTGCACAATGAATTCTTCAGTGCAGTACAGAAGTCTTATGCCAAACACAAACCGTGTAGCATACTACTCCAACTCCTTCAACAAAAGTACAGGAGTCCAGAACTGGAAACCCAGCTGGAAGAACCCTGGTTGAGGGCCCATAAGGACAATAAGTTTTTTCTTATAGATGGCCTGCTCTACCACAGAGAAAAGCACACAAGTGCACTCACAGTGGTAGGCAGAGACCACATCTCATTGATCCTACAAGAATGCCATGACTGCACCTATATGGGACACATGAGTGAAGACAGGACCAGAGAGAGGGTAACAAGCACAGCTTGGTGGCCCAAGTGGGAACAAGAGTTGAGTGAATACATCAACACTTGTGAAAGATGCCAAAAGGCAAATAGGAAACATGGGAAGAAGTATGGGTCACTTCAACACATAGAAGAACCCAAGCACCCATGGGAAACCATCAACATGGACTGGGTTACAGGACTTGTGCCAGGAGGCAAAGAAAACTACAATGCCTGTTTGATCATAGTTGATAGGTTCAGCAAGAGCATGAGGTTTCTACCATGCCATAAAGAAAAAAAAAGCCATGGATACTGCTCTGTTGTTTTGGAATAACATCATATCCACCTGTGGAGTGCCTAAGATCATCATTAGTGATTGGGACCCAAAATTCACATCTGAATTCTGGACTAACTTATATGAAATGCTTGGTACCGAACTTGCTTTTTCCACAGCTTACCATCCACAAACAGATGGCCTAGCTGAAAGGATGATGTAAACAATGGAGGACATCCTCAGAAGATTCTGTGCCTATGTCATGGAATACAAGGACCATGAGGGATACACCCATGATTGGGTTACCCTCTTACCAGCAGTCCAACTGGCTCATAATACAAGCCATCACTCCACCACAGGTAAAGCACCTGCACTGGTGGAGAAAGGGTGGAACCCCCTGTTGCCTGTGGATCACTTGAAGAAAAATCTACTGAATATCCACCCCACAGCCAAAGACTTCCATGATATGTGGAAGAGAGCCTGTGACACAGCTGCCAAATGCATAGCTGAGGCAAAAGAATACAATAAGCAGAGGTGGGACAGATCACATATGGAGCCTGACTTCAAGGAAGGGGACCAGGTGTTAGTGTCTACACTGAACTTCAACAGTATCAAAGGACCTAAAAAAATGAGGGACTCATTAGTGGGACCTTTTACCATCATTAAGTTGATAGGAAAAAATGCAGTGGAAACCAAACTCACTGAGGAGTTTTCAAGGAAACATCCAGTCTTTCCAGTGAGTTTGGTCAAACCATACTTGCAGACAGAGGAGGATAAGTTCCCCTCCAGGAGAAAGAATCCCACACCACAAGAGATAGTGGAAGTGGAAGACTCCCCTGCACCTGTGAGTAAGATCATAAGGGCCAGGAAGATCAGACTCAATGGGAAGCATCAAAGACAATACCTAGTCAGATTCAAGAACCAGACAGCAGATAAAAACAAATGGTTGGCAGAGGAAGCCATACCAGAAGGGAACCTTCATTTAAGGAGATTCAGAGACTCTAGGAGGACTGAACAGTCACATCAATGATGAGCATTTTTTAGAGGGAGGGTATGTCAGCCTGTGACTCAAAACCAGAGCACAAGCATGACAGCCAAAATACCATAACCAATGGTATAGCCAAGATACCACCAAAATATGGAGCTGAGCCAAACCAGCTCAAAAGGTATCATAAGAAAGAGGAACCTCACCTCCTTCTGAAAATATAAGTCCCATCACCATAGGACAAAGGATAACAAAGTTATTCCAGCTCAAAGTTGTTGCTGAGCATAAACCTTAATTTTCACCTCTCATCTAAAATCTAGAAGTAGAGGCCTAACCCCATCAAATGGGTATTCAAAATGAAGCTCTAAGCCAGGGCTATCCAATGGTACCAGCCAAACTGAGATAGCACCAGTATTACTTGAGTTATGGTCAAATTCAGGCCAAATAAGGGTGAAAAAAACATTCACCTCTCATATAACTTCTACAGTTTTAGTGTGGGATACTTGGAGTGGGGTCTTTCTGAAAAGAGCACAATCAGGGCTATCTGATGGTGTCATCCACTTCTTCATATCTCAATTATAACAAGAGTTATGAGGCAAACAAGCTCAATACAGCTTTTTGCCCAAACCACGCCTATGTACAAAAACCTTGTACATGGGATAGCTTTGTCATATTTAATGATAACCATACCAAATTGGGTATCATTGTGTAGAGCCCATACAGGGCTATCCAATGAACCAATTCTGAGCATGATATCTTAAGAACTGACAGAGTTATGGCTGGTTTAAGGTCAAAATTCCATCTGCTGTCATATACAGCCTTACCATGGGATAATATCCCATAATCATGAATATGAGGTGTCAAATAGACAAAGCAGCATGTTTTTACTTCAATACCTCATATGTCAGCCAATACTGGGGTCCCATACAGTTTCTGTACAGCATTTTACGCGCCATACACGTCAGAATCAGGCTGTGAGGTCCCCAGATGAAACTTTACACCCTGTATTGGTGAAAACTGCCCAGATGTGGTTTCAAAACCACAGCTGAGCCCAATACAGGTTATACAGGCTGTTTGCAAACCACAAGCCAGTACTAGAAAGTGAAAAAATCTTCACTTCCTCTACGTGGAAAGGTCTAGCACCCTTTCCACCCCATTTCAGGATAAAAAGGAGGCTTTTCACAGCCAGAATTTGTCTCCCCATCCTGCTCTTGAATAACCTACGTAGTAAACTGTCAAAAACAGCTTTACTCTTGGTTAATAATCAGGTATACTCTTCAATTAAAAGTATTGTAGTCTTTATTATTGTAACCCAACAGGTAAAGCTGCACCCAGGGCTTTCAACAGCGCTCACCACCACTATATTTATCATAGTAAAGCCCTTTTATTTTAAATTGAACCTATTTTTAATCTTTATAAATGATCTTTTAAATTATTTCCACATGTCACAGTCATAGTTTTAGTTGTAAATAGCTTTATTACCACTTCAACATAGACTCATCCTGACAAATGGACAAGACTGAATAAATATTCTGACTTTGAAGGGCTGAGTCCCATCAAAGCCTTCTGGTGCCTTCACAGATGGATTCTTGAAGGCTGGTGGTCTTGATGATTCAAAAGAAGAAGCTGCTTGAAGATTGGCCATAATTTGAGTCATCTGCTGCATAATGGCCAATAAAGAGTGTTGAGATTGATGTGAGACAGGCTGATAAGAATGGGCTAGAGTTGGTCTTCCAGTACCTTGAGATTCCCCCACAGGAGCAGGAGCAGCCTCAGTACCTTCAGACTCTTCCTCTTCCACAGAATTCTCCTCATCCTCTTCATCATCTTCACCTGGAACTTTGAGACTGGTTCTTGAAAGTCCTGTAACACCGCAAACTACTCTTGAAAATGAACTTGATCTCCTTGGCCCTCTTCCTTCCTTCCTGTATGGTGCTGCTCCTTCCATAATAGGTCCTCTGTCTAATTGGGCCCTCAGTTGAGGAACTGCTGGGGTGCTGTCAAGAGGAGCTCTTGGAGTTGGAGTAAGAAAATCTTGAGTTCTTGTGAACCTTTGAGATATGCCCACATACCCAAAAATGGTCACAAGAAATATTTAATATAAATATACATTAAAAATAATTACCTTAAAACTACAAAAATACCATAAAGTGGCTTAAAACTTGGCTTAACTTAAAAAACAATGAACAAACATGTGAGATAAGTAATACCATTGGATTCCCCATGGTAAAATACACATATACCGTTTTTATGGCATATCTGTAAAGTCAATATTTAATAAGTGATAAGTAATAATACCTTATAAAAACCACAAATCCTTCTTTATTTCAAAGAAAAATGAAAAAAAAAAACATGTAAAATAATTAGTACCATTGGATTCTCCATAGAAATCCACATATAAACCAATTAATAAGCTAAGCTTCAAAGTCAATACTTAACAAATTAACCTGAATATATGCACTTTTTTGGTCAACGCATATATTCAAGGATTTTAGCTAATATCTTCTGAAATATGCAGGATATAGTGATGAAGCAAAAATAAAGTCACCACGTAATTACTTTAGGAATAAAGAAATGAACTTTTTTTCACAATTTATAAACAAGGTTAAAACCTGTAAGGGGTTATTATTAAAAATCTATAGAGCTGTTGACCACATTGTTGTGAAAGTGGTCCAAACTTAAAAAAGAAATAGAAAGTTGGATTCTACTAGTTTATTCGTGAAGAATGATGTCTTTTTGTATTATAATATTCAAGGTATAACCCCTTGAAATCATAGTTTGAAGTTTAAAATATTAAATTTTGACAGAAAAGATGAGTTACAAGAAAAATCATCAAAAATAGAGTTTACATTATGTAATAAAATGCTCTTGGCAACATAACAAGGTTATGCCAAGCTATTAGAATTCACTCTCTGAATTACTGTAGCGTGTAAATCTTAAACGTTATTAAGTCTCAAAGCTTGAGCTTAATTTGCTCATTTAGGATCACTCACTGTAACTTTAAATTACGTTTAACGGTCATATGAGTGATACAATTGGTGAATACTGTTAGTCTATGATTAAAGCTAATAAAATACACGAATTTTGGGGTTCTGCCAAGCCTTTGACGTCATCAAATTTAGATTTATAGTGATAACTCTAAATAATGCTGTACTAATGATGTAATATGGTTTGATCCTGGTGTAATCATCACCAAACCTTAAAATATTGATTAATTCCAGTGGATATGATAGGTAAACGTCTACTAGAAGCCTGTTGGACCCTAGGAGGGAGGTATTTACTATAAATACAGCTGTTTTTACTCTGTTTTGCCCTCAGACGCATCAAAAACATTAAATCAATTAAATTAAAAGGTAATATCTTTAATCTTTATATATAAATCTCTTATATTATTAAAGACCAAAGATCATCTTATTATAATCATCAATTTTGACGTGATTAAATCATTTATTTAATTTTTTTTGCTAAAAATCTCTCCAAAACCTCATTTCCACGTAAAAATCAAGAATGTTTGTAATTTTCTCTATTTTTTATTGTAAATACAATTTGGATAAGTTGTATTTACATTATTTGGCATAAAATATTTCAAAATTATTATATTAAGTATTAAAAGTAGGTTATTTTCTCTTATTATAATAAATTTTCTCTTTATTATTACTTTAATAACTCTTTAATTAATATAAATAGTATTTATATAAATGTATAACTTTAATATTGGTAATATTATTGTTATTAATTGTTTTTTATTAATAAAAAACAATTTTTTACGCCTTTATGATTTGTTTGTAACAATAATAAAGTGCCATTAAATACATTAATTATTTTATATTAATATATTTATTTTATTATATTACATTTTACAATATAAATTATATTATCATATTTAATTGATAAGATAATTATTTTTACGCCATAGTTATAATAATTCTTTATTATTATAGTTATTTTCATCTTATTTGTTTCACTTATAAGGACATTCATAGTACAATAAGTAAAATATTAGTAATTTTTACTTATTGTTTCATAGTCAAACCTTACAGTTCTGGCCTGGGATCTGGTCTGTCTTGCTGGAGGTGAATGTTGGATGGGCATGATTTCAGGAAGATATAACTTAAACTTAATGAAAAGTAATAAGAATCAAAATTCAAATGGATAACTTGAGTCAATAGAATGTGAGAGCTTGAAGTCAAATCAAATAAAAACTTGAAGTGAAAATAATGAATCAATAAGAATCTTCAGGTATGTCAAGCAATTAAATATCCAATGAAAACTTGAAGTCAATGAATCAAATATGTCAAATCAATCAAAATCAAAACTTGCAGAAAATCAATCAATCCTAATGAATTCTTGAGGACAAACCAATTTATGTCAAAATTCTTGATGTTAGTAATCAGCAAACTCAATGAAATCTTCAGGTCAATCAATTTTCTTGAAGTCATTGTCAATTATGTCAAATAAATAACTCAAATCAATATCGAGTGAATTCTTCCTTAAAAATTAAAATTCTTGAAGAAATGATCAAAATAAATCTTGATGTGAAGAAGGTGTCTGAATAATTTGATGAGCAATTTGAGAATCAAAAGCAAAAAGATACCTGAATTATGATTAAAATGAGCTTTAATGATTTGAAATTGAGATTTAAAAAGAAGATAAAAATAAAAAAATCAAATGAAAATGGGTCAGTTATCACTTTTCACGAATGAAGAATGAATGAGAGAAAATTGACAAGTGACAAAGAATCATTAAATTCATAAGCATTAAAGAGGCATAATTTTGATGAAATAAGGAATGAAAATGAGAAAAGAATGAATGAAAAGAATGAAAAGAAGTTATGAGTTAATTAATCTAATGTCACAGGGCCTCTTGGACAGAACCCAAGAGTGGCCTGGCACTCAGGAATCAAGAACTCACTTGGAAGGCTGCAAAAGGATAAAACGATAAAGCAGAATGAATCTCTTAAAAAGGAAAAGAGTAATAATAAGGACAAGTATGTCACAGATAAGAAAGAGTAAGTGAATCCAATGGCCAGAGGAATAAGAAAGCCAAAAGTGAAGAAGCCAACCAATTGAATCCCCGATTCACTGTTTCAACCTTCCAGAAAAGTAATGGGAATTAGTAAAGGCTATGACCACCAATATCCACTGACAGGCAAAGAAGAAAAGATGTAAATGGCTGACTTAAGATTATCAGTATTTACTTTAATAAGGTGAAAGAAAATAAGGATAAAAATAAATCAAATATATTAATTCACTGGGGAAAAAGTCCCCAGGTGATGAAAGGTGGCCAGTATATGTGAAAGGCTGAGGGGCTGATCCTGGAAGGTGAGTCACCAGGGGTATTGTTTGAATTGGCCAATACAGTTCTGGCCATCTTGTGAATTGAACTGTGTGCTTGAATTCCCACAGTGGAATATGAATTGGCCTGATTGGCCCAAGTACATACAGGTATAAGTGATTTCTGCCTGTATATACCAATTGAGCCGTCCAAGAAGTGTTGAAGTACTCTCTGCCTTGACAGCTGATTGAAGGATGAATAGCCTCTGAGAAGGGCCCTTGAAATAATCCTGAAATAATGGTCAACCCAACTACTGCAGGGCCAGGTGGTTGGGGTCCTTGAATAGTCTTCTGATAGCCGCCATGGATTTCCAGACTGATGAGCTGAAGAGTCCTCCTTTGAAATGGGTGTTGGCTTTTGGGACCTTGATTTGGAATCATGGAATGTGGGCCTGAAAACGTCACCAGTGAATTGCTGAGCAAAAATGGTGCATAATGGTATATAATACCATATATGCACCACTCCTGCAACCTTGAGTATGGCTTAACACCATTCAGAAACCAGAAGATCAGTGGCCAAGAGTCACCATTCTTCACAATTCCAGGAAGTTTCCAGGAGAAGACAAGGAAACAAGGGCAAGAACGAAGCCTCCTTCAACCAGAGGAGGAAAGAGTCAGACACCATGATCCAGAAGCTGTTAGATTTGGTAAAAGAAGTACACAAGAACCAGAATTAGTTGTAAACCACTCTAGAATCAGTAGTCCTAGTAATAGAAACATTACCCCCACTCAGACTGAACATAACATTGTCACATCTGAGAGTAACATCAACAGTGACACACTGTGGTTACAAATGTCCCAATATGCTGAACAATCTGAAAAGCAGTTTGCAGAAATTAAAGCTGGCCAAGAGAGGATGAGACAAACTCAAGCCTCCTTGGAACAGATAGTTAAAAATCTTCAAGAAGGGTATGCTCAATTGAGCAAAGCCTCTGAAGAAACCAACAAAAGACTGAATATAGTCTTTGAAGAACAACACCACAGCACAAGGGACAGGGAGTGTCTGGACCAAGACAATAACAAACTGTTCAATGCCTACCATAACTTAAAGCCCCAACCACAAGGCCAAGTTATGGATAATCCATATCAACCAGATGACATCAAACCAGATGCCATGTTGATGAATAAGGCAAGATCCCCATCACAATACCAAGATGGAGATGTCATGGCTTATTCAGAGAAGGAAGCCTTGAAACAGCTTCCTGAGGCCTCAAACTGGCCCAAATTCTCTGGATCAGGAGAATATGATCATATGGAACTCATAGATTATATTGATGGACTCTTCATTGATGTACCAAGCATACCAGAATACTGGATCACTGCTAGATTGAATATTGCATTTAAAGGACATGCTAGTATATGGTACACAGAAATGAAAGAAATCCATGGCAGGAGAAACTGGCCATGGTGGAAGAGTCAAATCATCCAGAATTACAGTAATGGAACTTGGATATGGCAAAAGACCATGTCATTTGAAAATGACAAATACTCTGTGGACAAAGATCCATATGAGTGGTGTCTTAGACAGTCTAAAAGACTTAAAGCCATTGATCCTCAAATGAACATCCAAATGAGGAATCACAAACTTCTGACACAATTGCCAGGAGAACTAGAACATGCAGTAAAATGCAGATGCAACCAAAATTGCACTCTAGATGACATAGCCAACACCTTACAAGACATAAGGAAGAGGACTAATATAGGGAAATTCACCCCATATAGAAGCAGCAGTTTCAAAGAGAAACAACCACTCAGGGTAGAGTTTAAGGACAAACCCAGAGAAAGAGTGTCAGAAGTGGCTAAGAAGAAGAATTCTTTCCACAATTGTGGTACAACAGACCACTATGCCAACAACTGCCCAAAGGAAAAGAAAAAAGTCTATGCCATAGAGAAAGTCCCTGAGGAAGAACCTCCAACAGAGGATTCTGAATCAGACTCCAAGGGTGATGCCATCAGAGAACCATCTGATGATGACCAAGACCCAAGAGAGGAATTTTTAGTGGAATACCAAGAGGAAACCCCACTAGAAATCCAGGACATACAGTTGGAAGCAGGAATGCGACAGGAAACTGCTAATAAAAACTTGTGCAAACACACACAAGATGCACAAACATTCCTGGTTACACAAACCAAAGGAATGGCATATATACATGGAACAGCCACAAAAATGACTGTTTGCATTGACAATGCTCACCATCCACTCATCATTGATAGTGGGGCACACTGCTCCATAGTGGCCAGAAACTATCTGGATACCCACTTTCCAAACTGGGAAAAACAGCTCTTGCCCACTAAGGCAAAGAGCTTTAAAAGTGCATCAGGGAAGATGACTTCAATTGGGACAATTATCAAAGAGATAATTATACCCCACAGGAAGGGTAATATCAGACTCAACCCAGAGTTTGTAGTGCTGGATGATTTCCACATCCAAGGGTTTTTACTGGGAACAGATTACCAGAGGATGTATGGCATAGACATTTACAACAGTAAAAATGGGCACATCGCCATTGGTACTAACAAAGAAAAGAAATTTTCACTTGATATATACCAGATATCTTCTCAAGATCCACTGGAAGAGCTACTGAAAGAATTCAGAGAGGGACAGTTTAGCACTATCCTCACCAGTAAACAAAAATTAAGTTTACTGAAACTGCTGAGGAAGAACAGACCAGCATTTCCCATTGGTGAGGAACCATTAGGCAAGATCAAAGGCCATGATATAGAGCTATATTTGGATGTGGAAAGGCCTTATCTACCCATGCTTAGGAGACCTCCTTACCAAGCAAGCCTGGAAACCAGGAAGGAAATTGAAAAACATATCAATGAACTCCTGGATATGGATGTCATCAGGAAGATTGGACATAATGAAATAGTGGAAATCACCACCCCTGTCCTAATCAACTGGCATGATGGCAAGTCTAGACTGTGTGGAGATTTCAGAGCTCTGAAAAACTACACAAAAGCAGACAGGTACCCTATACCTAGGATACCTCATGCCCTGGAGAAACTGGCTAAAGCCAAATACATAACCACAATGGATTGTATGAAAGGTTTCCACCAAAATGGAGTTAAATCAAACTCCATGAAATTAATCAGAATAATATGCCACATGGGTATATATGAGTACACCAGGATGCCATTTGGCATCAAGAATGTACCAGCCCACTTGCAAAGATGATGGACACCATATTTCAAGATGAAATATTGGAAGGCTGGATGGTGGTATATATTGATGATAGCATTATATACTCAGAGA
Source organism: Austropuccinia psidii (assembly GCA_023105745.1). NCBI lineage: Eukaryota > Fungi > Basidiomycota > Pucciniomycetes > Pucciniales > Sphaerophragmiaceae > Austropuccinia > Austropuccinia psidii. The sequence goes on from JALGQZ010000004.1 coordinate 55,778,793, forward strand.
CATGGCAGGACCATGTGAAATACATAGACAGAGTACTAAGTAAATGCACACCCATAAATCTCAAAATTTCACTTAAAAAGTGCAATTTTGGCCCACAAGAGCTACTAGCTCTAGGACATAAAGTCTCAGGTCTTAGTCTGGCAATTGACCAGAATAAGGTAGCAGCAGTACTGCAAAAGCCAGTACGAAAGAGCATCAAGGAGATGAAATCTTTCCTTGGGTTTGCTAGCTACTATCAAAACCACATTAAAACCTTTGCACACATAACTAGTAGTTTATACAAGTTATGTTCAAAAGATTTAGTTTTTGAAATACCCAAGGAAAGGAGGGATGCATATGAGAGGATCAAATATGAACTTACAAATGCACCTGTGCTAATCTTACCTTATTTTGAACTACCATTCAAGTTATATATAGATGCAGCATGCAGTCAAGGCCTCGGGGCAGCCCTTCACCAGAGACAAATTGTGGATGGTGAACGGAGAGAAGGAGTAATTTGCTACCTCTGAAGGCAGCTGAAAGATTCAGAAGCCAGGTATGGGGCCACCCAGACTGAGTGCCTATGTCTAGTCTGGGCTCTAGAAAAACTCCATTATTATTTGGAGGGAGCAGTCTTTGAAGTCTACACAGACTGCACAGCCTTGAAGTCTTTACTGAACATGAAGACTACTAATAGACACATGCTGAGATGGAAAATATGCAGCCAGGAGTATAGAGGGAACATGACCATCATATACAAGGAAGGTAAAAGCCAGAACAATGCAGATGGCCTTAACAGATGGCCACTGGACAATGTCAAAAGAAATCCAGCTTATAACCCTGAAGTTGCAGCCAAAATCCCTATCCATTTCATGGGAATAGATAGGAAGAAGAACTTCAGATTTTCTGGATGGTCACCAGAAAGTGGTACCCTTGACAGTGGGAACATTAATTCAGAGGGAACAGAAACCCCCATACTGGGAATAAGTTCCTCAGAACTACACAATGAACTTTTTAGTGCAGCACTGAAATCTTATGCCAAACACAAACAGTGTAGCATACTACTCAAACTCCTTCAACAAAAGTACAGGAGTCCAGAACGGGAAACCCAGCTGGAAGAACCCTGGTTGAGGGCCTATAAGGATAACAAGTTTTTCCTTATAGATGGCCTGCTCTACCACAGAGAAAAGCACACATGTGCACTCACAGTGGTAGACAGGGACCACATTTCATTGATCCTGCAAGAATGTCATGACTGCCCCTATAAGGGACACATGAGTGAGGACAGGACCAAAGAGCGGGTAGCAAGCACAGCTTAGTGGCCCAAGTGGGAACAAGAGTTGAGTGAATACATCAACACTTGTGAAAGATGCCAAAAGGTAAATAGGAAACATGGGAAGAAGTATGGGTTACTTCAACACATAGAAGAACCCAAGCACCCATGGGAAACCATCAACATGGACTGGGTTACAGGACTTGTCCCAGGAGGCAAAGAAAAATACAATGCCTGTCTGATCATAGTTGATAGATTCAGCAAAAGCATGAGGTGTCTACCATGCCACAAAGAGGACACAGCCATGGATACTGCTCTGTTATTTCGGAATAACATCATATCTACTTGTGGAGTCCCTAAAATCATCATTAGTGATAGGGACCCAAAATTCACATCTGAATTTTGGACCAACTTGTATGACATGCTTGGCACCAAGCTTGCTTTTTCCACAGCATACCATCCCCAAACACATGGCCTAGCTGACAGGATGATCCAGAATATGGCGGACATCCTTAGAAGGTTCTGTGCCTATGGCATGGAGTATAAGGACCATGAGGGATATACCCATGACTGGGTTACCCTTCTACCAGCTGTCCAACTGGCTTCTAATACAAGTCAGCACTCTACCACAGGAAAAACACCTGCACTGGTAGAGAAAGGGTGGAATCCCTTGATGCCTGTGGATCATTTGAAGAAGAATCTTCTAACAATCCATCCCATAGCCAAAGACTTCCATGATATGTTCAAGAGGGCTTTTGATACAGCTGCTAAGTGCATCTCTGAAGCCAAAGATTATAATGAGCAGAGGTGGGATAAGACACACAGGGAACCTGAATTTAAGGAAGGGGACCAGGTGCTAGTGTCTACACTGAATGTTAATAATCTTAAAGGACCCAAGAAGCTTAGGGACTCATTTGTAGGGCCTTTCACTATCACTAAGTTGATAGGAAAGAATGCAGTGGAAGTCAAACTTACAAAGGAATTCTGCAGGAAGCACCCAGTCTTCCCAGTAAGTTTTGTCAAGCCATATTTCCAAACAGAGGAGGATAAATTCCCCTCCAGGAAGAAGAACCCCACACCACCTGATATAGTGGATGCAGAGGACTCCCCAGGACCTGTGAGTAAGATCATCAGGGCCAGGAAGATCAGACTTAATGGGAGGGATCAGAGACAATACTTAGTCATATTCAAGCACCGAACAGCTGATAAAGACAAATGGTTGGCACAAGATGCCATACCAGATGGGAACCTTCATCTAAGGAGATTCAGGGCCTCTAGGAGGACTGAACAGTCACATCAATGATGAGCCTTTTTTGGAGGGAGGGTATGTCAGCCTGTGACTCAAAACCAGAGCACAAGCATGACAGCCAAAATACCATAAACCAATGGTATAGCCAAGATACTACCAAAACATGGAACTGAGCCAAATCAGCTCAAAAGGTATCAAATGAAAGAGATAACTCACCTCTTTCTGAAAATCTAAGTCCCATCCCCATAGGACAAGAAATAGCAAAGTTATTCCTTGTGAGCCTGTGAGGTATGTATGACATACCCATAAGGCCACAAATGATTTTATAAACAGCTACTTTTGTCTTAAACAGACTTCTTAGTTGAATTTAAAATAAAAAATGATAAAAAATAAGTATAACCTTTTTTTGGATAAGCAAAGTTATAAAGATTATGTCATTTTTGGATTCTACACCAAAAATAACCTAGGGTACACCCATAGGGTGTTATACCCAAAAACACTTATTTTTTATGTTATTGGAAGATTTAATAATCTAACAGTGCTAATGTAAATTTTTAACATTTTTTTTAAAAATTGTTAAATTTAAGCTTAATTAAGCTTAAATTCAAAATTGCATAAGGTTTATGCAAACTCACCAAAATTTCAGTCAAAATTGAGGTGTAGTGTATATTTACTGAATTGGCTAAGGATTTGCCATACAGAATGAAAATCCTGCATGAGCTCAATTTAAAAGGATTTAAGGCCATAGTATGGCTTTAAATAAATAAAAGGGCAAAATCCACGCAGAAAGGTGGGACAAAGGAAAAAGACCAAATAGAGCTGGGGTACCCAACTTTTTGGATCTGCAAGGATTCAATTAAGGTTGTCCACCTGTATTGGATGATTTTCAACCTTATTTAAACTTTAAGATTAGACTTTGATCCAACCTTAAGGTTTAAACTGGTTTTATCCCAAATGAGACAGGAATTTCAAGCTGCCAAAGGGTAAATCCCAATATGCAGGCGTGAAATCAAGGTTTTAAGAACTTTCAAAGCTTAATTAAGCTTAAAAAGCTTAAATAAGCTTAAAACTTTAAGGTTTCAAACCTTAAAACCTTCTCAAAACTTAAGGTTTGGTGTGTATTGCTATTTTACGTGGAAAAATAGCAATAACTCCAAAAATTCATTAAAAATCCAATTCTTAATTGATTTGCTTGAAAATTTCACACAGCTTAAAATTTGATATTATCTACATATAAATTAAATTTTAAGTATCTTTTCTAAATAAATTTCCAACATAATTAGCCTGGAAATTTACTCTTTTAATTAAGCTCAAAGAAAATTATGATTTCTTTAAAAATTAATTAAAAATTGAGTTTAAGAGATTTCTGCTTGAAACTCTATTTTTAAGTTGTTCATGTGATGAACGTTAATATAAATAAGCTTATTTATATTGAAAACTTAAAATAATTAGTTTAAATGAGGATTAAAGTTACATGGAGTTAAGAATAACACTGGTAACTTTAAATTGGAATTAAAAATAAGTTACATTAAGCTAAGAACTTTATTTTTAAAGTATGGTTTTTCAGTTTTGACCTGAGCACGCCCTCTATATTCATTATGAATCATGAGAGCTGCTCTGAAGACATAAAAAGAGTCTTTTCATCACTGTTTTTGTCCATCTTTCCTTATCAATCCAATCATATGAGAAATTTAAACAGGTAAAGTTGTATCAAATATAAAATCTTATTATTAAAAGTACTTATTAAGCTATTTTTATTCTTTATTTATTAAAATTAAAGAATTGAAGTCATACAATTCAGATTCTTGTTGTAATCACCTATAATAACTTTTATTATATAAAATTATCATCTTAAATATCTTTTAAAAACCACAAATTCCTCTCAAAATTTTATTATAAAAATTTGTTTTAGCTTTGAAGATATTGATTTTTGGCGTGTTTTGACCTTAGAATTATTATCTAATATAATAACTTTTGTTTGACTTGGTGTCTTAAATAAATATTATAAGTAAGTTTTCTCTAAAAGTTCTATATCTTTTTTATGTAGTATTAGTTTTTTTGTATAGAATTTTTATTGTATAAGAATTATTTCTGCACAGTGTGTGTTTAATTCTTTTTATAAATGATATTTTTATTATTTATAAGTGGTTAATATTCATATTTTCCACGTGTAATTGTCTCACTAAGAGCTTTACACTTCTTATTGTTATAACTGCGAGTGACTATAACAATAATAGAATAATTATTAATTTTTTTATGATTATATTTTTATAATAATAATTAAAGTTATTTTTTTTATATATAAGTACTTTTAAGAATTATATTTAAATTTGTGGTTATAATATTTTATTATATTATATTTTTCTACTGAGGACAGTCATAGTACTCTTGATATTGCTATTATTATCAAGAGTTTCAGAGACAAACCTTACATTCCTGCTCAAAGTTATTGCTGAGCATAAACCTTAAGTTTCACCTCTCATCTAAAATCTAGAAGGAGAGACTTACTCCCATCAAATGGGTATTCAAAATGAAGCTCTAAGCCAGGGCTATCTAATGGTACCAGCCAAACTGAGCTAGCACCAATATTACTGGAGTTATGGTCAATTTTAGGCCAAATAAGGGTGAACAAAACACTCACCTCCCATCAAACTTCTACAGTTTTAGTGTGGGATACTTGAAGTGGGCTTTTTTGGAAATAGCACAATCAGGGCTATCTGATGGTGTCATCCACTTCCCCATATCTCAACTACAGCAGGCTACAGGATCCCCAAATTGGAGCCTTCAGCTGTGGACAGTGTGTTCAACATGGCCAGAACTCTCATGGAATTCACAGCCAAGGAGCAGGAAAGGAGGAACAGGACTTTTCCACACAAATAACTGATGTAAAAAGAAGCATTAATGTAGAAACTGGCAAACTTGATTCAAAGTTAAAGCCAATTAGATCAGATATAAGTGATTTAAAGAAAAATGACAAGAAATATACTGAATGGTATCAATTGACCAATGTCACCTTTGAGTCAATTGTCAATGCTTGTAAAAGATTTGAGAGTCAATGTGAAACTCAGAATGATGACTTGGAAGATCTTTTCATTCTTAAAATGAATGATAAACTTAAAACTCTTGAGGATCATGTCTTACAAATAGTTAAGAATACCAATCAATTTGCTACATATTTAGCAAAAAGGGTGAGTGAAAGGCAGAAATTAAAGGATGACATCATTGCAAATGTGGAACAAATACATAAGAATTATGAACCACATATGGCAAGACATTCTACACCTTTGACTGAAGAGAAACGTTCTGTTAAAGGAAGTTTGACCCCATTTTTAGGAGAAAATGTTATTTCTGCAAAGGATATTCCCAAATTGGAAGAATGGCCAACATTCTCTGGTGAAGGAAAATATAACCATTTTGAATTCATCAGAGCTATTGATATGTTGCAAGAAGACTTTAATATACCTGATGAACTCATAGTGGGGAAATTACATTGTTTGTTTACCAGAACTGCAAAGATATGGTATGACAAGATGAGAATAGATCATGGTAAACATGATTGGTCTTGGTGGAAATCTGAAGTGATTACCAAATGGGCCAATAATTCTTGGAGGTTTAAAATGGAAAATGCTTTTGAAAGTGCCATTTTTAACTCAGAAAAAGACAAACCACTTACTTGGTTCTTCAAACAAAAAGACAGATTATCTGCTTTACACCCAGATATGTCTGACAATATGATTAATATGAAAATATTAAGAAAGTGTGGAGGAGAACTGGAACATGCTATCAAAAGCAGATGTGTAGAACCCTGCTCAACAGAGGACTACATTAATGCTATGGAAGATATCATTACCAGGACAAGATTTGGTAAAACTTGGTCTAAAAAACCAATGGAATCTAAGATGGTCTCAAGAATCCCCAGAGAGGACAGAAGACCAGAAAAACCTGTCTTGAAGTGTCATATATGTGGAAGTAATTCACATTTAGCTAACACTCTCCCTAAAAAGACAAAAATCAATGAAGTTCAAGTCATTGAAGAAATTCAGTTTACTGAAGAGAAAGAAGAATCTGATCAAGACTTTGCACTCTCTGCGGATAAACCAGTGGAGGACTTTCCCATTGAAAACATCACATCTTGCTTTGAGGTCTGTGAGCCTTTGAGATATGACCACATACCCAATAAGGTCACAAAAAATACTCAGAATAATTATACCATTAATATAATTATATTAAAATTAATTAGAATAATTATACACTAAAAATAATTACTCAAATATACAAAAAATACCATAAATTGGTACTAAAATTGGTTTAACTTAAAAACCAATGAATCAACATGTAAAACAAATTATACCATTGGATTACCCATGGAAAAATACACATATACCATTTTTATGGCATATCTGTAAAGTCAATATTTAAGGAATTATAAGGCATAATACCTTATAAAAACCATAAAAACTTATTTATCTCAGAAACTAATGAAACAACATGTGAAATAAACTGTACCAGTGGATTCCCCACAAAAGTCCACATATAAAACAATTAATAAGCTAATTCCCAAAATCAATACTTAAGGAATTATCCTGAATATATGCACTTTTTTGGTCAACGCATATATTCAGTGATCATAGCTAATATCTTCTAAACTATACATGCTAGAATGATGAACCAAAAATAAAGTTACCACGTAATTACTGTAAGAACACAGATATGAACTTTATTTTGCAAATTATAAACAAGGTTAAGACGTATGAGGAAATATTGATAAAAATCAACAGAGCTGTTGACCACTTTGTTGTGAAAGTAGTCCAAACTTAAAAAAAAAGTATACAGTTGGATTCTACTAGTTCATTCGTGAAGAATGATGTAATTTTTATTATTAAATTCAGGGTATAACCCACTGAAATCAAGGTTTGAAATTTAAAATATTGAATTTCGACAGAAAAGATGAGTTACAAGAAAAATCATCAAAATTAGAGTTTTGATGATGTAATGAAAAGCTCTTGGCAGCATAATAAGGTTATGTCAGGCTATCAGAATTCACTCTCTGAATTGCTGTAGCGTGAAAACCTTAAAAGTTATTGAGGATCAAAGTTTGAGCTTAAATTGAGCTGTTATGATCACATACTGTAACCTTAAATTAAGTTTAACAGTCTTAAGAGTGATAAAATTGGTGAATACTATTAGATTATGATTAAAACTAATAAAATCCACGAAATTTGGGGTTCTGCCAAGCCTCTGATGTCATCACACTTAGAGTTATAGTGATAACTCTAAATAATGGTGTAATAATGATGTAATATGGTTTGATCATGATGTAATCACCCTCAAACCTTAAAATATTGATCAATTCCAGTGGATATGATCAGTACACGTCTACTAGAAGCCTGTTGGACTCTAGGAGGGAGGTATTTACTATAAATAGAGCTCTTTTTACTCTATTTACCCCTCAGACGCATCAAAAACATTAAATCAATTAAATCAAAGGTAATTTCTTTATTCTTTATATATAAAACTGTTATATTATTAAAGACCAAAGACCACCTTGCTATAATCATCTATTTTGACGTGATTAAATCATTTATTTAATTGTTTTTGTTAAAAATCTCTCTAAAAACTCATTTCCACGTAAAATCAAGAAATTTAGTAATTTTCTTTATTTTTTATTGTAAATACAATTTGAAAAAGTTGTATTATATTCTTTTGGCGTAAAATATCTCAAAATTATTATTTTAAGTGTTAAAAGTAGGTTATTTCATCTTATTATAATAATTTCTCTCTTATTATTACTCTTAATAATTCTTAATTAATATAAATAGTATTTATATTAATATATAACTTTAATATTAGTAATATTATTGTTATTAATTGTTTTTTATTTATAAAAAACAATTTTTTACGCCTTTATTATTTGTTGGTAACAATAATAAAGAGCTTTATAATATATTAATTATTTTATATTAATATATTATTTATAATATTATAATTTCATATAATATTAATTATATTATTATATTTATTTAATAATATAATATTTTTACGCCATAATAATAATATTTCTTTATTATTATTATTATTTTAATCTTATTTATTTCAATTATAAGGACATTCAGAGTACAATAAGCAATAAATTAGTAATTTTTACTTTTTGTTTCAAAGTCAAACCTTACATTTGGGGGCCTGGCCGTGATATTTACTTAAAAGACCTTTAAAAAGATTCTATTTGGGCTTATCCAATAATAAATTATATTTATAATCATAAAATTATATAATAATTTTATATTTTATTGATTTTAAAAGCTATTGAGGCATTTGGAAAGCAATTGTACTGTCTTACACGTGGTTTTTCACATCCTTAGACTTGCAAGAACTTTCTTTGAGTGACTCTAGTGATTAAAAAAGATAATTTATAAATTAAAAATAATTTTTATTATAATTTAATTTTATAAGAATCATATTCATTTTTTATTTTATTCTTTAAAAATAAAAATATACATAAAAAATATTAAAAAATATTAAAAACCAATAAAAAAAGTAATTTTTATTCATTTTTATTCATTTCTTTATTTATTTCATTTTTTAAGATATAAAAGCAATTTCTACGTGGAAAATTGCCATATCTTGCCAAAAATAACACTTCTTATAAAAAGACTTATATTTATTTGTCTTTTTTAGTGTTTGAAGATAACCCAACAGAAGAAAACCAAGCTACTGTTGAGAGATTGGTGGAAGAAACTTGTCAAAGTTCTCCAACACCAGTTATCACCAAAAGAAAGAAAGCTAAGAAATTAGACTTTCCAGGGCCCACCATTCAAGACTCTGAAGGTGAGCACCTCTTTTTAAATTGCCATAAAAGAATTTTATTCTAAAATACTTTTATTTTTTCTTATTCTTTAATTATGACTACCAGAAGAGGTTCCCAATACTCCATCCAATCAGATGGAGCTGGACTCAGAAGTAGAATTGATCCCTCAAAAGGGAAAAGAAAGGGCAATATCCCCAGTGGAACAGAATCCACACAAGGAAGTGCCTTATCCCAAAGGCAAGTCCCAGAAATGCCCATGATATCTGAGCCTGAATTGGAACTAAGTATGAGTAACTCAAACAGGTAAAAATCACATTCAGAGGGCTCAAATAGACATCTACATGAGCCAGTACAAGCAGTATTACACAGTATACAAGGACAAAGACTGGGAAATGCTGCCTCAAATACACCAAGGAGTGATGAACTCCTGGCACATCCTGAAAAAGTTCCTCAAAGAGGAGGAGATAGTGAAATACTCCAATGGATGGAATCCACTGTCATCCAAACCTCAAATCAAAAAAATCAAGGATTATCATGCCAAAAAGAGGGAGGCAACCAAGGAAGAAGCCCCAGTAGCTTCTACCAGCAAGCCTCAAGCCAACCCACTTCCCCAAGAAGGGAAGAAGAACAAGAAAAAGCATTGGAGGAAACCATATTCCCCAAGCTACAGAATCCCAAGAATCCAAAAGGATGCCATGGACAATGTTTTCAACATGGCCAGAACCTTGATGGAATTCAAGGACAAGGAAGAGCAAAGAATGAGACAACCTCATTTCCCAAAGAAATAACCTTGTCCAAAGATGTTGTAAATACTTTAACAGAAATTAAAAATAGTATATTACCTCTAAAAGAAATTAAAAACAGTTTATTATCACTACAAGAAATAAATAACAATTTATCTTCTTTAACAAAAATTGTTGTGCAAAACAAAAAAGAAATTGACAACATTAAGTTTATTGTTGAAAATAATAAACCAAAGAATTTAATTGACAATACTCAAAAATTAATACAAGGACAACAAGAATTGTATAAATACATAAAAGATATCAAAGACAAGACTTTGACAATCAATTATGATGTGAGTATTGACAATCTTACAGAAAAATTAAATAAATTAAGTATTTCTGTAGAAAAATTTGAAAAAAAAACTTCATCACACCAAAAATTACTTTTGGACCATGTGGAAAAAAGTGATGAAGCAAGAATGCATCTGAAAGATGATATTCAAAATGAAATAAGGCTTATTACAGAAAAAATGGATAAGATTAATGAGGCTAACTTAAATATGCCAAAGTTATCAACACCATTTTCTCATATAAGAAGCCCTGTTAAAACAAAAGAGGAATTGTCAAATCCTTTCATAACAGACTTGAGTCATCAAGACAACAACCAAGTCTTAATGAAAGAAGCACCTCAATTGAAGGAATGGCCAACATTCACAGGAGAAGGTGAATATGACCACATGTCATTTATTAAAACAATTGACATGTTACAAGAAGACTATGCCATACCAGATGAATTAATCACTGCAAGATTACATTCATTATTTGAGAAATCTGCAAAAAGATGGTATTATGGCATAAGACAGACAAATGGTAAAAATACCTGGTCTTGGTGGAAACAAGAAATAATCACCAAGTGGGCAAATGATGCCTGGAGGTATAAGATAGAAAATGCATTTGAAAGCTCTTTCTTTGACCCAGAGAAAGATAAACCTTTAACTTGGTTCTTAAAACAAGTTGAAAGGCTTAATGCACTGTACCCAGAAATGTCACAGAAGATGGTGCACATGAAAATACTTAAAAAATGTGGAGGGGAACTAGAACATGCCCTAAGAAGCAGGTGTATAGAACCATGCTCCACAGAAGAGTATATAAATGCACTAGAAGATATAGTGACAAGAACAAAAATTGGCAGGACTTGGAAAAAATTGGACATTAAAAGCCCAAATAAACCATTTATCAAGAAAGATAAATCAAAAGAATCCTTTAAACCCAATACATCCAACAATAATGAGCAAAGAAAATGCCATAAATGTGGAGGTATTGGACACTTAGCCAATAATTGCCTTAAAAAAGCAAAGATTAATGAAATTGTGGAAACAGAAAACCACAATGACAAAGAAGAAGAATCTGACTCTGAAAAAGAGACAGAAGAATCAGAAAGCTCTGAAAGTGATGAAATCAATATAATTAATGCACAAATTAATAATATTTATAGAATTTATGAAGTACTGGATGTTAACTCAAACTTGCCACAAGTTGGAACATCTGACACAAATCTGACAAACATACAAGATGCCAAAATGTATAGAACCAAACCTGCAAGAGGAATGGGATATACAGCTGGAAAATCAAGTATTAGTATTGTTATGGTTGATAACCAAGAAGGAAAGGTTAACTTAGATACAGGAGCATATTGCACCTGTGTTGGAAAAAGTTATTTAAAAACCATTGTCCCAGACTGGCAAGAAAAACTTATGCCAATACAAGGTGTCAAATTTAGTAGTGCAAGTGAGAGCATGAAGCCCCTTGGAATAATTGATTTAACACTAATTTTTCCTCATCCCTCACAATGTGTCAGAATCAAAGTAGAGTTTGTAGTAATGGACAACTGTACTAGTAATCATTTCATACTTGGAAATGAGTACTTATCAATCTATGGTATAGATATCTCCAACCAAAAGGATAGATATTTTACCATAGGAGATAATAAAAGACAAAAGTTTGGATTCTTAAATAACAAAAAACAAATCACAGTTATTAAGAATGAGGAAAAAATTCCAGAAAAAGAACTTTTTATATCTGAACAACTCAAAGAGGCAGAATTCAATCAAGAATTAACAGAAAAAATGAAAGAAAAATTGATTGACCTCTTATTTAAGTATAAAAATGCCTTTGCAACTGACAAAGAGCCACTAGGTGCCATAATTGGACATGAAGTGGATATAATTCTTAATGTAGAAAAACCTTACCCACCTTTATTAAGAAGACCTGCTTATCCAGCCAGTCCAAGAGCTAGAGAAGCCCTAGAGGTGCACATTAAAGAATTAATGGACCTTGGAGTATTAAGAAAGGTTGGACATAATGAGCAAGTAGAAGTTACTACACCTGTCATTATAACTTGGCATAATGGAAAATCAAGGATGGTAGGAGACTTCAGAGCCCTGAATACCTATACCATTCCAGACAGATATCCAATACCCAGAATCCATGAGACATTGACCCAATTGTCACAAGCTAAGTTCATCACAGCTATGGATGCTCTTAAGGGTTTTCATCAAAATGTCTTAACAGACAATGCCAAGAAACTAATAAGAATAATAGTCCATTGTGGAATTTTTGAATACTTAAGAATGCCATTTGGGATAAAAAATGCACCTTCCCATTATCAAAGAATGATGAATACCATATTTCCTGAAGAATTATCAGAAGGATGGTTAATAATCTACATTGATGATATCATAATTTGCTCAGAAACTTGGGAAAATCACCTGACAAGACTAGAAAGGGTACTACAGAAAATAGTCCAAGTAAATATGAAAATTTCATTGAAAAAGTGTCATTTTGCATATAGTGAATTAAAAGCCCTAGGACATGTAGTATCTGGACTTAGTCTAGGCATAGACAAAAACAAAGTAGCAGCAGTACTACTTAAACCAATGCCTCAAACTAAAAAAGAAATGCAATCATTTCTAGGATTTGCTGGTTACTATAGACAGCATATAAAAGACTTTGCAAAGATTGCTAAATCCTTGTATAAGCTATGTGACCAACAAACAGTCTATGAGATGACAGAAGAAAGAGTCAAGGCATATGAAGAATTGAAAAATTCTTTAACAAATGCCCCATTTCTTCTAATGCCAGATTGGAAACTACCTTTCAAACTGTACATTGATGCTTGTGCAGAAGGACTAGGTGCTGCACTTCACCAAACACAAATTATCAATGATAAACCAGTGGAAGGACCAATTTGTTTCATTTCAAGGCAGATAAAGCCAACAGAAGCAAGGTATGGAGCAAGCCAAATGGAATGCTTATGCCTAGTGTGGGCTTTAGAAAAGCTGCATTATTATTTGGATGGCACAGTATTTGATGTATTCACAGACTGTAATGCTGTGAAATCACTATTAAATATGAAGACTCCAAATAGACATATGCTAAGATGGCAAATTGCTATCCAAGAATATAGGGGAAATATGACTATTGTTCATAAATCTGGAAATATTCATGAAAATGCAGATGGTCTTAGCAGATGGGCTCTAGCAAATACCCCTGACAATCCAGCATGGGTACCACAAGAGGAGCACCATATAGAAGGAATATGTGTTACAGACATTGGCACAGAATTCTTTAACCAAGTTAAAGAAAGCTATAAGACAGAAAAAAATTGCCATATCTTAAGCCAACTTCTAATGAAAGACTGCAAAGATCCATCACTTTCATCAAAACTAGATGAAATATGGAAAAAGGCATATGATGAAGGAAGATTTCACCTCCTTGATGGAATCCTTTACCATAGAACAAAACACACATGTGTTATGGCCTTAACAGATAGAACACTAATAAACACTATTTTACATGAGTGTCATGATAGTGTTGCATCTGGACATCTCTCGGAAGATAGGACACTAGAGAGGGTGAAAACCTGCTCTTGGTGGCCAAATTGGAAGAAAGATGTTGCAGAGTACTGCCAAACCTGTGACAGATGCCAAAAAGCCAACAGAGCCACAGGAAAGAAATTTGGAATGATGATCCAAATCCAAGAACCAAAATCCCCATGGGAAATAGTTCATATGGATTGGGTAACAGCTTTACCTCCAGGAGGAGACAGGAGTTATAATGCATGTCTAGTGTTAGTTGACAGGTACAGTAAAACTCCCATGTTCTTACCTTGTCATAAAGATGACACAGCTATGGATACAGCCATAATGATATGGAATAAAGTCATTAGCCACACAGGCTTATTCCAAAATATTATAAGTGACAGAGACCCAAAGTTCACTTCAGCATTATGGACAAACCTCCATAACTTGTTTGGGACAAAGTTATCATTCTCAACAGCTTATCATCCTCAAACTGATGGTCTAGCAGAAAGAATGATACAAACCCTAGAGGATATGATCAGAAGATTCTGTGCTTATGGGCTAGAATTCAAAGATTCTGATGGTTTTACCCATGATTGGTGTACACTAATACCAGCACTTGAACTGGCATATAGGACATCAATCCATTCTTCTACTGGCAAAACACCAGCAATGCTAGAGAAAGGTTGGAATCCAAGACTTCCTTATGATACCCTCAAAAAGGACTTAGTGGATATACATCCAACAGCAAGCAGTTTCAAGATAATGCTTGACAAAGCAAGACACCATGCAAACAGATGCATGCAAGATTCTTTTAAATATGCAAAAGAAAGATGGGATAAAAGTCATAAGCCACCTGACTTCAAAATAGGGGACTTGGTTTTAGTATCAACCCTTAATTTCAATAACATAAAAGGCCCAAAGAAATTGAAAGATTCCTTTGAAGGACCATTTATGATAAAAGCACTTCATGGACCCAATGCTGTGCAATTAGAACTCACAGGTGAACTAATGAACAAACACCCAACTTTCCCTGTAAGTCTGATAAAACCTTACAGTTCAAGTGACAAGGAATTATTTCCACTAAGAAATAAACCCCCACTTGAAATTCCCCCATTGGAGGAAGGAGAGGAAAAGAGAATAGTAAAAGTCCTTAAAGAAAGAAGGACAAGAAACAAAAAAGAAAGGGAATACCTTGTAAGGTATAGAAATTCAACTCAAGAAGATGAATGGCTACTTGAGAAAGATATAACAAATGCTGATAAATTACTAAGAAGGTTCAGACATGAAAGAAAACCTGAAAGATAAAAAGTTAAGCATTATTGAGCTTCAAGACTAACAAAAGTCTATTGAAGAGGTAGGACAGTGGATGATACCCTAATCACATATATCAGATTGTGGTACAATCTTTTTTGGTGGTAGGGAATGTGAGCCTTTGAGATATGACCACATACCCAATAAGGTCACAAAAAAGACTCAGAATAATTATACCTTTAATATAATTATATTAAAATTAATTAGAATAATTATACACTAAAAATAATTACTCAAATATACAAAAAATACCATAAATTGGTACTAAAATTGGTTTAACTTAAAAACCAATGAATCAACATGTAAAACAAATTATACCATTGGATTCCCCATGGAAAAATACACATATACCATTTTTATGGCATATCTGTAAAGTCAATATTTAAGGAATTATAAGGCATAATACCTTATAAAAACCATGAAAACTTATTTATCTCAGAAACTAATGAAACAACATGTGAAATAAATTGTACCAGTGGATTCCCCACAAAAATCCACATATAAAACAATTAATAAGCTAATTCCCAAAATCAATACTTAAGGAATTATCCTGAATATATGCACTTTTTTGGTCAACGCATATATTCAGTGATCATAGCTAATATCTTCTAAACTATACATGCTAGAATGATGAACCAAAAATAAAGTTACGACGTAATTACTGTAAGAACACAGATATGAACTTTACTTTGCAAATTATAAACAAGGTTAAGACTTATGAGGAAATATTGATAAAAATCAACAGAGCTGTTGACCACTTTGTTGTGAAAGTAGTCCAAACTTAAAAAAAAGTATACAGTTGGATTCTACTAGTTCATTCGTGAAGAATGATGTAATTTTTACTATTAAATTCAGGGTATAACCCCCTGAAATCAAGGTTTGAAATTTAAAATATTGAATTTCGACAGAAAAGATGAGTTACAAGAAAAATCATCAAAATTAGAGTTTTGATGATGTAATGAAAAGCTCTTGGCAGCATAATAAGGTTATGTCAGGCTATCAGAATTCACTCTCTGAATTGCTGTAGCGTGAAAACCTTAAAAGTTATTGAGGATCAAAGTTTGAGCTTAAATTGAGCTGTTATGATCACATACTGTAACCTTAAATTAAGTTTAACAGTCTTAAGAGTGATAAAATTGGTGAATACTATTAGTTTATGATTAAAACTAATAAAATCCACGAAATTTGGGGTTCTGCCAAGCCTCTGATGTCATCACACTTAGAGTTATAGTGATAACTCTAAATAATGGTGTAATAATGATGTAATATGGTTTGATCATGATGTAATCACCCTCAAACCTTAAAATATTGATTAATTCCAGTGGATATGATCAGTACACGTCTACTAGAAGCCTGTTGGACTCTAGGAGGGAGGTATTTACTATAAATAGAGCTCTTTTTACTCTATTTACCCCTCAGACGCATCAAAAACATTAAATCAATTAAATCAAAGGTAATTTCTTTATTCTTTATATATAAAACTGTTATATTATTAAAGACCAAAAACCACCTTGCTATAATCATCTATTTTGACGTGATTAAATCATTTATTTAATTGTTTTTGTTAAAAATCTCTCTAAAAACTCATTTCCACGTAAAATCAAGAAATTTAGTAATTTTCTTTATTTTTTATTGTAAATACAATTTTAAAAAGTTGTATTATATTCTTTTGGCGTAAAATATCTCAAAATTATTATTTTAAGTGTTAAAAGTAGGTTATTTCATCTTATTATAATAATTTCTCTCTTATTATTACTCTTAATAATTCTTAATTAATATAAATAGTATTTATATTAATATATAACTTTAATATTAGTAATATTATTGTTATTAATTGTTTTTTATTTATAAAAAACAATTTTTTACGCCTTTATTATTTGTTGGTAACAATAATAAAGAGCTTTATAATATATTAATTATTTTATATTAATATATTATTTATAATATTATAATTTCATATAATATTAACTATATTATTATATTTATTTAATAATATAATATTTTTACGCCATGATAATAATATTTCTTTATTATTATTATTATTTTAATCTTATTTATTTCAATTATAAGGACATTCAGAGTACAATAAGAAATAAATTAGTAATTTTTACTTATTGTTTCATAGTCAAACCTTACAAGGTCACAGAAGTCCATACCCACTTGCCACAATACAGTGAGGATTGTTGCAAACTGATCAATATCCAGGATGCCAAAATGTGTAAGACAAAACCTGCTAGAGGTAAAGGTTACACTGCTGGAGCATCCTGTATCACATCAGTTTTGATGAATGAGATTGAAACCAAAGTAAATTTGGATACAGGAGCATTTTGCACTTGTGTGGGAAAAGATTATCTCCAAGTTATACTTACTGAATTCAAAAACCATCTATTACCAATAGAATGTGTGCAATTTAGTAGTGCCAGTACCAATATGTACCCCTTGGGTATATTAGACACTAATCTTGTATTTCCACACCCAGCAGGAAGTGTAAGAATGAAAACTGAGATTGTGGTGATGGATAATTGCACATCTCAGCACATCATTCTTGGAAATTATTACTTAAATATTTCTGGTATTCACATCAATAACCACAAAGACAGATTATTTCACAATTGGGGATAACAAAAGACATAAATTTGCTTTTTCCAATATGCCAAAACAAATATCTGTAGTATCTTCTGTTGAGGATACTTATAAAGATGAATTTGTGTCTAATTAACTTGTTGAAGCACAAATTAATCCAACATTATCACCAAAAATGAGGAATGAACTTATTGATGTGTTATACACATACAATAAAGCATTTCCCTCTGATAATGAACCATTAGGTGCTATAAGAGGACATGAAGTTGATATTACTCTTAATATTGACAGGCCATATCCTCCAGTACTTAGAAGACCAGCTTATCCAGCAAGTCCCAGAGCTAGAGAAGCCTTGTAAAAACATATCCAAGAGTTGATCCAACTTGGTTTACTAAGGAAAGTAGGTTGTACTGAGGACGTTGAAGTGACAACACCTGTTATTATTGCATGGCATAATGATAAGTCAAGAATGGTTGGAGATTTCAGAGCATTGAACACCTACACAGTTCCAGATAGGTATCCAATCCCTATAATTCGGAAAACCTTGACTCAATTTTCTAAAGCCAATTATATAACATCAATGGATGCATTAAAAGGTTTCCATAAGAATTTTTTGATGCCTAAAGCTAAGAAATTACTTCAAATTATCACAAACTGTGGTATTTATGAGTATCTTAGGATTCCATTTGGCATTAAGAATGCTCCATCCCAGTATCAAAGAATGATGAACACAATCTTTCCAACAGAATTGTCTTTAGGATGGCTTATCATTTATATTGATGATATTATCATATTTTCTGATTCATGCTCTTTTCACCTTGAAAGGCTTGCAAGAGTACTTCACAAAGTTGCAGAAGTGAACATGCAAATTTCACTTAAGAAATGCTATTTTGGTTTTGAAGAACTCAAAGCATTAGGACATATTGTTTCTGGTTTAAGCGTGGGTATTGACAAGAAGAAAGTAGCAGCAGTGTTACTTATGCCAATACCCCAGAATAAAAAGAGCTGATGTCTTTTCTTGTGTTTGCCAGTTATTATAGGCAACACTTGAAAGACTTTTCAACTCTAGCCAAGTCACTTTATAGAATCTGTGATCAACAGACTGTATTTGAGATGACACAGCAGAGAATTAAAGCTTATGAGAAGATAAGGAAGGCGCTACAGAAGCACCTTTACTCCTCATTCCTGACTTGAATATTCCTTTTAAGTTGTACATTGATGCATGTGGAGATGGATTAGGGGCAGCCCTACATCAAGTCCAAATTATTGATGACAAACCTACAGAAGGACAAGTTTGTTACATCTCAAGGCAAATCAAACCAACAGAAGCCAGATATGGTGCAAGCCAAATGGAGTGCTTATGTTTGGTATGGGCACTTGAGAAATTACACTATTATCTTGATGGCAGTGTTTTGGAGGTGATAACTGACTGTAATGCAGTAAAATCACTTCTTAACATGCAAACTCCCAACAGACATATGTTGAGATGGCAAATAGCCATTCAAGAATATAGAGGAAACATGACTATAGTCCACAAAGCAGGAAGCATTCACAAGAATGCTGATGGACTCAGCAGGTGGGCATTAGCCAACACTCTTGCTAACCCAGCTTATGTACCCTTGGAAGCTGAACCACAGATTCCAATCGAAGGGATCAAGATAACTGATTTTGGTACTGAATTCTTTGAAGAGGTCAGAGAATCTTATAAGCAAGACAAGAATTGCCATATATTGACTTCTTTATTTGATAAATACTGCAAAGATACGTCTTTGGTCAAGGAACTAGATGAAGTTTGGAGAAATTCCTATTCTGAAGCAAGATTTCACTTGTTTGATGGGATTATTTACCATAGAACAAAACATTCTTGTGTGATGACACTGTGTAGTAGATTGCTTATCAATACCATTCTTCATGAATGCCAAGATAGCATCTACTCTGGACACCTATCAGAGGACGGAACACTTGAAAAAGTGAATAACTGTGCAAGGTGGCCAGCTTGGAGAAAAGAAACCATTGGATATTGCCATACCTGTGACAGATGCCAAAAAGCAAACAGGAGTACAGGGAAGAAATTTGGACTTATGATCCATATTTAAGAACCAAAATCCCCATGGGAAGTTGTTCACATTGATTGGGTCACAGCACTTCCTCCAAGTGGTGACAAAAGTTATAATGATTGTTTAGTCATTGTAGACAGATATAGCAAGACTCCCTTATTCTTACCATGTCATAAAGATGACACTGCTATGGATACAGCTCTTCTTCTATGGAGTAGCATTATTTCTCATACAGGATCATTCAAGAATATCATAAGTGACAGAGATCCCAAGTTCACATCTGCACTTTGCACCAATCTTCATAGATTGTTTGGGACTAATTTATCAATCTCTACAGCATATCACCCTCAAACAGATGGGCTAGCAGAGAGGATGATTCAAACTTTAGAAGACATGATCAGGAGATTTTGTGCTTATGGGTTAGAATTCAAAGACTCAGATGGCTTTACCCATGACTGGTGCACCCTAATACCTGCATTAGAATTGGCATACAAGACCTCAGTGAATTCTTCTCCAGGACAAACTCCTGCTATGTTAGAGAAAGGATGGAATCCAAGACTCCCAGCAGACACACTGAGGAAAGACTTGATTGACATTCATCCTACAGCTTCCTGCTTCAAAATAATGCTTGTTAAAGTAAAACATCATGCAAGACAAAGCATGGATGATGCTTTTGATTATGCAAAACAGAAGTGTGACAAGAGTCATAAAGTACCAGACTTCAAAGTAGGGGACTTAGCTCTAGTTTCAACCTTGAATTTTAATAATATCAAAGGCCCAAAGAAACTCAAAGATTATTATGTAGGACCTTTTGTTATTGTTGCCTTACATGGAACCAATGCAGTTCAAGTGGAATTAAGTGGTGAATTGGAAAATAAACACCTCACTTTTCCAGTCAGCTTGATAAAGCCTTATCAACCAGCTGATAAAGAATTGTTTCCTTTAAGGAACCCAACTTGTTTAACTGTACCACCAGTGGAACAGAGTGAAGACAAAAAGCTAAAGAAAGTCATTAAATAAAGGAGAATTAGGGGTAAAAATCAGAGAGAATATCTTGTCAGATATAGAAATCCAGTACATGAAGATGAGTGGCTGGCAGAATCAGATATACCTGACTCAGATAAACTCTTGAGAAGAATTACACATGAAAGAAAGCCACAAGCCTGAATATGTCTATAAATGTGCTTTGAATTACTTGATCTGAGTAATGTAAAGAGGTTGGAAAGTGGAAATTAACCCCCTTCGGGGCTTTTTATTATTTATACCATTGATAAAATTGTAGTACAATTTTATTTTTTGGTGGGAGGGAATGTGAGCCTTGAGGTATATTTTACATACCCAAATAGGCCACAATTATCTTAAACATAAATTTTGAATTATGCATAACTCATGAGTCATGCAGATAACCAAATGTCAACATTTTTTATTTCAGAAAAGATGAATAACGTTTTATTGAGTACGTAAATCCATAGATTTAAGGCCAGATTTGGATTCTACACAAAAATTCACCTATGGTAGCTCCATAGAGTGAATAAGCTCAAATCAACTCTTTGAGGTGGTAATATGGAAAATACTTCAACACCACCTCATTAATACCACATAAAAGATTGGTGAAAATTTTTGTTTTGCTCCATTTCACGCCAAAATAATGGGAATGTGAGAAATCCCATTTTACAGATACACTAAGAATAGTGTTATGCATGTTTGGAGCACTTAATATCATGGTATTCTTACATGGCCCTTTGATACACCCATAGTGGATATCTCACCTTAAGCTTAATTTTCTATCTTGACGTTAAAAATAAGCAAGGGGGACAAAAGACATCAAAGAGAGCCAGGGTACCCAACTTCTGAGGCCTCAGAGGTGTGGACAGCTCCAAAGCTTTGATCCATGGCTGATCTTGGCCTAATTGGTAAGCTAAAACCTTTTGGGAACCTGGTTACCATGTTACAACTACTGTAATTCTTAAGAAAATAGCAAATAACCTGCTATTTTGACGTGACAAGGAGGTAAAGAGCTAGTTAGACTCCAGTAACCATCTCAATTCTTAATTATTATTAATGGATAAGCCCCAAAGGAGTAATTAAAACCCTTTTTGGACTTGTATTCATTGATTTACCTCATAGCAACCAGTGAAACACTGATATTTGCAATTTTATGTAGAAATGAGGTAAAAACTTCAAAAATTCATTAAAAATACAATTCTTAATGAATCTTTCTGAAACCTTCAGGAGTAATATACGACCAAAAATAATTATGGTTTTACTAGTAAAATTAAAAGTGTTATCTACAGTGCATCATTCACTATTCTACATGAAACACTGAATCTTCAAAAATTCACAGTAATTACAACCTGTGATGAAATTGGCAATAACATTGATAAGTTTTAGAAATCAATGATTATTTTGGAATAAAAGAAGATTTACAGATGTTACTCCTTTTATTCTTAACCATATTGAGGTTGGTAGTCACGTAAAAGCATCAACTAAGTAATTATGATAATCTTATGTGACAACAGATGTGGCAATCAATAACCCAAAAAGGTTTATTGTTTCCCCACTCACTGGCTTTTCAGTTTGCTCCATGGCATACCTCTGTGAGCTGTTGTTGACTTAAAAGAGGCCTCTTCTTGCTGTTTTTTCCAAGAATCATCTTATTATCATTTTATATCATTGTTACCAACAAGTAATTATTAGTTGAACTATTCTTAAGTGTTTTAAATCTTTCAGAATCACTCAGAAAGACGTGAAATCATAGAATCCAACTATATCTTGTTGTAATCCTGCTATAAATCATTTTGATCTTTTAAATCCACAATTCTACGTCAAATTTCTCTACTTTTATCTATCAATAAGTTCTTTGGAGTATTAGTGAGTGATTTCTCTTTAATTCTTAAAGTTTTTCTCTAGTAATAGTTTTCTTCAAGAATTATCTTTATAATCATTCTTGTAAAAGATAATTATATATTAAAAGAATCTTATTATTTTAATAAAAGAAGTTTTTATTATTAAATTCTTCTTGTAATTGATTCTTGTAGACAATTACTGCTCACTGTTATAATCTCTAGTAGTGTATAACAAGTGAAAGAAAGAATTCTTTAATTATTTAATTGTGGTTATAATAATATTTTATTATTATATTCCATAAGAACAGACATAGTACTGTTGATTATTAGAGATATTATCATCAGTTTCATAGTCACATCTTACATTTCTGTTGGATGTATATCCACTAAGTACTTTTTGAGGGTATCATAAGTAAGTCTTGGATTCCAACCTTTTTGTATCATTGCTGGTGTTTTGCCAGTAGAAGAATGGATTGTTGTCTGATATGCCACTTCAAGGGCTGGTATTAGTGTACACAAATCATGGGTAAAACCATCACATTCTTTTAATTCCAGTCCATAAGCACAGAATCTTCTTATCATGTCCTCCAATGTTTGTATCATTCTTTCTGCTAAACATCAGTTTTAGGATGGTAACCTTTTGAGAAGGATAATTTTGTCCCAGACAAGTTATGGAGATTTTTCCATAAATCTGAAGTGAATTTTGGGTCTCTGTCACTTATAATATTCTGGAATAAGCCTGTTTGGCTAATGACTTTATTCCATATCATTATGGCTGTGTCTATAGCTGTGTCATCTTTGTGACATGGTAGTAACATGGGAGTTTTTCTATACCTCCCAGCTAATACTAGGCATGCATTATAGCTTCTGTCTCCTCCTGGAGGTCATGCTGTTACCCAATCCATATGAACTATTTCCCAAGGGGATTTTGGTTCTTGGATTTGGATCATAATTCCAAATTTCTTTCCTGTGCCTCTGTTGTCTTTCTGACATCTGTCACAGGTTTGGAAGTATTTTGCAACATCTTTCTTCCAATTTGGCCACCAAGAGCAGTTTTTCACCCTTTCTAGTGTTCTGTTTTCTGAAAGATGTCCAGCTTCAACATGATCATGACACTCATGTAAAATACTGTTTATCAGGCTTCTATCTGTTAAGGCCATAACAAATGTGTGTTTTGTTCTATGGTAAAGGATTCCATCAAGGAGGTGGAAGCTTCCTTCATCATATGCTTTTTTTCCATGTTTCATCTAATTTTGATGAAAGTGATGGGTCTTTGCAGTCTTTCATTAGAAGTTTGCTTAAGATATGGCAATTTTTGTCTATCTTATAGTTTCCTTATACTTGGCTAAAGAATTCTGTGCCAATGTCTGTAACACATATTCCTTCTATATGGTGCTCTTCCTGTGGTACCCATGCTGGATTGCCAGGGGTATTTGCTAGAGCCCATCTGCTAAGACCATCTGCATTTTTGTGATTATTACCATTGTTATGAACAATAGTCATATTTCCTCTATATTCTTGGCTAGCAATTTCCCATCTCAGCATATGTTTATTTGGAGTTTTCATATTTAATAGAAATTTTACAGCATTACAGTCTGTAATCACATCAACTACTGTTCCAGCCAAGTAACAATGCAATTTTTTTAAAGCCCACACTAAGCAGAGGAATTCCATTTGGCTTTCTCCATATCTTGCTTCTGTTGGCCTTATCTGTCTTGAAATAAACCAAATTGGTTCTTGCACTGGTTTATCACTGATAATTTGTGTCTGGTGTAGTGCAGCACCTAGTCCTTCTCCACAAGCATCAATGTAAAGTTTGAAGGGTAGTTTCCAATCTGTCATTAGAAGAAATTGGGCATTTGTTAATGAATTCTTCAATTCTTCATATGCCTTGACTCTTTCTCCTGTCATTTCATAGACTGTTTGTTGATCACATAGTTTATACAGGTATTTGGCAATTCTTGCAAAGTCCTTTATATGCTGTCTATAGTAACCAGAAACTCCTAAAAATGCTTTCCTTTCTTTTTTGGTTTGAGGCATTGGCTTGAGTAGTACTGCTGCTACTTTATTCTTGTTTATCCCTAGACTAAGTCCAGATACAACAGGTCCTAGTGCTTTTAATGCACTATATGCAAAATGAAGCTTTTTCAAGGAAGATTTCATATTCACTTGCACTATTGTTTGTATTACCTTTTCTTGTGTTGTAAGGTGATTTTGCCAAGTTTCTGAGCAAACTATGATATCATTAATATAGATAATTAACCGTCCTTCTGATTAATCTTCAGGAAATATGGTATTCATCATCCTTTGATAATGGGAAGGTGCATTCTTTAGGCCAAATGGAATTCTTAAGTCTTCAAAAATCAAAAAGTGCACTATTATCCTCAGTAGTTTCTTGGCATTATCAGTTAAGAAATTTTTATGCAAACCCTTTAAGGCATTCATGGCTGTAATGAACTTAGCTTTTAAAAATTGTGTCAATGTCTCATGGATTCTGGGTATTTGATATCGGTCTGGAAGGGTATAGGGTTTCCGGGCTCTGAAGTTGCCTACCATTATTGGTTTTGCATTATGCCAAGTTATAATGACAGGTGTAGTGACCTTTACCTGCTCATTATGTCCTACTTTTCTTAATACTCCAAGGTCCATTTATTCTTTAATGTGTACCTCCAAGGCTTCTCTAGCCTTTGGACTAGCTCGGTAAGCAGGTCATTTTAGTAAGGGTGGGTAAGGCTTTTCCACATTAAGAATTATATCTACCTCAT
This sequence comes from Austropuccinia psidii, assembly GCA_023105745.1. Taxonomy (NCBI): domain Eukaryota; kingdom Fungi; phylum Basidiomycota; class Pucciniomycetes; order Pucciniales; family Sphaerophragmiaceae; genus Austropuccinia; species Austropuccinia psidii. The sequence goes on from JALGQZ010000004.1 coordinate 55,804,249, forward strand.
GCCCAATTATGGCACCTAGTGGCTCTTTGTCAGTTGCAAAGGCATTTTTGTACTTAAATAAGACATCAATCAGATTTTCTTTCATTTTTTCTGTTAATTCTTGATTGAATTCGGCCTCTTTGAGTTGTTCAGATATAAAAAGTTCCTTTTCTGGAATTTTCTCTTCATTCTTAATAACTGTGATTTGTTTTTTGTTATTTAAGAAGCCAAAATTTTGTCTTTTGTTATCTCCTATGGTAAAATATCTATATTTTTGCTTAGAGATAAGTATATTATAGATTTAAAAGTAGTCATTTCCAAGTATGAAGTTATTACTAGTACAGTTGTCCATTACTACAAACTCTATTTTAATTCTCACACCTTGTGAGGGGTGAGGAAAAATTAGTTTTAAATCAATTATTCGAAGGGGCTTCATGCTCTCACTTGCACTACTAAATTTGACACCTTGTATTGTCATAAGTTTTTCTTTCCAATTGGGGACAATGGTTTTTAAATAACTTTTACCAACACAAGTACAATATGCTCCTGTATCCAAGTTCACTTTTCCTTCTTGGTTATCAACCATAAATTTACTTATAGATGATTTTCCAGCTGTATATCCCATTCCTTTTGCAGGTTTGGTTCTATACATTTTGGCATCTTGTATTTTTATCAGGTTTGTGTCAGTTGTTCCAACTTGTGGTAAGTTTGAGTTAACCTCTAGTACTTCATAAGTTATATCAATATTATTAAATTGTGCATTAATTATATTACTTTCATCACTTTCAGAACTTTCTGACTCTTCTGTTTCTTTTCCAGAGTCGGATTCCTCCTCTTTGTCATTGTGGTTTCTGTTTGCACAATTTCATTAATCTTTGCCTTTTTGAGGCAGTTATTGGCTAAGTGTCCAATACCTCCACATTTATGGCATTTTCTTTGCTCCTTAGTGTTGGATGTATTGGGCTTGAAAGCTTCTTTTGATTTATCTATCTTGATAAATGGCTTATTTATACTTTTAATATCCAATTTCTTCCAAGTTCTGCCAATTATTGTTCTTGTCACTAGGTCCTCTGGTGAATTGATATACTCTTCTGCGGAGCATGGTTCTATACACCTGCTTCTCAGGGCATGTTATAGCTCTCCTCCACATTTGTTAAGTATTTTCATGTGCACCATCTTTTTTGACATTTCTGGGTACAGTGCATTGAGTCTTTCAACTTGTTTTAAGAACAAAGTAAAAGGTTTGTCTTTTTCTCTGTCAAAGAACGAATTTTCAACTGCATTCTCTATCTTGTCCCTCAAGGCATCATTAGCCCACTTGGTGATTATTTCTTGTTTCCACCAAGACCAGGTGTCTTTTCCAATTGTTTGTCTTATTCCATAATACCACCCTTTTGTAGATTTTTGAACCAATGAATGTAATCTTGCAGTAATTAGTTGATCTGGTATGGCTTAATCTTCTTGTAGCATGTCAATTGTCTTGATAAATGACTTGTGGTCATATTCACCTTCCCCTGTGAATTTTGGCCATTCTTTTAATTGAGGTGCTTCCTTGATTAATACTTGGTTATTGTCTTGGTGACTTAAGTCTGTTATGAATGGATTTGTTAATTACTTTTTTCGATTTAACAAGGCTTCTTATGTGAGAAAATGGGGTTGATAACTTTGGAATATTTTAGTTAGCCTCATTAATTTTATCCATTTTTTCAGTAATAAGCCTTATTTCACTTTGAATGTCAACTTTCAGATGCCTTCTTGCTTCATCACATTTTTCCACATGGTCCAAAAGTAATTTTTTGTGGGATGAAGTCTTTTCTTCAAATCATTCTACAGAGATACTTAGTTTGTTTAATTTTTCTGTAAGATTGTCAATACTCATGTCATAATTGATTGTCAAAGTTTTATATTTGATTTCGTTTATGTATTTATACAAGTCTTGTTGTCCTTGTATTAATTTTTGAGTGTTCTCAAGCGAAATCTTTGGTTTGTTATTTTCGACAATAAACTTAATGTTGTCATTTTCCTTTTTGTTTTGTACAGCAATTTTTGTTAAGGAAGATAAGTTATTGTTTATTTCTTGTAATGATAATAAACTGTTTTTGATTTCTTCAAGAGGTAAAATACTTTTTTTAATTTCTGTTGACATATTTACAACATCTGGAGACAAAGGTATTTCTTTGGCAAGTGAGATTGTCTAATTTTTTGTTCCTCCATGTCCTTGAATTCCATCAAGGTTCTGGCCATGTTGAATACATTGTCCATGGCATCCTTTTGGATTTTTGGAATCCTGTAGCTTGGGGAATATGGTTTTGTCCAATCATTTCTCTTGCTCTTCTTCCCTTCTTGGGGAAGTGGGTTGGCTTGGGGATTGGTGGTAGAAGCTACTGGGCCTTCTTCCTTGTTTACCTCCTTCTTTTTGGCATGGTACTACTTTTTTTTTTGATTTGAGGTTTGGATGATAGTGGATTCCATCCATTGGAGTATCTCACTATTTCCTCCTCTTTGAGGAACTTTTTCAGGATTTTTGAGGAGTTCAACACTCTTTGGTGTATTTGGGGCAACATTTCCCAGTCCTTGTCTTTGTACAATGTGTAGTACTGTTTCTACTGGCTAATGTAAATGTCTATTTGAGCCCTCTGAATGTGATTTGTACCTGTTTGAGTCACTCATACTTAGTTCTAACTCTGGTTCAGATATCATGGGCATTTCTGGGCCTTGCATTTGGGATAAGGCACTTCCTTGTGTGGATTCTGTTCCACTGGGGATATTGCCCTTCCTTTTCCATTTTGAGGAATCAATTCTACCTCTGAGTACAGCTCCATCTGATTGGATGGAGTATTGGGAGCCTTTTCTGTTAGTCATATTTCCAGAAAAATAAGAAATATGCGAATTTTAACACAGGAATTCTTCTTATGGCAATTTATAAATGAGGTACTCACCCTCAGAGTCCTGACTAGTCGGTCCTGGAAAGTCCAATTTCTTGGCTTTCTTTTTCTTAGTGATGATTGGTGTTGGAGAACTCTGACAAGTTTCTTCCACCAATCTTTCAACAGTGGTTTGGTTGTCCTCTGTTGGATTGTCTTCAGACACTAAAAAAGAAGAATAAATATAAGTCTTTTATATGAAAAGTGTTATTTTTGGTAAGATATGGAAATTTTCCATGCGAAAATTGCTTTTATATCTTAGAAAATAAATAAAGAAGTGAAATTAACTTGCATAAAAAATAACTTTTTTTTATTGGTTTTTATTTATAACTTTTTTTTTAGATTTTTATTTTTAAAGAATAAAATAAAAAAATGAATATGTTTCTTTTATAAACTTAATATATAATATGAATTGATTTTTAATTTATGAAATATCTGTTTTAAGTACTAGAGTCACTCAAAGAAAGTTCTTGAAAGCCTAAGGATGTGAAAAACCACGTGTAAGACAGTACAATTGCTTTCCAAATGCCTCAATAGTACTTAAAATCAATGAATATAAAATTATTATATAATTTGATGATTATAATTGTAATTTATTATTGGATAAACCCGATTAGGATCTTTTTAAAGGTCTTTTAGAGTAAATATCATGGCCAGGCCCCCAAATTTAAGGTTCAACTATGAAACAATAAGTAAAAATTAACAATATTTTACTTATTGTACTATGAATTTACTTATAAATGAAATGATTATACTAAAAAGAATTCTTAGAATTATGGGTTAAACTACTTATATTATTAAATCAATATAATAATATAATTTATATCCTGAAAAAATACTATCATAAAATAAATATATCAAAGTGAGATAATTAACATATTTAAAAGCACTTTATTATTGTTACCAATAAATAATGAAGGCTTAAAAAAAACTTTTTATTAATAAAAAACAATCAATAACAATAATATTACTAATATTAAAGTTATAAATTAAGATAAATACTATTTATATGAATTATGGAATTATTAGAGTAATAATAGAGAAAAATTATTATAATAAGAGAAATAACCTACTTTTAATACTTAATATAATAGCCTTGAATACATTTACGCCTAGAAATGTAAATAAAACTTCTTTAAATTGTAGTTACAATAAAATTTAAGAGAAATTACAATTTTTCTTGATTTTATGTGGAATTGAGGTTTTTTAAGAGAATTTTAAACAAAACAATTAAATAATTGCAAAAATCAAGTCAGAGATGAAGATTCTTATAGGTTTATCTTTGTTCTTTAATAATATAAAAGTTTTAAATATAAAGACTAAAGAAATCACCTTTTTATTTAATGATTTAATGTTTTTGTAACAACCATCTGTCAGGGGCAAGGGTATTCATTCATACACCCACTCAAACACCTCAAATCAGCAAATCTAGTATCTGCATCAGCATTCAGTTTCAGCAATCTTCATTCTGAAACATGCATACAGTTTGGTACATCAATACAGCCTGTCAATACTTGTACAGGTTGGATTCACCCAATACAGTTTCAATACACCAGTATGAAACTGTATGATCACTCAAATACACCACACCTCTTGTACAGGTTCTGTACAGCTGTACAGGACCTGTATTGGCCAGACTCAATTTAATCATCAATCATTCTCATGGAAATTCTTCCTCTGGATCAGGGCTGGTGATTCTCACATAGACCAGCCCCTCTTTCTCCCCCCTGGGGACTTTTCCCCAGTTAATTAATTTAGTTTATTTATTATTTCATAATTATTCTTATCCTTATATTTGGGTATTATAATTATTTAATTCTAAGTTAGTCTTTGCATTTTCTCTTTGCCTGTACAGTATGAGTTGGGTGGCCATATCCTTATTAACCCTTCTCTTTCCATTCTGACAGGTTGAAACAGTGGACTTGGACTTGTTTGTGGTTGGCTCTTCTATTTCTTACTCTTAATTCTTGTTGCTGCTTTTCTTATATTTATTCTTTTAGTAATTCATCCTTAACACTCTTAATTGTATCCCTTCTTATCATATCTTTGAGCCCTCCATAAGTGAGTCCCAGTTTACTGAGTGCCAGGCCCTCTTCACTTCAAAGAGCCCCTGTGACATTAAATTAATTAACTCATATTTGATTCTTTCTTTTCATTCATTTATATTCATTTCCTCTCATAATTAATTATGATCTCTTTTATGATTTAATGATCTTTAATGATTATGATTTTTCTCTCTCATCAATTTCATCTCTTTCATTTCATTCATATGAAATTGATTCTTCTTCTTTCTTAATCATTGCTGACCATTTCATTCACTTCATTTTATCAATCAATTTTCTCTGTGTTATCATTCAGGTCTTATTCAGGATTGAGTTATTGGTTAAATTGATTGGATTATTTCATTGGGATTCATTGGATTATTGATTCAGCTGCTCAGGATTGTTATTTGGATTGGATTGATTGATTTTGACTTCTCAAGATATTGATTGATCCTCAAGAGCTGATTGATTATTGATTGATTTTGAATCCTCAAGATATTTGATTGATTCCTAAAGACATTGATTTCATATTGAAGACACTGATTTATTGATTGATTTATTATTGATTGAATATTGATTGATTGTTGATTTACTCAATATTATTGATATTTGATTTGAATTGATTATTGATTGTTTGAATTGATTTGACTTTTTACTGAATTTGTTTTCACCTCAAGATTTGAATTGATCCCTCAAGATTCATCAAGATTTTATTGTGATTGATTTGGCCAAGTTTTGATTTCTGTTCTCATACCATCAAGTTTTATTTCATTTTATTCAAAATGCCAGTTCAGCATAGTCCCCCAGCCAAAAATACTAGATCCCAAAGACTTCAAGCTGTTCTCACTCCTACAGTAAGGGCTCCTCTTGACCGCACACCAGCAGTTCATCAACTGAGTGCAAATTTGGACAGAGGACCACCAATGGAAGGAGCAGCACCCTCAAGAAGAGGTGGAATGAAATCTAGAAGATCAAGATCCTTTTATGGACTTTTGGTTGGCTACCCTGGCATGTCTGAAGGTGCAAGAGAAAGACAAGCGGAAGTTGAAGATGAAGAAGGGGAAGAGTCTGTGGAAGAGGAAGATTCTGTGGAAACTGAAGTGGCAGATGCCTTGGCAAATGCTCCAGAGGTGCCTCAGGGTTCTAATCTAGCCCTTTCTAGTCAACCTCTTGTCTCTCAAACTGATCCAAGTCTCCTCAAGCTGATGGAGCAGATGACTGAATTCATGGGGCAACTCACTCAAGCAGTTGCTCCCAGGGACAATTCCAAAGCCCCTGCTTTCAAGACTCCACCCATGAAGGCACCTGATTCTTTTGATGCTACTCAAGCCCATAAATTGAGAGGATTTAGCCAATCCTGTCAATTAATCTTTCATAATGATCCAGCAAATTTCTTCTCTGACAGGAATAAAGTTCTTTACTCAACTTCTTTTCTCACTGGTAGAGCGGGAAAGTGGATTGAACCCTATCTCTCAAATATTTCCAATGAAGACCCTTCCTACCTCCTCAATAATTGGCCATTATTTGAATCTCAATTATTCACTCTGTTTGGTGACCCCAATGTAGTCGGGAAAGCTGAACAAGAGTTGGACAATTTGAGGATGAAGGTGAGTGGTCATGTTTCCTTGTACATTGAAGATTTTAGAAGCTTAATGTCAAGAATTGGAGATTGGGGGGAAAGAGCTTATATCCATGTTTACAGAAGGGGATTAGCATCAAGATTATTGGATAAGTTGGCTTCTCACCCTGGAAAGTTTGATACTCTCCAAGAACATATGGATGTCACCTTAGAATTAGACACAAGATATCATGAGAGGCAAAAAGAAAAGGGTGGCAATCAAGAGAAGAAGCCTGCAGTCATTGTATCCAATCATTCTAGGCCTCCTCAAAACTCATCTTCAAAGAGGCCTCACCAGAAGAAGAATAAGAAGGGCAAGCAATTTCAATCTTCAAAGGACAAGCCCCATGCTGCTCTCCTCAATAAGGACAATGAATTAATTGGTTCTGAAAAGGAGAGGAGGATTAAAGAGGGGTTGTGTACTTATTGTGGTGGAAAGCACCCAATTGAAAAATGCTTCAAGAGACCTCAGAACAAGCCTGGGTCATCATCAAGAGGCTTCCCTAGCAAGCAGGGAAAAGCCTGATTGGAGATCATGATGTGTTCAATGGTTCTCACTTATTTCCTTCAAGAGCACAATTGTGCACTCTGAATACTAGTGTCAAGGAATCTTTTAAATTTCTTATTTTATCTTCTGTATCTGATATTTTTTATAGTATTCTCATTGATTCTGGTGCTACCAACTCTTTTATTGCAAAGAATTTTGTTCTCAAGTACTCATTGACTCTGTCAGAGCTCCCTGAAAAGATTCCTCTTTTAATTTTGGATTCTAATGAATCCCCTGCCTTGTTCATCACCCATTATACCAAGTGGGTAGTCGACTTGCCTTCCTTCCCAAGCTTTGAATGGGACTTCTTTATCATAGATTCACCCAAGGGAGAAGACCTGATATTGGGCTATGATTTCCTTTAGCATTTCAATCCCATTATTGATTGGAAAAATGGATTGATCACCTATGATTCTAGTCATAAGGATTCTAGTTGTATTATTCCTTCTACTAGTACTGACTTAGCCACTGCTGTCAACAGTGTTGCTCTGGTTGGTGAACTTAAGACACCTTCCCTTCCTTCTTCTGTCCATACCCCTTCCATCATTCCCTCTCAGTCAGTAATTCAATTAAGAGATGAAGTCTTCAAAGAGATAAAGGATGTTGGAGAAGATGTTGCCATATCTTCACTTCATCTCTTTCAAGGGGATATGGACCTTCCTCCCTTCTCTTTTCATGCATCACTGGAGGAGCAGTGGGATGAGGAGGAAGAGCCAGAAGAAATTGAAACCATTTTGAAGGTAGTCCCTCCTGCTTATCACCAATATTTGGACGTATTCTCCAAGGTGAAAGCTGAGAAACTTCCTCCACACCGTGCCTGTGATCACCATATCGAATTGGAGGGTCTTCTACCTCCAATTGGTGTTATCTACTCATTATAAAATTAAGATTCAGAAACAATGCAGGCCTACATTTCAGAGAATGTAGATAAAGGTTTCATTAGACCAAGCTCCTCTTCAACAGGAGCACCTGTCCTTTTTGTCAAGAAAAAGGATGGAGGTCTTTGCTTTTGTGTTGACTACCGTAAACTCAATGCTGTCACTAGGAAGAACAGATACCCTGTTCCTCCTATGAACCAGCTTCTTACCATATTCAACGGTTCCACTATCTTCTCCAAGATAGATTTGCGTGGTGCATAGAACCTTCTGAGAATCAAAGAGGGGGATGAGCACTTAACTGCCTTTAGAACCAAATATGGTAGTTATGAGTATTTGGTCATGCCATTTGGTTTGACCAATGCTCCGGCTTCTTTCCAAAATCTAGTGAATGATATCTTTGAAGATTTTTTGGATGTGTTTGTTGTGGTTTATCTAGATGATATTATGGTATTCTCAAGTTCTGAGGAAGAACATGTCAAACATGTGACCTCTGTCCTCCAAGACTCAGAGAAAATAATTTATTTGCCAAAGCTTCCAAGTGTGTATTCCATGCCTCAAGTGTGGAATACTTCGGCTATGTTGTTTCAAGTGATGGCCTCAAGATGGATTCGTCAAAAGTTCACCAAATCCACAATTGGGCTCAGCCCAAGAACATCAAGGCCCTTCAATCTTTTCTTGGCTTTACCAATTTTTATTGTCGTTTCATTAAAAATTATTCCAAAAAAATCACTTCTCTCACTTCCCTTCTGAAAAAAGATTCTCCCTTTATCTTCAATGAGGAAGCTCTTAGTCAGTTTCAAGCACTCAAAGAAGCTTTCACCTCTGCTCCTATCTTCTCCCATTTCAATCCATCTCTAACTACTATTGTAGAGACTGATGCTTCTGATTATGCATTGGGCGCCGTACTGAGTCAGGTGAATGACTCAGGAAAGCATCCCATTGCATTTGATAGTCGCAAGCTCTTACCAGCTGAACTCAACTATGAAATTCATTACAAGGAACTCCTTGGCAAAGTTTGGGCTCTCAAGCGCTGGAGAGAATTTCTTCTTTCTCTTTTCAGTCCTTTTGAGGTCTTGGCAGACCACTCTTCCTTGCAGTATTTCATGTCTTCCAAACTTCTTACTTGTCGTCAGGCCCGTTGGGCTGAATTTCTCTCAGAATTTCATTTCACTATCACCTACCGCCCAGGCAGGCTGGCCACTTTACCAGATGCCTTGTCACGTTGGGATGACATGTAACCAGAGAGGGGGGTGGACTTCATGAGCAAGAACCCTCAAAATTTACATCAAGTACTTAAGCAAGAGGGAATTCAAGAGTCAAGGTTCTTCTCAATCAAAGTGGAAATTTTCTCAGATTTAGTGGACAAGATTCAAAAAGAAGTTTGGCAAGACAAAGACTATAAAGAAAAACTCAAGCAACTAGCAAGAGGTGAATCAGTTCCAGATTATTCTCTTGAACCTCAAGCCAAGTTATTTTTATTCAAAGATAGAGTGGTAATCCCAAGGAATGAAGAACTTCAACTCACTCTTCTTCAAAAGCGTCATGACTCACCATTGGCTGGCCATCCTGGCCAGGAGAAGACCCTCAAGCTCATCAAGAGGGATTTTTATTGGGCTGGCATGAATCAATTCATCAAGGACCATGTGTCCTCATGTCAGCAATGTTCAAGAAACAAGAACATTCATCACAAGAAGCTTGGATTACTCAAGTCTCTTTCAATTCTGTCTGGTCCTTGGATGTCAGGCTGAGTCTATGATAAGAGTAATAAAGTGTATTTACAACTTTTAACTATGACTGTGACACGGTATATAAAAGTTAAAAAGGTTTTATAAGAGTTGAAGATGGTTTTAATTTAATAATAAAAGGGCTTTACTATAGTGGATATAGTGGTGGTGAGCGCTGTTGAAAGCCCTGGGTGCAGCTTTACCTGTTGGGTTACGATAATAAAGACTACAATTATTAAGATTATAATAATACCTGATTATTACCCAAGAGTAAAACTGTTTTTGACAGTTTACTACGTAGGGTATTCAAGAGCAGGATGAGGAAAGGTCTTTGGCTGTGAAAAGCCCTCCTTTTATCCTGAAATTGGGGTGAAAAGGTGATTAAACCTTTTCACGTAGAGGGAGTGAAGATTTTTCACTCCTCATGACAGGCTTGTGGTTTGCAAATAACCTTTATACCCTGTATTGGGCTCAGATGTGGTTTTGAAACCACATCTGGGCGGTTTTCACCAATACAGGGTGAAAATTTTCATCTGGGGACCTCACAGCCTGATTCTGACGTGTATGACGCGTAGAATGCTGTACAGAAACTGTATGGGACCCCAGTATTGACTGACATATGAGGTATTGAAGTAAAAACATGCTTCTTTGTCTGTTGACACCTCATATTCATGATTATGGGGTGTTATCCCATGGTAAGGCTGTATATGACAGCTGGTGGGATTTTGACCTTAAAATGGTCATAACTCTGTCAGTTTTTGAGATATCAAGCTCAAAGTTGGTTCATTGGATAGCTCTATATGAGCTCTACACAATGGTACCCAACGTGACATGGTTATCATTAAATATGACAAAGTTATCCCATGTACAAGTATTTTTGTACATTTGGCGTGGTTTGGGCAAAAAGCTGTATTAGGCTTGTTTGGCCAATAACTTCTGTTGTAGTTGAGTTATGGGGAAATGGATGACACCATCAGATAGCCCTGATTGTGCTCTTTCCAAAAAGACCCCACTTTAAGTATCTCACACTAAAACTGTAAAAGTTAGATGAGAGGTGAATGTTTTGTTCACCCTTATTTGGTCTGAATTTGACCATAACTCAAGTAATACTGGTGCTAGCTCAGTTTGGCTGGTACCATTGGATAGCCCTGGCTTAGAGCTTCATTTTGAATACCCATTTGATGGGGTTAAGCCTCTCCTTCTAGATTTTAGATGAGAGGTGAAAATTAAGGTTTATGCTCAGCAATGACTTTGAGCAGGAATAACTTTGTTATTTCTTGTCCTATGGTGATGGGACTTATATTTTCAGAAAGAGGTGAGTTTCCTCTTTCTTTTGATACCTTTTGAGCTAATTGGGCTCAGCTCCATGTTTTGGTGGTATTTTGGCTATACCATTGGTTTATGGTATTTTGGCTGTCATGCTTGTGCTCTGGTTTTGAGTCACAGGTTGACATTGGAATCCATTATCAATGGACTTCATCACTCAATTGCCACTGTCAAACAACTTTGATTCAATTTTAGTAGTTGTGGACAGATTCTCAAAAATGTCAATCTTCATTCCAACTTATGGAACAATCACTACTCTGGACTTAGCTCAAATCTTCATTAGTCATGTATTTTCCAAGCATGGACTTCCAGTCAGTATTGTCAGTGATAGAGGATCCTTATTTGTTTCATCATTTTGGACTCAATTGTGTCAGCAGCTCAAGATATCAAGAGATCTTTCAACTGCTTTTCACCCTGAAACAGATGGACAGACCGAGAGGGTAAATCAGATACTAGAACAGTACCTTTGGATGTATGTCAGCTATCATAAAGATGACTGGTACACCTGGCTCCCTCTGGCTGAATTTGCCTATAATAATGCAGAACATTCATCAACAAAATAGTCTCCATTTTTCACTATTTATGGAAGAAATCCCAGCTTTGATTCAATTCACATTTCTCAAGATACACCTGCTGGAAAGTTATCATCAAAACTCCAATCAGTACAGCAAGTTGTCAAAGAGGAGTTAGACTCAGCAATAAAGCGTTTTAAGAAGTATGCAGACAGAAATAGTGTAATTACACCTGATTTCCAACCTGGGGACAAAGTATGGCTAGCTTCCAAGAACATCAAGACAACAAGACCCACCAAAAAGGTTTCAGAAAGATGGCTGGGAACCTTTGAAGTTCTCAAGAAGATTGGCAGCCATGCATATCACCTCAAGTTGCCTCAGCAATGGAAGACAGTTCAACCTGTATTCCATGTGTCCTTATTAGAACCAGTCAAGCATTCAACTCTCCCAAATCTTCATCAATTGCCGCCACCACCAGTCTTAGTGGAGGAGCAAGAAGAATGGGAAGTGGCTCAGGTTCTGGACTCAAAACTCAAAAGAGGTAAATTATGGTATCTTGTAGAGTGGAAACGATTCAGTGAAGACCCAGAAAGAACGACTTGGGAACCAGCTTCAAACCTTACCAACTCACCAGATCTTGTCAAGGATTTCCATTCATTGTATCCAGACAAGCCTGGTCCAAATACCTCAAGAGTTTGATTTATGGTGCTTGATGGGGAGAAGAAGTTATGAAAGTAAGTTCCTCTCCTGGCATGCACCTTTAAGGGGTATTCTACCCATATGTTGTTGTAAGCATCACCTTGGCCACTTTGTGAGCACTTGGCAATTCTTCGGACAGGTTCAGGAAGCATACAACACCAATAACCTCCAATTTGGACCTTATCAAGATATGGTCAAATGTTTCTTTCTTTAATTTCCCTTTCTTTCTCTTTTATCTATCATTTCATTTATGCCAATCATCATAATTCAAGACATTCATTACTTAAAGTCTTTTACGGCAATTCTTTTCAGAAGTCATTTATGGCAATGCCTCTCAGAAGTCATTTATGGCAATTCTTTTCAATTTTATGATGCTTGGTGGGGAGTGGAAGTTATGAAAGTAAGTTCCATCTCCTGGTATGCATCCCTGAGGGTTCTACTTCTTGTAAAACATTACCTTGGCCACTCTGTGAGCCTCAAATGCTTGGTTTTCATTTTTCAGACACTTTTGGCCAGAATCAAGCAACTCGTCACAAGAAGGACCAACCATCAGGATTTTTTCTTTATCTCTTTCTTTACTCTCATTTTCTCTTATTCTTTTATTTTTCTTTCTGTCTTTACTTGTATGATTTTCTTTCTTTTATTTCTTTCAAGCAGCAGCATCCCCTCCCAATTCATGTATTGGGAGGTTCCATTAATTTTTCATTTTTTAGTATTTATAAGAGTGGGGATAGAAGTGAAACCAAACACAAACTGTGAGCCTTAAGGTATATTTTACATACCCAAATAGGCCATAATTATCTTAAAAAGAAATTTTGAATTATACATAACTCATAAATTATGCATATATTCAAAATTCATCATTTTTTATTTCAGAAAAGATGAATAACTTTTTATTGAGGAAGTAAATCCATGGATTTAAGACCAGATTTGAATTCTACACAAAAATTCACCTAGGGTAGCTCCATAGAGTGAATAAGCTCAAATTAACTCTTTGAGGTGGTAATATGGAAATTACTTCAACACCACATCATTAATACCACATAAAAGATCCGTGAAAATTTTTGTTTTTCTTGATTTTACGCCAAAATAATGGGAAAGTGAGAAATCCCATGTTACATATACACTAAGAATAGTGTTATACATGTTTTGAGCACTTAATATTATGGTATTCTTACATACACTTTTGGTACACCCATAGTGGATATCTCACTTTAAGCTTAAAATTCTATTTTGACATGAAAAATAAGCACGGGGGACAAAAGACATCAAAGAGAGCCAGGGTACCCAACTTCTGAGGCCCCAGAGTCGTGGATAGCTCCAAAGCTTGGTTCCATGGCTGATCTTGACCCAATTGGTAAACTAATCATCTTTGGGAACTTGGTTACCAAGTTACAACTACTGTAAAACACCTGAAAATAGCAAATAACCTGCTATTTTGACGTGCCAAGGAGGTAAAGAGCTACTTACACTCCTGTAACCATGTCAATTCTTAATGACGTTCCATGGATAAACCCCAAAAGAGTAATTAAAGCCCTTTTTGGACTTGTATCCATTGATTTACCTCATAGCAACCAGTTAAACACTGATATTTGCAATTCTACGTAGAACTGAGGTAAAAGCTTCAAAAATTCATTAAAAATACAATTCTTAATGAATCTTTCTGAAACTTTCAGGACCAATTAAGAGCTGTATTATCTATGGTACAACCAAAAAGAATTACAGTTTTACTAGTAAAATCAAAAGTTTCACTTACAGTCCATTTTTGGTTATTCTATGTGAAACATTTGTGAATGGTGCAAAAATTACAAAAGTGGTTTCCTGAATGGGAAATAAATCCAGTAATCTTGCGCATGGCAACCACATCCGCAATGGCTGTGAGGATGGCAACACGGATAAAAGATCCTGAAGGACCTGTTGAGGTGGGTGCAAATGGTAACCTTGCCATAGCTCTTTGAGCTCGTTGATGAGTGGCATTAATAGGTAATTCTATTGAAGAGCAGTTGGCTCCTTCGGACCAGGGATGATTCCTGAAACATAGACATTCTCGGGCTTCAATCTTTCACTTGGGGGGAGATTAAGACAAATAAGCATGATAGGTCCAATGCTAGCCAATCGGGTTGACTTTCCATGTGCATTCAACCAGTCCACATATATGGAGAAGGCCAATGCACCAGGAATGGATATGAATCGGGGGTCATTGATATTTCTAGTGCCAGTGAAGCGTCTCCAGACCAATCCATCCCAGATGTCACATTTTGGGGTACCTTCAGGGGTTTGGGATTGTTGATGTTGATGCAGAATTTCCATAATTCCAGCCCGCTGGAGGAATCTGGCAAGCCAATTTTTGAATGGTTGATAAATGAGATGTTTTGTTGGTATAAATTTTTGCTTCATGTTGGTTGTGTTTTGGGTGTGGGGTTCAGATGAATAGATGAATTTGCCTAATGATTGTGTGCAAGGGGGATCATGATCATTTGTGTCATTATGGCGTTGACAGTGGGGTTGGTCAGTGGTGACTGATTCAGTAAGGCCATTAAGAGAGAAACTTTGAGGACAACATATATAGTTTTGAATCACTGGCTCCAATTGGAGATTTTCAAGTATGGTACTCAGATCTTGAGGTATATGGAATGCAGGAGCGGGGGGACCAGCTGAGCTTGAGATACTGGACTTGATCAGCAGGTTCAGGGCGGGGTTGAGTATGCGTGAAGCCCTGCGGGGTAAATTATACCTTAATGATAGAATGGCAGATATTATCATTCCTAGGTCTTGTGGAGGAAGGGTTTGACTGCCACTATATGGTTTCTGCGCAGTTGAATTGAGACCCGCTGGAGTTGAGAAAGTGCTTTGGGTCAAACGTGAATAATCAGCTGGGAAGATTTGATCCAATAGAATTTGTGGGCACCCAGATCCTGATGCAGAAGTAGGGATGTTTGGAAGAGATTTGGGTGCAATGTTTGATTTGAGCTTTTTAATGTGCTGTTTCTATTGGAAAGGTGTGAAGGCAACTCCATGCCTATCACCCTCAGAGGAAGAGTGTGTTTGAGTTGAGCAGTGTTGACACATGCATATATGCATTGAGGAATAGGGCCGGGTTGTCATTGTTGCAGGAATTGGGAGTACGGTTGGTTTGTGTATAAATATCTATGGTTGCTGTGAAATTGTTTGGGAGTGTTATTAATTGGAAATAAAATTCAGTGATTATTTTTGAAGGGGGAGATGATTTGAGCCAGCTGAGGATTTTATCCCATTTTTAATGGTGCGTGAGCTGCAGCGGATAAAGTGTAACATGTCTCATCTGGATGGCGGAACTGGTTAGGAGTTTAATTGGGTAAAATGCCATGCTGCTCAATGCTCATACATATTCTAGTTTAGTTACACATTGTGATAGTGCGGGTTTGACCATTGAGGGGGTTCCATTAGTGAAGTGTTACCATTGAATTGAGGGGATTAACATTTAATTCATGTACGATGGCACGCCATGGTACATGGTTTAAACGTTATTACAGACATAACGATATAACTCTATTACATAAGGGGTTGGAGTGCAGCTAAAGTCTTGGTATTTGGTTTGAGTGCGGCGGGCTTTTAATTGGTTGGAATGTGATTTGAATTGTCTTGCCTTTCTTGAAAAGGTGATGTCTGTATTGTGGGTAAATCCTTCATGAATATACCCCTTAACAGATGTACAATGTTGTGGAATTTCAATGCATATATTGGCAGTTTGGATAATTCACAAAAGGTGACAATGGGGAGGTGGAAATGTTACCAAATATGATTACTTATGGATGATGGGTCCCCTTTCAGATCAAGGAAATATCCCATTAGATGCTGGTAGGGCGTGCAGGGTGGTTTCCGACAAAAGCGGAGGAGCTCAAAAGGAGGCAGGGAGGATTCTCCTCAAAAGAGTCTTATCCGACTTCCACACAACACTTGATTCCAACTATTAATAGAATTTCTCTATTCTAAATTTGAAAAAATCTCATCTCATATCCCTCTATTTTATCACAATACTGAACTGTTTTATCAAGTTCAAAATATTACTGTATTTTTTCGGCCCTTATATCCTCTTCCAAGTCACATAAATCCCGTTCAGGTTCTGTTCATGACTCAGATAGTGAATATAGCATAGAATATGTTCAAACACAATCACCATTGAGTCCCAACATTCCTCTCACAACCCCTATCGCATCCTCAATGAATGTATCAGGTCTTAACATTGATGTGGGAAATACGAAGGCTCCAACTTCAAGCACTTGGTTGATCCCAAATATTTCCATCACTCCAATTCCCCTGAATCCCACTAATACACAAATGCATGTGTCTCATGGGCCAGAAGGCACACCTCAAATCTCATCAAGCACTAATCCCCATTCAAAATTTCCACGTGAGTTCCTCCTCAATCCCGGTCAGAATCCATCTGCATCCCAGGATCTCTTTGGACGAAGTAAACAGCCAACCCTCAATATACCCTCAGGATCTCAGGCTCATGTGGTTGATGCAAGGCGGGTTGATGGGGGGGAACGAAAAAGACCATTGGAAAATGTAACTTGGAGTGGTCTGTCGGAGGGAAATCCAGGATTGACGCTTCATCAAAGTATGTCTTTTTAATTTCCGAGTATAAACATTTCCACTATTTGATATGTTTGTTTAATGGGTTAGATATGGCACCTAAAGGCAAGTCAGTCCGATCTCAGGAGCCAATTGAAGACTGTGAGGATGACCAGTCTTCATTAATGTTTTGATGTGTTAACTGATGATTTGCATGGCAGGTGATGAACTTTATGCATCTTCACCTCTGGTCCATAAAGAGAAAGTCACTGGACATCATCATCCATATGCCTCCAAACCAAGAACGGGTCATGCCAGTACATCAAGAGAAGAAATTGTGGATGATGAGGATGAGATCATGTCTCCGACTCAAAGTGAAAGAAATGATGAACCAAGGAGGGACAATTTCAAACCGCATGAGCAAGGAACTCAATCAAATAGTGAGTTCACCCATCCTCAGCTGGGCCTTGCACAGAGTATGCTTGAACAATCCGAGATCAGACAGAAAAGGAACCAGGCCTGCAAAGCTCACAATGTTGCAAAACGTGCAAGCCAGAAGGAGCAACAAAAATGGCTGAAGGCAGAACTTCCAGAGAATGTCCATGGAATGAGATCAGCAGTACACGCCCATTGCCTGTCCCTACTCAAACTTAGGGATAAGGATTTTTCCTCACTACCAGCACCACCAAGCACAGAAGAGCGTGAAATTCCAATTTAAGTGGCTGGTCATCTCGGATATGTCCCCGAGGATGTTTTCAATGAGCCATCAACACAGGTTCAGTCTCAGGGTTTCCAAAGCAACTGCGAAAATGAGCTCCACAAGCTAGGACTAAAGCGATTGACTTGGGACTGGAAGAGCTAATGGCAACATCCGTTCAACGAGCTGATGTCTATGGTGTTTTACCGTAAATTCCGTCTCGCACTTGTCAGCACCGAGTATCATCAATACTGTTGGAACAAGGATCATAACAACTATGGGGTCGTGGTGGCTTTAATGGAGCATGTTTCACTTATTTGAAAAGAGAATGGAAGTCTATTCAAAAGGATGCGGAGTATTTGGTAAAAAGGAAGGAGAATCAAAAGCTCGCAAAGATTTGTCAAAGGGTTAGCTACTGTATCTCTTCTTCATTGTGGACAAAGTGTGATGATGATCTACTTGATTATGTGCAGACCTGTGAGCGCCGTCGTGAATGGTGTGATACGTTTAAATTTCCCATTCTAGCATCACAAGTCAATGACCCTTGAGTATGCTCAGATACTGAGGAAATACTGGAAAATGGCCGTCAAGTTTACCGCAAAGTGGGATTACGCTGGCACTCCCAGTTGTTTAATGAATTGGTATTGAACAGGGATAGAGACATAGAGTTTTGTAATCGGATTATAAAAGGGGAAAAAAACTATTGATAGATTGCCAGAATTACAATCAACAGATGATGGTGATATTCCGGAAGGCCTATCATTTCAGGTATTTGATCAAGATTGGCTCAAGGGCTGTAGTAAGATGCAGACTATTGCCCTCAAAATACTTCACATGCCAGTTATTAGGCCGAATGGTGAATCTCTGCAATAACTTAGTAATACAAATGTATAGCACATTTACAAATTAAAATCTTGTGAATTATTTGTGCAGGCGTAATACAATCTGATTATTATTTCTTAAAGCTGCAACAACTTGCTAAATATGTTAGAATGTAGACAATATGAATTGTAATTTATCAATGTCTCCCTTAGAAATAAGATTCTATTGCTCATTTCCATTCAGGAAATATTGAAGAAGTTCGATCCAGCTCATGGTGTTCATAATTTTGGACCTGTGCAACAGTCAACAGGAGTTATCAGCTTTGTCAAACACAAATTATATAATATCAGTAAGGCTCACGCAGTTAATGATTTTTTCTTTTCTTCGACCTATTGGTGATTGGAATATGGCATTCCCATAAGGAAGGATTTCAGAATAGTAATACAATCAAGGTGAAAGATGAGCTTGAAAGGTACCTTCCGCATGTTGACCTCAACTGACTGAGGAGTGATATAGTGGATGTCCTGTACAGGTCGTTGTTGGCCAATACTATATAGTCGATCAACAGCCTGAGCCTCAATGGCTGGGTTACAATTTGTGAGATGTGACTATGAAACTGATGATAATATTACTATTAATCAACAGTACTATGTCTGTTCTTATGAAATATAATAATAAAAATCATTACAACCACAATTAAATAATTATAAAATTATTTCTTTCATGTGTTATACACTACTAGTGATTATAACAGTGAGCAGTAATTGTCTACAAGAATCAATTACAAGAAGAATTTAATAATAAAAACTTCTTTTATTAAAATAATAAAATTATTTTAATATATAATTATCTTTTGAAAGAATAATTATAAAGATAATTCTTGAAGAAAACTATTACTAGAGAAAAACTTTAAGAATTAAAGATAAATCACTCACTACTATTCCAAAGAGCTTATTGAAAGATAATATAGAGAGATTTGACGTAGAATTGTGGATTTAAGGGATCAAAATGAATTTATAAGATGATTACAACAATATATAGTTGGATTCTATGATTTCACGTCTTTCTGATTGATTGTGAAAGAATTAAAACACTTAAGAATAACTGTAACTAATACTTACTTGTTGGTAACAATGATATAAAATGATAATAAGATAATTTGGAAAAAACAGCAAGAGGAGGCCTCTTTTAAGTCAACAACAGCTCACAGAGGCGTGCCATGGAGCAAACTAAAAAACCAGTGAGTGAGAAAACAATAAAAAATTTTGGTTTATTGATTGCATCATTATTTGTCACGTAACATTATCATAATTACTTATTTGATGCTTTTACGTGACTACCAACCCCAATATGGTTAAGAAGAAAAGGAGTAACATCTGTAAATCTTCTTTTATTCCAAAATAATCATTGATTTCTAAAACTTATCAATGTTATTGCCAATTTCATCACAGGTTGTAATTCCTGTGAATTTTTGAAGATTCAGTGTTTCACGTAGAATGGTCAGAAATGGACTGTAAGTAAAACTTTGAATTTCACTAGTAAAACCATAATTATTTTTGGTTTTACCATATATAATACAGTTCTTTATTAGTCCTGAACGTTTCAGAAAGATTCATTAAGAATTGTATTTTTAATGAATTTTTGAAGTTTTTACCTCATTTCTACGTAGAATGGCAAATAGCAGTATTTTGCTGGTTGCTATGAGGTAAATCAATGAATATGGATCCCAAAAGGGTTTGAATTACTCTTTTAGGGTCTAGGCATGGAAAGTCATCAAGAATTGACGTGGTTACAGGAGTCTAAGTAGCTCATTACCTCCTTGGCATGTCAAAATAACAGGTTATTTGCTATTTTCTTATGATTACAGTAGGTGTAACTTGGTAACCAAGTTCCCAAAGAGTTTTAGTTTACCAATTGGGCCAAGATGAGCCATGGATCAATGCTCTGGAGCTATCCACGCCTCTGAGGCCTCAGAAGTTGGGTACCCTGGCTCTCTTTGATGTCTTTTGTCCCCCTTGCTTTATTTTTCACGTCAAAATAGAATTTTAAGCTTAAAGTGAGATATCCACTATGGGTGTACCAAAAGTGCATGTAAGAATAGCAAGATATTAAGCTCTCAAAACATGCATAACACTATTCTTAGTGTATATGTAACATGGGATTTCTCACTTTCCCATTATTTTGGCTTAAAATCAAGAAAAACAAAAAAATTCACGGATCTTTTATGTGGTATTAATGATGTGGTGTTGAAGTATTTTCCATATTACCACCTTAAAGAGTTAATTTGAGCTTATTCACTCTATGGAGCTACCCTAGGTGAATTTTTGTGTAGAATCCAAATCTGGCCTTCAATCCATGAATTTACTTACTCAATAAATAGTTATTCATCTTTTCTGAAATCAAAAATGATGAATTTTGGATATATGCATGACTTATGAGTTATGCATCATTCAAAATTTGTTTTTAAGATAATTGTGGCCTATTTGGGTATGTAAAATATACCTCAAGGCTCACACAATTGGGCTCCTGGAACTGTGGATGTCAGGGTCCGAAAATCAGGGGAGAATTTTGGGGGGCCCCTCAACATTAAATAGACTATATTAGCACAAGTTATATTGAGGCCAGTTCCAGCCGCGCAATGGATGCAATAAGTACTTTACATTCAGGATTATTGCAGAAATTCTCAAGCGCCCTCTCCTGCGCTCGTGGTGTAATTGTTTCATCAATTCGTGCTGAAAGGATAGAGTGATGGGCAAGTGCAATACCAATTCTACAATAAAGAAAGTCAGATGGATTCGATTGGTAATAGATGCATATTACAATTAACTCACAAATCAAGAAATTGGGTCCATTGGGTATAAACCACCGATTTGGTTGGACCACACTTTGATTGTTTGTTCTTCATTAAGCTTTTTAGGAGGTGTGCAATTTTACTACTCATCATGCATGTTTCCACATCCACAATAGTTCGTGTGATTGTTGGGGAGTTATCCTGAGGGCTCCTGCCCTTGGGGTCTTCCAAATCCGCCTCCGGACTTGTGTTAAGCATGAGGTGATGGTTACAACATATTTGCAGCTTATTAATATTTCTGAAAAACTCTCCTGGTCCTTTGCTTTTGGATGATAGGAATTCTTTGTATAATGTGGAATATTCCTGCTGCATGGTCGGGTTCAGTGGGAGCAGCTCATAATGATTGCTAATAGTGGGGAGGGATTCGAGTTGTGTGGTTTTGGTTCAGCGCAAGCTTAAATGCCGCAATGCCAAATGCAAAATATCATTGCAACCTTTGGAAAGACTACTCAGGATGAATGGTGACAAGTTATCTTGATCGGCGCTCTGGGGTTGAGTGATGAATGATATTATGGCCGAAAGGTAATAAATGGTGTTGTAAATAGGTGTGCCCGTTAAACATATTCGACGGGATGAAAGGATGCTATTAATGGCACGGTGAGTGGCAATGTATTGAGAGAAAATATAGCTATAAGATGGGGCAAGGTTTATTGGATATAAAAGGTAATTTGAATCATTTAAGATCAGACACTCACTGTGCTTCATCCAAAATTACACGATGCCAATTGATTTGAAAAATGAATGATGTAGAGGTATTGGTTTGCTTAAATTCTTGGTTGATAGTATTGTAAGAAGGGATGATGATATCATATTTTAAGATGTTGTCTTTGGATAATGAGTGACGAGTGGGACCATGGTAGATTTTGGAATGCAGCGCTCCAGCCTGAGCATGCTTGGATATTTCAGATTGCCAGTTGGTAATTAAGCAAGGGGGGCAGATGATCATGGTGGGCGTGGAGCAATGGGGGTTTGCAATCATCCTCTCCTTGGAGGTACCAATTAGAGCAATGGCCTGAATGGTTTTACCTAATCCCATATCATCCGCAAGCAGTCCTCCAAGAGGGGTATTGGTTGAAAGGGATTCAAATGCGCTAACGACCTTGTTTATAATGATGTGCCTGGCATTGAAAGTGTATCCTGGGGGTGAGGTGGCCCAAAGGTTATGGGCTGATTGGCCATTGGGGATTTCTCGATCCCAGAGAAAAGCTAGTCCGGTCTTTTGATGAGGGAGGAGGGGGGTTTGAATAATGGCATGGGGCGGGATCATCATGGGGAGGTCTGATCCACTGGGTGATTGTATCAGTTTTTTCTTGGAAATCAATGATGAAACAGCTGGATATGAAGCTGGCGTCGAGTTTGAAGCAGGAAATGTCGGAGTAAAGAGTTGACATTGACTATGAGTATTACAGTCATATTCTTTGGGCATTTTAAGCTTGAAATCTTGTGTTCGAAAGCTTTCCATTATGAATAAAATGTTTGGATACCATGTGAAGAAAATCAAAGCTAGATTGGGTTTCTGAGATGAGGAGGGATCATTTGCATCAGTCATAAATACTCCCTCAACGAATAATATTTGAGAAGGATTGGATTGCAAATTTTCAATCCATGCCCCACCAGGACCACAGTGCATGAACGCTTTTGGTGCCCCAAGGAATGGTATCAATGTTTGGGAAAGGGTTCTCAGGAGAGCGCCAATAGCACGCTGGTGATTGGGGAGATATACAAATATGTTGTGTTGATTGTGCCATAGGATAATCCAAGAACCTTAGTGGGAATTCTCAGGCTTTAAGGTTATATCACTATTTATTTGAATACAAACATTAATCATCCCAATGCAAAGTGGTTGTGAAGGGGTTGACATGATGGCTATTTTAAATTATTTGGGGACAGTTGGGAATTATATGATCGGGAAGGGTTAGCTAAAGGTAATGAAGAGGAATAAGCGCAGGTGGGGAACTTATATGAGTGGCAGCAACAAGCCCAAAGGGGGATGGCCTGTGGTTACGTGCATGGTCATTTGGAAGATGGGCCTCTTGGGCTCATAATTTTCAGGTCCGATTTGGGGCATATATCAAGGCAAGGTGGCAAGAATGTGGGTGCACCGATATGACTGCTGGATCTGCAGCAAGTTACAAAAGCTTTGGTGGAACAAGGCTGACATTAGCATATCCGAAATTGGGTGGGTTGTAGCAACTTATTGTGGAGGGGCATATTAGAGGCATGTGGCCATGTTCGCTGGTGTGACAGCGAACAATGAGCGTATCTTCCCCAGGTTAATTGTCGGACAGGGACCTAGCAGGCAATGTTGACGGCTTCAAAGGGCAATCTCACTGTGGGGATGTTTGTGTGTGTGCAGGTGAGATATGTTTGGTGGCGTGCCACCAAACATGAGCTTGGTTTTGCCTGAAGTTGTTTGCTGACTGATGATGCGCACTGGGATTCCAGGGGGGAATGTGTGGCATGATCCAAGGGGGCACCGGCCTTGAGCCATGATCCACATAAAACCACCGACATTGGCATCAGGGTCTTTGCCTCACGCGTGTTCGAAAGTCCGGCGAAGGAGGCTACCCGCCCAAGGGATTTTTCGGCTGCAAGCCAGGCGCCACAACTTGTGCGGGGCGCTTGAGAACGTTCAGAAAATGAACCGGAGTGGGAGATCCCCACACAATCATAGGCCAGGATTATTCTAATGCGGATGAGGCTGAAGCAAATCCACACTGATTGGTCTCAGGTTTCCACGCGCAGCGGGTGAGCATCTGCAGTCAAGCTGACCACCCGACCAAGAAAATAGCCAGTCGGGAGACTGGCAGTAAAATGTCTTCCAGGTGTGTTAAAGTTGCCTGCGTATGACCCGTCGGGTGGTGCATATGAGAAAGCTTGTGGCTTCCCGCCAATGCGCACGCGCGGCCAGTCAAAGTTTGCCCCAATATCATCCACTTACATTAACTTGGATTACATGTGCATCTGTGCCGTAGTTAGTGTCAGGATGAGTCTATGTTGAAGTGGTGATAAAGCTATTTACAACTAGAAGTATGACTGTGACACGTGGAAATAGTTTAAAAGATGATTTATGATGATTAAAAATAGTTTTAATTCAAAATAAGAGGGCTTTACTATACTAAATATAGTGGTGGTGAGCGCTGTTGAAAGCCCTGGGTGCAGCTTTATCTGTTGGGTTACAATAATAAAAGACTACAATAATTAAATTTATAATTATACCTGATTATTAACCAAGAGTAAAACTGTTTTTGACAGTTTACTATGTAGGTTATTCAAGAGAAGGATGAGGAAAGGCTTTTGGCTGTGAAAAGCCCTCCTTTTATCCTGAAATTGAGGTGGAAAGGCTGCTAGACCTTTCCACGTAGAGGAAGTGAAGATTTTTCACTCTCTATGACAGGCTTGTGGTTTGCAAACAACCTGTATGCCCTGTATTGGGCTCAGATGTGGTTTTGAAACCACATCTGGGCGGTTTTCACCAATACAGCGTGAAAATTTTCATCTGGGGACCTCACAGCCTGATTCTGACGTGTATGACGTGTAGAATGCTGTACAGAAACTGTATGGGACCCCAGTATTGACTGGCATATGAGGTATTGAAGTAAAAACATGCTTCTTAATCTATTTGACACCTCATATTCATGGTTATGGGATATTATCCCATGGTAAGGCTGTATATGACAGCAGGTGGGACTTTGACCTTCAAATGCTCATAACTCTGTCAGTTTTTGAGATATCAAGCTCAAAGTTGGTTCATTGGATAGCTCTGTATGGGCTCTACACAATATCATTAAATATGACAAAGTTATCTCATGTACAAGTATTTTTGTACATTGGCGTGGTTTGGGCAAAAGCTGTATTAAGCTTGTTTGGTCAATAACTTCTGTTGTAGTTGAGCTATGAGTAAATGGATGGCACCATCAGATAGCCCTGATTGTGCTCTTTACAAAAAGACCCCACTTTAAGTATCTCACACTAAAACTGTAAAAGTTAGATGAGAGGTGAATGTTTTGTTCACCCTTATTTGGTCTGAATTTGACCATAACTCAAGTAATACTGGTGCTAGCTCAGTTTGGCTAGCACCATTAGATAGCCCTGGCTTAGAGCTTCATTTTGAATACCCATTTGATGTGGTTAAGTCTCTCCTTCTAGATTTTAGATGAGAGGTGAAAATTAAGGTTTATGCTCAGCAATAACTTTGAGCAGGAATAACTTTGTTATTTCTTGTCCTATGGTGATGGGACTTATATTTTCAGAAAGAGGTGAGTTTCCTCTTTCTTTTGATACATTTTGAGCTAATTTGGCTCAGCTCCATGTTTTGGTGGTATTTTGGCTGTACCATTGGTTTATGGTATTTTAGCTGTCATACTTGTGCTCTGGTTTTGAGTCACAGGCTGACATACCCTCCCTCTAAAAAAGGCTCATCATAGATGAGACTTTTCAGTCCTCCTTGAGGCTCTGAATCTCCTTAAATGAAGGTTCCCATCTGGTATGGCATCCTCTGCCAACCATTTGCCTTTGTCAGCTGTCTGGTTCTTGAATCTGACTAGATATTGTCCCTGATCCTTCCCATTAAGTCTGATTTTTCTGGCCCTGCTGATTTTACTCACAGGTCCAGGAGAGTCTTCTACTTCCACTATTTCTGGTGGAGTGATGTTTTTCTTCCTGGAGGGGAATTTATCCTCCTCTGTTTGGAAGTATGGTTTGACCAGGCTCACTGGAAAGACTGGGTGTTTCCTAGAAAACTCCTCAGTGAGCTTGACTTCTACTGCATTCTTCCCTATCAACTTAATGATAGTGAAGGGCCCTACAAATGAGTCTATCATTTTCTTGGGTCCTTTGAAATTGTTAAAGTTCAGTGTAGACACTAACACCTGGTCCCCTTCCTTGAAGTCAGGTTCCATATGTGATTTGTCCCACCTCTGCTTGTTATACTCTTTGGCCTCAGCTATGCATTTGGCAGCAGTATCACAGGCTTTCTTCCACATATCATGGAAGTCTTTGGCTGTGGGGTGGATGGTCAGAAGATTTTTCTTCAAGTGATCCACAGGTAACAGGGGATTCCACCCTTTCTCTACCAGTGCAGGTGTTTTTCCTGTGATAGAGTGCTGGCTTGTATTATAAGCCAGTTGGACTGCTGGTAAGAGGGTGACCCAATCATGGGTGTATCCCTCATGGTCCTTGTATTCCATGCCATAGGCACAGAACCTCCTGAGGATGTCCTCCATTGTTTGGATCATCCTCTCAGCTAGGCCATCTGTTTGTGGATGGTAAGCTGTGGAAAACGCAAGCTTGGTGCCAAGCATGTCATATAAATTGGTCCGAAATTCAGATGTGAATTTTGGGTCCCTGTCACTCATTATGATCTTAGGGACTCCACAGGTGGATATGATGTTATTCCAAAATAACAGAGCAGTGTCCATGGTTGTGTCCTCTTTATGGCATGGTAGACATCTCATGCTCTTGCTGAACCTATCAACTATGATTAAGCAGGCATTGTAGTTTTCTTTGCCTCCTGGGACAAGTCCTGTGACCCAGTCCATGTTGATGGTTTCCCATGGGTGTTTGGGTTCTTCTATGTGTTGAAGCAACCCATATTTCTGCCCATGTTTTCTATTTGCCTTCTGGCATCTTTCACAAGTGTTGATGTATTCACTCAACTCTTGCTCCCACTTGGGCAAACAAGCTGTGCTTGCTACCCTCTCTTTAGTCCTGTCCTCACTCATGTGTCCCATATAGGGGCAGTCATGGCATTCCTGCAGGATTAAAGAGATGTGGTCTCTGTCTATCACTGTGAGTGCACTGGTGTGCTTTTCTCTGTGATAAATCAGGCCATCTATAAGGAAGAATTTATTGTCCTTATAGGCCCTCAACCAGGGTTCTTGCAGCTGGGTTTCCAGTTCTGGGCTCCTGTATTTTTGTTGAACGAGTTGGAGTATTATGCTACACTGTTTGTGTTTAGCATAAGATTTCAGTACTGCATTGAAAAATTCATTGTGCAGTTCTGAGGAACTTATTCACAGTATGGGTGTTTCTGTCCCTTCTGAATCAGTGTTTCCACTGTCAAGGGTACCACTCCCTGGTGCCCATTCAGAGAATCTGAAGTTCTTCTTCCTATTTATTTCCATAAAATGGATAGGAATTTTTGCAGCAACTTAAGGGTCATAAGCTGGATTGCTTTTGACATTGTCCAGTGGCCATCTGCTAAGGCCCTCTGCATTGGTATGGCTTTTACCTTCCTTGTATATGATGGTCACGTTTCCTCTATACTCCTGGATGGCTATTTGCCATCTCAGCATGTGTCTATTAGTAGTATTCATGTTTAGTAAAGACTTCAAGGCTGTGCAGTCTGTGTAGACTTCAAAGACTGCACCCTCCAAATAATAATGGAGTTTTTCCAGAGCCCAGACTAGACATAGACATTCTGTCTGGGTGGCCCCATACCTGGCTTCTGAATCTTTCAGCTGCCTGGAGATGTAACATATTACACCTTCTCTTGGTTCACCATCCACAAGTTTTCTTTGGTGAAGGGCTGCTCCTAAGCCTTGGCTGCATGCTGCATCTATATATAACTTGAATGGTAGTTCAAAGTCAGGCAAGATGAGCACAGGTGCATTTGTGAGTTCATATTTGATCTTCTCATATGCATCCCTTCTTTCCTTGGTTATTTCAAAAACTACATCCTTTGAGCATAACTTGTATAAACTACTAGTTATGTGGGCAAAGTTTTTGATGTGGTTTCTATAGTAGCTAGCAAATCCAAGGAAATATTGCATCTCTCTGATGTTCTTTGGTACTGGCTTTTGCAGTACTGCAGCTACTTTGTTCTGGTCAATTGCCAGACTAAGGCCTGAGACTTTGTGTCCTAGAGCTAGTAGCTCTTGTTGGCCAAAATTACACTTCTTAAGTGAAATCTTCAGATTGATGGGTGTACATTTACTTAGCACTCTGTCTATGTATTGTACATGGTCTTCCCATGTCTCTGAGTATATATTGATATCATCAATATATACTACCATCCAGCCTTCCGTTATTTCTTCTTGAAATATGGTGTTCATCATCCTTTGGAAGTGGGCTGGTGCATTCTTGATGCCAAATGGCATACTGGTGTACTCATATATGCCCATATGGCATATTATTCTGAGCAACTTCATGGAGTTTGGTTTAACTCCATTTTGGTGGAAGCCCTTCATACAATCCATCTTGGTTATGTATTTGGCTTTCGCCAGCTTATCCAAGGCATGAGGTATCCTTGGTATAGGGTACCTGTCTGCTTTTGTGTAGTTATTCAGGGCTCTGAAGTCTCCACACAATCTAGACTTGCCATCATGCCAGGTGATCAGGACAGGAGTGGTGATTTCCACTATTTCATTATGTCCAATCTTCCTGATGACATCCATGTCCAGGAGTTTATTGATGTGTTTTTCAATTTCTTTCCTGGTTTCCAGGCTTGCTGGATAGGGGGGTCTCCGCAGCATGGGTGGATAAGGTCTTTCCACATCTAGATATAGTTCTATATCATGGCCTTTAATCTTGCCTAGTGGTTCTTCACCAATGGCAAATGCTGGTCTGTTCTTCCTCAGCATCTTTAGTAAACTTATTTTTTGTTTACTGGTGAGGGTAGTGCTAAACTGTCCCTCCTTGAATTCCTTCAAGAGTTCTTCTAGGGGATCCTGTGAAGATATGTGGTATATATCAAGTGAAAATTTCTTTTCCTTGTTGGTACCAATGGTAATGTGCCTGTTTTTACTGTTGTAAATATCTATGCCATACATCCTCTGGTAATCTGTTCCCAGTAAAAACCCTTGGATGTGGGCATCTTCAAGCACTACAAACTCTGGGTTGAGTCTGATATTACCCTTCCTGTGGGGTATGATTATCTCTTTGACAATTTTCCCAATGGAAGTCATCTTCCCTGATGCACTTTTGAAGTTCTTTGCCTTAGTGGGCAAGAGCTGTTTTTCCCAGTTTGGGAAGTGGTTATCCAGATAATTTCTGGCCACTATGGAGCAATGTGCTCCACTGTCAATGATCAATGGGTGCTGAGCATTGTCAATACATACAGTCATTTTTGTGGCTGTTCCATGTATATATGCCATTCCTTTGGTTGGTGTAACCAGGAATGTTTGTGCATCTTGTGTGTGTTTGCACAAGTTCTTGTTGGCAGTGTCCTGTGGCATGCCTGCTTCCAACTGTATATCCTGGATTTCCAATGGGGTTTCCTCTTGGTATTCCACTAGAAATTCCTCTCTTGGGTCTTGATCATCCACAGATGGTTCTCTGATGGCATCACCCATGGAGTCTGATTCAGAATCCTCTGTTGGAGGTTCTTCCTCAGGGACTTTCTCTATGGCATAGACTTTTTTCTTTGCCTTTGGACAGTTGTTGGCATAGTGGTCTGTTGAACCACAATTGTGGCAAGAATTCTTCTTCTTAGCCACTTCTGCCACTCTCTCTGGGTTTGTCTTTAAACTCCACCCTGAAAGGTTGTTTCTCCTTGAAACTACTGCTTCTATATGGGGTGAATTTCCCTATGTTAGTCCTTTTCCTTATGTCTTGTAAGGTGTTGGCTATGTCATCTAGAGTGCAATTTTGGTTGCATCTGCATTTCACTGCATGCTCTAATTCTCCTGGAAGTTGTGTTAGAAGTTTGTGATTCCTCATCTGGATGTTCATCTGAGGATCAATGGCTTTAAGTCTTTTAGACTGTCTGAGACACCACTCATATGGATCTTTGTCCACAGAGTATTTGTCATTTTCAAATGACATGGTCTTTTGCCATATCCAAGTTCCATTACTGTACTTTTGATTTATTTGACTCTTCCACCATGGCCAGTTTCCTCTGCCATGGATTTCTTTCATTTCAGTGTACCATATACTTGCATGACCTTTAAATGCAGTATTCAGTCTAGCAGTAATCCAGTAATCTGGTATGCTGGGTACATCAAAGAAGAGCTCATCAATATAATCTATGAGTTCCATATGATCATCTTCTCCTGATCAAGAGAATTTGGGCCAGCTTGAGGCCTCAGGAAGCTGTTTCAAGGCTTCCTTCTCTGAATAAGACATGCCATCTCCATCCTGGTATTGTCATGGGGATCTTGCCTTATTCAACAACATGGCATCTGGTTTGATGTCATCTGGTTGATATGGATTTTTCATAGCTTGGCCTTGTGGTTGGGGCTTCAAGCTATGGTAGGCATTAAAAAATTTGTAAATGTCTTGATTCAGACACTCCCTGTCCCTTGTGCTGTGGTGTTTTTCTTCAAAGACTTGGTTCAGTCTTTTGTTGGATTCTTCAGAGGCTTTTCTCAGTTGAGCATATCCTTCTTGAAGATTCTTAACTATTTGTTCCAAGGAGGCTTGAGTTTGTCTCATCCTCTCTTGGCTAGCGTTACTTTCTGCAAATTGCTTTGCAGATTGTTCAGCATATTGGGACACTTGTAACCACAGTGTATCACTGTTGATGTTACTCTCAGATGTGACAATGTTATTTTCAGTCTGAGTGGGGGTAATGTTTCTATTACTAGGACTACTGATTCTAGAGTGGTTTACAACTACTTCTGGTTCTTTTGTACTTCCTTTACCAAATCTAGCAGCTTCTGGATCATGGTGTCTGACTCTTTCCTCCTCTGGTTGAAGGAGGTTTTGTTCCTGCCCTTGTTTCCTTGTCTTCTCCTGGAAACTTCCTGGAATTGTGAAGAATGGTGACTCTTGGCCACTGATCTGCTGGTTTCTGAATGGTGTGAAGCCACTGGAGAGCTGATTTGGCCTGCTCCTTGTGAACCTGAAGGAATCTGAGTAGGCCCTGTCTGGGTCAACTGTTCTATAGCTAGGATAGTGGCTTGATTCTCCCTTATCCTCTGTGCCCTTGCCTCCAGGACTCTGTGCTGCCTGGTAGGATTCCAACCCTTGGTGATTACCGTAAGGTCTTTGAAGTCTATCTCTTTGAGACAGATCTTCTGGCAACTTGATCCCAGTTCTGCCCAGTGTGTGAGCCTTTGAGATATGACCACATACCCAATAAGGTCACAAAATTAATAAAAATAATTATACCTTTAGTATAATTATATTAAAATTAATTAGAATAATTATACAGTAAAAATAATTACTTGAATATACAAAAAATACCATAAATTGGTACAAAAATTGGTTTAACTTAGAAACCAATGAACCAACATGTGAGATAAATTATACCATTGGATTTCACATGGTAAAATACACATATACCATTTTTATGGCATATCTGTAAAGTCAATATTTGAGGAATTATAAGGTATAATACCTTATAAAAACCATAAAACCTTATTTATCTCAGAAACTAATGAAACAACATGTGAAATGAATTGTACCAGTGGATTCCCCACAAAAATCCACACATAAAACAATTAATAAGCTAATTCTCAAAATCAATACTTAAGGAATTATCCTGAATATATGCACTTTTTTGGTCAACACATATATTCAAGGATCATAGCTAATATCTTCTAAACTATACATGCTAGAATGATGAACCAAAAATAAAGTTACCACGTAATTACTGTAAGAATACAGATATGAACTTTATTTTGCTAATTATAAACAAGGTTAAGACTTATGAGGAAATATTGATAAAAATCAACAGAGCTGTTGACCACTTTGTTGTGAAAGTGGTCCAAACTTAAAAAAAAGTATACAGTTGGATTCTACTAGTTCATTTGTGAAGAATGATGTAATTTTTATTATTAAATTCAGGGTACAACCCCCTGAAATCAAGGTTTGAAGTTTAAAATATTGAATTTCGACAGAAAAGATGAGTTACAAGAAAAATCATCAAAATTAGAGTTTTGATGATGTAATGAAAAGCTCTTGGCAGCATAATAAGGTTATGTCAGGCTATCAGAATTCACTCTCTGAATTACTGTAGCGTGAAAATCTTAAAAGTTATTGAAGATCAAAGTTTGAGCTTAAATTGAGCTGTTATGATCACATACTGTAACCTTAAATTAAGTTTAACAGTCTTAAGAGTGATAAAATTGGTGAATACTATTAGTTTATGATTAAAACTAATAAAATCCACGAAATTTGGGGTTCTGCCAAGCCTCTGATGTCATCACACTTAGAGTTACAGTGATAACTCTAAATAATGGTGCAATAATGATGTAATATGGTTTGATCATGATGTAATCACCCTCAAACCTTAAAATATTGATCAATTCCAGTGGATATGATCAGTACACGTCTACTAGAAGCCTGTTGGACTCTAGGAGGGAGGTATTTACTATAAATAGAGCTCTTTTTACTCTATTTTCCCCTCAGACGCATAAAAAACATTAAAACAATCAACTCAAAGGTAAATTCTTTATTCTTTACATATAAAATTATTATTTTACTAAAGACCAAAGACCACCTTGTTATAATCACTTATTTTGACGTGATTAAATCATTTAATTAATTGTTTTTGCTAAAAATCTCTCTAAAAACTCATTTCCACGTAAAATCCAGAATAATTTGTAATTTTCTTTATTTTTATTGTAAATACAATTTGTAAAAGTTGTATTTATATTTTTTTGGCGTAAAATCCTTCAAAATTATTATATTAAGTGTTAAAAGTAAGTTATTTTCTCTTATTATGATAATTTCTCTATTATTACTCTTTTAATAATTCTTTAAATAATATAAATAGTATTTATATTATTTCATAACTTTAATATTGGTAATATTATTGTTATAAATTGTTTTTTATTAATAAAAAACAATTTTTTACGCCTTTATTATTTGTTGGTAACAATAATAAAGAGCTTTTTTAAATATATTAATTATTTTATATTAATATATTTATTTATTATATTATATTTTCATAATATAAATTATATTATTATATTTATTTAATAATATAATTATTTTACGCCATAATAATAATATTTCTTTATTATTATTATATTTTTAAACTTATTTATTCAATTTATAAGGACATTCAGAGTACAATAAGTATAAAAATCGTAATTTTTACTTATTGTTTCATAGTCAAACCTTACACAGTGAGTTGCTAGGTTGAACCTCTTGTTGTCCATACTCCATTGAAATAAATCTTTGAGGAGTTGGTGGATCTGAAGAACTTGATCCATATCCTTCCAGTCCTCTGGTTTGAGGTTTCTGTTGAATTGGAGTGTGAATGGCAAGGTTGATATTATCTCCCTCATTGTTTTGCCATCCACCACTGTGTCCAGGGTGTCCTCTTTCAGGTCTTCTGGTTCTGTACAATCCCCCTCTATCCTCTGGCTGGTTCCTTTGGAAGCCAAGGTCTCTGAGGTAAACAGGGGACATATCAGTGTCTGCAAACAGTCAACAACTTTATGTTCTTAGGGTATTTACCTTTGACTGTGCCTTGTACAAATTTATTGTTTGCTGATTTGGGCAGTTTGCCTTTGGAAGTTACAACTGGGTTAATAATTGTAATCTTCCCTGTACAAGTGGTTAAGGTTGGTTTACCTTGTATTGATGCAGAGTTTCGTGGTTTTCTACTTCTCTGAGTGGCTATTGGTGTCCACTTCTTGGCTGTGATGAGACCTTCACTGTGCCTCTTTCCTTTGCCCTTGCTGCCCTCTGGTTCTGAGGGTGTCACTGGTGTGTTGGCCTGTGACTGGGTCTCAAGTGGGATGTAATTTTCTTCCACTGAAATCAAAGCAGGAAAAGGAGGGCTTATGTCAGTTAAGACTTCTCAAAAATATACTGGTTTTGCACGTCTGAGATTGGCCTCTGGGCTTGTATGTTACTAAAATGTGCCCTGTATAATGACAGTGTAATTGAATCAACAATTCCACGTCAGAATTACAGCTTTTTGGTACCCTGTCACACTGTTTGTGTGCCAGTATCCCACAGATACACTTGTGGTTTTCAAGTGTATTCTGTACAAGTGGCTTTGTATAAGTGTTATTGAGTTAACAATACACTTAACCACGCCTCAACTGATGGTTTTTCAGTCAGAGGTGTCCTTATTCAGTCACGAATACAGGACTTATTGATGGCTTATGTGTTTTTATATACAAAACACGCCAAAAATAGTTATTTTCAGTGGGTATTAGCCACGTGAATAATACTCTTATAATATGAGTATATATAGAAAAAGGATAAAAATATATAAAATATATTTTTTAATAGAGAAATTACGCCTAAAAAAGGATAAAACACTTGTTAATAAGTCATAAAAAGAGAAAAGACTTACTTATGAGGTCCAAAAAAGATTTAAAACGCGGCCAGGCCCCCAAAATGTCAGGATGAGTCTATGTTGAAGTGGTAATAAAGCTATTTACAGCTAGAACTATGACTGTGACACGTGGAAATAGTTTAAAAGATGATTTATGATGATTAAAAATAGTTTTAATTTAAAATAAAAGGGCTTTACTATACTAAATATAGTGGTGGTGAGCGCTGTTGAAAGCCCTGGGTGCAGCTTTATCTGTTGGGTTACAATAATAAAAGACTACAATAATTAAGTTTATAATTATACCTGATTATTAACAAAGAGTAAAACTGTTTTTGACAGTTTACTACGTAGGTTATTCAAGAGCAGGATGAGGAAAGGCTTTTGGCTGTGAAAAGCCCTCCTTTTATCCTGAAATTGAGGTGGAAAGGCTGCTAGACCTTTCCACGTAGAGGAAGTGAAGCTTTTTCACTCTCTATGACAGGCTTGTGGTTTGCAAACAGCCTGTATGCCCTGTATTGGGCTCAGATGTGGTTTTGAAACCACATCTGGGCGGTTTTCACCAATACAGCGTGAAAATTTTCATCTGGGGACCTCACAGCCTGATTCTGACGTGTATGACGCGTAGAATGCTGTACAGAAACTGTATGGGACCCCAGTATTGACTGGCATATGAGGTATTGAAGTAAAAACATGCTTCTTCGTCTTTTTGACACCTCATATTCATGGTTATGGGATATTATCCCATGGTAAGGCTCTATATGACAGCAGGTGGGATTTTGACCTTCAAATGGTCATAACTCTGTCAGTTTTTGAGATATCAAGCTCAAAGTTGGTTTATTGGATAGCTCTGTATGAGCTCTACACAATGGTACCCAACTTGAAATGGTTATCATTAAATATGACAAAGTTATCCCATGTACAAGTATTTTTGTACATTGGCGTGGTTTGGGCAAAAGCTGTATTAAGCTTGTTTGGTCAATAACTTCTGTTGTAGTTGAGCTCTGAGTAAATGGATGGCACCATCAGATAGCCCTGATTGTGCTCTTTCCAAAAAGACCCCACTTTAAGTATCTCACACTAAAACTGTAAAAGCTAGATGGGAGGTGAATGTTTTGTTCACCCTTATTTGGTCTGAATTTGACCATAACTCAAGTAATACTGGTTCTAGCTCAGTTTGGCTAGCACCATTAGATAGCCCTGGCGTAGAGCTTCATTTTGAATATCCATTTGATGGGGTTAAGCCTCTCCTTCTAGATTTTAGATGAGAGGTGAAAATTAAGGTTTATGCTCAGCAATAACTTTGAGCAGGAATAACTTTGTTATTTCTTGTCCTATGGTGATGGGACTTATATTTTCAGAAAGAGGTGAGTTTCCTCTTTCTTTTGATACATTTTGAGCTAATTTGGCTCAGCTCCATGTTTTGGTGGTATTTTGGCTGTACCATTGGTTTATGGTATTTTAGCTGTCATGCTTGTGCTCTGGTTTTGAGTCACAGGCTGACAGTTAGGCAGAGCTGTCCAACAAGGTGCATCAAAGGGATGCAGTTGAGATATATGACTCGATGGCTTGACGTGATTGCATGTTAAGTAGTTGAACAGCTTTTGCTCTGCCCCGCAGCATACATTTACAAAGGTGTACTGCATACTACAGTGTTGGGTGTACAGAGTAGGAAGGTGTAATACTACTTCAGCCTGCATGCATATTCCCGATTGGGATCCACCTTCCAATCGTTTGCATATACGTAGCTCATGTGCCACATGCTCAGCCTTGCGTTTCACCTGCTTTGCACACGCAAGCTGCGCATGTCATGGTCAAAAGGACCATGTGGAAGTGCTCAGTAAAGCCATGGTCCGGACCATTTGTGCAATAGTTCATTGTAAGGCTCAGTTTGGAGCACTTCACCAAAGCGTGTGAAATGCTGCACCTGGCTGAAATGTCATCCAATGCTGTGCCAAATGCTCAGCTTGTGTGCTTACAAAAATGACCTAGCAATTGCTCAGCATGGTGCATTTGATATTGTTATATCAATAGTTCAATAACTGTGCAATTAAAATGTTCAGCCACTGAGCATTTCAATTATGACCTGAAAGCAAACCTGAGCAATGGGTCGAGCCAAGATTACGCTGTATTCATTTGTCATACAGCCGCCCGACCCTTTGTTAAAACACTATCACCCAGCCATAAGGCCGGTATGCTGGCCGCGGTCACCTGTGACCAAATGCACCACGTGCATTTCTGCATGGGGCACATATGCATTGCACCCACCATGCAGATTCAACGAGGGCCTCACGACCACCGTCCTGGGTGATTGGGTGGCTATGTAAGGAAACAAAGGGGATTCGACTGAGTTTGACAATTCAATCAATAGCAATACTCAGCCAGAACCCCATTGTTCTTCTGCCTCACGGCAAAATTGAAGCTCAGTTGCAGCATTCGCTGTGACTGAGCTTCAATTTTGCCCACACGCCTGGAAGCTGAGCCGTTGTCAGGTGCTGCAACTTCTGCGACTGAGCTTCAATTTTGCCCACACGTGTTGAAGCTGAGCCTTTGTCGGGTTCTGCAACTGCTGAGATTGTGTCAGGTTCACCATGGTATAAAAGACCATCTTCACACGACAAGCCCTTCACTTTCTTTCTCACCCGCTCCACTTCGCTCCACCTCACCCGCTGTTCTCCTTTTTGTGCGTATTACCCTAGGTCTTCCTGCCTTTCCACTCTTTTCTTTTGCACTCCACTAACCACTATCCTATCCTTCTGCTTTGTTTTTTTCCCGCTTATACTTCCAGAACCCCCCATCTATCTACTTCGTGCGTTCCATTCAATTAAAGTTTTGTCCAAATTATTTTCCGATATTAATACTGATTCTTCTTCATGACTTCCTTCCAGACTTTGAAAAATTCTGACTCAAGCATCTTTAATTTGTTTCCGTTTTAAATTTATATAATTCATCGTACGTCTTCCTTTTCTTTCTTGATTGCTTACTTTCTATCCAGTTACTAACCCCAATTGTTTTGTTTTTAGATGTCGTGCACCTTATGCACCAAGCGGGGTATCCCCTGCATCCGCTCTTTGACAACGACTGACGCTTGTAATGCTTTCCGAAAGCACACAAGAAATGCTCGTTTGTTGTCCGACCCTTCCGACCACGCGGCCAGAGGAGTTCCCACCCAAGACGA
The DNA here is from genome assembly GCA_023105745.1 of Austropuccinia psidii. NCBI lineage: Eukaryota > Fungi > Basidiomycota > Pucciniomycetes > Pucciniales > Sphaerophragmiaceae > Austropuccinia > Austropuccinia psidii. Next base: position 55,841,780 of record JALGQZ010000004.1, read on the forward strand.
CCTCGCGAGGACTCCTTTTTGGTCGACGATGCTGAAACCATTTCCGAGCGTGAATGGATGCCGGGCCCCCAAACAGGCCGACGGGAACGATTCCGGACAATTAGCCCTGTCGACTCCCCCTCCTAGGCCACCATCCGATGGTCACTTCACTCCTTGACCGGAGCGAAGTTATTATCCAGCCAATGAAGGATGGCGATGGCGAGATGACATTTGAGCTTGGGCCAATCGTCACCATGTCTTGTCACCCATGGGATTCAAACGCCAAAGTAAGTTTTCTTTCTCCTCCTTATCTCATTTATCTTCACGCAATAATACTGACATTTTTCCATTACTCATAGAGCAAAACCCCCCGAATCCCCCCCGACAAGACTCTCCCGTTCCTAGTTTGCCTCGCGAGCAAACCCCGCGGCAGCCCACTTGAGGCCCGAGTGGCACCTGATGGTCGGAGGACTTATTCCGTGGTAAGCAGCCAACTTTCTCTTCTCTCATTTTCACTTTCGCATCAAGTTAACTGACTCTTCCTCCTTTTGTAGAACCCTCCCAGCACGATGAGCCACCTATTCCTGGCCCGAGTCCATCCTCCAAACACCTGAGGACCTTCTGACTCGTGACCAGAACGTGAGGTGGCTCCGACACAATCCACGGAGGAATCTTTTGGTAAGTCCCTATTTCACTTTTTTAACTCTCCTCAACTTTTCCTCACCCCTCCTTCGACCTTCACCAGCTCGTCCCAGTACTCCCCGCTTGATAATTGACATTGGCAATATGCTGGTCGGATCCCCCCCTCCCCCTCCCCCTTCTTCTTCCCTGTCTCCGCAACCTTCCCATCCTGTTCCCCCCCCCTCCACTCCTACCCCGTATATCCCTCCCATTACCGCCGAGAACCCAACCGCCTCCTCCCCCCCGGTGCCAAGCTCCTCTCATTCCTACATTGACGCTCACCAGGAATTCACCGACCTGCGCCCAATACTAATGATTCCTCGAGCCATCGCCCACCAATCGATCAACCGAATCTTGTTGGAGCATTGTCGGTTGCTCCACATGATTCCTTTCGTGGATGCAACTCATCGAAATGAGATGCACCGGGAATTCCAGGAGGAACTCAACTCCCTCCTTGGCGAGGCAATGGAGGCTTATCCAAAGGAGGACATCACCGCGATAGTCTTGAAATACTTCGAAAAATAAAAAAAATTTAAAAAAAAAATCATTATTTCCTCTATTTATTATTTGTAATACTTTCTTTCATATAAATTTTTTGTATCCAATGATTGTTATTTTCCATTTCTATTACATTCTTGGCTCACGTGAAATTATATTTTCTTCAAGGTTCAAAAATCCTATTGCGTGAGAAAAATTTTTATAAGTGCCCCACCAAAGGTTTGAGATAGTATTTGTTTGTGAGAAAATCTGTTGCCAAAAATGCGCCAATAGTCACCATTCCTGCCTCCTATATTTTCTTCCTCCATTATTTAGAGCCATATCAAATCTTAACTGTAAAAAAGCGGGAGGTTCCCGCATGTGAGCAATCCACTCCAGATTCATGAGACATTGCCGTTCCTATGGTCACACGCTATTAATCTTAGTCATGTATTGAATTGTTTAGATTGTTGGGAACCTTCACAGGCGTAAGGATTGGCGTGTGAACTGTCGGAAGCCTCCACAGGCGTAAGGATTTTTGATCTTTGTCGGAACCTTCAAAAGCGTAAGGATTAGCGTGTGAACTGTCGGAAGCCTCCACAGGCATAAGGATTTTTGATCTTTGTCGGAACCTGCACAAACGTAAGGATTCGCGTGTGAATTGTCGGAAGCCTGCCCTGCCGTAAGGATTTTTGAGCATTGTCGGAACCTGCACAAGCGTAAGGATTTTTGTGTGAATCATCGGAAGCCTTCCCTGGCGTGAGGATTTCTTTGAATTGTGGGGAACCTGCACAAGCGTAAGGATTCGCGTGTGACTTGTCGGAAGCCTGCACAGGCGTAAGGAATTTTGAGCATTGTCGGAACCTGCACAAGTGTAAGGATTTGCGTGTGAATCGTTGGAAGCCTGCCCCAGTCCGAGGATTTCTTTGAATTGTCGGGAACCTGCACAAGCGTAAGGAATTGCGTGTGAAGCATCGTTATCCGGGACAAGAGCCCCAAACCAGGACATATCTACAGTATGATGGCATGCCACCGTACACAATCCATTTCACCCGTTTTTCATGTGAGCCACCCTATCTCCCGCACTCCAAACCATCCAATCCTGGTGTATATTGTCCTCTGCCTTGCCCCACCATTATTTACCAATCACACTGCAATTCAAACACACATGCAAATCTCCTCATTCTTTCAATTGGGATGAGATTGTATTACCATCCCTGTGAGCCTTGAGATATATTTTACATACCCAAATAGGCCACAAGTATCTTAAAAACAAATTTTGTATTATGCATAACTCATAAGTCATGCATATATCCAAAATTCATCATTTTTGATTTCAGAGAAGATGAACAACTTTTTATTGAGTAAGTAGATCCATGGATTTAAGGCCAGATTTGGATTCTACACAAAAATTCACGTAGGGTAGCTCCATAGAGTGAATAAGCTCAAATTAACTCTTTGAGGTGGTAAAATGGAAAATACTTCAATACCACATCATCAATACCACATAAACGATCTGTGAAAATTTTTGTTTTTCTTAATTTCACGCCAAAATAATGGGAAAGTGAGAAATCCCATGTTACATATACACCAAGAATAGTGTTATGCATGTTTTGAGCACTTAATATCATGGTATGCTTACATGGACTTTTGGTACACCCATAGTGGATATCTCACTTGAAGCTTCATTTTCTATTTTGACGTGAAAAATAGGCAAGGGGGACAAAAGACATCAAAGAGAGCCAGGGTACCCAACGTCTGAGGCCCCAGAGGCGTGGATAGCTCCAAAGCTTGGTTCCATGGCTGATCTTGACCCAATTGGTAAACCAAACCTCTTTGGGAACTGGGTTACCAAGTTACACCTACTGTAATCATAAGAAAATAGCAAATAACCTGCTATTTTGACGTGCCAAGGAGGTAATGAGCTACTTAGACTCCTGTAACCACGTCAGTTCTTGATGACTTTCCATGACTAGACCCTAAAAGAGTAATTAAAACCCTTTTGGGATCCATATTCATTGACTTACCTCATAGCAACCAGTTAAACACTGATATTTGCAGTTCTACGTAGAACTGAGGTAAAAGCTTCAAAAATTCATTAAAAATACAATTCTTAATTAATCTTTCTGAAACTTTCAGGACCAATTAAGAGCTGTATTATCTATGTTACAACCAAAAAGAATTACAGATTTAATAGTAAAAGTCAAAGTTTTACTTACAGTCCATTTTTGACCATTCTACATGAAACACTGAATCTTCAAAACCTCACAGTAATTACAACCTGTGATGAAATTGGCAATAACATTGATAACTTTGAGAAATCAATGATGATTTTGGAATAAAAGAAGATTTACAGATGTTACTCCTTTTATTCTTAACCATATTGGGGTTGGTAGTCACGTAAAAGCATCAAATAAGTAATTATGATAATGTTACGTGACAAATGATGATGCAATCAATAAACAAAAAAGGTTTATTGTTTTCTCACTCACTGGTTTTTCAGTTTGCTCCATGGCACGCCTCTGTGAGCTGTTGTTGACTTAAAAGAGGCCTCCTCTTGCTGTTTTTTCCAAATCATCTTATTATCATTTTATATCATTGTTACCAACAAGTAAGTATTAGTTACAGCTATTCTTAAGTGTTTTAATTCTTTCAGAATCAATCAGAAATACGTGAAATCATAGAATCCAACTATAAATTGTTGTAATCATCTTATAAATTCATTTTGATCCCTTAAATCCACAATTCTACGTCAAATCTCTCTATATTATCTTTCAATAAGCTCTTTGGAATAGTAGTTAGTGATTTATCTTTAATTCTTAAAGTTTTTCTCTAGTAATAGTTTTCTTCAAGAATTATCTTTATAATTATTCTTGCAAAAGATAATTATATATTAAAATAACTTTATTATTTTAATAAAAGAAGTTTTTATTATTAAATTCTTCTTGTAATTGATTCTTGTAGACAATTACTTGCTCACTGTTAAAATCACTAGTAGTGCTTAACACATGAAAGAAATAATTCTTTAATTATTTAATTGTGGTTATAATAATATTTTATTATTATATTTCATAAGAACAGACCTAGTACTGTTGATTAATAGTAATATTATCATCAGTTTCATATTCACATCTTACAATCCCTTATTTGCTAGCCCGCTCCCTCGCCAATCTCATAATAGCCGTGGCTTTTTTGGAACATTGTTTTTGCCAACCTCCTTGAGCATTGCGCGGACATACCCACTAGTGTCGTGCTTTCATTGTCCTCTGCTGGATCAGTATAATGAACAAATGTACTACTGGCCCACACTACCTGAATGACCCCATGACATGCGGATAGATCGATCCAAAAATGCTCATTTGGGAAAATAAATTTTCCCCCTGTACACCACTTTGCCACATCTCTTTGAATTTCCCCGGTCCGCTTATCAGCTTGAAACCACCATCCCGAAGCATATAATGATGCATCCTTATCAACATGAGGTGAGTTTTTGAATCCATTCATGGTGAAAGTGAGTGCAGAAGCAAACGCGCATGCACCCTAATTTGCGTGAATATCGCCTTCATAGTCGACTTGATCAAAAGACGGAACCCCCAATGACTTGTAGCGATTTTGAATCTTATGAAATAAATTATCCCCAACATATCGTAAGGATTGACCTAGATTGCAACCCACCAAGCTAAGATTGGCACCTCGGTTCCGCCATTCCTCTTTTGCATTTTCAATTTTCCCGACACTTCCATACAGACCAAATTGTTCATTCTTTGTGGTGCATTTGCGCCACCCAATCGCGAACATAAATCCCTCCAGTAATGCCCCATTTGTTGCACTTGGGTCGGTGAATCTCTTTTTGCGAAATAAGAATTGTAATAATTCATCCCATTAATTGACCTCGACTTCACTCATTGTTGTGAATGGTCTGAATTCGACAAGGGCAATGAGTAATCCGGTTGAAGAGAAAATTGCCACACGACCAAAGTGAATGCGTTTGATCTGATTGACATCCACAACACTCCCAATTTCACTTGGGGTCATATTTGCTGATACTGGCATTGATATTTGTGCTGTTGGTCGAGAGGAGGAAAACAGTCTATTCCATCGGGTCATTTTGCCCTCATTGATCTTTTGGGATCTGCCACTATTCCTGAGTGGTTGAGGGATCACTTTGTGTTGAAGCAGACAAGATATCAGATACTGCTTCTTGCCATTTGAAGCTAAGGAGGTTTGAGTCCAGAATGGTGCCCAATGCCCCAGGAGTTTTTTTCGGCATACATCCTTTGACTTCCCTGTTGGAGCCCACATGACATTGGCACAATCTGAACTGACTAAAGCCAATGTTCTTCCATGGGGCCCAATGAGGGTGCCACATAAATGTGGAAGCATATATACACTGATATTAAGCGAGCAACTCACACTTTCCCTCCTCACCCCGACGCTTTGCGGCGAGTTCCCTTTTACACTCCCTTCCTTTTTTTGTGAATGGCATGCTTGCAGCAGAAACTGAAATGAAACCAAATGACTACTGATTTATTAATATCACCGAAATTTGATTGCGGTCGATGAATCTTTTTTAATTGCGGCTAAAAGGAAAGATCACACCTGACCTTCGCGAATTCGCAATCTCAAATACCTGAACCTGAAAATTGCAGTGGATAGTGCATTATTCAATTTGACAGATTGATGTTCCCATGCAATCACTTTCCAATCCAACCATGTGGAATATCGCAGGCACGCGCGAAACCAATATGCAACCTGCTGCGGATCCTCAGGAACATTTGGCCTATTATGGGCTGGCGGGATGTGATAAAAGCGACTTCCCGCAATGCTGTGCGTGTGCTACTCGCGGGCACAACTGCCTGACTCAGCTTGCGTCTTGTCGGAGAATTTTCAATGGTGTATGGAGGCATGCCGCCGTACAATTACTCTTGGTATTCATACTGTGGCATCCGGGCAGTAGTGGGATAGGTAGTCACGAATATTAAATTCATAAGTAACTTTGCAAAATTAAATTGCAATTTATCTAGTACAAAGCTAATCTAACACGGGTCAATCCTGGTTGTAAGTTTAGCGGACCTGGGTAAAGTCAATGTGACCTCATCACTTGAGCCAAGACCGCGCTTTGCCACCCAGGCATCACCAAAGTCTAATACCAAGCATCGTGCAAATTCAAATCAAAGAGGTACAGTGGGGTTAAAAGAGTCTGATGAGAAGAAACTTTTATTCAGTAAATTACATATATACTTATTAGTACGTAGCCACACCGGCTCCACTAGATTTTTACCCTCTGAAAGTTTTGCGGAAATGTCAATTAGTGATAAAGCCCCTGTAACTGAGCTTGTTCTCCAGTAATCTGAGCATACCATCAAACCACGAACCCCCGCCGCACAGAATGCCGCTAATATACCATAGCAAATTCGATTCATTCCGAGATTCTTGTGACACATCAAAAGATCTTTGATGGCCTCATTTTTTTTGAGTTCGTGAGTTTGCCTTTGATGCCATTAACCACCAGGGCGAATCTTGCGTCAATTGTCAGCGATTGACTTCACCTCGCACCGCGGTCAGTATAAAATCTTGCTTCAGTCTCGTTAGTGTCACTTTATAGTCACTGGATTTAGTGGGTCACGTCACGTCAGCGTCAAGACAACGTCAATCGTCACATGTGTCACATGAGAATGTCACTCAAAGCCCAAACCCGTTTCAACACTATTCGCAACGTTCGGGTAATTTCACCTAATAGCTTCCGCCTCCCCAACGCTTAGCATGCTTACGCGCCCGCACCACCCTCCAGATGGGACTCTGACACTGCCTGCCCCCCCATCTCCGTCCTCACCACTCCTTACGCTTTCACACCCCCACCCTTACCATCCTTACGCTTGTGTAGTGCCCTCCCGACGTGCTCCTGACACTGGTTACAATCCTTACGCTCGCGCAGTGCCCTCCCGACATGCTCCCGACACTGCTTACGATCCTTATGCTCGCGCAGTGCCCTCCCAACATGCTCCCGACACTTCTTACGATCCTTATGCTCACGGAGTGCCCTCCCGCCATGCTCCCGACACTGCTCACCATCCTTACGCTCATGAAGTGCCCTCCCGACATGCTTCCGACACTGCTTACAATCCTTACGCTCGCGCAGTGCCCTCCCAACACTGCTTACGATCCTTACGCTCGCCTAGTAAGTACCCTCCCGACATGCCTCCGAAGCCGCTTACCATCCTCACGTTTCCGTATTACATCCACAGTGTACGGTGGCTTGTTGGCGTACACAATGGACGCCATCGCCAAAATATGCTGAGTGGCCTTCTCTGCCAACAGGACCTCAGGGGAAATTGGTCAGTATATTCACAATTTTGTGGTTAGGGTTTAAATCATGAGACTCACAAATTAAAAACTAATAAGTGGACTATTTAAGACAAGAATTGTGTCTCCTGTTTCCCCGAGAAAACCATTTTATTTCATATCATTCAAATGGAACACTTTGCTTAGTCCTTACCTCATGAGTGTTGAATAGTTCAAAAGTTGACTTTAGTAGGTTTCTCACTAGTCAGCTTTATTCAATGTCTCACAGGGAAGTGATTTCATTTGCATGATATGAAATAATCTGCAAAACATCGCCTCCTTCAATTTCCCGACAAATCGCATTTTGCAAATGCGATTATTTTACTTGCACCTTTTTTCTTCAATTTGGATCTTTTTATTCAAAAAATTTCAAACAAGTTATCAATCAACTCGTCACCATCTATTTGCTTAATAAACTACCTCTTCCTTGGCCCAAACCCCGGGAAATTCAACGGAATTTAATGAACAACCAACTTCAGCCCCAGAGAGTGGAAGTGAAATATCTGATATGGCCAGTAGTTGTGAATTAGGCATTGAAGCAGAGAGCCAGTCACATGAAGATAATCAAGATCCACAAGTTCTTCCAGAATGTGAGTATGCATCCATCTTGAATATTTCAAATCTCTCAACACCTGATATTGTGTTATAGCCTTTATTTCAGCTCAGCCTAGATGATGCGACTGCATTTGCTGAACATTGGAAAAAATTCCGCCTTTCCAATCAACACCTGTTCCCAAAACAGAAAAGTAAACCAAATCATCATTTTGCTGATCATATTCCCGAACTCTTCCAACGTTGGGGCCCAGCACAAGCCTCAGCCACATGGGGTTATGAGCGCTTGATTGGAGGATTTGCAAAGATGCCAACAAATAACAAGATATGTACGTCAATTAATAAGATCAATATATTCACATTGATTAAACACCTGAACTGAATAAGACTAAATTTTTGCAACTCTGAATAGATGATATAGATAAAACCTTACTTCAACATATCTGTCGATGTTCCAACCTTTCCGTTCTCCTGAAATCCCCATCTGTTCCATGTGAAATAAAACAGCTTTTCGAATCACAGCCACCTGCCGTGTTCAATCACCATAAATATAACAAGCCATCCCGCCATGACCAACAAAATTATGATTGCCTGGTTGAGTACTTACAGACTTTTCATGCAACAAGGGAAATGGTTGATTGGATCAGCTTAGACAATACCGTGCAAACCACAAGTCATCCCACTTCAAGGATTGTCTCACCTTGGTATTTTCCAGTTTCAAACATTAATATGGGGAACAATATATTTTCAACTGAATCTAAAAATGTCAGAAACAGTGTGATATGTTTTCAAAGGGGCAACTCACGACAATTTGGTATTATTGATAGCATTTTCAAAGTCTCTGAGCCATCTAGCATACTGAACAATAACTTTCTGATTTTAAAAACTTTGAAGATTGATGTGAATTTCCTACCAGATTGGCTGTATCTCAATATTTATAAAGCTGTTGGTTTTGATGATGGACACTTGATTATATCAGAAGAAGAAATAGAAGGTAACTGTGGATTGTATGATAACAAAGCTCTGTCATGTGGACTGCTTGTAATGATAAAGCCGTTATTTCATGATATTTAGTCTACAAAAATGCAAATCTCTCAGCTTCATTAGCAATTTTGCTAGTGAAATAATTGCCTCAAAATTTAGTGACAGAGACATGCCATTGTGACAAGCAAAGCCCATTATTTCACATTTCCACAAAGAACTTACTATTTTGACATTGGGTACAGTGTGGATAAGCCAAGTACAATGATCAAATGACCCACACACTCACCATTCACAGCATCCAAAATTTCTAACTGCGCCATCATCATGTTGGAAGTGGAATCGGCTTTTGCGTACCCACACCCGCATGTGCACCCGCACACGCCAATGCACACGCCCACGCACCCGCACACGCCAATGCACATGCACACCCACCCGCACACGCCAATGCACACGCCCACCCACCCGCACATGCCAATGCACACGCAAAAGCACCCGCCCCCGCGCATGCACACGCACACTTCATGGATGACCTGGTGAAGTCAAACCCCCCGCCTACATCAAGACTGGCTGTAGGACATCTTTGATGTGTGTGTGTGCAAACAGGCGGGTCTGGTGTAGTTTTTACCAATCATCGGACGGTTGTGGGATGATCAGGTGGTGAGGAATCTGAGTTGAAGGCACAGGGGAACCAATATTATTGGATGTCACAGGATTTGGTGTAAGACCAGAGTGTGACGTGTGCTCGACGTTCGCTTGATTTTTGCTTGACGTGCGCTAGACTTTTATCCTGCTTGACGTTTTCTTGACGTGAAGTCAATCGCCGACGATTGACACGAGATTTGCCCTGGTGAACTTCGACCTTTGTATGTGCACGTACCATGTTGTACGCAATCATCACATGGATAACTGTATCCATTAGATCCTCCAGGTTCTTGTGCGGCCTTGTGGATATCTCATTGTCAGCGCCGCCACCTTCAATGCTGAGTTGGGTTGCACGTTGCTTCGATTTACTCAAGCAGGAGGCAAGGTATTCAACTGCTCCGTGTTCGAGTCCAAGAAGATCAGTCGAATTTGATGTTGGTGCAACATATGGTTTGGGTCAAACACATCGTATGAGACTAAACCAATGGATTCAAACATAACATTTGCCCAAAAATGTTTAACTAGATTGGCGGGGTAAAGAAGGCTCTGAACCATTTTGAAGAAGGAGTGTTCAGATTTTGGGAGATTCTCTGGAGGTTTAGCTGATTCCTTCATCAATTTGAGATTCCAAATGTTGTTATTAAAAAACGCTTCTGTTTCTCTTGGCTTAAAAAAATCTAACCCTGTATATTGCAATTTACAACACGAGTCAACAGCCAATAATCATCTATCATGCACAAAGATAAAACTCACCTGCCATCTCAAGGTCCTCCAGCCAGGCTGACATTTTAAGCTCTCAGTTACTGATCACCTTAATACCAACAGGAAGGAATGTATGAGCATCCTTTGTTGGTAAATTGTCCCATTGATTTTTGTAAATATTATTGATACTATCAAGCCCCCTTTTCCATGATTGTTGAGTAATATTGGAATGATAATTCAAAATGCCTGCAAACTCTTCCATGTGGGATAAAAATATTCCTGGAAAATTAGCAGAGGATGACACTTCAGGCTCAGGGTCAGGAATTATATCAGTCATATCTTGCGCCATTGTATCATGTTTAATTGTCTCCCTTTCTTGAAAGGCTTGAATATTTTGAGGAGAGGCGGGAGGTTTTTCATCATGGATTGTTTCATTGAGTATCGGGGGCTTTCAGTATGTGGAGCTTCATCATGGATTTTTTCATTGAGTATGGGGGGGAGTTCAGTATGCGGAGGTTCATTATCAATATGCTCCACTTCAACATTGATCATTTCATCACCTTGATCCCGAGAATCCTTGGCGGCTTCAAAGGTACGGCATTTTTTGTTGGTTTTTTTGGTTGCATGTGTATTTGGTCTTTTTCCTAATCCTTTGCCTGGAAATCCAATTATGACTCGATATGCTTCAGGTAGAGATTCTCCCACCTCCACACCTGCCCATATATTGTAAGCAGCTATTTTTATCAATTTTGTTTTGAATTAGTAATGGACTTACGGTTCAAATCCATTTTGAGCAGGCTCATGGCTTCAGCAATCTTTTGACGCACATAATCAGGAATTTTACTATCATTTTGAATTTTTCCGAGCCTTGGGATTGTTTGAGCAATGTTTGAGACAAATTGTTCCTTGGATATAATTTCCACCTCCCCCCTGAAAATTACATCATCTTGCCCATCATCTTCTGTTGGTGCACAAGGTTCAACAGTCTTTTCCTTCTCATAGCTTTTAAAATTCGGTTTCTGAGAGCTTGGAGGCTGAGCTGAAATAAAGGCTATAACACAATATCAGGTGTTGAGAGATTTGAAATATTCAAGATGGATGCATACTCACATTCTGGAAGAACTTGTGGATCTTGATTATCTTCATGTGACTGGCTCTCTGCTTCAATGCCTAATTCACGACTACTGGCCATATCAGAGATTTTACTTCCACTCTCTGGGGCTGAAGTTGGTCGTTCATTGAATTCGTGTGAATTTCCCAGAGTTTGGGCCAAGGAGGAGGTAGTTTATTAAGCAAATAGATGGTGACGAGTTGATTGATAACTTGTTTGAAATTTTTTGAATAAAAAGATCCAAATTGAAGAAAAAAGGTGCAAGTAAAATAATCGCATTTGCAAAATGCGATTTGTCGGGAAATTGAAGGAGGTGATGTTTTGCAAATTATTTCATATCATGCAAATGAAATCACTTCCCTGTGAGACATTGAATAAAGTTGACTAGTGAGAAACCTACTAAAGTCAACTTTTGAACTATTCAACGCTCATGAGGTAAGGACTAAGCAAAGTGTTCCATTTGAATGATAGGAAAAAAATGGTTTTGTCGGCGAAACAGGAGACACAATTCTCTTGTCTTAAATGGTCCACTTATTAGTTTTTAATTTGTGAGCCTCATGATTTAAACCCTAACCACAACATTGTGAATATACTGACCAATTTCCCCTTAGTTCCTGTTGGCAGAGAAGGCCACTCAGCATATTTCGGCGATTGCCTTCATCGTGTACGCGAACAAGCCACCGTACACTGTGGATGTAGTACGGAAGCGTAAGGATAAGTGGTGTCTGGAGCATGTTGGGAGGCACTCCGCGAGGGTAAGGATAAGTGGTGCCAAGAGCATGTTGGGAGGCACTCCGCAAGCGTAAGTGGTGTCGGGAGGGCACTACACAAGCATAAGTGGTGTCGGGAGCATGTCGGGAGGCACTCCGCAAGTGTAAGGATAAGTGGTGTTGGGAGCGTGTTGGGAGGCACTGCACGAGCATAAGGATAAGTGGTGTCGGGAGGCACGCCGCGAGCGTAAGGATAAGTGGTGTGGGGAGCATGTCGGAAGGCACTACGTGAGCATATTGGGAGGGCACTACACAAGCGTAATTGGTGTCGGGAGCATGTCGGGAGGCACTCCGCGAGCGTAAGGATAAGTGGTGTCGGGAGGGAACTGCACAAGCGTAAGTGGTGTTGGGAGCATGTCGGGAGGGCACTACACAAGCGAAGTGGTGTTGGGAGCATGTCGGGAGGGCACTACACAAGCGTAAGGATAAGTGGTGTTGGGAGCATGTCAGGAGGCACTCTGCGAGCGTAAGGATAAGTGGTGTCGGGAGCATGTCGAGAGGGCACTCCACAAGCGTAAGTGGTGTCGGGAGCATGTCGGGAATGCACCCTGTGAGCATAAAGATGGTAAGGGTGGGGGTGTGAAAGCGTAAGGAGTTGTGAGGACGGAGATGGGGGGAAGTGTCGGAGTCTCATCTGGAGGGTGGTGCGGGCGCATAAGAATGCGAAGCGTCGGGGCGGATTAGTTGGGATGCGGAAGCCAATGAGGTGAAATTACCCCAACATTGCAAATAGTGTTGAAATGGATTTGGGCTTTGAGTGACATTCTCATGTGACACATGTGACGATTGACGTTGTCTTGACGCTGACGTGACGTGACCCACTAAATTCAGTGACTATAAAGTGACACTAACGCGACTGAAGCAAGATTTTATACTGACCGCGGTGCGACGTGAAGTCAATCGCCGAAGATTGACGCGAGATTCTCCCTGGTGTTTGAAGAGGTCAGAGAATCTTATAAGCAAGACAAGAATTGCCATATCTTGACTTCTTTATTGGATAAAGACTGCAAGGATACATCTTTAGTTAATGCACTTGATGAAGTTTGGAAAAATTCCTATTCCGAAGGAAGATTTCACTTGTTTGATGGGATTATTTACCACAGAACCAAACATTCTTGGGTGATGACATTATGCAGCAGATTGCTTATCAATACAATTCTTCATGAATGCCATGATAGCATCTACTCTGGACACCTGTCAGAGGACAGAACACTTGAAAAAGTAAAGAACTGTGCATGGTGGCCATCTTGGAGAAAAGAAACCATTGAATATTGCCATACCTGTGACAGATGCCAAAAAGAAAACAGGAGTACAGGCAAGAAATTTGGACTTATGATCCATATTCAAGAACCAAAATCCCCATGGGAAGTTGTTCACATGGATTGGGTCACAGCACTTCCTCCAAGTGGTGACAGAAGTTATAATGCTTGTTTAGTCATTGTAGACAGATATAGCAAAACTCCCATATTCTTACCATGTCATAAAGATGACACTGCTATGGATACAGCTTTTCTTTTATGGAGTAGAGTTATTTCTCATACAGGATTATTTAAGAATATCATAAGTGACAGAGATCCCAAATTCACATCTGCACTTTGGACCAATCTTCATAGATTGTTTGCGACTAAGTTACCATTCTCTACAGCATATCACCCTCAAACAGATGGGCTAGCAGAGAGGATGATTCAGACTTTAGAAGACATGATCAGGAGATTCTGTGCTTATGCATTAGAATTCAAAGACTCCGATGGCTTTACCCATGACTGGTGCACTCTGATACCTGCATTAGAATTGGCATATAAGACATCAGTCCATTCTTCCACAGGACAAACTCCTGCTATGTTAGAGAAAGGATGGAATCCAAGACTCCCAGCAGACACACTGAGGAAAGACTTGATTGACATTCATCCTACAGCTTCCCGCTTCAAAATAATGCTTGATAAAGTAAAACATCATGCAAAACAGAGTATGGATGATGCTTTTAATTATGCAAAACAGAAGTGGGACAAGAGTCATAAAGTACCAGACTTCAAAGTAGGGGATTTAGTTTTAGTTTCAACCTTGAATTTTAATAATATCAAAGGCCCAAAGAAACTTAAAGATTCTTATGTAGGACCTTTTGTTATTCTTTCCTTACATGGGACCAATGCAGTTCAAGTGGAATTAAGTGGTGAATTTCAAAACAAACACCCCACCTTTCCAGTCAGGTTGATAAAGCCTTATCAACCAGCTGATAAAGAATTGTTTCCTTTAAGCAACCCAACTCCTTTAACTGTACCACCTGTGGAACAGAATGAAGACAAAAAGATAAAAAAATTCATTAAACAAAGTAGACTTAGGGGTAGAAATCAAAGAGAATATCTTGTCAGATATCAAAATCCAGTACATGAAGATGAATGGATGGCAGAATCAGAAATACCTGACTCAGATAAACTCTTAAGAAGATTTAGACATGAAAGAAGGCCACAAGCCTGAATATTTCTATAAATGTGCTTTAAATTACTTGATCTGAGTGATGTAAAGAGGTTGGACAGTGGACATTAACCCCCTTTGGGGCCTTATTCTTTTATCAATAATAAAATTGTAGTACAATTTTATTTTTTGGTGGGAGGGAATGTGAGCCTTGAGGTATATTCTACATACCCAAATAGGCCACAATTCTCTTAAAAAGAAATTTTGAATTATACATAACTCATAAATTATGCATATATTCAAAATTCATCATTTTTGATTTCAGAAAAGATGGATAACTTTTTATTGAGTAAGTAAATCCATGGATTTAAGACCATATTTGGATTCTACACAAAAATTCACCTAGGGTAGCTCCATAGAGTGAATAAGCTCAAATTAAATCTTTGAGGTGGTAATATGGAAAATACTTCAACACCACATCATTAATACCACATAAAAGATCCGTGAAAAGTTTTGTTTTTCTTGATTTTACCCCAAAATAATGGGAAAGTGAGAAATCCCATGTTACATATACACTAAGAATAGTGTTATACATGTTTTGAGCACTTAATATTATGGTATTCTTACATACACGTTTGGTACACCCATAGTGGATATCTCACTTTAAGCTTAAAATTCTATTTTGACGTGAAAAATAAGCAAGGGGGACAAAAGATATCAAAGAGAGCCAGGGTACCCAACTTCTGAGGCCCCAGAGGCATGGATAGCTCCAAAGCTTGGCTCCATGGCTGATCTTGACCCAATTGGTAAACTAATCCTCTTTGGGAACTTGGTTACCAAGTTACAACCACTGTAAAACACCGGAAAATAACAAATAACCTGCTATTTTGACGTGCCAAGGAGGTAAAGAGATACTTACACTCCTGTAACCATGTCAATTCTTAATGACTTTCCATGGATAAACCCCAAAAGAGTAATTAAAACGCTTTTTGGACTTTTATCCATTGATTTACCTCATAGCAACCAGTTAAACACTGATATTTGCAATTCTACGTAGAAATGGGGTAAAAACTTCAAAACTTCATTAAAAATACAATTCTTAATGAATCTTTCTGAAGCTTTCAGGACCAATTGAGAGCTGTATTATCTATGGTACAACCAAAAATAATTACAGTTTGACTAGTAATATTAAAAGTTTCACTTACAGTCCATTCTTGGTTATTCTACGTGAAAAACTGAATCTTCAAAAATTCACAGTAAATACAACCTGTGATGAAATTGTCAATAATGTTGATAAATTTGGGAAAGAAATGATTAATTTAGAATAAAAGAAGATTTACAAATGTTACTCCTTTTAGTCTTAACCATATTGGGGTTGGTAGTCACGTAAAAGCATCAATTGAGCAATTATGACAAATTTTACATGACAACAGATAATGTAAGTATTAATCCAAAAGGGTTTAATGCTTTCTCATTCACTGGTTTTTCAGTTTGCTCCATGGCACGCCTCTGTGAGCTGTTGTTGACTTAAAAGAGGCCTTCTCTTTCTGTTTTTTCCACATCATCATCATCTTATTATCATTTTATACCATTTTTACCAACAAGTAAGTATTAGTTAAACTATTCTTAAGTGTTTTAATTCTTTCAGAATCAATCAGAAAGATGTGAAATCATAGAATCCAACTATATATTGTTGTAATCCTGCTATAAATCATTTTGATCTCTTAAATCCACAATTCTACGTCAAATTTATCTACTTTTATCTATCAATAAGTTCTTTGGAGTATTAGTGAGTCATTTATCTTTAATTCTTAAAGTTTTTCTCTAGTAATAGTTTTCTTAAAGGATTATCATTATAATTATTCTTGTAAAAGATAATTATATATTAAAATAATTTATTATTTTAATAAAAGAAGTTTTTATTATTAAATTCTTCTTGTAATTGATTCTTGTAGACAATTACTTGCTCACTGTTAAAATCACTAGTAGTGCTTAACACATGAAAGAAATAATTCTTTAATTATTTAATTGTGGTTATAATAATATTTTATTATTATATTTCATAAGAACAGACCTAGTACTGTTGATTAATAGTAATATTATCATCAGTTTCATAGTCACATCTTACACAAACAAGGAAAAGGAAATCTAGTTATCTCTACCCAAATCATCAAAAGTTCTCTGGAAATCATTTATCAACTCATCTTCATACCAGGCAAATTTTGCAGCCATCTCTTCAGAAGCAGTACTTGGAATAGTCCTGTCAGTGGCATACATAATTACCTCTCTGCTATTTCTATCGACCCTCCTGAACAATATGGCCACAGCATCTTGACTTTCACTAGCCGCGTTGGGATCTTCTCTGGTAACCCGGATAGGCAAACGTTCTCTTCTTTGAAAAACTTGAGCGGCAGGAAACGGCAAAGGGGACAATCCATCTCTTCTTCTGCTGGAGCTGGCCAAAGGTTGGAGTTGATGGCAGGTGTTTATGGGTGAGTTTCTGGACTGTTGAACTGGTGATGGTCTTACTGCTGGATTCAAGGCAGGCCTGGTGGTGTGGGAAGTAGTTGGTGAAGGTGGAGGAAGGGTTGTAGGAATGGAAGCAATCATTGGTTGGAATGTTCTTGGAGTGCTGGGAATAACTTGGCTTTGGAATCTAGTGTTGGCAAGAGGTTAGGAAGAGGAATTTCTGGATGGATGGCCAATTGAAGGAGGAATAACTTGAACTTCTTCACCATCCAACTCATCATTTCGTTTGGCATCTGGATCTGTTGGGGAATCAACAATTCTTCTTAGTTTCTTCACTACTTTCACCACTCCGTCAGCATTGGTCCTTGAGATTGGGATTTCTGTGCTGTAGTGTATGAGCCTACCACCAATTGGAATGGACCCTCCAACATTAGTCCAACTGGCCACATCCCTCTGCCTGGAACCATTCACTACATCAAAATATCAGCACCAATTCAACCAAAATATGCAAATCACTCACATTGAGAAAATCCAGAAGTTGCATCAGGGGTAGGCTCCTCAAGAATGGGGAATTCCTGCCCATAAGGCCCATCTTTCCTGCTCCATAAGTGTCTCCTGACCTGGGACAAAGTTGATCCGGTACGGCGGCATGGCTTCTCCCCAACAAAGCAAAAGTGGCATTTTGACAATCAAGGATTGTAATGTTGGAAGCAATCCTTACCCTTGGCCAAACATTCAGTACAGGCAGGATCAAGAACTTCAAGTGCTCTGAACCCATCATAGGTTTGGGAGGGATCAAAATGGCCAGAAGACGCCATGGAAGGGGAGGACAATCGACTGAAGACGCCAGAACCATGAAGAACAGACGGTGGCGGTGCAGAAGGAGAAGATTCAGTGAGTTCAGTCAGTTTGGAACTCATAACTGAAGAATATGCAAGCAGAAGATTCAAGACATCAGAATCAATCCACTCCATATCAAGAAAAAGAATTTGACCTCAAGGAAATGGGGCCATAACTCAATTATGCCCCCCCTCAAAGCCTCTAAGGTGAAGGTTCATACCCCTTTGGGGCTGAACTCATCACCCAGGGCCTCCCCTGCAACTTTGGGGAGGCCAGGATCTTGCTGGTCCTGGACCCCATCAATGGGTCCAGGCCATGTATGGTGAAATCTATGATTGGGCTGTTTCTGGGCCCCTTGCTCACCCTGGGTCCCCAAAAAATTTGAGCCCAGGGGCTCCATTTTGGTCCTGGGGGCCTCCAATAACCCTAACGGACCGTGGTCCGCGGCGTACGGTCCACGGCCCATGGACCGCAAACCGCGAAGCACGGCCCACGGACCGTAGGACCCCAAAGGCATAAAAAGCCCAAATATGGCCAAAAAGCATAAAATGACCATTTTCACCAGAGCACCCAAAAAGGCCCAAAAGGCCAAAAAAATCATGATATATCAAGATTCATCAGAGTAGAGGACACAGCCCAAAAGCACATTGGAGGGCTGTTTGAGGCCATTTCCATGGATAATGGGGACAAGACCCTTGGAGGAATTTTTTTTCAATTTTTCAATGGATTAAGCCTTTCCCAATGAGTACACTTCATATACTCATTGGGCATCATTTTTTGAGCACAAGAGCTCAGTGGTCCTTATTCTGGGATATATCCCAAGGCCACATCCCAAGGGCATGGTTGATTGAATCAGAAGACAATATATGCATATTTCAAAGTGGAATACTTACTAAAACTTGGAAAAAGGGGGGAAGCAATTGAATTTGACAGAGAAGAAGTAATGAAGAATTTTCAGGATAATGGTCAAGAGGAAGAGAAAATTAAAAAGAAAATTTTTTGAAAAAATGTGGGGATATTGAGATGTCACTCAACAGTGGCAGGGAATTATGGTGTTCAGGAGCCCACCAGTTTCAAGAGGGGGATACTGTAACAACCATCCGTCAGGGGTAAGGGTATTCATTCATACACCCACTCAAACACCTCAAATCAGCAAATCCAGTATCTGAATCAGCATTCAGCTTCAGCAATCTTCATTCTGAAACATGCATACAGTTTGGTACATCAATACAGCCTTTAAATACTTGTACTGGTTGGATTCACCCAATACAGTTTCAATACACCAATATGAAACTGTATGATCAATCAAATACACCACACCTCTTGTACAGGTTCTGTACAGCTGTACAGGACCTGTATTGGCCAGACTCAATTCAATCATCAATTATTCTCATGGAAATTCTTCCTCTGGATCAGGGCTGGTGATTCTCACATATACCAGCCCCTCTTTCTCCCCCCTGGGGACTTTTCCCCACTTAATTAATTTAGTTTATTTATTATTTCATAATTATTCTTATCGTTATATTTGGGTATTATAATTATTTAATCCTAAGTTGGTCTTTGCATTTTCTCCTCGCCTGTACAGTATGAGTTGGGTGGCCATATCCTTATTAACCCTTCTCTTTCCATTCTGACAGCTTGAAACAGTGGACTTGGACTTGTTTGTGGTTGGCTCTTCTATTTCTTACTCTTAATTCTTGTTGCTGCTGTTCTTATATTTATTCTTTTAGTAATTCATACTTAACACTCTTAAGTGTATCCCTTCTTATCATATCTTTGAGCCCTCCATAAGTGAGTCCCAGTTTACTGAGTGCCAGGCCCTCTTCACTTCGAAGAGCCCCTGTGACAGTTTTGTAAGCATCTGAGGGGAAAACAGAGTAAAAAGAGCTCTATTTATAGTAAATACCTCCCTCCTAGAGTCCAACAGGCTTCTAGTAATTGTTTACTGATATTATCTACTGGGAATGATCAGTCTTTCAAGGTTTAGTTATAATTACCTCATGATCAAACCATCTTACCTCATAATTACGCCATTATTTAGAGTTATCACTATAAATCTAGGTTTGATGACATCATAGGCTCAGCAAAAGCCTAAAATTTGTGGATTTTATTAGTTTTAATCATATTCTAATAGTATTCACTATTTTTATCACTTATAAGCCTGTTAAACTTAAAATAATATTACAGTGAGTGCTCTTAAATGATCATATTTAATCTTACACTTTGATCATTAAGAACTTTGAATTTATACACGCTAAAACTAGTTTGAGGGTGGATTCTGATAGCTTTGCATGTCCTTATTACACTTCCAAGAGAATTTCATTACAGCATCAAGACTCTATTGTTGAGGAATTCTCTTGTAGCTCATCTTTTCTGTTGAGATTTAATATTTTAAACTTCAAACCATGATTTCAAGGGGTTATACCTTGAATATTATAATATGAACTACATCAATCTTCACAAATGAACTAGTAGAATCCAACTGTCAACTTTTCTCTAAGTTTGGATCACTTTCATAACAAAGTGGCCAACAGCTCTATTGATTTTAATCAATAATCCCTTACAGGTTTTAACCTTGTTTATAACTTGTGAAGTAAAGTTCATTTCTGTACTCCTACAGTAATTAAATGGTGACTTTATATTTGGTTCATCACTCTATTATGTATATTTCAAAATATATTAGCTAAAATCCTTGAATATATCCATTGACCAAAAAAGTGCATATATTCAGCTTCACTCCTTAAGTATTGACATTGGAGATTAGCTTCTTAATTGATTTATGTGTGGAGGGTTATGGAGAATCCAATGGTACCCTTCATTTCACATGTTGTTTCATTTTGATTTGAAATGATTAAGGATTTGTGATTTTTATAAGGTATTATTACTTATAACCCATGAAAAATTGACTTTACAGCTATGCCATAAAGATGGTTTATGTGTATTTTACCATCTGGAATATAATGGTAAAACTTATTTCACATTTTTATTCATTGGTATTGAAGCTAACTCAAGTTTTATGCCTATTTAGGGCATTTTTTTAGCTTTAAGGTAATTATTTTTAATGTATGATTATTTTAAATATATCTTGTTACCTTTTTGGGTATGTGGTTGTATCTCAAAGGTTCACATATATGCACTTTTTTGGTCAATGCATATATTCATGGTTTTTAGCTGATATCTCTTAAAATATACACTATACAGAGCTAAACCAAAAATAAATTCACCTCAAACTTACTTGAGAAACACAGATTTGAACTTTATTTCACAAGTTATAAACAAGTTTATAACCTGAAAGGGTTTATGGAGCAAAATTAATGCAGGTGTTGACCACTTTGGTGTTAAAGTGCGCCAAAATTGAATAAAAGTAGATCTTCCGATCCGCCTAGTTCATATGTGAATAATGATGTATTTTTTATCATAATATTCAAGGTACAACCCTTTGAAATCAAGGTTTGAAGTTGAAAATATTGAATTTCAACAGAAAACATGAGACACAAGAAAAAACATCAAAAATAGAGTTTTGATCATGTAATGAAATTGTCTTGGAATTTCAATGAGTACATTTCAAGCTATCAGAATTCACTATCAGAATAGCTGTAGTGTGTATAACCTAAAGGGTATTAATGAACAAAGTATAAGTATAAAATTGATGATTTATGATCACACACTATAATACCATTGTACATTTAACAGTTATAGTAGTGATAGAACTGGTGAATACTATTATATTATGTTTAATACTGATACAATCCACAAAATTTAGCCTTCTTTCATGCCTATGAGGTCATCAAACTTAGAGTTAAAGTGATAACTCCAGATAATGCCGTAATAATGAGATGGTATGGTTTGATCATGATGTAATCATAACTAAACCTTAAAACACTGATCATTTCAAGTTGATCAGTAAACAAGTACTAGAAGCCTACTGCACTCTAGAAGGGAGTTATTTACTATAATTAGAGCTGTTTTTACTCTATTTTCCCCCCAGACACATCAAAACATAAAATAATTAAATAAAAAGGTAAAATCTTTATTCTTTATATAAAGATCTTTTATATCATCAAAGACCAAAGGTAATATCCATTATAAACCTAATTTTTGACATGATTACTTCAATTTTTCAGTTGTTTTGTTATAATTCTCTTAAAAATCTCATTCCCATGTAAAATCAAGAAAATTTGTAATTACTTTTAATTTTATTCTAAATACAATTTGAATAAGTTTTATGTACATTTTTGGCATAAATTCTTCCAAAATTCTTATATTAATAATCAAATGTAGGTTTTTTTCTCTTAGGTTAATAATTTCCCCCTATTATTACTATTAACAATCTTCAATTAATAAAAATAGTATTTATATTAATATATAGCTTTAATATCAGTACTATTATTGTTATTAATTGTTTTTTCCTAATAAAAAACAAGTTTTTCAGCCTTTATTATTTGTTGGTAGTAGACGTTCACTGATCATATCCACTGGAATTGATCAATATTTCAAGGTTTGGTGCTGATTACATCATGATCAAACCCTCTTATCTCATTATTATGCCATTATTTAGAGTTATCACTATAGCTCTAAGTTTTGATGACGTCAAGGCTTGGAAGAACCCCAAAATTCGTGGATTTTATTAGTTGTAATCATACACTAACAGTATTCACCAATCCTATCACTCATATGACTGTTAAACTCAATTTAAGGTTACACTGAGTGATCATAAATGCTCAAATTAACCTCAAACTTTGATTCTTGATAAATTTTAAGTTCTACACGCTACAGTGATTCAGAGAGTGAATTCCAATAGCTTGGAATAACCTTAATATGCCACCAAGAGCATTTCATTACATCATCAAGACTCTATTTTTGATGATTTTTCTTGTAGTCATCTTTTTGTCAAGATTTAATATTTTAAACTTCAAACCATGATTTGAAGGGGTTATACCTTGAATATTATAATACGAAATACATCAATCTTCACAAATGAACTAGTAGAATCCAACTGTCGACTTTTCTTTAAGTTTGGATCACTTTCACAAAAAAGTGGCCAACAGCTCTATTTAGTTTAATCAATAATCCCTTTCAGGTTTTACCCTTGTTTATAACTTGTGAAATAAAGTTCATTTCTGTAATCCTACAGTAATTACATGGTGACTTTCTATTTGGTTCATCACTCTATTATGTATATTTCAAAATATATTAGCTAAAATCCTTGAATATATGCATTGACCACAAAAGTGCATATATTCAGCTTCACTCCTTCAGTATTGACATTGGAGATTAGCTTCTTAATTGATTTATGTGTGGAAGGTTATGGAGAATCCAATGGTACCCTTCGTCTCACATTGTAAGATGTGACTATGAAACTGATGATAATATTACTATTAATCAACAGTACTATGTCTGTTCTTATGAAATATAATAATAAAAATTATTATAACCACAATTAAATAATTATAAAATTATTTCTTTCACTTGTTATACACTACTAGTGATTATAACAGTGAGCAGTAATTGTCTACAAGAATCAATTACAAGAAGAATTTAATAATAAAAACTTCTTTTATTAAAATAATAAAATTATTTTAATATATAATTATCTTTTGCAAGAATAATTATAAAGATAATTCTTTGAAGAAAACTAATTTTAGAGAAAAACTTTAAGAATTAAATATAAATGACTCACTAATACTCCAAAGAACTTATTGATAGATAAGAGTAGAGAAATTTGACGTAGAATTGTGGATTTAAGGGATCAAAAGGATTTATAACAGTATTACAACAATATATAGTTGGATTCTATGATTTCACGTCTTTCTGATTGATTCTGAAAGATTTAAAACACTTAAGAATAGCTGTAACTAATACTTACTTGTTGGTAATAATGATTTAATAAATTGATAAGATGATTATTGGAAAAAACAGCAAGAGGAGGCCTCTTTTAAGTCAACAACAGCTCACAGAGGCGTGCCATGGAGCAAACTGAAAAACCAGTGAGTGAGAAAACAGTAAACCTTTTTGGATTATTGATTGCATCATCAGTTGTCACGTAAGATTATCATAATTACTTAATTGATGGTTTTACGTGACTACCAACCCCAATATGGTTAAGAATAAAAGGAGTAACACTTGTAAATCTTCTTTTATTCTAAAATAATCATTGATTTCTCAAAGTTATCGATGTTATTTCCAATTTCATCACAGGTTGTAATTACTGTGAATTTTTGAAGATTCAGTCTTTCACGTAGAATAACCAAAAATGGACTGTAAGTAAAACTTTTAATTTTACTAGTAACACTGTAATTGTTTTTGGTTGTACCATAGATAATACAGTTCTACTTTAGTCCTGAAAGTTTCAGAAGGATTCATTAAGAATTGTATTTTTAATGAATTTTTGAAGTTTTTACCTTATTTCTACGTAGAATTGCAAATAGCAGTGTTTTGCTGGTTGCTATGAGGTAAATCAATGAATATGGGTCCCAAAAGGGTTTTAATTACTCTTTTGGGGTTTATCCATGGAAAGTCATTAGTAATTGACATGGTTACAGGAGTGTAAGTAGCTCATTACCTCCTTGGCACGTCAAAATAGCAGGTTATTTGCTATTTTCTGGTGTTTTACAGTAGTTGTAACTTGGTAACCAAGTTCCCAAAGAGTTTTAGTTTACCAATTAGGCCAAGATGAGCCATGGATCCATGCTCTGGAGCTATCCACGCCTCTGAGGCCTCAGAAGTTGGGTACCCTGGCTCTCTTTGATGTCTTTTGTCCCCCTTGCTTATTTTTTACGTCAAAATAGTAATTTAAGCTTAAAGTGAGATATCCACTATGGGTGTACCCAAAGTCCATGTAAGAATACCATGATATTAAGTGCTCAAAACATGCATAACACTATTCTTAGTGTATATGTAACATGGGATTTCTCACTTTCCCATTATTTTGGCTAAAAATCAAGAAAAACAAAATTTTTCACGGATCTTTTATGTGGTATTAATGATGTGGTATTGAAGTATTTTCCATTTTACCACCTCAAATACTTAAATTGAGCTTATTCACTCTATGGAGCTACCCTAGGTGAATTTTTGTGTAGAATCCAAATCTGGCCTTAAATCCATGGATTTACTTACTCAATAAAAAGTTATTCAACTTTTCTTAAATCAAAAATAATGAATTTTGAATATATGCATGACTTATGAGTTGTGCATAATTCAAAATTTCTTTTTAAGATAATTGTGGCCTATTTGGGTATGTAAAATATACCTCAAGGCTCACATTCCCTCCCACCAAAAAATAAAATTGTACTACAATTTTATCAAATGATAGAATAATAAAAGCCCCAAAGGGAGGTAATGTCCACTGTCCAACCTCTTCACACTACTCAGATCAAGTAATTTAAAGCACATTTTATAGACATATTCAGGCTTGTGGCCTTCTTTCATGTCTAAATCTTCTCAAGAGTTTATCTGAGTCAGGTATTTCTGATTCTGCCATCCATTCATCTTCATGTATTGGATTTCTATATCTGACAAGATATTCTCTTTGATTTTTACCCCTAAGTCTCCTTTCTTTAATGACCTTCTTTATCTTTTTGTGTTCATTCTGTTCCACAGGTGGTACAGTTAAAGGAGTTGGGTTCCTTAAAGGAAACAATTCTTTATCAGCTGGTTGATAAGGCTTTATCAAGCTGACTGGAAATGTGGGGTGTTTATTTTCCAATTCACTACTCAATTCCACTTGAACTGCATTGGTTCCATGTAAGGCAACAATAACAAAAGGTCCTACATAAGAATCTTTAAGTTTCTTTGGGCCTTTGATATTATTAAAATTCAAGGTTGAAACTAAAACTAAGTCCCCTACTTTGAAGTCTGGTACTTTATGACTCTTGTCCCACTTCTGTTTTTCATAATCAAAAGCATCATCCATACTTTGTTTTGCATGATGTTTTACTTTATCAAGCATTATCTTGAAGCTGGAAGCTGTAGGATGAATGTCAATCAAGTCTTTCCTC
Organism: Austropuccinia psidii; assembly: GCA_023105745.1. Lineage (NCBI taxonomy): Eukaryota > Fungi > Basidiomycota > Pucciniomycetes > Pucciniales > Sphaerophragmiaceae > Austropuccinia > Austropuccinia psidii. The sequence continues at coordinate 55,867,738 of JALGQZ010000004.1, forward strand.
AGTGTGTCTGCTGGGAGTCTTGGATTCCATCCTTTCTCTAACATAGCAGGAGTTTGTCCTGTGGAAGAATGGACTGATGTCTTGTATGCCAATTCTAATGCAGGTATCAGAGTGCACCAGTCATGGGTAAAGCCATCTGAGTCTTTGATTTCTAATCCATAAGCACAGAATCTCCTGATCATGTCTTCTAAAGTTTGAATCATCCTCTCTGCTAGCCCATCTGTTTGAGGGTGATATGCTGTAGAGAATGATAACTTAGTCCCAAACAATCTATGAAGATTGGTCCAAAGTGCAGATGTGAATTTGGGATCTCTGTCACTTATGATATTCTTAAATAATCCTGTATTAGAAATAACTCTACTCCATAAAAGAAGAGCTGTATCCATAGCAGTGTCATCTTTATGACATGGTAAGAATATGGGAGTTTTGCTATATCTGTCTACAATGACTAAGCAAGCATTATAACTTTTGTCACCACTTGGAGTGAGTGCTGTGACCCACTCCATGTGAACAACTTCCCAAGGGGATTTTGGTTCTTGAATATGGATCATAAGTCCAAATTTCTTGCCTGTACTCCTGTTTGCTTTTTGGCATCTATCACAGGTATGGCAATACTCAATGGTTTCTTTTCTCCAAGATGGCCACCATGCACATTTCTTCACTTTCTCAAGTGTTCTGTCTTCTGACAGGTGTCCAGAGTAAATGCTATCATGGCATTCATGAAGAATGGTATTGATAAGCAATCTACTACACAGTGTCATCACACAAGAATGTTTTGTTCTATGGTAAATAATCCCATCAAACAAGTGAAATCTTCCTTCAGAATAGGAATTTTTCCAAACTTCATCTAGTGCATTAACCAAAGATGTGTCTTTGCAGTATTTATCCAATAAAGAAGTCAAGATATGGCAATTCTTGTCTTGTTTATAAGACTCTCTGACCTCTTCAAAGAATTCAGTCCCAATATCAGTTATGTTAATTCCTTCAATTGGAATCTGTGGTTCAGCTTCCAAAGGTACATAAGCTGGGTTATCAGGAGTGTTGGCTAAAGCCCATCTACTAAGTCCATCAGCATTTTTGTGAATGTTTCCTGCTTTATGAACTATAGTCATGTTTCCTCTATATTCTTGAATGGCTATTTGCCATCTCAACATATGTCTGTTGGGAGTTTTCATGTTAAGAAGTGATTTCACGGCATTACAGTCAGTTATCACTTCAAAAACACTGCCATCAAGGTAATAGTGTAATTTCTCAAGTGCCCATACCAAACATAAGCACTCCATTTGGCTTGCACCATATCTGGCTTCTGTTGGTTTGATTTGTCTTGAGATATAACAAACTGGTCCTTCTGTAGGTTTGTCATCAATAATTTGGACTTGATGTAGGGCTGCTCCTAATCCATCTCCACATGCATCAATGTACAACTTAAAAGGAATATTCCAGTCAGGCATGAGGAGTAAAGGTGCTTCTGTAAGGGCTTTCTTTATCTTCTCATAAGCTCTGATTCTTTCCTGTGTCATCTCAAATACAGTCTGTTGATCACAGATTCTATAGAGTGACTTGGCTAGAATTGCAAAATCTTTCAAGTGTTGCCTATAGTAACTAGCAAATCCAAGAAAAGACATCATTTCTTTTTTATTCTGGGGTATTGGCTTAAGTAACACTGCTGCCACTTTATTTTTGTCAATACCCAAGCTCAAACCAGAAACAACATGTCCTAATGCGTTGAGTTCTTCAAAACCAAAATTTCATTTCTTAAGTGAAATTTTCATGTTTACTTCTGCAACTTTATGAAGTTGTGAGCCTTTGAGATATGACCACATACCCAATAAGGTCACAAAATTAATAAAAATAATTATACCTTTAGTATAATTATATTAAAATTAATTAGAATAATTATACAGTAAAAATAATTACTTAAATACACAAAAAATACCATAAATTGGTACAAAAATTGGTTTAACTTAAAAACCAATGAACCAACATGTGAAATAAATTATACCATTGGATTCCACATGGTAAAATACACATATACCATTTTTATGGCATATCTGTAAAGTCAATATTTAAGGAATTATAAGGTATAATACCTTATAAAAACCATAAAGCCTTATTTATTTCAGAAACTAATGAAACAACATGTGAAATCAATTGTACCAGTGGATTCCCCACAAAAATCCACACATAAAACAATTAATAAGCTAATTCTCAAAATCAATACTTAAGGAATTATCCTGAATATATGCACTTTTTTGGTCAACACATATATTCAAGGATCATAGCTAATATCTTCTAAACTATACATGCTAGAATGATGAACCAAAAAAACAGTTACCACGTAATTACTGTAAGAATACAGATATGAACTTTATTTTGCTAATTATAAACAAGGTTAAGACTTATAAGGAAATATTGATAAAAATCAACAGAGCTGTTGACCACTTTGTTGTGAAAGTGGTCCAAACTTAAAAAAAAGTATACAGTTGGATTCTACTAGTTCATTCGAAAAGAATGATGTAATTTTTATTATTAAATTCAGGGTACAACCCCCTCAAATCAAGGTTTGAAGTTTAAAATATTGAATTTCGACAGAAAAGATGAGTTACAAGAAAAATCATCAAAATTAGAGTTTTGATGATGTAATGAAAAGCTCTTAGCAGCATAATAAGGTTATGTCAGGCTATCAGAATTCACTCTCTGAATTACTGTAGCGTGAAAATCTTAAAAGTTATTGAAGATCAAAGTTTGAGCTTAAATTGAGCTGTTATGATCACATACTGTAACCTTAAATTAAGTTTAACAGTCTTAAGAGTGATAAAATTGGTGAATACTATTAGTTTATGATTAAAACTAATAAAATCCACGAAATTTGGGGTTCTGCCAAGCCTCTGATGTCATCACACTTAGAGTTATAGTGATAACTCTAAATAATGGTGCAATAATGATGTAATATGGTTTGATCATGATGTAATCACCCTCAAACCTTAAAATATTGATCAATTCCAGTGGATATGATCAGTACACGTCTACTAGAAGCCTGTTGGACTCTAGGAGGGAGGTATTTACAATAAATAGAGCTCTTTTTACTCTATTTTCCCCTCAGACGCATCAAAAACATTAAATCAATTAAATAAAAGGTAATTTCTTTATTCTTTACATATAAAATTATTATTTTATTAAAGACCAAAGACCACCTTGTTATAATCACTTATATTGACGTGATTAAATCATTTAATTAATTGTTTTTGCTAAAAATCTATCTAAAAACTCATTTTCCACGTAAAATCCAGAATAATTTGTAATTTTCTTTATTTTTATTGTAAATACAATTTGTAAAAGTTGTATTTATATTTTTTGGCGTAAAATTCTTCAAAATTATTATATTAAGTGTTAAAAGTAGGTTATTTTCTCTTATTATAATAATTTCTCTATTATTACTCTTTTAATAATTCTTTAAATAATATAAATAGTATTTATATTATTTCATAACTTTAATATTGGTAATATTATTGTTATAAATTGTTTTTTATTAATAAAAAACAATTTTTACGCCTTTATTATTTGTTGGTAACAATAATAAAGAGCTTTTTAAATATATTAATTATTTTATATTAATATATTTATTTATTATATTATATTTTCATAATATAAATTATATTATTATATTTATTTAATAATATAATTATTTTACGCCATAATAATAATATTTCTTTATTATTATTATATTTTTAAACTTATTCATTCAATTTATAAGGACATTCAGAGTACAATAAGTATAAAAATAGTAATTTTTACTTATTGTTTCATAGTCAAACCTTACATTTGGGGGCCTGGCCGTGATATTTACTTAAAAGACCTTTAAAAAGATTCAAATTGGGTTTATCCAATAATAAATTAAATTTATAATCATAAATTATATAATAATTTTATATTTTATTGATTTTAAAAGCTATTGAGGCATTTGGAAAGCAATTGTACTGTCTTACACGTGGTTTTTCACATCCTTAGACTTGCAAGAACTTTCTCTGAGTGACTCTAGTGTTTAAAAAAGATATTTTATAAATTAAAAATAATTTTATTATAATTTAATTTAATAAGAATCATATTCATTTTTTTTATTTTATCCTTTAAAAATAAAAAATATATATGTAAAATATTAAAAAATACTAAAAACAAATAAAAAAGTTATTTTTATTCATTTTTATTCATTTCTTTATTTATTTCAATTTTTTAAAGATATAAAAGCAATTTCTACATGGAAAATTGCCATATCTTGTCAAAAATAACACTTTATACAAAAAGACTTATATTTATTTGTCTTTTTTATTGTTTGAAGATAACCCAACAGAAGACAATCAAGCTACTGTTGAGAGGTTGGTGGAAGAAACTTGTCTAAGTTCTCCAACACCAGTTATCACCAAAAGAAAGAAAGCTAAGAAATTAGACTTTCCTGGGCCCACCATTCAAGACTCTGAAGGTGAGCACCCCTTTTTTAAATTGCCATAAAAGAATTTTATTCTAAAATACTTTTATTTTTTCTTAATCTTTAATTATGACTACCAGAAGAGGCTCCCAATACTCCATCCAATCAGATGGAGCTGGACTCAGAAGTAGAATTGATCCCTCAAAAGGGAAAAGAAAGGGCAATATCCCCAGTGGAACAGAATCCACACAAGGAAGTGCCTTATCCCAAAGGCAAGTCCCAGAAATGCCCATGATATCTGAGCCTGAATTGGAACTAAGTATGAGTAACTCAAACAGGTACAAATCACATTCAGAAGGCTCAAATAGACATCTACATGAGCCAGTACAAGCAGTATTGCACAGTGTACAAGGACAAAGATTGGGAAATTTTGCCTCAAATTCACCAAGGAGTGATGAACTCCTGGCACATCCTGAAAAAGTTCCTGAAAGAGGAGGAGATAGTGAAATACTCCAATGGATGGAATCCACTGTCATCCAAACCTCAAATCAAAAAAATCAAGGACTACCATGCCAAAAAGAGGGAGGCAACCAAGGAAGAAGCCCCAGTAGCTTCTACCAGCAAGCCCCAAGCCAACCCACTTCCCCAAGAAGGGAAGAAGAACAAGAAAAAGCAATGGAGGAAGCCATATTCCCCAAGCTACAGAATCCCAAGAATCCAAAAGGATGCCATGGACAATGTTTTCAATATGGCCAGAACCTTGATGGAATTCAAGGACAAGGAAGGGCAAAGAATGAGACAACCTCATTTCCCAAAGAAGTAACTTTGTCAAAAGATGTTGTAAATACTTTAACAGAAATTAAAAATAGTATATTACCTCTAAAAGAAATCAAAGACAGTTTATTATCATTACAAGAAATAAATAACAATTTATCTTCTTTAACAAAAATTGTTGTGCAAAACAAAAAAGAAATTGACAACATTAAGTTTATTGTTGAAAATAATAAACCAAAGAATTTAATTGACAATACTCAAAAATTAATACAAGGACAACAAGAATTGTATAAATACATAAAAGATATCAAAGACAAAACTTTGACAATCAATTATGATGTGAGTATTGATAATCTTACAGAAAAATTAAATAAATTAAGTATTTCTGTAGAAAAATTTGAAGAAAAGACTTCATCACACCAAAAATTGCTTTTGGACCATGTGGAAAAAAGTGATGAAGCAAGAATGCATCTAAAAGATGATATTCAAAGTGAAATAAGGCTTATCACTGAAAAAATGGATAAAATTAATGAAGCAAACTTAAATATGCCAAAGTTATCAACTCCATTTTCCCATATAAGGAGCCCTGTTAAAACAAAAGAGGACTTGTCAAATCCTTTTATAACAGACTTAAGTCACCAAGATAATAACCAAGTCTTGATGAAAGAGGCACCTCAACTGAAGGAATGGCCAATATTCACAGGAGAAGGTGAATATGACCACATGTCATTTATTAAAACAATTGACATGTTACAAGAAGATTATGCCATACCAGATGAATTAATCACTGCAAGATTACATTCACTATTTGAGAAATCTGCAAAAAGATGGTATTATGGCATAAGACAAACAAATGGTAAAAATACCTGGTCTTGGTGGAAACAAGAAATAATCACCAAGTGGGCAAATGATGCCTGGAGGTATAAGATAGAAAATGCATTTGAAAACTCTTTCTTTGATCCAGAGAAAGACAAACCTTTAACTTGGTTCTTAAAACAAGTTGAAAGGCTCAATGCACTTTACCCAGAAATGTCACAGAAGATGGTGCATATGAAAATACTTAAAAAATGTGGAGGGGAACTAGAACATGCCCTAAGAAGCAGATGTTTAGAACCATGCTCCACAGAAGATTATATAAATGCACTAGAAGATATAGTGACAAGAACAAAAATTGGCAGGACTTGGAAAAAATTGGACATTAAAAGCCCAAATAAGCCATTTATCAAAAAAGATAAATCAAAAGAATCCTTTAAGCCCAACACATCCAACAACAATGAGCAAAGAAAATGCCATAAATGTGGAGGTATTGGACACTTAGCCAATAATTGCCTTAAAAAGGCAAAAATCAATGAAATAGTGGAAACAGAAAACCACAATGACAAAGAGGAGGATTCTGACTCTGAAAAAGAGACAGAAGAGTCAGAGAGCTCTGAAAGTGATGAAATCAATATAATTAATGCACAAATTAATAATATTGACATAATTTATGAAGTACTAGATGTTAATTCAAATTTACCACAATTTGGAACACCTGACACAAATCTGACAAACATACAAGATGCCAAAATGTATAGAACCAAACCTGCAAGAGGAATGGAATATACAGCTGGAAAATCAAGTATAAGCATTGTTATGGTTGATAACCAAGAAGGAAAAATCAACTTAGACACAGGAGCATAATGCACATGTGTTGGCAAAAGTTACTTAGAAACCATGGTCCCAGACTGGCAAGAGAAACTCATGCCAATACAAGGTGTCAAATTCAGTAGTGCAAGTGAGAGCATGAAGCCCCTTGGAATAATTGATTTAACACTAATTTTTCCTCATCCTTCACAGTGTGTCAGAATTAAAGTGGAATTTGTAGTAATGGACAACTGTACCAGTAATCACTTTATCCTGGGAAATGACTACTTGTCAATCTATGGTATAGATATCTCTAACCAGAAGGATAGATATTTTACCATAGGAGACAACAAAAGACAAAAGTTTGGCTTCTTAAATAACAAAAAACAAATTACAGTTATTAAGAATGAAGAAAAGTTTCCAGAAAAGGAACTTTTTATATCTGAACAACTTAAAGAAGCAGAATTCAATCAGGAATTAACAGAAAAAATGAAAGAAAAATTGATTGACCTTCTATTTAAGTATAAAAATGCCTTTGCAACTGACAAAGAGCCACTAGGTGCCATAATTGGACATGAAGTGGATATAATTCTTAATGTAGAAAAGCCTTACCCACCTTTATTAAGAAGACCTGCTTATCCAGCCAGTCCAAGAGCTAGAGAAGCCCTAGAGGTGCACATTAAAGAATTAATGGACCTTGGAGTATTAAGAAAGGTTGGACATAATGAACAAGTAGAAGTTACCACACCTGTCATTATAACTTGGCATAATGGAAAATCAAGAATGGTAGGAGATTTCAGAGCCCTGAATACCTATACCATTCCAGACAGATATCCAATACCCAGAATCCATGAGACATTGACCCAATTGTCACAAGCTAAGTTCATCACAGCTATGGATGCTCTTAAGGGTTTTCACCAAAATGTCTTAACAGACAATGCCAAGAAACTACTAAGAATAATAGTCGATTGTGGAATTTTTGAATACTTAAGAATGCCATTTGGAATAAAAAATGCACCTTCCCATTATCAAAGAATGATGAATACCATATTTCCTGAAGAATTATCAGAAGGATGGTTAATTATCTATATTGATGATATTATAGTTTGCTCAGAAACTTGGGAAAATCACCTTACAAGACTAGAAAGAGTACTACAGAAAATAGTCCAAGTAAATATGAAAATTTCCTTGAAAAAGTGTCATTTTGCATATAGTGAATTAAAAGCACTAGGACATGTGGTATCTGGACTTAGTCTAGGCATAGACAAAAATAAAGTAGCAGCAGTACTACTTAAACCTATGCCTCAAACCAAAAAAGAAATGCAATCATTTCTAGGATTTGCTGGTTACTATAGACAGCATATAAAGGACTTTGAAAAGATTGCTAAATCCTTGTACAAGTTATGTGACCAACAAACAGTCTATGAGATGACAGAAGAAAGAGTCAAGGCATATGAAGAATTGAAAAATTCCTTAACAAATGCCCCATTTCTTCTAATGCCAGATTGGAAACTACCCTTCAAGTTTTACATTGATGCTTGTGGAGAAGGATTGGGTGCTGCACTTCACCAAACACAAATTATCAATGATAAACCTGTGGAAGGACCAATTTGTTTCATTTCAAGGCAAATAAAGCCAACAGAAGCAAGGTATGGAGCAAGCCAAATGGAATGCTTATGCCTAGTGTGGGCTTTAGAAAAACTGCATTATTATTTGGATGGCACAGTATTTGATGTAATCACAGACTGTAATGCTGTGAAATCACTATTAAATATGAAGACTCCAAATAGACATATGCTGAGATGGCAAATTGCTATCCAAGAATATAGAGGAAATATGACCATTGTTCATAAATCTGGAAATATTCATAAAAATGCAGATGGTCTTAGCAGATGGGCTCTAGCAAATACCCCTGACAATCCAGCATGGGTACCCCAAGAAGAGCACCATATAGAAGGAATATGTGTTACAGACATTGGCACAGAATTCTTTAACCAAGTTAAAGAAAGCTATAAGACAGACAAAAATTGCCACATCTTAAGCCAACTTCTAATGAAAGACTGCAAAGATCCATCACTTTCATCAAAACTAGATGAAATATGGAAAAAGGCATATGATGAAGGAAGATTCCACCTCCTTAATGGAATCCTTTACCATAGAACAAAACACACATGTGTTATGGCCTTAACAGACAGAACACTAATAAACACTATTTTACATGAGTGTCATGATAGTGTTGCATCTGGACATCTCTCAGAAGATAGGACACTAGAAAGGGTGAAAACCTGCTCTTGTTGGCCAAATTGGAAGAAAGATGTTGCAGAATACTGCCAAACCTGTGACAGATGTCAAAAAGCCAACAGAGCCACAGGAAAGAAATTTGGAATGATGATCCAAATCCAAGAACCAAAATCCCCATGGGAAATAGTTCATATGGATTGGGTAACAGCATTACCCCCAGGAGGAGACAGGAGCTATAATGCATGCCTAGTGTTAGTTGACAGGTACAGTAAAACTCCCATGTTCTTACCATGTCATAAAGATGACACAGCTATGGACACAGCCATAATGATATGGAATAAAGTCATTAGCCACACAGGCTTATTCCAAAATATTATAAGTGACAGAGACCCAAAGTTCACTTCAGCATTATGGACAAATCTCCATAACTTGTTTGGCACAAAGTTATCATTCTCAACAGCTTACCATCCTCAAACTGATGGTTTAGCAGAAAGAATGATACAAACCCTGGAGGATATGATCAGAAGATTCTGTGCTTATGGGCTAGAATTCAAAGATTCTGATGGTTTTACCCATGATTGGTGTACACTAATACCAGCACTTGAACTGGCATATAAAACATCAATCCATTCCTCTACTGGAAAAACACCAGCAATGCTAGAAAAAGGTTGGAATCCAAGACTTCCTTATGATACCCTCAAAAAGGACTTAGTGGATATACATCCAACAGCAAGCAGCTTTAAGATAATGCTTGACAAAGCAAGACACCATGCAAACAGATGCATGGAAGACTCTTTCAAATATGCAAAGGAAAGATGGGACAAAAGTCATAAACCACCTGACTTCAAAATAGGAGATTTGGTATTAGTATCAACTCTTAATTTTAATAACATAAAAGGACCAAAGAAATTGAAAGATTCCTTTGCAGGACCATTTATGATAAGAGCACTTCATGGACCCAATGCTGTGCAATTAGAACTCACAGGTGAACTAATGAACAAACACCCAACTTTCCCTGTAAGTTTGATAAAACCTTACAGTTCAAGTGACAAGGAGTTATTTCCACTAAGAAATAAACCCCCACTTGAGATTCCCCCCTTGGAAGAAGGAGAGGAAAAGAAAATAGTAAAAGTCCTTAAAGAAAGAAGGACAAGAAACAAGAAAGAAAGAGAATACCTTGTAAGGTATAGAAACTCAACACAAGAAGATGAATGGCTACTTGAGAAAGATATAACAAATGCTGATAAACTACTAAGAAGGTTTAGACATGAATGAAAACCTAAAGAATAATAAAATTAAGCATTTTTGAGCTTCAAGACTAGTAAAAGTCTAATGAAGAGGTAGGACAGTGGATGATACCCTAATTACACATATCAGATTGTTGTACAATCTTTTTTGGTGGTAGGGAATGTGAGCCTTTGAGATATGACCACATACCCAATAAGGTCACAAAATTAATAAAAATAATTATACCTTTAGTATAATTATATTAAAATTAATTAGAATAATTATACAGTAAAAATAATTACTTAAATACACAAAAAATACCATAAATTGGTACAAAAATTGGTTTAACTTAAAAACCAATGAACCAAAATGTGAAATAAATTATACCATTGGATTCCACATGGTAAAATACACATATACCATTTTTATGGCATATCTGTAAAGTCAATATTTAAGGAATTATAAGGTATAATACCTTATAAAAACCATAAAACCTTATTTATTTCAGAAACTAATGAAACAAAATGTGAAATAAATTGTTTCAGTGGATTCCCCACAAAACTCCACACATAAAACAATTAATAAGCTAATTCTCAAAATCAATACTTAAGGAATTATCCTGAATATATGCACTTTTTTGGTCAACGCATATATTCAAGGATCATAGCTAATATCTTCTAAACTATACATGCTAGAATTATGAACCAAAAATAAAGTTACCACGTAATTACTGTAAGAATACAGATATGAACTTTATTTTGCTAATTATAAACAAGGTTAAGACTTATAAGGAAATATTGATAAAAATCAACAGAGCTGTTGACCACTTTGTTGTGAAAGTGGTCCAAACTTAAAAAAAAGTATACAGTTGGATTCTACTAGTTCATTCGTGAAGAATGATGTAATTTTTATTATTAAATTCAGGGTACAACCCCCTGAAATCAAGGTTTGAAGTTTAAAATATTGAATTTTGACAGAAAAGATGAGTTACAAGAAAAATCATCAAAATTAGAGTTTTGATGATGTAATGAAAAGCTCTTGACAGCATAATAAGGTTATGTCAGGCTATCAGAATTCACTCTCTGAATTACTGTAGCGTGAAAATCTTAAAAGTTATTTAAGATCAAAGTTTGAGCTTAAATTGAGCTGTTATGATCACATACTGTAACCTTAAATTAAGTTTAACAGTCTTAAGAGTGATAAAATTGGTGAATACTATTAGTTTATGATTAAAACTAATAAAATCCACGAAATTTGGGGTTCTGCCAAGCCTCTGATGTCATCACACTTAGAGTTATAGTGATAACTCTAAATAATGGTGCAATAATGATGTAATATGGTTTGATCATGATGTAATCACCCTCAAACCTTAAAATATTGATCAATTCCAGTGGATATGATCAGTACACGTCTAATAGAAGCCTGTTGGACTCTAGGAGGGAGGTATTTACTATAAATAGAGCTCTTTTTACTCTATTTTCCCCTCAGACGCATCAAAAACATTAAATCAATTAAATAAAAGGTAATTTCTTTATTCTTTACATATAAAATTATTATTTTATTAAAGACCAAAGACCACCTTGTTATAATCACTTATTTTGACGTGATTAAATCATTTAATTAATTGTTTTTGCTAAAAATCTCTCTAAAAACTCATTTTCCACGTAAAATCCAGAATAATTTGTAATTTTCTTTATTTTTATTGTAAAGACAATTTGTAAAAGTTGTATTTATATTTTTTGGCGTAAAATTCTTCAAAATTATTATATTAAGTGTTAAAAGTAGGTTATTTTCTCTTATTATAATAATTTCTCTATTATTACTCTTTTGATAATTCTTTAAATAATATAAATAGTATTTATATTATTTCATAACTTTAATATTGGTAATATTATTGTCATAAACTGTTTTTTATTAATAAAAAACAATTTTTACGCCTTTATTATTTGTTGGTAACAATAATAAAGAGCTTTTTAAATATATTAATTATTTTATATTAATATATTTATTTATTATATTATATTTTCATAATATAAATTATATTATTATATTTATTTAATAATATAATTATTTTACGCCATAATAATAATATTTCTTTATTATTATTATATTTTTAAACTTATTTATTCAATTTATAAGGACATTCAGAGTACAATAAGTATAAAAATAGTAATTTTTACTTATTGTTTCATAGTCAAACCTTACAGAAGTACTCTTGCAAGTCTTTCAAGGTGTAAAGACCATGAGTCAGAACATATAATAATATCATCAATATAAATGATAAGCCATCCTTCAGACAATTCTGTGGGGAAGATGGTATTCATCATTCTTTGATAATGAGATGGAGCATTTTTAATGCCAAATGGAATTCTGAGATACTCATAAATACCACAGTGGGTGATAATTCTAAGTAATTTCCTAGCTTTAGGCGTCAAAACATTTTGATGGAAGCCTTTCAATGCATCCATTGATGTTATATACTTGGCTTTAGACAATTGAGTCAGGGTTTCTTGAATTCTTGGGATTGGATACCTATCTGGAACTGTGTAGGTATTCAATGCTCTGAAATCTCCAACCATTCTTGACTTATCATTGTGCCAAGCAATAATAACAGGTGTTGTAACTTCAACTTCCTCATTATGGCCTACTTTCCTTAGTACACCAAGTTGGATCAACTCCTGGATATGTTTTTCCAAGGCTTCTCTAGCTCTGGGACTGGTTGGATAAGCTGGTCTTCTAAGTACTGGAGGATATGGTCTATCAATATTAAGAGTAATATCAATTTCATGTCCTCTTATAGCCCCTAATGGTTCATTATCAGATGCAAATGCATTATTGTATGTATACAATACATCAATAAGTTCATTCCTCATCTTTGGTAACAATGATGGATTAATTTGTGCTTCAACAAGTTGTTTAGACACAAATTCATCTTTGTAAGTATCTCTGACAGAAGATACTACAGATATCTGTTTTGGCATATTGGAGAAAGCAAATTTTTGTCTTTTGTTATCCCCAATTGTGAAATATCTGTCTTTATGGTTATTTATATCAATACCATAGATATTCAAGTAATCATTTCCAAGAATGATGTGTTGAGATGTGCAATTATCCATTACTACAATCTCAGTTTTCATTCTTACACTTCCTGCTGGATGTGGGAATACAATATTAGTGTCCAATATGCCCAAGGGGTACATATTGTTACTGGCACTACTGAATTGTACACCTTCTATTGGTAATAGATGGTTTTTCCAGTCAGGAAGAATAATTTGGAGATAATCTTTGCCAACACATGTGCAAAATGCTCCTGTATCCAAATTCACTTTGGCTTCAATATCACTCATCAGAACTGATGTGATACAGGATGCTCTAGCAGTATAACCCTTTCCTCTAGCAGGTTTAGTTTTACACATTCTGGCATCTTGGATATTGATCAGGTTGCAGCAATCTTCACTGTACTGTGGCAAGTGGGTATGGACTTCTGTGACCTCAAAGAAAGCTGAAATGTTTTCAATGGGATAGTCCTCCACTGGTGTATCTTCAGAGACTGCAGAATCTTGATCAGACTCTTCTTTCTCTCCAGTACACTGAATTTCTTCAATGATTTGAACTTCATTGATCTTTGTCTTCTTAGGGCAAGTGTTGGCTAAATGTGAAGTACTTCCACATTTATGACACTTCAAGACAGGTCTTTCTGGTCTTCTTTCCTCTCTAGGAATCTTTGAGACTATTTTGGACTCTATTGGGTTTCTAATCCAAGTCTTACCAATTCTTGTTCTGGTAATGATATCTTGAATAGCATTAATGTAGTCCTCTGTTGCACAGGGCTCCACACATCTGCTCTTGATAGCATGTTCCAGCTCTCCTCCACACTTTCTTAATATTTTCATATTAATCATAGTGTCAGACATATCTGGGTGTAAAGCAGATAATCTGTCTTTTTGTTTGAAGAACCAAGTAAGTGGTTTGTCTTTTTCTGAGTTAAAAATGGCACTTTCAAAAGCATTCTCCATTTTAAACCTCCAAGAATTATTGGCCCATTTGGTAATCACTTCAGATTTCCACCAAGACCAGTCAGGTTTTCCATGATCTATTCTCATCTTGTAATACCATTTCTTTGCAGTCTTGGTAAACAAACAATGTAATTTTCCTACTATGATTTCATCAGGTATATTAAAGTCTTCTTGCAACATATCAATAGTCCTGATGAATTCAATATGGTTGTATTCTCCTTCACTAGAGAATGTTGGCCATTCTTCTATTTTGGGAATATCTCTTGCAGAGTAGGGATTTTCTCCCAAGAATGGTGTAAGACTTTCTTTAACAGAGAGTTTTTCCTCAGTCAAAGGTGTAGAATGTCTTGGCATATGTGGTTCATGATTCTTATGAATTTGTTCCACACTTGCAATTATCTCATTCTTTAATTTCTGCCTTTCACTGTCACTTTTTGCTAAATGTATAGCAAATTGATTGGTGTTCTTAACTATTTGTAAGACATGGTCTTCAAGAGTTTTAAGTCTATCAGTTACTTGAAGAATGGAAGGATCTTCTGTGTCATCATTCTGATTTTGACATTGGTTCTCAATTCTTTTGCAAGTATTGTCAATTGACTCAATGGTGACATTTGTCAGTTTATGCCATTCAGAATGTGCCTTGTCATTTTTCTGTAGTTCATTGATGTCTGATGTAATTTGCTTTAACTTTGACTCAAGTTTGCCAATTTCTACACTAATACTTCTATGTACATCAGTTATTTGCGTGGAAATGTCCTGTTCATCCTTTCCTGCTCTTTGGCTGTGAATTCCATAAGAGTTCTGGCCATATTGAAGACACTGTCCACTGCTGAAGGCTCCAATTTGGGGATCCTGTACCCTTGTGGGTAAGGTCTGTGCCAATTGGCTTTGCCTTTGCCCTTGCCTTGATGGTTCTTGGGACCTCTCTGTTTCTTTTGAGGTCCTTTGGGCTTGTCCTTGGATGCTTCTGGAGCTGGTTTGGAGCTGGTAGATGCCACTGGTGCCTCTGTCTCCAAAGTTGGAGTCATTTCCAACTCTTTCTTCTGGTCTATGGATAAAAGACTCTGGTTCTTCAACCAATTCTTTATCTTTTTGACCTTGTCTTTGCAAGACAGGGGGCTCCATCCTCCTAAGAGTTCTATGGTCTTCTTCTGACCCAGAAAGCTCTTGATGTGTAAGTAGGAGTTCATGGCCCCCTGCCAAAGGCTTGGGCAGATTTCCCACTCCTCTTCTTTGGCTGCTCTGAACCAATTTTTGTACTGGCTCTGATATATTTCTATTGCTGCCACTTGAAAATGGTTCAGCCCTGGAAATATTATCATAAATTAGTTCAGGCTCAGAATTCATGTCAAAATCTGTTGGTACAGACCTTGGGGAATGGGGGGCAACTCTGGCATCCTCCAGATGTGTCTTTCTTGTGGAAGATTTGGCACTTCTGGATTTGGTCTTGCCTCTTCCTTGTCCACATCCATCTGGTTGGACTGAATAGTTGCTTCCATTTCTGGTATGCACCATTTTCACGTCAATTTAAGGATAAAAGGTGAAAATAAAGATAAAAACACACCTTTTGGTGGTAATTTATTCTTTCCAGAATTGAATAAGGTGCCTCTTTTAGCAATTTGAACCTCAATACTTTCTTCAGATTCTGCTTCTGAAGATTCTGGGCTAGTGATATATCTTTTACTGAGTCTGTTACCAGCTGCACAGTATTTGATTAAAGACACTAAGAAAATTATAAAAGAGAAAAAATTATTTTTTATACTTTTTAAAATATTTTTTAAAGATTTTTTATAAGTTTTATATTTTTTAATATTAAAAAAAAAATTATTCTTTTTAAAGAAAAAAAATTATAATTTAAGATTTTGAATGAAAATTAATTCAGAGTAACTCAAAGAATAATTTTATAAGTTTTTGGATGTGAAAAAGCCATGTGTAAAAACAGTATAAAATTAAACCAAATTCCTCAATGAAAAAGATTTTAAAACAATTTCAAAATTAAAAATATTTTAACTTCAAATTGAAAGAAAAAATTAATTAAATTAATATATTTTAGAGCTTAAAAATATATCAATTAAGGGTACAAGGTTCAAAAAACACGGCCAGGCCCCCAAATGTACGATGTGACTATGAAACTGATGATAATATTACTATTAATCAACAGTACTATGTCTGTTCTTATGAAATATAATAATAAAAATTATTATAACCACAATTAAATAATTATAAAATTATTTCTTTCACTTGTTATACACTACTAGTGATTATAACAGTGAGCAGTAATTGTCTACAAGAATCAATTACAAGAAGAATTTAATAATAAAAACTTCTTTTATTAAAATAATAAAATTATTTTAATATATAATTATCTTTTGCAAGAATAATTATAAAGATAATTCTTTGAAGAAAACTAATTTTAGAGAAAAACTTTAAGAATTAAATATAAATGACTCACTAATACTCCAAAGAACTTATTGATAGATAAGAGTAGAGAAATTTGACGTAGAATTGTGGATTTAAGGGATCAAAAGGATTTATAACAGTATTACAACAATATATAGTTGGATTCTATGATTTCACGTCTTTCTGATTGATTCTGAAAGATTTAAAACACTTAAGAATAGCTGTAACTAATACTTACTTGTTGGTAATAATGATTTAATAAATTGATAAGATGATTATTGGAAAAAACAGCAAGAGGAGGCCTCTTTTAAGTCAACAACAGCTCACAGAGGCGTGCCATGGAGCAAACTGAAAACCCAGTGAGTGAGAAAACAGTAAACCTTTTTGGATTATTGATTGCATCATCAGTTGTCACGTAAGATTATCATAATTACTTAATTGATGCTTTTACGTGACTACCAACCCCAATATGGTTAAGAATAAAAGGAGTAACACTTGTAAATATTCTTTTATTCTAAATTAATCATTGATTTCTCAAAGTTATCAATGTTATTTCCAATTTCATCACAGGTTGTAATTACTGTGAATTTTTGAAGATTCAGTGTTTCACGTAGAATAACCAAAAATGGACTGTAAGTAAAACTTTTAATTTTACTAGTAAAACTGTAATTCTTTTTGGTTGTACCATAGATAATACAGTTCTCCTATAGTCCTGAAAGTTTCAGAAGGATTCATTAAGAATTGTATTTTTAATGAATTTTTGAAGTTTTTACCTTATTTCTACGTAGAATTGCAAATAGCAGTGTTTTGCTGGTTGCTATGAGGTAAATCAATGAATATGGGTCCCAAAAGGGTTTTAATTACTCTTTTGGGGTTTATCCATGGAAAGTCATTAGTAATTGACATGGTTACAGGAGTGTAAGTAGCTCATTACCTCCTTGGCACGTCAAAATAGCAGGTTATTTGCTATTTTCTGGTGTTTTACAGTAGTTGTAACTTGGTAACCAAGTTCCCAAAGAGTTTTAGTTTACCAATTAGGCCAAGATGAGCCATGGATCCATGCTCTGGAGCTATCCACGCCTCTGAGGCCTCAGAAGTTGGGTACCCTGGCTCTCTTTGATGTCTTTTGTCCCCCTTGCTTATTTTTTACGTCAAAATAGTAATTTAAGCTTAAAGTGAGATATCCACTATGGGTGTACCCAAAGTCCATGTAAGAATACCATGATATTAAGTGCTCAAAACATGCATAACACTATTCTTAGTGTATATGTAACATGGGATTTCTCACTTTCCCATTATTTTGGCTAAAAATCAAGAAAAACAAAATTTTTCACCGATCTTTTATGTGGTATTACTGATGTGGTATTGAAGTATTTTCCATTTTACCACCTCAAATACTTAAATTGAGCTTATTCACTCTATGGAGCTACCCTAGGTGAATTTTTGTGTAGAATCCAAATCTGGCCTTAAATCCATGGATTTACTTACTCAATAAAAAGTTATTCAACTTTTCTTAAATCAAAAATAATGAATTTTGAATATATGCATGACTTATGAGTTGTGCATAATTCAAAATTTCTTTTTAAGATAATTGTGGCCTATTTGGGTATGTAAAATATACCTCAAGGCTCACACACATGTTGTTTCATTTTTATTTGAAGTGATTAAGGATTTGTGATTTTTATAAGGTATTATTACTTATAACTCATTAAATATTGACTTTACAGATGTGCCATAAAAATGTCATATGTGTATTTTACCATGGGGAATCCAATGGTAAATTTCATTTCACATGTTTATTCATTGCTTTCTCAGTTAAACCAAGATTTATGCCAATTTATGGCATTTTTGTAGTTTTAAGGTAATTATTTTTAATGTATAATTATTTTAAATATTTCTTGTGACCTTTTTGTGTATGGGGTCATATCTCAAAGGTTCACAATTCTTGTTTTCCTTGTATTAATTTTTGAGTATTGTCAATTAAAACGCTTGGTTTATCATTTTCAAAAATAAATTTAATGTTATCAACTCCCTTTTTAATTTGTACAACAATTTTTGTTAAATATGATAAATTCTTGCTTATTTCTTTTAAGGATAATAAAATGTTTTCAATTTCTTCAAGAGGTAAAATGCTTTTTTTAATTTCTGTTGAAGTATTTACAACATCTGGAGAGAAAGTGATTTCTTTGGGAAATGAGGTTGTCTCATTTTTTGTTCCTCCTTGTCCTTGAATTCCATCAAGGTTCTGGCCATGTTGACGACATTTCCAAGGCATCTTTTTGGATTCTTGGAATCCTGTAACTTGGGGAATATTTCTTTCTTCAGGTCTTTTTCTTGTTCTTTTTCCCTTTGTGGGGGAGTGGGTTGACTTGGGGCTTGCTTGTGAGCCTGTGAGGTATGTATGACATACCCATAAGGCCACAAATAATTTTATAAACAGTTAATTTTGTCTTGAACAGAATTTTTAGTTGAATTTAAAATAAAAAATAACAAAAAATAAGTATAACTTTTTTTTGGATAAACAAAGTTATAAATATTATGTCATTTTTGGATTCTACACCAAAAATGACCTAGGGTACATCCATAAGGTGTTATACCCAAAAACACTTATTTCTTGTGTTATTAGAAGATTTAAGAAGCTCACAGTACCACTGTAACTTTTTTAACATTTTTTTAAAATTGTTAAATTTAAGCTTAAATAAGCTTAAATTTAAAGTTGCATAAGGTTAATGCAAACTTACCAAAATTTTAGTTAAAATTGAGGTGTGGTGTATATTTACTGAATTGGCTAAGGATTTGCCATACAGAATGTAAATCCTGCGTGAGCTCAATTTAAAAGGGTTTAAGGCCATAGTATGGCTTTAAATAAATAAAAGGGCAAAATCCATGCAGAAAGGTGGGACAAAGGAAAAAGACCAAATAGAGCTGGGGTACCCAACTTTTTAGATCTGCAAGGATTCAATTAAGGTTATCCACCTGTATTGGAGGATTTTCAACCTTATTTAAACTTTAAGTTTAGACTTTGATCCAATCTTAAGGTTTAAACTGGTTTTATCCCAATTTGGACAGGAATTTCAAGCTGCAAAAGGGTAAATCCCAATATGCAGGCTTGAAATCAAGGTTTTAAGAACTGTCAAAGCTTAATCAAGCTTAAAAACCTTGATTAAGCATAAAACCTTAAGGTTACAATCATTGAAACCTTATCAAAAGCTAAGGTTTGGTGTGTATTGCTATTTTACATCGAAAAATAGCAATAACTTCAAAAATTCATTAAAAATCCAATTCTTAATGGATTTACTTGAAAATTTCACACAACTTGGAATTTAATATTATCTACATATAAATTAAATTTTAAGTATCTTTTATAAATAAGCTTCCTGGGTAATTAACCTGGAAATATACTCTTTTAATTAAGCTCAAAGAAAATTATGATTTCTTTAAAACTTAATTAAAAGTTGAGTTTAAGAGATTTCTGCTTGAAACTCTATTTTTAAGTTGTTCATGTGATGAACTTTGATATAAATAAGTTTATTTATATTAAAAACTTAAAATAATTAGTTTAAATGAGGATTAAAGTTACATGGAGCTAAAAATAACACAGGTAACTTTAAATTGGAATTAAAAATAAGTTACTTAAGTTAAGAACCTTCTTTTTAAGCATGGTTTTTCAGTTTTGACCTGAGCACGCCCTCTATATTCATCATTAATCATGAGAGATGCTCTGAAGACATAAAAAGAGTCTTTTCATCACTGTTTTTGTCCATCATTCAGAATTACTCCAATCATATCAGAAATTTAAACAGGTAAAGTTTTATTAAATATAAAATCTTATTATTAAAAGTAATTCTTAAGTTATTTTTATTCTTTATTTATTAAATTAAATAATTGAAGTCAGGGAATTCAGATTATTTGTTGTAATCATCTATAATAAATTTTATTATTTAAAATTATCATCTTAAATATCTTTTAAAATCCACAAATTCCTCTCAAAAACTCTTTAATCATAATATTTATTATAAAAAATTGTTTTATCTTTAAATTTATTGATTTTCGGCGTGTTTTTAACTTATAATCTTTATTTAATATAATAACTGTTGTATTTGACTTGTTGTATCAAATAACTCTTATAAGTAAGTTTTCTCTAATAATTCTATATCTTTTTTATCTAGTATTAGTTTTTTTATATAGAATTTTTCTATAAGAATTATTTCTGCACAGTGTGTGTTTAATTCTTTTTATAAATAATATTTATATTATTTATAAGTGGTTAATATTCTTATTTTCCACATGTAATTGTCTCATTAAGAGCTTTACACTTCTTATTGTTATAACTGTCAGTGACTATAACAATAATAGAATAATTAGAATTTATTATAATTATTATATTTTTTTATTATTATATTTTTATAATAATAATTAAGTTTATTTTTTTATATATAATTATTTTTAATAATTATATTTAAATTTGTGGTTATAATATTTTATTATATTATATTTTTCTACTGAGGACAGTCATAGTACTCTTGATATTGTTACTATTATCAAGAGTTTCATAGACAAACCTTACATTTGGGGGCCTGGCCGTGATTTTAAACCAATTTTTGGGACATAAATCATATTCTAGACCTTATTTTACTGTTTTTTGACGTAAAATTGCCATATTTATCTTAATATTGGCTTTTTTGGGACTTATCCCTTATAAATAATCTTTATAATATTAATAAAGTTATTTTTCTTAAGAATATTATTTGAAACAATATACTATTGAGTGACTTGGAATAAATTTCTTTTGTCTAACTAGTGGCTTCTTCACATCACAGACTTGAAATTTATTCTTTGAGTTATTCTAGTATAAAGTGAATAATAATACAATTTTGATCAATTAACTTGTTAATTGCATGATTATTATTTCTTTAAAGAAAATAATAAATCAAATAAAAAATGTTTAAAAAATAAAAAATCTTTACTAAAAACATTTTTTTCTTTTATCTTAGACATTTTTCTTTATTTTTGACGTCATTTGCCATAAAATTACATTAAAACAACTTTATTCAATAAGTTGATCTTATAAGTTATTTTTATTATTTGATAAAATAACTTATATTTTTAATTTTCTCTAGTGTCTTCCATCAGAGAAAATTCTTCAGACTCTGAAGCCTCAGAGTCAAGTATTGAAATTCAAACCAGTCCAGCAGCAAGGGGTTTGATAACCAAAGAGCCCTTTAAAGGTCCTGCAGGTGAATTCAATCCAATTTTACTCTATTTTTTATTAAAATTGACGTGAAATGACTCCTACCAGAAGTGGAAGTAATTACTCCATCCAATCAAATGGATCTGGACCAGGACATTCCAGCCATAAATCCAAAAGGCAAGAATGTCCTCCCAGAGGAGAGACACAAATGGAGGATGCCAGAACTTCCACCAGTTCCCAAAGGTTAGCCAGCACCTTTGAACCTCTTATTGAGAGTCCAGAAGCTGACATAACTGCTATTGCTTTTAGACCTGAACCATTTCCAACAGGCAACTGTGGAAATTTATCAATCCCAATGGAAGAACTGGTTCCTGGCCTCAAAGCAACAAGGGTGGGAGCTTCTCCCCAGTCTTTGGATAGGCACCATGAACTCTTATCTTCAAGTGAAGAAGTTCATGGGGCCAGAAAAGACAGAAGATCTTCTGTTTGGTTGGACACCAATGTCTGTCAAAGGACAAGTCCAACAGATAAAAGCTTGGTTGAAAAACCAAAGCATGTTATCAGAGGATCAGAAGAAGAAGTTGGCCCAACGCAAGGACAGCAGCCCAGTGGAAGCTCCTCAAGCATCCACCAGCAAAAATCCGCCTCAACAAGTGCCAAGCAAGCCCCAAAGACCAACCAGAAGGGCAAGCAACAGGCAAAGGGAAAGGCAAAGCCCAAGTGGAACAAGCCTTACCCTCAGAATTACAGAATTCCAAAGAAGGACAAGACAGCCATGGACAATGTGTTCAATATGGCAAGAACTTTGATGGAATTAAAAAACAAGGAGGAGGAAAGATTGAACCAATCCTTTACAAAGAAATAGACCTTGTAAAGCTTGTAACTTACTTTGAATCTTGTAATAAAGAAATTATGGCAAAATTTAAATCATTTGATCATGTCCAAAAAAAGCTGGGTAATGAGATATTACAAGTAAAGGACCAACAAAAGACCATTATTGGCCTCGAAAATGTTAATAAGGCAAATATTTTGTCGTTGACGCAAATTTGTGAAAGACTTGAGCATAAAGTTACCCTACTCAATCAACCAGATGAGAATTCGATTTCTTTTATAACTGGACCGTTAAGAGAACTGAAAATACGAGTTCAAAACTTGGAAAATTCAACTGGTCACAATGCAGCCCTTTTTCAAGAACAATTGGAAAAAATTGATAAAGCAAGACTTGAATTGAAAGAAGACATTCAATCCAGTATAAATAATATATCACTAAAAAATGAATTGCCAAGACAATCCACACCAATTCTTAATAGAAATGTTCTTAACTTGAATAATGATTTACATTATACAATTTCAAGTAATGAAGTGGAAACTGCTTGCAATTTCAAAGACATTCCAATATTAGAGGAATGGCCAACCTTCAGTGGTGAAGGAGAATATAATCATATGGAATTTATGAAAACAATTGATATGTTTAAAGAAGACTTTAACATACCAGATGAATAAATAAGTGCCAGATTACACTCATTATTTACCAAATCAGCAAAGAAATGGTATTATAAGATGAGACAAGACCATGGTAAACATTCTTGGCCTTGGTGGAAAGAACAAGTTATTTCCAAATGGGCAAATGATTCCTGGAGATTTAGAATGGAAAATTCTTTTGAAGAAGCCATTTTTAATATTAAGAGGTACAGGCCCATGACTTGGTTTCTTAAACAGAAGGACAGATTAACTGCCCTTCATCCTGATATGTCTGAACCAATGGTACATAAAAGGATATTAAGAAAGTGTGGTGGTTACCTTGAGCATGCTATAAGAAGCAGATGTATTGAGCCTTGCTCTACCGAAGATTATATCAATGCTATGGAGGACATCACTACTAGAACAAAAATTGGAAGAAATTGGTATAAACCCCCTATAGACAACAAAACTAGTGGGAAACCAATTTTGAAACCAAATAAACAACATGACAGACCTCCTTTGAAATGTCATAAATGTGGAAGTACATCCCATTTAGCAAACACTTGTCCAAAAAAGACAAGAGTCAAGGAGATAAATGTTGAAAAAGTGGAAGACACAAAAGAAACTGATGTATCTTTACATGAAAGTGATTCTGAGCCTTCAGAAGAAGAGGAAGTATCAGAAGAACATGGTATAGAAAATATTAATGTTTCTTTAGAAGTCACTGAGGTACATACTCACTTACCACAGTACAGTGATGAATGTATGGATCTCATACATGTGCAAGATGCTAAAATGCAAAAACCAAACCTGCCAGAGGTAAAGGCTATACATCTGGGTCATCTTGTATCACTAATATTGTCATAAATAACACAGAAGCCAAGATACATCTTGACTCAGGTGCTTTTTGCACTTGTGTTGGAAAAGACTATCTTGACAAAATTCATACCAATTGGCAAGACAAGTTGATGCCAATTGAAGGTGTAAAATTCAGGAGTGCTATCCAGAACATGCACCCTTTGGGTATATTTGAAGCAGCAATAATATTTCCTCATCCTGCAGGGAGTATAAGACTGAAAGCTGAATTTGTTGTTATGAATGATTGTACTTCACAACACTTCATACTTGGAAATGCTTATCTCAATATCTATGGTATTGATATTAATAATCATAAGGACAGGTATTTCACTATAGGAGAAAATAAAAGGCAAAAATTTGCTTTTTCTCTAGAAGGAAAAGAAATTACTATCATTCAACAAGTAAAGAATGTTAAAAAAGAAAAATTTGTGTCACATCAGTTAAGTGAAGCACAAATTAGTCCTGAATTAACAACAGAGATGAAGGAAGAACTTATTGAAATTTTCTTTCAATATAGGGAAGCCTTTGCTTCTGATAATGAACCACTTGGGGCTATAAAAGGCCATGAAGTGGATATCATGCTTAATGTGGAGAGACCTTATCCTCCACTATTAAGAAGACCAGCTTACCCAGCAAGCCCTAGGGCTAGAGAAGCATTAGAAAGTCATATCAATGAACTAATGAAACTGGGAGTTCTTAGAAAAGTTGGACACAATGAGGAAGTAGAAGTCACAACTCCAGTAATCATTACTTGGCATAATGGTAAGTCAAGGATGGTTGGTGATTTTAGAGCACTGAATACCTATACTATCCCAGACAGGTATCCAATCCCTAGAATCCATGAGACTTTGACTCAATTATCCAAAGAAAAGTTTATTACTTCTACGGATGCTCTTAAAGGATTCCATCAAAATGTTTTAACACCTCATGCTAGAAAATTGTTGAGAATAATTGCTCATTGTGGTATTTATGAATATTTGAGGATGCCTTTTGGTATTAAAAATGCACCCTCTCATTACCAAAGAATGATGAATACTATCTTCCCCCATGAATTATCAGAGGGATTGTTAATCATTTTTATTGATGACATTATCATTTGTTCAGAAACCTGGGAATTAAATTTAGAGAGACTTTCATTAGTACTGAGAAAAATTCTACAAGTGAACATGAAAATTTCTCTTAAAAAATGTAATTTTGGGTTTCATCAGTTAAAAGCTCTAGGACATGTAGTCTCAGGACTGAGCCTTGGTGTTGATAAAAACAAAGTGGCTGCAGTTTTACTGAAACAAATGCCCCAGAACAAAAAAGAAATGATGTCTTTCTTAGGATTTGCCAGTTATGACAGGCAACACCTTAAAGATTTTGCAATCCATGCCAGATCATTATACAGAATTTGTGATCAACAAACAGTTTTTGAAATGAAACAGGAGAGAATTCAAGCATATGATAAAATCAAGTATGCCTTGACCAATGAACCATTATTATTGATGCCCAGACTGGAAACTTCCTTTCAAGCTGTATATTGATGCATGTGGTGAAGGTTTAGGAGCTGCTCTTCATCAAGTTCAAATTGTCAATGACAAGCCTTATGAAGGTCCAATTTGTTTTATTTCAAGACAAATTAAACCTACTGAGGCCAGATATGGAGCTAGCCAAATGGAGTGCCTTTGCCATGTTTGGGCTCTGGAAAAACTTCATTACTATCTTGATGGTAGTGTGTTTGAAGTAATTACTGATTGCAATGCAGTGAAATCACTTCTTAACATGAAGACTCCAAACAGAAACATGTTAAGATGGCAGATTGCTATACAGGAGTATAGAGGCAATATGACCATAGTACATAAAGCTGGAAATATTAATAAGAATGCTGATGGCTTACGTAGATGGGCATTACCAAATACACCTGATAAGCCTGCCTATGTTCCTACAAGTGCAGAACCTCAAATTCCAATTGAAGGAATTAATATCACAGATGTTGGAACAGAATTCTTTGAAGAAGTTAGAGAAAGCTACAAGAAAGATTAGAATTGTCATATTCTTACTGCTCTACTTGACAAAGATTGTAAAGATGTAGCCTTGGCTAATTCTCTGGATGATATTTGGAAAACATCTTATAATAATGGAAGATTCCATTTGTTTGATGGTATACTATATCATAGATCTAAACACACATGTGTCATGGTGCTATGTAGTAGAATGTTGATTAACACAATACTACTAGAATGCCATGACAACATTTATTCTGGACATCTTTCTGAAGACAGAACAATGGAGAAAATTAAGACATGTTCCTGGCGGCCATCTTGGAGAAAAGATGTCATTGAGTACTGTCATAGTTGTGATAGATGCCAGAAAGCCAATAAAGCTACTGGTAAAAGATTTGGTCTAATGATCCATATCCAAGAGCCAAGTACCCCATGGGAAGTGGTTCATATGGATTGGGTAACTGCATTACCACCTGGAGGTGATAAAAGTTACAATGCATGTCTTGTTATTGTGGACAGATATAGCAAAACACCAATCTTTTTACCATGTCATAAAGATGACACAGCCATGGATACAGCTCTTTTGATTTGTAACAGAGTCATATCCCATACTGGTCTCTTTAAAAACATCATTAGTGACAGAGGCCCAAAATTTACATCAGCCTTATGGACTAATTTACATAAGCTTTCGGGTACAAAATTATCATTTTCAACAGCCTACCATCCACAAACAGATGGGCTGGCAGACAGAATGATTCAAACCCTTGAGGACATGATCAGAAGATTTTGTGCTTATGGTCTGGAGCTTAAAGATTCTGATGGCTTTACCCATGATTGGTGTACTCTTATACCAGCATTGGAATTAGCCTATAAGACCTCCATCCATGCTTCAACAGGCAAGACTCCTGCATTGTTGGAAAAAGGATGGAACCCCAAACTTCCAGTTGATATTTTAAAAAAAGATCTGGTTGACATTCATCCAACTGCTTCAAGCTTTAAGCTACTGCTTGATAAAGTAAGACATCATGCCAATCAAAGCATGAATGATGCCTTTGACTATGCTAAGCAGAAATGGGATAAGAGTCATAAGACACCAGAATTCAAAGTAGGGGACTTAATACTAGTTTCAACCTTGAACTTTAATAATATTAAAGGTCCAAAGAAATTGAAAGATTCCTTTGCAGGACCATTTATTTTTCAAGCCCTTCATGGGACAAATGCAGTACAAGTAGAACTGTCAGGAGAAATGTAAAATAAACATCCAACTTTCCCTGTCAGTCTAGTAAAGCATTACACTTCAAGTGATAAGGAATTATTTCCTTTGAGAAATGAAACACCCTTAGAGGTACCCCCACTTGATCTAAGTGAGGAAAAGAAGGTACTGAAAGTCTTAAAAGAAAGAAGACTTAGGGGTAAAAATGAAAGAGAATACTTAGTCAGGTACAAAAATCCACAACATGAAGATGAATGGATTGTAGTAAGCAAAATACCTGATTCCCAAAAGTTTCTCAGAAGGTTCAGACATGAGAGAAGACCAATTACTCAATAAAAAGTTTGAATTGTGTGCTTTACATACTTGAAAGTATAAGTAGAGAGGTTGGACAGTGGATTATACCCCCCCAAATAACTTGGGGGTATACTACAAAAGAAAAATTGTAATACAATTTTTTTTTGGTGGTAGGGAATGTGAGCCTGTGAGGTATGTATGACATACCCATAAGGCCACAAATAATTTTATAAATAGTTAATTTTGTCTTGAACAGACTTTTTAGTTGAATTTAAAATAAAAAATAACAAAAAACAAGTATAACTTTTTTTTGGATAAACAAAGTTATAAATATTATGTCATTTTTGGATTCTACACCAAAAATGACCTAGGGTACAGCCATAAGGTGTTATACCCAAAAACACTTATTTCTTGTGTTATTAGAAGGTTTAAGAATCTCACAGTACCAATGTAACTTTTTTAACACTTTTTTAAATTGTTAAATTTAAGCTTAAATAAGCTTAAATTTAAAGTTGCATAAGGTTAATGCAAACTTACCAAAGTTTTAGTTATAATTGAGGTGTGGTGTATATTTAGTGAATTGGCTAAGGATTTGCCATACAGAATGTAAATCCTGCGTGAGCTCAATTTAAAAGGGTTTAAGGCCATAGTATGGCTTTAGATAAATAAAAGGGCAAAATCCACGCAGAAAGGTGGGACAAAGGAAAAAGACCAAATAGAGCTGGGGTACCCAGCTTTTTGGATCTGCAAGGATTCAATTGAGGTTGTCCACCTGTATTGGAGGATTTTCAACCTTATTTAAACTTTAAGTTTAGACTTTGATCTAACCTTAAGGTTTAAACTGGTTTTATCCCAATTTGGACAGGAACTTTCAAGCTGCCAAAGGGTAAATCCCAATATGCAGGCTTGAAATCAAGTTTTTAAGAACTGTCAAAGCTTAATCAAGCTTAAAAACCTTAATTAAGCTTAAAACTTTAAGGTTACAATCATTGAAACCTTATCAAAAGCTAAGGTTTGGTGTGTATTGCTATTTTACGTGGAAAAATAGAAATAACTTCAAAAATTCATTAAAAATCCAATTCTTAATGGATTTACTTGAAAATTTCACACAACTTAGACCTTAATATTATCAACATATAAATTAAATTTTAAGTTTCTTTTATAAATAAGTTTCCTGGGTCATTAGCCTGGAAATTTACTCTTTTAATTAAGCTCATAGAAAATTATCATTTGTTTAAAAATTAATTAAAAATTGAGTTTAAGAGATTTCTGCTTGAAACTCTATTTTTAAGTTGTTCATGTGATGAAATTTAATATAAATAAGTTTATTCATATTAAAAACTTAAAATAATTAGTTTAAATGAGGATTAAAGTTACATGGAGTTAAGAATAACACTGGTAACTTTAAATTGGAATTAAAAATAAGTTACTTAAGTTAAGAACCTTATTTTTAAGCATGGTTTTTCAGTTTTGACCTGAGCACGCCCTCTATATTCATTATGAATCATGAGAGCTGCTCTGAAGACAGAAAAAGAGTCTTTTCATCACTGTTTTTGTCCATCATTCAGAATTAATCCAATCATATTAGAAATTTAAACAGGTAAAGTTTTATTAAATATAAAATCTTATTCTTAAAAGTAACTCTTAAGTTATTTTTATTCTTTATTTATTAAATTAAAGAACTGAATTCATAGAATTCATATTATTTGTTGTAATCATCTATAATAAATTTTATTATATAAAATTATCATCTTAAATATCTTTTAAAATCCACAAATTCCTCTCAAAAACTCTTTAATCATAATATTT
This sequence comes from Austropuccinia psidii, assembly GCA_023105745.1. Classification (NCBI taxonomy): domain Eukaryota; kingdom Fungi; phylum Basidiomycota; class Pucciniomycetes; order Pucciniales; family Sphaerophragmiaceae; genus Austropuccinia; species Austropuccinia psidii. The sequence continues at coordinate 55,897,253 of JALGQZ010000004.1, forward strand.
ATTATAAAAAATTGTTTTATCTTTAAGCTTATTGATTTTTGGCGTGTTTTTAACTTATAATCTTTATTTAATATAATAACTGTTGTATTTGACTTGTTGTATTAAATAACTCTTATAAGTAAGTTTTCTCTAAAAATTCTATATCTTTTTTATCTAGTATTAGTTTTTTTATATAGAATTTTTCTATAAGAATTATTTCTGCACAGTGTGTGTTTAATTCTTTTTATAAGTAATATTTATATTTTTTATAAGTGGTTAATATTCTTATTTTCCACGTGTAATGGTCTCATTAAGAGCTTTACACTTCTTATTGTTATAACTGTCAGTGACTATAACAATAATAGAATAATTATAATTTATTATAATTATTATATTTTATTATTATTATATTTTTATAATAATAATTAAATTTGTTTTTTTCATATATAATTATTTTTAATAATTATATTTAAATTTGTGGATCTAATATTTTATTATATTATATTTTTCTACTGAGGACAGTCATAGTACTCTTGATATTGTTACTATTATCAAGAGCTTCATAGACAAACCTTACATTGCTGGTACAAGCTACTGGGGCTTCTTCCTTGGTTGCCTCCTTCTTTTTGGCATGGTATTCCTTGAATTTTTTGCTTTGAGGTTTGGATTATAGTGGATTCCATACATTGGAGTATCTCACTATTTCCCCCTATTTGAGGAAAGTTTTGTGGATGTGCCAGGAGTTCATCACTCCTTGGTGTATTTGTGGAAACATTTCCCAATCCTTGTCCTTGTACACTGTGTAGTACTGCTTGTACTGGCTCATGTAAATTTCTATTTGAACCCACTAAATGTGATTGCGCCTATTTGAGTCACTAATCCTTACCTCTAACTCTGGTTCAGATATTATGGGCATCACTGGGATTTGCCTTTGGGATAAGGGACTTCCTTTTGTGGATTCTGTTCCACTTGGGATTTTTCCTTCATTTTATCATTTGTGGGATATATTCTGACTCTGAATATAGCTCCATCTGCTTGGATGGAGTAGTGGGAACCTCTATTGGTAGTCATAATTTAAGAAATAAGAAGTAAAAAGATTTCAGGATAAGAATTTCTTCTCATGGAAAATTTGAAAAGGATGTGCTTACCTTCAGAGTCTTGAATGGTGGGTCCTTGAAAATCTAATTTCTTAGTTTCCTTTTTGTTAATGATAATTGGTGTTGGGGAGCTTGGTTGAGTTTCTTCAATCAATCTATCAACAGTGGTCTTATTGTCCTCTGTTGGATTGTCTTCAAACACTGAATAGACAAATAAATATAAGTCTTTTATCTAAAAAGTGTATTTTTGGGAAGATATGGCAATTTTCCATGTAAAAATTGCTCTTATGTCTTAGAATAAATGAAATAAATAAGGAAATGAAAAATGATTAAAAATAACTTTCTTATTGGGTTTTAATATTTTTTAGTAAGCTTTATATATTTTTTTAAAGAATAAAATGAAAATGAGGATGATTTTTCCATTAATTTATGATATAAAATTATTTTTCATTTGTAAAATTTCCTTTTTAATCACTAGAGTCACTCAAAGAAAGTTCTTGCAAGTCTAAGGTTGTGAAAACCCACATGTAAGACAGTACAATTCCTTTCCAAACGCCTCAATAGCTTTGAAAAGCAAAAAATATAAAGTTATTATATAACTTTATGATTATAGTTATAATTTATTCTTGGATAAACACACTTAGGATCTTTTAAAAGGTCTCTTTAAGTAAATAGCACAGCCAGGCCCCCCAAATGTAAGGTTCGGCTATGAAACAATAAGTAAAAATTATTAATATTATACTTATTATACTCTGAAGGTCCTTATCAATAGAATAAATAAGATAAAACTGACTATACTCGTAAGGATTGCTTATAATTATGGTGTAAAAATAATTATATTATTAAATAAATATAGTAATATCATTTATATTATGAAAGAGTAATATAATAAACAAATATATCAATATTTCATAATGAATATATTTGAAAGCACTTTATTATTGTTACCAAAAACTAATAAAGGTGTAAAAATTGTTTTTTATTAATAAAAAACACTTAATAACAATAATATTACTAATATTAAAGCTATATATTAATATAAATACTATTTATATTCAGAAGAAAATATTAGAAGTAATAATAGAGAGAAATTATTATAATAAGAGAAAGAACCTACTTTTGATGCTTAATATAATAATTTTGGAAGCTTTTATGCCAAATACTGTAAGTACAACTTATTTGAATTGTATGTACAAATAAAAATAAAAGAAATTACAAATATTGTGGATTTTACATGGAAATCAGAGTTTTAAGAGAATTATAACAAAAAAGGGAACAATGACAGTAATAATTTCAATATTGATTATTATAAAATGGAAATCAGATCTTCAAGAGAATTCTAACAAAACAACTGAAAAATTGAATTAATCACGTCAAAAATTATGATTATAAAAGACATTACCTTTGGTCTTTGATAATATAAAAGATCTTGATATAAAGAATAAAGATTTTACCTTTTTATTTAATTGTTTTATTGTTTTGATGTGTCTGGGGGGAAACTGGAGTAAAAATAGCTCTATTTATAGTAAATACCTCCCTTCTAGAGTCCAGTAGGCTTCTAGTAGAAGTTTCCTGATGATATTCACTGGAAGTGATCATTATTTCAAGGTTTAGTGATGATTACATCATGATCAAACCATCTTATCTCATTATTATGCCATCACTTAGAGGTATGACTATAACTCTAAGTTTGATGAAATCATAGGCTTGAAAAAAGCCTAAAATTTGGGTATTTTATTATGATTAATCATAATCTAATAGTATTCATCAGTTTTATTACTTATATAACTGTTAAACATGAAAGAAGATTATGGTGAGTGGTCATAAATCAACAATTTTAAGCTGAAACTTTGATTTTTAATAAATTTTAAGTTATAAACACTAAAGCTATTCTTAGAGTGAATTATGATAGCCTGAAATGACCCTATGAAACTGGAAAGAGCATTTCATTGCAGCATCAAAACTCTATTTTAGATGATTTTTCATGTATCTCATCTTTTCTGTTGAAATTCAATATTTTAAACCTGAAACCTTGCTTTCAAGGGGTTTTACCTTTAATATTATGATGACAATACATCCTCCTTCATGTATAAGCTATTAGAATCTGAAGATCTACTTTGCTTTAGGTTTGAACCATTTTCAAAACAAATTGGTCACCAGCCCTCTTTATGTTGTTCAATAAACCCTTAAACATTATAACCTTTCTTATAAACTGTTGAATGAAGTTCATAGATGTGCTTCTACAGTAATTATGTGGTGACTTCATCTTTTGTTTAACTCTTTATCATGTATATTTCAAGAGATATTACCTAAAAACCATGAATATAGTCATTGACCAAAAAAGTGTGTATATTCAGCTTAATTCCTTTAGTATTGATGTCAGCCTGTGACTTAAAACCAGAGCACAAGCGTGACAGCCAAAATACCATAAACCAATGGTATAGCCAAGTTACCACCAAAACATGGAGCTGGGCCAAATTAGCTCAAAAGGTATTAAACAAAAGAGGAAACTCACTCCTTTCCAAATATACAAGTCCCATCATCATGGGACAAAGAATAACAAAATTATTTATGCTCAAAGTTATTGCTGAGTATAAACCTTAATTTTCACCTCTGATCTGAAATAAAGAGTAAGAGGCTTAACTCAACCAACTGGGTATGCATAATGGAGCTCTAAGTCAGGTCTATTCAATGGTACCAGCGAAACTGAGCTAGCACCAGTATTACAGAAGTTATGGTCAAATTCAGGCCAAATAAGGGTGAACAAAACATTCACCTCTCATCTAACTTCTACAGCTTTAGTGTGAGATAGCTAAAGTGGGGGCTTTTTGGAAAGGGCACAATCAGGGCTATCTGATTGTATCAGCCATTTCCTTAGATATCAACTAGAACAAGAGTTATGGGGCAAACAAGCCCAATACAGCTTTTGCCCAAAACCTGCATATGTACAAAAACTCTTGTACATGGGATATATTTGTCATGTTTAATGATAACCATATCAAATAAGGTACCATTGTGTAGAGCACATGTAGGGCCACGCACCAAACACATTTTGAGTTTGATATCTCAAAAACTGACAAAGGTATGGCTGATTTGAGGTCAAAATCCCACATTTTGTCCAAGGCAGTCATACCATGGGATAATATCGCATAAGCATGATTATGAGGTGTCAAAGAGACAAAGACACATGTTTGTACCTCAATACCTCATAAGTCAGTCAATACTGGGGTCCCATACAGTTTCTGTACAGCATTCTACGCGTCATACATGTCAGAAGAGGGCTATGTGGTCCCCAGATGAAAATATTCACCCTGTATTGGTGAAAACTGCCTAGATCTGGTTTGAAAGCCACATCTGAGCCCAATACAGGCTCTACAGGTCCTTGCACTCCACAAGCCTTTCTCAGAAAGTGAAAAAATCTTCACTTCCTCTATGTGGAAAGGTCTAACAGCCCTTTCACCCCATTTCAGGATAAAAAGGAGGCTTTTCACAGCCAGAAATGCTTTCCTCCTCCTGCTATTGAATACCCTATGTATTAAACTTTCAAAAAAAGTTTTACTCTTGGGTAATAAACAGGTATAACTATAATATTAGCTGGTGTAACCCAACAGGTAAAGCTGCACCCAGGGTTTTCAACAGTGCTCACCACCACTATATTTCATATAGTAAAGCCCTTTTATTCTTAAATTAAAACATCTTTAACTTGTATAATTCTTTTGAAATCCTTTTTTACCATGTCACAGTCATTGTTAAAAGTTGTAAATACATTTCAATACTTTTATCCTAGACTAAGCCTGACATTTTGGGGGCCTGGCCATATTTTTTGGACCTTATAGGTACGTTTTTCACTTATTTATCACTTTCTGGCTATTGTTTTGCATTTTTTAGGCGTATTTTTCTTTAAATATATATATATTATATATATATTCATTTAATTGGTCTATGTACAACCTTTTACTCATATTTTAAGAGTATCTGTAACGTGGTTAATACCCACAAGACCTTTATTTTTGCCGTGTTTTACATATAAAAACACATAAGCCATCAATAATTCCTGTATTTTTGATTAAATAAGGACACCTCTGACTGTAAAGCCAACAGTTGAGGAGTGGTTAAGTTTATTTTTGACTCAATTACACTTATACAGATCAAATTTGAAAACCACAAGTGAATTTGTGGGATACTGGTACACAAACGGTGTAACAGGGTACCAAAAGCTGTAATTCTGATGTGGACTTGTTGTAAGATGTGACTATGAAACTGATGATAATATTACTATTAATCAACAGTACTATGTCTGTTCTTAAGAAATATAATAATAATAAAAATTATTATAACCACAATTAAATAATTATAAAATTATTTCTTTCACGTGTTATACACTACTAGTGATTATAACAGTGAGGAGTAATTGTCTACAAGAATCAATTACAAGAAGAATTTAATAATAAAAACTTCTTTTATTAAAATAATAAAATTATTTTAATATATAAGTATCTTTTGCAAGAATAATTATAAAGATAATTCTTGAAGAAAACTATTACTAGAGAAAAACTTTAAGAATTAAAGATAAATCACTCACTATTATTCCAAAGAGCTTATTGAAAGATAATATAGAGAGATTTGACGTAGAATTGTGGATTTAAGGGATCAAAATGAATTTATAAGATGATTACAACAATATATAGTTGGATTCTATGATTTCACGTCTTTCTGATTGATTCTGAAAGAATTAAAACATTTAAGAATAGCTGTAACTAATACTTACTTGTTGGTAACAATGATATAAAATGATAATAAGATGATGATGATCTGGAAAAAACAGCAAGAGGAGGCCTCTTTTAAGTCAACAATAGCTGACAGAGGCGTGCCATAGAGCAAACTGAAAAACCAGTGAGTGAGAAAACAATAAACCCTTTTGGTTTATTGATTGCATCATTATTTTTCACGTAACATTATCATAATTACTTATTTGATGCTTTTACGTGACTACCAAGCCCAATATGGTTAAGAATAAAAGGAGTAACATCTGAAAATCTTCTTTTATTCCAAAATAATCATTGATTTCTCAAAGTGATCAATGTTATTGCCAATTTCATCACAGGTTGTAATTACTGTGAATTTTTGAAGATTCAGTGTTTCACGTAGAATAGCCAAAAATGGACTGTAAGTAAAACTTTGAATTTTACTAGTAAAACTGTAATTTTTTTTGGTTGTACCATAGATAATATAGTTCTCCTTTAGTCCTGAAAGTTTCACAAGGATTCATTAAGAATTGTATTTTTAATGCATTTTTGAAATTTTTACCTCATTTCTATGTAGAATTGCAAATAGCAGTGTTTTGCTGGTTGCTATGAGGTAAATCAATGAATATGGGTCCCAAAAGGGTTTTAATTACTCTTTTGGGGTTTATCCATGGAAAGTCATTAGTAATTGACATGGTTACAGGAGTGTAAGTAGCTCATTACCTCCTTGGCACGTCAAAATAGCAGGTTATTTGCTATTTTTCTTATGATTTACAGTATATGTGACTTGGTAACCAAGTTCCCAAAGAGGTTTAGTTTACCAATTGGGCTAAGATGAGCCATGGAACCAAGCTTTGGAGCTATCCACGCCTCTGGGGCCTCAGAAGTTGGGTACCCTGGCTCTCTTTGATGTCTTTTGTCCCCCTTGCCTATTTTTCACGTCAAAATAGAAATTTAAGCTTCAAGTGAGATATCCACTATGGGTGTACCAAACGTGTATGTAAGAATACCATAATATTAAGTGCTCAAAACATGCATAACACTATTCTTAGTGTATATGTAACATAAGATTCCTCACATTCCCATTATTTTGGCATGAAATTAAGAAAAACAAAAGTTTTCACGGATCTTTTATGTGGTATTGATGATGTGGTGTTGAAGTATTTTCCATTTTACCATCTCAAAGAGTTAATTTGAGCTTATTCACTCTATGGAGCTACCCTAGGTGAATTTTTGTGTAGAATTCAAATCTGGCCTTAAATCCATGGATTTACTTACTCAATAAAAAGTTATTCAACTTTTCTGAAATCAAAAATAGTGAAATTTGAATATATGCATGACTTATGAGGTATGCATTATTCAGAATTTATTTTTAAGAGAATTGTGGCCTATTTGGGTATGTAAAATATACCTCAAGGCTCACATTCCCTCCCACCAAAAAATAAAATTGTACTACAATTTTATCAAATGATAGAATAATGAGAGCCCCAAAGGGGGTAATGTCCACTGTCCAACCTCTTCACACTACTCAGATCAAGTAATTTAAAGCACATCTTATAGACATATTCAGGCTTGTGGCCTTCTTTCATGTCTAAATCTTCTCAGGAGTTTATCTGATTCAGGTATATCTGATTCTGCCAGCCATTCATCCTCATGTACTGGATTTCTATATCTGACAAGATATTCTCTCTGATTTTTACCCCTAAGTCTCCTTTCTTTAATGACTTTCTTCATCTTTTTGTCTTCATTCTGTTCCACTGGTGGTACAGTAAAAGGAGTTGGGTTCCTTAAAGGAAACAATTCTTTATCAGCTGGTTGATAAGGTTTTACCAAGCTGACTGGAAAAGTGGGATGTTTATTTTCCAATTCACCACTCAATTCCACTTGAACTGCATTGGTTCCATGTAAGGCAACAATAACAAAAGGTCCTACATAAGAATCTTTAAGTTTCTTTGGGCCTTTGATATTATTAAAATTCAAGGTTGAAACTAGAACTAAGTGCCCTACTTTCAAGTCTGGTACTTTATGACCCTTGTCCCACCTCTGTTTGGCATAATCAAAAGCATCATCCATACTTTGTTTTGCATGATGTTTTACTTTATCAAGCATCAATTTGAAGCTGGAAGCTGTAGGATGAATGTCAATCAAGTCTTTCCTCAGTGTGTCTTCTGGGAGTCTTGGATTCCATCCCTTTTCTAACATAGCAGGAGTTTGTCCTGTGGAAGAATGGACTGATGTCTTATATGCCAATTCTAGTGCAGGTATCAGAGTGCACCAGTCATGGGTAAAGCCATCTGAGTCTTTGAATTCTAACCCATAAGCACAAAATCTTCTGATCATGTCTTCTAAAGTTTGAATCATCCTCTCTGATATCCCATCTGTTTGAGGGTGATATGCTGTAGAGAATGATAACTTGGTCCCAAACAATCTATGAAGATTGGTCCAAAGTGCAGATGTGAACTCGGGATCTCTGTCACTTATGATATTCTTAAATAATCCTGTATGGGAAATAACTCTATTCCATAAAAGAAGAGCTGTATCCATAGCTGTGCCATCTTTATGACATGGTAAGAATATGGGAGTTTTGCTATATCTGTCTACAATGACTAAACAAGCATTATAGCTTTTGTCACCACTTGGAGGAAGTGCTGTGACCCAATCCATGTGAACAACTTCCCAAGGGGATTTTGGTTCTTGAATATGGATCATAAGTCCAAATTTCTTGCCTGTACTCCTGTTTGCTTTCTGGCATCTATCACAGGTATGGCAATACTCAATGGTTTCTTTTCTCCAAGATGGCCACCATGCACAGTTCTTCACTTTCTCAAGTGTTCTGTCTTCTGACAGGTGTCCAGAGTAAATGCTATCATGGCATTCATGAAGAATGGTATTGATAAGCAATCTACTACACAGTGTCATTACACAAGAATGTTTTGTTCTATGGTCAATGATTCCATCAAACAAGTGAAATCTTCCTTCAGAATAGGAGTTTTTCCAAACTTCATCTAATGCATTAACCGAAGATGTGTCTTTGCAGTCTTTATCCAATAAAGAAGTCAAGATATGGCAATTCTTGTCTTGCTTATAAGATTCTCTGACTTCCTCAAAGAATTCAGTCCCAATATCAGTTATGTTAATGCCTTCAATTGGAATCTGTGCTTCTGCTTCCAAAGGTACATAAGCTGGGTTATCAGGATTGTTGGCTAGTGCCCATCTACTAAGTCCATCAGCATTCTTGTGAATGTTTCCTGCTTTATGAACTATAGTCATGTTTCCTCTATACTCCTGAATGGCTATTTGCTATCTCAACATATGTCTGTTGGGAGTTTTCATGTTAAGAAGTGATTTCACGGCATTACAGTCAGTTATCACCTCAAAAACACTGCCATCAAGATAATAGTGTAATTTCTCAAGTGCCCATACCAAACATAAGCACTCCATTTGGCTTGCACCATATCTGGCTTCTGTTGGTTTGATTTGCCTTGAGATAAAACAAACTTGTCCTTCTGTAGGTTTGTCATTAACAATTTGGACTTGATGTAGGGCTGCCCCTAATCCATCTCCACATGCATCAATGTACAGTTTAAAAGGAATATTCCAGTCAGGCATGAGGAGTGAAGGTGCTTCTGTAAGAGCTTTCTTTATCTTCTCATAAGCTTTGATCCTCTCTTGTGTCATCTCAAATACAGTCTGTTGATCACAGATTATATAAAGTGATTTGGCTAGAATTGCAAAGTCCTTCAGGTGTTGCCTGTAGTAACTAGCAAATCCAAGAAAAGACATCATTTATTTTTTATTCTGGGGTATTGGCTTAAGTAACACTGCTGCCACTTTATTTCTGTCAATTCCCAGGCTTAAACCAGAAACAACATGTCCTAATGCTTTGAGTTCTTCAAATCCAAAATTGCATTTTTTAAGTGAAATTTTCATATTCACTTCTGCAACTTTGTGAAGTACTCTTGCAAGTCTTTCAAGGTGCAAAGACCATGTGTCAGAACATATGATAATATCATCAATAGAAATGATAAGCCATCCTTCAGACAATTCTGTGGGGAAGATGGTATTCATCATTCTTCGATAATGAGATGGAGCATTTTTAATGCCAAATGGCATTCTAAGATACTCATAGATACCACAGTGAGTGATAATTCTAAGTAATTTCCTAGCTTTAGGCGTCAAAAAATTTTGATGAAAACCTTTCAATGCATCCATTGATGTTATATACTTGGCTTTAGACAATTGAGTCAGGGTTTCTTGAATTCTTGGGATTGGATACCTATCTGGAACTGTGTAGGTATTCAATGCTCTGAAATCTCCAACCATTCTTGACTTATCATTGCGCCAAGCAATAATAACAGGTGTTGTCACTTCAACTTCCTCATTATGGCCTACTTTCCTTAGTACACCAAGTTGGATTAACTCTTGGATATGTTTTTCCAAGGCCTCTCTAGCTCTGGGACTGGCTGGATAAGCTGGTCTCCTAAGTACTGGAGGATATGGTCTATCAATATTAAGACTAATATCAAGTTCATGTCCTTTGATAGCACCTAATGGTTCATTATCAGAGGCAAATGCATTATTGTATGTATATAACACATCAATAACTTCATTTTTCATTTTTGGTGACAATGATGGATTAATTTGTGCTTCAACAAGTTGATTAGACACAAATTCATCCTTGTAAGTATCTTTGACAGAAGATACCACAGATATTTGTTTTGGCAAATTGGAAAAAGCAAATTTCTGTCTTTTGTTATCTCCAATTGTGAAATATCTATCTTTATGGTTATTGATATCAATACCATAAATATTCAAGTAGTCATTTCCAAGAATAATGTGCTGAGATGTGCAATTATCCATTACCACAATCTCAGTTTTCATTCTTACACTTCCTGCAGGATGTGGGAACACAATATTAGTTTCTAATATGCCTAATGGGTACATATTGTTACTAGCACTACTAAATTGTACACCCTCTATTGGTAATAGATGGTTTTTCCATTCTGGAAGTATAATTTGGAGATAATCATTGCCCACACAAGTGCAGAAAGCCCCTGTATCCAAATTTACTTTGGCTTCAATATCATTCATCAAAATTGATGTGATACAGGAGGTTCCAGCAGTGTAGCCTTTGCCTTTAGCAGGTTTTGTCTTACACATTCTGGCATCCTGTATATTGATCAGGTTACAGCAGTCTTCACTATATTGTGGCAAGTGGGTATGGACTTCTGTGACTTCAAAGAAAGCTGTGATGTTTTCAATGGGATAGTCCTCCACTGGTGTATCCTCAGAGATTGCAGAGTCTTGATCAGATTCTTCTTTCTCTTCAGTACACTGAATTTCTTCAATGACTTGGACTTCATTGATTTTTGTCTTCTTAGGGCAAGTGTTGGCTAAATGTGAAGTACTTCCACATTTATGACACTTCAAGACAGGTCTTTCTGGTCTTTTGTCCTCTCTAGGAATCTTTGAGACCATTCTTGACTCTATTGGGTTTTTAATCCAAGTCTTACCAATTCTTGTTCTGGTAATGATATCTTCCTTAGCATTAATGTAGTCCTCTGTTGAACAGGGTTCTACACATCTGCTTTTGATAGCATGTTCCAGTTCTCCTCCAAACTTCCTTAATATTTTCATATTAATCATAGTGTCAGACATATCTGGATGTAAAGCAGATAATCTGTCTTTTTGTTTGAAGAACCAAGTAAGTGGTTTATCTTTTTCTGAGTTAAAATTGGCACTTTCAAAAGCATTTTCCATTTTAAACCTCCAAGAATTGTTGGCCCATTTTGTGAGCCTTAGAGGTAATTTCATATACCCAAAAGACCACAAATATAAAATAACATATTAATATAAATAAAATAAATTTATTTATATTATTAAAATAAAAATAAAAAATATAAATATAAAATTATATTAAAAATAAAAAATTAATTATAATTTAAAAATAAAATTACTTTAAATTTTGTAAATATAAAATTACATTTATACTTGAAAAATTTAAGTAAAAATGAAATTTTAACAAAATTGTGAAAAAAATAAATAAATTTGGAAAAAAGTTAAATAAAATTTATTATAACTTTTTATCCAATAAATAAACATATAAATTTTATTTCACCATTGGATTCCTCATAAAAAATCAGGTGGGGTCACCTCTGAGTGAAATTTTTGTAACTCAACTCTAAATAAGCTTAAATTAAGTTTTTAGTATTTTCAATACAAAAGTTGAAAATCCTCAAAACCTTAATTTAATTCACACCACATGTGGTGTTAACCATCAATTTTTGTGTTAAAATTGAGGCGTTGTGTTTAGTTTAGAAGTTATGAGGAATTAAAGTATTTTCAATTGAATTCAATTGAAATGTCAAAATGTGCGCGTGTATTACATAAGTGAACTTTGATTTACATATGAGGTGTCAATTATTACTGTATTGTACTGTACAATTGAATTGAATTACATGTGTAAATTATAAGTATAATACATGATGAGGAATTAAAGGAAAAATAAATTGGAAAGATTAAATTTGGGGGGGAAAAGGAACTCCAGCTCTAAGGGGGAGCTAGACCCCCAAAATCCTTGCTGACAGGCGTGGGATGTCAAAATTCACGCAAAAGTTCATCACTTTTGGCCTGGAATTGAGTCACAGGGTCTGTGGACTCAATTGATGATGAGGTTTTGATACCAACTGGGGTAGTTTTAGCTGTTGCCAAGAGGGTAAAACTACCCTTAAGATAAAACCATCAGAGTGAAAACAGTTTTAACTGGTTTCTACGACTCTGACACACATTCTGACGTGTTTTGAAGGCTCTAGGCCTGGTATTGCTATAGTAATGGCTGATTTAAGGGTCTAAAATGGCTAAAAATGGCTAAAAATGGCTTAAACCAGCCCTTTTTGGTCTAAATCAGGGTTCAATGATGCCATAATTGGCTTTTCTGTTGTCAGACTGTTTTTCACGACTGACAAGAGTAAATTTTACTTTTGGAGTAAGAGAATTGATGGCTATAAAAGAATGTCTTCTTTGCCCCACTTTTCTCTTCATGTTAGAATCTTTTGCTTTTATTAATTAGTTTAAAACTGTTAAACCAATTAATCAAAGATTCCAACCACCACTTTTAAATCATTTTAATCCTTTTAACCACGTGAAAAAATCATTATAATCATTGTTTGTAACTCTTATAATCATTTTTACCCCTGAACCACCCCAAAAGTGAATTAAAGCATCTTTCATCACTGTTAACTTTGTCACTTTGTTTCCAAATTCACTCTGGTCACTTTTGGGCGTGTTTTCTCTTTAATATTCTTTTTAAAGACTTTGTTCTTTAATGAATTGCTTGCAGTTCTTTGCTCAATTAATTCCAATTGAAATTGCTCTTGAAGAAATTTCTTTTGTAGCCTTAAAATATCTCTTGTAGAGTATTTTTTGGATAAATCTTTATTGTTGGTAAAACAATAAATTTTTATATCATTGTTTTATACTAATAAAGTTATAAACAATAAAATTGGCGTGTTTTCTCTTAAAAATAATATTTCATACTATTTTTAACTGAATTTTACCTTATACAAATTTTGAGGACAGGAAAAGTACTTGATTTTTAATCAAAGTTTCATATCCACACCTTACACATTTGGTAATCACTTCAGATTTCCACCAAGACCAGTCATGTTTACCATGATCAATTCTCATCTTGTAATACCATTTCTTTGCAGTCTTGGTAAACAGACAATGTAATTTACCCACTATAATTTAATCAGGTATATTAAAGTCTTCTTGCAACATATCAATAGTCCTGATGAATTCAATATGGTTATATTCTCCTTCACCATAGAATGTTGGCCATTCTTCTAATTTGGCAATATCTCTTTTAGAGTAGTTATTTTCTCCTAAGAATGGGGTCAAACTTTATTTTACAGAAGGTTTTTCTTCAGTTAAAGGTGTAGAATGTCTTGGCATATGTGGTTCATGATTCTTATGAATTTGTTCCACACTTGCAATTATTTCATTCTTCAGTTTCTGCCTTTCACTGTCACTTTTTGCTAAATGTATAGCAAATTGATTGGTATTCTCAACTATTTGTAAGACATGGTCTTCAAGAGTTTTAATTTTATCACTCATTTTAAAAATGGAAAGATCTTCCACGTCATTATTCTGAGCTTGACATTGGTTCTCAATTCTTGTACAAGTATTGTCAATTGACTCAAGGGTGACAGATGTCAATTGATGCCAATCAGAATGTTTCGTGTCATTTCTTTTTAACTCAATTATGTCTGATGTAATTTGCTTTAACTTTGACTCAAGTTTGCCAATTTCTACACTAATGCTTCTATGTACATCAGTTATTTGCGTGGAAAAGTCCTGTTCATCCTTTCCTGCTCCTTGGCTGTGAATTCCATGAGAGTTCTGGCCATATTGAACACACTGTCTACAGCTGAAGGCTCCAATTTGGGGATCCTGTACCCCTGTGGGTAAGGTCTGTGCCAATTGGCTTTGCCTTTGCCCTTTCCTTCGTGGTTCTTGGGACCTCTCTGTTTCTTTTGAGGTCCTTTGGGCTTGTCCTTGGATGCTTCTGGAGCTGGTTTGGAGCTGGTAGATGCCACTGGTGCCTCTGTCTCCAAAGCTGGAGTCATTTCCAACTCTTTCTTCTGGTCTATGGATAAAAGACTTTGGTTCTTCAACCAATTCTTTATCTTTTTGACCTTGTCTTTGCAAGACAGGGGGCTCCAACCTCCTAAGAGTTCTATGGTCTTCTCCTGACCCAGAAAGCTCTTGATGTGTAAGTAGGAGTTCATGGCCCCCTGCCAAAGGCTTGGGCAGATTTCCCACTCCTCCTCTTTGGCTGCTCGGAACCAATTTCTGTATTGGCTCTGATATATTTCTATTGCTGCCACCTGAAAATGGTTCAGCCCTGGAAATATTGTCATAAATTAGTTCAGGCTCAGAATTTACGTCAAAATCTGTTGGTACAGACCTTGGGGAATGGGGGGAACTCTGGCATCCTCCAGATGTGTCTTTCTTGTGGAAGATTTGGTACTTCTGGATTTGGTCTTGCCTCTTCCTTGTCCACATCCATCTGGTTGGACTGAATAGTTGCTTCCATTTCTAGTATACACCATTTTCACGTCAATTTAAGGATAAAAGGTGAAAATAAAGATACAAACACACCTTTGGGTGGTAATTTATTCTTTTCGGAATTGAATAAGGTGCCTCTTTTAGCAATTTGCACCTCAATACTTTCTTCAGATTCTGCTTCTGAAGATTCTGGGCTAGTGATATATCTCTTACTGAGTCTGTTACCAGCTGCACAGTATTTGATTAAAGACACTAGAAATTATAAAAAAAAGGAAGAAAAAAAAATTATTTTTATACTTTAAAATATGTTTTAAAAATATTTTTTCTAAGTTTTTATTTTAATTTTTTTTAAAAAAAAATTATTCTTCTTAAAGAAAAAAAATCAAAATTTAAGATCTTGAATCAAAATTAATTCAGAGTAACTCAAAGAATAATTTTATAAGTTTTTGGATGTGAAAAAGCCACGTGTAAAAACCGTATAAAATTAAACCAAATTCCTCAATGAAAAAGATTTTAAGACAATTTCAAAAATAAAAATTATTTTAACTTTAAAATGAAAGAAAAAATTATTAAATCAATATATTTGAGAACTTAAAAATATATTAATTATTTGCAAAAAGGTTCAAAAACACGCCAAAACCTCCAAATATGAGATATTGGTAGGTATGGTAGTTTAAAATGAAGTCTAGAATATGATTAAAGCCAAGTCTATGGTTAAAATCACAGCCAGGCCCCCAAATGTAAGATGTGACTATGAAACTGATGATAATATTACTATTAATCAACAGTACTATGTCTGTTGTTATGAAATATAATAATAAAAATTATTATAACCACAATTAAATAATTATAAAATTATTTCTTTCACGTGTTATACACTACTAGTGATTATAACAGTGAGGAGTAATTGTCTACAAGAATCAATTACAAGAAGAATTTAATAATAAAAACTTCTTTTATTAAAATAATAAAATTATTTTAATATATAATTATCTTTTGCAAGAATAATTATAAAGATAATTCTTGAAGAAAACTATTACTAGAGAAAAACTTTAAGAATTAAAGATAAATCACTCACTACTATTCCAAAGAGCTTATTGAAAGATAATATAGAGAGATTTGACGTAGAATTGTGGATTTAAGGGATCAAAATGAATTTATAAGATGATTACAACAATATATAGTTGGATTCTATGATTTCACGTCTTTCTGATTGATTCTGAAAGAATTAAAACACTTAAGAATAGCTGTAACTAATACTTACTTGTTGGTAACAATGATATAAAATGATAATAAGATGATGATGATCTGGAAAAAACAGCAAGAGGAGGCCTCTTGTAAGTCAACAACAGCTCACAGAGGCGTTCCATGGAGCAAACTGAAAAACCAGTGAGTGAGAAAACAATAAACCCTTTTGGTTTATCGATTGCATCATTATTTGTCACGTAACATTAGCATAATTACTTATTTGATGCTTTTACGTGACTACCAACCCCAATATGGTTAAGAATAAAAGGAGTAACATCTGTAAATCTTCTTTTATTCCAAAATAATCATTGATTTCTCAAAGTTATCAATGTTATTGCCAATTTCATCACAGGTTGTAATTACTGTGAATTTTTGAAGATTCAGTGTTTCACGTAGAATAGCCAAAAATGGACTGTAGGATATCTCACTTTAAGCTTAAATTTCTATTTTGACGTGAAAAATAGGCAAGGGGGACAAAAGACATCAAAGAGAGCCAGGGTACCCAACTTCTGAGGCCCCAGAGGCGTGGATAGCTCCAAAGCTTGGTTCCATGGCTCATCTTAGCCCAATTGGTAAACTAAACCTCTTTGGGAACTTGGTTACCAAGTTACATATACTGTAAATCATAAGAAAATAGCAAATAACCTGCTATTTTGACGTGCCAAGGAGGTAATGAGCTAGTTACACTCCTGTAAACATGTCAATTACTAATGACTTTCCATGGATAAACCCCAAAAGAGTAATTAAAACACTTTTGGGACCCATATTCATTGATTTACCTCATAGCAACCAGCAAAACACTGCTATTTGCAATTCTACGTAGAAATGAGGTAAAAACTCCAAAAATTCATTGAAAATACAATTCTTAATGAATCCTTCTGAAACTTTCAGGACTAAAGTAGAACTGTATTATCTATGGTACAACCAAAAAGATTTAAAGTTTTACTAGAAAAATTAAAAGGTTTACTTACAGTCCATTTTTGGCTATTCTAAGTGAAACACTGAATCTTCAAAAATTCAAAGTAATTACAACCTGTGATGAAATTGGCAATAACATTGATAACTTTGACAAATCAATGATTATCTTGCAATAAAAGAATATTTACAGATTTTACTCCTTTTATTCTTAATTATATTGGGGTTGGTAGTCATGTAAAAGCATCAAATAAGTAATTATGATAATGTTACATGACAAATAATGATGCAATCAATAAACCAAAAGGGTTTATTGTTTTCTCACTCACTGGTTTTTCAGTTTGCTCCATGTCACGTCTCTGTGAGCTGTCTTAGACTTAAAAGAGGCATCCTCTTGCTGTTTTTTCCATATCATCATCATCTTATTATCATTTTATATCATTGTTACCAACAAGTAAGTATTAGTTACAGCTATTCTTAAGTGTTTTAATTCTTTCAGAATCAATCAGAAAGACGTGAAATCATAGAATCCAACTATATATTGTTGTAATCATCTTATAAATTCATTTTGATCCCTTAAATCCACAATTCTACGTCAAATCTCTCTATATTATCTTTCAATAAGCTCTTTGGAATAGTAGTGAGTGATTTATCTTTAATTCTTAAACTCTTTCTCTAGTAATAGTTTTCTTCAAGAATTATCTTTAAAATTATTCTTGCAAAAGATACTTATATATTAAAATAATTTTATTATTTTAATAAAAGAAGTTTTTATTATTAAATTCTTCTTGTAATTGATTCTTGTAGACAATTACTGCTCACTGTTATAATCACTAGTAGGGTATAACACGTGAAAGAAATAATTTTATAATTATTTAATTGTGGTTATAATAATTTTTATTATTATATTTCATAAGAACAGACATAGTACTGTTGATTAATAGTCACCGGGGCGAATCTCGTGTCAATCATCGGCGATTGACTTCACGTCAAGCAAACGTCAAGCAGGATAAAAGTCGAGCTCACGTCAAGCGAAAATCAAGCGAACGTCGATCACACGTCACACTCTGGTCTTACACCAAATCCTGTGACATCCAATAATATTGGTTCCCCTGTGCCTTCAACTCAGATTCCTCACCGCCTGATCATCCCACAACCGTCCGATGATTGGTAAAAATTACACCAGACCCGCCTGTTTGCACACACACACATCAAAGATGTCCTTCAGCCAGTCTTGATGTAGGCGGGGGGTTTGACTTCACCAGGTCATCCATGAAGTGTGCGTGTGCATGCGTGGGGGCGGGTGCGTTTGCGTGTGCATTGGCGTGTGCGGGTGGGTTTGCGTGTGCATTGGCGTGTGCGGGTGCGTGGGCGTGTGCATTGGCGCGTGCCGGTGGGTGTGCGTGTGCGTGTGCATTGGCGCGTGCGGGTGCACATGCGGGTGTGGGTACGCAAAAGCCGATTCCGCTTCCAACATGATGATGGCGCAGTTAGAAATTTTGGATGCTGTGAAAGGTGAGTGTGTGGGTCATTTGATCATTGGACTTGGCTTATTCACACTGTACCCAATGTCAAAATAGTAACTTCTTTGTGGCAATGTGAAATAATGGGCTTTGCTTGTCACAATGGAATGTCTCTGTCACTAAATTTTGAGGCAATTATTTCACTAGCAAAATTGCTAATGAATCTGAGAGATTTGCATTTTAGTAGACTAAATATCATGAAATAACGGCTTTATCATTACAAGCAGTCCACATGACAGAGCTTTGTTATCATACAATCCACAGTTACCTTCTATTTCTTCTTCAGATATAATCAAGTGTCCATCATCAAAACCAACAGCTTTATAAATATTCAGATGCGGCCAATCTGGTAGGAAATTCACATCAATCTTCAAAGGTTTTAAAATCAGAAAGTTATTGTTCAGTATGCTAGATGGCTCAGAGACTTTGAAAATGCTATCAATAATACCAAATTGTCATGAGTTGCCCCTCAGAAAACATATCACACTGTTGCTGATATTTTTGGACTCAGTTGAAAATATATTGTTCCCAATATTAATGTTTGAAACTGGAAAATACCAAGGTGAGACAATCCTTGAAGTGGGAGGACTTGTGGATTGCACGGTAGTGTCTAAGCTGATCCAATCAACTATTTCCCTTGTTGCATGAAAAGTCTGTAAGTACTCAACCAGGCAATCATAATTTTGTTGGTCATGGCGGGATGGCTTGTTATATTTATGGTGATTGAACACGGCAGGTGGCTGTGATTCGAAAAGCTGTTTTATTTCACATGGCACAGATGGGGATTTCAGGAGAACGGAAAGGTTGGAACATCGACAGATATGTTGAAGTAAGGTTTTATCTATATCATCTATTCAGAGTTGCAAAAAGTTAGTCTTATTCAGTTCAGGTGTTTAATCAATGTGAATATATTGATCTTATTAATTGACTTACATATCTTGTTATTTGTTGGCATCTTTGCAAATACTCCAATCAAGCGCTCATAACCCCATGTGGCTGAGGCTTGTGCTGGGCCCCAACGTTGGAAGAGTTCGGGAATATGATCAGCAAAATGATGATTTGGTTTACTTTTCTGTTTTGGGAACAGGTGTTGATTGGAAAGGCGGAATTTTTTCCAATGTTCAGCAAATGCAGTCGCATCATCTATTGAAACAGTCCAGCTTGTGGCAATGTTGATAGCACTAATCAAATGGAATGTATTCTTGGCTAGTTCATTTGCAAGTTCTTCTGACTGACCCATTTTTCTTTGAGTGTTGGCAGATTGGTGTGCATCTAATGACATCTGTTGACTGAGCATTAGAAATGGAATATAGACCTTATATAAGAGAGCCCATTCAGCGGCTTTTAAGCTACCATGAGAGGGGGAACCCATTTTGCGGGGAACTCTTGTCCATGATGAGGGAATTATGGTCTCAGATATGATTTGTCAGAGATGCTCAAGAGCCTCACCCTTGATCTGGTGATCACTCAGTGCAGTGATATCCAATTCAGAGGGTATTTCAGAAGTGGGGATGTAATCGGCATCAAATGAAGGAATCTCCGCAGAACCACTAGATGGATGTTCTGTGTTAGGGGTGGGCATTGGGAAGTAGTTTTTTCGGGTGGAAGTAGTGGGGAGTGGCTCATTTATTATTTTTGCTGCGTCTCTTCTCAGGGAGCGGGCCTCTCTCAATGTGATTTTATCAAGAGAGCTGTTGGAGGTCATGGAATCTGAGTCTGAACTGTTGGTGTCATTGGATTTCCTGCGGGACCTGAAGTAAATTTTTGATTTCGCCTCTGGAATGCACAATTTGAAAGTTGCATGATCCTTCAAAATTCCAAGTATTAAATTATGCATTATGTCAAGATTAACCATTCTGGTTGCATCCCAATACGGAAGGTCTTCCAAAATTGAATATCGCACTCCATACTCAGAGAAAATTGCTTGTCTTTGTTGTGGGGTTGCCCAAAGCCATTTGGCAATGGTTGATTTATGACTTTGGTATGAGCACGTGTAGTGAAATTGAGGACCAATTTCTTCAATTTGAGCTTTGTGAATGGTGCAAAAATTACAAAAGTGGTTTCCTGAATGGGAAATAAATCCAGTAAGCTTGCGCATGGCAACCACATCCGCAATGGCTGTGAGGATGGCAACACGGATAAAGGATCCTGATGGACCTGTTGAGGTGGGTGCAAAATGGTAACCTTGCCATAGCTCTTTGAGCTCGTTGATGAGTGGCATTAATAGATAATTCAATTGAAGCGCAGTTGGCTCCTTCGGACCAGGGATGATTCCTGCAACATAGACATTCTCGGGCTTCAATCTTTCACTTGGGGGGAGATTAAGACAAATAAGCATGATAGGTCCAATGCTAGCCAACCGGGTTGACTTTCCATGTGCATTAAACCAGTCCACATATATGGAGAAGGCCAATGCACCAGGAATGGACATGAATGGGGGGTCATGGATATTTCTAGTGCCAGTGAAGCGTCTCCAGACCAATCCATCCCAGACGTCACGTTTTGGGGAATCTTCGGGAGTTTGGGATTGTTGATGTTGATGCAGAATGTCCATAATTCCAGCCCGCTGGAGGAATCTGGCAAGCCAATTTTTGAATGGTTGATAAATGAAATGTTTTGTTGGTATAAATTTTTGCTTCATGTTGGTTGTGTTTTGGGTGTGGGGTTCAGATGAATAGATGAATTTGCCTAATGATTGTGTGCAAGGGGGATCATGATCATTTGGGTCATTATGGCGTTGACAGTGGGGTTGGTCAGTTGTGACTGATTCAGTAAGGCCATTAAGAGAGAAACATTGAGGACAACATATATAGTTTTGAATAACTGGCTCCAATTGGAGATGTTCAAATATGGTACTCAGATCTTGAGGTATATGGAATGCAGGAGCGGGGGGACCAGCTGAGCTTGAGATACTGGACTTGATCAGCAGGTTCAGGGCGGGGTTGAGTATGCGTGAAGCCCTGCGGGGTAAATTATACCTTAATGATAGAATGGCAGATATTATCATTCCTAGGTCTTGTGGGGGAAGGGTTTGACTGCCACTATATGGTTTCTGTGCAGTTGAATTGAGACCCGCTGGAGTTGGGAAAGTGCTTTGGGTCAAACGTGAATAATCAGCTGGGAAGATTTGATCCAATAGAATTTGTGGGCACCCAGATCCTGATGCAGAAGTAGGGATGTTTGGAAGAGATTTGGGTGCAATGGTTGATTTGAGCTTTTTAATGTGCTGTTTATATTGGAAAGGTGTGAAGGCAACTCCTTGCCTATCACCCTCAGGGGAAGAATGTGTTTGAGTTGAGCAGTGTTGACACATGCATATACGCATTGAGGAATATGGCCGGGTTGTCATTGTTGCAGGAATTGGGAGTACGGTTGGTTTGTGTATAAATATCTATGGTTGATGTGAAAGTGTTTAGGAGTGTTATTAATTGGAAATAAAATTCAGTGATTATTTATGAAGGGGGAGATGATTTGAGCCAGCTGAGGATTTTATCCCATTTGTAATGGTGCATGAGCTGCAGTGGATAAAGTTTAACATGTCTCATCTGGATGGCGGAATTGGTTAGGCGTTTAATTGGGTAAAATGCCATGCTGCTCAATGCTCATACATATTCTAGTTTATTTACACATTGTGATAGTGCGGGTTTGACCATTGAGGGGGTTCCATTAGTGAAGTGTTACCATTGAATTGAGGGGATTAACATTTAATCCATGTACGCTGGCACGCCATCGTACATGGTTTAAACCTTATTACAGACATAACTATATAACTCTATTACATAAGGGGTTGGAGTGCAGCTAAAGTCTTGGTATTTGGTTTGAGTATGGCGGGCTTTGAATCAGTTGGAATGTGATTTGGATTGTCTTGCCTTTCGTGAAAAGGTGATGTCTCTTTTGTGGGTAAATCCTTCATGAATATACCCCTTTACAGATGTACAATGTTGGGGAATTTCAATGCATATATTGGCAGTTTGGATAATTCACAAAAGGTGACAATGGGGAGGCGGAAATGTTACCAAATATGATTACCTATGGATGATGGGTCCCCTTTCAGATCAAGGAAATATCACATTATATGCTGGTAGGCCGTGCAGGGTGGTTTCCGACAAAAGCGGAGGAGCTCAAGAGGAGGCAGGGAGGATTCTCCTCAAAAGAGTCTTATCCGACTTCCACACAACACTTAGTTCCAACTATTCATAGAATTTCTCTATTCTAAATTTGAAAAGATTTCATCTCATATCACTCTATTTTATCATAATACTGAGGTGTTTTATCTAGTTAAAAATATTACTGTACTTTTTCGGCCCTTATGTCATCTTTCAAGTCACATAAATCCCGTTCAGGTTCTGTTCATGACTCAAATAGTGAATCTAGCATAGAATATGTTCAAACACAGTCACCATTGAGTCCCAACATTCCTCTCACAACCCCTATCGCATCCTCAATGAATGTATCAGGTCTTAACATTGATGTGGGCAATCCAAAGGCTCCAACTTCAAGCACTTGGTAGATCCCAAATATTTCCGTCACCCCAATTCCCCCGAATCCCACTAATACACAAATTCATGTGTCTCAGGGGCCAGAAGGCACACCTCAAATCTCCTCACACGCTAATCCGCAATCAAAATTTCCACGTGAGTTCCTCCTTAATCCCGGTCGGAGTCCAGTCGCATCCCAGGATCCCTTTGGCCAAAGTAAACAGCCAACCCTCAATATTCCATCAGGATTGCAGGTTCATGTGGGTGATGAAAGGCGCGTGGATGGGGGGCGACGAAAAAGACCTTTGGAAAATGTAACTTGGAGCGGTCTGTCGGAGGGAAATCCAGTATTGACGCTTCATCAAAGTAAGTCATTTGAATTTTGGAGTAGAAACTTATTCATGATTTGATATGTTTGTTTCATGGGTTAGATATGGCACCTAAAGGCAAGTCAGTCCGATCTCAGGAGCCAATTGAAGATCGTGAGGATGACCAGTCTTCATTAATGTTTTGATGTGTTAACTGATGATTTGCATAGCAGGGGATGAACTTTATGCGTCTTCACCTCTGGTCCATAAAGAGAAAGTCAGTGGACGTCATCATCCATATGCCTCCAAACCAAGAACGGGTCATGCCAGTACATGAAGAGAAACAATGGTGGATGATGAGGATGAGAACATGTCTCCGACTCAAAGTGAAAGAAATGATGAACCAAGGAGGGACAATTTCACAGCGCATGAGCAAGGCACTCAATCAAATAGTGAGTTCACCCATCCTCAGCTGGGCCTTGCACAGAGTATGCTTGAACAATCCGAGATCAGACAGAAAAGGAACCAGGCCTGCAAAGCTCACAATGTTGCAAAACGTGCAAGCCAGAAGGAGCAACAAAAATGGCTGAAGGCAGAACTTCCAGAGAATGTCCATGGAATGAGATCAGCAGTACACGCACATTGCCTGTTCCTACTCAAAGTTAGGGATAAGGATTTTTCCTCACTACCAACACCACCCAGCACAGAAGAGCGTGAAATTGCAATTCAAGTGGCTGGTCATCTCGGTTATGTCCCCGAGGATGTGTTCAATGAGCCATCAACACAGGTTCAGTCTCAGGGTTTCCAAAGCTACTGCGAAAAGGAGCTCCACAAGCTAGGACTAAAGCGATTCACTTGGGACTGGGAGAGCTCATGGCAACATCCGTTCAACGAGCTGATGTCTATGGTGTTTTACCGTACATTCCGTCTCGCACTTTTCAGCACTGAGTATCCTCACTACTGTTGGAACAAGGATCATAACAACTATGGGGTCGTGGCGGCTTTAATGGAGCGATATTTCACTTATTTGAAAAGAGAATGGAAGTCTATTCAAAAGGATGCCGAGTATTTGGTAAAAAAGAAAGAGAATCAAAAGCTTGCAAAGATTTGTCAAAGAGTTAGTTACTGTATCTCTTCTTCATTGTGGACCAAGTCTGATGATGATCTACTTGATTATGTGCAGACCTGTGAGCGCCGTCGTGAATGGTGTGATACGGCTAAATTTCCCATCCTAGCATCACAATTCAATGACCCTCGAGTATGCTCAGATACTGAGGAGGTACTGGAAAATGGCCGTCAAGTTTACCGCAAAGTGGGATTACGCTGGCGCTCCCAGTTATTTAATGATTTGGTATTGAAAATGGATAGAGACATAGACTTTTGTAATTGGATTAAAAAAAAGGGTAAAAAAACTATTGATAGATTGCCAGAATTACGATCGACAGATGATGGTGATATTCCGGAAGGCCTATCATTTCAGGTATTTGATCAAGATTGGCTCAAAGGCTGTAGTAAGATGCAGACTAGCGCCCTCAAGATACTTGACATGCCAGTTATTAGGCCTAATGGTGATGCTCTGCAATAACTTAGTAATTGGTCACGGTATAGCACTGTGACAAATTAAAATTTTGTGAATTATTTGTGCAGGTGTAATAAAATCTGATTATTATCTCTTAAGGATGCAACAACTTGCTAAATATGTTAGAATATAGACAATATGAATTGAAATGTATCACCGTCTCCCTTGCAATAATACTCTATTGCTCATTTTCATTGAGGAAATATTGAAGAAGTTCGATCCAGCTCATGGTGTTCATAATTGTGGACCTGTGCCAGAGTCAACAGGAGTTATCAACTTTGTCAATCACAAATTATATAATATCAGTAAGGCTCACGCAGTTAATGATTTTTTCTTTTCTTGGACCTATTGGTAATTGGAATATGGCATTCCCATAAGGAATGATTTCAGAATAGTAATACAATCAAGTGAAAGATGAGCTTGAAAGGTACCTTCCGCATGTTGACCTCAACTGAATGAGGAGTGATATAGTGGATGACCTGTACAGGTCGTTGTTGGCCAATACGATGTAGACGATCAACAGCCTGAGCCTCAATGGCTGGGTTCCAATTGGGCTCCTGGAAATGTGGATGTCAGGGTCCGAAAATCAGGGGAGAATTTTGGGGGGCCCCTCACCATTAAATAGACTACATTAGCACAAGTTATATTGAGGCCAGTTCCAGCCGCGGCAATGGATGCAATGAGTACTTCACATTCAGGATTATTGAAGAAATTCTCAAGCGCCTTGTCCTGCGCTCGTGGTGTAATTGTTCCATCAATTCGTGCTGAAAGGATAGAGTGATGGGCAAGAGCAATACCAATTCTACAATATAAAAAAGTCAGATGGAGTCAATTGGTAATGGATGCATATTAGAATTGACGCACAAATCTAGAAATTGGGTCCATTGGGTATAAACCACCGATTTCGTTGGACCACACCTTGTTTGTTTGTTCTTCATTAAGCTTTGTAGGAGGTGTGCAATTTTACTACTCATCATGCATGTTTCCACATCCACAATAGTTCGTGTGATTCTTGGGGAGTTATCCTGAGTGCTCCTGCCCTCGGGGTCTTCCAGCTCCGCCTCCGCAATTGTGTTAAGCATGATGTGATGGTTACAACATATTCGCAGCTTATTAATATTTCTGAAAAACTCTCCTGGTCCTTTGCTTTTGGATGATAGGAATTCTTCATATAATGTGGAATATTCTTGCTGCATGGTCGGGTTGAGTGGGAGAAGCTCATAATGATGGCTAATAGTGGGGAGAGATTCGAGATGTGTGGTTTTGGTGCGGCGCAAACTTAAATGCCGCAATGCCAAATGCAAAATATCATTGCAACCTTTTGAAAGACTACTCAGGATGAATGGTGACCAGTTATCTTGATCGGCGCTCTGGGGTTGAGTGATGAAGGATATTATGCCCAAAAGGTCATAAATGGTGTTGTGAATAGGTGTGCCCGTTAAACATATTCGACGGGATGAAAGGAGGCTATTAATGGCACGGTGAGTGGCAGTGTATTGAGAGCGAATATAGCTATAAGAGGGGGCAAGGGTTATTGGATATAAAAGGTAATTTGAATCATTTAAGCTCAGCCACTCACTGTGCTTCATCCAAGATTATACGATGCCAATTGATTTGAAAAATGAATGATGTAGAGGGATTGGTTTGCTTAAATTCTTGGGTGATAGTATTGTAAGAAGTGATGATGATATCATATTTTAAGATGTCGGCTTGGGATAATGAGTGACGAGTGGGACCATGGTAGATTTTGGCATGCAGTGCTCCAGCCTGAGCATGCTTGGATATTTCTGATTGCCAGTTGGTAATTAAGCGAGGGGGGCAGATGATCATGGTGGGCGTGGAGCGATGGGGGTTTGCAATCATCCGCTCCTTGGAGGTACCAATTAGAGCAATGGCCTGAATGGTTTTACCTAATCCCATATCATCCGCAAGCAGTCCTCCAAGAGGGGTATTGGTCGAAAGGGATTCAAATGAGCTAACGACCTTGTTTGTAATGATGTGCCTGGCATTAAAAGTGGATCCTGGGGGTGAGGTTGCCCAAAGGTTACGGGCTGATTGGCCATTGGGGATTTCTCGATCCCAGAGAAAAGCTAGTCCGGTCTTTTGATGAGGGAGGAGGGGGGTTTGAATAATGGAATGGGGCGGGGTCATCATGGGGAGGTCTGATCCACTGGGTAAATGTATCAGTTTTTGCTTGGAAATCAATGATGAAACAGCAGGATATGAAGCAGGCGTCGAGTTTGAAGCGGGAAATGTCGGAGTAAAGAGTTGACATTGACAATGAGTAGTACAGTCATATTCTTTGGGCATTTTAAGCTTGAAATCTTGTGTTCGGAAGCTTTCCATTATGAATAGAACGTTTGGATACCATGTGAAGAACATCAATGCTAGATTGGGTTTCTGAGATGAGGAGGGATCATTGGCATCAGTCATAAATACTCCCTCAACGAATAATATTTGAGTAGGATTGGATTGGCAATTTTCAATCCATGCCACACCAGGACCACAGTGCATGAACGTTTTGGGTGCCCCAAGGAATGGTATCAACGTTTGGGAAAGGGTTCCCGGGAGAGAGCCAATAGCATGCTGGTGATTGGGGAGATATACGAATATGTTGTGTTGATTGTGCCATAGGATAATCCAAGAACCTAAGTGGGAATTCTCAGGCTTTAAGGTTATATCACTATTTATTTGAATACAAATATTAATCATCCCAATGCAAAGTGGTTGTGAAGGGGTTGACATGATGGCTATTTTGAATTATTTGGGGACAGTTGGGAATTATATGATCGGGAAGGGTTAGCTAAAGGGAATGAAGAGGAATAAGCGCAGGTGGGGAACTTATATGAGTGGCAGCAACAGGCCAAAAGGGGGATGGCCTGTGGTTACGTGCATGGTCTTGATGGAGGTGGGCCTCTTGGGCTCATAATTTTCATATCCGATTTGGGGCATATATCAAGGCAAGGTGGCCAAAATGTGGGTGCACCATTTGACTGCTGGATCTGCAGCGAGTTACAAAACCTTTGTTGGAACAAGGCTGACATTAGCACATCCGAAATTGGGTGGGTTGTAGCAGCTTATTGTGGAGGGCATATTAGAGGCATGCAGTCATGTTCGCTGGTGTGACAGCGAACAATGAGCGTATCCTCCCCAGGTTAATTGTTCACAGGGACCTACTGGGCAATGTTGGCAGTTTCAAAGGGCAATCTCACTGTGGGGATGTTTGTGTGTGGGCGGGTGAGATATGTTCGGTGGCATGCCACCGAACATGACTTTGGTTTGGCCTGAAGTTTTTTGCTGACTGATGCATACTGGGCTTTCAGGGGGGAATGTCTGGGATGATCAAAGGGGGTGCCAGCCGTGAGCCGTGATCCACATATACATTCACCCCTATGGCGTTTGAGGCGAGTACTAATCCACCGAGATTGGCATTGGCCTCTTTGCCTCACACGCGTACAGAACTCCGGAGAAAGAGGCCACACGCCCGAGGAATTTTTTGGCTGCAAGCCAGGTGCCACAACTTGCGCGGGGCATGTGAGAACGTGAAGAAAATGACCCGCGGTGGGAGATACCCACGCGAACATGACCAGCCTCAGCAATCATAGGCTGGGATTGTTATTCTAATGTGGATGAGGCTGAAGCGAATCCACACTGATTGGCCTCAGGTTTCCACGCGCAAGCGGGTGAGCGTCTGCAGTCAAGCTGACAACCCGACCAAGAAAATAGGCAGCTGGAAGACTGGCAGTAAAATGTCTTCCAGGCGTGTGAAAGTTGCCTGCGTATGACCCATCAGGGGTGCGTATGAAAGCGTGTGGCTGCCCGACAATGAACAAGCGGGCCAGTCATTGTTTGCCCCAACAATGGCACCGGAGTGAATCAACTCTTTGTGTTAGACCCAAATATTAAGTCATCCCATTAAGACCCACTTACATTAATTTGGATTACATGCGCATCTGTGCCGTAGTTAGGCAGAGCTGTCCAACAAGGTGCATCAAAGGGATGCAGGTGAGAGATATGACTCGATGGCTTGACGTTATTGCATGTTACATTGTTGAACAGCTTTTTGCTCTGCCCCGCAGTACATTTACAAAGGTGTACTGTGTACTACAGTGTCGACTGTACTGTACAGATCAGGAAGGTGTAATACTACTTGAGCCTGCATCCATCTAGCAAATGTGCATGCACCTTCCGATTGTTTGCATTTACGTAGCTCATGTGCCACATGCTCAGCATTGCGTTTCACCCGATTTGCACACGCAAGCTGAGCATGTCATGGTCAAAAGCACCGTGAGAAAGTGCTCAGTAAAGCCATGGAATGAACTTTTTTGCAATAGTTCATTGGAAGGCTCAGTTTGGAGCACTTCACCAAAGCGTGTGAAATGCTGCACCTAGCTGAAATGTCATCCGATGCTGTGCCAAATGCTCAGAGTGCGCGCATACAAAAACGACTGAGCAATGGCTCAGAATGGTGCATTTGATATTGTTATATCTATAGTTCAATCACTGTGCAATTCCAATGTTCAGCCACTGAGCATTTCAATTATGACCCGAAAGCAAACCTGAGCAATGGGTCGAGGCAAGCTCACGCTGTATTCACTTGTCTTGCAGCCCCCCCCTTTGTTCACATACTATTACCAGGCCATATGGCCGGTAATCTCGCCGCGGTCACTTGTGACCAAATGCACCGGGTGCTTTTCTGCATGGGTCACTTGTGGATTGCACCCACAATGCACATTCAACATGGGCCTCACAATGCACATTCAACATGGGCCTCACAACCACCCTCCTGGGTGATCAGGTGGCTATTTAAGTAAACAAAGGGGATTTGACTCAGCTTGACAATTCAATAAATTGCAATACTCAGCGGTGCATTTGATATTGTTATATCAATTGTTCAATTACTGTGCAATTAAAATGTTCAGCCACTGAGCATTTCAATTATGACCCGAAAGCAAACCTGAGCAATGGGTCGAGGCAAGCTCACGCTGTATTCACTTGTCTTACAGCCCCCCCTTTGTTCAAAGACTATCACCAGGCCATAAGGCCGGTGATCTTGCCGCGGTCACTTGTGCATTGCACCCACAATGCACAATCAATAAGGGCCTCACGACCACCCTCCTGGGTGATCGGGTGGCAATTTAAGGAAACAAAGGGGATTTGACTCAGCATGACAATTCAATAAATTGCAATACTCAGCTTGACAATTCAATAAATTGAAATACTCAGCCAGACCCCCATTGTTCTTCTGCCTCACGCGAGCATTTCACTTCTCAGTTGCAGCATTCACTGAGACTCAGCTTCAATTTTGCCCACACGCCTTGAAGCTGAGACTTTTGCGGGTGCTGCAACTGCTGAGATCGTCTCAGCTTCACCTTGGTATAAAAGACCATCTTCACACGACACGCACTTCACTTTCTTTCTCACCCGCTCCACTTCGCTCAACCTCACCCGCGTTTGTCCTTCTTGTGCGTATTCCCCCTCGTCTTCCTGCCTTTCCAGTCTTTTCTTTCGCACTCGACTAACCCCACTCCCCTTCCTGCTCGCTTTTTGTTTTTCCTGCTAATACTTTCAGAACCCCACTTCTATCTACTTTGTACGTTTTCTCCAATTAAACTTTTGTCAACATTATGTACCGATATTAATATTTTTCTTTCTTCACGACTTCCTTCCAGACTTTTAAAAACTTCCGACTAGAGCGTTTTTATATTGATTCCGTTTTAAATTTATATAAATCATTGTATGTCTTCCTTTTCTTTCTTGATTGCTTACTTTCTATTCAGTTACTAACCTGTTTTGTTTTGTTTTTAGATGTCGTGCACGTTATGCACCAAGCGGGGTATCCCCTGCATTCGCTCCTCGACGACGAACGACGCTTGTGATGCTTGCCGACAAGCACACAAGAAATGTTCGTTCGTTGTCCGCCCCTTCCGACCACGAGGCCAGAGGAGTTCTCGCCCAAGACGCCCTCGCGAGGACTCCTTTGTGGTCGACGATGATGCAACCATTTCCAAGCGTGAATGGACGCCGGGCCCCCAAACAGGCCAACGGGAACGATTCCGGACGATTAGCCCTGTCCCCTCCAGTATCGATTTGTCCACTCCCCCTCCTAGGCCACCATCCGATGGTCACTTCACTCCTCGACCGGAGCGAAGTGATTATCCGGCCGATGAAGGATGGCGATGGCGAGAGGACATTCGAGCTTGGGCTGATCGTCACCATGTCTTGTCACCGATGGGATTCAAACGCCAAAGTAAGTTTTATTTCTCCTCTTTATCTCATTTCTCTTCACGCAATAATACTGACTTTTTTCCATTACTCATAGAACCAAACCCCCCGAATCCCCCCCGACACGACTCTCCCGTTCCCAGTTTGCCTCGCGAGCAAACCCCCCGGCAACCCACTCCAGGCCCGAGTGGCACCCGATGGTCTGAGGAATTATTCCGTGGTAAGCAGCCAAAGTTTCATTTCATTTTCACTTTCACTTTCGAGTCGAGTGAACTGACTCTTACTCCTTTTTTAGAACCCTCCCGAACCGAAGAGCCACCTATTCCTGGCCCGAGTCCATCGTCCCAACCACCTGAGGACGATACGACTCGTGAGCCAGAACCTGAGGTGGCTCCTACGCAATCCACGGAGGAACCTTATGGTAAGTCACCCCTTCTTTCTCTTCGATCCATATTCACCTTTCCTCATTTTTTCTTCGACCGTCTCCAGATCGTCCCGCCACTCCTTGCTCGATCATCATCATCGACGATACGCCCGTGGGATCACCCCATCCCCCTCCCCCTTCTTCTTCACCGACTCCACCATCTTCCCCTTCCACTCCAACCCCGGTTCCCTCCCCAGAGATCCCTTCCAGTGCCCCCGAGAACCCCAACGCCTCCTCCCCCCCGGTGCCAAGCTCGTCTCATTCCCACGATGACGCTCGCCAGGAATTCACCGACCTGCGACCGACCCTAATGATTCCTTGAGCCATCGTCCACGATTCGATCAACCGAATCTTGTTGGAGCATCGTCGCTTGCTCCACATGATTCCTTTCGTGGATGCAACTCATCGAAATGAGATGCACCGGGAATTCCGGGAGGAACTAAACTCCCTCCTTGCCCAGGCACTGGAGGCTTATCCAAAGGAGGACATAACCCGGATGGTCTCCAAATTCCTCGAAAAATAAAAATTTAAAAAAAATGTCATTATTTCCTCTTTTTATTTTTTGTAATACTTTCTTTTGAATAAAATATTTGTCTTAAATTATTGTTATATTCAAATTCTATTACATTCTTTGTTCACGTAAAAATTACTTATTTCCTCCTTAGAGAAAAACCCTGATTGCGTGAGAATTATTTTTGTAAGTGCCCCACCAAGAGTTTGAGTGAGTATTTGTTTTCGTGAACCTCTTTTTCTCAAAATGCGCCAATAGTTGCCGTTATCCTCTCCTATATTTTCTTCTCCCATGGTTTAGAGCCATACCCATTCTTAACTGTAAAAAAGCGGGAGGTTCCCGTATGTGAGCAATCGAGTCCAGATTCGTGAAACATGGCCTTTCCTATGGTCACACGCTATTAGTCTTACTCATGTATTGAATTGTTTAAATTGGCTAGAACCTTCACAAGCGTAAGGATTGGCGTGTGACTTGTCGGGAGGCTGCACAGGCGTAAGGATTGGCGTGTGAATTGTTGGGAGCCTGCACAGGCATAAGGATTGGCGTGTGAATTGTTGGGAGCCTGCACAGGCATAAGGATTGGCGTGTGAATTGTTGGGAGCCTGCACAGGCGTAAGAATTTGTCAGCATTGTTGGCAACCCTCCCATGCGTAAGGATTGGCGTGTGAATCGTCGGAAGCCTGTACAGGCGTAAGGAATTTTAGCACTTTTGGGACCCTCCCCAAGCATAAGGATTAGCGTGTGAATTGTTGGGAGCCTGCACAGGCGTAAGAATTGGCGTGTGAATTCTTGGGATCCTGCACAGGCTAAAGAAAATTTCAGCATTGTGGGGAAGCTTCACAAGCGTAAGAATTGGCGTGTGAATCGTCGAAAGCCTGTAAAGGCGTAAGGATTGGCGTGTAAACTTTCGGGAGCCTGCACAGGCATAAGGATTGGCGTGTGTAGCAATGGCCCCCCACATAGGCGTAAGGAACTTTTAGCATTGTCAGAACCTGCACAAGCATGAGGATTCGCGTGTGAAGCATTGGCATCCTGGACAATAGCAACAAACCAGGACCGATGTACGATGGCATGCCACCGTACATAATCCACTTCACCCCTTTTTCATGTGAGACACCCCATCTCCCGCACTCGAATCCATCCAATCCTGGTGTATATTGTCCTCTGCCTTACCTCACCATTACTTACCCAACCCACTTGCAAATCTCCTCATTCTTTGAATGGGCATGAGATTGTATTACCATCCCTGATTTGATAGCCCGCTCTCTCGCCAATCTCATAATAGCCATTGCTTTTTTGCCGCATTGTTTTTGCTAACCTGCTTGAGCATTGTGCGGACATACCCACTAGTGTCGTGCTTTCGTTGTCCTGTGCTGGATCAGTATAATGAACAAATGTACTACTGGCCCACACTACCTGAATGAGCCCATGACATGTGGATAGATCAATCCAAAAAATGCTCATTTGGGAAAATCAATTTTCCCCCTGTACACCGCTTTGACGCATCTCTTTGAATTTGGCCGGTCCGCTTATCAGCTTGAAACCACCATCCCGAAGCATACAGCGATGCATCCTTATCAACATGAGGTGCGTTTTTGAATCCATTCATGGTGAAAGTGAGTGCGGAAGCGAACTCGAATGCACCCTGATTTGCCGGAATATCGCCTTCATAGTTGACTTGATCAAAAGACGGAACCCCCAATGAGTTGTAGCAATTTTGAATCTTCTGAAATAAATTATCCCCAACATATCGTAAGGATTGACCTAGAATGCGACCCACCGAGCTAAGATTGGCACCTCGGTCCCGCCATTCATCTTTTGCATTTTCAATTTTGCCAGCACTACCATACAGACCAAATTGTTCATTCTTCGTGGTGCATTTGCGCCACCCAATCGCGAACATAAATCCCTCCAGTAATGCTCCATTTGTTGCAATAGGGTCAGTGAACCTCTTTTCGCGAAATAAGAATTGTGATAATTCATCCCATTGATTGACCTCGACTTCACTCATTGTTGTGAATGGTCGGAATTCAACAAGGGCAATGAGTAATCCGGTTGAAGAGAAAATTGCCACACGGCCAAAGTGAATGCGTTTGATCTGATTGACATCCACCACCCTCCGAATTTCACTTGGGGTGATATTTGCTGATACTGGCATTGATATTTGTGCTGTTGGGCGAGAGGAGGAAAAAAACCTATTCATTCGGGTCGTTTTGCGCTCATTTGTCTTTTGGGATCTGCTACTATTCCCGAGTGGTTGCGGGATCACTATGTGTTGAAGCACACAAGATATCAGATACTGCCAAGGAGCTTTCTTCGGCACACATCCTTTGACTTCCCTGTTGGAGCCCACATGACATTGGCACAATCTGAACCGACTAAAGCCCATGTTCTTCAGTGGGGCCCAATGAGGGTGCCACATAAATGTGGAAGCATATATATATATCTATATATATACACTGAGATTAAGCGAGTAACTCACACTTTCCTTCCTCAGCCCGATGCTTTCTCGCGAGTTCCCTTTTACGCTCTTTTCCTTTTTTCGTGAATGGCATGCTTTCAGCAGAAAATGAAATGAAACCGAATGATTACTGATTTCTTAATATCACCTAAATTGGATTGCGATGGATGAATCTTTTTTAATTGCGGCTAAAAAGAAAGCTCACGCCTGACCTTGGCAAATTCACGATCTCAAATACCTGAACCTGAAAATTGCAGTGGATAGTGCATTATTCAATTTTACACATTGATGTTCCCATGCAATCACTTTCCAATCCAGCAATTTGGAATATTGCAAGCACACGCAAATGCAATATGCATCCTGCTGCGGATCCCTAGTTATCCCACTCCTCTTGAAAGACACAGGAACCTTTTGCCTATTATGGGCTGGCGTGAAGTGATACACGCGACCTCCCGCAATGCCCCCGCGTGTGCTACTCGCGGGCACAACGCCTGACTCAGCTTGCGTCTTGTCGGAGTCTTCGCAATGATGTACGGAGGCATGCCGCCGTACAATTACTATTGGTACTCAGACTGTGGCATCCGGGCAGTAGTAGGATAGGAAGTCATGATTATTAAATTCATAAATCACTTTGCAAAATTAAATTACAATCTATCTAGTACAAAGCTAATCTCTAACGGGTCAATCCTGGTTGTGAGTTTAGCTGACCTGGGTACCGTCAAGGTGACCTCATCACTTGAACCAAGCCCGCGATTCGCCACCCAGGCATCACCAAAGTCTAATACTAAGCATCGTGCAAAATCAAATCTAAGAGGTACAGTGGGGTTAAAAGACTCTGATGAGAAGAAACTTTTATTCAGTAAATTACATATATACTTATTAGTACGTAGCCACACTGGCTCCACTAGATTTTTACCCTCTGAAAGTTTTGCGGAAATGTCAATTAGTGCTAAAGCCCCTTTAACTGAGCTTGTTCTCCAGTCATCTGAGCATACCATCAAACCACGAACCCCCGCCGCACAGAATGCCGCTAATATACCATAGCAAATTCGATTTATTCCAAGATTCTTGTGACACGCCAAAAGATCTTTGATGGCCTCATTTTTTTTTGAGTTTGTGAGTTTGCCTTTGATGCCATTAACTTCAACCTTTGTATGTGCACGTACCATGTTGTACGCAATCATCAAATGGATAACTGTATCCATTAGATCCTCCAGGTTCTTGTGCGGCTTTGTGGATATCTCATTGTCAGCCCCGCCACCTTCAATGCTGAGTTGGGTTGCACGTTGCTTCGATTTACTCAAGCAGGAGGCAAGGTATTCAACTGCTCCGCGTTCGAGTCCAAGAGGATCGGTCGAATTTGATGTTGGTGCAACATATGGTTTGGGTGCAATCACATCGTATGAGACTAAACTAATGGATTCAAACATAACATTTGCCCAAAAATGTTTAACTGGATTGGCGGGGTAAAGAAGGCTCTGAACCATTTTGAAGAAGGAGTGTTCAGATTTTGGGAGATTATCTGGAGGTTTAGCTGATTCCTTCATCAATTTGAGATTCCAAATGTTGTGATCAAAAAACGCTTCTGTTTCGGTTGGCTTAAAAAAATCTAACCCTGTATATTGCAATTTATATCACCAGTCAACAGCCAATAATCAAGTATCATGCACAAAGATAAAAAAAAACTCACCTGCCATCTCAAGGTCCTGCAGCCAAGCCGACATTTTAAGATCTCGGTTACTGATCACCTTAATACCAACGGGCAGGAATGTATGAGCATCCTTTGTTGGTAAATTGTCCCATCTATTTTTGTAAATCCTATTGATATTATCAAGCCCCCTTTTCCATGATTGTTGAGTAATATTGGAATGATAATTCAAAACGCCTGCAAACTCTTCCATGCGGGATAAAAATATTCCTTGAAAATTCGCAGCGGATGACACTTCGGGCTCAGCGTCGGGAATTATATCAGTCATATCTCGTCCCATTGTATCATGTTTAATTGTTTCCCTTTCTTGAAAGGCTTGAATATTCCGAGGAGAGGCGGGAGGGGTTGCATCATGCATTGTTTCATTGGGTATCGGGGGACTTTCAGTATGTGGAGCTTCATCATGGATTGTTTCATTGAGTATTGGGGGGGGGGTTCAGTATGCGGAGGTTCATTATCAATATGGTCCCCTTCAACATTGATAATTTCATCACCTTGATGGCGAGAATCGTTTGCGGCTTCAAAGGTACGGCGTTTTTTGTTTTTTTTTTGGTCGCATGTATATTTGGTCTTTTTCCTAATCCTTTGCCTGGAAATCCAATTACGACTCGAGATCCTTCAGGTAGAGATTCTCCCACCTCCACACCTGCCCATATATTGTAAGCAGCTATTTTTATCAATTTTGTTTTGAATTATTAATGGACTTACGGTTCAAATCCATTTTGAGCAGGCTCATGGCTTCAGCAATCTTTTGACGCACATAATCAGGAATTTTACTATCATTTTGGATTTTTTCGAGCCTTGGGATTGTTTGAGCAATGTTGGAGACAAATTGTTCCTTGGATATAATTTCCACCTCCCCACTGAAAATTACATCATCTTGCCCATCATCTTCTGTCGGTGCACAAGGTTCAACAGTCTTTTCCTTCTCATAACTTTTAAAATTCGGTTTCTGAGAGCTTGGAGGCTGCCCTGAAATAAAGGCTATGACACAATATCAGGTTTTGAGAGATTTGAAATATTAAAGATGGATGCATACTCACATTCCGGAAGAACTGGTGGATCTTGATTATCTTCATGTGACTGGCTCTCTACTTCAATGCCTAATTCACGACTACTGGCGATATCAGAGATTTCACTTCCACTCTCTGGGGCTGAAGTTGGTCGTTCATTGAATTCTGTTGAATTTCCCGGGGTTCGGGCCATAGCGGAGGTAGTTTATTAAGCAAATAGATGGTGACGAGTTGATTGCTAACTTGTTTGAAAATTTTTTGATAAAAGATCCAAATTCAAGAAAAAAGGTGCAAATGCGATTTGTCTGGAAATTGAAGGAGGCAATGTTTTGCAAATTATTTCATATCATGCAAATGAAATCACTTCCCTGTGAGACATTGAATAAAGTTGACTAGTGAGAAACCTACTAAAGTCAACTTTTGAACTATTCAATGCTCATGAGGTAAGGACTAAGCAAAGTGTTCATTTGATTGATATGAAATAAAATGGTTTTGTCGGCGAAACAGGAGACACAATTTTTGTCTTAAATAGTCCACTTATTAGGTTTTAATTTGTGAGTCTCATGATTTAAACCCTAGCCACAACATGGTGAATATACTGACCAATATCCCCTTAGGTCCTGTTGGCAGAGAAGGCCACTCAGCATATTTCGGCAATTGCGTTCATCGTGTACGCCAACAAGCCACCGTACTGTACACTATGGATGTAATACGGAAGCGTGAGGAGGGTAAGCGTTGTCAGAGGCATGCCGGGAGGGCACTACATGAGCGTAAGGATGGTAAGCAGTGTCGGGAGAATGTCGGGAGGGAGGGTAACTGTTGTCGGAGGCATGTCGGGAGGGCACTACATGAGCGTAAGGATGGTAAGCAGTGTCGGGAGAATGTCGGGAGGGAGGGTAACTGTTGTCGGGAGGGCACTACATGAGCGTAAGGATGGTAAGCTGTGTCGGAGGCATGTCGGGAGGGCACTACACAAGCGTAAGGGTCATCAGTGGTGTCGGAGGCATGTCGGGAGGGCACTACATGAGCGTGAGGATGGTAAGCGTTGTCGGAGGCATGTCGGGAGGGTACTACACAAGCGTGAGGATGGTAGGGGCGGGGGCGTGAAAGCGTAAGGAGTGGTGAGGACGGAGAGGGGCGGGCAGTGTTGGAGTCTCATCCGGATGGAGGGCGGTGCGGGTGCGTAAGCATGCTAAGCGTCGGGGAGGCGGAAGCCAATGAGGTGAAATTACACGAACGTTGCGCATAGTGTTGAAATGGGTTTGGGCTTTGAGTGACATTCTCATGTGACACATGTGACGATTGACGTTGTCTTGACGCTGACGTGACGTGACCCACTAAATCCAGTGACTATAAAGTGACACTAACGCGACTGAAGCAAGATTTTATACTGACCGCGGTGCGACGTGAAGGCAATCGCCGACGATTGACGCGAGATTCGCCCTGGTGAGTAATATTATCATCAGTTTCATAGTCACACCTTACAGGCCACATGTTTAACATGTGCATCCAAAGAGCTAGAGAAGACCATAATATCATCTAAGTACACTACAACAAAAATATCCAAATAATCTGCAAAGATATCATTCACCAGATTTTGGACTGAAGCTGTAGAATTGGTTAAGCAAAATGGCATAACCAAATACTCATAACTGCCATATCTGGTTCTAAAGGCAGTTAAATGCTCATCCCCCTCTTTAATTCTCAGGAGATTATAAGCACCACGCAGGTCTAACTTGGAGAAGATAGTAGCACCGTTAAAGACGGTAAGAAGGTGATTCATTGGAGGAACAGGATACCTGTTCTTCCTAGTGACAGCATTAAGTTTGCGGTAGTCAACACACAAACAAAGACCACCATCCTTTTTCTTAACAAAAAGGACAGGCGCTCCTGTTGAGGAGGAGCTTGGTCTGATGAAACCTTTCTCTACATTCTCTGAAATGTAGGCCTGAAGTGTTTCTGACTCATTCTTTGATAAAGAGTAGATAACACCAACTGGAGGTAGAAGACCCTCCAATTCGTTATGATGATCACAGGCACGGTGTGGAGGAAGTTTCTCTGCTTTTCCTTTGGAGAATACATCCAAATATTTGTGATAAACAGGAGGGACTACCTTCAGCACAGTTTCAATCTCTTCTGGCTCTTCCTCCTCATCCCACTGCTCCTCCAGGGAGGCATGAAAGGATAAAGGAGGAAGGTCCATATCCCCTTGAAAGAGATGAAGTGAAGCTATAGCAACATCTTCTCCAACATCTTTTATCTCTTTGAAGACTTCATCTCTTAATGGAAGTAATGACTAAGAGGGAAAAATGGAGGGGTTATGGACAGAAGGAGGAAAGGAAGGTGTCTTAAGTTCACCAACCAGAGCAACACTGTCGACAGCAGTGGAAAAGTCATTACTAGTAGAAGAAATAATACCACTAGAATCCTTATGACTAGAATCATAGGTGATCAATCCATTTTTCCAATCAATAATGGGATTAAAATGGTAAAGAAAATCATAGCCCAATATTAGGTCTTCTCCCTTGGGTGAATCTATGATAAAAAAATCCCATTCAAAGCTTGGGAAGGAAGGTAAGTCAACAACCCACTTGGTATAATGGGTGATGAACAGGGAAGTGGATTAATTAGAATCCAGAATGAAAAGAGGAATCTTTTCAGGGAGCTCTGACATGGTCACTGAGTACTTGAGAACAACATTCTTTGCAATAAAGGAGTTGTTAGCACAAGAATCAATAAGAATACTATAAAAACTATCAGAGATTGAAGAAAAAATAAGAAATTTTAAAGATATTTTGACACTAGTATTCAAAGTGCACAATTGTGCTCTTGAAGGAAATAAGTGACAACCATTGAAAACATCATGATTCCCACTCAGGTTTTCCCTGCATGCTAGGGAAGCCTTTTGATGACCCTTGCCTATTCTCAGGCCTCTTGAAGCATTTTCCAAATGGGTGCTTTCCACCACAATAATTGCACAAGCCTTCTTTAATCCTCCTCTACTTTTCAGAACCAATTAATTTGTTGTCCTTATTGAGGAGAGCAGCATGAGGCTTGTCTTTGGACACTTGAAAATTCTTCCCCTTCTTATTCTTCTTGTGATAAGGCTTCTTTGATGATGAACTTTGAGGGGGCTTGGAGGAGTTGGATCCACTGATTGGAGGCTTCTTCTCTTGATGACTGCCCTTTTCCTTCTGCCTCTCATGGTACCTGGTATCTAATTCCAAGGTGATATCCATGAGTTCTTGAAGGCTATCAAAAGTTCCAGGGTGAGAAGCCAATTGGTCCAACAATCTTGATGCCAAGCCTCTTCTATACACATGAATATAGGCCCTTTCCCCCCAGTCACCAATTGTTGACATTAAACTTCTGAAATCAGCTATGTACAAGGAAGCTTGACCACTTTCCCTCATCCTCAGATTGTCCAACTCTTGTTCAGCTTTTCTGACTTCATTGGGATCACCAAACAAAGTGAATAACTGGGTTTCAAACAACTGCCAGTTATTGAGGAGATAAGAAGGGTCTTCATTGGAGATATTTGAGAGGTAAGGTTCAATCCATTTGCCAGCTCTACCAGTAAGAAAAGAAGTTGAGTAAAGCACCTTCTTCCTGTCAGAGAAGAAGTTTGCTGGGTCATTATGAAAGATTAATTGACAGGAATGAATTGTCACAGGGGCTCTTGGACAGAAATACAAGAGTGGCCTGGCACTCAGCAATCAGGGAACTCACTTGGAAGACTCCAAAAGAATAAAGAATAAAAATAATAAGAATGAATTCCTCTAAAAGATATGCAGGTACAAGATGAGTTGCAAAGAGGAAAGGGAAGCCAAATGGCCAAAGAGCCAACCAAGTAAGTCCTTAATCACTGTTTCAACCTGCCAAAAATGAATAATGGAATTAGTAAGGATATGACCACCAAATATCCATTGACAGGCAAAGAAAGAAAAAGAGAAAAGTGCTAAATGACTGACTTAATAATATCAGTATTTGCTTCACTAAAATGGAAAGAAAATAAAGATAAAATAAAATCAAAGTATATTAATTGAGTGGGGAAAAACCCCCCAGGGTGGAAAGGGTAGCCGGTATATGTAAAAAGTTGGGAGCTTGAGTTCTTCAGGCTGAAAACTGATCTGTATTGATCCTTGAGGCTGTATTGATTGTTTTGGGAATTGATACAGCTGGCTAATATTGAAAATGAACTGGGTTGAATGAATTTCCCATGCTTGAAAATGAAATACAGTTCTTGATGGATCCAGACTGTATTGAAATGAATATGGTTGCCAAGACAGATTGAGTGGAGCTTTGACACTTGACAACTTCTTTTGGCACTGCCTCTTGAATACACTTGGAGAATGAATTGACAGTATTCCCTTGGAAGGAATACTTGGAGTGAGAATAACCAATGACTTCTTGATGGCATCATTGGTCTTTGACGCTGAAATGCTTGCTCTTGAGCCTTGATGATTCCTCTGAATGATTGGGTGCCTTGATGACGTGATGAGATGTCGGAAATTTGAAATGACCATTTGATATTGCCACCATTGAATTTCTGTTTAAAAATGATGCACAATGATATATAACATCATTTATGGCATTGTCAACCTGTGACTCAAAACCAGAGCACAAGCATGACAGCCAAAATACCATAAACCAATGGTATAGCCAAAATACCACCAAAACATGGAACTGAGCCCAATTAGCTCAAAAGGTATCAAAAGAAAGAGGAAACTCACCTCTTTCTGAAAATATAAGTCCCATCACCATAGGACAAGAAATAACAAAGTTATTCCTGCTCAAAGTCATTGCTGAGCATAAACCTTAATTTTCACCTCTCATCTAAAATCTAGAAGGAGAGGCTTAACCCCATCAAATGGGTATTCAAAATGAAGCTCTAAGCCAGGGCTATCCAATGGTACCAGCCAAACTGAGCTAGCACCAGTATTACTTGAGTTATGGTCAAATTCAGACCAAATAAGGGTGAACAAAACATTCACCTCTCATCTACCTTTTACAGTTTTAGTGTGAGATACTTAAAGTGGGGTCTTTTTGGAAAGAGCACAATCAGGGCTATCTGATGGTGTCATCCATTTCCCCATAACTCAACTACAACAGAAGTTATTGGCCAAACAAGCCTAATACAGCTTTTTGCCCAAACCACGCCAATGTACAAAAATACTTGTACATGGGATAACTTTGTCATATTTAATAATAACCATGTCAAGTTGGGTACCATTGTGTAGAGCTCATATAGAGCTATCCAATGAACCAACTTTGAGCTTGATATCTCAAAAACTGACAGAGTTATGACCATTTTAAGGTCAAAATCCCACCAGCTGTCATATACAGCCTTACCATGGGATAACACCCCATAATCATGAATATGAGGTGTCAACAGACGAAGAAGCATGTTTTTACTTCAATACCTCATATGTCAGTCAATACTGGGGTCCCATACAGTTTCTGTACAGCATTCTACGCGTCATACACGTCAGAATCAGGCTGTGAGGTCCCCAGATGAAAATTTTCACCCTGTATTGGTGGAAACCGCCCAGATGTGGTTTCAAAACCACATCTGAGCCCAATACAGGGTACACAGGTTGTTTGAAAACCACAAGCCTGTCATGAGGAGTGAAAAATCTTCACTCCCTCTACGTGAAAAGGTTTAATCACCTTTTCACCCCAATTTCAGGATAAAAGGAGGGCTTTTCACAGCCAAAGACCTTTCCTCATCCTGCTCTTGAATACCCTACGTAGTAAACTGTCAAAAACAGTTTTACTCTTGGGTAATAATCAGGTATTATTATAATCTTAATAATTGTAGTCTTTATTATTGTAACCCAACAGGTAAAGCTGCACCCAGGGCTTTCAACAGCGCTCACCACCACTATATCCACTATAGTAAAGCCCTTTTATTATTAAATTAAAACCATCTTCAACTCTTATAAAACCTTCTTAACTTTTATATACCGTGTCACAGTCATAGTTAAAAGTTGTAAATACACTTTATTACTCTTATCATAGACTCAGCCTGACATTTTGGGGGCCTGGCCGTGTTTTTTTTTTACTTATTTTGGACCTTACAAGTAAGTTTTTTCTCTTTTTTATCATTTATTGACACCTGCTTTTTATTTTTTAGGCGTCATTTTCTTTTGAAAAATATATTTTATATATATTCTTCTTTCAAAATTTAATAATACTCATATTTTTAAAGAGTATTTGTCTAGTGGCTAATAACCACAAGACCAGTATTTTTGGCGTGTTTTGCATATAAAAACACTTTTAAGCCATTTATACAGTCTCAATTCTTAATTGAATTAAGACAGCTCATACTGATAAACCAACAGTTGAGGCGTGTTTGGACACATTGTTAACTCAATTGCCCTGTAATACACCATTTTTGACAGATTATACTTGCTAATAACAAGTATTCTGTAAGATATTGGTATACAAACAGTATACCAATAATCAATCAGCTGTATTTCTGACGTGGAATTGTTAATTCAATTACACTGTCACTATACAAGGGCATACTGTAGTAACATACAAGCCCAGAGGCCATTCTTAGACGTGCAAAACCAGCCTTGTAAGAAGTCTTAACTGACATAAGCCCTCTTTTTCCTGTTTTAATTCAGTGGAAGAAAACTTCATACCACTTGAGACCCAGTCACAGGCCAACATACCAGTGACACCCTCAGAACCAGAGGGCAGCAAGGGCAAAGGAAAAAGGCTTAGTGAAGGCCTCATTACAGCCAAAAAGTGGACACCAATAGCCACTCAGAGGAGTAGAAAACCACGAAACTCTGCTTCAATACAAGGTAAACCAACCTTAACCACTTGTGCAGGGAAGATTACAATTATTAACCCAGTTGTAACCTCCAAAGGCAAACTGCCCAAATCAGCAGATAACAAATTTGTACAAGGCACAGTCAAAGGTAAATACCCTAAGAACATAAAGTTTGTGACTGCTTGCAAACACTGATATGTCCCCTGCATACCTTAGAGACCTTGGCTTCCAAAGGAACCAGCCAGAGGATAGAGCAGGAATGTCTAGAACCAGAAGACCTGAAAGAAGACACATTGGACACAGTGGTGGATGGCAAAACAATGAGGGAGATAATATCAACCTTGCCATTCACACTCCAATTCAACAGAAACCTCAAACCAGAGGACTGGAAGGATATGGATCAAGTTCTTCAAATCCACCAACTCCTCAAAGATTTGTTTCAATGGAGTATGGACAACAAGAGGTTCAACCTAGCAACTCACTGGGCAGAACTGGGATCAAGTTGCCAGAAGATCTGTCTCAAAGAGATAGACTTCAAAGACCTTATGGTAATCACCAAGGGTTGGAATCCTACCAGGCAGCACAGACTCCTGGAGGCAAGGGCACAGAGGATAAGGGAGAATCAAGCCACTATCCAAGCTATAGAAGAACAGTTAACCCAGACAGGGCCTACTCAGATTCCTTCAGGTTCACAAGGAGCATGCCAAATCAGCTCTCCAGTGGCTTCACACCATTCAGAAACCAGCAGATCAGTGGCCAAGAGTCACCATTCTTCACAATTCCAGGAAGTTTCCAGGAGAAGACAAGGCAACAAGGGCAAAAACAAAGCCTCCTTCAACCAGAGGAGGAAAGAGTCAGACCCCATGATCCAGAAGCTGTTAGATTTGGTAAAAGAAGTACACAAGAACCAGAAGTAGTTGTAAACC
The DNA here is from genome assembly GCA_023105745.1 of Austropuccinia psidii. Lineage (NCBI taxonomy): Eukaryota > Fungi > Basidiomycota > Pucciniomycetes > Pucciniales > Sphaerophragmiaceae > Austropuccinia > Austropuccinia psidii. Next base: position 55,942,246 of record JALGQZ010000004.1, read on the forward strand.
ACTCTAGAATCAGTAGTCCTAGTAATAGAAACATTACCCCCACTCAGACTGAAAATAACCTTATCACATCTGAGAGTAACATCAACAGTGACACACCGTGGTTACAAATGTCCCAATATGCTGAGCAATCTGCAAAGCAGGCTACAGAATTTGCAGCTGCCCAAGAGAGGATGAGAAAAACTCAAGCCTCATTGGAGCAAATAGTTAAAAACCTTCAGGAAGGATATGCTCAACTGAGCAAAGCCTCTGAAGAAACCAACAAGAGACTGAACCAAGTCTCTGAAGAACAACACCATAGTAGCAGGGACAGGGAGTGTCTGAACCAAGACATCAACAAATTGTTTGATGCCTACCATAGCTTAAAGCCCCAACCACAAGGCCAAGCTATGGAGAATCCATATCAACCAGATGACATCAAACCAGATGCCATGTTGCTGAATAAGGCAAGATCTCCATCACAATACCAGGATGGAGATGGCATGTCTTATTCAGAGAAGGAAGCCTTGAAACAGCTTCCTGAGGCCTCAAGCTGGCCCAAATTCTCTGGATCAGGAGAATATGATCATATGGAACTCATAGATTATATTGATGGACTCTTCATTGATGTACCAAGCATACCAGATTACTGGATTACTGCTAGACTGAATACTGCATTTAAAGGTCATGCAAGTATATGGTACACTGAAATGAAAGAAATCCATGGCAGAAGAAATTGGCCATGGTGGAAGAGTCAAATAATCCAAAAGTACAGTAATGGAACTTGGATATGGCAAAAGACCATGTCATTTGAAAATGACAAATACTCTGTGGACAAAGATCCATATGAGTGGTGTCTTAGACAGTCTAAAAGACTTAAAGCCATTGATCCTCAGATGAACATCCAAATGAGGAATCACAAACTCCTGACACAACTGCCAGGAGAACTAGAGCATGCAGTAAAGTGCAGATGCAACCAAAATTGCACTCTAGATGATATAGCCAATACCTTACAAGACATAAGGAAAAGGACTAATATAGGGAAATTCACCCCATATAGAAGCAGTAGTTTCAAAGAGAAACAACCTTTCAGGGTGGAGTTTAAAGACAAACCCAGAGAAAAAGTGGCAGAAGTGGCAAAGAAGAAGAATTCTTGTCACAATTGTGGTTCAACAGACCACTATGCTAACAACTGTCCAAAGGCAAAGAAAAAAGTCTATGCCATAGAGAAAGTCCCTGAGGAAGAACCTCCAACAGAGGATTCTGAATCAGACTCTATGGGTGATGCCATCAGAGAACCATCTGATGAGGATCAAGACCCAAGAGAGGAATTTCTAGTGGAATACCAAGAGGAAACCCCACTAGAAATCCAGGATATACAGTTGGAAGCAGGCATGCCACAAGACACTGCCAACAAAAACTTGTGTAAACATACACAAGATGCACAAACATTCCTGGTTACACCAACCAAAGGAATGGCATATATACATGGAACAGCCACAAAAATGACTGTATGTATTGACAATGCTCAGCACCCACTGATCATTGACAGTGGAGCACACTGCTCCATAGTGGCCAGAAACTATCTAGATAACCACTTCCCAAACTGGGAAAAAGAACTCTTGCCCACCAGGGCAAAGAACTTTAAGAGTGCATCTGGAAAGATGACCTCTATTGGGACAATTATCAAAGAGATAATTATACCCCACAGAAAAGGTAATATCAGACTCAACCCAGAGTTTGTAGTGCTTGAAGATGCCCACATCCAAGGGTTTTTACTGGGAACAGATTACCAGAGGATGTATGGCATAGATATCTACAATAGTAAAAATAGGCATATTACCATTGGTACTAACAAGGAAAAGAATTCTCTCTTGATATATACCAGATATCTTCTCAGGACCCACTGGAAGAACTTCTGAAAGAATTCAGAGAGGGACAGTTTAGCACTACCCTCACCAGTAAACAGAAACTAAGTTTACTGAAGATGCTGAGGAAGAATAGACCAGCATTTGCCATTGGTGAAGAACCATTAGGCAAGATCAAAGGCCATGATATAGAACTATATCTGGATGTAGAAAGGCCTTATCCACCCATGTTAAGGAGACCTCCTTACCCAGCAAGTCTGGAAACCAGGAGAGAGATTGAGAAACATATCAATGAACTCCTGGACATGGATGTCATTAGGAAGATTGGACATAATGAGATAGTGGAAATTACCACCCCTGTCCTAATCACCTGGCATGATGGCAAGTCTAGATTGTGTGCAGACTTCAGATCCCTGAATAACTACACAAAAGCAGACAGGTACCCTATACCAAGGATACCTCATGCCTTGGATAAACTGGCTAAAGCCAAATACATAACCAAGATGGATTGTATGAAAGGCTTCCACCAAAATGGAGTTAAACCAAACTCCATGAAGTTGCTCAGAATAATATGCCATATGGGCATATATGAGTACACCAGGATGCCATTTGGCATCAAAAATGCACCAGCTCACTTCCAAAGGATGATGGACACCATATTTCAGGAAGAAATAATGGAAGGCTGGATGGTAGTATATATTGATGATATCATTATATACTCAGAGACATGGGAAGATCATGTACAATACATAGACAGAGTGCTAAGTAAATGTACACCCATTAATCTAAAAATTTCACTTAAAAAGTGTAATTTTGGCCAACAAGAGCTACTAGCTCTAGGACACAAAGTCTCAGGCCTTAGTCTGGCAATTGACCAGAACAAAGTAGCAGCAGTACTGCAAAAGCCAGTACCAAAGAGCATTAAAGAAATGCAATCTTTCCTTGGGTTTGCTAGCTACTATAGAAACCACATCAAAAACTTTACCCACATAACTAGTAGCTTATACAAGTTATGCTCAAAGGATGTAGTTTTTGAAATAACCAAGGAAAGGAGGGATGCATATGAGAGGATCAAATATGAACTCACAAATGCACCTGTGCTCATCTTGCCTGACTTTGAACTACCATTCAAGTTATACATAGATGCAGCATGCAGCCAAGGCTTAGAAGCAGCCCTTCACCAAAGACAAATTGTGGATGGTGAACCAAGAGAAGGTGTAATATGTTACATCTCCAGGCAGCTGAAAGATTCAGAAGCCAGGTATGGGGCCACCCAGACAGAATGTCTATGTCTAGTCTGGGCTCTAGAAAAACTCCATTACTATTTGGAGGGAGCAGTCTTTGAAGTCTACACAGACTGCACAGCCTTGAAGTCTTTACTAAACATGAAGACTACTAATAGACATATGCTGAGATGGCAAATAGCCATCCAGGAGTATAGAGGGAACATGACCATCATATACAAGGAAGGTAAAAGCCATACCAACGCAGATGGCCTTAGCAGATGGCCACTGGACAATGTCAAAAGCAATCCAGCTTATGACCCTGAAGTTGCTGCAAAAATTCCTATCCATTTTATGGAGATCAATAGGAAAAAGAACTTCAGATTCTCTGAATGGGCACCAGAGAGTGGTACCCTTGACAGTGGAAACACTGATTCAGAAGGGACAGAAACTCCCATACTGGGAATAAGTTCCTCAGAACTGCACAATGAATTTTTCAATGCAGTCCTGAAATCTTATGCTAAGCACAAACAGTGTAGCATATTACTCCAACTCCTTCAACAAAAAATACAGGAGCCCAGAACTGGAAACCCAGCTGGAGGAACCCTGGTTGAGGGCCTATAAGGACAATAAATTCTTCCTTATAGATGGCCTGATTTATCACAGAGAAAAGCACACCAGTGCACTCACAGTGATAGACAGAGACCACATCTCTCTAATCCTGCAGGAATGCCATGACTGCCCCTATATGGGACACATGAGTGAAGACAGGACCAAAGAGAGGGTAGCAAGCACAGCTTGGTGGCCCAAGTGGAAACAAGAGTTGAGTGAATACACCAACACTTGTGAAAGATGCCAAAAGGCAAATAGAAAACATGGGAAGAAATATGGGTTACTTCAACATATAGAAGAACCCAAGCACCCATGGGAAACCATTAACATGGACTGGGTCACAGGACTTGTCCCAGGAGGAAAAGAAAACTACAATGCCTGCTTAATCATAGTTGATAGGTTCAGCAAAAGCATGAGATGTCTACCATGCCATAAAGAGGACACAGCCATGGACACTGCTCTGTTATTTTGGAATAACATCATATCCACCTGTGGAGTCCCCAAGATCATAATTAGTGACAGGGACCCAAAATTCACATCTGAATTTTGGACCAACTTATATGACATGCTTGGCACCAAGCTTGCTTTTTCCACAGCTTACCATCCCCAAACAGATGGCCTGGCTGAGAGAATGATCCAAACAATGGAGGACATTCTCAGGAGGTTCTGTGCCTATGGCATGGAATACAAGGACCATGAGGGATACACCCATGATTGGGTTACCCTCTTACCAGCAGTCCAGCTGGCTTATAACACAAGCCAGCACTCTACCACAGGAAAAACACCTGCACTGGTAGAGAAGGGGTGGAATCCCCTGTTACCTGTGGATCACTTGAAGAGAAATCTTCTGACCATCCACCCCACAGCCAAAGACTTCCATGATATGTGGAAGAAAGCCTGTGATACTGCAGCCAAATGCAGAGCTGAGGCCAAAGAGTATAACAAGCAGAGGTGGGACAAATCACATATGGAACCTGACTTTAAGGAAGGGGACCAGGTGTTAGTGTCTACACTGAACTTCAACAATCTCAAAGGACCTAAGAAAATGAGAGACTCATTTGTAGGGCCCTTCACTATCATTAAGTTGATAGGGAAGAATGCAGTAGAGGTCAAGCTCACTGAGGAGTTTTCTAGGAAACACCCAGTCTTTCCAGTGAGCCTGGTCAAGCCATACTTCCAAACAGAGGAGGAAAAATTCCCCTCCAGGAAGAAGAACATCACTCCACCAGAAATAGTGGAAGTAGAAGACTCTCCTGGACCTGTGAGTAAAATCATCAGGGCCAGAAAAATCAGACTTAATGGGAAGGATCAAAGACAATACCTAGTCAGATTCAAAAACCAGACAGCTGATAAAGACAAATGGTTGGCAGAGGATGCCATACCAGATGGGAACCTTCATTTAAGGAGATTCAGAGCCTCTAGGAGGACTGAACAGTCTCATCAATGATGAGCCTTTTTTAGAGGGAGGGTATGTCAACCTGTGACTCAAAACCAGAGCACAAGCATGACAGCCAAAATACCATAAACCAATGGTATAGCCAAAATACCACCAAAACATGGAACTGAGCCCAATTAGCTCAAAAGGTATCAAAAGAAAGAGGAAACTCACCTCTTTCTGAAAATATAAGTCCCATCACCATAGGACAAGAAATAACAAAGTTATTCCTGCTCAAAGTCATTGCTGAGCATAAACCTTAATTTTCACCTCTCATCTAAAATCTAGAAGGAGAGGCTTAACCCCATCAAATGGGTATTCAAAATGAAGCTCTAAGCCAGGGCTATCCAATGGTACCAGCCAAACTGAGCTAGCACCAGTATTACTTGAGTTATGGTCAAATTCAGACCAAATAAGGGTGAACAAAACATTCACCTCTCATCTACCTTTTACAGTTTTAGTGTGAGATACTTAAAGTGGGGTCTTTTTGGAAAGAGCACAATCAGGGCTATCTGATGGTGTCATCCATTTCCCCATAACTCAACTACAACAGAAGTTATTGGCCAAACAAGCCTAATACAGCTTTTTGCCCAAACCACGCCAATGTACAAAAATACTTGTACATGGGATAACTTTGTCATATTTAATAATAACCATGTCAAGTTGGGTACCATTGTGTAGAGCTCATATAGAGCTATCCAATGAACCAACTTTGAGCTTGATATCTCAAAAACTGACAGAGTTATGACCATTTTAAGGTGAAAATCCCACCAGCTGTCATATACAGCCTTACCATGGGATAACACCCCATAATCATGAATATGAGGTGTCAACAGACAAAGAAGCATGTTTTTACTTCAATATCTCATATGTCAGTCAATACTGGGGTCCCATACAGTTTCTGTACAGCATTCTACGCGTCATACACGTCAGAATCAGGCTGTGAGGTCCCCAGATGAAAATTTTCACCCTGTATTGGTGGAAACCGCCCAGATGTGGTTTCAAAACCACATCTGAGCCCAATACAGGGTATACAGGTTGTTTGCAAACCACAAGCCTGTCATGAGGAGTGAAAAATCTTCACTCCCTCTACGTGAAAAGGTTTAATCACCTTTTCACCCCAATTTCAGGATAAAAGGAGGGCTTTTCACAGCCAAAGACCTTTCCTCATCCTGCTCTTGAATACCCTACGTAGTAAACTGTCAAAAACAGTTTTACTCTTGGGTAATAATCAGGTATTATTATAATCTTAATAATTGTAGTCTTTATTATTGTAACCCAACAGGTAAAGCTGCACCCAGGGCTTTCAACAGCGCTCACCACCACTATATCCACTATAGTAAAGCCCTTTTATTATTAAATTAAAACCATCTTCAACTCTTATAAAACCTTCTTAACTTTTATATACCGTGTCACAGTCATAGTTAAAAGTTGTAAATACACTTTATTACTCTTATCATAGACTCAGCCTGACAGGCATATTGGTTCATTGGAAAGAAGATTACGTCCAAAGGTCTTGATATGGAAATGCAGAGGGGAAAAGGATGGATGTGATGGCTTCAGAGCTTGGAAAGGTGTTTCTGGGCCCTTTGTGGTTTTTGGCCACTGTATTTTGGACACTTTGCGTCAAAGTGCGCAAAAATGCGCAAAATGCGCAAAGTGGGCAAAAATGCGCAGAATGCGCAAAAAGTGCGCAAGTGCGCAAAATGCGCAGAAATGCACAAAATGCACAAAAATGTACAGATGCGCATTATGAGCCCAAATGGCCAAAAACAGCCATTTGCGCCATTTCCCCTGTTTTTGAGGGAAATGACCAGAAATACCCCTTTGGGCATAAATTGCTGCCATGGGTTCTGGATTGAGGTGAAGGGCCATGAAGGCCCCAAAACACAAATGGCCATAAATGGTCCATAAGATGATGATGTGGCCATATTGGCCACTGGTGATGGTTCTGGCCAATTGGCCATAAAAGAACTGTGGCTTGATATGCCATATGGGTATCCAAGGAGGTGAATTGCCATGGTTGTGACATGAATGAATCCTCTCAATTTATGAGATTTAGTACCATCAAAAGAATCAGGTTGTAACAACCACTCATCAGGGGTAAGGGTATTCAGTCATACACCCACTCAAAACACCCCAAATCAGCAGATCCAGCATTTGTATCAGCATTCAAGTTAAGCAATCTTCATTCTGAACATGCATACAGCTTGGTACCTCAATACAGCCTGTCAATACCTGTACAAGCTGGATTCACCCAATACAGTTTCAATACACCAGTATGAAACTGTATGATCACTCCAATACACCACACCTCTTGTACAGGTTCTGTACAGCCGTACAGGACCTGTATTGGCCAGACTCAATTCAATCATCAAATATTCTCATGAAAATTCTTCCTCTGGATCAGGGCTGGTGATTCTCACATATACCAGCCCCTCTTTCTCCCCCCTGGGGACTTTTCCCCAGTTAATTAATTTAGTTGATTTATTATTATCTGAATATTCTTATCCTTATATTTTGGGTATTATATTTATTTAATCTTAAGTTAGTCTTAGCCTTTCTTTTCTTTCTTCGCCTGTACAGTATGAGTTGGGTGGCCATATCCTTATTAACCCTTCTCTTTCCATTCTGACAGGTTGAAACAGTGGACTTGGACTTGTTTGTGGTTGGCTCTTCTTTTTCTTACTCTTATTCTTTGTTGCTGCTTTCTTATTTTTATTCTTTTAGTAATTCATTATTCACACTCTTAAGTGTATCCATTATTATCTTACCTTTGAGCCCTCCATAAGTGAGTCCCAGTTTACTGAGTGCCAGGCCCTCTTCACTTCAAAGAGCCCCTGTGACATTAAATTAATTAACTCATATTTGATTCTTTCTTTTCATTCATTATATTCATTTCTTTTATTCATCAAATTATGATCTCTTAATGACTTTATGATTCTTAATGATGATGATTTTTCTCTCTTATCAATTTTTCATCTCACTCATTTCATTCTTATGAAAATTGATTCTTTTTCTTTTCTTAATCATTGCTGACCATTTCATCACTTCATTTTATTTTTATCAATCAAATTTTTTCTGTGTTCTTATTTAGGTTTTATCTAGGGATTATTGATTGGTTTAATTGATTGGATTATTCATTGGGATTCATTTGGGTTATTGATTCAGGATTTTTTGGATTTATTGACTTTGAACTCTCAAGATATTGATTGATCCTCAAGAATTGATTTTGATTATTGATTTGATTTGACTCATCAAGATATTGAATTGATTTCTGAAGATTTTGAACTGATTGATTGATTCCTCAAGACTTGATTTCATATTGAAGACACTTATTGATTGATTATTGATTGAATATTGATTGATTATTGATTTCCTCAAGATTATTGATATTTGATTTGAATTGATTGTTGATTGATTGAATTTATTTGACTGTTGATTGAATTTGATTCTTCAAGATTTGAATTGATTCCTCAAGATTCATCAAGATTTTATTGTGATTGATTTGGCCAAGCTTTGACTTTCCTTAATACCATCAAATTTTATTTCATTTATTTCAAAATGCCAGTTCAGCATAGTCCCCCAGCCAAGAATACTAGATCCCAAAGAATTCAAGCTGTTCTCACTCCTACAGCAAGGGCTCCTCTTGACCGCACACCATCAGTTCATCAACTGAGTGCAAATTTGGACAGAGGACCACCAATGGAAGGAGCAGCACCCTCAAGAAGAGGTGGAATGAAATCTAGAAGATCAAGATCTTTCTCTGGACTTTTGGGTGGCTACCCTGGCATGTCTGAAGGTGCAAGAGCAAGACAAGGGGAAGTTGAAGATGAAGAGGGGGAAGAGTCTGTGGAAGAGGAAGATTCTGGGGAAACTGAAGTGGCAGATGCCTTGGCAAATGCTCCAGAGGTACCTCAGGGTTCTAATCTAGCCCTTTCTAGTCAACCTCTTGTCTCTCAAACTGATCCAAGTCTCCTCAAGATGATGGAGCAAATGACTCAGTTCATGGGACAACTCACTCAAGCAGTTGCCCCCAGGGACAATTCCAAAGCCCCTGCTTTCAAGACTCCATCCATGAAGGCACCTGATTCTTTTGATGGTACTCAAGCTCATAAGTTGAGAGGATTTATCCAATCCTGTCAATTAATCTTCCATAATGATCCAGCAAACTTCTTCTCTGACAGGAAGAAGGTTTTGTACTCAACTTCTGTTCTTACTGGTAGAGCTGGCAAGTGGATTGAACCTTACCTCTCAAGTATTTCCAATGAAGACCCTTCCTACCTCCTCAATAATTGGCCATTGTTTGAATCTCAATTATTCACTCTGTTTGGTGACCCCAATGAAGTCAGGAAAGCTGAACAGGAGTTGGACAATTTGAGGATGAAGGAAAGTGGTCATGTCTCCTTGTACATAGCAGATTTCAGAAGCTTAATGTCAAGAATTGGAGATTGGGGGGAAAGAGCTTACATTCATGTGTACAGAAGAGGATTGGCATCAAGATTGTTGGACCAATTGGCTTCTCACCCTGGAACTTTTGACACTCTTCAAGAACTTATGGATGTCACTTTAGAATTAGACACAAGATATCATGAGAGGCAAAAGGAAAAGGGCAGTCATCAAGAGAAGAAGCCTCCAGTAATTGGATCCAATCAGTCTAGGCCTCCTCAAAACTCATCTTCAAAGAGGCCTCACCAGAAGAAGAACAAGAAGGGAAAGCAATTCCAATCCTCAAAGGACAAGCCCCATGCTGCTCTCCTCAATAAGGACAATAAATTAATCGGTTCTGAAAAGGAGAGGAGGATTAAAGAGGGGTTGTGTACTTATTGTGGTGGAAAGCACCCAATTGAAAAATGCTTCAAGAGACCTCAGAACAAGCCTGGGTCATCATCAAGAGGCTTCCCTAGCAAGCAGGGAAAAGCCTGAGTGGGAATCATGATGTGTTCAATGGTTCTCACTTATTTCCTTCAAGAGCACAATTGTGCACTCTGAATACTAGTGTCAAGAAATCTTTAAAATTTCTTATTTTCTCTTCTGTCTCTGATATTTTTTATAGTATTCTCATTGATTCTGGTGCTACAAACTCTTTTATTGCAAAGAATTTTGTTCTCAAGTACTCATTGACTCTGTCAGAGCTCCCTGAAAAGATTCCTCTTTTCATTTTGGATTCTAATGAATCCCCTGCCTTGCTCATCACCCATTATACCAAGTGGGTAGTTGACTTGCCTTCCTTCCCAAGCTTTGAATGGGACTTCTTTATCATAGATTCACCCAAGGGAGAAGACCTAATATTGGGCTATGATTTCCTTTACCATTTTGATCCCATTATTGATTGGAAAAATGGATTGATCACCTATGATTCTAATCATAAGGATTCTAGTGGTATTATTCCTTCTACTAGTAATGACTTTGCCACTGCTGTCAACAGTGTTGCTCTGGTTGGTGAACTTAAGACACCTTCCCTTCCTTCTTCTGTCCATATCCCTTCCATTATTCCCTCTCAGTCATTACTTCCATTAAGAGATGAAGTCTTCAAAGAGATAAAGGATGTTGGAGAAGATGTTGCCATATCTTCACTTCATCTCTTTCAAGGGGATATGGACCTTCCTCCCTTGTCTTTTCATGCATCCCTGGCGGAGCAGTGGGATGAGGAGGAAGAGCCAGAAGAAATTGAAACTGTGTTGAAGGTTGTCCCTCCTGCTTATCACCAATATTTGGATGTATTCTCCAAGGTGAAGGCAGAGAAACTTCCTCCACACCGCGCCTGTGATCACCATATCTAATTGGAGGGTCTTCTACCTCCAATTGGTGTTATCTACTCATTATCAAATCAAGAGTCAGAAACACTGCGGGCCTACATTTCAGAGAATGTAGAGAAAGGTTTCATCAGACCCAGCTCCTCTTCAACAGGAGCACCTGTCCTTTTTGTCAAGAAAAAGGATGGAGGTCTCCGTTTGTGTGTTGACTACCGCAAACTCAATGCTGTCACTAGGAAGAACAGATACCCTGTTCCTCCTATGAACCAGCTTCTTACCGTATTCAACGGTTCCACTATCTTCTCCAAGATAGATTTGCGTGGTGCATATAACCTTCTGAGAATGAAAGAGGGGGATGAGCACTTAACTGCCTTTAGAACCAAATATGGCAGTTATGAGTATTTGGTCATGCCATTTGGTTTGACAAATGCTCCTGCTTCTTTCCAAAATCTAGTAAATGATATCTTTGCAGATTTTTTGGATGTGTTTGTTGTGGTTTATCTAGATGATATTATGGTCTTTTCCAGTTCTGAGGAGGAACATGTCAAACATGTGGCCTCTGTCCTCCAAAGACTGAGGGACAATAATCTGTTTGCCAAAGGCTCCAAGTGTGTATTCCATGCCTCAAGTGTGGAATACTTGGGCTATGTTGTTTCAAGTGATGGCCTCAAGATGGATTCTTCAAAAGTTCAGCAAATCCTCAATTGGCCTCAGCCCAAAAACATCAAGGCTCTTCAATCCTTTCTTGGCTTTGCCAATTTCTATCGTCGTTTCATTAAAAATTATTCCAAAAAAATCACTTCTCTCACTTCCCTTCTCAAAAAAGATTCTCCTTTCATCTTCAATGAGGAAGCTCTTAGTCAGTTTCAAGCACTCAAAGAAGCTTTCACCTCTGCTCCTATCTTATCCCACTTTAATCCATCTCTACCTACTATTGTAGAGACTGATGCTTCTGATTATGCATTGGGCGCTGTACTGAGTCAGGTGAATGACTCAGGAAAGCATCCAATTGCATTTGATAGTCGCAAGCTCTTACCAGCTGAGCTCAACTATGAAATTCATGACAAGGAACTCCTTGGCATAGTTTGGGCCCTCAAGCGCTGGAGGGCATTTCTTCTTTCTCTTTCCAATTCCTTTGAGGTCTTTACAGACCACTCTTCCTTGCAGTATTTCATTTCTTCCAAAGTTCTTACTCGTTGTCAGGCCCGTTGGGCTGAATTTCTCTCAGAATTTCATTTCACTATTACTTACCGCCCAGGCAGGCTGGCCACTTTACCAGATGACTTGTCACGTCAGGACGACGTGTACCCAGAGAGGGGGGTGGACTTCATCAGCAAGAATCCTCAAAATCTTCATCAAGTTCTTAAGCAAGATGGAATTCAAGAGTCAAGATTCTTCTCAATCAAAGTGGAAATTTTCTCAGATTTAGTTGACAAGATTCAAAAAGAAGTATGGCAAGACAAAGACTATAAGGAAATACTCAAGCAACTAGCAAGAGGTGAATCAATTCCAGATTATTCTCTTGAACCTCAAGCCAAGTTATTATTATTCAAAGATAGAGTGGTAATTCCAAGCAATGAAGAACTTCAACTTGATATTCTTCAAAAGCGTCATGACTCACCATTGGCTGGCCATCCTGGCCAGGAGAAGACCCTCAAGCTCATCAAGAGGGATTTTTATTGGGCTGGCATGAATCAATTCATCAAGGACTATGTGTCCTCATGTCAGCAATGTTCAAGAAACAAGAACATTCATCACAAGAAGTTTGGGTTACTCAAGCCTCTTTCAATTCCGTCTGGTCCTTGGAATTCATTATCAATGGACTTTATCAATCAATTGCCACTGTCCAACAACTATGATTCAATCTTAGTAGTTGTGGACAGATTCTCAAAAATGGCAATCTTCATTCCAACTTATGGTACAATCACTGCTCTGGATTTAGCTCAAATATTCATTAGTCATGTATTTTCCAAGCATGGACTCCCAGTCAGTATTGTCAGTGATAGAGGATCCTTATTTGTTTCATCATTCTGGACTCAATTGTGTCAGCAGCTCAAGATATCAAGAGATCTTTCAACTGCCTTTCACCCTGAAACAGATGGACAGACAGAGAGGGTAAATCATATACTAGAACAGTACCTTCGGATGTATGTCAGCTATCATCAAGATGACTGGCACACCTGGCTCCCTCTGGCTGAATTTGCCTATAATAATGCAGAACATTCATCAACCAAGCAATCACCCTTTTTCACCATTTATGGAAGAAATCCCAGCTTTGACTCAATCCATATTTCTCAAGACTCACCTTCTGGAAAGTTATCAACAAAACTCCAATCAGTACAGCAAGTTGTCAAAGAAGAATTAGAGTCAGCAATAAGGAGATTCAAGAAGTATGCAGATAGAAATAGGGCAATTCCACCTGATTTCCAACCTGGGGACAAAGTATGGCTGGCTTCCAAGAACATCAAGACAACAAGACCCACCAAGAAATTATCAGAAAGATGGTTGGGACCCTTTGAAGTTCTGAAGAAGATTGGCAGCCATGCATATCACCTCAAGTTGCCTCAGCAATGGAAGACAGTTCACCCTGTATTCCATGTGTCCTTATTAGAACCAGTCAAGCATTCAACTATCCCAAATCGGCATCAATTGCCGCCACCACTAGTTTTAGTGGAGGAGCAAGAAGAATGGGAAGTGGCTCAGGTTCTGGACTCAAAACTCAAGAGAGGTAAATTATGGTATCTTGTAGAGTGGAAAGGATTCAGTGAAGACCCAGAAAGAACCACTTGGGAACCAGCTTCCAACCTTACCAACTCACCAGACCTTGTCAAGGATTTCCACTCATTGTATCCAGACAAGCCTGGTCCAAATACCTCAAGAGTTTGATTTATGGTGCTTGGTGGGGAGAAGAAGTTATGAAAGTAAGTTCCTCTCCTGGCATGCACCTTTAAGGGGGTATTCTACCCATATGTTGTTGTAAGCATCACCTTGGCCACTTTGTGAGCACTTGTCATTTCTTTGGACAGGTTCAGGAAGCATACAACATCAATACCCTCCATTGGGACCTTATCAAGATATGGCCCAATGTTTTCTTTCTATATTCTTCATTCTTTCTTTATTATCATTTCATTTTATGCCATTCATCATAATTCAAGACACTCATTACTTCAAGTCATTTACGGCAAATCTTTTCAGAAGTCATTTATGGCAATTCATTTCAGAAGTCATTTATGGCAATTCTTTTCAGTTTTATGGTGCTTGGTGGGGAGTGGAAGTTATGAAAGTAAGTTCCATCTCCTGGTATGCATCCCTGAGGGTTCTACTTCTTGTAAAACATTACCTTGGCCACTCTGAGCATCAAATGCTTGGTTTCCATTTTTTCAGACACTTACTGGCCAAAATCAAGCAACTCACCACGAGAAGAACCAACCACCAGTATTTTTCGTTATTCCTTTCTTTACTCTCATTTTTCTCTTATTCTTTTATTTTTCTTTCTTTCTTTACTTGTATAATTTCATTTCTTTTTATTTCATTGGAAGCAGCAGCATCCCCTCCCAAATCACGTAATTGGAGGTTCTTTTATTATTTTAATCATTCTATCTTAACTCATTTATTAGTTGTTATAAGAGCACGGATAGGAGTCAAACCAACCGTAAACAGGAACAAGTCACTGGATTTCACTCCACCCAAATCAAAAGTTCGACCTCAAGGGAATTGGGCCACAAGTCAATCCTGGCCCCCCTCAAAACCTCTCAATCTCAAGGTCCAAGGCCCCTTTGGGGCTGGACTCATCACCCAGGGCCTCCCCTGCAACTTTGGGGAAGGCCAAGATCTTGATGGTCCTGGACCCCTTCAATGGATCCAGGCCATGTATGGTGAAATTTGGGAATGGGCCATTTCTGGGCCCCTTGGTCACCCTGGGTCCCCAGCAAATTTGGGCCCAGGGGCTCCATTTTGGTCCTGGGGGCCTCCAATAGCCCCCACGGACCGCGGACCGCGGCGTACGGCCCACGGCCCACGGACCGTAGGACCCCAAAAACTCAAAAAGGCCTATTATGGCAAAAAAACCAAAAAAAAATCAAAAAAAATGCCCTAATCACCAAAACACCCAGCAAGGCCAAAAGGGCCATAAAAAGCAGAATGCATTAAGAT
Organism: Austropuccinia psidii; assembly: GCA_023105745.1. NCBI lineage: Eukaryota > Fungi > Basidiomycota > Pucciniomycetes > Pucciniales > Sphaerophragmiaceae > Austropuccinia > Austropuccinia psidii. The sequence continues at coordinate 55,957,268 of JALGQZ010000004.1, forward strand.
CACTCAAGATGGAGGCCACAGCCCAAAAACCACTTGGAGGGCTGCTTGAGGCCAATTCATTGGATCATGGGGACAAGACCCCTTGGAGGACAGTTTTCATTAATTCATTGGATTAAGTCTAGGCCAATGAGTACAAGTCATATACTCATTGGGCACCAATTTTTGAGCACCAGTGCTCAATGGCCTTTATCCTGGGATATATCCCAAGGCCACATCCCAAGACATGGCTGATTGAATCAAAAGAAAAGAATTGCATACTCAAGGAATCCTCAAGATCCTCCATAGAGAAGGCACCAGCCCAAAATCACCATAAAGGGCTGGTTGAGGTGTGTTGAAGGCCATTGGGGACAAGACCCCTGAATTCTTGTCATCATCAATTTCCTTGATTGGGCTGGCCAGATGAGTACACTTCATATACTCATCTGGCACCATTTTTTGAGCACAAGAGCTCAGTGGCCATAATTTTGGGATACAACCCAAGGCCACGCCCCAAGGACGCCAGTTGTGTCAATCAGAAGAAAGAACAGTTCGAAGTGGGGCATTTACTCAAAGTTAAAGAAGGGGGGAAATAATTCAATTGACAGAGAGGAGATGGAGAAGGATTTCGCGATAATGGTCAAAAGAAAAACTTTTCAAGGAATTGTGTGGGGTAGTGAAATGCCACTCAACAATGGCAGGTTATTATGGTGTTCAGGAGCCCACCAGTCTCAAGAGGGGGATACTGTAACAACCACTCATCAGGGGTAAGGGTATTCAGTCATACACCCACTCAAAACACCCCAAATCAGCAGATCCAGCATTTGTATCAGCATTCAAGTTCAGCAATCTTCATTCTGAACATGCATACAGCTTGGTACCTCAATACAGCCTGTCAATACTTGTACAGGCTGGATTCACCCAATACAGTTTCAATACACCAGTATGAAACTGTATGATCACTCCAATACACCACACCTCTTGTACAGGTTCTGTACAGCCGTACAGGACCTGTATTGGCCAGACTCAATTCAATCATCAAATATTCTCATGAAAATTCTTCCTCTGGATCAGGGCTGGTGATTCTCACATATACCAGCCCCTCTTTCTCCCCCCTGGGGACTTTTCCCCAGTTAATTAATTTAGTTGATTTATTATTATCTGAATATTCTTATCCTTATATTTTGGGTATTATATTTATTTAATCTTAAGTTAGTCTTAGCCTTTCTTTTCTTTCTTCGCCTGTACAGTATGAGTTGGGTGGCCATATCCTTATTAACCCTTCTCTTTCCATTCTGACAGGTTGAAACAGTGGACTTGGACTTGTTTGTGGTTGGCTCTTCTTTTTCTTACTCTTATTCTTTGTTGCTGCTTTCTTATTTTTATTCTTTTAGTAATTCATTATTCACACTCTTAAGTGTATCCATTATTATCTTACCTTTGAGCCCTCCATAAGTGAGTCCCAGTTTACTGAGTGCCAGGCCCTCTTCACTTCGAAGAGCCCCTGTGACACAGGTGCCTTCATTGATGGAGTCTTGAATGCAGGGACTTTTGAAGTGTCCCTTGGGGCAACTGCTTGAGTGAGTTGTCCTATAAACTGAGTCATTTGCTCCATCATCTTGAGGAAATTTTGTTCAGCTTGAGAGACAGAAGGTTGATTAGAAAGGGCTAGATTTGGATCCTCAGGAGCTTCAGGAGCACCTGCCAAGGCAGCTGCCACTTCAGTCTCCTCAGATTCTTCCTCTTCCACAGACTCCTCCCCCTCCTCATCTTCAGCTTCCCCCAATCTACTCGTAGGCCCTTGAGAAACACCAGGATAACCACCCAATAGTCCAGAGAATGATCTTGATCTTCTAGACTTCACACCTCCTCTTATGGAGGGTTCTGCTCCTTCCATTGGTGGTCCTCTGTCCAAATTTGCACTCAGTTGATGAACTGATGGTGTGCGGTCAAGAGGAGCCCTTGGTGTAGGAGTGAGAACAGCTTGATGTCTCTGGGATCTTGTCTTCTTGGCTGGTGGGCTATGCTGAACTGGCATCATGAAAGAAGAATGAATAAAAACTTGATGATACTTTGAATAAAATAAGGCTTGACCAAAACAATCAAATGAGAATCTTGATGAACTTGAGAAATAAATCAATACTCTTGAAGTGAATCAATATGAATAAATCTTGAAGAGTGAAGATGACAAAGTCAAATTCTTATGAATAATCAATTTCAATCAATAAGTCGAATCAAGTAAATCAAGTCAATTCAAAATCAAATCACTTAAGTCTTGGGGAATTCAATTGATATCTTCAAAAATCAATTCAATTTTCTTGAGTAATCAAATTCAAATCAATCACTTAAATCAAATCTTGAGGATAAATCAGTTATCTTGAAGAATAAAATCAAGTCAATCAAATCAAATCAATCAAAGTCAATTAAAAATCTTGAGGTGAAGTCAATGTCTTGAGGAATCAATCAATCAATCAATAATCTTGAGAAATTCAAAATCAAAATCACTGAATACCCCAAATTAATAAAATCCCTGAATGATGAATCAATTAACCCAAATAATTCCACTCAAATAACCTGATAAAAACCTGAATTCAGACCAAAAAAAAATGAAATTTGATTTAGAATTAAGAGAAAATGAAATGGTCAGAAAAATTTTGAAATGAGAAAGAGAATCAATTTTCATTTGAATGAAATGAATGAGATGAAAATTGATGAGAGAGAATGAAATCATAAAATCATCAAAAATAATAAAATCATGAAAAGATCATAATTCAAGAAGGAGAGAAATGAATAAAATGAATGAAAGAAAAAGAAGAAATTATGAGTTAATTAAAATAATGTCACAGGGGCTCTTCTAAAATGAAGAGGGCCTGGCACTCAGTGAGCAGACTTACTTATGGAGGGCTCAACAGGAATACTCAAATGATAAGATTAATGAAATAAGATAATAATTTCCTAGTCATAAATAATAAAAGTTAAAAGATATGAGTGGAAAACAAAAGCAATAATAAAGAGGCAACCACAAATAATCCTCTACCACTGTTTCAACCTGTTCAGAAAAGAGAAAAGGATTAATAAAGGATATGGCCACCAGGACTCTACTGAACAGGTGAGGGAAGGCAAAGACTAACTTAATAAATAATAAAATAACATTTCTTAATGAGAAATAAAATAATATTAAATAATAAATCCAATATTTTAATTAACTGGGGGAAAAACCCCCAGGTGGATGAAGAGGGGCTGGTATATGTGAGAAATACCAGCCTTGGAGTTTGAGTGTTGAGATACTTGTCTGTATGCTGGAAGAAGTTGGATGTGGGATTGAATCCTGTATTGGTGAATCCAATACAGGTTATACAATCCCTACAGGTATTTGCGCTTGTATTGATTACAGGACTGTATTTGGTGAATCCTGTATTTGGGTCTTGCCTGTATGAAACTGTATTGAGGTCTGGAAACTGTATTTGGAGAATGTTGAATGAAACCCCCTTGCTGATTGGGTTTTGAGGGGTATCAATGAAGTAATGATTGCTGAATATGATTGGTAATGCCCCTGCCTCCTTGGCTGTGACAAAGGCCTGGGGGCCACGGATGGCCAGGACAGGTGGGTGTGGCCCAAAGGCTGTTCCACACCAACAGGGGCCAATTGCCCATAATTTGATAATATGTCAAATTGGTTCAGGCTAGAATTGCTGGAAACACCAATTGGGGGGTTCTTTCCCATGGCTGTGACAAACAGAAGTTGCAAACCTGCTAAGGATGCCCATCTACTCTTTAAGATAACATTGAAATGTTTGAACCTCACTCTTGAATGAGAAATCCAAAAAATAAATTGTTGGTTATTTTCATGTTGTGTTTCTGGTGCTTTATAGCATGGTATACAATGCTCCCCAAGTGGGTATGCAGGTTCTTGCAGCAATTATTCGTGTAAATTATTGACACAGTAAATTTGAAACCAAATAACTTCAAAAACATTCAATCAAAACAATGATTAAATGGTCACTCATAACTTTCAGAAACAAATCATTGGCCTTATTAAATAATTCCATTCTCTGGTACACTGCCTTATAGGCACATGAGCCTGGCCAACCAATTAAAATGGAAGTGATTTGCTTGTCTGCATCACATACAATCTGTGATTAAAGTGAATACCTTTTTTTCCTGTCAAAAAATACTTCACCATCCTGCCCTGGCTTTTGGTATGGAGGAAATCTGGTGCCATCAATCAACCCAACACAGCCTGGGAAACCTTCCTTTGCAAGGACTTGTGAGATATATTTAAAACCCTCCTGATTTGGCCACTTGAGCTGCTGGAGTCCTATTGAGTACACTTAATGTAAAAAATGCCACATTACTTTGATAATTATTCCATGGCTGACTGAGAAGTTTTTTTCACAGTGGCAACTGAGGCCCCATTCCCATTGGATCCTAGGCACTCAAGTTTTATTGCCATTTGGTGACACACATCCAGTTGATTGCAGTAGCCCTTGTTATCAAAATTTTTGTCTTTTTTGATCAAATGGTAAATGAAAACAAATCCTGTTTTTGATTTTCTCACTGATTGCTTGAAATAAGCATCATTGGCTTAGAAGAGACTGTTAATAGAATATTCATCCTTAGATGGTCCACAAAAATGGCCATTGAGATAGCTATGCAGTATATATCGAAAGAATCAGACATTTAATTGAAGCTTTCCTTTTTTCTCACACTGACCAAGCAGTTAGAGCCTGATTGTTTTAATTCACAATTTTGTTGTCTTCGCTCAAAACCCACTCAAAAATGAGAGCTTTGACTCTTGAACCCTGTGCAAGTATGTTGCCAAAAGCTGGAATGTAAGGCATAGATATCATCTGGGCCCAAGAATGAATTAGTTTTCTTTTGGCATTGTTATTTCCCTTCAAAAGATTTTAGAGATTTCATCATCATCGGAGGGTTTTAGGCATTTTAAAATGATGTTTTTGTAAGGATACAAAATCAAATTTCTAGCTCCCAAGGAAAAAAAATGTGTGGTTGTCCCTCTCAGGAAACATGTTTGGAAAAAAGACCCAAAAGGTAAATAATATATTGTCATTTGTTCTATTTTTTACAAGTTAGTAAATCAGAAGTCAAATCAGATGGCAATTTTGATGACCGATTTGCCCAATCAGTCATGCAGATCGGGGTCTCAAAGAAATGCGAAACAAGTGAAACAATGAAGCCCCCTAATGGTATTTTAGTTTCTTTTGAGGTAAGCCTTCTGCGGCGTGATAGGTTCGCAGGCATAGATAATTTGGCTTTTGTGGCGGGAATTCAAATGTCATTATGGTGTGGCGTAATCTTAGTTTGTGGTGCTCAAGGAGGGCCAATACCGAGTACGGCGCAGGTGGTGTGGTGTCCAATGCCCTCGTCACTCTGGACTGATGTGGAAGGACCGTTCTGCGCAACACAGTTAAGGAAAGAAATGATTCCTTTGGATTAAGGACCTACGTAGATATAAATCAGTCATTAGGCCGCCTGCGTTGCTTTCCCATCGAAACTTCTCCATACCCATTCAAGACAGAAAATAACTTGAACATTGCAGCTTTAAACCCTCGAAACATCCTCATTGAATTGGCGTAAGATGTTTGTAAAAGCTTTTGGGTTCCAATTATTTCTACTTGCTCTTGCATTTGCCCTTATGTCGGCTCAACGAAAACCGCCAGCCATTTCCTCGCAACTGTGCACCGATGGCCTTCACCCTGACGAGGAAGCTGAAAAGCTAAGTAAGCTCACATCCTCACGTTTTCTTCACCTTCTCCTGTGGCATTTTACTATTTTTTGCTCAAGTTGATTTTTTCCCTTTTGACAGTATGCGACACCATTTCAAATAATGCATACTCATGTACTACTAAAAGCTGTCATATCCATGTCAACAACAAGTATCTTGGTAAGCCCCTTCCAATTTCGCCTAATTATGTCACACTTCAGATTTTTCCTAGTACAGCGGCTGACTTGAGTGTTGTCAATTTCATCAAGACCTTACAAATTATGAGTTAACAGACTGCACAGCTGTTAGTCCCAATCTGCCACCACTACCGGTTCTTCACCCTAGCGACTTCAAAATCTCAAATGATAGACAGGTATACAGTAAGTGATAGCTTATTGTAGTTTGAACTCTTGCGTGTCTGTTACAAATGATTGTTTTTTTCATGAATCATGAATTTTAGATGTTAAATCCGGATGGTATTTCAAAAACCAGAAAACAAAAGAAAAAGCAACTTTTCTTGGGCAATATAAATGTCCTACTAAAAGTGTTGCTAATAAGGTTCACCCACGTAAGTTACGCACCTGGAATGTACCCAAAGCTCACCCGCTACGAACTAAGATATAATTACTTTACTCAATTTTTGCCTTTAGGTTGTGGTGAATGTACTCTTATAAGATGAAAGCACTCGTGCTTCCACTAATGATGTCAAAGAACATCGTTTCGCTTATGGAAAAACTGAGCCTGTCTTTAGTAAGAAAAGCTTCTGCACCTTGGTGCTTACTCGGTAGCTAGACCTGTCTTTAGTAAATCAATTTCGTGCGCATTTCTGTGGAGTCGCAGTCGTCAGCTAGACAAATTTTGTGAAATTGCAGCAGTACTCTGGACGTGTACATTGAAAAGATGGAGGGAACCATTATTTCTCACGGGATGTCACTTGGCACGTTTCTTGATCATAACTTTAAAGGTTATCAGTTTTCACAAGATACTGTAGTATATTTTTCCAAAAATAAGGGAATTCAAAAAGTCAATGATCCACAGTCGAACATTGGTCATTGACGTGATATGGTTGCTCGTAAAGAAAAGATATCAGCTAGTTGTGAGTCGATAACACCGGTTAATTTACATACACTAAACAGCAAACGGAGAGGATTCAACTTCTTACATATCAGAAATCGAATTTCTTCGCTCGTCGGAGCCGATTATCCTAAGAAACTCCCTTTTCTCCCTCACAATTCGTTTTTCTCTTGACTATAACTATTTTCCGTCTTTCACTTGATCACTCATACTCAACTAATTCTCTTCCCTCCATCACCCTCTGCGTGCATCATCACTTCTCCAAATGGCCTCCAGAAGGGTCAGCTGGGAAGATGTCAACGACGACCCGATTTACCTGGAGATAGCTCCTTTTACACCCAAAGGCGACCTGTATGATAAACAGAGTCGTGATGACCCCTTATCCCATGCTGACCGCCTGTGTGAAAGTTCCATCCACAACATTCATTCTCCAACCTAAATTGTACTAATCAGATAACTCATCAAACTCATCTGTCTGATTTACTCATTTTCTTTACTTTCTCTCAGTTTCCCAGTTCTCTCATCCTTGTTATCTTTTAATATTTTATTTACTAATAGTGAACACAAATAATAGATACGACTATAACTGCTAAATACAACTGAATAAGATCTCCCCTGAGATTTAAATAGCGTACCTATTTTGTGAATAAAAATTATTCAATTTGTTAGTAAATAAAATTTAAAATTAAAATTAAAATATCGAGAGAAAGATCTCCCCTGAGGAAGAAGATCATTTCTTTCGATATTGACTATTTATCTAATGATTGTTGTATTATGAATATTCAATATTTTACTATCACTATATTAGGTTTTACTCTTGTTACTTGTAATATGTAATATTACAACACTCCCCTCCATAATAACAACAATCATGTCCAGTTCACAATGTTGGTGAATTGGCCAATCTTGACATGTCCAATCGGTTTAGTAAGGATGTCGGCTAACTGATAGTTTGTAGATATCCATTCAAGCTTAATTTTGCCACACGTGATATACTCATTGATTAGATTAAATTCCCTGATTAAGTGCCTCGTCTGTTTCCTACTCATAGACGCCGTCGATATACCCACAGCAGTTTTGTTGTCTGATAGCATAATCGGAACTAAACTTCCCAACACTGTTTGAAAGATGTTTGATATCCATATACATTCTCTAACCGCGAAGGATAGAGACATGTATTCCGCTTGAGCAGTAGACAAAGCGACAGTAGTTTGTCTTTTGGATTGCCAGGATATAGGATTTTTGCCGTGCATGATAAGATACCCATGTGTGGAACGATCACCTTCTCCTCCCCAATTAGCCTCAACATAGCATTTGAACTCAGATAAATTGTTGTCATTAGCAATTAATATACCCATGTCCCGAGTACCCCTCACATAAGAAATTAAATGTTCTAGTGCAAGCCAGTGTTCTGGAGTCGTGCTCATAGAAAACCGGGCTAGATAGTTAACAGCCTGAGCTATGTCTGGACGAGACGCTTGTGCAATGTATAACAAAATTCCAATCCTTTGCAGGTATGGCTTATCCATCGCTGTTGATGGATTTGATTCCAACTTACAATTGATAGGTAAAGGTGATTTTGTGGTGATGTTGCTGTTAGTTAGATGAGTCAGCTTATCAATTAAATCCGGTTGATAGAATTTAAACCCTTCTTTTACTTGCTTGATTGTAATGCCTACCAAGCCACAAATAGTATCGTTCCATTTGATTTTCAACTTCTCATTTAATGCCTTCACAAGTTCATTCATCAACTTTTCACATGACGCGGTGACTGCACCATCGTCAACGTGTATCCAAAGAATAGCTTTGGCATTACCCTTCTCAAAAATATAAGTACTTAAATCTTCATTGTTTGGTCGAAAACCTATCTGCTGCAAAATATCCTTTAAGTGTAGCCACCAGCAACGAGCTGCCTGCTTAGTTCCATAAAGAGCTTTCTTCAATTTAAGCACATTGAATTTTTTATTAGTCATACCCTGTGGATACCAAACATAGACCGGCTTGTCAATGAGACTATGTAGAAATGCAACCTTGACGTCAAAGGTTCTGATCGGCCACTGTTTTAAACAAGAAGTCAAGAATAATAGTCGCAAAGCGTTGAAAGTCGGCGTGGGTGCGAAAGTCTCGTCATAATTAATGCCATGAATTTGTCTGAAACCCCGCGCAACCAATCGTGCCTTGTATCTTTTGGGTTTCTTCACAAATACCCATTTGGTACTAAGGATACTTTCATGTGGGACCTCCGCTAGCGCTGTCCTCAAATCGACTACCTCAAAAACTTTTTCCTCCTCCATGCTTTTCAGTTCATCTTTGATAGCTTCAACCCATTTATCCTTGTCCTCTGAGTTGATCGCCTCACGATAAGTAGTGGGCAACATTATTGCCGGGTCAGTTTCTTTCGATATCGTTGCGATTAATTTGTCCTGAAGATTGATTTCTCTTATCATAGAGTCATCAAATAAGTTACCTATCTGAATGGATCGTACATCACTATTTTTTGCGTCGTAAAAGGTAGTTTCGTCAAATTTGACACTAGCCGACCTAGCAATCGACTTCCTTCCAGGTATCCAGAATAACCATCCCTTGGAATCTTCTGCGATCCCTAAGTGATAACCAGTCACCGCCCTTGCAGATAAATCTTTTTTGAAAGTATGATCATGAACAAAAGATGTCGCACCAAATATCCTCAGCATCTCAAGTGACGGTTTTCGATTCCCCAATAATTCAAATGGCGTTTTCGTACTATCCGCGTGCAGAGTTCGGTTGTATATCCATGCGGCATGACGGAAAGCCCATGGCCATAAGTAAGATGGCAGATTAGAAGCGATCAGCATAGTCCTTGCCATTTTGGATACCGTTCTATTAGTTCTTTCAATTCTTCCGTTCTGGTGATGCTCATATGGCATAGCAAATTCATGAACAATTCCTTTACTCAACAGGAACTGGTCAATGACATGATTTTTGAATTCTGCCCCATTATCACTCCGGAGAATCTTGATGCTGTTGTTAGTTACGTTGATAAATTGAATCATCCAGTTTTGAAGCTTCAATTTCGCTTCGCTTTTGTCCAATATTGGTATTGCTACAACTACCCTTGAGAACACATCTTGAATCATGAGGACATACTTCATTTGATTCAAACTCACAGGCAAAGGTCCAATCAGATCCACCACAATAATATTGCCCGGTTTCCTAACAAGATTCCTCCATGCGTTCTTCACAGGGCGATGTTCGCTTTTGGCAGCAGAGCAAGGATGACACACATTAATGTTTTGGAAGTGTGAATGAGTAATGCCATCAGCGGCGTTGTATTTCAATAGACGATTAAGATTTCTAATAGATAAGTGACCCATTCGCTGATGCCATAAAAAACTAGAATTTTCAGATTGCTGACTAGAATTTAATTTATTAATATCACATGTTTCAACGCTCAATGGCTTAACATCTATTCTTGCTGAATCCCTTTCAATCTTCAGAAACCACCTGCTATTACGCCGAAAACTATGAAAATCATAACCCGCCTGACTAACAATGAATTGATCATTACAAAATGCCACCTTGATTAGTTGATTTAGCATTTGGCCAATAGATAGTATTATCCCTGGGATTTCCTTACAATAGAGAACATTGTTGATAGAGAGGATACCTCCTCCGATTTTCAATCGGATCTGTCCAATGCCAACTACAGGGAGTGTTTGATTCGACGCAACAGATACAGACATGTTAGTTGGCTTGAGATTGGTGAAAAGTGAAACGTCGCCTACTACAGAGTGAGTGGCCCCCGAATCTAGCAAAGCTTCAAGACTCTCTAGAGATGGCCCAGCGTCAAAGCTTGCAATATTCGTGGGATTTGCAACCGGATTCGCTCGGAGCTTCATCGCCTTTTCTTTAATCGGACAATTCGGCACCCAATGCCCAAGTTCACCGCAGTAAAAACATGGTTTTGCAGGATCAAAACTCTTCGGGTCTCTTTTTGGTTTATTGGGGAGATTAGGAGGTCGAGGTGTGGATGACGATCGATTCTTTTTCTCATCATGTTTTCCTTTATGGCCCGGGAACGAAGCATTGATACGTGCGACGTTGGTACTATGGTCGAAACTTGGAGAAGCACTGGTAATTTGCCTAATCATATCTAGTAAATCGTTGGTATGAACTTTGAGGTGCGGGTTAGTTGCCAATCTTGTATTGAGAGCCGCAGTAATATGATCTCTAAGTTGAGGGACAGCAAAAAAGATAGAAAAGGTGGCTATTTTTTCACCATCTAACGGTCCAATTTGATTTTCAATATTACTTATCGCTTCATAGACCGATAAGGAAAAATTATTAATATTGTCCATTTGATCCGTTGTGTTGAAGAGGATCCTTGCATTGTGCATAATCGATGACCATGAGGGTTTATTAAAACGACTTCGTATGGCCTGATAAATGGATCTTACACTGAGTTTGCGCATGTGAGAAGTGATGGTTTCAAAGATATTGTGTTGTATGCTGTTTTCGATAAATTCAATTGCAACCAAGTTGCGTAAGTGGTTCGAATCATGTTGTTCTTTTTCGAAGTAGTCTTGTTTGCCATTAAAATATGTTTGCCAGGCATTTATCAAACCCCGTGACCATGCATTAAAATTAACTCCATCATAAGCAAGTCTAGGTGTGAGCCTTAGAGGTAATTTCATATACCCAAAAGACCACAAATATAAAAAATAACATATTAATATAAATAAAATAAATTTATTTATATTATTAAAATAAAAATAAAAAATATAAATATAAAATTATATTAAAAATAAAAAATTAATTATAATTTAAAAATAAAATTACTTTAAATTTTGTAAATATAAAATTACATTTATACTTGAAAAATTTAAGTAAAAATGAAATTTTAACAAAATTGTGAAAAAATAAATAAATTTGGAAAAAATTTAAATAAAATTTATTATAACTTTTTATCCAATAAATAAACATATAAATTTTATTTCACCATTGGATTCCTCATAAAAAATCAGGTGGGGTCACCTCTGAGTGAAATTTTTGTAACTCAACTCTAAATAAGCTTAAATTAAGTTTTTAGTATTTTCAATACAAAAGTTGAAAATCCTCAAAACCTTAATTTAATTCACACCACATGTGGTGTTAACCATCAATTTTTGTGTTAAAATTGAGGTGTTGTGTTTAGTTTAGAAGTTATGAGGAATTAAAGTATTTTCAATTGAATTCAATTGAAATGTCAAAATGTGCGCGTGTATTACATAAGTGAACTTTGATTTACATATGAGGTGTCAATTATTACTGTATTGTACTGTACAATTGAATTGAATTACATGTGTAAATTATAAGTATAATACATGATGAGGAATTAAAGGAAAAAATAAATTGGAAAGATTAAATTTGGGGGGGAAAAGGAACTCCAGCTCTAAGGGGAAGCTAGACCCCCAAAATCCTTGCTGACAGGCGTGGGATGTCAAAATTCACGCAAAAGTTTATCACTTTTGGCCTGGAATTGAGTTACAGGGTCTGTGGACTCAATTGATGATGAGGTTTTGATACCAACTGGGGTAGTTTTAGCTGTTGCCAAGAAGGTAAAACTACCCTTAAGATAAAACAATCATAATAAAAACAGTTTTAACTGGTTTCTACGCCTCTGACACACATTCTGACGTGTTTTGAAGGCTCTAGGCCTGGTATTGCTATAGTAATGGCTGATTTAAGGGTCTAAAATGGCTAAAATTGGCTAAAAATGGCTTAAACCAGCCCTTTTTGGTCTAAACCAGGGTTCAATGATGCCATAATTGGGTTTTCTGTTGTCAGACTGTTTTTCACGACTGACAAGAGTAAATTTTACTTTTGGAGTAAGAGAATTGATGGCTATAAAAGAATGTCTTCTTTGCCCCACTTTTCTCTTCATGTTAGAATCTTTTCCTTTTATTAATTAGTTTAAAACTGTTAAACCAATCAATCAAAGATTCCAACCACCACTTTTAAATCATTTTAATCCTTTTAACCACGTGAAAAAATCATTATAATCATTGTTTGTAACTCTTATAATCATTTTTACCCCTGAACCACCCCAAAAGTGAATTAAAGCATCTTTCATCACTGTTAACTTTGTCACTTTGTTTCCAAATTCACTCTGGTCACTTTTGGGCGTGTTTTCTCTTTAATATTCTTTTTGAAGACTTTGTTCTTTAATTAATTGCTTGCAGTTCTTTGCTCAATTAATTCCAATTGAAATTGCTCTTGAAGAAATTTCTTTTGTAGCCTTAAAATATCTCTTGTAGAGTATTTTTTGGATAAATCTTTATTGTTGGTAAAACAATAAATTTTTATATTATTGTTTTATACTAATAAAGCTATAAACAATAAAATTGGCGTGTTTTCTCTTAAAAATAATATTTCATACTATTTTTAACTGAATTTTTACCTTATACAAATTTTGAGGACAGGAAAAGTACTTGATTTTTAATCAAAGTTTCATATCCACACCTTACATTTGGGGGCCCAGCCGTGATATTTTACCTGTGACATATTTTTTTTACTCTTTTTAAATCTTTTTTCTTATATTGAAAAATTTAAAAACATATAAAAAATACTTATAATCCAAAAAAAATCCTTAAAAAATAATTTTTTTCATATTATAAGTGAGGCTTATATTTTTATTTCTTTTTTGAAATAACCTTTTTTTACTTAATTAATTGGCTTTTTCATTAATTTTAGTGTCTGACAATGTGGTAAGACAAGAAAACATTGAAACAGCCTCAACAGTAACCAGCATTATCCCTGCCAGTACTGTTAATTCTGATCATAATAGTACTGTTATTGTGACTCAAAATAATCAACCTGAACCAATATCTTCTGAATTAATTAACTTGGATATAAGTAATACACTTCAGAAAGCCAAAAATTTGGCCAATAGTAAGTTTTTGACGTAAAAATACTATTTTAAGCCTTTTTTTTTAACCATAATTATGCCTTCAACCAGGTCAGGAGCCAGCTACAACCCCTCAAGCAGCTCCCAAAAAGGTAATAGACGTGATTATGGCAGAGGCCAACCAGGTACAGAAGGAAAAGAGTCAGTTGATGACTTCCAAACAACTAAAATGGGTCATTCTGAAGCTGATAATACCATTTTACCTTCAAAAAGAGCTGACACCGCCACAACAAGCCTCTGTGGACATATACAAAGCCAGCCACAGTGCATACAACAATGCACTCCAATTCAAGGAGTACCAGATCCTTGCAGACCTGTGGAAGAATTGCATGAATTCTTACCTAACAGTAAGAAAATTCTTGGGCCATCCCAACACTTGCAAATTGCTCAATGGATGGCATCCATTGATGGAGAAGAAAAAAATGATGCTTTTGACACTAGAATGGAGGAAAAACAACCCTCCACCAGCCAAACCAGTGCCAAAAACAGCCCCAGTGGCCAGCAGCAGCAATTCCAAACAAGAATTAAACAAGCCATAAATATTATCAAGACAGATAACAAGAAAGTCCTTGATGACATTTCAAATTCATTTACTGAAGTAAAGACATATACCATTGCCTTGAAAAAGTGTTTTGATGCTTCACAAGAAGAAGTATCAAAATTATCAATGAAATTGAATCAAGTCACTGCTGATAATACAAGACAGACAGAGTTATGGCAAGAACTTACACATAAAGAAGACATGTATAAAATTGAAGTAATAAATTTAATACAAAGCTTCCAACATGAATACAGAAATTCCCAAAGGTGTAGCAACAGTAAAATGAATGACATTGAACAATTACTGAACACCTTACCAAGAATGTCTACACCTCTAAATCAAAATGAGGGCACAAGAATTTCAAATCCACAAGTATTGGATCCTGATAATTCACAATTAAAAAATGAATTATCCACTTCTTTTCATAACTTGGAACCATCAATGGGCCAAGCACTCTTGAAAGAAGTTCCAAAACTTAAAGAATGGCCTCACTTCAGTGGTGAAGGAGAGTATGACCATATGGAATTCATTAGAGGTATTGACATGATCAAAGAGGATTTTGAATTACCAGACAGATTGGTAACAGCCAGGTTTAACACCTTGTTTACCAGATCAGCTCACAGATGGTACATCAAAATAAGACAAGCACATGGACACCAGAGTTGGACTTGGTGGAAAACCCAAATCATCAACAAATGGGAAAATGATGCTTGGAGGTTTAAAGTTGAAACAGCCTTTGAATCTGCCAAATTTAATGCTGATAAAGACAAAGCTTTACCATGGTTTTGCCAACAAAAGGACAGATTAACAGCATTATATCCTGACATGTCAGAATTTATGATCCATAGAAAAATTGTGAGACAATGTGGAGGTGACTTAGAGCATGCTGTCAAAAGCAGGACTACTGAACAATCTTCAGCAGAGGATATTATCAATATACTAGAAGAAGTAACCACCAGAACCAAAATTGGTTCTAGTAGGGTGAATCTTAAAACAAGGTTTAATACACCTTGGAAAGATTCTGTGGACAAAAACCCCAAAGAAAATTCTAGTAATATTAAATATAAATCTGCAGATACAGTCAGAAAATGCCATATTTGCCAAAGCACCACCCATTTAGCCAATACATGTCCAAAAAGGGGGAAAATCAATGAAATTGACATTGAAAAAGAACCAGATGTTGAAAAAGAAGACATAATTGAAGACAATTCAGATGATAAGTCATCCATATTCTCTGAATCTTCAAAAGATATAGAAAATATCAATGCCACTTTTGACATCATGGAATATTATTCCCACTTACCACAATTGAGCAATGGTCAAGTTGATTTATCAAAAGTTCAAGATGCACAACTTATGAAGACAAAACCAAACAGAGGAAAAGGTTATACAGCTGGTAACTCCTGTATAACAGAAGTGGTGATTGACAACAAACCCACCAAACTTTTGCTTGACCCAGGAGCCTTCTGCTCTTGTGTTGGAAAATCTTTTCTTAAGACTTATGTACCAAATTTTGAAGACCAATTGTTACCAATTGATGGTATAAAATTCAACAGTGCAAGTAACCCAATGAAAGCATTAGGAATCTTTGAGACCAATGTCATATTCCCACACATAAATGGGAATTTAAGGATCACAGTTGAATTTGTTGTTATGGAAAATTGCTCTAGTACCCATTTTATATTGGGAAATGACTATTTAATCATGTATGGGATAGATTTACATAATAACAAAGACAGATACTTTACAATTGGAGACAATAAGCGCCAGAAATTTGCCTTTTTACCCTTTAAAAGACAAATTACAGTAAACAAAGTATCACCAGTCAACTTAGAGTTAGAGAAATTCAAGTCTGAACAGTTAAATGAGGCTGAAATAAGCCTTCATCTGACTGATAAGCAAGAAAATGAACTTTCTTCCCTTTTGTATGACCACAGAGGAGCATTTGCTACAGACAAAGAACCCCTGGGAGCAATTATTGGTCATGAAGTTGACATCATTCTTAACATTGAGAGACCTTATCCACCACTCTTAAGAAGACCTGCTTATCCAGCAAGTCCAAAATTAAGAGAAGCTCTAGAAATTCATATCGAAGAACTTCTAGACCTTGGTGTAATAAGAAAAGTAGGCCACAATGAGGAAGTAGAAATAACTACACCAGTCATAGTGGGGTGGCATAATGGAAAATCCAGAATGGTTGGGGACTTTAGAGCTCTGAACACTTACACTGTTCCAGACAGATACCCAATACCAAAAATCCAAATTGCCCTTACTCAAATATCTCAAGCAGTGTATATAACCACTATGGATGCCCTTAAAGGATTCCATCAAAATGTAGTAACACCAAGAGCAAGAAAATACTTGAGAATTATTGTTCATTGTGGAGTGTATGAATACTTAAGGATGCCCTTTGGTATCAAAAATGCACCTTCACACTTCCAAAGAATGATGAATGAAATCTTCCCTGAAGAACTCTCAGAGGGATGGTTAATCATTTACATTGATGACATTATTATCTGTTCAAAGACTTGGGAGGAGCACATGTACAGATTATCAAGAGTTTTGACAAAAATCCAATCAGTAAACATGAAAATCTCCTTGAAGAAATGTCATTTTGGATTTAAAGAACTTAAGGCACTAGGACATGTTGTATCTGGTTTGTCCCTTGGAATTGATAAAAACAAAGTTGCAGCAGTATTGTTAAAACCCATGCCTCAGAATAAGAAGGAAATTCAGTCATTCTTAGGTTTTGCAGGATATTACAGGCAACACATTAAAGACTTTGCATCCATAGCAAGACCACTTTATAAGTTGTGTGACAAAGACACAGTATTTGAGATGACTGTTGACAGAGTCAAAGCTTTTGAGTCTCTAAGAGAAGCATTGACCACTGCTCCACTCTTACTGATGCCAGACTTTAAATTGCCTTTCAAACTGTATATTGATGCATCAGGGGATGGACTAGGTGCTGCACTTCACCAAGTTCAGATCATAAATGACAAACCTGTAGAAGGACCAATATGTTTCATATCCAGGCAAATCAAACCAACTGAAGCCAGATATGGAGCAAGTCAAATGGAATGTCTATGCCTTGTCTGGGCCTTAGAGAAATTGAACTATTTCTTAGAGGGATGTGTTTTTGAAGTAATAACAGATTGTACAGCTGTGAAATCACTTTTGAACATGAAAACACCTAACAGACACATGCTCAGATGGCAAATAGCCATACAAGAATACAGAGGCAATATGACTATTGTTCATAAGGATGGGAATATTCATAAGAATGCAGATGGACTAAGCAGATGGCCATTACCAAATAACATTGATAATCCTGCTTATGTTCCAGAAGAAGCTTCACCACAAATTCCAATAGAAGGAATAAGTGTTACAGACTTGAACACCACCTTCTTTGAAGAAGTCAGAAATAGTTACACTCAAGATAAGAATTGTAGCATCTTATGCCAATTACTTAACAAAGACTGTAAAGACAACTCTCTAATACATGCCTTGGATGAAGTATGGAGAAAATCTTATAATGAAGGGAGATTTCACCTACTGGATGGTATAATTTACCACAGAACCAAGCACACATGTGTCATGACAGTTGTAGACAGGTCATTAATCAATCTTGTACTGAAAGAATGCCATGATAGTCCCTTTTCAGGACATCTTTCTGAGGACAGAACAAGAGAGAAAGTAAAGACCTGCATATGGTGGCCAATGTGGCAAAAAGATGTTGCAGAATATTGCAAAACCTGTGACAGATGCCAAAAGGCAAATAAATCCACTGGCAAAAGACTTGGAAATATGATGAAAATCCAAGAACCAAACAGACCTTGGGAAATTGTCCATATGGATTGGGTAACTGGCCTACCACCAGGAGGTGACAGGAGCTATAATGCTTGCCTAGTAATTGTGGACAGATTCAGTAAAACTCCAATCTTTTTACCATGTCACAAAGATGATACAGCCATGGATACAGCTCTTCTGATATGGAATAGAGTAGTGTCATGGACTGGGATATTTACAAATATCATCAGTGATAGAGATCCCAAATTCACTTCAGCTCTATGGACAAATCTTCACCAATTATTTGGCACAAAACTGTCTTTCTCTACAGCCTACCACCCACAAACTGATGGTCTGGCTGAAAGAATGATCCAAACCTTAGAGGACATGGTGAGAAGATTTTGTGCATATGGCCTTGAATTCAAAGATTGTGATGGATTTACCCATTATTGGTGTACTCTGTTACCAGCACTGGAATTAGCATATAAAACATCAATCCATTCCAGTACCAATCAGACTCCTGCTATTCTAGAAAAAGGATGGAACCCCAAGTTACCCCAAGATTCCTTGAGGAAAGACTTAATTGAAATACATCCCACAGCTGCTAGCTTCAAAGGAATGCTAGACAAAGCTAGAAAGCATGCAGTGAGATGCATGGAGGACTCTTTTGCATATGCTAAAGACAAATGGGATAAATCTCATGCAACTCCAGATTTCAAAGTGGGGGACCTAGTTCTTGTATCCAGCACTAACTTCAATAACATCAAAGGATGTAAAAAGTTAAAAGACTCCTTTGCAGGACCTTTTGTGATTAAGGCCCTCCATGGAGAAAATGCTGTTGAAGTAGAGTTATCTGAAGAACTTAGCAATAAGCACCCTACATTTCCAGTAAGCTTGATAAAGCCATACAAATCTAGTGATGCTGAGAAATTTCCCTTGAGGAATAAGATTCCCCAAGTTATACCTCCTATTGAGACATCTGGTACTAAGAAAATAACCAAAGTTCTTAAAGAAAGGAAATTAAGAACCAAGAAAGTAAGGGAATACCTTGTTAGGTACAGTGACCCAACTTGTGAAGATGAATGGTTAGAAGAGAAAGATATACCAGAAGCGACCAAACTCCTGAGGAGATTCAGACACACTAGAAACACCAATATTACAAAGTAATATTCTTTTTTAGGGGGAGGGAATGTGAGCCTTAGAGGTAATTTCATATACCCAAAAGACCACAAAGATAAAAAATAACATATTAATATAAATAAAATAAATTTATTTATATTATTAAAAAAAAAATAAAAAATATAAATATAAAATTATATTAAAAATAAAAAATTAATTATAATTTAAAAATAAAATTACTTTAAATTTTGTAAATATAAAATTACATTTATACTTGAAAAATTTAAGTAAAAATGAAATTTTAACAAAATTGTGAAAAAATAAATGAATTTGGAAAAAAGTTAAATAAAATATATTATAACTTTTTATCCAATAAATAAACATATAAATTTTATTTCACCATTGGATTCCTCATAAAAAATCAGGTGGGGTCACCTCTGAGTGAAATTTTTGTAACTCAACTCTAAACAAGCTTAAATTAAGTTTTTAGTATTTTCAATACAAAATTTGAAAATCCTCAAAACCTTAATTTAATTCACACCACATGTGGTGTTAACCATCAATTTTTGTGTTAAAATTGAGGTGTTGTGTTTAGTTTAGAAGTTATGAGGAATTAAAGTATTTTCAATTGAATTCAATTGAAATGTCAAAATGTGCGCGTGTATTACATAAGTGAACTTTGATTTACATATGAGGTGTCAATTATTACTGTATTGTACTGTACAATTGAATTGAATTACATGTGTAAATTATAAGTATAATACATGATGAGGAATTAAAGGAAAAAATAAATTGGAAAGATTAAATTTGGGGGGGAAAAGGAACTCCAGCTCTAAGGGGGAGCTAGACCCCCAAAATCCTTGCTGACAGGCGTGGGATGTCAAAATTCACGCAAAAGTTCATCACTTTTGGCCTGGAATTGAGTTACAGGGTCTGTGGACTCAATTGATGATGAGGTTTTGATACCAACTGGGGTAGTTTTAGCTGTTGCCAAGAAGGTAAAACTACCCTTAAGATAAAACAATCATAATAAAAACAGTTTTAACTGGTTTCTACGCCTCTGACACACATTCTGACGTGTTTTGAAGGCTCTAGGCCTGGTATTGCTATAGTAATGGCTGATTTAAGGGTCTAAAATGGCTAAAATTGGCTAAAAATGGCTTAAACCAGCCCTTTTTGGTCTAAACCAGGGTTCAATGATGCCATAATTGGGTTTTCTGTTGTCAGACTGTTTTTCACGACTGACAAGAGTAAATTTTACTTTTGGAGTAAGAGAATTGATGGCTATAAAAGAATGTCTTTTTTGACCCACTTTTCTCTTCATGTTAGAATCTTTTCCTTTTATTAATTAGTTTAAAACTGTTAAACCAATCAATCAAAGATTCCAACCACCACTTTTAAATCATTTTAATCCTTTTAACCACGTGAAAAAATTATTATAATCATTGTTTGTAACTCTTATAATCATTTTTACCCCTGAACCACCCCAAAAGTGAATTAAAGCATCTTTCATCACTGTTAACTTTGTCACTTTGTTTCCAAATTCACTCTGGTCACTTTTGGGCATGTTTTCTCTTTAATATTCTTTTTAAAGACTTTGTTCTTTAATTAATTGCTTGCAGCTCTTTGCTCAATTAATTCCAATTGAAATTGCTCTTGAAGAAATTTCTTTTGTAGCCTTAAAATATCTCTTGTAGAGTATTTTTTGGATAAATCTTTATTGTTGGTAAAACAATAAATTTTTATATTATTGTTTTATACTAATAAAGTTATAAACAATAAAATTGGCGTGTTTTCTCTTAAAAATAATATTTCATACTATTTTTAACTGAATTTTTACCTTATACAAATTTTGAGGACAGGAAAAGTACTTGATTTTTAATCAAAGTTTCATATCCACACCTTACACTAGGTTTGATCCGTTCAGCTAATTGATTAAAGCGATGAAAAATTTCGGCTTGTCTATCGGCTTGTGCTAAGACAGACATTTCGTCCATGTCCGAGGTAAGTGGTTTATCAGTCGGGTTGGCCATTTTTGAGGAAGAAGAGAATATTTTGCCGGAGCGCGCAATAGAAGAATCCAGATTGAAATAAGTAAACGGTAAAATAATATATAATATATGTAAACTAGGTGTTACGCTGCTGGCAGTCAGCCCATAACCTGTTATCTTTTAATATTTTATTTACTAATAGTGAACACAAATAATAGATACGACTATAACTGCTAAATACAACTGAATAAGATCTCCCCTGAGATTTAAATAGCGTACCTATTTTGTGAATGAAAATTATTCAATTTGTTAGTAAATAAAATTTAAAATTAAAATTAAAATATCGAGAGAAAGATCTCCCCTGAGATTTAAATAGCGTACCTATTTTGTGAATAAAAATTATTCAATTTGTTAGTAAATAAAATTTAAAATTAAAATTAAAATATCGAGAGAAAGATCTCCCCTGAGGAAGAAGATCATTTCTTTCGATATTGACTATTTATCTAATGATTGTTGTATTATGAATATTCAATATTTTACTATCACTATATTAGGTTTTACTCTTGTTACTTGTAATATTTAATATTACAACAATCCTCGTGACAGAGTTAGTTTCGGTATCTCAACCTTAATCCAAGAATACCAAGCACTGAGGGACTCGAACCCTCATCGTTGACATTCATGAGCGATGCTCTTACCAATTGAGCTAAGTGCTCGTTGCAGATGAGCGGTGAGTGAAGAAGCCATCCCTGCTTTGACTATGTATTAGCCCTGCCTAATCATGGTGCAGCAGGTGTGCAAGCATGCTTAAGAGCAGCTATAACATGCTCCAACACCTCGACCATCTTTTCATATGCATAGATGAATGTATTTGTTTTTTTACATTTTTGTTCCTTATGATAAAGATATACATACCTTCACTTATACTCGTCTCTTTCTTGAAATCCCATTTCTTATTATACATGATTACTTCCATGCGAGTTGTGAGGAATATTCTCTCTTCACACACTAAAAGGTACATATCAATTCACATTGTTTCAGTATTATTTTGTGAACTATCTTATTTGTTTTTATTGGAGCATTTTATAGCTGCTCTTAAGAATGCTTGCACAACTGCTGCACCGTGATTAGGCAGGGCTAATACATGGTCAAAAAAGTAAGGGTAGATTCACTCACAGCTCCTTTGTGGCAAGCACTTATCTCAATTTGTAAGAGCATGGCTCACAAATGTTGAAGATGAGGGTTTGAGCCTCTCAGTGCTTGGTGTTCTTGGATTAAGGTTGAGAGACCAAAACTAACTCTGACATGGTAGAAAGAGTTAGTTGCTTTAGTAAACACTCTAGCAGGTGAAAACAGTCCATTTTCCAAATTGGAAAATCTCCCAAAAAATCAATTGAGTTTCATCAAAATCGTGCAAGCATGATTAAGAGAAGCTCTAAAATGCTCCAACACTCCCATTTTCTCTTTGAATGGCTTCAAAGTCATATTTGATGGAACTCAATGGATTTTTCGATATATTTTCCAATTTGAAAAATTGACTGGTCCAACTTGCTAGAGTATTTACTGAAGACACTAGCTCTTACTACCATTTCAGGGCTATTTTTGGTCTCTAAACATTAATGTAAGAACACCAAGCACTGGGGAACACAAACCCTAATCTTCAAAATTCATGAGCCATGCTCTTACCAATTGAGCTGAGTGCTTGTTTCAAATGAGCCATTAGTGAAGAAATAAATACTGTTTTGACAATTTATTAGCCCTTCCCAATCATGGTTCAGCAGTTGTGCAAGCATTCTTAAGAGAAGCTATAGCATGCCCCAACCATTTTGACATAACTAGTGCTGTTAGATTGTCATTGTAAGATGTGACTATGAAACTGATGATAATATTACTATTAATCAACAGTACTATGTCTGTTCTTATGAAATATAATAATAAAATATTATTATAACCACAATTAAATAATTAAAAATTATTTCTTTCACGTGTTAAGCACTACTAGTGATTTTAACAGTGAGCAAGTAATTGTCTACAAGAATCAATTACAAGAAAAATTTAATAATAAAAACTTCTTTATTAAAATAATAAAATTATTTTAATATATAATTATCTTTTGCAAGAATAATTATAAAGATAATTCTTGAAGAAAACTATTACTAGAGAAAAACTTTAAGAATTAAAGATAAATGACTCACTAATACTCCAAAGAACTTATTGAAAGATAAGAGTAGAGAAATTTTACGTAGAATTGTGGATTTAAGGGATCAAGATGATTTATAACAGTATTTCAACAATATATAGTTGGATTCTATGATTTCACGTCTTTCTGATTGATTCTGAAAGATTTAAAACACTTAAGAATAGCTTGAACTAATACTTACTTGTTGGTAATAATGGTTTAATAAATTTATATGATGATTATACGGAAAAAACAGCAAGAAGAGGCTTCTTTTAAGTCAATAACAGCTCACAGAGGCGTGCTATGGAGCAAACTGAAAAACCAGTGAGTGAGAAAACAATAAACCTTTTTGGATTATTGATTGCATCATCTGTTGTCATGTAAGATTATCATAATTACTTAATTGATGCTTTTACGTGACTACCAACCCCAATATGGTTAAGAATAAAAGGAGTAACATTTGTAAATCTTCTTTTATTCTAAAATAATCATTGATTTCTCAAAGTTATCAATGTTATTGCCAATTTCATCACAGGTTGTAATTACTGTGAATTTTTGAAGATTCAGTGTTTCACGTAGAATATCCAAAAATGGACTGTAAGTAAAACTTTTAATTTTACTAGTAAAACTGTAATTCCTTTTGGTTGTACCATAGATAATACAGTTCTCCTTTAGTCCTGAAAGATTCAGAAAGATTCATTAAGAATTGTATTTTTAATGAATTTTTGAAGGTTTTACCTCATTTCTACGTAGAATTGCAAATAGCAGTGTTTTGCTGGTTGCTATGAGGTAAATCAATGAATATGGGTCCCAAAAGGGTTTTAATTACTCTTTTGGGGTTTATCCATGGAAAGTCATTAGTAATTGACATGGTTACAGGAGTGTAAGTAGCTCATTACCTCCTTGGCACGTCAAAATAGCAGGTTATTTGCTATTTTCTGATGTTTTACAGTAGTTGTAACTTGGTAACCAAGTTCCCAAAGAGTTTTAGTTTACCAATTGGGCCAAGATGAGCCATGGATCCATGCTCTGGAGCTATCCACGCCTCTGAGGCCTCAGAAGTTGGGTACCCTGGCTCTCTTTGATGTCTTTTGTCCCCCTTGCCCAATTTTTACGTCAAAATAGTAATTTAAGCTTAAAGTGAGATATCCACTATGGGTGTACCAAAAGTCCATGTAAGAATACCATGATATTAAGTGCTCAAAACATGCATAACACTATTCTTAGTGTATATGTAACATGGGATTTCTCACTTTCCTATTATTTTGGCTAAAAATCAAGAAAAACAAAACTTTTTAACGGATCTTTTATGTGGTATTAATGATGTGGTATTGAAGTATTTTCCATTTTACCACCTCAAATACTTAAATTGAGCTTATTCACTCTATGGAGCTACCCTAGGTGAATTTTTGTGTAGAATCCAAATCTGGTCTTAAATCCATGGATTTACTTACTCAATAAAAAGTTATTCATCTTTTCTGAAATTGAAAATGATGAATTTTGGATATATGCATGACTTATGAGTTTTGCATAATTCAAAATTTCTTTTTAAGATAATTGTGGCCTATTTGGGTATGTAAAATATACCTCAAGGCTCACAGTCATATTATAGCCATTTATTTGGGTTACTTATTTTTTTATATATTAATTCATAATGTATACCTGATGTTGAGATAAAATTTGAGCTCATTCAATTTCTCAGACCTCTATCTTCAGAAAAAGGCCGAAAAATGAGGCCTCTTATCTAGAAATTTTGCATAAATTGGCTTTAACTTGGGACAACTCAATCAAAGATCTGAAGTTGGAAATTGCACATGTGAAAGCAGATGGCTTTAAAAAATAGAAATTCAAAAGGGTGAGCTACAATAAAGCATTATTGTCTTCTAACTGTATTGCATGGTCCTTAGGCAACAGAGTTGCTATGTCACCAATTTCATCTGAATGTATCTCACTTACACACCAAATACCAGTTCAAGAAAAAAGAGATATTGCAAAGAATTTTATCTAATTTCCCCCATCCAAAGGGGAACATCTTTGGGAAGCCACCTCCATTCCAAATATTGGTGGGTGAAAAAATTGTTTCCTTACCATAACTGGCTTCCAGAAAGGAGATAAATAGACTTAAACTGTTGTCTTTAGTCTTTTTATCCTCCAATATTGACAATCCCTTCATAAGAAAATTGCCTGCAAAAATAGTAGAGCATTTGTATAAAATTTTCAAAACTATTGAAATACAAGAGGGAGGGTCACAAAATTGCCTTCCAGACTACAATAAATTAAGCCTTTGCTCTAAAGGCTAGTTGATATTGGAAGATTTTGTGAGCCTTGGAGATATGGACACACACTCAAAAAGGTAACAAAGAAACTCTAAAGAACTTATTCTAATAATATGAATTGAAATTATAATCTGCCAATAAGTAAAAATTCCATAAAAATGCATAAAATCTTGATTATCTTAGAGACCAATGAACAGACATGTGAATTAAGTCACACCATTAGATTCCTAATCAAACACTTGATCTATGACTCCTTTATTTCATATCTCTAAACACAATACTAACTGAGGTAACCTGGATATATGCACTTTATGCTCAATGCATATATTCATGGTTTTCAGCTCATATATTCTGAATTGAACATAATAAGCAGTTTATTCACAAAAAAGGTTCCCACAAAATTAATTTAAAGATAGATATATAAGCTTTATTTGGCAAGTTAAAAACAAGGTTAAAACCTATAAGGGGATATTTGGTAAAATAGCAATAGCTATTTACCACTTAAACTGAAAAGTGGTCCAAAATTGAAAAAAGTCTAGGTTTAGATTCTACTAGCTCATAAATGAAGAATAAAATAGTTTTTATTATAATATTCAAGGTACAAAACCATGAAATCATGGCTTGAAGTCTAAAATAGTAAATTTCAACAGAAAGGTGGAGTAACAAGAAAAATCATAAAAAAGAGAGTTTTGATGAGGTAATGAAATCCTCTTGTAAGCTTGTTAAGGACATTCCAAGCTATCAGAGCTCACTCTCTGAATTTATTTAGAATAAATAACCTAAACACTATTAAAGATTAAAGTTAAGGCTCAAAAATAATCATTTATGATCAATAACTCTAATTTTAATTTACGTTTAACAGTTGAATAAGAGATAAAACAGGTGATTATTAGTATTTTTTGATTAAAACTACTATAGTACACAAAACGTAAGTGTTTTCCATTCTTATGATGTCATCAAATTAGAGTTATAGTGATAAATCTAAAAAAAGGGTGTAATAATGAGATAAAATGTTTTAATAATGATGTAATCATCCTCAAACATTAAAATAATTAGCAATATTAATTGATAACATCAGTAAATGTCTACTATAAGGAATGATATTTACTAAAAAAGGGCCTCTTCTGATCTTTCCCCCTCAGACACATCAAATATGATAAAACATTAAATAAAAAGGGAAATTTCTTTATTTTTTACATATAAAACTCTTATATTATTAAAGACAAAAATCTTGTAATAATCACTAGCTTTGACATTTTTACTTCAATATTTTATTTTTTTTGTTATAAATCTCTTGAAAATCTCTCAATGCACATAAAAAAATAGAATTTGAAATTCTCTCCATTTTTTATTATAAATACAGCTCAAATAAGTTTTATTTAAATACTTAGGCAAAAAAACTTTAAAACTATTATCTTACCTGTTGGAAGTAGTTAATTCTCTCTTTATTTTTATTTTCAATAATTCTATTATCAATATAAAAGTATTTATTTCAATACATGACTTCAATATTATTATTGGTATTAATTATTATTTGTCATTAAAGATCAAATTATTACACATTTATTAATTTTTGGTAACATTGATAGATTGCCATAAATATAGTAATTTATTATATTATTTTATTATTTCTTGATAAAGTCAATTTTAGGCCATAATTACAATATATCCTTATTATAATTATTTCTAATCTTCTTTTTACTTAAATTAGGTAGTTCATAGTACAATAAGTAAAATATTAGTAATTTTTAGTTATTCTTTCATGGCCAAACCTTAAATTTGGAGGGCTCGCCATGATATTTACTCAAAAGGCCTTATAATAAGATTCAGATTGGGTTTATCCAATAATAAATTAAATTTTTGATCATAAAACTATATAATAATTTTACAGTATTGGTAAAAATATGTAAGCAATTTGGTAAAAACATATAAGCACTTATGTGTTTTTACTTAAAGCTTATGTGTTTTTGCTATAAGTTGGTAAAAACACATAAGTGCTCTTTTTAATCAAGATGTAGCTATAAAGAATACTTATTGTGCAAAAAACCATCTATGGAATTGTTAATACCATTTTTACTCAATATATGGCACACATGCCCTGACGTATGCCAAAAATGACATAAATGCCATCAAGAATGACATAAAAATTCCATTGATGGCCTTTTTAAGTCCACAAATGCCATAAATTCCATGCTTAAAGTTTTAAATTGCATTCTTGATTTATGGAATTTTTAATTCCATAAATGGAA
The DNA here is from genome assembly GCA_023105745.1 of Austropuccinia psidii. Classification (NCBI taxonomy): domain Eukaryota; kingdom Fungi; phylum Basidiomycota; class Pucciniomycetes; order Pucciniales; family Sphaerophragmiaceae; genus Austropuccinia; species Austropuccinia psidii. The sequence continues at coordinate 55,985,112 of JALGQZ010000004.1, forward strand.
ATTCTATGTCCGTCACAGGGGCTCTTCGAAGTGAAGAGGGCCTAGGACTCAGTAAACTGGGACTCACTTATGGAGGGCTCAAAGATATGGTAAGAAAGGATACACTTAAGAGTGTTAAATATTAATTACTAAAAGAATGAATATAAGAAGCAGAAACAAAAAGAGTAAGAATAAAGAATAGAAGAGCCAACCACAAACAAGTCCAAGTCCACTGTTTCAACCTGTCAGAATGGAAAGAGAAGGGTTAATAAGGATATGGCCACCCAACTCATACTGTACAGGCAAAGAGAGAAATGCAAAGACTAACTTAAAATCAAATGATTATAATACCCAAAATAAGGATAAGAATAATTATAAAATAATAAATAAACTAAATTAATTAACTGGGGAAAAGTCCCCAGGGGGAAGAAAGAGGGGCTGATATATGTGAGAAACACCAGCCCTGATCCAGAGGAAGAATTTTCATGAGAGGATTGAATTATTGAATTGAGTCTGGCCAGTACAGGTCCTTTACAGCTGTACAGAACCTGTACAAGAGGTGTGGTGTATTTGAGTGATCATACAGTTTCATACTGGTGTATTGAAACTGTATTGGGTGAATCCAACCTGTACGGGTATTGACAGGCTGTATTGATGTACCAAGCTGTATGCATGTTTAAGAATGAAGATTGCTGAAACTGAATGCTGATGCAGATACTGGATCTGCTGATTTGAGGTGCTTGAGTGGGTGTATTGATGAATACCCTTACCCCTGGTGAGTGGTTGTTACAGTATCCCCCTCTTGAAACTGGTGGTCTCCTGAACACCATAATACCCTGCCACTGTTGAGTGGCATCTCAATATCCCCACATTTTTTTCAAAAAAAAATAATTTCTTTTTGATTTTCTTTTCCTCTTGAACATTATCCTGAAAATCCTTCTTCAATTCTTCTCTATCAAATTAAATTGATTCCCCCCTTCTTTCAAGTTTTGAGTAAGTATTCCACTTCAAAATATGCTTTTTCTTTCTTCTGATTCAGTCAATCTTGCCCTTGGGGTATGGCCTTGGGATATATCCCAAAATGATGGCCACTGAGCTCTTGTGCTCAAAAAATGATGCCCAATGAGTATATGAAGTGTACTCATTGGGCAAGGCTTAATTGAAATGAAATATTGAAAAATTTCCTCCAAGGAGTCTTGTCCCCATTGTCCATGGAAATGGCCTCAAAGAGCCCTCCAAAATGTTTTTTGGGCTGTGGAATCTTCCCTGATGAATCTTGATTTTTATGGCCTTTTGGGCCTTTTTGGGGTTTTGGTGATTTTTGATGATTTCATGATATATGGCCATTTTTGGCCATTTTGGGTCTTTGGGGTCCTATGGTCCGCGGTCCGTGGGGGCTATTGGAGGCCCCCAGGACCAAAATTGAGCCCCTGCGCCCAATCTTTCTGGGGACCCAAGGTGACCAAGGGGCCCAGAATTGGCTTAAACCCAAACTTCACCATATGTGGCTTGGACCCATTGATGGGGTCCAGGACCATCAAGATCCTGGCCTCCCCAAAGTTGCAGGGGAGGCCCTGGGTGATGATTTCAGCCCCAAAGGGGTATGAACCTTCACCTTAGAGGCTTTGATGGGGTCATAATTGAGTTATGGCCCCCATTTCCTTGAGGTCAAAAAAAGTTTGTTGATATGGAGTGGATTGATTCTGACGTCTTGAATCTTCTGCTTACATATTCTTCAGTTATGAGTTCCAAACTGACTGAACTCACTGAATCTTCTCCTTCTGCACCGCCACTGTCTGTTCTTTGTGGCTCTGGAGTCTTCAGTCAATTATCCTCCCCTTCCATGGCGTCTTCTGGTCATTTTGATCCCTCCCAAACCTATGATGGGTTCAGAGCAGTTGAAGTTCTTGATCCTGCCTGTACTGAATGTTTGGCCAAGGGTAAGGATTGCTTTCAACATTAAAATCCTTGATTGTCAAAATGCCATTTTTGCTTCATTGGAAAGAAACCATGTCGTTGTACCAGGTCAACTTTGTCCAACGTCAGGAGGCATTTATGGAGCAGAAAAGATGGGCCTTTTGGACAGGAGTTTCCCATTTCTGAGGAACCTACTCCTGATGCAACCTCAGGATTTTCTCAATGTGAGTGATTTGCATATCTTGATTGAATTGCTACTGATATTTTGATGTAGTGACTGGTTCCAGGCAGAGGGATGTGGCCAGGTGGACTAATGTTGGAGGGCCCATTCCAATCAGTGGTAGGCCCATACATTACAGCTCAGAAATCCCAATCTCAAGGACCAATACTGATGGAGTAGTGAAGGTAGTGAAAAAACTAAGAAGAATTGTTGATTCCCCAACAGATCCAGATGCTGAAGGAAGTGATGAGTTGGATGGTGAAGAAGTTGAAGTTGTTCCTCATTCAGTTGGCCATCCATCCAGCAATTCCTCTTCTCAACCTCTTGCCAACACTAGATTCCAAAGCCAAACTATTCCCAGCACTCCCAGAACCTTCCAACCAATGCTTGCTTCCATTCCTACAGCCCTTCCTCCTCCTTCACCAACTACTTCCCACACCACTAGGCCTGCCTTGAATCCAGCAGTAAGATCATCACCAGTTCAACAACCTAGAAACTCACCCATAACCACCTCCCGTCAACTTCAACCTGTGGCCAGCTCTAGCAGAAGAAGAGATGGATTGTCCCCTTTGCTGTTTCCTGCCGCTCAATTTTTTCAAAGAAGAGAACATTGGCCTATCTGGGTTACCAGAGAAGATCCCAATGCAGCTAGTGAAAATCAAGATGCTGTGGCCAGATTATTCAGGAGGGTTGATAGAAATAGCAGAGAGGTGATTATGTATGCCAATGACAGGACTATTCCGGGTACTGCTTCTGAAGAGATGGCTGCAAAATTTGCCTGGTATAAAGATGAGTTGATAAATGATTTTCAGAGAACTTTTGATGATTTAGGTAGAGATAACTAGTTTTCCTTTTCCTTGTTTGTGTTTGGTTTGACTTCTATCCCCACTCTTATAAATACTAAAAAATGGAACCTCCCAATACATGATTTGGGAGGGGATGCTGCTGCTTTAAAGAAATAAAAGAAAGAAAGTCATACAAGTAAAGAAAGAAAGAAAATAAAAGAATAAGAGAAAATGAGAGTAAAGAAAAGAAATAAAGGTAAATCCTGATGGCTGGTCCTCCTTGTGGTGAGTTGCTTGATTCTGGCCAAGAAGTGTCTGAAAAATGAAAACCAAGCATTTGATGCTCACAGAGTGGCCAAGGTAATGTTTTACAAGAAGTAGAGCCCTTGGGGATGCATACCAGGAGATGGAGCTTACTTTCATAACTTCCACTCCCCACCAAGCACCATAAAACTGAAATGAATTGCCATAACTGACTTCTGAAATGAAATTCCATAAATGACTGGTGAAATGATATGCCATAAGTGACTTGAAGTAATGAAGGTCTTGAATTATGATGATTGGCATAAATTAAATGATAATTAAAAGAGAAAGAAAAAGACAAAGTAAGAAAGAAACATTTGGCCATATCTTGATAAGGTCCAAATGGAGGGTATTGATGGCGTATGCTTCCTGAGCCTGTCCAAGGAATTGACAAGTGCTCACAAAGTGGCCAAGATGATTCTTACAACAACATTTGGGTAGAATACCCCTTTAAAGGTGCATGCCGGGAAAGGAACTTACTTTCATAACTTCTTCTCCTGACCAAGCACCATAATCAAACTCTTGAGGTATTTGGGCCAGGCTTGTCTGGATATAATGAATGCAAATCCTTGACAAGGTCTGGTGAGTTGGTAAGGTTGGAAGCTGGTTCCCAAGTGGTTCTTTCTGGGTCTTCACTGAATCCTTTCCACTCTAAAAGATACCATAATTTACCTCTTTTGAGTTTTGAGTCCAGAACCTGAGCCACTTCCCATTCCTCTTGCTCCTCCACTAAGACTGGTGGTTGTGGAAATTGATGACAATTTGGGATAGTTGAATGCTTGACTGGTTCTCATAAGGACACATGGAATACAGGGTGAACTGACTTCCATTGTTGAGGCAACTTGAGGTGATTTGCATGGGTGCCAATCTTCTTGAGAACTTCAAAGGGTCCCAATAATCTTTCTTAAAGTTTCTTGTTGGGCATTTTTGTCTTGATGTTCTTGGAAGCTAGCCATACTTTGTCCCCAGGTTGGAAATCAGGTGGAATTGCTCTATTTCTATCTGCATACTTCTTGAATCTCCTTATTGCTGACTCTAATTCTTCTTTGACAACCTGCTGTACTGATTGGAGTTTTGTTGATAACTTTCCAGCAGGTGAATCTTGAGAAATATGGATTGAGTCGAAGCTGGGATTTCTTCCATAAATGGTGAAAAAAGGTGATTGCTTTGTTAATTAATTTTCTGCATTATTATAGGAAAATTCAGCCAGAGGGAGCCAGGTGTACCAGTCATCTTGATGATAGCTGACATACATCCAAAGATACTGTTCTAGAATCTGATTTACCCTCTCTGTCTGTCCATCTGTTTCAGGATGAAAAGCATTTGAAAGTTCTCTTCATATCTTGAGCTGCTGACATAATTGAGTCCAAAATGATGAAACAAATAAAGATCCTCTATCACTGATGATACTGACTGGCAGGCCATGCTTGGAAAATACATGACTAATGAAGATTTGAGCTAAGTGCAGTGCAGTGATTGTTCCATGAGCTGGAATGAAAATTTCCATTTTTGAGAATCTGTCCACAACTACTAAAATTAAATCAAAGTTCTTTGACAGTGGCAACTTAGTGATGAAGTCCATTGATAATGAATTCCAAGGACCAGATGGAATTGAAAGATTCTTGAGTAATCCAAACTTCTTGTGATGAATGTTCTTGTTTCTTGAACATTGCTGACATGAGGACACATAGTCCTTGATGAATTGATTCATGCCATCCCAATAAAAATCCCTCTTGATGAACTTGAGGGTCTTCTCCTGGCCAGGATGGCCAGCCAATGGTGAGTCATGACGCTTTTCAAGAATATTGAGTTGAAGTTCTTCATTTCTTGGGATTACCACTCTATCTTTGAATAAAAATAACTTGGCTTGAGGTTCAAGAGAATAATCTGGAACTGATTCACCTCTTGCTAGTTGCTTGAATATTTCTTTATAGTCTTTGTCTTGCCATACTTCTTTGTTAATCTTGTCAACTAAATCTGAGAAAATCTCCACTTTGATTGAGAAGAATCTCAAGTCTTGAATTCCATCTTGCTTAAGTACTTGATGAAAATTTTGAGGATTCTTGCTGATGAAGTCCACCCCCCTCTCTGGGTACACATCGTCCTGACGTGACAAGGCATCTGGTAAAGTGGCCAGCCTGCCTGGGTGGTAAGTGATAGTGAAATGAAATTCTGAGAGAAATTCAGCCCAATGGGCCTGACGACGAGTAAGAACTTTGGAAGACATGAAATACTGCAAAGAAGAATGGTCTGTCAAGACCTCAAAAGGATTGGAAAGAGAAAGAAGGAATGCTCTCCAGAGCTTGAGAGCCCAAACTATGCCAAGGAGTTCCTTGTCATGAATTTCATAGTTCAGCTCAGCTGGGAGAAGCTTGCGACTATCAAATGCAATGGGATGCTTTCCTGAGTCATTCACCTTACTCAGTATGGCGCCCAATGCATAATCAGAAGCATCAGTCTCTACAATAGTAGGTAGAGATGGATTGAAATGGGATAAGATAGGAGCAGAGGTGAAAGCTTCTTTGAGTCCTTGAAACTGACTAAGAGCTTCCTCATTGAACATGAAGGGAGAATCTTTTTTGAGAAGGGAAGTGAGAGTAGTGATTTTTTTGGAATACTTTTTAATGAAACAACGATAAAAATTGGCAAAGCCAAGAAAAGCTTGAAGTGATGTGATGTTTTTAGGCTGAGGCCAATTGAGGATCTGCTGACCTTTTGAAGAATCCATCTTGAGGCCATCACTTGAAACAACATAGCCCAAGTATTCCACACTTGGAAGCTTTGGCAAAAAAATTATTCTCTCTGAGTCTTTGGAGGACATAGGTCACATGTTTGACATGTTCTTCCTCAGAACTTGAGAATACCATGATATCATCTAGATAAACCACAACAAACACATCCAAGAGATCTGAAAATATATCATTCACAAGATTCTGGAAAGAAGCAGGAGCATTGGTCAAACCAAATGGCATGACCAAATACTAATAGCTACCATATTTGGTTCTAAACGCAGTTAAGTGCTCATCCCCCTCTTTGATTATCAGAAGGTTATATGCACCACGCAAATCTATCTTGGAGAAGATAGTAGAACCGTTGAATACAGTAAGGAGCTGGTTCATAGGAGGAACAGGGTATCTGTTTTCCTAGTGACAGCATTGAGTTTGGGGAGTCAACACACAAACAAAGACCTCCATCCTTTTTCTTGACAAAAAGGACAGGTGCTCCTGTTGAAGAGGAGCTTGGTCTTATGAAACCTTTCTCTACATTCTCTGAAATGTAGGCCCGCAGTGTTTCTGACTCTTGATTTGATAATGAGTAGATAACAACAATTGGAGGTAGAAGACCCTCCAATTCAATATGATGATCACAGGCACAGTGTGGAGGAAGTTTCTCTGCTTTCACCTTGGAGAATACATCCAAATATTGGTGATAAGCAGGAGGGACAACCTTCAACACAGTTTCAATTCCTTCTGGCTCTTCTTCCTCATCCCACTGCTCCTCCAGGGATGCATGAAAAGATAAGGGAGGAAGGTCCATATCCCCTTGGAAGAGATGAAGTGAAGATATGGCAACATCTTCTCCAACATCCTTTATCTCTTTGAAGACTTCATCTCTTAATGGAAGTAATGACTGAGAGGGAATGATGGAAGGGATATGGACAGAAGAAGGAAGGGAAGGTGTCTTAAGTTCACCAGCCAGAGCAACACCATTGACAGCAGTGGCAAAGTCATTACTAGCAGAAGGAATAAGACCACTAGAATCCTTATGATTAGAATCATAGGTGATCAATCCATTTTTCCAATCAATAATGAGATTAAAATGGTAAAGGAAATCATAGCCCAATATCAGGTCTTCTCCCTTGGGTGAATCTATGATAAAGAAGTCCCATTCAAAGCTTGGGAAAGAAGGCAAGTCAGCTACCCACTTGGTATAATGAGTGATGAACAAGGCAGGGGATTCATTAGAATCCAGAATTAAAAGAGGAATCTTTTCATGGAGCTCTGACAGAGTCAATGAGTACTTGAGAACAAAATTCTTTGCAATAAGAGAGTTTGTAGCACCAGAATCAATGAGAATACTATAAAAAATATCAGAGATAGAAGAAAAAATAAGAAACTTTGAATATTTCTTGACACTAGTATTCAGAGTGCACAATTGTGCTCTTGAAGGAAATAAGTGAGAACCATTGTACACATCATGATTCCCACTCAGGCGTTTCCCTGCTTGCTAGGGAAGCCTCTTGATGATGACCCAGGCTTGTTCTGAGGTCTCTTGAAGCATTTTTCAATTGGGTGCTTTCCACCACAATAAGTACATAACCCCTCTTGAATCCTCCTCTCCTTTTCAGAACCAATTAATTTATTGTCCTTTTTGAGGAGAGCAGCATGAGGCTTGTCCTTTGAAGATTGAAACTGCTTGCCCTTCTTGTTCTTCTTCTGGTGAGGCCTCTTTGAAGATGAGCTTTGAGGAGGCCTAGATTGATTGGATCCATTAACTGGAGGCTTCTTTTCTTGATTTCCACCCTTTTCTTTTTGCCTCTCATGATATCTTGTGTCTAACTCTAAAGTGACATCCATAAGTTCTTGAAGAGTATCAAAGGTTCCAGGGTGAGAAGCCAACTGATCCAATAATCTTGATGCCAATACTCTTCTGTAAACATGGATATAAGCTCTTTCCCCCCAATCTCCAATTATTGACATTAAGCTTCTGAAATCAGCAATGTACAAGGATACATGACCACTCTCCCTCATCCTCAAATTGTCCAACTCTTGTTCAGCTTTCCTGACTTCATTGGGGTCACCAAACAGAGTGAATAATTGAGATTCAAACAATGGCCAATTATTGAGGAGGTAGGAAGGGTCTTCATTGGAAATATTTGAGAGATAGGGTTCAATCCACTTTCAAGCTCTACCAGTGAGAAAAGAACTTGAGTAAAGAACTTTCTTCCTGTCAGAGAAGAAATTTGCTGGATCATTATGAAAGATTAATTGACATGATTGGACAAATCCTCTCAATTTATGAGCTTGAGTACCATCAAAAGAATCAGGTGCCTTCATGGAAGGAGTGTTGAAAGCAGGGGCTTTGGAATTGTCCCTGGGAGCAACTGCTTGAGTGAGTTTCCCCATGAATTGAGTCATCTGCTCCATCATCTTGAGGATACTTGGATCAGTTTGAGAGACGAGAGGTTGACTAGAAAGGGCTAGATTAGAACCCTGAGGCACCTCTGGAGCATTTGCCAAGGTATCTGCCACTTCAGTTTCCCAAGAATCTTCCTCTTCCACAGACTCTTCCCCCCCTTCATCTTCAACTTCCCCTAATCTTGCTCTTGCACCTTCAGACATGCCAGGGTAGCCACCCAAAAGTCCATAAAAGGATCTTGATCTTCTAGATTTCATTCCACCTCTTCTTGAGGGTGCTGCTCCTTCCATTGGTGGTCCTCTGTCACAGGGGCTCTTCGAAGTGAAGAGGGCCTGGCACTCAGTAAACTGGGACTCACTTATGGAGGGCTCAAAGATAAGACAAGAATGGATACACTTAAGAGTGTGAATAATGAATTACTAAAAGAATAAAAATAAGAAAGCAGCAAAAAAGAATAAGAGTAAGAAAAAGAAGAGCCAACCACAAACAAGTCCAAGTCCACTGTTTCAACCTGTCAGAATGGAAAGAGAAGGGTTAATAAGGATATGGCCACCCAACTCATACTGTACAGGCGAAGAAAGAAAAAGGGCAAAGACTAACTTAAGATTAAATAAATATAATACCCAAAATATAAGGATAAGAATATTCAGATAATAATAAATCAACTAAATTAATTAACTGGGGCAAAGTCCCCAGGGGGGAGGAAGAGGGGCTGGTATATGTGAGAATCACCAGCCCTGATCCAGAGGCAGAGTTTTCATGAGAATAATTGATGATTGAATTGAGTCTGGCCAATACAGGTCCTGTAAGGCTGTACAGAACCTGTACAAGAGGTGTGGTGTACTTGAGTGATCATACAGTTCCATATTGGTGTATTGAAACTGTATTGGGTGAATCCAACCTGTACAGGTGTTGACAGGCTGTATGGATGTACCAAGCTGTATGCATGTTTCAGAATGAAGATTGCTGAAACTGCATGCTGATGCAGATACTGGATTTGCTGATTTGGGGTGTTTGAGTGGGTGTATGAATGAATACCCTTACCCCTGATGGATGGTTGTTACAGTATCCCCCTCTTGAAACTGGTGGGCTCCTGAACACCATAATACCCTGCCACTGTTGAGTGGCATCTCAATATCCCCACATTTTTTTTCAAAAATTTTCTTTTTAATTTTCTTTCCTCTTGACCATTATCCTGAAAATCCTTCATTACTTCTTCCCTGCCAAATTCAATTGATTCCCCCCCTCTTTTTTTTTCAAGTTTGAGTGAGTATTCCTTCCAGAGTATGCAATTCTTTTCTTTTGATTCAATCAGCCATGTCTTGGGATGTGGCCTTGGGATATATCCCAGAATAAAGGCCATTGAGCACTCATTGGCCCAGACCTAATCCATTGAATGAACCTCCAAGGGGTCTTGTCCCCATGATCCAAGGAATTGGCCTCAGGCAGCCCTCCCAGTGGTTTTTGGACTGTGGCCTCCATCTTGAGTGATCTTGATGTATCTTGCTTTTTGTGGCCTTTTTGGCCTTGCTGGGTGATTTGGTGATTAGGGCAATTTTTTTGATTTTTCTGGTTTTTTGGCCATAATAGGCCTTTTTGATGTTTTGGGGTCCTACGGTCCGCGGTCCGTAGTCTTGCGGTCCGTGGGCCGTACGCCACGGTCCGCGGTCCGTGGGGGTTATTGGAAGCCCCCAGGACCTAAATGGACCCCCTGGGCCCAAATTGACTGGGGACCCAGGGGACCTAAAATGGCCAAAATTAAAGGTAATCACCTTTATGGCCTGGACCCATTGGTGGGGTCCAAGACCACCAAACCCTGGCCTTCCCCAAAGTTGCAGGGGAGGCCCTGGGTGATGACTCCACCTCCAAAGGGGCCATGGATGTGGATTTTGAGAGGCTTTGAGGGGGGGCCATAAATGAGTTATGGCCCCATTCTTGAGGTTGAAATGGACTGATTTGCCATATTGAGCCTTCTGCTTCTGTACTTCCAAATTTGACAGGTATGGAAATGATCCAGAAGATGACTCTTGACGGGCCTTTGATGGTTTGGAAGAGAAACTGGTTTTCTTGTCCTTGTTGTGTTTGGTTTAGCTTCTATCCCCGCTCTTATACTACTAAAATAAGAAATAAAAGATAAAAAAGATAATGGAACCTCCCAATGCATGATTTGGGGAGGGGATGCTGCTGCTTTAAAGAAATCAAAGAAAGAAAATTATACAAGTAAAGAAAGAAAAGAAAATAAAAAATAAATAAGAGAAACTGAGAGTAAAGAAAGAAATAAAGAAAAAATTCCTGATGGTTGGTCCTTCTCGTGGTGAGTTGCTTGATTCTGGCCAAGGAGTGTGTGAAAGATGAAAACCAAGCATTTGATGCTCACAGAGTGGCCAAGGTAATGTTTTACAAGAAGTAGAACCCTCAGGGATGCATACCAGGAGATGGAACTTACTTTCATAACTTCCACTCCCCACCAAGCACCATAAACTTGAAATAACTTGCCATAAATGACTTCTGAGTTGAATTGCCATAAATGACTTATGAAAAGAATTGCCATAATTGACTTGAAGTAAATGAATGTCTTGAATTATGATGATTGGCATAAATTGAAATGATAATAAAGAAAGAAATGAAAAATAAATAAAGAAAACATTGGGCCATATCTTGATAAGGTCCAAATGGAGGGTATTGATGTTGTATGCTTCCTGAACCTGTCCAAAGAAATGACAAGTGCTCACAAAGTGGCCAAGGTGATGCTTACAACAACATATGGTTAGAATACCCCCTTAAAGGTGCATGCCAGGAGAGGAACTTACTTTCATAACTTCTTCTCCCCACCAAGCACCATAAAATCAAACTCTTGAGGTATTTGGGCCAGGCTTGTCTGGATACAATGAATGGAAATCCTTGGCAAGGTCTGGTGAGTTGGTAAGGTTGGAAGATGGTTCCCAAGTGGTTCTTTCTGGGTCTTCACTGAATCCTTTCCACTCTACAAGATACCATAATTTACCTCTCTTGAGTTTTGAGTCCAGAACCTGAGCCACTTCCCATTCTTCTTGCTCCTCCACTAGAACTGGTGGTGGCGGCAATTGATGACGATTTGGGATAGTTGAATGCTTGACTGGTTCTAATAAGGACACATGGAATACAGGGTGAACTGTCTTCCATTGCTGAGGCAACTTGAGGTGATATGCATGGCTTCCAATCTTCTTCAGAACTTCAAAGGGTCCCAACCATCTTTCTGATAATTTATTGGTGGGTCTTGTTGTCTTGATGTTCTTGGAAGCTAGCCATACTTTGTCCCCAGGTTGGAAATCAGGTGGAATTGCCCTATTTCTATCTGCATACTTCTTGAATCTCCTTATTGCTGACTCTAATTCCTCTTTGACAACTTGCTGTACTGATTGGAGTTTTGTTGATAACTTTCCAGAAGGTGAGTCTTGAGAAATATGGATTGAGTAAAAGCTGGGATTTCTTCCATAAATGGTGAAAAAAGGTGATTGCTTGGTTGATGAATGTTCTGCATTATTATAGGCAAATTCAGCCAGAGGGAGCCAGGTGTGCCAGTCATCTTGATGATAGCTGACATACATCCAAAGGTACTGTTCTAGTATCTGATTTACCCTCTCTGTCTGTCCATCTGTTTCAGGGTGAAATGCAGTTGACAGGTCTCTTGATATCTTGAGCTGCTGACATGACTGGGTCCAGAATGATTAAACAAATAAGGAACCTCTATCACTAACAATACTTACTGGGAGGCCAGGTTTGGAAAATACATGACTAATGAAGATTTGAGCTAAGTCCAGTGCAGTGATTGTGCCATAAGTTGGAATGAATATTGCCATTTTTGAGAATCTGTCTACAATTACTAAGATTGAGTCAAAGTTGTTTGACAGAGGCAATTGAGTGATGAAGTCCATTGATAATGAATTCCAAGGACCAGATGGAATTTGAAGAGGCTTGAGTAATCCAAACTTCTTATGGTGAATGTTCTTGTTTCTTGAACATTGCTGACATGAGGACACATAGTCCTTGATGATTTGATTCATGCCAGCCCAATAAAAATCCCTCTTGATGAGCTTGAGGGTCTTCTCCTGGCCAGGATGGCCAGCCAATGGTGAATCATGACGCCTTTGAAGAATGTCCAATTGAACTTCATGATTTCTTGGAATAACTACTCTATCTTTGAACAATAATAATCTTGCTTGAGGTTCAAGAGAATAGTCTGGGACTGATTCTCCTCTTGCTAATTTCTTGAGGATCTCCTTATAGTCTCTGTCTTGCCATACTTGTCTTTGAATCTGATCAACTAAATCTGAGAACATTTCAACTTTTATGGAAAAGAATCTTGACTCTTGAATTTCATTTTGCTTGAGAACTTGATGAAAGTTTTGAGGATTCTTGCTGATGAAATCCACCCCCCTCTCTGGGTACACGTCGTCCCGACGTGACAAGGCATCTGGTAAAGTGGCCAGCCTGCCTGGGCGGTAAGTGATAACAAAGTGAAATTCAGACAAAAATTCAGCCCAACGGGCTTGACGACGAGTAAGGACTTTAGAAGACATAAAATATTGGAGAGAACAATGGTCTGTCAAGACCTCAAAGGAATCAGAAAGAGAAAGGAGGAAGGCTCTCCAGCGCTTGAGAGCCCAAACTATGCCAAGGAGCTCCTTGTCATGAATTTCATAGTTGAGCTCAGCTGGTAAGAGCTTGCGACTATCAAATGCAATGGGATGCTTTCCTGAGTCATTCACCTGACTCAGTACAGCACCAAAGGCATAATCAGAGGCATCAGTCTCTACAATGGTTGGAAGAGAAGGATTAAAGTGAGAAAGGATAGGAGCAGAGGTGAAAGCTTCTTTGAGTGCTTGAAACTGACTAAGAGCTTCCTCATTGAAGATGAAAGGAGAATCTTTTTTGAGAAGGGAAGTGAGAGAAGTGATTTTTTTGGAATAATTTTTAATGAAACGACGATAAAAATTGGCAAAGCCAAGAAAAGATTGAAGAGCCTTGATGTTTTTGGGCTGAGGCCAATTGAGGACTTGCTGAACTTTTGAAGAATCCATCTTGAGGCCATCACTTGAAACAACATAGCCCAAGTATTCCACACTTGAGGCATGGAATACACACTTGGAGGCTTTGGCAAACAGATTATTGTCCCTCAGTCTTTGGAGGACAGAGGCCACATGTTTGACATGTTCCTCCTCAGAACTGGAAAAGACCATAATATCATCTAAATAAACCACAACAAACACATCCAAAAAATCTGCAAAGATATCATTTACCAGATTTTGGAAAGAAGCAGGAGCATTGGTCAAACCAAATGGCATGACCAAATACTCATAACTGCCATATTTGGTTCTAAAGGCAGTTAAGTGCTCATCCCCCTCTTTGATTCTCAGAAGGTTATATGCACCACGCAAATCTATCTTGGAGAAGATAGTGGACCCGTTGAATACGGTAAGAAGCTGGTTCATAGGAGGAACAGGGTATCTGTTCTTCCTAGTGACAGCATTGAGTTTGCGGTAGTCAACACACAAACGAAGACCTCCATCCTTTTTCTTGACAAAAAGGACAGGTGCTCCTGTTGAAGAGGAGCTTGGTCTAATGAAACCTTTCTCTACATTCTCTGCAATGTAGGCCCGCAGTGTTTCTGACTCTTGATTTGATAATGAGTAGATAACACCAATTGGAGGTAGAAGACCCTGCAATTCGATATGGTGATCACAGGCGCGGTGTGGAGGAAGTTTCTCTTCTTTCACCTTGGAGAATACATCCAAATAATGGTGATAAGCAGGAGGGACAACCTTCAACACAGTTTCAATTTCTTCAGGCTCTTCCTCCTCATCCCACTGCTCCTCCAGGGATGCATGAAAAGATAAGGGAGGAAGGTCCATATCCCCTTGAAAGAGATGAAGTGAAGATATGGCAACATCCTCTCCAACATCCTTTATCTCTTTGAAGACTTCATCTCTTAATGGAAGTAATGACTGAGAGGGATTAATGGAAGGGATATGGACAGAAGAAGGAAGGGAAGGTGTCTTAAGTTCACCAACCAGAGCAACACTGTTGACCGCAGTGGCAAAGTCATTACTAGTAGAAGGAGTAATACCACTAGAATCCTTATGATTAGAATCATAGGTGATCAATCCATTTTTCCAATCAATAATGGGATTAAAATGGTAAAGGAAATCATAGCCCAATATCAGGTCTTCTCCCTTGGGTGAATCTATGACAAAGAAGTCCCATTCAAAGCTTGGGAAGGAAGGCAAGTCAACTACCCACTTGGTATAATGGGTGATGAACAAGGCAGGGGATTCATTAGAATCCAAAATGAAAAGAGGAATCTTTTCAGGGAGCTCTGACAGAGTCAATGAGTACTTGAGAACAAAATTCTTTGCAATAAAAGAGTTTGTAGCACCAGAATCAATGAGAATACTATAAAAAATATCAGAGACAGAAGAGAAAATAAGAAATTTTAAAGATTTCTTGACACTAGTATTCAGAGTGCACAATTGTGCTCTTGAAGGAAATAAGTGAGAACCATTGAACACATCATGATTCCCACTCAGGCTTTTCCCTGCTTGCTAGGGAAGCCTCTTGATGATGACCCAGGCTTGTTCTGAGGTCTCTTGAAGCATTTTTCAATTGGGTGCTTGCCACCACAATAAGTACACAACCCCTCTTGAATCCTCCTCTCCTTTTCAGAACCGATTAATTTATTGTCCTTATTGAGGAGAGCAGCATGGGGCTTGTCATTTGAAGATTGGAATTGCTTGCCCTTCTTATTCTTCTTCTGGTGAGGCCTCTTTGAAGATGAGTTTTGAGGAGGCCTAGACTGATTGGATCCAATGACTGCAGGCTTCTTCTCCTGATTGCCACCCTTTTCTTTTTGCCTCTCATGATATCTTGTGTCTAATTCTAAAGTGACATCCATAAGTTCTTGAAGAGTATCAAAAGTTCCAGGGTGAGAAGCCAACTGATCCAATAATCTTGATGCCAATCCTCTTCTGTACACATGAATGTAAGCTCTTTCCCCCCAATCTCCAATTCTTGACATTAAGCTTCTGAAATCTGCTATGTACAAGGAAACATGACCACTTTCCTTCATCCTCAAATTGTCCAACTCTTGTTCAGCTTTCCTGACTTCATTGGGATCACCAAACAGAGTGAATAATTGAGATTCAAACAATGGCCAATTATTGAGGAGGTAGGAAAGGTCTTCATTGGAAATATTTGAAAGGTAAGGTTCAATCCATTTGCCAGCTCTACCAGTGAGAAAAGAAGTTGAGTAAAGAACTTTCTTCCTGTCAGAGAAGAAATTTGCTGGATCATTATGGAAAATTAGTTGACAGGATTGGATAAATCCTCTCAACTTATGAGCTTGAGTACCATCAAAAGAATCAGGTGCCTTCATGGATGGAGTCTTGAAAGCAGGGGCTTTGGAATTGTCCCTGGGAGCAACTGCTTGAGTGAGTTGCCCCATGAATTGAGTCATCTGCTCCATCATCTTGAGGAGACTTGGTTCAGTTTGAGAGACAAGAGGTTGACTAGAAAGGGCTAGATTAGAACCCGGAGGCACCTTGTAAGATGTGACTATGAAACTGATGATAATATTACTATTAATCAACAGTACTATGTCTGTTCTTATGAAATATAATAATAAAATATTATTATAACCACAATTAAATAATTAAAAATTATTTCTTTCATGTGTTAAGCACTACTAGTGATTTTAACAGTGAGCAAGTAATTGTCTACAAGAATCAATTACAAGAAGAATTTAATAATAAAAACTTCTTTATTAAAATAATAAAATTATTTTAATATATAATTATCTTTTGCAAGAATAATTATAAAGATAATTCTTGAAGAAAACTATTACTAGAGAAAAACTTTAAGAATTAAAGATAAATGACTCACTAATACTCCAAAGAACTTATTGAAAGATAAGAGTAGAGAAATTTTACGTAGAATTGTGGATTTAAGGGATCAAGATGATTTATAACAGTATTTCAACAATATATAGTTGGATTCTATGATTTCACGTCTTTCTGATTGATTCTGAAAGATTTAAAACACTTAAGAATAGCTTGAACTAATACTTACTTGTTGGTAATAATGGTTTAATAAATTTATATGATGATGATACGGAAAAAACAGCAAGAAGAGGCTTCTTTTAAGTCAATAACAGCTCACAGAGGCGTGCTATGGAGCAAACTGAAAAACCAGTGAGTGAGAAAACAATAAACCTTTTTGGATTATTGATTGCATCATCTGTTGTCATGTAAGATTATCATAATTACTTAATTGATGCTTTTACGTGACTACCAACCCCAATATGGTTAAGAATAAAAGGAGTAACACTTGTAAATCTTCTTTTATTCTAAAATAATCATTGATTTCTCAAAGTTATCAATGTTATTGCCAATTTCATCACAGGTTGTAATTACTGTGAATTTTTGAAGATTCAGTGTTTCACGTAGAATATCCAAAAATGGACTGTAAGTAAAACTTTTAATTTTACTAGTAAAACTGTAATTCCTTTTGGTTGTACCATAGATAATACAGTTCTCCTTTAGTCCTGAAAGATTCAGAAAGATTCATTAAGAATTGTATTTTTAATGAATTTTTGAAGGTTTTACCTCATTTCTACGTAGAATTGCAAATAGCAGTGTTTTGCTGGTTGCTATGAGGTAAATCAATGAATATGGGTCCCAAATGGGTTTTAATTACTCTTTTGGGGTTTATCCATGGAAAGTCATTAGTAATTGACATGGTTACAGGAGTGTAAGTAGCTCATTACCTCCTTGGCACGTCAAAATAGCAGGTTATTTGCTATTTTCTGATGTTTTACAGTAGTTGTAACTTGGTAACCAAGTTCCCAAAGAGTTTTAGTTTACCAATTGGGCCAAGATGAGCCATGGATCCATGCTCTGGAGCTATCCACGCCTCTGAGGCCTCAGAAGTTGGGTACCCTGGCTCTCTTTGATGTCTTTTGTCCCCCTTGCCCAATTTTTACGTCAAAATAGTAATTTAAGCTTAAAGTGAGATATCCACTATGGGTGTACCAAAAGTCCATGTAAGAATACCATGATATTAAGTGCTCAAAACATGCATAACACTATTCTTAGTGTATATGTAACATGGGATTTCTCACTTTCCTATTATTTTGGCTAAAAATCAAGAAAAACAAAAATTTTCACGGATCTTTTATGTGGTATTAATGATGTGGTATTGAAGTATTTTCCATTTTACCACCTCAAATACTTAAATTGAGCTTATTCACTCTATGGAGCTACCCTAGGTGAATTTTTGTGTAGAATCCAAATCTGGTCTTAAATCCATGGATTTACTTACTCAATAAAAAGTTATTCATCTTTTCTGAAATTGAAAATGATGAATTTTGGATATATGCATGACTTATGAGTTTTGCATAATTCAAAATTTCTTTTTAAGATAATTGTGGCCTATTTGGGTATGTAAAATATACCTCAAGGCTCACATTCCCTCCCACCAAAAAATAAAATTGTACTACAATTTTATTAGTGATAAAAAGAATAAGGCCCCAAAAGGGGGTTAATGTCCACTGTCCAACCTCTTCACATTACTCAGATCAAGTAATTTAAAGCACATTTATAGACATATTCAGGCTTGTGGCCTTCTTTCATGTCTAAATCTTCTTAAGAGTTTATCTGAGTCAGGTATTTCTGATTCTGCCATCCATTCATCTTCATGTACTGGATTTCTATATCTGACAAGATATTCTCTTTGATTTTTACCCCTAAGTCTCCTTTCTTTAATGACTTTCTTTATCTTTCTGTCTTCATTCTGTTCCACAGGGGGCACAGTTAAAGGAGTTGGGTTCCTTAAAGGAAACAATTCTTTGTCAGCTGGTTGATAAGGTTTTATCAGGCTGACTGGAAATGTGGGGTGTTTATTTTCCAATTCACCACTCAATTCCACTTGAACTGCATTGGTTCCATGTAAGGCAACAATAACAAAAGGTCCTACATAAGAATCTTTAAGTTTCTTTGGGCCTTTGATATTATTAAAATTCAAGGTTGAAACTAGAACTAAGTCCCCTACTTTGAAGTCTGGTACTTTATGACTCTTGTCCCACTTCTGTTTTGCATAATCAAAAGCATCATCCATACTTTTTTTTGCATGGTGTTTTACTTTATCAAGCATTAATTTGAAGCTGGAAGCTGTAGGATGAATGTCAATCAAGTCTTTCCTCAGTGTGTCTGCTGGGAGTCTTGGATTCCATCCTTTTTCTAACATAGCAGGAGTTTGTCCTGTGGAAGAATGGACTGATGTCTTGTATGCCAATTCTAATGCAGGTATCAGAGTGCACCAGTCATGGGTAAAGCCATCTGAGTCTTTAAATTCTAATCCATAAGCACAAAATCTCCTGATCATGTCCTCTAAAGTTTGAATCATCCTCTCTGCTAGCCCATCTGTTTGAGGGTGATATGCTGTAGAGAATGATAACTTAGTCCCAAACAATCTATGAAGATTGGTCCAAAGTGCAGATGTGAACTTGGGGTCTCTGTCACTTATGATATTCTTAAATAACCCTGTATGAGAAATAACTCTACTCCATAAAAGAAGAGCTGTATCCATAGCAGTGTCATCTTTATGACATGGTAAGAATATGGGAGTTTTGCTATATCTGTCTACAATGACTAAACAAGCATTATAACTTTTGTCACCACTTGGAGGAAGTGCTGTGACCCAATCCATGTGAACAACTTACCAAGGGGATTTTGGTTCTTGAATATGGATCATTAATCCAAATTTCTTGCCTGTACTCCTGTTTGCTTTTTGGCATCTATCACAGGTATGGCAATATTCAATGGTTTCTTTTCTCCAAGATGGCCACCATGCACAGTTCTTCACCTTTTCAAGTGTTCTGTCTTCTGATAGGTGTCCAGAGTAAATGCTATCATGGCATTCATGAAGAATGGTATTGATGAGCAATCTACTACACAATGTCATCACACAAGAATGTTTTGTTCTATGGTAAATAATCCCATCAAACAAGTGAAATCTTCCTTCAGAATAGGAATTTTTCCAAACTTCATCTAGTGTATTAGCCAAAGATGTGTCTTTGCAGTCTTTATCCAATAAAGAAGTCAAGATATGGCAATTCTTGTCTTGTTTATAAGACTCTCTGACCTCTTCAAAGAATTCAGTCCCAATATCAGTTATGTTAATCCCTTCAATTGGAATCTGTGGTTCAGCTTCCAAAGGTACATAAGCTGGGTTATCAGGAGTGTTGGCTAAAGCCCATCTACTAAGTCCATCAGCATTTTTGTGGATGTTTCCTGCTTTATGAACTATAGTCATGTTTCCTCTATATTCTTGAATGGCTATTTGCCATCTCAACATATGTCTGTTGGGAGTTTTCATGTTAAGAAGTGATTTCACGGCATTACAGTCAGTTATCACTTCAAAAACACTGCCATCAAGGTAATAGTGTAATTTCTCAAGTGCCCATACCAAACATAAGCACTCCATTTGGCTTGCACCATATCTGGCTTCTGTTGGTTTGATTTGTCTTGAGATATAACAAACTGGTCCTTCTGTAGGTTTGTCATCAATAATTTGGACTTGGTGTAGGGCTGCCCCTAATCCATCCCCACATGCATCAATGTACAATTTAAAAGGAATATTCCAGTCAGGCATGAGGAGTAAAGGTGCTTCTGTAAGGGCTTTCTTTATCTTCTCATAAGCTTTAATTCTTTCCTGTGTCATTTCAAATACAGTCTGTTGATCACAGATTCTATAAAGTGACTTGGCTAGAATTGCAAAATCTTTCAAGTGTTGCCTATAGTAACTAGCAAATCCAAGAAAAGACATCATTTCTTTTTTATTCTGGGGTATTGGCTTAAGTAACACTGCTGCTACTTTATTCTTGTCAATACCCAAGCTCAAACCAGAAACAACATGTCCTAATGCTTTGAGTTCTTCAAAACCAAAATTGCATTTCTTAAGTGAAATTTTCATGTTCACTTCTGCAACTTTATGAAGTACTCTTGCAAGTCTTTCAAGGTGCAAAGACCATGAGTCAGAACATATAATAATATCATCAATATAAATGATAAGCCATCCTTCAGACAATTCTGTGGGGAAGATGGTATTCATCATTCTTTGATAATGAGATGGAGCATTTTTAATGCCAAATGGCATTCTAAGATACTCATAAATACCACAGTGAGTGATAATTCTAAGTAATTTCCTAGCTTTAGGCGTCAAAACATTTTGATGGAAGCCTTTTAATGCATCCATTGATGTTATATACTTGGCTTTAGACAATTGAGTCAAGGTTTCTTGGATCCTAGGGATTGGATACCTATCTGGAACTGTGTAGGTATTCAAAGCTCTAAAATCTCCAACCATTCTTGACTTATCATTATGCCATGCAATAATAACAGGTGTTGTCACTTCAACTTCCTCATTATGGCCTACTTTCCTTAGCACCCCAAGTTGGATCAACTCTTGGATATGTTTTTCCAAGGCCTCTCTAGCTCTGGGACTGGCTGGATAAGCTGGTCTTCTAAGTACTGGAGGATATGGTCTATCAATATTAAGAGTAATATCAATTTCATGTCCCCTTATAGCGCCTAATGGTTCATTATCAGATGCAAATGCATTATTGTATGTATATAATACATCAATAAGTTCATTCCTCATCTTTGGTGATAATGATGAATTAATTTGTGCTTCAACAAGTTGTTTAGACACAAATTCATCTTTGTAAGTATCTTTGACAGAAGATACTACAGATATCTGTTTTGGCATATTGGAGAAAGCAAATTTTTGCCTTTTGTTATCTCCAATTGTGAAATATCTGTCTTTATGGTTATTTATATCAATACCATAAATATTCAAGTAATAATTTCCAAGAATGATATGCTGAGATGTACAATTATCCATTACTACAATCTCAGTTTTCATTCTTACACTTCCTGCTGGATGTGGGAATACAATATTAGTATCCAATATGCCCAAGGGGTACATATTGTTACTGGCACTACTGAACTGTACACCTTCTATTGGTAATAGATGGTTTTTCCATTCAGGAAGTATAATTTGGAGATAATCCTTGCCAATACAAGTGCAAAATGCCCCTGTATCCAGATTTACTTTGGCTTCAATATCACCCATTAGAACTGATGTGATACAGGATGCTCCAGCAGTATAACCCTTTCCTCTAGCAGGTTTTGTTTTACACATTCTGGCATCTTGGATATTGATCAGGTTGTAGCAATCCTCACTGTACTGTGGCAAGTGGGTATGGACTTCTGTGACTTCAAAGAAAACTGAAATGTTTTCAATGGGATAGTCCTCTACTGGTGTATCTTCAGAGACTGCAGAATCTTGATCAGACTCTTCTTTCTCTTCAGTACACTGAATGTCTTCAATGATTTGAACTTCATTGATCTTTGTCTTCTTAGGGCAAGTGTTGGCTAAATGTGAAGTACTTCCACATTTATGACACTTCAAGACAGGTCTTTCTGGTCTTCTTTCCTCTCTAGGAATCTTTGAGACTATTTTGGACTCTATTGGGTTTCTAACCCAAGTTTTACCAATTCTTGTTCTGGTAATGATATCTTCCATAGCATTAATGTAGTCCTCTGTTGAACAGGGTTCCACACATCTGCTTTTGATAGCATGTTCCAGTTCTCCTCCACACTTTCTTAATATTTTCATATTAATCATAGTGTCAGACATATCTGGGTGTAAAGCAGATAATCTGTCTTTTTGTTTGAAGAACCAAGTAAGTGGTTTGTCTTTTTCTGAGTTGAATAAGGTGCCTCTTTTAGCAATCTGCACCTCAATACTGTCTTCAGATTCTGCTTCTGAAGATTCTGGACTAGTGATATATCTTTTACTGAGTCTGTTGCCAGCTGCACAGTATTTGATTAAAGACACTAAAAGAAATTATAAAAGAGAAAAAAATTATTTTTTATACTTTTTAAAATATTTTTTAAAGATTTTTATAAGTTTTATATTTTTTAATATTAAAAAAATTATTCTTTTTAAAGAAAAAAAATTAAAATTTAAGATTTTGAATGAAAATTAATTCAGAGTAACTCAAAGAATAATTTTATAAGTTTTTGGATGTGAAAAAGCCACGTGTAAAAACAATATAAAATTAAACCAAATTCCTCAATGAAAAAGATTTTAAAACAATTTCAAAAATAAAAATATTTTAACTCCAAATTGAAAGAAAAAAATTAATTAAATTAATATATTTTAGAGCTTAAAAATATATTAATTAAGGGTACAAGGTTCAAAAAACACGGCCAGGCCCCCAAATGTAAGATGTGGTAGGTATGGTGGTTTTTTGGAACACAAAAATGAAGTCTAGAATATGATTAAAGCCAAGTCTATGGATAAAATCACGGCCAGGCCCCCAAATGTAAGATGTGACTATGAAACTGATGATAATATTACTATTAATCAACAGTACTATGTCTGTTCTTATGAAATATAATAATAAAATATTATTATAACCACAATTAAATAATTAAAAATTATTTCTTTCACGTGTTAAGCACTACTAGTGATTTTAACAGTGAGCAAGTAATTGTCTACAAGAATCAATTACAAGAAGAATTTAATAATAAAAACTTCTTTATTAAAATAATAAAATTATTTTAATATATAATTATCTTTTGCAAGAATAATTATAAAGATAATTCTTGAAGAAAACTATTACTAGAGAAAAACTTTAAGAATTAAAGATAAATGACTCACTAATACTCCAAAGAACTTATTGAAAGATAAGAGTAGAGAAATTTTACGTAGAATTGTGGATTTAAGGGATCAAGATGATTTATAACAGTATTTCAACAATATATAGTTGGATTCTATGATTTCACGTCTTTCTGATTGATTCTGAAAGATTTAAAACACTTAAGAATAGCTTGAACTAATACTTACTTGTTGGTAATAATGGTTTAATAAATTTATATGATGATGATACGGAAAAAACAGCAAGAAGAGGCTTCTTTTAAGTCAATAACAGCTCACAGAGGCGTGCTATGGAGCAAACTGAAAAACCAGTGAGTGAGAAAACAATAAACCTTTTTGGATTATTGATTGCATCATCTGTTGTCATGTAAGATTATCATAATTACTTAATTGATGCTTTTACGTGACTACCAACCCCAATATGGTTAAGAATAAAAGGAGTAACACTTGTAAATCTTCTTTTATTCTAAAATAATCATTGATTTCTCAAAGTTAACAATGTTATTGCCAATTTCATCACAGGTTGTAATTACTGTGAATTTTTGAAGATTCAGTGTTTCACGTAGAATATCCAAAAATGGACTGTAAGTAAAACCTTTAATTTTACTAGTAAAACTGTAATTCCTTTTGGTTGTACCATAGATAATACAGTTCTCCTTTAGTCCTGAAAGTTTCAGAAAGATTCATTAAGAATTGTATTTTTAATGAATTTTTGAAGGTTTTACCTCATTTCTACGTAGAATTGCAAATAGCAGTGTTTTGCTGGTTGCTATGAGGTAAATCAATGAATATGGGTCCCAAAAGGGTTTTAATTACTCTTTTGGGGTTTATCCATGGAAAGTCATTAGTAATTGACATGGTTACAGGAGTGTAAGTAGCTCATTACCTCCTTAGCACGTCAAAATAGCAGGTTATTTGCTATTTTCTGATGTTTTACAGTAGTTGTAACTTGGTAACCAAGTTCCCAAAGAGTTTTAGTTTACCAATTGGGCCAAGATGAGCCATGGATCCATGCTCTGGAGCTATCCACGCCTCTGAGGCCTCAGAAGTTGGGTACCCTGGCTCTCTTTGATGTCTTTTGTCCCCCTTGCCCAATTTTTACGTCAAAATAGTAATTTAAGCTTAAAGTGAGATATCCACTATGGGTGTACCAAAAGTCCATGTAAGAATACCATGATATTAAGTGCTCAAAACATGCATAACACTATTCTTAGTGTATATGTAACATGGGATTTCTCACTTTCCTATTATTTTGGCTAAAAATCAAGAAAAACAAAAATTTTCACGGATCTTTTATGTGGTATTAATGATGTGGTATTGAAGTATTTTCCATTTTACCACCTCAAATACTTAAATTGAGCTTATTCACTCTATGGAGCTACCCTAGGTGAATTTTTGTGTAGAATCCAAATCTGGTCTTAAATCCATGGATTTACTTACTCAATAAAAAGTTATTCATCTTTTCTGAAATTGAAAATGATGAATTTTGGATATATGCATGACTTATGAGTTTTGCATAATTCAAAATTTCTTTTTAAGATAATTGTGGCCTATTTGGGTATGTAAAATATACCTCAAGGCTCACACACCTCTGGAACATTTGCCAAGGCATCTGCCACTTCAGTTTCCCCAGAATCTTCCTCTTCCACAGACTCTTCCCCCTCTTCATCTTCAACTTCCCCTTGTCTTGCTCTTGCACCTTCAGACATGCCAGGGTAGCCACCCAAAAGGCCAGAGAAAGATCTTGATCTTCTAGACTTCATTCCACCTCTTCTTGAGGGTGCTGCCCCTTCCATTGGTGGTCCTCTGTCTAAATTTACACTCAGTTGATGAACTGATGGTGTGCGGTCAAGAGGAGCCCTTGCTGTAGGAGTGAGAACAGCTTGAATTCTTTGGGATCTAGTATATTTGGCTGGGGGGCTATGCTGAACTGGCATTTTGAAATAATGAAATAAAACTTGATGGTATTAAGAAGAATAATCAAATTTGGCCAAATCAATCACAATAAAATCTTGATGAATCTTGAGGAATCAATTCAAATCTTGAGGAATCAAATTCAATCAACAGTCAAATAAATTCAATCAATCAACAATCAAATCAAATATCAATAATCTTGAGGAAATCAATAATCAATCAATAATCAATCAATAATCAATCAATAAGTGTCTTCAATATGAAATCAAGTCTTGAGGAATCAATCAATCAGTTCAAAATCTTCAGAAATCAATTCAATATCTTGAGAGTTCAAAGTCAATAAATCCAATAAATCCTGAATCAATAACCCAAATGAATCCCAATGAATAATCCAATCAATTAAACCAATCAATAATTCCTAGATAAAACCTGAATAAGAACACAGAAAAAATTTGATTGATAAAATAAAATGAGGTGATGAAATGGTCAGCAATGATTAAGAAAAGAAAAGGAATCAATTTTCATAAGAATGAAATGAGTGAGATGAAAAATTGATAAGAGAGAAAAATCATGATCATTAAGAATCATAAGGTCATTAAGAGATCATAATTTGATGAATGAAAGGAAATGAATATAAATGAATGAAAAGAAAGAATCAAATATGAGTTAATTAATTTAATGTCACAGGGGCTCTTCGAAGTGAAGAGGGCCTGGCACTCAGTAAACTGGGACTCACTTATGGAGGGCTCAAAGATAAGACAAGAATGGATACACTTAAGAGTGTGAATAATGAATTACTAAAAGAATAAAAATAAGAAAGCAGCAACAAAGAATAAGAGTAAGAAAAAGAAGAGCCAACCACAAACAAGTCCAAGTCCACTGTTTCAACCTGTCAGAATGGAAAGAGAAGGGTTAATAAGGATATGGCCACCCAACTCATACTGTACAGGCGAAGAAAGAAAAAGGGCAAAGACTAACTTAAGATTAAATAAATATAATACCCAAAATATAAGGATAAGAATATTCAGATAATAATAAATCAACTAAATTAATTAACTGGGGCAAAGTCCCCAGGGGGGAGGAAGAGGGGCTGGTATATGTGAGAATCACCAGCCCTGATCCAGAGGCAGAGTTTTCATGAGAATAATTGATGATTGAATTGAGTCTGGCCAATACAGGTCCTGTAAGGCTGTACAGAACCTGTACAAGAGGTGTGGTGTACTTGAGTGATCATACAGTTCCATATTGGTGTATTGAAACTGTATTGGGTGAATCCAACCTGTACAGGTGTTGACAGGCTGTATGGATGTACCAAGCTGTATGCATGTTTCAGAATGAAGATTGCTGAAACTGCATGCTGATGCAGATACTGGATTTGCTGATTTGGGGTGTTTGAGTGGGTGTATGAATGAATACCCTTACCCCTGATGGATGGTTGTTACATCCTCTGTCCAAATTTGCACTCAGTTGATGAACTGATGGTGTGCAGTCAAGAGGAGCCCTTGTTGTAGGAGTAAGAACAGCTGGAATTTTTTGGGATGTAGTGTTCTTTGCTGGGTGACTATGCTGAACTGGCATTATGAACAGAAGTTGAATAAAAGAAACTTGATGGTATTGAGAACAGAAATCAAAACTTGGCCAAATCAATCACAATAAAATCTTGATCAGTCTTTAGGAATCAATTCAATTCTTGAGGTGAAATCAACTTCAATCAACAATCAATCAATTTAATCAAAAATCAACAATAAATCAAATTCAAATCAAATATCAATAATCTTGAGCAAATCAATAATCAATCAATAAATCAGTGTCTTCAATATGAATCAAGGTCTTGAGGAATCAATCAATCAATTCAAAATCTTCAGAAATCAATTCAAATATCTTGATGATTCAAATCAATCAATAATCAAAATCAATTCTTGAGGATCAATAAAATATCTTGAGAATTCGCAGTCAATCAATCCAATCCAAATGGAAATCCTGAATCGCTGAATCAATAAACCCAATGAATCCCAATCAAGCAAACCAATCAATAGCTCCTAAAAGAACCTGAATAAGAACACAGAAAAAATTTGATTTGATAAAATGAATGAAGTGAATGAAATGGTCAGCAATGATTAAGAAAGAAGAAAAATCAATTTCATATGAATGAAATGAATGAGATGAAATTGATGAGAGAGAAAAATCATAATCATTAAAGATCATTAAATCATAATTGATGAATGAGAGAAATGAATATAAATGAATGAAAAGAAAGAATCAAATATGAGTTAATTAATTCAATGTCACAGGGGCTCTTCAAAGTGAAGAGGGCCTGGGACTCACTTATGGAGGGCTCAAAGATATGGTAAGAAAGGATACACTTAAGAGTGTTAAAGATGAATTACTAAAAGAATGAATATAAGAAGCAGAAACAAAAAGAATAAAAATAAAGAATAGAAGAGCCAACCACAAACAAGTCCAAGTCCAATGTTTCAACCTGTCAGAATGGAAAGAGAAGGGTTAATAAGGATATGGCCACCCAACTCATACTGTACAGGCAAAGAGAGAAATGCAAAGACTAACTTAAAATCAAATAATTATAATACCCAAAATAAGGATAAGAATAATTATAAAATAATAAATAAACTAAATTAATTAACTGGGGAAAAGTCCCCAGGGGGGAGAACGAGGGGCTGGTATATGTGAGAAACACCAGCCCTGATCCAGAGGAAGAATTTTCATGAGAGGATTGAATTGTTGAATTGAGTCTGGCCAATACAGGTCCTGTACAAGAGGTGTGGTGTATTTGAGTGATCATACAGTTTCATACTGGTGTATTGAAATTGTATTGGATGAATCCAACCTGTACGGGTATTTACAGGCTGTATTGATGTACCAAGCTGTATGCATGTTTCACAATGAAGATTGCTGAAACTGAATGCTGATGCAGATACTGGATCTGCTGATTTGAGGTTTTTGAGCGGGTGTATTGATGAATACCCTTACCCCTGGTGAGTGGTTGTTACAATGCCATTGTTGATGTCATTTATGGCACTTTTCATTCTATAAATGGTACTTTTATGTCACTTTTGATTCCATAAATGGAACTTTTAATACCATTTATGGAATTGCAATCTCATTTGTGATACCATTTATGGCATTGTTATGCTGTTGTTGATGCCATTTATGGCATTGTTAATGCCATCTATGAAATTTTCAATGCCATTTATGAAATTTTTAATGACATTTATGAAATTTTCAATGACATTTATGAAATTGTTAATGCCATTTATGAAGATGTTAATGGCATTTATGGAATTTTTAATGCCATTTATGGCACTTTTAATGCCATTTATGTCACTTTTAATGCCATTTATGGCACTGTTAATGTCATGAATGGAATTTTCAATTCCACCAATTCCATGTATTACATTTTGAATTTAATTTATGTAATAAATGGAATTTTCAATTTACTTACAAAAATGAACAAAAAACATAAAAAAACCACTTTTTGGGCCTAAAATTGTCCCACCCAAAAAATATCCCAAAATTTTGGATTTTTTGTTTTTGATTCTCAAGATTCTTCCCTTCATTTTAACAAAATAATTATGTAAATCAATATGTGGGATTATTTCTAATGAATTCTCTGAAAAAATAGGCCATTTTGCCAGTTTGGCAAAATTGGAGAAATCTGGCAAAAAGGAAATTGAAAAAATCTGGGGATCTTGACATCCCATGTTGGAAAAATCCTCAAACTTAAGGCTGAGGAATTTTTTCAAAAAATTAGGCCACTTACATTATTTTACCATAACATTACGTGTTTTGGCCATAAATTGGTAAAAACACATAAGCTTATGGTAAAAGCACGTAAGGGCTTACATGTGTTTACCAAAAGCCTGATTATATATTTGTTTCTTTTAAAAGCTATTTAGGAATTTGGAAAGCAATTTTATTTTCTTACATGTGGTTTTTCACATCCTTAGACTTGGAAGAACTTTCTTTGAGTGAATCTAGTAATTAAAAGGGTTAATTATAAACTAATCAATAAAGAGTCATATTTTTTATTATTATAAATAAATAAAAGAATATAAAAAATAAAAAATAACATAAAATAAAATTCAAAAGAATTTTTTTTCTTTTTTACTTATTTCTTTTGAATAAAAGATATAAAAGCCATTTTTAAGTGTAAATTTCCATAGATTTACCGGAAAAAAAAAATAAAAAAACTCATGTTGATTTGTCTTTTTTTTTGTGTTTGAGTATAGCTCAGCAGATGATAATGAAACCACTGTTGAAACACTGGTGGAAGAGACTGGCCAAAGAACTCCAACACCTTCTTTTTCTAAGAAAAGAAAATCAAATAAATTAGTTTTTCCAGGACCCTCCATTAAGGACTCTGAAGTTGAGAACCTCTCTTAATTTTCATAAAAAGAATTTTTATTATTATTTTTCTCTCTTATTTTCTCAAAATGACTACTAAAAGAGGCTCCCAATACTCCATCCCATCAGATGGAGGTGGACTCAGAAGTAAAAATGATCCCAAAAAAGGGAGAAGAAAGAGAAAAGAAAGTGAAAAATCCCCAGTAGAACAGAATCCACCCAAGGAAGTGCAATATCCCAAAAGAAAGTTCCAGAAATGCCCATTATCTCTGAGCCTGAATTGGAACTAAGTATGAGTAATTCAAAAAGAGACAAATCAAATTCAGAGGGCTCAGATAGACTTCTACATGAGCCAGTACAAACAGTATTACATGGCCTACAAGGACAAGGACTGGGAAGTTCTGCCACAAATCCACCAAGGAGTGATGAGCTCCTGGCGCATCCTCAAAAAGCTTTCAAAGGGGGGGAAATTAAAATACTCCAATGGATGGAATCCACTATCATCCAAGCCTCAAATCCTAAAGATAAATGATTGGCACAACAAAAAGAGGAAGAAAAGCAAGGAAGAAGCCCCAGTAGCTTCTACCAGAAAGCCTCCCCAAGAGGGGAAGAAGAACAATAAGAATAACTGGAAGAAACCATATGACCCCAGTTCCATAATTCCAAGAATGCAAGAAGAGGCCATGGACAATGGGTTCAAAATGGACAGAACCTTGATGGAATTCAAGGACAAAGAGGAACAAGGAATGAGACAACCATCCTTCATAAGGAAATAAAATTTTCTCCTGATGTTTTAAAAGCTTTGACAGAAACTAGAAATGGTATATTAACTTTACAAGAACTTAAAGAAAGTCTGTTATCATTGAAAAAAAGAAACAGTAGCTCAGAACTCCTTTTAGTGTGGAATTGAATAAGGCAGTCCTTGAGGGGGAAATCACAGGTAAACAGTTTTGGATTGCTGAGATAATCTTGTAACCAAGGGTTCTAATGGTGTTTTAGCTGCCCCTCTGAATATACTAAACAATATCTCTACAGACCTCACAAATAAATATTTAAGATTGTGGCTTTACAACTAGAGAAGACTTTTCAGAAGTCTCTATAAGACCTATTCAATAATCAGATGAGTAACTTATAAGCTAAAACATTATAAGATATAATGCTTAAATAACAATATAAAATGATTCAAGGGTAAGACCTTAATAGTATAAGAGCTTTATTTAATATAATAGTACTAATATATAGTATAAGGATAAGTTGAATTTGATGTTATATCTTTTATAACACTTAATGTTTTGAGAGGCTAGTGCTAATATAATATAACAATAAGACCTTTAATTTTATATTTGTAAGATATTTTTTAATATAGAATGGATATTTGTTAAATATATTAGTGATATAGTATAATTTAAGTGTAAGTTTATTTATATAATAATATATTTTTGTAAGTTTTTTTTAATATGAAGATATAATAAAAATATTGTTCCTTTATAATTTAAAGGTTATGAAGATAAACTTAATATTATTAGTATGATTGATAGTATGATAATTATCAGACTAATAATCTAAACATAGGGTGGATCAATAATATAATTTAGACCTTCTTTTAGCTACTATTAATTAGAAATCACTATAAATTAAGCTTATAAGTCTATAATACTTTATAAAACTAACTAGATTATCCTACTAGTAAGGGATGAATAATAATTCTTCTTCTTGGTATATAATTAAATGCATGGGGAAAAGAGGAAAAAATGAGGGAGAGAGGACCTTTATTTATATTCTTTGGGCTGTCCATAATGGATAATTTTTTATAGTGGTGAGATATCATTTTTTTGGTTTATTGCATTATTTTCATGTATGATTATATAATCTGAGATGTTTTTGATGGTGAGGAATTTTGAGATGGTGTCATTTCTTGGAGGTATTGCACCATATCTTCAGTTGATTGCAGCATTTTCATGAATGAGTATGTCATATTGCTAAACCTTTTTTGCTGCCAAATTTTGGATGGTGTCATTTCTTGAAGGTATTGCACCATTTGTTTGGTTTGTTGCACCATTTTTTGGTGTGATGAGATGATTTTGTACAGTTATTGCACCATAGGTCTGTGCACTATTTTAACTGTAGGTGGAGAACTGTGTGTGCTGTGGGGATTATATTTTTCCTGTATGAGTTTTAATTTTCCTTCATTTAAATTAAATTCTGTTTTCAATTTATATTTACTAGCTTATTAGATGGCTGTTCTTGTATTTCCACACATATGTTGTGTGATTGAAGTTTTTGATGGATGTTCTTTGCATTAATTGATTTCTTTTTCTTTCTGTCTTTTGACTGTTGATTAATAAAGGTTTAATTTATTCCTTATTTAAGTGACCTCAGATTAATACCTGCATTGATGAGTAATCCAGAGGTTGAGCAGAACTAGGGTAACTTGAGTGTTACAATACCTCATTTCTTGGTAAATTTAACTTTCTTTTGCAAGCTTGTCCTTTGATTTTCTTTATTTTATTGGTATTCTTTCAATCAAATAGACCATTCTTCTATTATTTTTCTTATGGGCTTATATCTATTTATGAGTTTCAATTTATTTTGCTACAAAATTCCCCTATTTTAAATGATTAATTATGGATTTTTCTTCCTTCAGTCTTAAATTCATGGTCCTACAAATAAAATTCTACTTTGAACTGGGACAATAAGGTATGGAATACCACAGTAGTGTATTATCTTCAAGCAAAATCATTTTTTGTAAAAAAAGACAATACCAGATTTATGGTTGAAAATAATAAACCAAATGCTTTAATTGAAAATAATAAGCAATTGATACAAGGACAAAAATAGTTGTATAAACACATCAAAGATATCAAAGAAAAACCTTTTACAATAAATTATGACTAGTGCATTGACAAAATAACAGGAAAATTGACAAAAATTGTCTATTTATGTTGAAAAATTTGAAGAAAAGGCTTCATCACACCAAGAACAACTCCTGGACCATGTAGAAAAGAGTGATGAAGCAAGAATTATTATTAAAGATGATAACCAAAATGAAAGAAGCCTTATTGCTGAGAAAATGGATAAAATAAATGAGGCTAACTTAGATATTCCAAAGTTATCAACCCCATTTTCCCACATAAAAAGTCCTTTTAAGCCAAAAGAGGAAATTGAAAATCCCTTAATAACAGACTTAAGTCATCAAGACAACAATCAAGTATTGATTTAAGAACCACCTCAGCTCAAAGAAGAGCCAACATCTATAGGTGAGGGTTAATATGACCATATGTCATTCATTAAGACAATTGACATGTTGCAAGAAGATTATTCCATACAAGATTAATTAACCACTGCAAGATTACATTCATTATTTGAGAAATATAAAAGGAGAGTGTATTATTGCATAATAAAAGCAAATGGCAAAAATACCTGGTCATGGTGGACAAATGAAATAATCACCAAGTGGGCAAATGATGCCTGGAGGTATAAGATAGAAAATTCATTCCAAAACTTATTATTTGACCCAGAGAAAGATAAACCTTTAACATGGTTCATGGTTCTTGAAATAATCTGAAAGATTAAATTCACTTTATCCAGAAATTTTACAAAGAATAATGCATATAAAAATTCTCAAAAAGTGTGGAGGAGAACTGGAACATGCCCTAAAGAGCGGGTGCATAGAACAATGTTCCACAGAAAAATACATCAATGCACTAGAAGAAATTGTGAGAACATGAAATGAATTTGACATAAAAAGCCCAAAGAATGCCTTTATTAAGTAGGAAAAACCAAAAGAATCCTTCAAACTAAATAATAACAATGAAAAAAGAAAACTCCATAAATGTGGTGGTATCAGGGACTTAGCCAAAAATTTTCTTTAAAAGGAAGAGATCAATGAAATTGCGGAAACGGAAGAGCACAATGACAAAGAAAAATAATCTGGTTCTGAAAAAGATACTGACAGATCAGAGACCTTTGGTGGTGATGAAGTCATCATAATGAATTCCCAAATTAATAATACTGATTTAATCTATGAAGCTCTAGATGTAAATTAAAAATTAACAAAAATTGAAACATCTAACACATGCCTTACAAATATGAAAGATGCCAAATTTTATAGAACCAAACCTGAAAAGGTAATGGGCTATAAAGCTTGAAAATCAGGTAAAACTATGGTTATGCTAAAAAATCAAGAGACAAAAATTAATCTGGACATAAGTGCATACTTCACATGTGTTGGGAAAGTTATCAACAAACACTTATAGAAAATTGGGAAGAAATCCTTGTGCCAATACAGGGGGTGAAATTTAGTAGTGCAAGAGAATTCAATCACAAATTGACAGAAAAAATTAACAAAAAATTGATTGATCCCTTATATAAGTACAGAGGTTCCTTTGCAACTGACAAAGAGTCGGTGGGTGCTATTATTATACATGAGGTAAATATTACTGTAAATGTAAAAAAACCTTATCCACCCCTGTTAATGTCACAGGGGCTCTTGGGGAAAACAAAAGGAGCCTGGCACCCAGTAATCAGGCAACTCACTGGGAAGACTGAAACAACTGAAGAAGATAAAATAAAAGAATAATAAATTTCTCTAACAAGATATGCAAGTAAAAGATGAGATGAAATGAGAGAAAAGGAGGCCAAGTGGCCAAAGAGCTAACCAAGCAAGTCCTTAATCACTTTTTTAACCTTCCAGAAAGAAAAATGGAATTATTAAGGATATGACCACCAAATATCCCATGACAGGAAATGAAAGAAAAGGTGCAAATGGCTGGCTTAAGAATATCAGTATTCAGTATCAATATTAAGGAAAATATAAATATAAATAAAGCAAAGTATTAAATTAACTTGGGGGGAAACAACCCCCAGGGTTCAAAGAGAGGCTGGTATATATGATCAGTTGAGAGCTTGACTCCTTCAGGCTGACAGCTGCTCTGTATTTAATCCTTGAAGCTGTATTGAGTGTATGGGGAAGTCTATACCTTTTGAAATCGGGAAATGAACTGAGTTGAATGATCTTCCCAGAGTGTATGGTTGAAATACAGGTCTTTATTAGACAAGAATGTGTGGAAATGAATGTGGTTGCCAAGGTAGATTGATGAAGCATTGACACTTGACAATTGTTTTGGAATTACTTCTTGAATATCCCTTTAGAATGAACTGGCAGTATTCCCTCAGAGGAATACTGCATATTTGAAAATAAAAAATGGCTGCTTGATGGCATGATTGATATTTGATAATAACACTTGAACTTGAGCCTTGATAAATTCTCTTGATGATTTGATGTCTTGATTATGTGATGGGAGGTTGAAATAGACTTCTGATATTAGCACCATTGGATTTCTGGTGAAAAAAGGTGCATAATGGTGTATAACTCCATGAATGGAACTCTTGGTTATTGAAGTGGTAAATTTTCCAAAGGTCATTTTGAATGAAGGCCAGGAGGATAAAAGGATAAAATGGAGTTTGGATGGCTTCAGGACCAGCAGAGGTGTTTTATGGACAGTTTTGGTTTTTTTGGCCAAAACAGGCCTAAAAGGCTTGAAAAATCTTGCAATTAAGCGCCAAATGGCCTTCTATGGCCATTTGGAGCATATTTCCCACATTAAAAGGAAATATGGAATAAAATGGTTAAATGCCCAAATTGCACAAAAATGTATTTAAAGCTGAAAAAGAGTAATACAGGATTTTGGTGGTGTATTCCCATTATTTACTGGGAAATTTCCAACAGTGCCCAAGGGCAAAGGAAGGCCATGAATTGCATGATGATGATGAATGGGCCAGGTTTTCCCCAAATGATTAAATGACTATAAAGGCCATAAAAGTGAAATTTTTCAATTTGGGCAAATTGCCATTGTAAGGTTTGACTGTGAAACAATAAGTAAAAATTACTAATATTTTACTTATTGTAATCTGAATTTCCTTATAAATAAAATAAATAAGATAAAAATAATTACAATAATAAAGAATTATTATAATCAAGGGCGTAAAAATGTAATTATATTATTAAACAAATCTAATAATATAATTTATATTATAAAAATAATATAATAAATAAATATATTAATATATAATAGTTAATATATTTAAAAGCACTTTATTATTGTTACCAAAATATAATAAAGGCCTAAAAAATTGTCTTTTATTTATAAAAAAATTAATAACAATAATATTACCAATATTAAAGCTATATATTAATATAAATACTATTTATATTAATTGAAGAACTATTAATAGTAATAATAGAGAGAAATTATTATAATAAGAGAAAATAACTTACTTTTGATGCTTAATATAATAATTTTGGATGAATTTATGCCAAATAATGTAAATACAACTTTTTCAAATTGTATTTACAAATAAAAATAAGATAAATTACAAATTTTCTTGATTTAACGTGGAAATGAGATTTTTAAGAGAATTATAGCAAAACAGGAGAACAATTGAATTAATTACGTCAAAAACAATGATTATAATAAAGATTACCTTTGGTATTTGATAATATAAATGATTTATATATAAAGAATAAATATTTTACATTTTGATTTAATTGTTTTAATGTTTTGATATGTCTTTGGTATTTAAAAGCACTATATTATTGTTACCAAAAAATAATTAAGGGGTAAAAAATTGTGTTTTATTAAGAAAAAACAATTAATAACAATAATATTACCAACATTCAAGTTATATCTTAATATAAATACTATTTATATTAATTGAAGAATTATTAATAGTATTAATGGAGAGAAATTCTCATAATGAGAGAAACTAACCTACTTTACCACTTAATATAATAATTTTGGATTAATTTACACTAAATAATGTAAATACAACTTATTTAAATTGTATTTACAAATAAAAATAAGAGAAATCACAAATTTTCTTGAATTTGCGTGTAAATGAGATTTTTAAGATAATTATAGTAAAACAGCAGAAAAATTGAAGTAATCACATCAAAAATGATGATTATAATAAAGATTACCTTTGGTATTTGATAATATCAATTACTTCTATGCAAAGAATAAATATTTTACCTTTTGATTTAACTGTTTTAATGTTTTGATATGCCTTTGGGGAAAATAGAGGAGAAAGAGCTCTATTTATAGTAAATACCTCCCTTCTAGAGTCCAGTGGGCTTCTAGTAGACGTTTACCAGTGGTATCTACTAGAAATAATCAGTATTTTAAGGTTTAGTGATGATTACATCATGATCAAACCATCTTATCTCATTATTATGCCATTATTTAGAGTTATCACTATAGCTCTAAGCTTCATGACATCATAGGATTGGAAGAAGCCTAAAATTTGTGGATTTTAATAGTATTAATCATAATCTAATAGTATTCACCAGTTTTATAACCTATATAGCTGTTAAACTTAAAATGAGATTAAAGTGAGGGATCATAAATGATCAAATTTAAGCTACACTTTGATCATTTATAACTTTCAAATTATACACACTACAGATATTCTAAGAGTGGATTATGAAGGAGTGACATGTACTCATTAAACTGTAAAGAGAATTTCATTACATAATAAAAACTCTATTTTTGATGATTTCTCTTGTAACTCATCTTTTCTGCTGAAATTTAATATTTTAAACTTCAAACTGTGACTTCAAGGGGTTATACCTTGAATATTATAATAAAAATTACTTCATTCTTCACACATGAACTAGTAGAGTCTGAATGTCTACTTTTTCAAGTTTGGACCACTTTCACAACAAAGTGGTCAACAGCCCCATTGATTTTAATCAATAATGCATTACAAGTTTTAATCTTGTTTATAACTTGTGAAATAAATTTCATATCTGGGTTCTTACAGTAACTACGAGGTGCCTTTATTTTTGGTTTATCTCTCTATCTTGTATATTTCAAGAGAAATTTGCTAAAAGCCATTAATATATGCATTGACCAAAAAAGTGCATATATTAAACTGAATTCCTTAATTATTGACTTTGGAGAATAGCTTTATAATTGTTTTATGTGTGGGTGTTTCTGTAGAATCCAATAGGAGAATTTATTTCACATGTTGTTTCATTAGGTTCTGAGTTAAACAAGGTTTTATACCTTTTTTAAGGTATTTCATAGCTTATTCTTCAGTAATTATTGACTTTTCAGATATTCCATAAAATTGAAATATGTGTATTTTACCATGGAGAATCTAATGGTGTAATGTAGTTTCCATTTTTACTCATTATATTCTTATTTAATTCAGATTTTGTAGTTATTTATGGTATTTTTACTAGTCTTTGAGATAATTATTATAAGTATGATTATTACAGAAATTTTGTTGTTACCTTTTTGGATATGTGTTCATATCTCAAAGGCTCACATTCCCTACCACCAAAAAAGATTTTACCACAATCTGATATAGTTAATCAGGGTATCATCCACTTTCCTACCTCTTCAATAGACTTTGTTAATCTTGAATCTCAATAATGCTTGATTTTTCTATTCTTTAGGCTTTCTTTCATGTCTGAACCCTTCTTAATAGTTTATCAGAATTTTCTATATCCTTCTCAAGTAGCCATTCAGCTTCTTGAATTGTATTTTTCTACCTACAAGGTATTCCCTTTCTTTTTTGTTTATTGTCCTTCTTTCTTTG
This sequence comes from Austropuccinia psidii, assembly GCA_023105745.1. Classification (NCBI taxonomy): domain Eukaryota; kingdom Fungi; phylum Basidiomycota; class Pucciniomycetes; order Pucciniales; family Sphaerophragmiaceae; genus Austropuccinia; species Austropuccinia psidii. The sequence continues at coordinate 56,023,095 of JALGQZ010000004.1, forward strand.
ACGACTTTAACAATTTCTTTTCTTCTCCTTCTTCTAAAGGAGGTATTTCAAGTGGGGGTTTATTTCTTAGTGGAAATAATTCCTTGTCACTTGAGCTGTAAGGTTTTATCAGACCTCTAGGGAAAGTTGGGTGTTTGTTCATTAGTTAACCTGTGAGCTCTAATTGCACAGCATTAGGTCGATTTATTTCTTTTATCATAAATGATTCCGCAAAGGAATCTTTCCATTTCTTTGGGCCTTTTATATCATTGAAATTCGGAGTTGAAACTAAGACCAAGTCTCCTATTTTTAAGTCAGGTGGCTTATGACTTTTATCCCATGTCTCTTTGGCATACTTGAAAGAATCTTGCATAAATCTGTTTGCATGGTATCTTGCTTTGTCAAGCATTAACTTGAAGCTACTTGCTGTTGGGTGTATATCAACTAAGTCCTTTTTGAGGGTATCATAAGGGATTCTTGGATTTCAGCCTTTTTCTAGCATTGCAGGTGTCTTGCCAGTTGAAGAATGGATTGATGTTTTGTCAGCCTGTGACTCAAAACCAGAGCACAAGCATGACAGCCAAAATACCATAAACCAATGGTATAGCCAGGATACCACCAAAACATGGAGCTGAGCCAAATCAGCTCAAAAGGTATCAAAAGAAAGGGGAAACTCACCTCTTTCTAAAAACATAAGTCCCATCACCATAGGACAAGAAATAACAAAGTTATTCCTGCTCAAAGTTATTGCTGAGCATAAACCTTAATTTTCACCTCTCATCTAAAATCTAGAAGGAGAGGCTTAAACCCATCAAATGGGTACTCTGAATGAAGTTCTAAGCCAGGGATATCCAATGGTACCAGCAAAACTGAGCTAGCACCAATATTACTGGAGTTATGGTCAATTTCAGGCCAAATAAGGGTGAACAAAACATTCACCTCTCATCGAACTTCTACAGTTTTAGTGTGAGATACTTGAAGTGGGGTCTTTTTGGAAAGAGCACAATCAGGGCTATCTGATGGTGTCATCTATTTCATCATAGCTCAACTAGAACAAAGGTTATGGCTCAAATAAGCTCAATACAGCTTTTTGCCTATACCATGCAAATGTACAAAAATCTTGTACATGAGATAACTTTGCCATATTTAATGATACCCATATCAAATGAGGTACCATTGTGTAGAGCCCATACAGGGCTACACACTGAACCCATTTTGAGGTTAATATCTCAAGAACTGACAAAGTCATGGCTGTTTTAAGGTCAGATTCCCACCTGCTGTCATATACAGCCTTACCATGGGATAATATCCCATAACCATGAATATGAGGTGTCAAATAGACAAGGAAGCTTGTTTTTACTTCAATACCTCATATGGCAGTCAATACTGGGGTCCCATACAGGTTCTGTACAGCATTCTACGCGTCATACACATCAAGCTCAGGCTGTGAGGTCCCCAGATGAAAATCTTCACCCTGTATTGGTGAAAACTGCCCAGATGTGGTTTCAAAACCACATCTGAGCCCAATACAGGCTATACAGGCTGTTTGCAAACCACAAGCCAGTACTAGAGAGTGAAAAATCTTCACTTTCTCTACGTGGAAAGGTCTAGCACCCTTTCCACCCCATTTCAGGATAAAAAGGAGGCTTTTCATAGCCAGAATTGTTTCCTCATCCTGCTCTTGAATAACCTACGTAGTAAACTGTTAAAAACAGTTTTACTGTTGGTTAATAATCAGGTATAGCTATAAATCTGAATCATTGAATTCATTTATTATTGTAACCCAACAGATAAAGCTGCACCCAGGGCTTTCAACAGTGCTCACCACCACTATTGTAAGATGTGACTATGAAACTGATGATAATATTACTATTAATCAACTGTACTATGTCTGTTCTTATGAAATATAATAATAAAAAAATTATTATAACCACAATTAAATAATTATAAAATTATTTCTTTCATGTGTTATGCACTACTAGTGACTATAACAGTGAGCAGTAATTGTCTACAAGAATCAATTACAAGAAGAATTTAATAATAAAAACTTCTTTTATTAAAATAATATATTATTTTGATATATAATTATCTTTTACAAGAATAATCATAAAGATAATTCTTGAAGAAAACTATTACTAGAGAAAAACCTTAAGAATTAAGGATAAATGACTCACTAATACTCCAAAGAACTTATTGATAGATAAAAGTAGAGAAATTTGACGTGGAATTGTGGATTTAAGGGATCAAAAGGATTTATAACAGTATTACAACAATATATAGTTGGATTCTATGATTTCACGTCTTTCTGGTTGATTCTGAAAGATTTAAAACACTTAAGAATAGCTGTAACTAATACTTACTTGTTGGTAATAATGATTTAATAAATTGATAAGATGATGATTTGGAAAAAACAGCAAGAGAAGGCCTCTTTTAAGTCAACAACAGCTCACAGAGGCGTGCCATGGAGCAAACTGAAAAACCAGTGAGTGAGAAAAAAATAAACCATTTTGGATTATTAATTGCATCATCAGTTGTCATGTAAGATTATCATAATTACTTAATTGATGCTTTTACGTGACTACCAACCCCAATATGGTTAAGAATAAAAGGAGTAACACTTGTAAATCTTCTTTTCTTCTAAAATAATCATTGATTTCTCAAAGTTATCAATGTTATTGCCAATTTCATCATAGGTTGTAATTACTGTGAATTTTTGAAGATTCAGTGTTTCACGTAGAATAACCAAAAATGGACTGTAAGTAAAACGTTTAACTTTACTAGTAAAACCATAATTATTTTTGGTTGTACCATAGATAACACAGTTCTCTATTAGTCCTGGAAGTTTCAGAAGGATTCATTAAGAATTGTATTTTTAATGAATTTTTGAAGTTTTTACCTCATTTCTACGTAGAATTGCAAATAGCAGTGTTTTGCTGGTTGCTATGAGGTAAATCAATGAATATGGGTCCCAAAAGGGTTTTAATTACTCTTTTGGGGTTTATCCATGGAAAGTCATTAGTAATTGACATGGTTACAGGATTGTAAGTAGCTCATTACCTCCTTGGCACGTCAAAATAGCAGGTTATTTGCCTTTTTCTGGTGTTTTACAGTAGTTGTAACTTGGTAACCAAGTTCCCAAAGAGTTTTAGTTTACCAATTAGGCCAAGATGAGCTATGGATCCAAGCTCTGGAGCTATCCACGCCTCTGAGGCCTCAGAAGTTGGGTACCCTGGCTCTCTTTGATGTCTTTTGTCCCCCTTGCCTATTTTTTACGTCAAAATAGTAATTTAAGCTTAAAGTGAGATATCCACTATGGGTGTACCAAAAGTCCATATAAAAATACCATGATATTAAGTGCTCAAAACATGCATAACACTATTCTTAGTGTATATATAACATGGGATTTCTCACTTTCCCATTATTTTGGCTAAAAATCAAGAAAAACAAAAATTTTCACGGATCTTTTATGTGGTATTAATGATGTGGTATTGAAGTATTTTCCATTTTACCACCTCAAATACTTAAATTGAGCTTATTCACTCTATGGAGCTACCCTAGGTGAATTTTTGTGTAGAATCCAAATCTGGTGTTAAATCCATGGATTTACTTACTCAATAAAAAGTTATTCATCTTTTCTGAAATTGAAAATGATGAATTTTGGATATATGCATGACTTATGAGTTTTGCATAATTCAAAATTTCTTTTTAAGATAATTGTGGCCTATTTTGGTATGTAAAATATACCTCAAGGCTCACAACTATATCATATATAGTAAAGCCTTTTTAATCTTAAATTAAATTATCTTAAACCCTTATAAATACTTTTGAGCTATTTTTACCATGTCACAAACATAGACAAAGTTGTATTTAGCCTATTTACACCTTTATCATAGTTTCATCCTGACATTTTGGGGGCCTGGCCGTGTTTTAAACCTTTTTGGAACTTATAAGTAAGTTTTTTCTCTTATTTTTTATTTTCTGACATTTGTTTTATATTTTTTAGGCATAATTTCTTTTAAAAATATATATTTTATATAACTTTCCCTTTATTACTCATATTATAAGAGTACTTACCATGTGGTTAATACCCACTGGAACCTTTATTTTTGGCATGTTTACATATAAAAACATATAAGCCATCAATAAGTCCTGTATTCTTGATTGAATAGGGACACCTCTGACTGAAAAACCATCAGTTGAGGCGTGGTTAAGTGTATTGTTAACTCAATTACACTTATACAGAGCCACGTATTCAGATTACACTTGAAAACCACAAGTGTATCTGTGGGATACTGGCACACAAACAGTGTGACAGGGTACCAAAAGCTGTAATTCTGACATGGAATTGTTGATTCAATTACACTGTCATTATACAGGGAATATTGTAGTAACATACAAGCCCAGAGGCCAATCTTAGACGTGCAAAACCAGGTTTTTTGAGAATTCCTAACTGACATAAGCCCTCTTTTTCCTGCCTTGATTCAGTGGAAGAAAATTACATCCCACTTGAGACCCAGTCACAGGCCAACACACCAGTGACACCCTCAGAACCAGAGGGAAGCAAGGGCAAAGGAAAGAGGCACAGTGAAGGTCTCATCACAGCCAAGAAGTGGACTCCAATAGCCACTCAGAGGAGTAGAAAACCACAAAACTCTGCATCAATACAAGGTAAACCAACCTTAACCACTTGTACAGGAAAAATTACAATTATTAACCCAGTTGTAACCTCCAAAGGCAAACTGCCCAAATCAGAAGATAACAAATTTGTACCAGTCACAGTCAAAGGTAAATACCCTAAGAACATAAAGTTTTTGACTGCTTGCAAACACTGATATGTCCCCTGTATACCTCAGAGACCTTGGCTTCCAAAGGAACTAGCCAGAGGACAGAGAAGGCTTGTCCAGAACCAGAATACCTGGAAGAGGACACCTTGGACACAGTGGTGGATGGCAAAACAATGAGGGAGATAATATCAACCCTGCCATTCACACTCCAATTCAGCAGGAACCTCAAACCAGAGGACTGGAAGGATATGGATCAAGTTCTTCAGCTCCACCAACTCCTGAAAAATTTATTCCAATGGAGCATGGACAACAAGAGGTTCAACCTGGCAAGTCACTGGGCAGAGCTTGGAGCAAGTTGCCAGAAGATCTGTCTCAAAGAGATAGACCTCAAGGACCTTATAGTAATCTCCAAAGGTTGGAATCCTACCAGGCAGTTCAGACTCCTGGAGGCAAGGGCACAGAGAATAAGGGAGAACCAAGCCACTATCCAAGCTATAGAAGAACAGTTAACCCAGACAGGGCCTACTCAGATTCCTTCAGGTTCACAAGGAGCAGGCCAAATCAGCTCTCCAGTGGCTTCACGCCATTCAGAAACCAGCAGATCAGTGGCCAAGAGTCACCATTATTCACAATTCCAGGAAGTTTCCAGGAGAAGACAAGGAAACAAGGGCAAGAACAAAGCCTCCTTCAACCAGAGGAGGAAAGAGTCAGACCCCATGATCCAGAAGCTGTTAGATTTGGTGAAAGAAGTACACAAGAACCAGAAGTAGTTGTAAACCACTCTAGAATCAGTAGTCCTAGTAATAGAAACATTACCCCCACTCAGACTGAAAATAACATTGTCACATCTGAGAGTAACATCAACAGTGATACACTGTGGTTACAAATGTCCCAATATGCTGAACAATCTGCAAAGCAGTTTGCAGAACTTAAATCTGTCCAAGAGAGGATGAGAAAAACTCAAGCCTCCTTGGAACAGATAGTTAAGAATCTTCAAGAAGGATATGCTCAACTGAGCAAAGCCTCTGAAGAAACCAACAACCGACTGAATATAGTCTTTGAAGAACAACACCACAGCAAAAGGGACAGGGATTGTCTGGACCAAGACATAAACAAATTGTTTAATGTCTACCATAACTTGAAGCCCCAACCACAAGGCCAAGTTATGGAGAATCCATATCAACCAGATGACATCAAACCAGATGCCATGTTGATAAATAAGGCAAGATCTCCATCACAGTACCAGGATGGAGATGGAATGTCCTATTCAGAGAAGGAAGCCCTGAAACAGCTTCCTGAGGCCTCAAGCTGGCCCAAATTCTCTGGATCAGGACAATATGATCATATGGAACTCATATATTATATTGATAGACTCTTCATTGATGTACCAAGCATACCAGACTACTGGATTACTGCTAGATTGAATACTGCATTTAAAGGCCATGCTAGTATATGGTACACAGAAATGAAAGAAATCCATGGCAGAAGAAACTGGCCATGGTGGAAGAGTCATATCATCCAAAAGTACAGTAATGGAACTTGGATATGGCAGAAAATAATGCCATTTGAAAATGACAAATACTCAGTGGACAAAGATCCATATGAGTGGTGTATTAGACAGTCCAAAAGACTTAAAGCCATTGATCCTCAGATGAACATCCAAATGAGGAATCACAAGCTTCTGACACAACTGCCAGGATAACTAGAGCATGCATTAAAATGCAGATGCAACCAAAATTGCACTCTAGATGACATTGCCAACACCTTACAAGACATAAGGAAAAGGACTAATATAGGGAAATTCACCCCATATAAGAGCAGTAGTTTCAAAGATAAACAACCTTTCAGGGTAGAGTTTGAAGACAAACCCAAAGGAAGAGTGGCAGAAGTGGCAAAAAAGAGGAATTCTTGTCACAATTGTGGTTCAACAGACCACTATTCCAACAACGGTCTAAAGGCAAAGAAAAATTCTATGCTATTGAGAAAGTCCCAGAGGAAGGATCACCAACAGAGGATTCTGAATCAGACTCCATGGGTGATGCCATCAGAGAACCATCCGATGATTATCAAGACCCAAGAGAGGAATTTCTAGTGGAATACCAAGAGGAAACCTTACTAGAAATCCAAGACATACAGTTGGAAGCAGGCATGCCACAGGACACTGCTAACAAGAACTTGTGAAAACACACACATGATGCACAAACATTCCTGGTTACACCAACCAAAGGAATGGCATATATACATGGGACAGCCACAAAAATGACTGTTTGTATTGACAATGCTCAGCATCCACTGATCATTGATAGTGGAGCACACTGCTCCATAGTGGCCAGAAACTATCTGGATACCCACTTCCCAAACTGGGAAAAACAGCTCTTGCCCACTAAGGTAAAGAACTTTAAAAGTGCATCAGGGAAGATGACTTCCATTGGAACAATTATCAAAGAGATAATTATACCCCACAGGAAGGGTAATATCAGACCCAACCCAGAGTTTTTAGTGCTTGATGATGCCTACATCCAAGGGCTTTTACTGGGAACAGATTACCAGAGGATGTATGGCATAGACATTTACAACAGTAAAAATAGGCACATCACCATTGGTACTAACAAGGTAAAGAAATTTTCACTTGATATATACCAGATATCTTCTCAAGACCCACTAGAAGAACTTCCAAAGGAATTCAGAGAGGGACAGTTTAGCACTATCCTCACCAGTAAACAAAAACTAAGCTTACTGAAGATGCTGAGAAAGAACAGACCAGCATTTGCCATTGGTGAAGAGCCATTAGGCAAGATCAAAGGGCATGATATAGAACTATATCTGGATGTGGAAAGACCTTATCCACCCATGCTTAGGAGACCTCCTTATCCAGAAAGCCTGGAAACCAGGAAAGAAATTGAGAAACATATCAATGAACTCCTGGACATGGATGTCATCAGGAAGATTGGACATAATGAGATAGTGGAAATCACCACCCCTGTCCTAATCACCTGGAATGATGGCAAGTCTAGACTGTGTCGAGATTTCAGAGCTCTGAATAACTACACAAAAGCAGACAGGTACCCTATACCCAGGATACCTCATGCCTTGGATAAACTGGCAAAAGCCAAATACTTAACTAAAATGGATTGTATGAAAGGCTTCCACCAAAATGGAGTTAAACCAAACTCCATGAAATTACTCAGAAAAATATGCCATATGGGCATATATGAGTATATCAGGATGCCATTTGACATCAAAAATGAACCAGCCCATTTCCAAAGGATGATGGACACAATATTCCAAGAAGAAATACTGGAAGGCTAGATGGTGGTATATATTGATGATATCATTATATACTCAGAGACATGGGAGGACCATGTGCAATACATAGACAGAGTACTAAGTAAATGCACACCCATAAATCTCAATATTTCACTTAAAAAGTGAAATTTTGGCTAACAATAGTTACTGGCTCTAGGACATAAAGTCTCAGGTCTTAGTCTGGCAATTGACCAGAATAAAGTAGCAGCAGTACTGCAAAAGCCAGTACCAAAAAGCATCAAAGAGATGCAATCTTTTCTTGGGTTTGCTAGCTACTATAGAAACCACATCAAAAACTTTGCACACATAACTAGTAGTTTATACAAGTTATGTTCAAAAGATGTAGTTTTTGAAATAACCAAGGAAAGGGGGGATGCATATGATAGGATCAAATATGAACTCAGAAATGCACCTGTGCTCATCTTACCTGACTTTGAACTACCATTCAAGTTATATATAGATGCAGCATGCAGTCAAGGCCTAGGAGCAGCCCTTCACCAAAGACAAATTGTGGATGGCCAACCAATAGAGGGTGTAATATGTTACATCTCTAGGCAACTGAAAGATTCAGAAGCCAGGTATGGGGCCACCCAGACTGAATTTCTATGTCTAGTCTGGGCTCTAGATAAACTCCATTATTATTTGGAGGGTGAAGTCTTTGAAGTCTACACAGACTGCACAGCCTTGAAGTATTTACTAAAAATGAAGACTACAAATAGACACATGCTGAGATGGCAAATAGCTATCCAGGAGTATAGAGGGAACATGACCATCATATACAAGTAAGGTAAAATTCATACCAATGCAGATGGCCTTAGCAGATGGCCACTGGACAATGTTAAAAGCAATCCAGCTTATGACCCTGAAGTTGCAGCCCAAATCCCTATTCATTTCATGGAAGTAGATAGGAGGAAGAACTTCAGATTTTCTGAATGGGCACCAGAAAGTGGTACCCTTGACAGTGGAAACACTGATTCAGAGGGAACAGAAACTCCCATATTGGGGATAAGTTCCTCTGAACTGCACAATGAATTTTTTAGTGCAGTACTAAAGTCTTATGCCAAACACAAACAGTGTGGCATACTACTACAACTCCTTCAACAAAGGTACAGGAGTCCAGAACTGGAATCCCAGCTGGAAGAACCCTGGTTGAGGGCCTATAAGGATAACAAGTTCTTCCTTATAGATGGCCTGCTCTACCACAGAGAGAAAAACACAAGTGCACTCACAGTTGTAGACAGAGACCACATCTCCTTGATCCTGCAGGAATGCCATGACTGCCCCTGTATTGGACACATGAGTGAGGACAGGACTAAGGAGAGGGTAGAAAGCACAGCTTGGTGGCCCAAGTGGGAACAAGAGTTGGGAGAATACATCAACACTTGTGAAAAATGCCAAAAGGCAAATAGGAAACATGGGAAGAAGTATGGGTTACTCCAACATATAGAAGAACCCACACCCCCATGGGAAACCATCAACATGGACTGGGTTACAGGACTTGTCCCAGGAGGCAAAGAAAACTACAATGCCTGCCTGATCATAGTTGATAGTTTCAGCAAGAGCATGAGGTTTCTACCATGCCACAAAGAGGACACAGCCATGGATACTTCCCTGTTATTTTGGAATAACATCATATCTACCTGTGGAGTCCCTAAAATCATCATTAGTGATAGGGACCCAAAATTCACATCTGAATTTTGGACCAACTTGTATGACATGCTTGGCACCAAGCTTGCTTTTTCCACAACTTACCATCCCCAAACAGATGGCCTAGCTGAGAGGATGATCCAGACTATGGAAGACATCCTTAGAAGGTTCTGTGCCTATGGCATGGAATGCAAGGACCATGAAGGATACACCCATGACTGGGTTACCCTTCTACCAGCTGTCCAACTGGCTTATAATACAAGTCTGCACTCTACCACAGGAAAAACACCTGCAGTGGTAGAGAAAGGGTGGAATCCCCTGTTGCCTGTGGATCACTTAAAGAAGAATCTTCTAACCATCCACCCCACAGCCAAAGACTTCCATGATGTGGAAGAGGGCTTGTGACACAGCTGCCAAATGCATAGCTGAGGCAAAAGAATATAATAAACAGAGGTGGGACAAGACACACATGGAACCTGACTTTAAGGAAGGGGACCAGGTGCTAGTGTCTACACTGAACTTTAATAATCTTAAAGGACCAAAGAAGATAAGGGACTCATTTATAGGGCCTTTCACTATCATTAGGTTGATAGGAAAGAATGAAGTGAAAGTCAAACTTAAAGAGGAATTTTCCAGGAAGCACCCAGTCTTCCCAGTAAGTTTGGTCAAACCATACTTCCAAACAGAGGAGGATAAATTCCCCTCCAGGAAGAAGAACCCCACACCACCTGATATAGTGGAAGTGGAGGACTCCCCAGGACCTGTGAGTAAGATCATCAGGGCCAGGAAGATCAGACTTAATGGGAAGGCTCAAAGACAATACTTAGTCAGATTCAAGCACCACACAGCTGATAAAGACAAATGGTTGACAGAGGATGCCATACCAGATGGGAACCTTCATCTGAGGAGATTCAGGGCCTCTAGGAGGACTGAAAAGTCTAATTAATGATGAGCCTTTTTTAGAGGGAGGGTATGTCAGCCTGTGACTCAAAACCAGAGCACAAGCATGACAGCCAAAATACCATAAACCAATGGTATAGCCAAGATACCACCAAAACATGGAGCTGAGCCAAATCAGCTCAAAAGGTATCAAAAGAAAGAGGAAACTCACCTCTTTCTAAAAACATAAGTCCCATCACCATAGGACAAGAAATAACAAAGTTATTCCTGCTCAAAGTTATTGCTGAGCATAAACCTTAATTTTCACCTCTCATCTAAAATCTAGAAGGAGAGACTTAACCCCATCAAATGGGTACTTAAAATGAAGCTCTTAGCCAGGGCTATCCAATGGTCCCAGCTAAACTGAGCTAGCACCAATATTACTTGTGTTATGGCCGAATTCAGGCCAAATAAGGGTGAACAAAACATTCACCTCTCATCTAACTTCTACAGTTTTAGTGTGAGATACTTGAAGTGGGGTCTTTTTGGAAAGAAAACAATCAGGGCTATCTGATGGTTTCATCCATTTCCCCATAGCTCAACTAGAGCAAAAGCTATGGGGCAAATAAGCTCAATACAGCTTTTTGCCTATACCACGCAAATGTACAAAAATCTTGTACATGGGATAACTTTGCCATATTTAATGATACCCATATCAAATGAGGTACCATTGTGGAGAGCACATACAGGGCTACACACTGGACCAATTCTGAGGTTGATATCTCAAGAATTGACAAAGTTATGGCTGTTTTAAGGTCAGATTCCCACCTGCTGTCATATACAGCCTTACCATGGGATAATATCCCATAACCATGAATATGAGGTGTCAAATAGACAAAGAAGCTTGTTTTTACTTCAATAACTCATATGCTAGTCAATACTGGGGTCCCATACAGGTTCTGTACAGCATTCTACACGTCATACAGGTCAGAATCAGGCTGTGAGGTCCCCAGATGAAATTTTTCACCCTGTATTGGTGAAAACTGCCCAGATGTGGTTTCAAAACCACATCTGAGCCCAATACAGGTTATACAGGCTGTTTGCAAACAACAAGCCAGTACTAGAGAGTGAAAAATCTTCACTTGCCCTACGTGGAAAGGTCTAGCACCCTTTCCACCCCATTTCAGGATAAAAAGGAGGCTTTTCACAGCCAGAATTGTTTCCTCATCCTGCTCTTGAATAACCTATGTAGTAAACTGTCAAAAACAGTTTTACTCTTGGTTGATAATCAGGTATAATTATAAATCTTAATTATTGTAGTCTTTTATTATTGTAACCCAACAGAGAAAGCTGCATCCAGGGCTTTCAACAGCGCTCACCACCACTATATCATATATAGTAAAGCCCTTTTAATCTTAAACCCTTATAAATCTTTTCAAGCTATTTTTACTGTGTCACAAACATAGTTAAAGTTGTCTTTAGCCTATTTACAACTTTATCATAGTTTCATCCTGACATGTTTTATATTCCAGTTCAAGAGCTGGTATTAATGTACACCAATTATGTGTAAAACCATCAGAATCATTGAATTCTAGGCCATAAGCACAGAATCTTCTGATCATGTCTTCTAATTTTTGTATCATTCTTTCTCCTAGACCATCAGTTTGGGGTTGGTAAGCTGTTGAGAATGATAGTTTTGTTCTAAACAGGTTGTGGAGGTTTGTCCATAATGTTGAATTGAATTTTGGTCTCTATCACTTATTATGTCTTGTAATAAGCCTGTGTGGCTAATAACTTTATTCCATATAATTATGGCTGTATCCATAGCTGTATCATCCTTGTGACATGGTAAAAACATTGGGGTTTTGCTCTATCTGTCAACTAATACTAGGCAAGCATTGTAACTTCTGTCTCCTCCTGTAGGTAATTCTGTTGCCCAATCCATGTGAGCTATTTCCCAAGGGGATTTTGGTTCTTGGATTTGGATCATAATTCCAATTTCTTTACCTGTGGCTCTGTTTGCATTTTGGCATCTGCCACAGGTTTGGCAGTAACCTGCAACATCTTTCTTCCAATTTGGCCACCAACAGCAGGTTTTTACCCTCTCTATTGTTCTGTCTTCTGAGAGATTTCCAGCTGCAACACTGTCATGACATTCATGTAGTATAGTATTTATTAGAGTTCTATCTGTTAAGTCTATAACACATGTGTGCTTAGTTCTATGGTAAAGGATTCCATCAAGGAGGTGAATCTCCCTTCATCACATGCTTTGTTCCATGTTTCATCCAGTTTTGATAAAAGTGAAGGGTATTTACAGTCTTTCATTAGAAGTTGGCATAAGATATGGAAGCTTTTATCCATTTTATAGCTTTATTTAACTTGGTTTAAGAATTCTGTGCCTATATCTGTTACACATATGCCTACTATATGGTGCTCTTCCTTTGGTACCCATATTAGATTTTCAGGTGTATTTTCCAGAGCCCATCTGCTAAGACCATCCACATTTTTATGAATATTACCAGATTTATGATCTATAGTCATATTTACTCTATATTATTGGATGGCAATTTGCCATCTTAAAATATGTCTATTTTGGGTTTGCATTTTTAATAAAGAATTTACAGCATTGCAATCTGTAATTGCCTCAAACACTTTCCCATCTAAATAATAGTGTAATTTTTCCAAAGCCCACACTAAGCAGAGGCATTCCATTTGGCTTGCTCCATACCTTGCTTCTTTTGGCTTTATTTGTGTTTAAATGAAGAAAATTGGTACTTCAACAGGTTTGTCATTGATGATTTGTGTCTGGTGTAGTGCAGCACCTAGTCCTTCTCCACAAGCATCAATGTATAGCTTAACGGGTAGCTTCACATCTGGAATTAGAAGAAATGGGGCATTTGTTAAGGAATTTTGAAATTCTTCATATGCCGTAACTCTTTCTTCAGTCATTTAATAGACTGTTTGTTGGTCACAGAGCTTATACAATGACTTAGCAATTATTTCAAAATCTCTTATATGTTGTCTGTAATAACCAGCAAATCCTAGAAATGATTGCATTTATTTCTTAGTTTGGGGCATTGGTTTCAATATTACTGCTGTTACTTTGTTCTTGTCTATGCCCAAGCTTAGTCCAGATACAACATGTCCTAGTGCTTTCAGTTCAGTGTATGAAAAATGACACTTTTTCAGAGAGATTTTGATGTTTACTTGTACTACTTTTTGAAAGACTCTTTGTAGTGTTGATAAGTGAGTGTCCCAAGTCTCTGAGAAAATTATGATGTCATCAATATAAATAATCAGCCATCCTTCTGATAATTCTTCAGGAAATATGGTATTCATCATCCTTTGGTAATGGGATGGTGCATTTCTATACCAAATGGAATTTCACAGTGGACTATTATCCTGAGTAGTTTCTTGGCATTTTCTGTTAAACATTTTGATGAAAGCCTTTTAGAGCATCCATGGCTGTTATGAACTTAGCCTGAGATAGTTGTGTTAATGTCTCATGGATTCTGGGTATTGGGTATCTTTCAGAGATATTATAGGTGTTTAGAGCTCTAAAGTCCTCTACCATCCTTGATTTTCCATTATGCCAGGTTATAATGACAGGTGTAGTGACCTGTGAGCCTTGAGGTATATTTTACATACCCAAATAGGCCACAATCATCTTAAAAATAAATTTTGAATTATGCATAACTCATAAGTCATGCATATATCCAAAGTTCATCATTTTTGATTTCAGAAAAGATGAATAACCTTTTATTGAGTAAGTAAATCCATGGATTTAAGGCCAGATTTGGATTCTACACAAAAAATTCACCTAGAGTAGCTCCATAGAGTGAATAAGCTCAAACTAACTCTTTGAGGTGGTAATATGGAAAATACTTCAATACCACATCATCAATACCACATAAAAGATCCGTGAAAATTTTTGTTTTTCTTAATTTCACGCCAAAATAATGGGAATGTGAGAAATCCCATGTTACATATACACTAAGAAAAGCGTTATGCATGTTTTGAGAACTTAATATCATGTTATTCTTACATGGACTTTTGGTACACCCATAGTGGATATCTCACTTTAAGCTTAAAATTCTATTTTGACGTGAAAAATAAGCAAGGGGGACAAAAGACACCAAAGAGAGCCAGTGTACCCAACTTCTGAGGCCTCAGAGGCATGGACAGCTCCAAAGCTTGGATCCATGGCTGATCTTGGCCCAATTAGTAAACTCAAACACTTTGGGAACTTGGTTACCATGTTACAACTACAGTAAATCATAAGAAAATAGCAAATAACCTGTTATTTTGACGTGCCAAGGAGGTAAAAATCTACTTAGACTCCTGTAACCATGTCAATTCTTAATGATTTTCCATGGATAAACCCCAAAAGAGTAATTAAAACCCTTTTTGGACTTGTATCCATTGATTTACCTCATAGCAACCAGTTAAACCCTGATATTTGTAATTCTACGTAGAAATGAGGTAAAAACTTCAAAAATTCATTAAAAAGACAATTCTCAATGAATATTTTTGAGACCTTCAGGACCAATGGAGAAATGTGGTATCTATGGTAAAACCAAAAAAGAATTACAGTTTTACTAGTAAAACTAAAAGTTTTACTTATAGTCCATTTTTGACTATTCTACATGAAACACTGAATCTTCAAAAATTCACAGTAATTACAACCTGTGATGAAATTGGCAATAACATTGATAACTTTGAGAAAGCAATGATTATTTTGGAATAAAAGAAGATTCAGAGATGTTACTCCTTTTATCCTTAACCATATTGGGGTTGGTAGTCATGTAAAAGCATCAATTAAGTAATTATGATAATCTTATGTGACAACAGATGATGCAATCAATAATCCAAAAGGGTTTATAGTTTTCTCACTCACTGGTTTTTTGGTTTGCTCCATGGAACGCCTCTGTGAGCTGTTTTTGACTTAAAAGAGGCCTCCTCTTGCTGTTTTTTTCCACATTATCATTATCTTATTATCATTTAAATTATTGTTACCAACAAGTAAGTATTGGTTAAAGCTATTCTTAAGTGTTTTAAATCTTTAAGAATCAATCAGAAAGATTTGAAATCATAGAATCCAACCATATATTGCTGTAATACTGTTATAAATACATTTTGATCCCTTAAATCCACAATTCTACGTCAAATCTCTCTATCTAATCTTTCAATAAGCTCTTTGGAATATTAGTGAGTGATTTATCCTTAATTCTTAAGGTTTTTCTCTAAATAATTAGTTTTCTTCAAGAATTATATTTATAATTATTCTTGCAAAAGATAATTATATATTAAAATAATTTTATTATGTTCATAAAAGAAGTTTTATTATTAAAATCTTCTTGTAATTGATTCTAGTAGACAATTACTGATCACTGTTAAAATCACTAGTAGTGTTTAACATGTGAAAGAAATAATTCTTTAATTATTCAATTGTGGTTATAATAATATTTTATTATTATATTTCATAAGAACAGAAATAGTACTGTTGATTAATAGTAATATTATCTTCAGTTTCATAGTCACATCTTACATGACCTCTACCTGTTAATTATGTCCTATTTCCCTTAATACTCCAAGGTTCATTAATTCTTTAATGTGTACCTCTAAAGCTTCTCTACCTCTTGGGCTAGCTGGGTAAGCTGGTCTTCTTGTCTTAGTGAGGATTACATCATGATCAAACCATCTTATCTCATTATTACGCCATTATTCAGAGCTATTGCTATAACTCTAAGTTTGATGACATCATAGGCTTGGCAGAAGCCTAAAATTTGTGGATTTTCTTATTATTAATAATAATCTAATAATATTCACCAATTATATCACTTATATAACTGTTAAACTTAAAATAAGATTACAGTGAGTGATCATAAATGATCAAATTGAAGCTTAAATTTTGATCATTAATAACTTTCAGCTTATACACTCTACAGCTATTTTGAGAGTGGATTCTGATATCTCGGCATGTCCTTATTAAACCGCATAAAGCATTTCATTGCATCATCAAAACTCTATTTCTGATGATTTTTCTTGTAACTCATCCTTTCTGTTGAAATTGAATATTTTAAACTCAAACCATTATTTCAAGGGGTTATACCTTGAATATTATAATAAATCTTACATCATTCTTCACATAGGAGCTACTAGAATCTTCTTCTTTTCTGTAAGTTTGGACCACTTTCACAACAAAGTGGTCAACAGCTCCATTGATTTTAATCAATAATCCATTACAAGTTCTAACCTTGTTTATAACTTGAAAGCTAAAGTTAATATCTGTGTTCCTACAGTAATTATGTGGTGACTTTATTTTTGGTTTATCTCTCTATCCTGTATATTTCAAGAGATATTAACTAAAAACCATGAATATATGAACTGACCAAAAAAGTGCATATATTCAGCTTAATTCCTTAAGTATTGACTTTAGAGAATAGCTTCATAATTGTTTTATGTGTGGGTCTTTATTTAGAATGCAATTGTACAGTTTTTTTCACATGTTATTTCATTGGGTTCTGAGTTAAATAAGGTTTTATACCTTTTTCAGGTATTACTACTTATTCTTCAGTAATTATTGACCTTTCAGATATGCCACAAAAATGAAATATGTGTATTTTACCATGAGGAATCTAATGGTGTAATTTATTTCACATTATTACTCATTATATTCTGAGTTAATTCAAATTTTGTACTTATTTATGGTATTTTTACTAGTCTTTGAGATAATTATTATAAGTATAACTATTACAGAAATCTTTTTGTGACTTTTTTGGATATGTGGTCATATTTCAAAGGCTCACAGCCATAAAAGTGATATGGCATTGATATGCCATAAGATTTTCCATGGTTGTGACAGTAACCCCCACCTTGAATGGTGATCTCCTGAGCACCAAAACAAGGTAGAGGTTGTTAAGGCTATTGGAAAGACTTTGAGGTAGGGTGTCAAGAGGAATGATGGAGAGGAAAAATTGAAACTGATATAAAGAATTTGAAATATTCCTTGAGACTTTCTTGCTCTTATTTTGACATTGGCTTCATGATTTATGTCATTTTAAAAACAAAGGATGATTTTTGATGGATTGAATTTGAGGTAAAAAAAGAAAAGAAAATTGAATAAAGAATGAAATAAAAGAAATGAGAATAAAGACATAAAATAAATAATGAGAAATGAATTCTGAAGAGGTTACAAGCTTGAACACCGAAGTTGATATTTGATTTGAATTGGCCAAGTACCTGAAAAAGATGATTTGATGCCAGGTGCTCACAGAGTGACCAAGGCAATTTTTTGACAGATTGCAGACCCCTCAGGGAAGTGCACACCAGGAGAGGAACTTGATTTTGGTAATTAACACTCTCTCCAGTGCCATAAAGAAAGAAAATAAAATTTGCTGAAGGAATTACTTGGAATCAAAAAGACCTGGGAATTGAATTGAAAAGCAGATGGTTCATTTTCTCAAGTGAAAATTGCCATAAGGATTGGAATTTATTTTGAAAGCTTTCTCAGAGTCCTCTGTCCAGAAAGTTGACAAGTTCTCACAGAGTGGCCAAGGTTATTCTTACAACAAAAAGGGTAGAATACCTCTAAAGGCACATAGCAGAAGTGGCACTTGCGTTTGGTAATTACTCTGCCCGCCAAACACCATGAAATATCAAGCTCTTGAATAATTAGGTCCTGGATTGTCAGGATTTAAAGAATGAAAGTACTTGACAAGTTCAGGACAATTATTGAGGTTTTAAGTTGGTGCCCAAATGGATCTTTCTGGGACTTTACTGAAACCTTCCAATTCCACTAAATACCAGAATTTTCCTCTCTTGATCTTTAAATACAGTATTTGAGAAACTTCCCCTTCCTCTTATTCTTCAAGTATTATTGGAGGAGGAGGCTCTTTATGCCAATTTGGGATTTTTGACATCTTGACTGGTTCAAGGAGGGAAATATGGCAGACTGTGTAGATGGATTTCCATTGAAGTGGAAGCTTTAGATGGTTGGCATAGATACTTACTTTCTTCAAGATTTGAAAAGGACCCAACCATCTTTCTGAAAGTTTTTTGGTTGGTGTTATTGATTTGATGTTCTTGGAGGAAAGGCATGCCCTATCACCAGGATTTAAAACAGGTGGAATTTCTGTAATTTTATCTGCATACCTCTTAAACCTGTTTATGGCAACTCAAAGTTCCCTCTTGAAATCTTGCTGTACTGATTGGATTTTTGTTGATACATTTTCAGCATGATTGTCTTGAGTAATGTGAACTGAGTTAATATGAAGATCTCTTCCATAAACAGTGGAAAAGGGTGATTGTTTTGTTTAAGATTTGTCAGAGTTCTTGTAAGAAAGTTCAGCCAGAGGCAGCCAGGTGTGCCAATCCTCTTTATGATAACTGACATACATCCAAAGTGTAAGGTTTGTCTATTAAACTCTTGATAATAGTAAAAATATCAAGATTACTATGACTGTCCTCAGTAGAAAAATATAATATAACAAAACATTATAACCACAAATTAAATATAATTATTAAAATAATTATATTGAAAACAAATCTAATTATTATTATATAATATAATAATAAAAAAATATTAATAATTATAATAAATTATAATTATTCTATTATTGTTATAGTCACTGACAGTTATAACAATAAGAAGTGTAAAGCTCTTAATGAGACAATTACATGTGGAAAATATAAATATTTAACCACTTACAAATAATATAAATATTATTTATAAAAAGAAATTATAAAACACACCGTGAAGATATAATTCTTATAAAAAAACTCTATATAGAAAAACTAATAATAGAAAAATAATTATAGAATTTTTAGAGGAAAGCTTACTTATAATATATAATTAATTTACAAGTCAAATACAACAGTTATTATATTAAATAATTATTATAAGTTAGAAACACTCCAAAAATCAATATTTTAATAGATAAAACAACTTTTTATAATAAAAATATCATTTATAGAGTTTTTAAGAGGAATTTGTGGATTTTAAAAGATATTTTAAGACAATAATTTTATAAAATAAAATATATATTTTTGGTGATTACAACAATAATCTCATTCATATTATTTAAATTCTTTGATCTAAGATTTATAAAGAATAAAATACTTAAGAAATACTTTAATAATAAGATTTTATATATAATAAAACTTTACCTGTTTAAATGTCTAATATAGTTGGATTGGATTGAATTGATTGACAAAAACAGTGATGAATAGACCCTTTTTATGTCTTCAGAGCATCCCTCATGATTCATAATGGATATAGAGGGAGTTCTCAGGTCAAAACTGAAAAACCATGCTTAAAAATAAGGTTCTTAACCTAAGGTAGCTTATTTTTAATTCCAATTTAAAGTTACTGGTGCTATTCTTAACTCCAAGTAGCTTGAATCCTCATTTAAGTTAATTATTTTAAGTTTTGATATAAAATAAGTTTATTTATATTAAGGTTAATCACATTAAAAACTTAAAAACAAGGTTTCAAGTAAAAATCTCTTAAACTCAATTTTTAAAGAAATCTTAATTCTCTCTAAGTATAATTGAAAGAGTAATTTTCCAGGCTAATTACAAATAAAACCTTCTTAGAAAGTACACTTAAGATTTAATTTATACACAGATAACACTTAATTGTAAGGTGTATGAAGCATTCAAGCAAATAAATTAAGATTTGGGTTTTGAACTAATTTTTGAAGTTATTGCTATTTTTCCATGTAAAATAGTAATACACACTTAACCCCAACTTTTGATAAGATTTTGATACTTGTAAATTTGAAGTTTTAAGCTCATTTAAGCTTTTAAAGCTCTCAAAACTTGAATTTCAAGCTTACATATTGGGATTTACCCTTTGGCAGCTTGAAATTCCTGTCCAGAGTGGGATAGAGCCAGTTTAAACTTTAAGGTTGGATCAAAGTCTAATCTTAAAGATCAAATAAGGTTGCAAATACCCCAATACAGGTGGAAAACTTCATTTTTGGTTACCAAATTCACTTCCAAAAAACTATCCTATTGAGGGAACTTGTAAGATGTGACTATGAAACTGATGATAATATTACTATTAATCAACAGCACTATGTCTGTTCTTATGAAATATAATAATAAAAATTATTATAACCACAATTAAATAATTATAAAATTATTTCTTTCACGTGTTATACACTACTAGTGATTATAACAGTGAGCAGTAATTGTCTACAAGAATCAATTACAAGAAGAATTTAATAATAAAAACTTCTTTTATTAAAATAATAAAATTATTTTAATATATAATTATCTTTTACAAGAATAATTATAAAGATAATTCTTGAAGAAAACTATTACTAGAGAAAAACTTTAAGAATTAAAGATAAAAGACTCACTAATACTCCAAAGAACTTATTGATAATAAAAGTAGAGAAATTTGACGTGGAATTGTGGATTTAAGGGATCAAAAGGATTTATAACAGTATTACAACAGTATATAGTTGGATTCTATGATTTCACGTCTTTCTGATTGATTCTGAAAGAATTAAAACACTTAAGAATAGTTGAACTAATACTTACTTGTTGGTAATAAAGATTTAATAAATTGATAAGATGATGATACGGAAAAAACAGCAAGAAGAGGCTTCTTTTAAGTCAATAACAGCTCACAGAGGCGTGCCATGGAGCAAACTGAAAAACCAGTGAGTGAGAAAACAATAAACCTTTTGGATTATTGATTGCATCATCTGTTGTCATGTAAGATTATCATAATTACTTAATTGATGCTTTTACGTGACTACCAACCCCAATATGGTTAAGAATAAAAGGAGTAACACTTGTAAATCTTCTTTTATTCTAAAATAATCATTGATTTCTCAAAGTTATCAATGTTATTGCCAATTTCATCACAGGTTGTAATTACTGTGAATTTTTGAAGATTCAGTGTTTCACGTAGAATATCCAAAAATGGACTGTAAGTAAAACTTTTAATTTTAATAGTAAAACTGTAATTCCTTTTGGTTGTACCATAGATAATACAGTTCTCCTTTAGTCCTGAA
Source organism: Austropuccinia psidii (assembly GCA_023105745.1). Taxonomy (NCBI): domain Eukaryota; kingdom Fungi; phylum Basidiomycota; class Pucciniomycetes; order Pucciniales; family Sphaerophragmiaceae; genus Austropuccinia; species Austropuccinia psidii. The sequence goes on from JALGQZ010000004.1 coordinate 56,044,720, forward strand.
AGTTTCAGAAAGATTCATTAAGAATTGTATTTTTAATGAATTTTTGAAGGTTTTACCTCATTTCTACGTAGAATTGCAAATAGCAGTGTTTTGCTGGTTGCTATGAGGTAAATCAATGAATATGGGTCCCAAAAGGGTTTTAATTACTCTTTTGGGGTTTATCCATGGAAAGTCATTAGTAATTGACATGGTTACAGGAGTGTAAGTAGCTCATTACCTCCTTGGCACGTCAAAATAGCAGGTTATTTGCTATTTTCTGATGTTTTACAGTAGTTGTAACTTGGTAACCAAATTCCCAAAGAGTTTTAGTTTACCAATTGGGCCAAGATGAGCCATGGATCCATGCTCTGGAGCTATCCACGCCTCTGAGGCCTCAGAAGTTGGGTACCCTGGCTCTCTTTGATGTCTTTTGTCCCCCTTGCCTATTTTTTACGTCAAAATAGTAATTTAAGCTTAAAGTGAGATATCCACTATGGGTGTACCAAAAGTCCATGTAAGAATACCATGATATTAAGTGCTCAAAACATGCATAACACTATTCTTAGTGTATATGTAACATGGGATTTCTCACTTTCCCATTATTTTGGCTAAAAATCAAGAAAAACAAACATTTTCACGGATCTTTTATGTGGTATTAATGATGTGGTATTGAAGTATTTTCCATTTTACCACCTCAAATACTTAAATTGAGCTTATTCACTCTATGGAGCTACCCTAGGTGAATTTTTGTGTAGAATCCAAATCTGGTCTTAAATCCATGGATTTACTTACTCAATAAAAAGTTATTCATCTTTTCTGAAATTGAAAATGATGAATTTTGGATATATGCATGACTTATGAGTTTTGCATAATTCAAAATTTCTTTTTAAGATAATTGTGGCCTATTTGGGTATGTAAAATATACCTCAAGGCTCACATTCCCTCCCACCAAAAAATAAAATTGTACTACAATTTTATTAGTGATAAAAAGAATAAGGCCCCAAAAGGGGGTTAATGTCCACTGTCCAACCTCTTCACATTACTCAGATCAAGTAATTTAAAGCACATTTATAGACATATTCAGGCTTGTGGCCTTCTTTCATGTCTAAATCTTCTTAAGAGTTTATCTGAGTCAGGTATTTCTGATTCTGCCATCCATTCATCTTCATGTACTGGATTTCTATATCTGACAAGATATTCTCTTTGATTTTTACCCCTAAGTCTCCTTTCTTTAATGACTTTCTTTATCTTTCTGTCTTCATTCTGTTCCACAGGTGGTACAGTTAAAGGAGTTGGGTTTCTTAAAGGAAACAATTCTTTATCAGCTGGTTGATAAGGTTTTATCAAGCTGACTGGAAATGTGGGGTGTTTATTTTCCAATTCACCACTCAATTCCACTTGAACTGCATTGGTTCCATGTAAAGCAACAATAACAAAAGGTCCTACATAAGAATCTTTAAGTTTCTTTGGGCCTTTGATATTATTAAAATTCAAGGTTGAAACTAGAACTAAGTCCCCTACTTTGAAGTCTGGTACTTTATGACTCTTGTCCCACTTCTGTTTTGCATAATCAAAAGCATCATCCATACTTTGTTTTGCATGGTGTTTTACTTTATCAAGCATTAATTTAAAGCTGGAAGCTGTAGGATGAATGTCAATCAAGTCTTTCCTCAGTGTGTCTGCTGGGAGTCTTGGATTCCATCCTTTTTCTAACATAGCAGGAGTTTGTCCTGTGGAAGAATGGACTGATGTCTTGTATGCCAATTCTAATGCAGGTATCAGAGTGCACCAGTCATGGGTAAAGCCATCTGAGTCTTTAAATTCTAATCCATAAGCACAAAATCTCCTGATCATGTCTTCTAAAGTTTGAATCATCCTCTCTGCTAGCCCATCTGTTTGAGGGTGATATGCTGTAGAGAATGATAACTTAGTCCCAAACAATCTATGAAGATTGGTCCAAAGTGCAGATGTGAACTTGGGGTCTCTGTCACTTATGATATTCTTAAATAACCCTGTATGAGAAATAACTCTACTCCATAAAAGAAGAGCTGTATCCATAGCAGTGTCATCTTTATGACATGGTAAGAATATGGGAGTTTTGCTATATCTGTCTACAATGACTAAACAAGCATTATAACTTTTGTCACCACTTGGAGGAAGTGCTGTGACCCAATCCATGTGAACAACTTCCCAAGGGGATTTTGGTTCTTGAATATGGATCATTAATCCAAATTTCTTGCCTGTACTCCTGTTTGCTTTTTGGCATCTATCACAGGTATGGCAATATTCAATGGTTTCTTTTCTCCAAGATGGCCACCATGCACAGTTCTTCACCTTTTCAAGTGTTCTGTCTTCTGATAGGTGTCCAGAGTAAATGCTATCATGGCATTCATGAAGAATGGTATTGATGAGCAATCTACTACACAATGTCATCACACAAGAATGTTTTGTTCTATGGTAAATAATCCCATCAAACAAGTGAAATCTTCCTTCAGAATAGGAATTTTTCCAAACTTTATCTAGTGTATTAACCAAAGATGTGTCTTTGCAGTCTTTATCCAATAAAGAAATCAAGATATGGCAATTCTTGTCTTGTTTATAAGACTCTCTGACCTCTTCAAAGAATTCAGTCCCAATATCAGTTATGTTAATCCCTTCAATTGGAATCTGTGGTTCAGCTTCCAAAGGTACATAAGCTGGGTTATCAGGAGTGTTGGCTAAAGCCCATCTACTAAGTCCATCAGCATTTTTGTGAATGTTTCCTGCTTTATGAACTATAGTCATGTTTCCTCTATATTCTTGAATGGCTATTTGCCATCTCAACATATGTCTGTTGGGAGTTTTCATGTTAAGAAGTGATTTCACGGCATTACAGTCAGTTATCACTTCAAAAACACTGCCATCAAGGTAATAGTGTAATTTCTCAAGTGCCCATACCAAACATAAGCACTCCATTTGGCTTGCACCATATCTGGCTTCTGTTGGTTTGATTTGTCTTGAGATATAACAAACTGGTCCTTCTGTAGGTTTGTCATCAATAATTTGGACTTGGTGTAGGGCTGCCCCTAATCCATCCCCACATGCATCAATGTACAATTTAAAAGGAATATTCCAGTCAGGCATGAGGAGTAAAGGTGCTTCTGTAAGGGCTTTCTTTATCTTCTCATAAGCTTTAATTCTTTCCTGTGTCATTTCAAATACAGTCTGTTGATCACAGATTCTATAAAGTGACTTGGCTAGAATTGCAAAATCTTTCAAGTGTTGCCTATAGTAACTAGCAAATCCAAGAAAAGACATCATTTCTTTTTTATTCTGGGGTATTGGCTTAAGTAACACTGCTGCTACTTTATTCTTGTCAATACCCAAGCTCAAACCAGAAACAACATGTCCTAATGCTTTGAGTTCTTCAAAACCAAAATTGCATTTCTTAAGTGAAATTTTCATGTTCACTTCTGCAACTTTATGAAGTACTCTTGCAAGTCTTTCAAGGTGCAAAGACCATGAGTCAGAACATATAATAATATCATCAATATAAATGATAAGCCATCCTTCAGACAATTCTGTGGGGAAGATGGTATTCATCATTCTTTGATAATGAGATGGAGCATTTTTAATGCCAAATGGCATTCTAAGGTACTCATAAATACCACAGTGAGTGATAATTCTAAGTAATTTCCTAGCTTTAGGCGTCAAAACATTTTGATGGAAGCCTTTTAATGCATCCATTGATGTTATATACTTGGCTTTAGACAATTGAGTCAAGGTTTCTTGGATCCTAGGGATTGGATACCTATCTGGAACTGTGTAGGTATTCAAAGCTCTAAAATCTCCAACCATTCTTGACTTATCATTATGCCATGCAATAATAACAGGTGTTGTCACTTCAACTTCCTCATTATGGCCTACTTTCCTTAGCACACCAAGTTGGATCAACTCTTGGATATGTTTTTCCAAGGCCTCTCTAGCTCTGGGACTGGCTGGATAAGCTGGTCTTCTAAGTACTGGAGGATATGGTCTATCAATATTAAGAGTAATATCAATTTCATGTCCCCTTATAGCGCCTAATGGTTCATTATCAGATGCAAATGCATTATTGTATGTATATAATACATCAATAAGTTCATTCCTCATCTTTGGTGACAATGATGGATTAATTTGTGCTTCAACAAGTTGTTTAGACACAAATACATCTTTGTAAGTATCTTTGACAGAAGATACTACAGATATTTGTTTTGGCATATTGGAGAAAGCAAATTTTTGCCTTTTGTTATCTCCAATTGTGAAATATCTGTCTTTATGGTTATTTATATCAATACCATAAATATTCAAGTAATCATTTCCAAGAATGATATGCTGAGATGTACAATTATCCATTACTACAATCTCAGTTTTCATTCTTACACTTCCTGCTGGATGTGGGAATACAATATTAGTATCCAATATGCCCAAGGGGTACATATTGTTACTGGCACTACTGAACTGTACACCTTCTATTGGTAATAGATGGTTTTTCCATTCAGGAAGTATAATTTGGAGATAATCCTTGCCAATACAAGTGCAAAATGCCCCTGTATCCAGATTTACTTTGGCTTCAATATCACCCATTAGAACTGATGTGATACAGGATGCTCCAGCAGTGTAACCCTTTCCTCTAGCAGGTTTTGTTTTACACATTCTGGCATCTTGGATATTGATCAGGTTGTAGCAATCCTCACTGTACTGTGGCAAGTGGGTATGGACTTCTGTGACCTCAAAGAAAGCTGAAATGTTTTCAATGGGATAGTCCTCTACTGGTGTATCTTCAGAGACTGCAGAATCTTGGTCAGACTCTTCTTTCTCTTCAGTACACTGAATGTCTTCAATGATTTGAACTTCATTGATCTTTGTCTTCTTAGGGCAAGTGTTGGCTAAATGTGAAGTACTTCCACATTTATGACACTTCAAGACAGGTCTTTCTGGTCTTCTTTCCTCTCTAGGAATCTTTGAGACTATTTTGGACTCTATTGGGTTTCTAACCCAAGTTTTACCAATTCTTGTTCTGGTAATGATATCTTCCATAGCATTAATGTAGTCCTCTGTTGAACAGGGTTCCACACATCTGCTTTTGATAGCATGTTCCAGTTCTCCTCCACACTTTCTTAATATTTTCATATTAATCATAGTGTCAGACATATCTGGGTGTAAAGCAGATAATCTGTCTTTTTGTTTGAAGAACCAAGTAAGTGGTTTGTCTTTTTCTGAGTTAAAAATGGCACTTTCAAAAGCATTCTCCATTTTAAACCTCCAAGAATTATTGGCCCATTTGGTAATCACTTCAGATTTCCACCAAGACCAGTCATGTCTTCCATGATCTATTCTCATCTTGTAATACCATTTCTTTGCAGTCCTGGTAAACAAACAATGTAATTTTCCTACTATGATTTCATCAGGTATATTAAAGTCTTCTTGCAACATATCAATAGTCCTGATGAATTCAATATGGTTGTATTCTCCTTCACCAGAGAATGTTGGCCATTCTTCTAATTTGGGAATATCCTTTGCAGAAATAACATTCTCTCCTAAGAATGGAGTCAAACTTTCTTTGACAGAAAGTTTTTCTTCAGTCAAAGGTGTAGAATGTCTTGGCATATGTGGTTCATGATTCTTATGAATTTGCTCCACACTTGCAATTATTTCATTCTTCAATTTCTGCCTTTCACTGTCACTTTTTGCTAAATGTATAGCAAATTGATTGGTGTTCTTAACTATTTGTAAGACATGGTCTTCAAGAGTTTTAAGTCTATCATTTACTTTAAAGATGGAAAGATCCTCTGTGTCATTATTTTGACATTGGTTCTCAATTCTTTCACAAGCATTGCTAATTGACTCAAGGGTGACAGTTGTCAATTTATGCCAATCAGAATGTTGCTTGTCATTTTTCTTTAAATCATTGATGTCTAATGTAATTTGCTTTAACTTTGACTCAAGTTTGCCAATTTCTACACTAATACTTCTATGTACATCATTTATTTGCGTGGAAAAGTCCTGTTCATCCTTTCCTGCTCTTTGGCTGTGAATTCCATAAGAGTTCTGGCCATATTGAAGACACTGTCCACGGCTGAAGGCTCCAATCTGGGGATCCTGTACCCTTGTGGGTAAGGTCTGTGCCAATTGGCTTTGCCTTTGCCCTTGCCTTGATGGTTCTTGGGACCTCTCTGTTTCTTTTGAGGTCCTTTGGGCTTGTCCTTGGATGCTTCTGGAGCTGGTTTGGAGCTGGTAGATGCCACTGGTGCCTCTGTCTCCAAAGTTGGAGTCATTTCCAATTCTTTCTTCTGGTCTATGGATAAAAGACTCTGGTTCTTCAACCAATTCTTTATCTTTTTGACCTTGTCTTTGCAAGACAGGGGGCTCCAACCTCCTAAGAGTTCTATGGTCTTCTCCTGACCCAGAAAGCTCTTGATGTGTAAGTAGGAGTTCATGGCCCCCTGCCAAAGGCTTGGGCAGATTTCCCACTCCTCTTCTTTGGCTGCTCTGAACCAATTTTTGTACTGGCTCTGATATATTTCTATTGCTGCCACTTGAAAATGGTTCAGCCCTGGAAATATTATCATAAATTAGTTCAGGCTCAGAATTCACGTCAAAATCTGTTGGTACAGACCTTGGGGAATGGGGGGCAACTCTGGCATCCTCCAGATGTGCCTTTCTTGTGGAAGATTTGGCACTTCTGGATTTGGTCTTGCCTCTTCCTTGTCCACATCCATCTGGTTGGACTGAATAGTTGCTTCCATTTCTGGTATGCACCATTTTCACGTCAATTTAAAGATAAAAGGTGAAAATATAAGATAAAATACACACCTTTTGGTGGTAATTTAGCTTTTTCTGAGTTGAATAAGGTGCCTCTTTTAGCAATCTGCACCTCAATACTGTCTTCAGATTCTGCTTCTGAAGATTCTGGACTAGTGATATATCTTTTACTGAGTCTGTTGCCAGCTGCACAGTATTTGATTAAAGACACTAAAAGAAATTATAAAAGAGAAAAAATTATTTTTTATACTTTTTAAAATATTTTTTAAAGATTTTTTATAAGTTTTATATTTTTTAATATTAAAAAAAATTATTCTTTTTAAATAAAAAAAATTAAAATTTAAGATTTTGAATGAAAATTAATTCAGAGTAACTCAAAGAATAATTTTATAAGTTTTTGGATGTGAAAAAGCCACGTGTAAAAACAATATAGAATTAAACCAAATTCCTCAATGAAAAAGATTTTAAAACAATTTCAAAAATAAAAATATTTTAACTCCAAATTGAAAGAAAAAAAATTAATTAAATTAATATATTTCAGAGCTTAAAAATATATTAATTAAGGGTACAAGGTTCAAAAAACACGGACAGGCCCCCAAATGTAAGATGTGATAGGTATGGTGGTTTTTTGAACACAAAAAATGAAGTCTAGAATATGATTAAAGCCAAGTCTATGGATAAAATCACGGCCAGGCCCCCAAATGTAAGATGTGACTATGAAACTGATGATAATATTACTATTAATCAACAGCACTATGTCTGTTCTTATGAAATATAATAATAAAAATTATTATAACCACAATTAAATAATTATAAAATTATTTCTTTCACGTGTTATACACTACTAGTGATTATAACAGTGAGCAGTAATTGTCTACAAGAATCAATTACAAGAAGAATTTAATAATAAAAACTTCTTTTATTAAAATAATAAAATTATTTTAATATATAATTATCTTTTACAAGAATAATTATAAAGATAATTCTTGAAGAAAACTATTACTAGAGAAAAACTTTAAGAATTAAAGATAAAAGACTCACTAATACTCCAAAGAACTTATTGATAATAAAAGTAGAGAAATTTGACGTGGAATTGTGGATTTAAGGGATCAAAAGGATTTATAACAGTATTACAACAGTATATAGTTGGATTCTATGATTTCACGTCTTTCTGATTGATTCTGAAAGAATTAAAACACTTAAGAATAGTTGAACTAATACTTACTTGTTGGTAATAAAGATTTAATAAATTGATAAGATGATGATACGGAAAAAACAGCAAGAAGAGGCTTCTTTTAAGTCAATAACAGCTCACAGAGGCGTGCCATGGAGCAAACTGAAAAACCAGTGAGTGAGAAAACAATAAACCTTTTGGATTATTGATTGCATCATCTGTTGTCATGTAAGATTATCATAATTACTTAATTGATGCTTTTACGTGACTACCAACCCCAATATGGTTAAGAATAAAAGGAGTAACACTTGTAAATCTTCTTTTATTCTAAAATAATCATTGATTTCTCAAAGTTATCAATGTTATTGCCAATTTCATCACAGGTTGTAATTACTGTGAATTTTTGAAGATTCAGTGTTTCACGTAGAATATCCAAAAATGGACTGTAAGTAAAACTTTTAATTTTAATAGTAAAACTGTAATTCCTTTTGGTTGTACCATAGATAATACAGTTCTCCTTTAGTCCTGAAAGTTTCAGAAAGATTCATTAAGAATTGTATTTTTAATGAATTTTTGAAGGTTTTACCTCATTTCTACGTAGAATTGCAAATAGCAGTGTTTTGCTGGTTGCTATGAGGTAAATCAATGAATATGGGTCCCAAAAGGGTTTTAATTACTCTTTTGGGGTTTATCCATGGAAAGTCATTAGTAATTGACATGGTTACAGGAGTGTAAGTAGCTCATTACCTCCTTGGCACGTCAAAATAGCAGGTTATTTGCTATTTTCTGATGTTTTACAGTAGTTGTAACTTGGTAACCAAATTCCCAAAGAGTTTTAGTTTACCAATTGGGCCAAGATGAGCCATGGATCCATGCTCTGGAGCTATCCACGCCTCTGAGGCCTCAGAAGTTGGGTACCCTGGCTCTCTTTGATGTCTTTTGTCCCCCTTGCCTATTTTTTACGTCAAAATAGTAATTTAAGCTTAAAGTGAGATATCCACTATGGGTGTACCAAAAGTCCATGTAAGAATACCATGATATTAAGTGCTCAAAACATGCATAACACTATTCTTAGTGTATATGTAACATGGGATTTCTCACTTTCCCATTATTTTGGCTAAAAATCAAGAAAAACAAACATTTTCACGGATCTTTTATGTGGTATTAATGATGTGGTATTGAAGTATTTTCCATTTTACCACCTCAAATACTTAAATTGAGCTTATTCACTCTATGGAGCTACCCTAGGTGAATTTTTGTGTAGAATCCAAATCTGGTCTTAAATCCATGGATTTACTTACTCAATAAAAAGTTATTCATCTTTTCTGAAATTGAAAATGATGAATTTTGGATATATGCATGACTTATGAGTTTTGCATAATTCAAAATTTCTTTTTAAGATAATTGTGGCCTATTTGGGTATGTAAAATATACCTCAAGGCTCACAGAACTTGATCTTGAGGGGTCTCCTGGATGGTCCGTACAAAAAAAAAAAAAAAAAAAAAAAAAAAAAATGCTTGCAGATCCAAAAAGCTGGATACCCCAGCTCTGCTTGGTCTTTTTCCTTTGTCCCACCTTTTTGCCTGGATTTTTCCCTTTTAATTATTTAAAGCCATACTATGGCCTTAAACACTTTTAAATTGATCTCATGCAGGATTTATATCCTTTATGGCAAATCATTAGCCAATTCAGTAAATATACACAACCCCTCAATTTGAACAAAATTTTGGTAAGCTTGCATAAACCTTGTGAGCCTTGAGGTATATTTTACATACCCAAATCGGCCACAATTATCTTAAAAATAAATTTTGAATCATGCATAATTCATAAGTCATGCATATATCCAAAATTCATCATTTTCAATTTCAGAAAAGATGAATAATTTTTTATTGAGTAAGTAAATCCATGGATTTAAGACCAGATTTGGATTCTACACAAAAATTTACCTAGGGTAGCTCCATAAAGTGAATAAGCTCAAATTAACTCTTTGAGGTTGTAAAATGGAAAATACTTCAATACCACATCATCAATACCACATAAAAGATCCGTGAAAATTTTTGTTTTTCTTAATTTCACGCCAAAATAATGGGAATGTGAGAAATCCCATGTTACATATACACTAAGAAAAGTGTTATGCATGTTTTGAGCAATTAATATCATGGTATTCTTACATGGACCTTTGGTACACCCATAGTGGATATCTCACTTTAAGCTTAAATTTTTATTTTGATGTGAAAAATAAGGAAGGGGGACAAAAGACATCAAAGAGAGCCAGGATACCCAACTTCTGAGGCCTCAGAGGCGTGGACAGCTCCAAAGCTTGGATCCATGGCTGATCTTGGCCTAATTGGTAAACCAGAACCTTTTTGGGAACTTGGTTACCATGTTACAACTACTGTAAATCTTAAGAAAATAGCAAATAACCTGTTATTTTGACGTGCCAAGGAGGTAAACAGCTACTTAGACTCCTGTAACCATGTCAATTCTTAATTATTTTCCATGGATAAACCCCAAAAGAGTAATTAAAACCCTTTTTGGACTTTTATCCATTGATTTACCTCATAGCAACCAGTGAAACACTGATATTTGCAATTCTACATAGAAATGAGGTAAAAACTTCAAAAATTCATTAAAAATACAATTCTTAATGAATCCTTCTGAAACTTCCAGGACTAATAGAGAACTGTGTTATCTATGGTACAACCAAAAATAATTATGGTTTTACTAGTAAAGTTAAACGTTTTACTTACAGTCCATTTTTGACTATTCTACATGAAACACTGAATCTTCAAAAATTCACAGTAATTGCAACCTGTGATGAAATTGGCAATAACATTGATAACTTTAAGAAATCAATGATTACATGGAATAAAAGAAGATTCAGAGATGTTACTCCTTTTATCCTTAACCATATTGGGGTTGGTAGTCACGTAAAAGCATCAATTAAGTAATTATGATAATCTTACATGACAACTGATGATGCAATCAATAATCCAAAAGGGTTTATTGTTTTCTCACTCACTGGTTTTTCAGTTTGCTCCATGGAATTCCTCTGTGAGCTGTTGTTGACTTAAAAGAGGCCTCCGCTTGCTGTTTTTTCCAAATCATCATCTTATTATCATTTAAACCATTATTACCAACAAGTAAGTATTAGTTACAGCTATTCTTAAGTGTTTTAAATCTTCAAGAATCAATCAGAAAGACGTGAAATCATAGAATCCAACAATATATTGTTGTAATACTTTTATAAATCCATTTTGATCCTTAAAATCCACAATTCTACTTCAAATCTCTCTATGTTATCTTTCAATAAGTTCTTTGGAATAATAGTGAGTGATTTATTTTTAATTATTAAAGTTTTTCTCTAAAATTAGTTTTCTTAAAGAATTATCATTATAATTACTCTTGCAAAAGATAATTATATATTAAAATAATTTTATTATGTTAATAAAAGAAGTTTTATTATTAAAATCTTGTAATTGATTCTTGTATACAATTACTTGCTCACTGTTAAAATCACTAGTAGTGCTTAACATGTGAAAGAAATAATTCTTTAATTATTCAATTGTGGTTATAATAATATTTTATTATTATATTTCATAAGAACAGACATAGTACTGTTGATTAATAGTAATATTATCATCAGTTTCATAGTCACATCTTACAAACCTTATGCAACTTTGAATTTAACAATTTTAATTTTTTTTTCAAAAAAGTTACATTAGTACTGTGAGATTTTTAAATCTTCCAATAACATAAGAAATAAGCCTTTTTGGGTATAACACCCTCTGGATGTACCCTAGGTCATTCTTGGTGTATAACACAAAAATGACATAATATTTATAACTTTGTTTCTCCAAAAAAAGCTAAACTTATTTTTTGTTATTTTTCATTTTAATTTCAACTGGAAAGTCTGTTTAAGACTAAATCAGCTGTATATAAAGGTATTTGTGGCCTTATGGGTATGTCATATATACCTCATGCTCACACAAAGGTACTGTTCTAGTAGCTGATTTACCCTCCCTGTCCATCCATAAGGCTCGGGATGATAAGCAGTTGGAAGATCTCTTGAAGTATTGAGCTGCTGACAAATATTGTTCCAAAAGAAGAAACAAAAAGAGAACCTATATCACAGAGAATGCTTGAAAGAAGGCCGTTCTTTGACAAAATATTCTTGATGAAGAAATGGGCCAAAATCAATTAAGCTATTGAAGACATCATTGGAATGAAAAATTCCACTTTTGAGAATTTTTCCACTATGACAATAATTGAGTCAAAGGAATTGGACAGTCGCAATTTAGTTATGAAGTCCATTGAAAGACAAATCCAAGGACCATTTGGAATTGGAAGAGTCTTGAGTAATCCAAACTTCTTGTCATTAATCTTCTTGTTTCTTGAGCACTTTTGACAGGATGACACATAATCCTTGATAAACTGTGTCATGCCAGACCAGTGAAAATCCCACTTTAAAATTTTTAGAGTCTTCTCTTGGCCAGGATAGCCAGCTAGAGGAGAGTCATGGTGCTTTTGAAGTATGCTGAGTTCAATTGTGGAGTCATTTGGGACCACCACCTAATCTTTGAATAGAAGAAGTTGGCAAGAGGAATCAAGAGAATAATCCTGGACAGATTTACCTTCACCCAAATCTTGAAGGATACTTCTGTATTGAGAATCTTGCCATATTGATTTCTAAATTTATTAAATCGCATTTGAAAATTATTCCACCTTGACTGTAAAGAATTCTGAGGCTTGAATTTCATTTTTCTTGATTATTCTCTGATAATCAATTGAATTATTTCTGATGAAATGCTCCCCTCTCTCTGGGTAAATCTCATCCTGAAATGAAAAAGAATCTGGGAGGGTTTCCAGGCGGTCAGAGAGGTAGGTGATTGAGAATTTAAACTCTGAAAGGAATTTAGCCCAGCAGGCTTGACAGCACATGAGAATCTTTGAAGACATGAAGTGAAGAATGATTGGTGAGAACTTCAAAAGGAGAAGAAATATACAGAAGAAAAGCTCTCCAGCCCTTGAGAGACCAGACTATACCAAGGAGGTACTTGTCATGAGTATCATAATTAAGCTCTTCTGGGAGAAACTTGGGGCTATCAAATGCAATGGGATGTTTTCCCAAGTCAGAAATCTGATGTCACAATGCTGTCTGCCAGACCTCAGCAAAGGGAAATATTGCTGAAAAGGCTATTCAACAAATACCAGTTAATACTGGCAAGCTGGAGATCACATTCCATCATGTGACAGTACCCCTGGGTTTAGAGCACTGTGTCCCAAAGTGCATGTAACTGATGGTATTACCCATGTCACCCTCATGGAGTTACATTAGTCACAACAGGAGCCTACAAGGCACCCCCAAGGGGCGGAAACCTTGTAAACAAATGGAGCGGAAAACCCAGCGATTTCTTGTTGTTTGATTGAGACCACCTCTTGTCTCCAACCAGAATCAAACCCATGACGTTGGTAACTAGTTTATTGTCACAATGCTGTCTGCCAGACTTCAGAAAAGGGAACTCTTGCTGAAAAGGCTATTAAACAGGTTGAAAGACCGGTTAATACTGGCAAGTTGTAGATCACATTCCACCATGTGACATTGTATTTACAATGCTCAACAGCCATGGATAATTGACAGTGGAGCACACTTCTCAATAGTGGCCAGAAATCATCTGGATTACCACTTCCCAAATTGGGAAAAACAACTCTTGCCAACCAAGGCAAAGAAATTTCAAAGTGCATCAGGGAAGATGACATCCATTGGAACAATTATCAAAGAGATAATTATACCCCATAGGAAAGGTAATATCAGACTCAACCCAGAGTTTGTTGTGCTTGAAGATGCCCACATACAAGGATTCTTACTGGGAACAGATTACCAGAGTATGTATGGCATTGATATTTACAACAGTAAAAACAGGCACATTACCATAGTTAAAAACAAGGAAAATAAACTTTCACTTGATATATACCAGATGTCCACCCATGACCCCCTAGAATAATTACTGAATGGATTCAGAGAGGGCCAATTCAGCACTACCCACACCAGTAAACAGAAACTTAGTTTACTGAAGATGCTGAGGAAGAAGATACAAGCATTTTCCATTGGTGAAGAACCCTTAGGCAAAATCAGAAGCAATGATATGGAATTATATCTAGATGTGAAAAGACCCTATCTATCCATGCTAAGAAGACCTCCATACCCACCAAGTCTGGAAACTAAAAAGGAAATTGAGAAACACATCAATGAACTCCTAGAAATGGACTTCATGAGGAATATAGGATACAATGAAATAGTGGGAATCACCACTCCTGTCCTTATCACCTGGAATGATGGCAAATATAGGTTGTGTGGGGATTTCAGAGCTCTAAATAACTACACAAAAGCTGACAGGTACCTTATACCAAGAATACTTCATGCCCTAGACAAGCTGGCAAAAGCCAAATACATAACCAAGATGGATTTTATGAAAGGCTTTAATCAGAATAAAGTTAAACCAAAAATCATGAAACTACTCAGAATCATATGCCATATGTGCATATATGGGTACACCAGGATGCCATTTGGAATCAAAAATGCACCATCCCTGTTCCAAAGAATGATGGACACAATATTTCAGGAAGAAATATTGGAAGCCTGGATGGTAGTATATATTGATGACATCAGTATATACTCAGAGACATGGGAAGACCATGTGCAGTACATGGACAGAGTTCTAAGTAAATGCACACCAATCAATCAGAAAATTTCACTCAAGAAGTTGAATTTTGGCCAACAAGAATTACTGGCACTGGGACACAATGTCTCAGGTCTTAGTCTGGCCATAGACTAGAATAAAGTAGCAGCAGTACTGCTAAAAACAGCACCAAAGAACATCAAACAGATGCAATCTTTCCTTGTGTTTTCTAGGTACTACAGAAACCACATCAGAAACTTTGCCCACATAACTAGTAGTCTATATAGGTTATGTTCCAAAGATGTAGTTTTTGAAATTACCAAGGAAAGAAGGGATTCATATGAGAGGAGCAAACATTAACTCACTAATGCAACTGTGCTCATCTTACCTGAATTTGAACTACAATTCAAGTTATATATAGATGCAGCCTGTAGCCAAGGCTTAGTGGAAGCCCTTCACCAGAGACAAATTGTAGATGGTGAACCAAGAGTTGGAGTAATATGCTACATTTCTAGGAAACTGAAATATTCAGAATCCAGGTATGAGGCCACCCAGACTGAATTCCTATGATCAGTTTGGGCTCTACAGAAACTCCACTATTATTTGGAGGGTGCAGTATTTGATGTCTACACAGACTGCACAGCCTTGAAGTCTTTACTGAACATGAAGAATACCAATAGACACATTTTGAGGTGGCAAATAGCCATTCAAGAGTATAGGGGCAATATGACCATCATATACCAGGAAGGAAAAAGCCACACCAATGCAGATGGCCTCAGAAGATGGCCACTAGATAATTTTGAAAGCAACCAAGCCTATGATACTGAAGTAGCAGCCAAGATTCCTATCCATTTCATGGAAATAGATAGGAGGAAGAACTCCAGATTTTCTGAATGTGCACCAGAAAGTGGTACCCCAGACAGCGGAAACACTGATGCAGAAGGAACAGAAACTCTCATATTGGGAATACGCTCCTCAGAACTGGATAATGAATTCTTCAGTGCAGTATCAAAGACATATTACAAACACAAACAGTGTGGCATACTGTTGCAACTTCTTCAACCAAAGTACAGGAGCCCAGAACTAGAATTCCAATTGGATGAACCCTGGTTGAGGGACTATAAGGAAAACAAATTTTTCCTTATAGATTCCCTGCTCTACCATAGAAAGAAGCACCCAAGTGCACTCACAGTAGTAGACAGGGACCATATATCCCTGATCCTGCAGGAATGCCATGATTGCCCCTATATGGGAGACATGAGTGAAGACATTACCAAAGAAAGGGTAGCAATCACAGCTTGGTGGCCCAAATTGGAACAAGAGTTGAATAAGTATATCAACACTTGTGAAATATTCCAGAAGGCAAACAGAAAAGATGAGAAGAAGTATGGGCTACTTCAACACATAGAAGATCCCAAGCACCCATGGGAAACCATCAATTTGGACTGGGTTACAGGACTTGTCCCAGGAGGAAAAGAAAACTTCAATGCTTTCCTGATCATAGTTGATAGTTTCAGAAAGAGTGTGAGGTGCCTACAATGTCACAAGGAGGACACAGCAATGGATACTGCCTTGTTCTTTTGGAATAACATAATATCCACCTGTGGAGTCCCTAAAATGATCATTAGTGATAGGGACCAAAAATTCACATCAGAATTTTGGACCAACTTGTATGACATGCTTGGTACTAAACTTGCATTCTCCACAGCTTACCACCCACAGACAGATGGTTTAGCTGAAAGGATGATCCAAACAATGGAGGACATCATCAGAAAATTCTGTGCATCTGGAATTGAATGCAAGGACCATGAAGGATACACCCATGATTGGGTTACCCTTTTACCAGTAGTCCAACTGGCTTACAACACAAGCCAGCACTCCACCACAGGGAGTTCACCCTCACTGGTAGAAAAAGGGTGGAACCCCATATTGCCTGTGGATCACCTGAAGAAAAATCTTCTGATGATCCACCCAAAAGCAAAAGACTTCCATTATTTGTGGAAGAGGGCTTGTGATACAGCTGCTAGATGCATAGCTGAGGCAAAAGAATACAACAAACAGAGAGGGGAAAAATATCACATGCAACCTGATTTCAAAGAAGGGGACCAGGTGTTAGTGTGCACACTCAACTTCAACAACTTAAGGGACCAAAGAAGATGAGAGACTCATTTTTAGGGCCCTTCACTATCATTAAACTGATAGGGAAAAACTCAGTGGAAGTCAAACTCACAGAGGAATTTTCTAGGAAACACCCAGTGTTCCCAGTGAGTTTGGTTAAGCCATACTTCCAGACAGAGGAGGACAATTTCCCCACCAGGAAGAAAAATCCCACTCCACCAGAAATGGTGGAAGTGGAAGACTCCCCTGGCCCTTTGAAGAAAATTGTCAAGGCCAGGAAGATTAGACTGAATGGTAAAAACCAGAGACAGGACTTGGTCAGATTTAAAAACCAGACAGAAGATACAGACAAATGGTTGGCAGAAGATGCCATACCAGATGGGAACCTTCATTTAAAGATATTCAGGGCCTCTAGGGGGACTGAAAGTTCTAACCAATGATGAGCCTATTTTAGAGGGAGGGTATGTCAGCCTGTGACTCAAAACCAGAGCACAAGCACAACAGCCAACATACCACCAAAACATGGAGGTGAGCCAAACCAGCTCAAAAAAGTATCAAAATAAAGAGAAAACTCACCTCTTTCCAAATATACAAGTCTCATCATCATGGGACAAAGAATAACAAAGTTATTCCTGCTCAAAGTTGTTGCTAAGCATAGACCTTAATTTTCACCTCCCATCTGAAATCCAGAGGAAGAGGCTTAACCCCATTAAATGGGTATTCAAAGAGAAGCTCTAAGTCAGGGCTATCCAATGTTACTAGCCAAATTGAGCTAGTATCAGAATTACTGAATTTATGACCAAAATAAGGTCAAATAAGGGGGAATAAAATATTCACCTCTCATGTATCTTCTACAGTTTTAGTGTGAGATACCTAAAGTGGTGTATTTTTGGAAATATCACAATCAGGGCTACCTTATGGTTCTTTCCACTTCTCCATATCGCATCTAGAACAAAAGGTATGGGGCAGACAAGCTCCATACATATTTTAAACAAATCATACATATGTACAAAAAATCTTGTACATGGCATAACTTTGCCATAATTAATGATAGCCATATCAAAGGAGGTATAATTGTTTAGAACACATCCAGGGCTACAAAATGAACCAGCTTTGAGCTTTATGTAACAAAAACTGACAAAGGTATGGCAGGTTTAAGGTCACAATCCCACAGTTAGACCAATACAGCCTTACTGTGGGATAATATCACATAACTCTGATTATGAGGTGTCAAACAGACAAAAAAGCTTGTTTATACTTCAATAACTCATAGTTTGGTCAATACTGGGGTCCCACACAGGTTCTGTACAGCATTCTACATGTCATACATGTCAGAAGAGGGCTGTGTGGTCCCCAGATGAAGACTTTCACCCTGTATTGGTGAAAAATGCCCAGATGTGGTTTCAAAACTACATCTGAGACCAATACAGGCTATAAAGGCATTGTGATAGCCACAAGTCAGTCCTTCAAAGTGAAAAATCTTCACTTCCTCTACGTGGAAAGGTCTAACAGACTTTTGCACCCAATTTTAGGATAAAAAGGGACCTTTTCTCCACCAGAAAAGATTTCCTCATCCTGTTCTTAAATTCCTGCATAGTAAAACTGTCAAAAAAATTTATAATATTTAAAAATGAGTCAGTTATACTTTAAGCTTAGTTATTGTAGTCTTTATTATTGTAAACCAACAGATAAACCTGCATCCAGGGCTTTCAGCAGTGCTCACCACCACCAATTATTATTAGTAAAGCCCTTAATCTCTTTTAACCAAACCTTTTTAAATATATTTATCTGTGTAACAGTCATAGTTAAGGCTGTATATACCTTTATTATTACTGTAACCAACAGAGCTCAGTGGGTCTGATATGGGGGCTATGGTCCAAATTACACTGAAAAAGAAGAAACAACACCACAAGTTTGTAGCAATGGGTGATAGTAACCCCCAACTTTACTTTTACTCATTATAAAAATATTTTTGCTATGTGTAAAATCAGGATAACTATAATCAACTCTTTGGCAAAAAAACAAAAACAAACCTTGGGGAGAGATTGATTACTAGGGCTGGGGCATAGAAATGACTTTCTGGAAATCTGAATTCATTGAACCCAGTATTTAATTTAATTTGACTTCAATGTGCTCAAAAATTCAGCACATATAATAAAGAATATTTAATGACTCAGTAATGGTCTCAAAATACTTTTTCAGGATTGACTGAAGAAGAATTAGGCATGACAATGTCTCAAAAAATCAGAATCAATGTGCCCATGCTATGAGAAAATGGAAGCCATTTTTTGGTCAAAGGCAAACTTGAAATCAATGGCCAAATTGAATTCCACCCAGGGACTCATTGACTTGTATATTACCAAATCTGAAGAGAATTTTATTGACATAAATGATTCAGATAGTGACTTGGGATTATCAGCTTATGAGGTTCAAGCAAAAAAGAGGGAGAAGCAAGAGCATGAACAGGCAAGGGAGGCATTTAAAGATGGCATACCAAGGGACAGGAATGATATGTTGCAATTGGACAGCAATGAGAAAAATTAATTGAGATTAACAAAGAACAAAAAGAAAAACTTGAAGGAGGCCCACAAACAAGAACAGAAAGTAAATAGGGACTTAAGGGTAAATATATTGAACAAAATCATGTACATTCAGAAAATAAAGAGCAATGAGAAGAAGGGGATAGCCAATTGTCAATATTAATTAGACAAGAAGAAATTTTATTTGAAAGTATGCAAAGATATCAAAGAAAAACATAGCAGGAAAGAGGATAGTGAAAGGAACTATAGCCTTTGGAAGGAAAAGATTAGCTTTGAAATAGAACATTGGGAATGTGGGGTATCTCTTAAAGAAAAGGAGGCCAATTAGCCACTGAAAAAAATTGGTTTTTTCATGTAAAACCCATGAGGAAATTGTTACATTTTTGAAAATCTTGTAGTTAATGTTGGTTAGTAGCATTATGTGATTGGGAAGTTTTCCTTAGTCTATTTCTGATGTTTTGACTGAAATGATCTTTAGCCTTCATTCTTTTGCTTATTTGAGGGTAGATCAGTTTTCCATTAAACATTTCTCTTTTTTAAACCAACCTAAAACATATTCTGGTCATATGAAAATCTTTTTAAGTACTGTTTATTTTTAAGATTAAAATACCAATAATTTTTCTTTTTAATCATTTATTGGCTTTGAAAGGAAAAAACAATGATAAATATGCAACAAAAAATGGGAAATGAAAAAAATAATAACATAAATAACATTAATAAACCTCTACACTTAAAATGAGCAGTTATAGTACTTAATGAAAAGACAAAAATTCATTTTGAACCCTAGCCCTATGCAATTGAGCTGGAGATCACTCAGGTAAATCATCATTTTGTAAGGGTAAACCACCTTCATCTTGAGGTTTATTTATCTCTTCCCAATTGTTTCCCATATCCATTAGTATGCTGTGTAAAACTACACATGTGAAAATCCAATGGTTGATGTGCTTTATGTCAGCATGCTTGTTGAAAGATAACCACAAGTTTTGAAGGGAAGCCCAGTGTGTTTTCAAAAGGCCAATTCAATGTTCAATCCAGACTTTTGATTGCAATATGTAGTTATTGAACCAGAGATTCAGTGGAACATCAGCGGCCCATTCTTTGTAGCAAGGGATGCAATTGATTTGCAAGGGATATGCTGAGCCTCTTATTATGTTTTCTCCTGAAAATACTATCAGGACTCAACTTCCCATAAGCTAAAAGTCAAGAAGATCCAAACTTACCTGGGCCAAAAAAATTCTTCAGGGCATTCAAAGAGCCCCATTTGTTTGTACATTGTACTATCAGCACAAGACCCTGGCCATTCACTCAATAGAGCTGTGATCTTCTTGAAATGGTCACAACTTAATTGAACATTTAAAGAATACCAACATTTGCAATCAAAAATACCTCTCCATCCACACCAGGCTGCTGTTACATTGGGATAGTGGTACCATCCAAAAAACCCACACACCCACAAAATCCCTCCTGTGCCATATGAGAGGAGATTTCCTGTCATCTGGATCCATTAGGCCACTAATGGTGAGGGGCACCCAAACTAAACAGATGACCCCAATAACTTGGCACAAGATCATCCCAACACTGCCCCTACTCACTTGGTAAGTCCTTGCAAAGCAAACTAATGATGCCCCATTCCAATTGCTTCCCAGCCACTCCAAAGTCAATTCTAATTGCAGGCATATCTCCATTTGAGGACATTCACTATTGTTTTGGAAAGCCAAGTCATCCTTTATCCAGTTGAAGAGATGTAAGAAACCCTGGTGAGTTGTCCTAACAACCTGCTTGAAGTCCACCTCTCTCATTGCCAACAAGGTCCTCAAGTTGTATTCTTCATGTATATGCTGTGGACCACAATATAACAAATCATGAACACATCCACTTGCAAAATGAAAGAAAAAAGCTCAATCACTTACCAATCATTTCATACCAAGGTGATCATCTTAGTTACATTTTCCTCATCACACATTAGCCATTCCAATAAGAGGGCAGTGATTGGGCATTCCTCACTGAGGATCAAACCAATTTTTGGAACCTCTGGGACCAAGACCATTTCCAGCCAAGTAAGTGACAAGTGCTCATGAATGGATTCTATTTGCCTGCAGAGTTGGTGAAGGAACTGTTTTTGCTTGTATTTCTTGGGCATTTAGAAATGTGTTTAATCAGTGAGTGATTAGGGAATAGAAATGGAAAATGATAATTTTGAAAGAAGGTGCCTGAAGAAGAGCATTAAAAACCAAAAATCAGATAGTGTTAAAAAAGCATAAAAAACATATATGGAGGATATGGGTCTTTTTGTGTTTTTACCCTTGTGGATCCCAGCCCAGAAAACATTTTCGGGGGGGAACCCATAGGCTTGTATGCGTACCCCTGGGAGTTCTGAATATCCGGCATGCCTGATTTCAAAATCAGTCATCCAAATTTGGTGATTTCCAGGGGCCAAATCAGTAGTCAATGACTGAGCCCTAATGTGAGAGCACTTAACAACATGAGAGCGGGCCAATTGAGATAGAAGAGAAAAAAATGTAAAACAAAACCGCCGGGTCGAAAAAAAATTCGTGCGAAATCTTTTAGTGGGTGACTGTAGTACTGAACAGAACTGAACTGGGGGGACATCAGTACAGCTCACAAAAATTTGAAATAGTCCAAGTTTCTTGGGAATTTGAATGATAAGAGTTGACGTGCTGTCTCTTTTTGCTCAAAATTCTCGTGGGGTTTCCCGGCTGGGGCTGATGCGAAAATCTCAAGGATTGCTCAGAAGTCTGCTGCACTCCGGTGGAGGCGCAGCAGATCTGGCGCAGTTAACCCTATGTACAGACTGCATAGCCCCCAATTGATTTGGCCACATGTTGGCATCTGCACCCCCCAGAGCCATCCCTTAAGTCTGCCTGAGGCTATCGCTGTTGGAGTACCCGACAGCTTTGGCTGAATTTCCTTTTCGAAGTACGCTTGCTGCGGTCGTAGCTGTCTTATCATCTTCGTTGTTGAAGAGTCCTGGTTGCACTCTGATTGGAATCATCCATCACTACATCGTTCTGTCGTTTTCATCTACGCTCATAGCGGCATCCGTTTTTTGGCCTATTCTATCACTACCTTCGAGTTTTTGAATTAGCCTTCCGTGATGACCAACCCTAAATCTAGCTCCGTCACAATCAACGGCCATGGTGGCATGAAGAACCGAAAGAATATCTCAAATTATTCCTCATTTTGGTCAAATGACAGCTCCAAGGAGAAGGAGGAAGAGGAGGCGCGGAAAAGCCAGTACATGAACATGGTCAATGGTTATTACGATGGTGTGACCGAACTCTACGAGTACGGTTGGGGGCAAGTGAGTCCGACTTAGGTTGTCATCCGACCTGGTATTTTGTCACTCTGGCACTCCAATCTTGTTTCATTCTTGCGATCGATTGCAGATAGAAGCAACCTAGGATTGGCAGTTGATCTGACCCCCATCTTTGTATTGGGCTTTCCAGTGCTTTCATTTCTCGCGTTATTATAAGGGCGAACCCTTTGCGCAGGGTTTGGCCCGGCATGAGCATTATCTTGCCGCCAAGATCGGCATCACACGTAACATGAGAGTCTTAGATGTCGGCTCTGGAGTGGGAGGTCCTGCTCGAGAAATCTGTCATTTTACAGGCGCTAATATCGTCGGCGTCAACAACAATCTCTTTCAAATTGATCGTGCCAGGAAATATGCAGCCAAAGTAGGTTTGGCCGACAAGGTCACATTTGAACAGGCTGATTTCACTCAAATGAGCTCCAAATTTGGGGAAAATGCCTTTGATGCCGTCTTTTCGATCGAGGCCACTTGTCATGCCCCAGTAGCCGAAAGCGTTTATGGTGAAGTCTTCAAAGTCTTGAAGCCAGGCTGTATTGTATGTACCCTGGCACCCTCAATTATCACCACTTGCTTTGGACTTATATAATTGAACCGCCGCTCTTTTCAGTTCGGCTTTTACGAATGGTGCCTCACTGACAAATATAATGATGATGATTCTTTTCACCGGAGAATTCGCCGTGAAATTGAACTTGGAGATGCGCTTCCTGAACTTCGTACCATTGAACGTGCGGCGGAGGCCCTAAGGGCGGTTGGATTCGAAATCATAGAGTCAGATGATTTAGCCACTCGTGATGATCTGGTTCCATGGTATTATCCTATTCGCGGCAAAATGTCTGATGCTCAGACTCTCTGGGATTACTTTACCATGTTTCGATTAACAACCTTGGGCAAGGGCATAACTTCGACAGTCGTGAAAGCTATGGAGCTTGTTGGTCTCGCTCATCCAGGCACCGCCGAGCTGGATCGGTCACTCAACATTGCTGCCAAGGCCCTTGTCCAAGGCGGTGAGACTGGCATATTCACACCTATGAATCTGGTAAGTTTTCACTGTCAAGCTCTCTTTACTGTGACGTTCTGAAAGATTTTGTTGCCCTACGATTTTGATTGACCAGTTCATTTGTCGCAAACCATTATGATATGCTTTCTTGATATGGATTTGAGATTCTTATATCCAAGGATCCGCATTTCTACGCGAGGACCTTATTATATCTACTTTAATATATCTTATTCACTTAGCTCTCATTGAAAACTGCTCAGTTCCTTTCTTTCGTTCAAGTTGTAGTTATTTCGCGCTGTTTTGAATTTGCTTGCCAAGATACTTTCCTTTGCTGCATCTGCTTCTAGATTTATCTTAGCATAACTAACTTGCCAGCTTGGCGAACCAAGTCCCATATTTGAGGTCATCAGCAAGAAAGCCATAGACTTTTAGTCTTTTTGGTGACAGCCTTTGGTATCCTCGTTACTAGGTAATAATTTTCAATTGGACTTTGCAATTTCCCAGGGGTTGAGCCAATGAGGAGGGTATGGTGGTCAGACTGGCCATACATACATTGAAGTATGATAAAAACACCTTTCATAGGAACTATAGGGAGTCTCCCACTGTAGTGAAACTATCTGGCTCAAAAACTCCTTGGTCTGCTCTTCTGTTGCCTCTACTTAATTACAGCTTCCCTTCAAAAAGGCTGCAACATTTTGGCCGGCAAAATACAGTGAAACTAGTCAACAGGAATGGTCAATTGTTGTCAAAATGGGCATCTCCAACAATGCTGGCTTTTGTTTTAGGCAGCCTTTCTTCAAGGGATGCCTTAATACTTGGCTGGGAATGTAGTCTGTGCAACCACAATTAGGCAGAGTTAATGGCTGGTAAGACACTATAGCTTTATTAATTAAATATGAGTAGTATCAGACAAATGGAAAAATCAAAAACAAGTCTGCTTTAATACATTTGATTTCATTTAAATTGAAAAAAAACTTTTTTGAAAGTACTGATTCTCAAAAAAAAAACTCTATTCTTTACTTGTTATGTGAGCCTTGGAGATGTGACCACATATCCAAAAAGGTGACAACACAACTTTACAATACTTATTTTAATAATAAGAGCTGAAATCATTATCTTGAAATAAGTAAAAACACCATAAAAAGGCATAAAATCTTGACTGTTTCACAAACCAATGTATAAACATGTAAAGTAAATTATACCACTGGATTCTCGATCAAAAGCTACATATATAACATTTTTATGTCATATCTGTAAAGTGAATACTTACTGAGATAACCTGAATATATGCACTTTTATTATCAGTGCATATATTCATGGTGTTTAGCTCATATCTCTTGAATTATGCATGTGTAACAACCACTATTCAGGGGTAAGGGCATTCAATCTTACACCTACTCAAACACCTCAAACCAGAAAGTCCATCGTGTGTATCAGTAATCAGTTTCAGCAATCTTCTTTTCTGAAACATGCATACAGCCTGTCAACTCTTGTACAGGGTGGATTTACTCAATACAGCTTTGGATTCACAAGTCTAAAGCTGTATGATCACTCAATACCACTACCCCTCTTGTACAGATTCTGTACAGCTGTACAGGACCTGTATTGTTCAAACTCAATTCAATCACCAATTATTCTTATGAAAAATTTCTGTCTTGATCAGGGCTGGTGATTCTCACATATACCAGCCCCTCTTTCTCCCCTGGGGACTTTTCCCCAGTTAATTAATTTAGTTGATTTATTATTTTATGAATATTATTACCCTTATTTTTGGGTATTATATTTATTTATTTTGAGTTAGTCTTTGCATTTCTTCTTTGCCTGTAAAGTATGAGTTTTGGTGGCCCTATCCTTATTAACCCTTCTCTTTCCTTCTGACAGGTTGAAAAAGTGGACTTGCACTTGTTTGTGGTTAACTCTGTTATTTATTCCTCTTATCATTTGTTTCTGATTTTTCTTATATTTCTTTTATTAGTAATTTTATCTTATTACACTCTTAAGTGTATTCCATTTTACCATATCTTGAGCCCTCCATAAGTAAGTCCCAGTTTACTGAGTGCCAGGCCCTCTTCACTTAGAAGAGCCCCTGTGACATTAAATTTAATTAACTCATAATTACTTCTTTCTTTTCACTCATTTATATTCATTTCCCTCATTCTTCAATTATGACTCTTTTATGATTTTATGATTTCATGTTTTTTCATGATTATGATTTCTCTCTCATCAATATTCATCTCATTCATTTTATTCAAATGAAAGTTGATTCTTCTCATTTCTTGATCATTGCTGAAAATCTCATTTTCATTCTTGATTCTGCATCAAATCCAAATTTTCTTTTGCTTGCTTATTCAGACCTTATCTGGATGTTTTATTGATTGGTTGATTGATTGGGATTCATTTTGTTTGCTGATTTAGCAATTCAGGAATCTGTTTAGATTGGGTTGATTGACTGGATTTTAATTCCTCAAGATAAATGATTGGTCCTCAAGAATTGATTTTGATTATTGGCTGATTTGACTCATCAATATACTGAGCTGACTCCTGAAGATATTGATTTACTGATTGATTCCTCAAGACATTGACTTTTTATTGAAGACATTTATTGATTTATTGATAATTGAATTCTTCAAGAGTTTATTGATATTTGATTTGATTTGATTTTGACATTGACTGAATTGATTGAATTTGTTTTTACCTCAAGACTGTTGATTGATTCCTAAAGATCATCAAGATTTTATTGATTATTGATTTGGCCAAGCTTTTATTCCTTATTATCAAGTATCATTAATTCTTATTCTTAATTTCTCAATAATTCCAGTTCAGAATAGCCCTCCAGCCAAGAATACTAGATCCCAAAGATATCAAGCTGTTATCAGTTCTACAGCAAGGGATCCTCTTGACCGCACACCATCAGTTCATCAAATGAGTGCAAATTTGGACAGAGGATCACCAATGGAAGGAGAAGAACCCTCCAGAAGAGGAGGTGTGAAGTCAAGAAGATCAAGATCATTCTCTGGCTTGTTGGGTGGCTATCCAAGCATTTCCCATGGGCCTAGAATTAGATTGGGGGAAGCTGAAGATGAAGAGGGGGAGAAATCTGAGGAAACTGAAGTGGCAGATGTCCCTGAGGCTTCTGAAGCTTCAAATCTAGCCAATTCTAGTAATCCTCTTGTCTCTCAGGCTGAACCAAATTTTCTCAAAATGATGGAAAAAATGCCTCAATTCATGGGGAAACTCACTCAAGCCATTACTCCCAGGGACAACTCAAAAGTCCCTGCATTCAAGACTCCATCAATGAAGGCACCTGATTTTTTTGATGGTACTCAAGCCAATAAATTGAAAATATTTATCCAATCCTGTCAGTTGATATTCCAGAATGATCCAGCAGATTTCTGTTCTGACAGGGAGAAAGTTCTTTACTAAACATCCTTTCTCACTGGTAGAGCTGGTAAATGGATTGAACCCTACCTCTAAAGTATTCCCAATGAAGATACTTCCTATCTCCTTAATAATTTAAAGTTGTTTGAAACCCAATTATTCACTTTGTTTTGTGATCCCAATGAACTCAGGAAAGCTGAACAAGAGTTGGAAAATTCGAGGATGAAGGAAAGTGGTCATGTTTCTTTGTACATTTCTGATTCTAGAAGTTTAATGTCAAGAATTGGGGATTGAGGAGAGGGAATATATTCATTTTGAAAGAAGAGGATTGGAATCAAGATTATTGGATCAGTTGGCTTCTCACTCTGGCACTTTTGATACTCTTCAAGAACTCATGGACATCACCTTGGAATTAGATACCAGGTACCATGAGAAGCAGAAGGAAAAGGGTGGAAATCAAGAAAAGAAGCCCCCTGTCAATGGATCCAATTTCTCAAGAACTCCTCAAAACTCATCTTCAAAGAGGCCTCATCACAAGAGGAATAAAAAGGGAAAGAAATCTTAAGTGTCAAAGGATAATAAGCCCCATGCTTCTCTCCTCAATAAGGAAAATGAATTAATTGGTTCTGAAAAGGAGATGAGGATTAAAGAAGGCATATGAACTTATTGTGGTGGATAACACCCAATTGGAAAATGCTTCAAGAGACCTCAGAACAAGCCTGGATCATCAAGAGGCTTCCCTAGCAAAAAGGCAAAAGCCTGAGTGGGAATCATGATGTGTTCAATGGTTCTCACTTATTTCCTTTAAGAGAACAATTGTGCACTATGAATACTAGTTTCAAGAAATCTTTAAAATTTGTCATTTTTTCTTCTGTCTCTGATATTTTTTGTAGTATTCTCATTGATTCTGGTGCTAAAAACTCTTTCATTGCAAAGAATTCTGTTCTCAAGTACTCATTGACTATGTCAGAGCTACCTGAAAAGATTCCTCTTTTCATTCTGTATTCAAATGAATCCCCTGCCTTTATCATCACCCATTATACCAAGTGGGCAGTTGTTTGCCTGTGACTCAAAACAAGAGCACAAGCATGACAGCCAAATACCATAAACCAATGGTAAAGCCAACATACCATAAAAACATGGAGCTGAGTTAAACCAGCTCAAAAAGAATCAAAAGAAAGAGGAAACTCACCTCTTTTCAAATATACAAGTCCCATCACCATAGAGCAAAGAATAACAAAGTTATTCCTGCTCAAAGTTGCTGCTGACCATAAACCTTAATTTTCACCTCTCATCTGAAATCCAGAGGAAAAGGCTTATCACCATCAAATGGGTATTCAAAATAAAGCACTAAATCAGGGCTATCCAATGTTACTAGCCGAATTGAGCTAGTATCAGAATTACTGAAGTTATGACCAAAATAAGGTCAAATAAGGGGGAATAAAATATTCACCTCTCATCTAACTTCTACAGTTATAGTGTGAGTGTCACATTGATGCCAGAAACAATCAACAAGCACTCAAGCTCTCCACTAAGGGTCATTTTGTAACAGGCGGTCCCCCACCATCACCATGACTAGACCCTAGGTTGCTTGATTGCACAATCATCACAACTGAGCAGGAAAGGCTACAAGATCAAGGTTGAATTTCCTTGATCTTTTTCTGGTATTATAGGTCACAGTTCCACCCTCTGTGACAGTGAGATAATTAGAGTGGGGTATTTTTGGAAAGAGCAAAATTAGGCCTATCTGATGGTGACATTCATTTCCCCATATCACATCTGGAACAAAAGCTATGGGGCAAACAAGCTCCATACAGATTTTGAGAAAATCATACATATGGATAACAAAACTTGTACATGGCATAACCTTTCCATATCTAATGTTACCCATACCAAATGAGGTGCCATTGTGTAGAGCATATCACGGGCTACACAATGAACCAACTTTGATCTCACTATATTGAAAAATGGCAACATTATTGCAGTTTTAAGGTCAAATTCCCACAGTTAGACTAATACACCCTTACTGTGGGATAATATCCCATAACCATGATTATGAGGAGTCAAACAGACAAAGAAGAATGTGTATAACTCATTACCGCATAGTTTATTCAATACTGGGGTCCCATACAGGTTCTGTACAGCATTCTACACATCATACACATCAGAAGAGGGCTGTAAGGTGTGGATATGAAACTTTGATTAAAAATCAAGTACTTTTCCTGTCCTCAAAATTTGTATAAGGTAAAATTCAGTTAAAAATAGTATGAAATATTATTTTTAAGAGAAAACACACCAATTTTATTGTTTATAACTTTATTAGTATAAAACAATAATATTATAAAAATTTATCCAAAAAATACTCTACAAGAGATATTTTAAGGCTACAAAAGAAATTTCTTCAAGAGCAATTTCAATTGGAATTAATTGAGCAAAGAACTGCAAGCAATTAATTAAAGAACAAAGTCTTTAAAAAGAATATTAAAGAGAAAACACGCCCAAAAGTGACCAGAGTGAATTTGGAAACAAAGTGACAAAGTTTACAGTGATGAAAGATGCTTTAATTCACTTTTGGGGTGGTTCAGGGGTAAAAATGATTATAAGAGTTACAAACAATGATTATAATGCTTTTTTCACGTGGTTAAAAGGATTAAAATGATTTAAAAAAGGTGGTTGGAATCTTTGATTGATTGGTTTAACAGTGTTTAAACTAATTAATAAAAGGAAAAGATTCTAACATGAAGAGAAAAGTGGGGCAAAGAAGACATTCTTTTATAGCCATCAATTCTCTTACTCCAAAAGTAAATTTTACTCTTTTCAGTCGTGAAAAACAGTCTGACAACAGAAAAGCCAATTATGGCATCATTGAACCCTGGTTTAGACCAAAAAGGGCTGGTTTAAGCCATTTTTTGCCATTTTTAGCCATTTTAGACCCTTAAATCAGCCATTACTATAGCAATACCAGGCCTAGAGCCTTCAAAACACGTCAGAATGTGTGTAAGAGGCGTAGAAACCAGTTAAAACTGTTTTTACTATGGTTGTTTTATCTTAAGGGTAGTTTTACCCTCTTGGCAACAGCTAAAACTACCCCAGTTGGTATCAAAACCTCATCATCAATTGAGTCCACAGACCCTGTAACTCAATTCCAGGCCAAAAGTGATGAACTTTTGCGTGAATTTTGACATCCCACGCCTGTCAGCAAGGATTTTGGGGGTCTAGCTCCCCCTTAGAGCTGGAGTTCCTTCCCCCCCCCAAATTTAATCTTTCCAATTTATTTTTCCTTTAATTCCTCATCATGTATTATACTCATAATTTACATATGTAATTCAATTCAATTGTACAGTACAATACAGTAATAATTGACACCTCATATGTAAATCAAAGTTCACTTATGTAATACACGCGCACATTTTGACATTTCAATTGAATTCAATTGAAAATACTTCAATTCCTCATAACTTCTAAACTAAACACAACACCTCAATTTTAACACAAAATTTGATCGTTAGCACCACATGTGGTGTGAATTAAATTAAGGTTTTGAGGATTTTCAACTTTTGTATTGAAAATACTAAAAACTTAATTTAAGCTTATTTAGAGTTGAGTTACAAGAATTTCACTCAGAGGTGACCCCACCTGATTTTTTATGAGGAATCCAATGGTGAAATAATTTTTATGTATTTATTTACTGGATAAAAAGTTATAATAATTTTTATTTAACTTTTTTCCAAATTTATTTATTTTTTCACAGTTTTGTTAAAATTTCATTTTTACCTAATTTTTTCAAGTATAAATGTAATTTTATACTTATAAAATTTAATGTATTTTTATTTTTAAATTGTAATTAATTTTTTATTTTTAATATAATTTTATATTTATATTTTGATTTTTATTTTAATAATATAAATAAATTTCTTTTATTTATATTAATATGTTATTTTTTATATTTGTGGTCTTTTGGGTATATGAAATTACCTCTAAGGCTCACATTCCCTCCCCCTAAAAAAGAATATCACTTTGTAATATTGGTGTTTCTAGTGTGTCTGAATCTTCTGAGGAGTTTGGTAGCTTCTGGTATATCTTTTTCTTCTAACCATTGATCTTCACAAGTTGGGTCACTGTACCTAACAAGGTATTCCCTTACTTTCTTTGTTCTTAATTTCCTTTCTTTAAGAACCTTGGTAATTTTCTTAGCACCAGATGTCTCAATAGGAGGTATAACTTGGGGAATCTTATTTCTCAAGGGAAATTTCTCAGCATCACTAGATTTATATGGTTTTATCAAGCTCACTGGAAATGTAGGGTGCTTATTGCTACGTTCTTCAGATAACTCTACTTCAACAGCATTTTCTCCATGGAGGGCCTTAATCACAAAAGGTCCTGCAAAGGAGTCTTTTAACTTTTTACATCCTTTGATGTTATTGAAGTTAGTGGTGGATACAAGTACTAGGTCCCCCACTTTGAAATCTGGAGTTGCATGTGATTTATCCCATTTATCTTTAGCATATGCAAAAGAGTCCTCCATGCATCTTACTGCATGCTTTCTAGCTTTGTCTAGCATTCTTTTGAAGCTAGCAGCAGTGGGATATATTTCAATTAAGTCTTTCCTCAAGGAATCTTGGGGTAACTTGGGGTTCCATCCTTTTTCTAGAATAGCAGGAGTCTTATTGGTACTGGCATGGATTGATGTTTTATATGCTAATTCCAGTGCTGGCAACAGAGTACACCAATCATGGGTAAATCCATCACAATCTTTGAATTCAAGGCCATATGCACAAAATCTTCTCACCATGTCCTCTAAGGTTTGGATCATCCTTTCAGCCAGGCCATCAGTTTGTGGGTGGTAGGCTGTAGAGAAAGACAGTTTAGTGCCAAATAATTGGTGAAGATTTGTCCATAGTGCTGAAGTGAATTTGGGATCTCTATCACTGATGATATTTGTAAATATCCCAGTCCATGACACTACTCTATTCCATATCAGAAGAGCTGTATCCATGGCTGTATCATCTTTGTGACATGGTAAAAAGATTGGAGTTTTACTGAATCTGTCCACAATTACTAGGCAAGCATTATAGCTCCTGTCACCTCCTGGTGGTAGGCCAGTTACCCAATCCATATGGACAATTTCCCAAGGTCTGTTTGGTTCCTGGATTTTTATCATATTTCCAAGTCTTTTGCCAGTGGATTTATTTGCCTTTTGACATCTGTCACAGGTTTTGCAATATTCTGCAACATCTTTCTGCCACATTGGCCACCATATGCAGGTCTTTACTTTCTCTCTTGTTCTGTCTTCAGACAGATGTCCTGAAAAGGGACTATCATGGCATTCCTTCAGTACAAGATTGATTAATGACCTGTCTACAACTGTAATGACACATGTGTGCTTGGTTCTGTGGTAAATTATACCATCCAGTAGGTGAAATCTTCCTTCATCATAAGATTTTCTCCATACTTCATCCAAGGCATGTATTAGAGAGTTGTCTTTACAGTCTTTGTTAAGTAATTGGCATAAGATGCTACAATTCTTATCTTGAGTGTAGCTGCTTCTGACTTCTTCAAAGAAGGTGGTGTTCAAGTCTGTAACACTTATTCCTTCTATTGGAATTTGTGGTGAAGCTTCTTCTGGCACATAAGCAGGATTATCAATATTATTTGGTAATGGCCATCTGCTTAGTCCATCTGCATTCTTATGAATATTCCCATCCTTATGAACAATAGTCATATTGCCTCTGTATTCTTGTATGGCTATTTGCCATCTGAGCATGTGTCTGTTGGGTGTTTTCATGTTCAAAAGTGATTTGACAGCTGTACAATCTGTTATCACTTCAAAAACACATCCCTCTAAGAAGTAGTTCAATTTTTCCAAGGCCCAGACAAGGCATAGACATTCCATTTGACTTGCTCCATATCTGGCTTCAGTTGGTTTGATTTGCCTGGATATGAAACATATGGGTACTTCTACAGGCTTATCATTTATGATCTGAACTTGGTGAAGTGCAGCACCCAGTCCATCTCCTGATGCATCAATATAAAGTTTGAAAGGCAATTTAAAGTCTGGCATCAGTAAGAGTGGAGCAGTGGTCAATGCTTCTCTTAGAGACTCAAAAGCTTTGACTCTGTCAACATTCATCTCAAACACTGTGTCTTTGTCACACAGCTTATAAAGTGGTCTTGCTATGGATGCAAAATCTTTAATGTGTTGCCTGTAATATCCTGCAAAACCTAAGAATGACTGAATTTCCTTCTTATTCTGAGGCATGGGTTTTAACAATACTGCTGCAACTTTGTTTTTGTCAATTCCAAGGGACAAACCAGATACAACATGTCCTAGTGCTTTAAGTTCTTTAAATCCAAAATGACATTTCTTCAAGGAGATTTTCATGTTTACTGATTGGATTTTTGTCAAAACTCTTGATAATCTGTACATGTGCTCCTCCCAAGTCTTTGAACAGATAATAATGTCATCAATGTAAATGATTAACCATCCCTCTGAGAGTTCTTCAGGCAAGATTTCATTCATCATTCTTTGGAAGTGTGAAGGTGCATTTTTGATACCAAAGGGCATCCTTAAGTATTCATACACTCCACAATGAACAATAATTCTCAAGTATTTTCTTGCTCTTGGTGTTACCACATTTTGATGGAATCCTTTAAGGGCATCCATAGTGGTTATATACACTGCTTGAGATATTTGAGTAAGGGCAATTTGGATTTTTGGTATTGGGTATCTGTCTGGGACAGTGTAAGTGTTCAGAGCTCTAAAGTCCCCAACCATTCTGGATTTTCCATTATGCCACGCCACTATAACTGGTGTAGTTATTTCTACTTCCTCATTGTGGGCTACTTTTCTTATTACACCAAGGTCTAGAAGTTCCTTGATATGAATTTCTAGAGCTTCTCTTGATTTTGGACTTGCTGGATAAGCAGGTCTTCTTAAGAGTGGTGGATAAGGTCTCTCAATGTTAAGAATGATGTCAACTTCATGACCAATAATTGCTCCCAGAGGTTCTTTGTCTGTAGCAAATGCTCCTCTGTGGTCATACAAAAGGGAAGAAAGTTCATTTTCTTGTTTATTAGTCAGATGAAGGCTTATCTCAGCCTCATTTAACTGTTCAGACTTGAATTTTTCTAACTCTAAGTTGACTGGTGATACTTTGTTTATTGTAATTTGTCTTTTAAATGGTAAAAAGGCAAATTTCTGGCGCTTATTGTCCCCAATTGTAAAGTATCTGTCTTTGTTATTATGTAAATCTATCCCATACATGATTAAATAGTCATTTCCCAATATAAAATGGGTACTAGAGCAATTTTCCATAACAACAAATTCAACTGTGATCCTTAAATTCCCATTTATGTGTGGGAATATGACATTGGTCTCAAAGATTCCTAATGCTTTCATTGGGTTACTTGCACTGTTGAATTTTATACCATCAATTGGTAACAATTGGTCTTCAAAATTTGGTACACAAGTCTTAAGAAAAGATTTTCCAACACAAGAGCAGAAGGCTCCTGGGTCAAGCAAAAGTTTGGTGGGCTTGTTGTCAATCACCACTTCTGTTATACAGGAGTTACCAGCTGTATAACCTTTTCCTCTGTTTGGTTTTGTCTTCATAAGTTGTGCATCTTGAACTTTTGATAAATCAACTTGACCATTGCTCAATTGTGGTAAGTGGGAATAAGATTCCATGATGTCAAAAGTGGCATTGATATTTTCTATATCTTTTGAAGATTCAGAAAATATGGATGACTTATCATCTGAATTGTCTTCAATTATGTCTTCTTTTTCAACATCTGGTCCTTTTTCAATGTCAATTTCATTGATTTTCCCCCTTTTTGGACATGTATTGGCTAAATGGGTGGTGCTTTGGCAAATATGGCATTTTCTGACTGTATCTGCAGATTTATATTTAATATTACTAGAATTTTCTTTGGGGTTTTTGTCCACAGAATCTTTCCAAGGTGTATTAAACCTTGTTTTGAGATTCACCCTACTAGAACCAATTTTGGTTCTGGTGGTTACTTCTTCTAGTATATTGATAATATCCTCTGCTGAAGATTGTTCAGTAGTCCTGCTTTTGACAGCATGCTCTAAGTCACCTCCACATTGTCTCAGAATTTTTCTATGGATCATAAATTCTGACATGTCAGGATATAGTGCTGTTAATCTGTCCTTTTGTTGGCAAAACCATGGTAAAGCTTTGTCTTTATCAGCATTAAATTTGGCAGATTCAAAGGCTGTTTCAACTTTAAACCTCCAAGAATCATTTGCCCATTTGTTGATGATTTGGGTTTTCCACCAAGTCCAACTTTGGTGTCCATGTGCTTGTCTTATTTTGATGTACCATCTGTGAGCTGATCTGGTAAACAAGGTGTTAAACCTGGCTGTTACCAATCTGTCTGGTAATTCAAAGTCCTCTTTGATCATATCAATACCTATAATGAATTCCATATGGTCATACTCTCCTTCACCACTGAAGTGAGGCCATTCTTTAAGTTTTGGAACTTCTTTCAAGAGTGCTTGGCCCATTGATGGTTCCAAGTTATGAAAAGAAGTGGATAATTCATTTTTTAATTGTGAATTATCAGGATCCAATACTTGTGGATTTGGAATTCTTGTGCCCTCATTTTGATTTAGAGGTGTAGACATTCTTGGTAAGGTGTTCAGTATTTGTTCAATGTCATTCATTTTACTGTTGCTACACCTTTGGGAATTTCTGTATTCATGTTGGAAGCTTTGTATTAAATTTATTACTTCAATTTTATACATGTCTTCCTTATGTGTCAGTTCTTGCCATAGCTCTGTCTGTCTTGTATTATCAGCAGTGACTTGATTCAATTTCATTGATAATTTTGATACTTCTTCTTGTGAAGCATCAAAACACTTTTTCAAGGCAATGGTATAAGTCTTTACTTCAGTAAATGAATTTGAAATGTCATCAAGGACTTTCTTGTTATCTGTCTTGATAATATTTATGGCTTGTTTAATTCTTGTTTCAATTATGTCATCAATATTGAATTTAGAATATTTATCTGTTAATTCTTTAATAATGGCAGATTGTTCATTTATTTTATTGTTAGAAGAATTATCATTATTGGAATTTTTAATTGTTCTTAAAACTTTTTCAAAACACATAAGTGTTTCATTAATTTGGCACAGACTCAGGTTGTTTGTTTTAATGTTGTTACAAATGGTTTCATTTTTATCAGAAAGATGTTTTTTCACGTCATTTATAGCATTATACAACTCTGGGATGGAATCAAATATGTCAGAAATCATTTCTGGAATCTTAATCTGGCTTCCTCCTTCTTCTGTAATTCCATCATGGTTCTGGCCATCTGAAATACATTTTCCATGGCATCCTGCTGAATCTTTGGGATTCTGTATCCCTGGCTGTAAGGTTTTGGGGCTGGTGCCTTCCCTTTGCCCTTGTTTGGAGCTTGTGGCTGCTTTTCACGTTGGAATTGCTGCTGCTGGCCACTGGGGCTGTTTTTGGCACTGGTTTGGGTGGTGGAGGGTTGTTTTTCCTCCATTCTAGTGTCAAAAGCATCATGTTTTTCTTCTCCATCAATGGATGCCATCCATTGAGCAATTTGCAAGTGTTGGGATGGCCCAAGAATTTTCTTACTGTCAGGTAAGAATTCATGCAATTCTTCCACAGGTCTGCAAGGATCTGGTACTCCTTGAATTGAAGTGC
This sequence comes from Austropuccinia psidii, assembly GCA_023105745.1. NCBI lineage: Eukaryota > Fungi > Basidiomycota > Pucciniomycetes > Pucciniales > Sphaerophragmiaceae > Austropuccinia > Austropuccinia psidii. The sequence goes on from JALGQZ010000004.1 coordinate 56,081,398, forward strand.
ATTGTTGTATGCACTGTGGCTGGCTTTGTATATGTCCACAGAGGCTTGTTGTGGCGGTGTCAGCTCTTTTTGAAGGTAAAATAGTATTATCAGCTTCAGAATGACCCAATTTAGTTGTTTGGAAGTCATCAACTGACCCTTTTCCTTCTGTACCTGGTTGGCTTCTGCCATAATCACGTCTATTACCTTTTTGGGAGCTGCTTGAGGGGTTGTAGCTGGCTCCTGACCTGGTTGAAGGCATAATTATGGTTAAAAAAGGCTTAAAATAGTATTTTTACGTCAAAAACTTACTATTGGCCAAATTTTTAGCTTTCTGAAGGGTATTACTTATGTCCAAGTTAATCAATTCAGAAGATATTGGTTCAGGCTGGTTATTTTGAGTCACAATAACAGTACTATTATGATCAGAATTAACATGACTGGCAGGGATAATGCTGGTTACTGTTGAGGCTGTTTCAATGTTTTCTTGTCTTACCACATTGTCAGACACTAAAATTAATGAAAAAGCCAATTAATTAAGTAAAAAAAAGGTTATTTCAAAAAAGAAATAAAAATATAAGCCTCACTTATAATATGAAAAAAAAGTTATTTTTTATGGATTTTTTGAATTATAAGTATTTTTTATATGTTTTTAAATTTTTCAATATAAGAAAAAAGATTTAAAAAGAGTAAAAAAAATATGTCACAGGTAAAATATCACGGCTGGGCCCCCAAATGTAAGGTGTGGATATGAAACTTTGATTAAAAATCAAGTACTTTTCCTGTCCTCAAAATTTGTATAAGGTAAAATTCAGTTAAAAATAGTATGAAATATTATTTTTAAGAGAAAACACGCCAATTTTATTGTTTATAACTTTATTAGTATAAAACAATAATATTATAAAAATTTATCCAAAAAATACTTTACAAGAGATATTTTAAGGCTACAAAAGAAATTTCTTCAAGAGCAATTTCAATTGGAATTAATTGAGCAAAGAACTGCAAGCAATTAATTAAAGAACAAAGTCTTTAAAAAGAATATTAAAGAGAAAACATGCCCAAAAGTGACCAGAGTGAATTTGGAAACAAAGTGACAAAGTTTACAGTGATGAAAGATGCTTTAATTCACTTTTGGGGTGGTTCAGGGGTAAAAATGATTATAAGAGTTACAAACAATGATTATAATGATTTTTTCACGTGGTTAAAAGGATCAAAATGATTTAAAAAAGGTGGTTGGAATCTTTGATTGATTGGTTTAACAGTGTTTAAACTAATTAATAAAAGGAAAAGATTCTAACATGAAGAGAAAAGTGGGGCAAAGAAGACATTCTTTTATAGCCATCAATTCTCTTACTCCAAAAGTAAATTTTACTCTTTTCAGTCGTGAAAAACAGTCTGAAAACAGAAAAGCCAATTATGGCATCATTGAACCCTGGTTTAGACCAAAAAGGGCCGGTTTAAGCCATTTTTTGCCATTTTTAGCCATTTTAGACCCTTAAATCAGCCATTACTATAGCAATACCAGGCCTAGAGCCTTCAAAACACGTCAGAATGTGTGTAAGAGGCGTAGAAACCAGTTAAAACTGTTTTTACTATGGTTGTTTTATCTTAAGGGTAGTTTTACCCTCTTGGCAACAGCTAAAACTACCCCAGTTGGTATCAAAACCTCATCATCAATTGAGTCCACAGACCCTGTAACTCAATTCCAGGCCAAAAGTGATGAACTTTTTCGTGAATTTTGACATCCCACGCCTGTCAGTAAGGATTTTGGGGGTCTAGCTCCCCCTTAGAGCTGGAGTTCCTTTCCCCCCCCAAATTTAATCTTTCCAATTTATTTTTCCTTTAATTCCTCATCATGTATTATACTCATAATTTACATATGTAATTCAATTCAATTGTACAGTACAATACAGTAATAATTGACACCTCATATGTAAATCAAAGTTCACTTATGTAATACACGCGCACATTTTGACATTTCAATTGAATTCAATTGAAAATACTTCAATTCCTCATAACTTCTAAACTAAACACAACACCTCAATTTTAACACAAAATTTGATGGTTAACACCACATGTGGTGTGAATTAAATTAAGGTTTTGAGGATTTTCAACTTTTGTATTGAAAATACTAAAAACTTAATTTAAGCTTATTTAGAGTTGAGTTACAAGAATTTCACTCAGAGGTGACCCCACCTGATTTTTTATGAGGAATCCAATGGTGAAATAATTTTTATGTATTTATTTACTGGATAAAAAGTTATAATAATTTTTATTTAACTTTTTTCCAAATTTATTTATTTTTTCACAGTTTTGTTAAAATTTCATTTTTACCTAATTTTTTCAAGTATAAATGTAATTTTATACTTATAAAATTTAATGTATTTTTATTTTTAAATTGTAATTAATTTTTTATTTTTAATATAATTTTATATTTATATTTTGATTTTTATTTTAATAATATAAATAAATTTCTTTTATTTATATTAATATGTTATTTTTTATATTTGTGGTCTTTTGGGTATATGAAATTACCTCTAAGGCTCACAAGGGCTGTGTGGTCCCCAGATGAAACTTTATACCCTGTATTGGTGAAAACTGCCCAGATGTGGTTTCAAAACCACATCTGAGCCCAATACAGTGTGTACAGGATTTTCAGAAACCACAAGCCAGTACTTTGAAGTAAAAAATTCTTCACTTCCTCTATGTGGATGGTCTAGAGGGCCATTCCACCCCATTTTAGGATAAAAGGAGTCCTTTTCTCCACTAGAAAAGGTTTTCCTCATCCTGCTATTAAATTCCTACATAGTACAACTGTCAAAAATAGCTATAATCTTGGAAAATAACCAGGTATAATTATAATTCTAATTATTGTAGTCTTTATTATGGTAACCCAACAGATTGATACTGCACCCATGAATTACAACAGCACTAACCACCACTAAAATCTTTAGTAAAGCCCCTATTAAAATCTTAAAAAACCTCTCTTAAATATTTTTATCCATTTCGCTGTCACAGGGGCTCTTTGAAGTGAAGAGGTCCTGGCACTCAGTAAAGTGAGACTCACTTATGGAGGGCTCAGGATATGGTAAGAGAGAAATACACTTAAGAGTGCAAAAGGATGAATTACTAAAATAAAGAATATAAGAAATCAGCAACAAAAGAAATAAGAGTAAGGAATAGAAGAGCCAACCACAAACAAGTCCAAGTCCACTGTTTCAACCTGTCATAATGAAAAGAGAAGGGTCAATAAGGATATGGCCACCCAACTCATACTGTACAGGCGAAGAGAGAAAATGCAAGGACTAACTTAATATTAAATAAATATAATACCCAAAATAAGGATAATAATATTCATCAAATAATAAATAAACTAAATTAATTAACTGAGGAAAAGTCCCCAGGGGGGAGAAAGAGGGGCTGGTATATGTGAGAATCACCAGCCCTGATCCAGAGGAAGAATTTTCATGAGAATAATTGAGTATTGAATTGAGTCTGGCCAATACAGGTCCTGTACAGTTGTACAGAACCTGTACAAGAGGGGTGTTGAAGTTGAGTGATCATACAGTTTCATAATGGTGTATCCAAACTGTATTGGGTGAATCCAACCTGTAAAGATGTTGGCAGGCTGTATTGAGGTACCAAGCTGTATGCATGTTTCAGCAAGGAAGATTGCTGAAACTGAATGCTGATGCAGATAGTGGATCTTCTGATTTGAGGTGTTTGAGTGGGTGTATTAATGAATACCCTTACCCCTGGTGAGTGGTTGTTACAGTATCCCCTCTTGAAACTGGTGGGCTCCTGAACACCATAATACCCTGCCACTGTTGAGTGGCATCTCAATATCCCCACATTTTTTTTCAAAAATTTTCTTTTTAATTTTCATTTCCTCTTGACCATTATCCTGAAAATACTTCTTAAATTCTTCTCTGTAAAATTAAATTGATTCCCCCTTCTTTCAAATTTGAGTAAGTATTCCACTTTGAAATATGCTTATTTTTCTTCTGATTCAATCAATCCTTTGTCCTTGGGGTATGGCTTTGGGTTGTATCCCAAAATGATGGCCTCTGAGCCCTTGTGCTCAAAAAATGATGCCCAATGAGTATATGAAGTGTATTCATTTGGCAAGGCCCAATCAAAAGAAATTCTTGAATAATGCCTTCAAGGGGTCTTGTCCCCATTGGCCTTGGAGTTGTCCCAATAAGCCTTCCATAATGTTTTTTTTGGCTTTGGCCCTTGCTATGGTGGGTCTTGATAAATCTTGATTTTATGGCCTTTGGGCGTTTTTTGGGTTCTTGATGGTTTTTGGTGATTTTTGATATATGGCCATTTTGGCCATTTTTTGTCTTCTGGGGTCCTATGGTCCATGGTCCGTGGTCTGTAGGGGCTATTGGGGGCCCCGTGGGCCCAATTTTACTGGGGACCCTGGGGTACCATGGGACCAAGAATTGGCCCAGAACCAAAAACTCACCCTACATGGCCTGGACCCATTGAGGGGGTCCAGGACCATCAAGATCCTGGCCTCCCCAAAGTTGCAGGGAAGGCCCTGGGTGATGAATTCAGCCCAAAGGGGTATGGATCCTCACCTTAGAGGCTTTGAAGGGGCATAAATGAGTTATGGCCCCCATTTCCTTGAGGTCAATTTCTTTTGATTTGGAGTGGACTGATTCTGACATCTTGAATCTTCTGCTTGCATATTCTGCAGCTATGAGTTCCAAACTTACTGAACTCACTGAATCATCTCCTTCTTCACTGCCACCATCTGTTATTTGTGGTTCTGGTGTGTTCAGTCAATTATCTTCACCCTCCATGGCTTCTTATGGTCACTTTTTCAACACTACAATCCCCAATCTTCAAAGTGCCATTATTGCTTCATTGGAAAAAAACCATGTTGTCGTACCGGGGTGTCGTCTTCTAACGTCAGGAGGTGCTTATGGAGTAGAAAAGATGGGCCTTTTGGGAAAGAGTTCCCAGTCTCTGAGGCACTTACTCCTGATGGAACATCGGGATTTTCATATCTTGATTGAATTGGTACTGATACTTTGATGTAGTGACTGGTTCCCGGCAAAGGGATGTGGCAAGGTGGACTAGTGTTGGGGGGCCAATTCCATTTGGTGGTAGGCCAATATATTTCAGTTCAGAAGTCCCAATCTCCAGGATCAACACTGAAGGGGTAGTGAAAAGAATAAGAGGGATTTCTGATTCCCCAACTGATCCAGATGCTGAAGGTAGTGATGAAGTGGATGGTGAGGAAGTTGTAGTTGTTCCTCATTCAGTTGACCATTCATCCAGAAATTCCTCTGCCCAGCCTCTTGCCAACAGATTCCCAGTACTCCCAGAACCTTCCAACCAGTGCTTGCTTCCATTCCTACTACCATTACACCTTCTTCACCAAGTGCTTCTCATGCCAGGCCTGCCTTGAATCCAGAAGTAAGACCATCACCAAGCCAGAAACCCAGGAACTCACCCATAACAACCTCCCAACAACTCCAACCTGTGGCCAGTTCCAGTAGAAGAAGGGATGATTTGTCTCCTTTGCCATTTCCTGCCGCTCAAGTTTTTCAAAGAAGAGATAGCTGGCCTATTTGAGTTACCAGAGAAGATCCCAATGTGGCAAGTGAAAACCAAGAAGCTGTGGCCAGATTATTCAGGAGGGTTGATAGATATAGCAGGGAGGTGATTCTGTATGCAAATGACAGAACTATTCCAGGTACTGCTTCAGAAGAGATGGCTTCAAAATTTGCCTGGTATGAAGATGAATTGATAAATGATTTTCGGAGAACCTTTGATGATTTAGGTAGAGATAACTAGTCTCCTTAGCATTGTTTGTGTTTGGTTTGACTTCTATCCCCACTCTTATAAATACTAAAAAATGAAAAGATAATGGAACCTCCCAATACATGATTTGGGAGGGGATTCTGCTGCTTTAAAGAAACAAAAAGAAAACAAAATTATACAAGTAAAGGAAAGAAAGAAAATGAGAGAAAAAGAGATAAAAGAAATTCCTGATGGTTTGTCCTTCTTGTAGTGAGTTGCTTGATTTTTGGCCAATAATTGGCTGAAAAATGAAAACCAAGCATTTGATGCTCACAGAGTGGCCAAGGTAATGTTTTAAAAGAAGTAGAACACTCAGGGATGCATACCAGGAGATGGAGCTTACTTCCATAACTCCCACTCCCTACCAAGCACCATAAAACTGAAATAAATTGCCATAAATGACTTGAAGTAATGAAAGTCTTGAATAATGATTATTGGAATAAATTGACATAATGATAAAGAAAAAATAAAAGAAAAAGAAAGAAAGAAACATTTGGCCATATCTTGATAAGGTCCAAATGAAGGGTATTGAGGTTGCATGCTTCCTGAACCTGTCCTAAGAATTTACAAGTTCCCGCAAAGTGGCCAAGGTGATGCTTACAACAACATATGGGCAGAATACCCCCTTAAAGGTGCATGAAAGGAGAGTAACTTACTTTTATAACTTCTTCTCCCCACCAAGCACCATAAAATAAAACTCTTGAGGTATTTGGGCCAGGCTTGTCTGGATACAATGAATGGAAATCCTTGACAAGGTCTGGTGAGTTGGTAAGGTTGGAAGCTGGTTCCCAAACGGTTCTTTCTGGGTCTTCACTGAATCCTTTCCACTCTACAAGATACCATAAATCACCTCTCTTGAGTTTTGAGTCCAGAACCTGAGCCACTTCCCATTCTTCTTGCTCCTCCACTAAGACTGGTGGTGGTGGAAATTGATGTCAATTTAGGATAGTTGAAAGCTTTACTGGTTCTAATAAGGACACATGGAATACAGGTTGAACTGACTTTAATTGCGGAGGAAACTTGAGGTGATATGCATGGCTTCCAATCTTCTTCAGAACTTCAAAAGGTCCCAACCATATTTCTGATAATTTCTTGGTGGGTCTTGTTGTCTTGATGTTCTTGGAAGCTAGCCATACTATGTCCCCAGGTTAGAAATCAGGTGGAATTTCTCTATTTCTATCTGCATACTTCTTGAATCTCCTTATTGCTGACTCTAATTCTTCTTTGACAACTTGCTGTACTGATTGGAGTTTTGTTGATAACTTTCCAGCAGGTGAATCTTGAGAAATATGGATTGAGTCAAAGCTGGGATTTCTTCCATAAATGGTGAAAAAAGGTGATTGCTTTGTTGATGAATGTTCTGCATTATTATAGGCAAATTCAGCCATAGGGAGCCAGGTGTACCAGTCATCTTGATGATAGCTGACATACATCCAAAGATACTGTTCTAGAATATGATTTACCCTCTCTGTCTGTCCATCTGTTTCAGGATGAAAAGAAGTTGAAAGATCTCTTGATATCTTGAGCTGCTGACATAATTGAGTCCAAAATGATGAAACAAATAAAGATCCTCTATCACTGACAATACTGACTGGAAGGCCATGCTTGGAAAATACATGACTAATGAAGATTTGAGCTAATTCCAGAGCAGTGATTGTTCCATAAGTTGGAATGAAAATTGCCCTTTTTGAAAACGTGTCCACAGTTACTAGAATTGAGTCAAAATTGTTTGGGAAGGGCAATTGAGTGATAAAGCCCATTGATAAGGAATTCCAAGGACCAGCTAGAACTTGAAGAGGCTTGAGTAGCCCAAACTTCTTGTGATGAGTGTTCTTGTTTCTTGAACATTGCTGACATGAGGACACATAGTCCTTGATGAATTGATTCATGCCAGCCCAATAAAAATCCCTCTTGATGAGCTTGAGGGTCTTCTCCTGGCCAGGATGTCCAGCCGATGGTGAGTCATGACCCATTTGAAGAATATTGAGTTGAAGTTCTTCATTGCTTGGGATTACCACTCTATCTTTGAATAATAACAACTTGGCTTGAGGTTCAAGAGAATAATCTGAAACTGATTCACCTCTTGCTAGTTTCTTGAGTATTTTTTTATAGTCTTTGTCTTGCCATACTTCTTTTTGAATCTTGTCAATTAAATCTGAGAATATTTACACTTTGATTGAGAAGAATCTTGACTCTTGAATTCCATCTTTCTTGATCACTTGATGAAGATTTTGAGGATTCTTGCTGATGAAGTCCACCCCCCTCTCTGGGTACACATCGTCCCGACGTGACAAGGCATCTGGTAAAGTGGCCCGCCTGCCTGGGCAGTAAGTGATAGTGAAATGAAATTCAGAAAGAAACTTAGCCCAACGGGCCTGACAATGAGTAAGAACTTTGGAAGACATAAAATACTTCAAGGAAGAGGGTTCTGTCAAGACCTCGAAAGAATTGGAAAGAGCGAGAAGAAATGCTCTCCAGTGCTTGAGAGCCCAAACTATGCCAAGGAGCTCCTTTTCATGAATTTGATAGTTCAGCTCAGCTGGGAGAAGCTTGAAACTATCAAATGCAATGGGATGCTTTCCTGAGTCATTCACCTGGATCAGTACAGCACCCAAGGAATAATCAGAAGCATCAGTCTCTACAATAGTAGGTAGAGAAGGATTGAAATGAGATAAGATAGGAGAAGTAGTGAAACCTTCTTTGAGTAATTTAAACTGGATAACAGCTTCCTAATTGAAGATAAAGGGAGAATCTTTTTTGAGAAGGGAAGTGAGAGAAGTGAGTTTTTTAGAATAATTTTTTAAGAAACAACGATAAAAATTGGCAAAGCCAAGAAGAGATTGAAGAGCCTTGATGTTTTTGGGTTGAGGCCAATTGAGGATTTTCTGAACTTTTGAAGAATCCATCTTGAGGCCATCACTTGAAACAACATAGCCCAAGTATTCCACACTTGAGGCATGGAATACACACTTGGAGGATTTGGCAAACAAATTATTGTCCCTCAGTCTTTGGAGGACAGAGGCCACATGTCTGACATGTTCCTCCTCAGAACTGGAAAAGACCATAATATCATCTAAATAAACTACAACAAACACATCCAAGAAATCTGCAAATATATCATTCACAAGATTCTGGAAAGAAGCTGGAGCATTGGTAAGGCCAAATGGCATAACCAAATACTCATAACTACCATATTTGGTTCTAAAGGCAGTTAAGTGCTCATCCCCCTGTCTGATTCTCAGGAGATTATATGCACCATGCAAATCTATCTTGGAGAAGATAGTGGAACCATTGAATATGGTAAGAAGCTGGTTCATAGGAGGAACAGGATACCTGTTCTTCCTAGTGACAGAATTGAGTTTGCAGTAGTCAACACACAAACAAAGACCTCCATCCTTTTTCTTAACAAAAAGGACAGGTTCTCCTGTTGAAGAGGAGCTTGGCCTTATAAAACCTTTCTCTACATTCTCTGAAATGTAGGCCCATAGTGTTTCTGACTCCTGATTTGAGAATGAGTAGATAACACCAATTGGCGGTTGAAGACCCTCCAATTTGATATGATGATCACAAGTGTTGTGTGGAGGAAGTTTCTCTGCTTTCACCTTGGATAATACATCCAAATATTGGTGATGAACAGGAGGGACTATCTTCAACACAGTTTCCATTTCTTCTGGCTCTTCCTCCTCATCCCACTGCTCCTCCAGGGATGCATGAAAGGATAAGGGAGGAAGGTCCATATCCCCTTTAAAGAGATGAAGTGAAGATATAGCAACATCTTCTCCAACATCTTTTATCTCTTTGAAGAATTCATCTCTTGATGGAAGTAATGACTGAGAGGGAATGATGGAAGGGATATGGACAGAAGAATGAAGGGAAGGTGTCTTAAGTTCACCAAGCAGAGAAAGAATGTTGACAGCAGTGGCAAAGTCATTACTAGTAAAAGGAATAATACCACTAGAATCCTTATGAATAGAATCATAGGTTATCAATCCATTTTTCCAATAAATAATGGGATTAAAATGGTAAAGGAAATCATAGCCCAATATTAGGTCTTCTCCCTTGGGTGAATCTATGACAAAGAAGTCCCATTCAAAGCTTGGGAAGGAAGGTAAGTCAACTACCCACTTGGTATAATGGGTGATGAACAAGGCAGGGGATTCATTAGAATCCATAATGAAAAGAGCAATCTTTTCAGGGAGCTCTGACAGAGTCATTGAGTACTTGAGAACAAAATTTTTTGCAATAAAACAGTTTGTAGCACCAGAATCAATGAGAATACTATAAAACATATCAGAGACAGAAGAGAAAATAAGAAACTTTCAAGATTTCTTGACACTAGTATTCAGAGTGCACAATTGTGCTCTTGAAGCAAATAAGTGAGAACCATTGAACACATCATGATCCCCACTCAGGCTTTTCCCTGCTTGCTAGGGAAGCCTCTTGATGATGACCCAGGCTTGTTCTGAGGTCTCTTGAAGCATCTTTCAATTGGGTGCTTTCCACCACAATAAGTACACAACCCCTCTTGAATCCTCCTCTCCTTTTCAGAACCGATTAATTTATTGTCCTTATTGAGGAGAGCAGAATGAGGCTTGTCCTTTGAAGATTGAGACTGCTTTCCCTTCTTGTTCTTCTTCTGCTGAGGCCTCTTTGAAGATGAGTTTTGAGGAGGCCTAGATTGATTGGATCCAGTGACAGGAGGCTTCTTCTCTTGATTTCCACCCTTTTCTTTTTTCCTCTCATGATATCTTGTGTCTAATTTTAAAGTGACATCCATACGTTCTTGCAGAGTGTCAAAAATTCCAGGGTGAGAAGCCAACTGATCCAAAAATCTTGATGCCAATCCTCTTCTGTAAAAATGGATATAACTCTTTCCCCCCAATCTCCAATTCTTGACATTAAGCTTCTGAAATCAGAAATGTACAAGGATACATGACCACTTTCCATGATCCTCAAATTGTCCAACTCTTGTTCAGCTTTCCTGACTTCATTGGGGTCGCCAAACAGAGTGAATAATTGAGATTCAAATAATGGCCAATTATTGAGGAGATAAGAAGGGTCTTCATTGGAAATATTTGAGAGATAGGGTTCAATCAACTGTCCAGCTCTACCAGTGAGAAAAGAAGTTGAGTAAAGAACTTTCTTCCTGTCAGAGAAGAAATTTGCTGGATCATTATGGAAGATTAATTGACAGGATTGGATAAATACTCTCAATGTATGAGCTTGAGTACCATCAAAAGAATCAGGTGCCTCCATAGATGCAGTCTTGAAAGTAGGGGCTTTGCAATTGTCCCTGGGAGCAACTGCTTGAGTGAGCTGCCCCATGAATTGAGTCATCTGCTCCATCATTTTGAGGAGACTTGGATCTTTTTGAGGGAAGAGGTTGACTAGAAAGGGCTAGATTAGAACCCTGAGGCACCTCTGGAGCATTTGCCAAGGCATCTGCCACTTCAGTTTCCCCAGAATCTTCCTCTTCCACAGACTCTTCCCCCTCCTCATCTTCAACTTCCCCTAATCTTGCTCTTGCACCTTCAGACATGCCAGGGTAGCCACCCAAAAGTCCAGAGAAAGATCATGATCTTCTAGATTTCATTCCACCTCTTCTTGAGGGTGCTGCTCCTTCCATTGGTGGTTTTCTGTCCAAGTTTGCACTCAGTTGATGAACTGATGGTGTGCGGTCAAGAGGAGCCCTTACTGTAGGAGTGAGAACAGCTGGAATTTCCTGGGATATAGTATTCTTTCCTGGGGGACTATTCTGAACTGGTATTATGAACAGAAGTAGAATAAAAGAAGCTTGATGGTATTGAGAACAGAAATCAAAACTTGGCCAAATCAGTCACAATAAAAATCTTGATGAGTCTTGAGGAATGAATTCAATTCTTGAGGTGAAATAAACTTCAATCAGCAATCAATCAATTTAATCAGAAATCAACCATAAATCAAATTCAATATCAATAACCTTGAAGAATTCAATAATCAATCAATCAATCAATGTCTTCAAGGTCAATTCAAAAGTCTTGAGGAATCAATCAGTCAATCAATATCTTCAGGAATCAAAATCAATCAATAATCAATAATCTATTCTTGAGGATAAATCAGTTATCTTGAGGAATTCAAAAGTCAATCAAATGAATCAAAATAAATCCTGAATTGCTGAATCAATAACCCAAATGAATCCCAATCAATTAACCAATCAATAACTCCTGATAAGACCTGAATAGACAAACAAAGATTAATTTGATTGAAATAATGAAGTGAAATGAGATGGTCAGCAATTATTAAGAAAGAAGAAGAATCAATTTTCATATATATGAAATGAATGAGATGAAAATTGACAAGAGAAAAAGTCATAATCATGAAAAAAATCATAAGATCATCAAAGAGTCATAATTGATGAATGAGAGAAATGAATATAAATGAATGAAAAGAAAGAATCAAATATGAGTTAATTAGTTTAATGTCACAGGGGCTCTTTGAAGTGAAGAGGGCATGGCACTCAGTAAACTGGGACTCACTTATGGAGGGCTCAGGATATGGTAAGAGAGAAATAAACTTAAGAGTGCAAAGAGATGAATTACTAAAATAAAGAATATAAGAAAGCAGAAACAAAAGAAATAAGAGTAAAGAATAGAAGAGCCAACCACAAACAAGTCCAAGTCCACTGTTTCAACCTGTCAGAATGAAAAGAGAAGGGTTAATAAGGATATGGCCACCCAGCTCATACTGTACAGGCGAAGAGAGAAAATGCAAAGACTAACTTAGTATTAAGTAAATATAATACTCAAAATAAGGATAATAATATTCATTAAAAAATAAATCAACTAAATTAATTAACTGAGGAAAAGTCCCCAGGGGGGAGAAAGAGGGGCTGGTATATGTGAGAATCACCAGCCCTGATCCAGAGGAAGAATTTTCATGAGAATAATTGAGTATTGAATTGAGTCTGGCCAATACAGGTCCTGTACAGTTGTACAGAACCTGTACAAGAGGGGTGTTGAAGTTGAGTGATCATACAGCTTCATAATGGTGTATCCAAACTGTATTGGGTGAATACAACCTGTATTGAGGTACCAAGCTGTATGCATGTTTCAGCAAGGAATATTGCTGAAACTGAATTCTGATGCAGATAGTGGATCTGCTGATTTGAGGTGTTTGAGTGGGTGTATTAATGAATACCCTTACCCCTGGTGAGTGGTTGTTACATTCACAGTAATAGTTAGAGTTGTATATAACATTTTAATACCTCTATCATAGACTCAGCCTGAAGGAAGTTGACTTTCCTTTATTGCCAAGCTTTGAATGGTACTTTTTTCTCATAGATTTAACCAAGGGAGCAGACCTAATATTGGGATATGATTTCCTCTACCATTTTAATCCCATTATTGATTGGAAAAATGGATTGATCACCTATGATTCTGATGATAGGGATTATAGTGGTATTAATTCTTCCAATAGTAATGGTCTGGCCACTTCTGTCAACAGTGTTGCTCTGTTTGGTGAGCTTAAGACACATTTCCTTCCTCCTTATGTCCATATCCCTTCCATCATTCCCTCTAAGTCATTACTTCAATAAAGAGATGAAGTCTTCAAAGAGATAAACAATGTTCAAGAAGATGTTGTTGAATATTCACTTCATCTCTTTCAAGGGGATATGGAACTCCCTCCTTTATATTTTCATGCCTCCCTGGAGAAGCAGTGGATGAGGAGGAAGAGCCAGAAGAAATTGAAACTGTGCTGAACGTACTCTCTCCTGCTTATGACCAATATTTGGATGTATTATCCAAGGTGAAAGCAGTGAAACTTCCTCCACACTGTGCCTGTTATCATCATACCGAGCTGGAAGGTCTTCTACCTCCAGTTGGTGTTATCCACTAATTATCAAATAAAGAGTCAGAAACACTGTGGGCCTACATTTAAGAGAATGTAGAGAAAGGTTTCCTCAGGAAGAGCTCCTCTTCAACAGGAGAACCTGTCCTTTCTGTTAAGAAAAAGGATGGTTGCCTTTGTTTGTGTGTTGACTACCACAAACTCAATGCTGTCACTAGGAAGAAAAGGTATCCTGTTACCCCTATGAGCCACCTCCTTACCATATTCAACAGTTCCACTATATTCTCAAAGATAGACATGTGTGGTCCATATAATCTACTGAGAATCAAAGAGGGGGATGAGCACTTAAATGCCTTTAAAACCAAATATGGTAGTTATGAGTATTTGGTTATTCCATTTGGCCTTAAAAATGCTCCTGCTTCTTTCCAAAATCTTGTAAATTATAGATTTTCAGAGTTCTTGAATATTTTTGTTGTTGTTTATCTAGATAATATTATGGTCTTTTATAGTTCTGAGGAGGAACCTGTCAAACATATGGCCTCTTTTCTATAGAGACTGAGGGAGAATAATCTTTTTTCCAAAGCCTCAAAGTGTGTATTCCATGCCTCAAGTGTGGAATACTTGGGTTATGTTGTTTCAAGTGATGGCCTTAAGATGGATAATTCAAAATTTCAGAAAATAATCAATTGGCCTCAGCCCAAGAACATCACAGCTCTTCAATCCTTTCTTGGCTTTGCCAACTTCTTTTGTCATTTCATTAAAGATTACTCCAAAAAAATCACTGCTCTCATTTCCCTTCTCAACAAAGACTCTCCTTTTATCTTCAACAAGGAAGCTCTTAGTCAGTTTCAAATAATCAAAGAAGCCTTAACCACTGCTCCTATCCTTTCCCATTTTAATCCTTCTCTACGAGCTATTGTAGAGACTGATGCTTCTGATTATGCCTTAGGTGCTGTACTGAGTCAGTTGAATGACTAAGGAAAGCATCCCATTTCAATTGATAGTCACAAGCTCCTCCAAGCTGAGCTTATCTATGAAATCCATGACAAGGAACTCCTTGGCATAGTTTGGGCTCTCAAGCGCTGGAGAGCTTTTCTTCTTTCTCTTCCCAATTCTTACGAAGTATTGACCAAAAATTCTTCTCTTCAGTATTTGCTGTCTTCCAAAGTTCTTACTTGCCTTCAGGACTGTTGGGTTGAATTTCTTTCTGAGTTTCATTTCACTATCACTTACCAACCAGGCAGGCTGGCCACTTTACCAGATGCCTTGTCACATCAGGACAACATGTACCCAGAGAGGGGAGTGGACTTCATCAGCAAGAATCCTCAAAATTTTCATCAAGTAATCAAGCAAGATGGAATTAAATAGTCAAGATTCTTCTCAATCAAGGTTGAAATATTCTCAGACTTAGTTGACCAGATTAAAAAAGAAGTATGAAAAGGCAAAGACCACAAGGAAATACTCAAGCAACTAGAAAGAGGTTAATCACTCTCAGATTATTCTTTTGAACCTCAAGCCAAGCTATTGTTACTCAAAGATAGAGTGTCAATCCCAAGCAATGAAGAAATCCAACTAAATATTCTTCAAAAGCATCATCACTCACCATTGGCTGGCCATCCTGGCCAGGAGAAGACCCTCAAGATCATGAAGAGGGATTTTCATTGAGTTCACATGAACCAATTCATTAAGGACTACATGTCTGTATGTCAGAAATGTTCAAGAAACAAGACAATTTACCATAAGAAGTTTGGATTACTCAAGCCTCTTCAAATTCCATCTGGTCCTTGCAATTCATTATAAATGGACTTTATCAATTGATTGCCTCTGTAAAACAGCTTTGCTTTAATTTTAGTAGTTTTGGACAGATTCTCAAAAATGGCAATCTTTATTCCAGCTTATGAAACAATCAATGCCCTGGACTTAGCTCAAATATTCATTAGCCATGTCTTTTCTAAACATGGCCTTCCAGTCAGTACTGTCAGTGATAGAGGATCTTTATTTGTTTCATCATTCTGGACCAATTTATGTCAGAAGCTCAAGATATCAAGAGATAATTCAACTGATTTTCATCCTGAAGCATATGGACAGAAAGAAAAGGTAAATTAGATTCTAGAACAGTATCTTTGGATGTATGTCAGTTACCATCAAGATGACTTGCACATATGGCTCCCTCTGGATGGATTTTCCTACAATAATGCAGAACATTCATCAATAAAGCAATCACCTTTTTTCACCATTTATGGAAGAAATGCCAGCTTTGACTCCATCCATATTTCTCAAGACTCACCTGCTGAAAAATTATCAACAAAACTCCAATCAGTACAGAAAGTAGTCAAAGAAGAATTAGAGTCAGAAAAAAGGCAATTTGAGAAGTATGCAGATAGAAAGAGGACAATTCCACCTGATTTCCAACCTGGGGATAAAGTATTTCTAGCCTCAAAGAATATAAAGACTACAATATCCACCAAAAAACTTTCATAAATATGGTTGGGACCATCTGAAGTCTTGAAGAAGATTGGAAGCCATGCATATCACCCAAAGTTGCCTTTGCAATGGAATTCAGTTCACCCTGTATTTGATGTGTTATTATTAGAACAATTCAAGCAGTCAAGTATCTTAAGTCAAAATCAATTGACACCACCACCAGATTTAGTGGAGGAGAAAGAAGAATAGGAAGTTGCTCAGGTTCTGGACTCAAAACTCAAAAGAGGTAAATTATGGTATCTTGTAGAGTTAAAAGGTTTCAGTGAAGACCCATAAAGAACAACTTGAGAACCAGCTTCCGACCTTACCAAGGACTTCCATTCATTTTATCCTGAAACTCCTGGACTAAATACCTATAGAGTTTTATTTTATGGTGCTTGGTGGGGATTGGATTTTATGTGTAAGACAGGTATATGAAACTGTTAATAATATTACTATTAATCAACAGTACTATGACTGTTCTAATGAAATATAATAATAAAGAAATATCATAACCACAATTAATTAATTAATTAATTAGTTAATTAATTAAGTATTTCTTTCACTTGTTATACACTACTAGTGATTATAACAATAAGAAGTAATTGTCTAGAAGAATCAATTACAAGAAGTATTTAATGATAAAACTTATTTATTAAAATAATAAAATCATTTTAATTTATAATTATCTTTTACAAGAATAATTATAATTATGATTCTTGAAGAAAGCAAAAACTATAGAAAAGCTTTGAGAATTAATTATAAACCACTCACTAACACTCCAATGAACCTTAAAAGAATATAGTAGAGAGATTTTACAGATGAATAGTGGATTTAAGGGACCAAAGCTGATTTATAACAATATTACAGAAATATATAGTTGATTCATATGATTTCACCCCTTTCTGGTTGATTCTGAAAGAATAAAACACTTAATAAAAGATTAACTAATACTTGTTGGTAATAATGGTATAATTGGATAATAAGATGATTTGGGAACAAAAGCAAGAGGAGGCCTCTTTTAAGTAAAAGACAGCTCACAGAGACATTCCATGGAGAAAAATGAAAAAACAGTGATTGAGAAAACAATAACCCTTTTCGGATTAATGATTACATCATATGTTGTCATGTAAGATTATCATAATTACTTAATTGATGCTTTTACATGACTACCAACCCAAATATGGTTAAGAATAAAAGGAGTAACAACTGTAAATATTCCTTTATTTCAAAAAACATTATTGTTTTCAATTTTATCAATTTTATTGGAAATTTAATCACAGGTTGTATTTTGTGTGAATTTTTGAAGATTCAGTATTTCACATGGAATTATCAAAAATGGACTGTAAATAAAGCTTTGAATTTTACTTATGAGACTGTAATTATTTTTGGTTTCCTTATGGATCATACTGTTCTCCATTGGTCCTGGAGATTTCATAAATATTCATACAGAATTTTATTTTCATGAATTTTTGAAGTCTTTAACTCATTTCTACATAGAATCGCAAATAACACTATACAGTAGGTTGCTATGAGGTAAATTAATGGATAATAGTCCAAAAAGTGTTTTAATTACTCTTTTGGGGTTTATCCATGGAATTTCATTACTAATCAATATGGTTACAGGAGTCTAAGTTCCTCTTCACCTCTCTGTAACGTCAAAATAGTAGCTTATTTGCAATTTTCTTATGATTTGATGACATTTTAACTTGGTAACAAGGTTCCCAAAAGGTTTTAGTATACTACTTGTTCCAACATAAGCCATATATCCAACCTTCAGAGCTATCCATGCCTTGGAGGCCTCAGAAGCTGGGTACCCTGGCTCTGTTTGATGTCTTTTGTCCCCCTTAGCTATTTTCAGGTCAAAAATAGCAATTCAAGCTTCAAGACTGATATCCACTATGGGTGTATCAAAACTGTATGTAAGAATACCATAATATTAAGTGCCACAAACATTCATAACACTATTCTTAGTGTGTATGTAACATGAGATTTTTCACATTCCCATTATTTTGGCGTGAAATTCAGAAAAACAAAAATTTTCACAATTCTTTCATGTGGTATTGATGATGTGGTATTGAAGTATTTCAACCATTACCACCTTTTAGAGCTAACTTAAGCTTATTCACTCTAAGGAGTTACCCTGGGTAAATTTTGTGTAGAATCTAAATCTGGCCTTAATACCATGGATTTACTGACTCACAAAAAAGTTATTTATTTTATTCAAAATAAAAAATGATGAATTTTGAATATTTGCATGATTTATGGGTTATGCATAGCTCAGAATTTATTTTAAAGATAGTTGTGGCCTACTTGGGTATGTAAAATATACCACAAGGCTCACATTTCCTCCCACCAAAAATTAAAAATTGTACTAAAATTTTATTAATTATATCAAGAGGAAAAAAAAGGGCGCCAAAGGGGGTTAATGCCCACTTTCCAACCTCTATAAATTACTCATATCAAGTAATTTAAGGAACATTTATTGAAATATTCAGGCTTGTGGCCTTCTTTTATGTCTAAATATTCTTAAGAGCTTACCTGAGTCAGGTACTTCTGATTCTGCCAGCCATTCATCTTCATGTACTGGATTTCTATATATGACAAGATATTCTCTTTGATTTTTACTCCTGAGTCTCCTTTCTTTAATGACTTTATTTATCTTTTTGTCTTCACTCTGTTCTAATGGGGGTACAGTCAAAGGAGTTGGGTTCCTTAAAGGAAACAGTTCTTTGTCAGATGGTTGATAAGGTTTTATTAAGCTGACTGGAAAATTGGGGTGTTTATTTTAGAATTCACCACTAAATTCCACTTGAACTGCACTGATTCCATGTAAGGAAACAATAAAAAAAGGTCCTACATAAGAATCTTTAAGTATCTTTGGGCCATTGATATTATTAAAATTCAAGGTTGAAACTAGAACTAGGTCCCCTAATTTGAAGTCTGGTAATTGATGACTCTTCTCCTACTTCTGTTTTTCATAGTCAAAAGCTTCATTCATGGTTTTTTGCATGATGTCTCACTTTATCAAGAATTGGATTGAAGATGGAAGCTTTAGGATGGATGTCAATAAAGTCTTTCCCCAGTGTGTCTGCTGGGAGTCTTGGATTCCATCCTTTTCCTAACATAGCAGGAGTTTGACCTGTGGAAGAATGGACTGATGTCTTATATTCCAATTCCAATGTAGGTATTAGAGTACACCAGTCATGGGTAAAGCCATCTGAGTCTTTGAATTCTAATACATAAGCACAGAATTTCTGATCATGTCTTCTAATGTTTGAATCATTCTCTCCACCAGCCCATCAGTTTGAAGGTGATATGCTGTAGAAAATGATAACTTGGTCCCAAAAAATCTATGAAGCTTGGTCCAAAGTGCAGATGTGAATTTGGGATATCTTTCACTTATGATATTATTAAATAATCCTGTATGAGAAATAACTCTACTCCATACAGGAAGAGCTGTATCCATAGGAGTTTCATCTTTATGGCATGGTAAGAATACAGGAGTTTTGCTATATCTTTCCACATTAACTAAACAAGCATTATACCTTTGTGACCACTTGGACAAAGTTCTGTGACCCAATCCATGTGAACAACTTCCCAAGGGAATTTTGGTTCTTGAATATGGATCATTAGTCCAATTTTCTTGCCTGTACTCCTGTTTAAATTCTGGCATCTGTCACAGGTATGGCAATATTGAATTGTCTCTTTTCTTCAAGATGGACACCATGCACCGTTTTTCACTTTTTCAAGTGTTCTGTCTTCTGACAGGCGTCCAGAATAAATGCTATGATGACATTAATGAAGAATGGTATTGATAAGCAATCTAATGGATAATTTCATTACACAAGAATTTTTGGTTCTGTGGTAAATTATGCCATCAAAAAAATGAAATCTTCCTTCAGAATAGGAAGTTTTCATGTTTCATCTAGTGAGTTAACCAAAGACGTATCTTTGCAGTCTTTATCTAACAAGGAAGTCAAGATATACAAATTCTTGTGCTATTTATAAGATTCTATGACTTCTTCAAAGAATTCAGTCCCAATATCAGTTATGTTAATTCCTGCAATTAGAATCTGTTGTTCTGCTTCTAAAGGTACATAAGCTGGGTTATCAAGAGTATTGGCTAATGCCCACCTACTAATTCCATCGGCATTTTTATTAATATTTCCTGCTTTATGCACTATAGTCATATTACCTCCATATTTGTGAATGGCTATTTTCCATCTCAACATATGTCTATGGGTTTCTTCATGTTGAGAAGTGATTTCACTGCATTACGCTCAGTTATCACTTCAAAAGCACTGCCATCAAGATAATAGTGTAGTTTCTCAAGTGCACATCCCAAACATAAGTATTCCATTTGTCTTGCACCATATCTGGCTTCTGTTGGTTTGATCTTTCTTGAGATATAACAAACTGGTCCTTTGGTAGTTTTGTCATTAATAATTTGGACTCGATGTAGGGCTTCCTCCAACCCATCTCCACATGCATCAGTATACAATTTGAGATGTATATTCCAGTAAGGCATGAGTAGTAAAGGTGCTTCTGTAAGAGTTTTCCTTATCTTCTCATAAGCTTTAATTATTTCCTGTGTCATTTCAAATACTTTCTGTTGAGCACAGTTTCTATAGAGTGACTTGGCTAGAGTTGCAAAGTCTTTCAGGTGTTGCCTGTAATAGCTGGAAAATCCAAGAAAAGACATCATTTATTTCTTATTCTGGGGTATTGGCTTAAGTAATACTTCTACCACTTCATTCTTGTCAATACCCAAGCTTAAACAAGAAAAAATATGTCCTAAAGCTTTAAGTTCTTCAAAGCCAAAGTTGTATTTTTTGAGTGAGATCTTCATATTTCCTCCTGCAACTTTGTCAAGTAATCTTGCAAGTCTTTGAAGCTTCAAGGACCATGAGTCTGAACATATGATTATATAATCAATATGAATAATGAGCAATCCTTCAGATAATTATGTGGGGAAGATGGTCTTAATAATCCTTTGATAATGTGATGGAGCATTTTTAATACCAAATGGAACTCTAAGATGCTCATAAAGACCACAGTGAGTAATAATTATAAGTAATGTCTTAACCTTGGGTATCAAAACATTTTGATGAAAGCCTTTCAATGCATCCATGGATGTTATATACCTGGATTTAGACAATTGAGGCAAATTTTCTTGGATTCTAGGAATTGGATACCTATCTGGAACTGTGTAGGTATTCAGTGCTCCAAAATCTCCAACATCCTAGATTTATCATTATGCCAAGCAATAATAACAGGAGCTGTTACTTAATCTTCCTCATTATGGCCTACTTTTCTTAGTACACCACGCTGTATTAACTCTTGGATAAGTTTCTCCAAGGCCTCTCTAGCTCTGGGACTTTCTGGCTAAGCTGGTCTTGTAAGTACTGGAGGATATGGTCTGTCAATATTAAGACTAATATCAACTTCATGCCCTCTAGTAGTGCCTAATGGTTAATTATCAGAAGCAAATGCATTTCTATATATGTATAGCACATTAATAAGCTCCTGCTTCATCCTGGGTGATAATGATGGATTAATTTGTGCTTCAGAAAGTTGTTCAGTAACAAATTATTCTTCATAAGCATTTTTATTTGAAGATACTGCTGATATTTGTTTGGGAATATTGTAAAAAGCAAATTTTTGTCTTTTATTTTCTCCAATTGTAAAATATCTGTATTTATGATTATTAATGTCAATACCATAAATATTAAAATAATCATTCCCAAGAATGATATGTTGAGATGTACAATTTTACATTACTACTATCTCTTTCTTCATTCTAACACTTCCTGCAGGATGTGGAAATACAATATTAGTGTCCAATATTCCCAAAGGGTACATATTATTACTGGCACTACTAAATTGCACACCTTCTATAGGTAACAGATGGTCTTTCCATTCAGGGAGTATGACATGAAGGTAGTATTTGCCTATACAAGTGCAAAATTCCCCTGTGTCTAAATTGACTTTAGCTTCAACATTATTCATCAAGACTGATGTAATACAAGATGCTCCAGCAGTTTATCCTTTGCCTCTAGCAGGTTCAGTCTTACACATTCTGGAATCTTGGATATTTATAAGGTTATAGAAATCCTCACTATACTGTGGCAAGTGAGTATGAACTTCTGTGACTTCAAAGAAATCTGTAATGTTCTCAATATAATCTTCTACTGGTGTTTCCTCAGAGACTGCAGAATCTTGGTCAGATTCTTCTTTCTCTTCAGTACACTGAGCTTCCTCAATGATTTGAACTTCATTGATTTTTGTCTTTTTTGTGCAAGTATTTGCTAAATTTGAGGTACTCCCACATTTATGACACTTCAAGACAGGTCTTTCAGGTCTCTTATATTCTCTGAAAATCTTTGGGACAATTTTGGTTTCTATAGGGTTTCTAGTGCAGGTTTTACGAATTATTGTTCTACTGATGATATCTTCCAAGGCATGAATGTAGTCTTCTTATGAACAGGGCTCTGGACATCTGCACTTGATATAATGTTCTAGTTCTCCTTCACATTTTATTAATATTTTCATATTAATCATTGAGTCAGACATATCTGGGTGTAAGGCAGATAATCTGTCTTATCTTTTTCTGAATTAAAAATTTCACTTTCAAAAGCATTTTCCATTTTACACCTCCAAGAATTATTGGCCCACTTGGTGATTATTTCAAATTTCTACCAAGACAAATCATGTCTTCCATTTTCTTGTCTAATTTTGTAATACCATTTCTTTGCAGTCCTGGTAAACAAAGAGTGCAATTTACCAACTATAATTTCGTCAGGTATATGAAAGTCTTCCTGCAACATATCAATTGCTCTGATGAACTCAATATGATTGTATTCACCTTCACCAGAGAATGTTGGCCATTCTTCTAATTTGGGAATATCTTTTGCAGATATTGCATTTTCTCCTAGAAAAGGGGTAAAACTTCCTTTCACAGGGAGTTTCTCTTCAGTCAAAGGTGTGGAATGTCTGGGCATATGTGGACTTGGTTCATACTTCTTATCAATTTGTTCCACATGTGCAATTATCTCAGCTTTTAATTTCTGTCTTTCACTATCACTTCTTGCCAGATGTGTGGAAAAGTGATTGGTAATATCAACTATTGCTAAGATATTATTTTTTAGAAATGAACGTTTTTCATTAATTTTGGTAATGGAAATTTCTCCCATTTAATAATCTTGAATTTGACATTTAGTCTTCATTCTGTAACATTTATTGCAGACTAAATAAAGTCTGTCAATTGTAGACTTATGCAATTCAGACAATACTCTATCATTCTTTTTTAAATCATTAATATCTGATGTTATTTTGGTTAACTTTGCATCAAATTTACCAAGTTGTACTTCAATATTAGATTTAATAAAATGTATTTCATCCATTATTTGTATGGAAAAGTCCTGTTCATCCTTTCCTGCTCTTTGGCTGTGAATTTCATAAGAGTTCTGGCTGTATTGAAAACACTGTCCACAGCTGAAGGATCCAATTTGGGGATCCTGTACCCTTGTGGGTAAGGTCTGTGCCAATTGGCTTTGACTTTTCCCTTTCCTTAATGTTTCTTGGGACCTTTTTGCTTCTTCTGAGGTCCTTTGGGTTTGTCTTTGGAAATTTCTGGAGCTGGTTGGGAGCTGGTAGATGCCACTGGTCCTTCTTTCTCCAAAGCTTAGGTCATTTCCAACCCCTTCTTCTGGTCTATGAATAAAAGACTTTGGTTCTTCAACCAATTCTTCATCTTCTGGACCTTGTCTTTGCAGGACAATGGGCTCCACCCTCCTAAGAGTTCTATGGTCTTCCCCTGACCCAGTGTCAGGCTGAGTCTATGAAGAGGTGATAATAATAGTATTTAAAACCTAAAATATGACTGTGACATGGATAAGAATTATAAAAAGATGTTTTCAATAAAGTATAAGGGCTTTACTAAAAGACTTTTAGTGGTGGAAAGCACTGTTGAAATCCCAGGGTGCAGCTTTACCAATTACATTGTTAGAATAAAGACTAAAATACTTAAAATTGGAAGTATACCTGATTATTTTACAAGAGTATAAGCATTTTTGACAGTTGTACTACATAGGAGTTCAAGAGCAGGATGAGGAAACCTTTTCTGGTGGAGAAAAGGCCCCTTTTTATCCTAAACTTGGGAAAAAAAGTCTTCTAGGCCTTTCCATGTAGAGGAAGTGAAGATTTTTTACTTCCAAGGACTGGCTTGTGGTTTTCACAATGCCTGTATAGCCTGTATAGGGCTCAGATGTGGTTTTGAAACCACATCTGGGCAGTTCTCACCAATACAGGGTGAAAGTTTTCATCTGGGGATTACACAGCCCTCTTCTGATGTGTATTACCCATGGAAGGCTGTACAGATCCTGTATGGGACCCCAGTATTCACCAAAACATGAGGTATTGAAGTATAAACAGGCTTGTTTGTCTGTTTGACACCTCATAATCAGGGTTGTGGGATACTATCCCACAGAAAAGGTGTATTGGCCCAATGGTGGGATTTTAACCTTAAAACTGCTATAACTAGGTCATTTTTTGAGATATCAAGCTCAGAGCTGGTTTATTGTGTAGCCCCGGATGTGTTATACACAATGGTACCTGACTTGATATGGCTATCATTCAATATGGCAAATTTATGCCATGTACAAGATTCTTTGTACATATATATGATTTTCTCAATATCTGTATGGAGCTTGTTTGTTCCATAATTTTTGTTCTGGATGGGATATGAAGAAATAAATGGCACCATCAGATAGCCATGACTGTGCTCTTTTCAAAAAGACCCCACTTTAGGTATCTCACACTAAAAATGTAGCAGTTAGATGGGAGGTGAATACTTTATTCTCCCTTATTTGACCTTATTTTGGTCATAACCTCAGTAATTCTAATGCTAGCTCAATTTGGCTAATACCATTGGATAGAACTGACTTAGAGATTCAATTTTAATGCCCACTTGATGGGGTTAAGCCTATTCTTCTGGATTTCAGATGAGAGGTGAAAATTAAGGTTTATGCTCAGCAAAAAAATTTGAGCAGGAATAACTTTGTTATTCTTATTCTTATGATGATGGGACTTTTATATTTGAAAAGAGGTGAGTTTCCTCTTTTTTTTGATAGGTTTTGAGCTGGTTTGGTGCAGCTCCATTTTTTGGTGGTATCTTGGCTTTACCATTGGTTTATGATATTTGGCTTTCATGCTTGTGCTCTGGTTTGAGTCACATGCTGACACCCAGAAAGCTCTTGATGTGCAAGTAGGAGTTCATGTCCCCCCTCCAACGGCTTGGGAATGTTTCCCACTCCTCTTCCTTGGCTGCTCTGTACCAGCTTTTGTAATGAAACTGATATAGTTCTATGGCTGCCACTTGGAAATTGTTCAGCCCTTAAATTATTACCTTGAATCAGTTCAGTCTCAGAGTTCACATCAAAGGTTTTAGGTAAAGACCTTGGGGAATGGGGGTAAACTCTGGCATCCTCGCGAAATGTATTTCTTGAGGAAGACTTGCCAGATATGGATTTGGTCTTTTGTCTTCCTTGTCCACATCCATCTGGTTGGACTGAATAGTTGCTTCCATTTCTTGTATGTACCATTTTCACTTCAATTTAATACAAAATGAAAGATAAAGACAGAAAAACACACCTTTTGGTGGTTGTTTGGCTTGGTCTGTTTTGAATAAAGTGCCTCTTTTGGCAATTTGTACTTCAATGCTCTCTGCAGATTTTGGACTAATAATATATCTCTTACTGAGCTTATTACCAGCTGAACTATATTTGATTAAAGACACTAAAAAAATTGATAAAAGAAAGAAATCTATTATTTTTTATGCTTTTAGAATATTTTTATGACTTCTTATAAGTTTTATTAATTTTAAATTTTAAAAAAATAATCCTTTTCAAGAAAAAAAAATGAAAATTTAAAATTTTGAATTTATAATTAATCCAGAGTAACTCAAAGAATAATTTTGTAAGTTTTTGGATGTAAAAAAGCCATGTGTAAAAACAGTATAAAATTAAACCAAATTCCTGAATGAAAAAGGTTTCAAAGACAGCTTAAATAATAATAATAATTTTAACTTGAAATTAAAAGAGAAAAATTATTAAATTAATATATTTTGAAGCTTAAAAATATATTAATTGAGTGTACAAGTTTCAAGAAACATGGCCAGGCCCCCAAATGTAAGATTTGGGTAGGTATGGCAGGTTCTTAGAGCTGAAAATGAAGTCTAGAATATAATTAAATCCAAAACTCTGGTTAAAATCATGGTCAGGACCCCAAATGTAAGATGTGTCTATGAAGCTGTTGATAATATTACTATTAATCAAGAGTACTATGACTGTTCTTATGAAATATAATAGTAAAAAATTATTATAACAACAATTAAATAATTAATTAATTAATTAATTAATACTTTTACTTCTTATACACTACTAGTAATTATAACAGTAAGAAGTAATTGTCTAGAAGAATCAATTAAAAGAAGTATTTAATCATAGAACTTTATTAAAATAATCAGATTATTTTAATTTATAATTGCCTTTTACAAGAATAATTATAATCATGATTCTTGCAGAAACCAAATGATAGAGAAAAAGTTTAAGAATTAATTATAAACCACTCACCAATACTCCAATGAACCTTAAAAGAATATAGTAGAGAGATTTGAAGGATAAATTGTGGATTTGAGGGATCAAAAGTGATTTATAACAATATTACAACAATATATAGTTTATTCATATTATTTCACGTCTTTATTATTGATTATGAAAGAATAAAACACTTAAAAAAAGATTAACTAATACTTACTTGTTGGTAATAATGGTATAATTGGATAATAAGATGATTTGAAAAAAATAGGAATAGGAGGCCTCTTTTAAGTCAAAGAAAGGTAAAAGAAGCGTTCCATTCAGAAAACCAAAAAACCAGTGAGTTAGAAAACAATAATCCTTTTTGGATTAATGATTACATCATATGTTGTCATGTAAGATTATCATAATTACTTAATCGATGCTTTTACGTGACTACCAACCCAAATATGGTTAAGAATAAAAGGAGTAGCAACTGTAAATATTCTTTTATTTAAAAATAAACATTAATTTTTCAAATTTTATCAATGTTTTTGGAAATTTAATTACAGGTTGTATTTTCTGTGAATTTTTGAAGATTTAGTATTTCATGTGGAATTATCAAAAATGGACTGTAAGTAAAACTCTGAATTTTACTTATGAAACTGTAATTGTTGTTAATTTATTTATGGATAATACTGTTATTCATTGGTCCTTAAAGCTTCAGGAAGATTCATTCACAATTTTATTTTAAATGAATTTTTGAAGTTTTTACCTCACTTCTACATAGAATTGCAAATAACACTATATGGTGGGTTTCTATGAGGTAAATCAATGGATACTAGTCCAAAAAGGGCTTTAATTATTCCTTTGTGGTTTATACATGGAAAATCATTACTAATTGACATGGTTACAGGATTCTAAGCTGCTCTTTACCTCTCTGTCACGTCAAAATAGTAGCTTATTTGCAATTTTCTTATGATTTGATGAGATTTTAGCTTGGTAACTAGGTTTCCAAAAGGTTTTAGTATACTAATTGAGCCAAAAGCAGCCATTTATCCAACCTTTAGAGATATAAATGCCTAAGAGGCCTCAGAAGTTGGGTACCCTGGCTCTGTTTGATGTCTTTTGTCCCCCTTAGCTATTTTCACATCAAAAATAGAAATTCAGGCTTCAAGACTGATATCCACTATGGGTGTATAAAAACTGTATGTACAAATACCATAATTTTAAATGCCACAAACATGCATAACACTATTCTTAGTGTGTGATTAACATGGGATTTCTCATATTCATATTATTTTGGCGTGAAATTGAGAAAAACAAAAATTTTCACAATTCATTTATGTGGTATTGAAGTATTTTCCATATTACCATGTTTCAGAGTTAACTTAAGATTATTCACTCTATGGAGTTAGCCTGGGTGAACCTTTCTGTAGAATCCAAATCTGGCCTTGAATTCATGGATTTACTGACTCACAAAAAAGTTATCCATTGTTTCTAAAAGAAAAAATGATAAATTTTGAATATATGCATGACTTATGGGTTATCCATAGTTCATAATTTCTTTTAAAGATAGCTGTGGCCGATTTGGGTATGTAAAATATACCTCAAGCCTCACATTATGAAAGTAAGTTCCTCTCCTGGGATGCACCCTTAAGGGGGTATTCTATGCAAATGTTGTTGTAAGCCTCACTTTGGCCTCTTTGAGAGCACTTGTCAATTCTTTTGACAGATTCAGAAAGCCTTGCAACATCAATATCCTTAAATTTGGACCTTTTGTCAAAATATGGCCAGATTTCTTCTTTTATTTTTATTTTTCCCTTTTCCATCTTATGTCATTTATAATTATTCAAGATATTAATTACTTCAAATTAAATTATGGAAAAGCTATTTGTTTCATGGTGCTTGGTGGGGAGTGGAAGTTATGAAATTAAGTACCATCTCCTGGTATGCATATCTGAGGGTTCTAATTCTTGTAATACATCACCTTGGCCACTCTGTGAGCATCAAATTCTTGGCTTTTATCTTTCAGAAAATTCATGGCAAAAATCAAGCAACTCACCACAAGAAGGACAAACCTCAGAAATCCCTTTTTCTTGGATTTACTCTCTTTTTCTCTTAAGTTCTTTTCTTTATGTACTTTTATAATTTTGTTTCTTTCATTTCTTTATAAAGCAGCAGCATCCCCTCCCACATCATGTATTGGGGGGCTTAATTTATTTTTTATTTTAGTTTTTAGTAGCTATAAGAGTGGGCATAAAGGCCAAACAAAACACAAAAAAAGAACAAGGAAACTAGCTATCTATACCCAAGTCATCAAAGGTTTTATGGAGGTCATTAATAAATTCATCCTCATACCAGGCAAACTTGGCAGAAATCTTGTGAGAAGCAGTACCAGGAATTGTTCTACCATTAGCATACATCATGATTAGCTCCCTACTATTTCTATCAAATCTTCCAAATAGCCTGACAACAGAATCTTGGTCTTCATTTGCCATATTTGGATCCTCTCTGGTAACTCGGATAGGCAAACATTCCCTTTTATGAAATACTTGGGCATCAGGATATGGGAAAAGAGATCAGTCTTCTCTTCTTCTACTGGAACTGGAAACAGGTTGGTGTTGTTGGATGGTGATCGTGGGGAGATTTCTGGGCTGAGGAATGGGTGATGGTCTCACTGTTGAAACTAAGGCATGCCTAGCAGTGGAAGGACTTGGTGAAGGAGGAGGAATGGAGGATGGAATGGTGGAAAGACTGGTTGTAAATTTCTGGGGGTACTGGGTACTACTTGACTTTGGAATCTATTGGCAGCAGGTTGGGAAGGTGAAGTAATGAATTGGTGTCCAGAAGTGTTAAGTACCACCTCAACTTCTTCACCATCAGGATTGGTGGAGGGATCAGAAATTTGTCTTATTTTTTTCACCAAACCTTCAGTATTGATCCTTGAGCTGGGGACCTCTGAGCTGGAATAAGCTGGCCCACCACCAATTAGAATGGGCCCTCCAACATTGGTCCACCTAGCCACCTCTCTCTGCTTGGAACCAGTCACTAATACCAGATATCAGTATCAAAATCAATCAAGACATTCACCATACTCACAGTTTGAATACCCTGAAGTACCATAAGGGATAGGGGCCTCAGAAACTGGGAGCTCTTTCCCAACAGGCCCATCTTTCTTGCTCCACAAGTATCCTTTGACATTGGAAGCCGGCATGGCTTCTTCCCAACAAAAAATGAAACTTTGAAGACTTTGGATTGAAATCTTGGAAGAACTCCTTTCCTTTAATCAAACACTCAGTAAAAGAAGGATCAAGAACTTCAACTTCTTGGTAGCCATTATATGTTTGAGAAGGATAAAAGTGGCCAGAAGAAGCCGTTTACCAAGGCAAACCCAATCGACTGAGGATTCCAGAACCACAAAAAACAGACGGCGGAAGCACAGAAGGGGAAGATCAATTGAGTTCAGTCAGTTTGAAACTCATGAATAGAGATTATGGAGCGGAAGACTTCAAGCCTTCATATTATGCACATCAATCCTGAAGAAATCATCAAGGGTGTGGGGCCATAACTCATTTTATGGACCCCTGAAGGTCCTCAATGTGGGGCTCCGAGGTTCTCTTGGGGCCCAATAAGAAATCCAGGACCTCCCCTTCAGATCTGGGGAGGTCACTTTTCTTGATGGTCCTGGACTACCCTCATTGGGCCCAGGCCATATACGTAATATTGGGAATTTAGCATCTTTTTTTGGTCCCATGGCCCACTGAAGCCCCAGAAACTTTGGGCCCAGGGGGACTCCAATAGCTTCCACAGACCATGGAGATCACAAATTCACTAAGTGTGGCATTAAACCAAAATGGTTCCAAAGGCCATTTTTGGGGTCATACATTCAAGGATAATGGGTACAAGACCCCTCCTTTGAAGGATAAAATGAATTTTCAGGGCTGAAGGAAAGAAAGGGCCCAAAGGGACATTTTGGCCAAATCCTTAGGGGGTCTATGTTCAAATACTCATTAATCAAAATTTTTCAAGCAGAAGAGCTTGATGGCCTTATTTCTGAGATACAAACCAAGGCCAAGGATTGAAGAAATCTTGCTTAATGAATTCAAAATGAAAAAAATAATTTGAAGGCTGGAATGAACTTACTCAAGAAAAAGGGGAAGGACACTTTAATAAAAGATGACAATGAAGAAGAAAAGAGGAAATTGAGGAGAACGAGCAAGAGGGAAGAAAATTAAAAGATATTTTTTAGAAAAATGTGGGGATATTGAGATGCCACTGAACAGTGGAAAGGTATTATGGTGTTCAGGAGCCCACCAGTCTCAAGAGGGGGATACTGTAACAACCACTATTCAGGGGTAAGGGCATTCAATCTTACACCCACTTAAACACCTCAAACAAGAAGTTCCATTGTGTGTATCAGTAATGACTTTCAGAAATCTTCCTTTCTGAAACATGCATACAGCATGGTTTCCCAATACAGCCTATCAACTAGTGTAGAAGTTGTATTCACCCAATAAAGCTTTGGATTCACAAGTATGAAACTGTACGATCACTCAATACCAACACCCCTCTTGTACAGATTCTGTACAGCCATACAGGACTTGTATTGTTCAAACCTACTTCAATGACCAATTCCTCTTATGAAAATTCTCTTTCTGGATCAGGGCTGGTTATTCTCACATATAACAGCCCCTCTTTCCCCCTGGGGACTTTTCCACAGTTAATTAATTTGGTTGATATATTATTTGATGAATATGCTTACCCTTATTTTTGGGTATCATATTTATTTATTTTAAGTTAGTCTTTTCATTTCTTCTTTTCCTGTACAGTATGTGTGGTGGTGGCTATATCCTTATTAACCCTTCTCTTTCCTTCTGACAGGTTGAAACAGTGGACTTGGACTTGTTTGTGGTTGGCTCTTTCATTTCTTACTCTTACCATTTGTTGCTGCTTTTTCTTATATCTATTTCATTAGTGGTATTATCTTATTACACTCTTAAGTGTATTCCATTTTACCATATCTTGAGCTCTCCATAAGTAAGTCCCAGTTTACTGAGTGCCAGGCCCTCTTCACTTAGAAGAGCCCCTGTGACAGAATGATAAATAGTTGATCCAAAAGTAAAGTTGCAACAAAAGAAATTTAATAATACAGATATAAACTTTATTTTGACAAGCTATAAACAAGGTTATAAATCACAAGGATTTATTGAGCAAAATAGCAATAGCTGTTGACCAATTTAACTTAAAAGTGGTCCAAAATTGAAATAAAGGAGATATTAAGGCTCTACTAGTTCATATGTGAATAATTATGTAGTTTTTATCATTATATTTAAGGTATAACCCCTTGAAATCATGTTTTGGAGTTTCAAATAGTAAATTTTGACAGAAAAGATGCACTAAAAGCAAAATCATCAAAAATAGAGTTTTGATTATGTAATGAAATTCTCTTGGAAGATTAGTAAATAAATGAAAATCTATAAGGATTCACTTTATGAATGACTTTAGCATGAATAACACAAAGTTTATTAATGATCACAGATAAAGCTAAAAAATCATCATTTATTATCACCCACTGTAATCTTATTTCAAGCTTAACAGTTATATAAGTGAGAAGCTCGAGGATACTAGTTTATTATGATTGAAAATGATAAAATACACACATCTTACCCTTTTTCCAAGCGTATGATGTCAGAAAAACTAGAGTTACATTGATAACTCTAAATAATGGCATAATATTGAGATGAAAAGGTTTAATTATGATGCAATCATCACTAAAACTTGAGCTTGTGATC
This sequence comes from Austropuccinia psidii, assembly GCA_023105745.1. Classification (NCBI taxonomy): domain Eukaryota; kingdom Fungi; phylum Basidiomycota; class Pucciniomycetes; order Pucciniales; family Sphaerophragmiaceae; genus Austropuccinia; species Austropuccinia psidii. The sequence goes on from JALGQZ010000004.1 coordinate 56,113,856, forward strand.
AAGAGCAGTGGATAGAATAAATACAAATCTACTAGAAGCCTTCTAGACTCTAGAAGGGAGGATTTGAATATAAAGAGATCTCTTTTTCTTCTATTTCCCCTCAGACACATCAAAAACAATTAAAACATTAAGAAAAAGGTAATGTCTTTATTCTTTATATATAAATATATTATATTATTAAAGACCAACAATGAACCTTGGTATAATCACCAGCTTTGACGTGATTCACTCAATATTTTGGGTTTTTGCTAATATTCTACATAAAATCAAGAATATTTGTAATTTATTTTTTTATTTGTAAATACAATTCAAATAAGCTGTATTTACAATATTTGGCACAACATTGTCCAAACGTATTATATTGAGTGTTGAAAGTAGGTTATTTTCTCTTTATTATTAGATTTAATAATTCTTTCATTAATATATGAAGTTAATATCAGTAATATTATTTTTAGAAATTGTTTTTTATCATTAAATAAAAATTTCTTACACATTTATTATTTTTTGGTAGCAATGATAAATTGCCATAAATGTATTCATTATCAAATACTAATATATATATTCTTATTATATCATTTTGTTTATTTAAATAATATGAGTATTTTTGTTCCAAAAGTATAGTATTTCTTTATTATTATAATAATAACTTACAATATTATTAATCATCTTAATAAGGAAAGAAATAGTAAAATAAGTAAAATACGAGTAAGATTTAGTTATTGTTTCATAGACAAAGCTTACATCTAGTGGCATGGCCATCATATCAATCTAAAAGACATTTTAAAAAATATTCAAATAGGTCTAATCCAATAATAAATTAAATTTCTAATTATAAAATTATATAATAATTGTATATTTATTGATTTTAAAAGCCATTGAGGCATTTAGAAAGCAATTTTACTGTATTACACATGTTTTTTCACATCCTTAGACATGCAAAGACTTTCTTTGGGTGACTCTAATGAGTAAAAAAGATATTTGTAAATTAAAAATAACTTCATATTATAATTTAATTTTGAAAAAATGATATTAATCTTTATTTTATTCTTTAAAAATAAAAATATACAAAAAAATCAATAAAAATATCTTTTTATTTCATCTATTCATTTCTCTTATTTAAAAATATATAAAAGCAATTTTTACATGGAAATTGCCATATCTTTGCAAAAAAATAACACTTTTTATAAGAAGAATTATATTTATTTGTCTTTTTTAGTGTCTTCAGACAACCCAAAAAAGGGCAATCAGACCACTGTTTAAAGATTGGTTGAAGAAGCTTATCCAAGTTCTCCAACATCTGTCTTCAATAAGAAAAGAAAAGCTAATTAATTAGTTTTTTCCAGGACATACTGTTCAGGACTCTGAAGGTGAGTACCTCTCTTAAAGTTTCCATGTATTTGTTTTTCTGGAATATTTTTATCTCTTAATTCCTTAATATGATTACTAGAAGAGGATCCCAATACTCCATCAAATTAGATTTAGGTACAATCAGAGGTAGAAATGATCTCATAAAAGGGAAAAGAAAGGGCCAAATCCCCAGTGGAACAGAATCCACACAAGGAAGTGCCATATCCCAAAGGCAAGTCTCAGAAATTTGTATAATATATTAACAAGAGTTGTAAGTAAGTATGAGTAATTCCAAAAGAGAAAAAGAAGGTTCAGAGGGCTGAAATAGAAATATATGAGCCAGTAAAAGCCTTATTACATGGTGTAAAAGGACAAATATTGGGAAATGTTGCCACAAATATACCAAGGCATGATAAAATCCTGGCATATTGTCAAAAGGTTCCTCAAAGAGGAGGAAATAGGGAAATACTCCAATTCATGGAATCCATTATCATCCAAACCTCAAATCAAAAAGATAAAGGACTGGCAAAACAAAAAGAGGGATGAAAGCAAGGAAGAAGACCCAGTAGCTTCTACCAGAAAGCCACAAGCCTGCAAACCTCCCCCAGAAGGGAATAATAACAGAAAAATAACGGGAGGAAACCATATTGCCCAAGCTACAGGATCCCATGGACAATGTCTTCAACATGGCCATAACCTTTATGGAGTTCAAGGAAAATGAGGAACAAAGAATGAGACAACCCCATTTCCCAAAGAAATAACTTTGTCTCCTGATTCTGTAAATACTTTAACAGAAATAGAAAATAGGATATTACTTTTAAAAGACAATATAAATAGTTTACTATATCTACAGGAAATGAATAGTAGCTTACTATCTTTAACACACATTATTTTACAAAATAAAGAAGAAATTGGCAGCATTAAATTCATGGTTGAAGAAAATAAACCAAATTTCTTGATTGACAATACCAAAAAATTAATACAAGGACAGAAAGAATCTTATAAATAAATAAGAGATATAAAAGGAAAGACTCACAAAATCAATTATGGTGTTCATATTAATAATCTGACAAAAAAATTAACTAAATTAAGTATTCATGTTGAAATATTTGAAGAAAAGACTTAATCACATCAAAAATTACTTCTAGACCATGTAGAAAAAATTGATGAAGAAACAATAAATCTTGAAGATGAAATTCAAACTTCAATAAAGCATATTACTGAGAAAATCAATAAAGTAAATGAGACTAACTTAAATATGCCAAAGCTATCAAGCCCAATTTCTCACATAAGAATTTCTGTTAAGCCAAATGAGAAAATGACAAACCCCTTCATAACAGACTTAAGTCATTAAGAAAACAATCAATTCTTAATGAAGGAAGCACCCCAACTTAAATAATGGCCCAAATTGACAGTTGAAGGTGGATATGACCATATTCCATTTATTGAAACAATTGAAATGTTTCAAGAGGATTATGCCATACCAGATGAATTAATAACCACAAGGTTACATCCATTATTTTGAAAATCTACTAAAAGATGGTATTATGGCATAAGAAAAACAAATGGCAAAAATACCTGGTCTTGGTGGAAAAATATAAAAATCACCAAGTGGGAAAATCATTCCTGGAGGTACAAAATCAACAACGCATTTGTCAATCCCCTTTTTACCCAGACAAAGATAAACATTTAACTTGGTTCTTAAAAAAAGTTGAAAGAATAAATGCACTGTATCCAGAAATTTCACAAACGATGGTGGACATGAAGATACTTAAAAAATGTGGAGACCTGGAACATTCCCTGAGAAGCAGATGCATAGAGCCATGTTCCACAGAGGAGTACATTAATGCACTAGAAGATATAGTGACAAGGACCAAAATTGGCAGAAAATAGAAGAAGTTGGATATTAAAAGTCCAAATAAACCAACAGAACCTTACAAACCCAATACATACAACACTAAAAAGCAAAACAAATTCCATAAATGTGGTGGTATTTGACACTTAGCCAATAATTTTCTTAAAAAGGCAAAAATCAATGAAATTGTGGAAACAAAAGACCACAATGACAAAGAAGAAGAATTTAATTCTGAGAAAGACACCAAAGAATCAGACACCTCTGAAAGGGATGAAATAAATATAATTAATGCCCAAATTAACAATAATGATGTAATATATTAAGTGCTAGATATCAACCAAAACTTACCATAAGTGGGAAGATCTGAACAAGCCTAACAAATATACACAATTGCAAACTGCATGAAACCAAACCTGAAAATGGAATGGGATATACAACTGCAAAAGAAAGTATAAGTATTTTCATGGTAGAAAGGCAAAAGGAAAAAGTAAACCTGGACACAGGGGAATACTGCGCCTGTATTGGAAAGAATTACTACAAACAATTATACCAGATTGGGAAGAAAAAGCTATAGCAATAAAAGCAGTTAATTTTAGTAGTGCAAGTGAAAGCATGAAGCCCCTTTGAATAATTGACTTAAAACTAATTTCTCCTCACCCTTCCCAATGCATAAGAGTGAAAGTAGAGTTTTAAGGAATAGAAAACTGTACCAGTAACCATTTTATACTTGGAAATAGTTACTTATAAATATATGGAATTGATATATTTAACCATACAAGACAATAAAAGACAGAAATTTGGTTTTTAAAGAACAACAAACAAATTAATGTTATGAAAAATGAACAGAAAAGCCAAGAAAAACAATTATTCATAAGTGAACAGCTTATAGGGGCAGAATTCAATCAAGAATTAACAGAAAAAATGAAAGAAAAATTGATTGATATCTTATATGAGTACAAAAGTGCCTTTGCAACTGACAAAGAACTACTAGGCACTATCATTTGACATGAAATAGAAATTACTCTAAATTTGGAACAGCCTTATCCACCCCTGTTAAGAAGACCATCTTACCCACCTAGCGCAAGAGCTAGGTGGGGTAAAGAGGAAGAAGTCAATACATCTATTATTATAACTTGGCATATGGAAATCAAGGATGTTAGGGGACTTTAGAGCTCTAAATACCTATAATATCCCTTACAGATATCCAATAACCTGAATCCATGAGACATTAACACAATTGTCACAGGCTAAGTTCATTACAGCAATGCATTCTCTAAAGGGTTTGCACCAAAATGTGTTAACATACAATGCCAGAAAACTATTAAAGATGATAGTCCATTGTGGCATATATGAATACCTAAGAATGCCTTTGGGTATAAAAAATTCCCCTTACAATTATCAAAGAATTATGACTACCATATTTCCTGAAGAATTTTCAGAAGGATGGATAAGAATCTACATTGATGATATTATAGTTTGCTCATAAACTTGGGAAAATCAAATAACAAGAATAAGAAGAGTATTGAAAAAGATAATCCAAGTGAATATGAAAATTTCCTTGAAAAAGTGTCATTTTGAGAATAGTGAACTAAAGGCACTGGGACATGTTGTATCTGGACTAATCTTGGACATAAATAAAGACAAAGTAGGAGCAGTACTACTTAAACCAATGCCCCAAACAAAAAAATAAATGCAATCGTTTCTATTATTTGCTAGTTATTACAGACACCATATAAAAGACTTTGAAAGAATTTCCAGATCCTTGTATAAACTCTGTGACCACAGAGTGTCTATTAAATGACTGAAGAAAGGTTTAAAGAATGTTAGGAACTGAAGAAATCCCTCAAAAATGATTCATTTCTTCTAATACCAGATTGGAAATTACCTTTCAAAATGTAAATTCATCCTTGTGGAGAAGGATTAGGTGCTGCACTACACCAAACACAAATTATCAATGATAAACCTGATTAAGGGCCAATTTGCTTCATTTCAAGACAAAATAAGCCAACAAAAGAAAGATATGGAGCAAGCCAAATTGAATGTCTTTTCCTAGTGTGGTCTCTAAAAACATTTCACTATTATTTGGATTGAAAATCATTTTATGTAATCAAAGACTGTAATGCTGCAAAATCTTTATTAAACATAAGGAAACCAATTAGACATATGCTGAGATGGCATATTCCTATCCAATAATATAGAGTAAATATGAATATGGTTAATAAATCTGCAATATTAATAAAAATGGAGATGGTCTTAGCAGATGGGCTTTAGCAATTAAGCCTGAAAGTGCAGCATGGGTACCACAGGAAGAACACCATATAGAAGGGATATGTGTCAGAGACATTGGAACAGAATTCTTTCATAAAGATAAAGAAATCTATAAGATGGACAAAAACTGTAATATCTTATGCCAGATCTTAATAAATTATTGCAAACACCCATCACTATCTTCCAAGCTAGATGAAGTATGGAAAAAAGAATATGGTTAAGGAAGATTCCACCTACTTTATGGAATTATTTATAATAAGACTAAAAACACATGTCTTATGAGCTTTACATATAGGACTATGATGAATATTATACTACATGAATTCCATGATAGTGTTGTATCTGGACATCTCTCAGAAGATAGGACACTAGAGAGGGTGAAAATATGCTCTTGGTGGAAAAATTGGAGAAATAATGTTTAAGAGTACTGCCAAACGTGTGACAGATGTCAAAAAGCAAACAGAGCCACAGGAAAGTCATTTGTAACAATGATCTAAATACACTAGCCAAGATACCCATGGGAAATAGCTCACATGAATTGGGTAACACCATTACCTCCAGGTGGAGACAGGAGGTTTAATGAATGCCTAGTATTAGTTTGAAGTTACAGTAAAACCCCAATTTTCTTACCATTTCATAAATATTACACATCTATGGACACAGCCATAATGATATGAAATAGAGTCATTAGCCACTCAGGCTTATTCCAAGAGATCATAAGTGATAAAGATCCCAAATTAACCTCAGCATTATGGAAAAATCTGCATAGCTTGTTTAAAACAAAATTATAATTCTCAACATCATATCACCCTCAGACTGATGTTTGAGCAGAAAGAATGATAAAAAATCTAGAAGACATGATCAGAAGATTCTGTGCTTATGGCCTAGAGTTGAAAGACTCTGATTGTTTTACCCATGATTGGTGTACCTTAAAACCAGATCTTGAACTGGCATATAAGACATAGATTCATTTTTAAACTGGCAAAACACCAGAAATGTTGGAAAAATGTTGGAATCCAATAATTCATCATTACACTCTCAAAAAGAACTTAGTGGATATAAAAAAAACAGCAAGAAGATCCAAAATAATTCTTGACAAAGCAGCACAATGCAAATAGATGTATGAAAGATTATTTCAAATATGCAAATCAGATGGGACAAAGGTCATAGGCCACATGATCTTAAAGTAGCAGACTTGGTCTGAGTATCAATGCTAAACTTGAATAACATCAAAGGAACCAAGAAGTTGAAATATTCCTTTGCAGGAATATTCATGATAAGAGAAGTAAATGGCCCTAATTCTGTGAAACTAGACTTTACAGGTGAACTAATGAACAAACACCCAACGTTCCCTGTAATTCTTATAAACCCTTCCAGCTCAAGTGATAAGGAACAATTTCTTCTAAGAAATTACCCCTTCTATTGTGGGAACTCCTCTTGTGTGGGATTAAAATGAGGCAGTACCTGGAGGGGGAAATCACAGGTAACTAGATTTGAATTGCTAATAACTCCTGTAACCAAGGGTGGCAAGGGTGTATTGCCTGCCCCTCCTAAAATACTGAACAAAATCTTCCTTGGAGCTCACAAACCAAAATAAAATTAGTAAGTGGCTTTACAACTGCAGAAGACAAAATTCAGCAGTCTCAGATCAGACCTATTCAATAAATAATATGAAAAATAATGTCAGTAATTTTGGTAATTTGAGATTTTAATGAAATACTTGTCTGTTTAATTTTAATATTGTTTTCTTGGTTAAATTGAGGTGAGTGGTTTCTTCTTGGTGATAAATCCTTGGTAAGATGGGTTATTTGAGGTTTTCTGGAAAATTTTGATTGGTGTTGATAAAGGTAATTTTGTTAAGGTATAGTTATAATAGAGTAAAATAATTTTTGAAAGGTTTGTTATTTCTTTAAAAGTGTTTAATAATAAGATAAAATTGGATTTGTTAAATTTAAGAGGTAAGGTTCTTTGATATTGAATTTTTTAAAGGGGTAAGTTATTTTTTAAGTCTTGATAATGGTGTTAATTTTACTGGATAAAGTACTTCAATAGAGTAGTAACCCTAATATTAGGTACTGGATAATTTTTATTTTTATTTTAATAATAATAAGATTCCACTGAGCTTAGCTACTGGGTAATCTTCAACACTATACTTCCACTGAGCTTTAGCTACTGGGAAAGTAAGTTCACTATAATCGTCTGGACTACCTCCCAGGTGAGGGATGAATTATTCCTATGCTCCTACTGTGCAGTGGATATAATTTGCATGGGATATAATTTGCATAGGATATAAGTTTCATGGGGGGGATTTTGAAATTTGGGTGGAGAGAGCCCCTCTATTTATACCTTTTGGGAGCCCAGAGGGCCCTCCATGGGAGCTGTCTTTTTCCACTTTAATTCCTCTTGATTTCATCATGTGAATCCAATTTTGGTGAGGACCTTTCTTGCATGGGTCAGGTGATTTAAGGTTTGGTGATAATTTTCTTTCTGCACAGCCTCCATTTATCACATGATTGTCTTTTGGTGAACTAATGATGATGTGATATTCTTGAATTTTCCTTGCATACATGAGGTGATTCAATTTTGGCTGGGGATTTTTGTTGTGCACAGCCCCTTTCCTGTCACATGATATTCTGTTGGTGGATGCAGTATCACATGATGACCTTGTAATTCCTTTGCATATGTCCTATTTTAGGCTGGGTAGAAGTGGCTGTGTAATTTATGCAGGTTTCATGTTTGTTTTTCTTCTTTTTGAACTTTCAAATGAAGTCAGGTGATAACTTCTTGCACTGGTGAATTTACTATTTTTATGAGATGATGTGATTTTTGATTTTGACACATGCTGTGCATAGTCATGTGGTTGAGATTTAATTATAATTGTGTACTGCATGCAACCTGTTGTAACTTTCTTTGGTTTGCATGAGGTGATGAGTGATGTAAATAATTTTGATTCTGTTTTAAGGTTTTAAGTGGGGTTACTGTGGATATAAGATAAGGTACTCCTGTGGCTGTGTTGTAAATGAATTGCAGGAATTCCATGGAGTTGAGATTTGCATCATGTGACTTTTCTATGTTGAGTTCTAGGTTGCTGTGTAATTCATGCAGGTGTCCTTTTCTTGCTGCATGAGTCCTGTGGCTGTAAGGGGGTGTAAAGCTGGGTGGGGTGTGTAATTGAAAGGATGGTACCTTATTTGTTGTAACTAGTGTCCTATATGTAACTTGATTTTTTACATATGCATAATGAAATTGAATAATTTATTTAAACAAATACACTGCCCTTTGGTGCCTGTGCCATGGTTTTATGAGTTAAATCCAGCTCCTTGCTGTAAAATTGACCTTTTGGTGTAAAATTTGAGTGTAAGTCTGCCTGTAGGCTGGATTTACTGCTGTTATGGGGTAGTATGAGCTTGAGCCTGGTGAAAAAAAAAATGGTATGGAATACCACACTATGAGAAGGGGAAGAAAAGAAAATTGTAAAAGTCCTTAACAAAAGGATGACAAGAAGCAACAAAGAAAGGAAATACCTTGTGAGGTAAAGAATCCCCACTCAAGAAGATGAATGGCTACTTAAGTGAGATATAACTAATTCTTATAGGATATTAAGGGAGCTTAGAAATGGGTAAGACCTAAAGAATAGAAACATTAAGCATTATTGAGCTTCAAGACTAGAAAATTATATTGAAGAGGTAGGATAGTAGATGATACCCTAATTAGCTATATCAGATTTTGGTAAAATATTCTTTGGTGGTAGGGAATGTGAGCCTTTGCAATATGACCAAATATCCAAAAACTTCACAAAACAGCTTTAAAATATTTATTTCAAGAATAAGAATTGAAATTATTATCTGAAAATAAGTAAACATGCCACAAAAAGGGATAAGATATTTATTATCTCATAGAACAATGCATAAAAATGTAAATATAACTACACAATTGGATTCCCCATAAAAAACTACACATATAAAATTTTAATGTCATATCTCTAAACTCAATAGTTACTGACAAAACCTGAATATATGCACTTTTATGATCAGTGCATATATTCATTGGTTTTACCTCATATCTCTCGAATTATTAATGATAAAGAGTTTATGAAAAAATAAATTTACCACTAAATATCTGTAGGGATATAGATGTAAACTTTATTTGACAAGCTATAAATAAGGCTATAACTTACAAGGGTTTATTGAGCAAAATAGCAATAGCTGTTGACCACTTCTATTTGATAGTCATATAAAATTGAAAGAAATTTGATTTTAATGTTTCAATAGTTCATAAGTGTAAAATGATTTCATTCCCTTCATTATATTGAAGGTATTGGACTTGACATTATGGTTTGAAGTTTTAAGTAGTAAAGTTTGACAGAAAAGATCAGTTACAAGAAAAATCACAAAAAATAGAGTTTTGATGATGTAATGAAATTCTCTTGGAAGATTAGTAAGGAAATTAAAAGCTATCAGAATTTACTCTCTGAATGGCTCTAGAATTAATAAATCAAAAGTTAAAGCTTAAAAATGATCATTTATGATCACACACTGTAATCGTATTTCAATGTTGACAGCTATATAAGTAAGACAAATTGTGTATACTAGTATATTATGATTAAGAATAATAGAATTCACAAATTCTATCCTTTTTCCAAGCCTATGATGTTAGAAAACTTGGAGTTACAGTGACAACTCTAAAAAATGGTGTAATATTGAGATAAGAAGGCTTAATTATGATTTAATCATCACTAAACGTTAAAATACTGATAAGTTAAAATGGATGCATCAGTAAACACCTACTAGAAGCCTTCTGGACTCTATAAGGGAGGAGTTCACTTTAAATAGAGCTCTATTTCCCTCTCACATGCATCAAAAACAATAAAAAAATTACTAAAAAGGTAGTTTATTTATTCCTTATATTTAAATCTATTGTATTATTAAAGACAAAAGATAAAGCTTCCTATAATCACCAGTTTTGATTTGATTTACTCAAGATTTTTTGCGTTTGCTAAGTTCTCTCTAAAATCTTTAATTCCACAAAAAATCAAGGATATTTGTAGTTTCTTTTATTTCTGTTTGTAAATACAATTATAATAAGATGTATTTACATTATTTGGAGTAAAATCATCCGGTATTATTATATTAAGTGTTGAAAGTAGGTTATTTTCTCTTTATATAATAAGTTTCTCTTTAGTATTATCTTTAGTAATTCTTTTATTAATATAAATAGTATTCATATCAATATATGAATTTAACATTAGTAATATTATTGTTATAAATCTTTTTTATTAATAAACAACAATTTATTTTGCATTTATTATTTGTTGGTAGCAATAATAAATTGCCATATATATAAATTAATTATCAAAAATTAATATATTCATTCTTATTATATTTTCTTCTGATATAATTTATATTTTTTTGTTTATTTAAATAATATAAAACGCTTTACACCATAGTTATAATATTTATTTATTATTCTAATTATCTCTAATCTTATTAATAATTTCAATAAGGACATTCATATTACAATAAGTAAAACATTGGTAATATTTACTTATTGTTTCATAGTCAAACCTTAAATTTGAGCTAAACTTTCCTTTGGATGATAACTTTGAATCAAATGTCACAATAATGAAAATTTCAAGGATTAAAGATTTTGAATTTCCCAACTTCTTCTAATAACCCCAATTGCTTCAATATACTTTCATTTTGCCTTCAAAAATATTATTTTGAACATATCAAAAAACTAAAATCAATGTAAAAAATTTACACAGTTTTCATAAGAAAAGGATAAATCAAATTAATAAAATAAGAAGAAAAATCTCCTTGAAAGGTCTGAGTAGTGAAGAATTCAATAATATTTCAAAAAATTAAATCAAAATATAAAACTCCCTATGAGAAATACTGAACTCATTATGTGATATTGAATATTTCAAATTAAAAAAAAACCTTCAACAGTTCATTATTTTTTAAATATTTTACAGGATAAAGTAATGATATTGTAATAAAGATCAAAAATAATCAAATGAAAAATATTTGGATTCTCTTTTCAATACCTAAGCATGGCTAAATTCTAAGATATTATTTAGATTCTTGGCAAAAACTTGTGAGCCTTGAGGTATATCTTACATACCCAGATAGGCCACAATTATATTAAAAATAGATTCTGAACTATGCATAACCCATAAGTCATGCATATATTCAAAATCCACATTTTTGATTTTAGAAAAAATTAATAACTTTTTATTGAGTAAGTAAATCCATGAATTTAAGGCCAGATTCAAATTCTTTACAAAAATTCACCTAGGGTAGCTCCATAGAGTGAATAAGCTCAAATAAACTCTTTGAGGTGGTAATATGGAAAATACTTCTATACCACATAAAAGATCTGTGAAAATCTTTGTTTTTCTCTATTTCACGCCAAAATAATGGGAATGTGAGAAATCCCATGTTACATACACACTAAGAATAGTGTTATGCATGTTTTGAGCACTTAATATTATGGTATTCTTACATGCACTTTTGGTACACCCATAGTGGATATCATACTTGAAGCTTAAAATTCTATTTTGATGTAAAAAATAGGCAAGGGGGACAAAATACATCAAAGAGAGCCAGGGTACCCAACGTCTTAAGCCTCTGAGGCATGGACAGCTCCAAAGCTTGGATTCATGGCTGATCATGGCCCAATTAGTAAACTAAAACCTTTTGGGAACTTGGTTACCATGTTACAACTACAGTAAATTATAAGAAAATAGCAAATAACCTGCTATTTTGGCATGCCAAGGAGGCAAAGAACACCTTAGACTCCTGCAACCATGTCAATTATTAATGACTTACCATGGATAAACCCCAAAAGAGTAATTAAAACCCTTTTTGGACTATTATCCATTGATCTACCTCATAGCAACCAGCCATACACTGCTATTTGAAATTCTACATAGAATTGAGGTAAAAACTTCAAAAATTCATTAAAAAAACAACTCTTAATGAATCTTTCTGAAACTTTCAGGACCAATTAAGAACTGTATAATTCATTTAAAAACCAAAAATAATTATACTTTTATATGTAAAATTATCTTTAAAAATTTACAGAAAATACATTCTGTGATGAAATTTCCAACAACATTGATAAATTTGAGAAATAAATGATTATTTTGGAATAAAAGAAGATTTAATGTTTTTACTCCTTTTATTGTTAACCATAAATGGGTTGGTAGTCACATAAAAGCCTCAATTAAGTAATTATGATAATCTTATGTGACAATAAATGATGCAATCAATAATACAAAAAGGTTTATTGTTTTCTCACTCACTTGCTCTTCAGTTTGCTCCATGGCACGCCTCTGTGAGCTGTCTTAGACTTAAAAGAGGCCTCCTCTTGCTTTTTTTTCCACATCATCACATTATTATATTATACCTTTATTACCAAACAAGGAAGTATTAGTTAAAACTATTTCTTGAGCATTTTATTATTTCAGAAATCAATCAGAAAGACGTGAAATCATAGAAAACAACTATAATTTGTTGTAATGCTGTTATAAATCAATTTTGATCCATTAAATCCACAATTCCACGTCAAATTTCTCTACTATTATCATCTAAAAGGTTCATTGGATTAATAGTGAGTAATTTATCTCTATTCTTAAAGCTTTTCTCTAGTAATAGTTTTCTTCCACAATTATCTTTATAATTATTCTTGTAAAAAGATAATTATGTATATTAAAATAATTTTATTATTTTAATAAAAGAAGTTTTTATTATTAAACTCTTCCTGTAATTGATTCTTGTAGACCATTACTGCTTACTGCTATATTCAATAGTAGTGTAAAACACATAAAAGAAATAATTCTTTAATTATTTAATTGTGGTTGTAATAATTCATTATTATTATATTTCATAAGAACAGTCATAGTACTGTTGATTAATAGTAATATTATCAACAGTTTCATAGACACATCTTACAAAAATGATCAATTGGGAAACATGTTTAAGTATGCCAACTCATTATTTACTGGTGAATTCTTTCCATGTTGAGCTATAAATATCTAATTTAATATATAAATCAAAAGAAACTCTTGACTTGATGGAATTCTAATGAATAGTTTTGAATATAAGATCTTCAAATATTCTTAATACATTCCAAAAAAGCGTATAATATAATTAAAGAATATAAAGTATGAACTCAATAAAAAGATCTATATTATAGTTCAAACTGATAATTATGTTTCTTTCATTTCTCAAAGGTTTTAAAGAACAATATCTAAGGAATTCAAAGACACTAGTTTTAGTATCTTATGAATTGAACTTATATTTTTAATGATTTTTCTTAAATTATTTTCAAAGAGCTTTATATTATTATTATACTTTTTAAAAAGGTTTGGAAGAATAAATATCAATTAATCTTTATGAGTTATTTAAATTATGATATAAAAATATTACTTGCAAGAGCTCATTCAAGTTTTCTTAAGATTTGAAAAGAGACACAAATCTTCCAAAATATAAATTATTCAGTTGAATATTACTATGAACTATGGAGAAACAAATCTGCATTGGTAGAGATGAGATAAATAAATATCACTTTTTTAAAAGAGTATTGTTTTATTATTATGCTGAAAGTATAAAATAGATCAAAAAATATAATTTATTTTAATAAATTAATTGAAGAAAATAAAACCAAAATGTGATACATCAAAAATAATTTTAATTTTTTTTCTCAATTTTTTTTCACTTTTTGGTCATTCTTTGAAAAGAAGTTGAATTGATATATATATGATTCCCATAGTGATTTCAATTATTCTTATTTCCAAAAGAAGGATAGTGAATTTTGAAGAATTTCAAATTGAAATTTGATTGAAATAATATTAATAGAATTTGATATAGCTGATAAAAAAAATGGTTTTAACTTTATTGATAAAAATTTGTGCAATATGATGCATACTCAATTTATGTCATAAGGAAAAATATAACAGGTTTTACTTTGGAAATTAATCAGTTTTTTCTAAGAATTCATTTAATCTTATCTAATTAACAAATAAAGTAGATAATACTTATAAAACTCAAAAAATTGTCTGATACTCCTCATAAAACCTGGTGAATTTTCTGATACTCCCCATGAAGCTCAAAGAGTTATCTTAATTCTGGTCAGATAGATAAACAACTTTGGATAATTCAATTCTCCAAATTTTACAATCAATGAAACTAAACACATCAATATGGTTCCAACAATTTCTGTAATAATTTTCTTTGAAATTATTGAGAATATTACTAGTAATCAGGAGTACTATGACTGTGTGTATGAAAAATATAATGAGAAATTATTTTAGCTGAAAATAAATATCAAATCACCTAATTAATACTTCTAGTTGTTCTACACTACTAGTAATTTCCTCCTAGAAGTAATTCCATGTGTCATTTAATGATAGAAATCTTTTTGATTAACTATTATATTTTAAAAGAGTAGTTGTTATTTATCATTATAGAAAACTATATAATTAGGAGAAAATAATTGAATAATTGCATAAAAATCTCATTAATACTCTAAAAAACTTCTGAAATCATCTTGAAAGGTGTTTCAATGAATCATTTATGGATTAAAATTATTAAAACCAGATATAAAATCAGAAATATAATTAATGTATCTAGAAACTGTTGGAAACAGTAATACTGTTTCATTGAATGCCTCTCTGAATGAGTTTTCAGGATTCAAAACTCTAAAAAATGGCTTTTATAGACTACCTAGAAGGTAATATTGAATAAATAAGGAGATAACTGATTTATAATGATAGATATTGTGAAAGAAGAAACAGAAAGATCCTTCAAATCCTTGAAATAGTTAATGGGGAAATGAAAGGGAGGAAACTGAAAAGAAGATGAGAAATCAATCAATAGTTTTGTATTTATTATTAAATTACCTTTTATCCTCTAAGACTGTCTTAATAGCTGAATTATGTGACTCTATGTGGATAAGATCACATTTATGGCCAAGAAATGATAAAATTTACATATTAGATGTACTCCTATTTCAATTATTTTTTCTCAAATTAATGGATGTTATTAGAAATTTCACCACATGTTGTATTTGATATAAATTTATGGAGATTGAATATTTCAAATTGAATCATCAAGAATGCATTGTAAGTAAACATTTTGATTAGGAATGTGAAATCATAAATATGTTTTCTTTAATTGGATCTTTGAATTTCATATTTTAGTACTGAAATGTACAGGGTTATTAATCAATAATTTCATTTTAAATGAATGTTTGAAGTTTTACCCCATCAGTTATTTGATATAGGATGTAAGTAAGTTAAAAACAATTTCTGTGAGGTAATTCCATGGATACTAATCAAATTTCTTTTTTGGATTTTTTGGTATATCCATGACAAATAATTAAGAATTGACATGATTACAGGAGTAAGAGGTTTTCATTGATGAATTGGAATATGAAAATAGAATACTATTATAAATTTTATCTCAATTTAATGGAGATTACCCTTCTTGGCCTGTCTCCCAAAGGAATATAGAAGCTTAATTATATAATAATTGGCTATAGAGCCTAGCTCTGAATCTGGATATGCCCCAGAGGCTTCATAATGTGGATCAACATGGAGTGTTTTACTGTCTTTTGTCCCCCTTTTCTATTCCTGCATGAGAAAAAAATTCTATCCTTAATAATTATATTAAGTATGGGTTGATAGAACCTTTATATACAAGTGGATTATATTTAATATTCAACAAACCATAACAGTAAGATCAATGTGCATGTGAGATTGGTTTTTGAAAAACCCAATTATTCTAATTTCAAAATTAAGAGAAAAATATTTTCAAATTAAATTCATGTGGTACTAATGATGAGGTGTTAAATTACCTTCCATTTGATATCATCAGAGATATATTTTTTGGCTCTAAAGTTTATGAATCAGCTATGACTAGCTTTTGAGTAGGATCCAAATCTGCCCTTGAATCCATGGATTTCTTCAATAGAATAGAGGTAGCCATATTCTTCTTTGTAAAAAAATGATAAATTTTGAGTATGAAAATGAATACTGATTTTTCATATTCAACAAATCATTTTGATATATTTGTAATGTATTTGTGTATGTAGAATAAACCACAAGGCTGAAATCTTTACTTAGGATTATAGCTTGATAGACTAGGAGAACAAAAAAACATGATATTTTCCTCTATTAAATTATTTCTGAAATCTATTACAACCTCAAAGAATCACTTCATATTGTATTATAGTTTTCTTAAAAAACTTGAAAAGCTTTATCAAAAAACAAAAACAATTCATTTGTTTGATATCATTAACATGATATTTATATCTAAGAATGCTTCTTTTATAGGATGTTGGAATACTGAAGCTTTGTGCTAACAAGTTTGAACAGCAGAATAATCATATAAAATAGGTGGAAAATACCAAAAGGTGAATAACTAAAATATAACAGAATGATTAAAGAAACAGATAGAGGGGACCCCTCTATATCCCAAGGTAAAAAAATGAGATATAATTTTTCTCTTTTTTCAGCCTGTAGATTAAAAGCAGAGCACAAGAATGACACCTCAACTACCATTTAACATGGTTCTTAATCAAAAGAGTGGGGCACACATATTTTGCCTTGATTAAACAAAAAAAAGGAAAAATGGAATCATATATATATAAAAATAACTATAAATATGAATACTGTAGCTGTGACCATCAGAAAGATGGAATATTTCCTTTGCAGAAAAAAACATTCTTATTACCAACCAATAGGAATAAACTATGCTATTAGGGTTGTAAAGCCTTTCTTAGAGTAAACCTAAATGTTTACCCCTAATCTAGAATCTTTTTTTTAATTTAAGACAAGTAATGTGTAGTATTTTATTAAAGCTCTAAAAGAGGGTTATTAAATGTTACTAGTTTCAACATTGTAGCCTCACTGGATCAGAGGATAATGTCCCACTACTTTTTTAATGAATAAAGAAAATTATTTCACTATTAACCTCTCACATAAATTATGTAGTTTTGATTAGAGACACAGAAAGGAATAAGCTTTATGTAAGATCTATTTTAGGACTTAAAAATCTTATACCCATTATGCCTGTATCTCTAGCATAAGAAATATCAGCACTTATATCTAAAAACAACAAAAAGACTATCTTTCAGAAATTGAAAGCTTATTTAAGCTTGTATAGATTTTTCATAATTAAAACAGAGTGTAACAAAATTGTAACCATCCTGTATAGCTACTTTTTGGCTAAAGCATGAACCACTCTTGAGCCCTTTATCTCAAAACCTGACAAAGCTATAATTGTGCACCAAGGGCTATTGTGGGCTACTATACCAGAAAGCTATATTATGAGGCTTCAAAGTCATAAAAATGCGTCTTATCTATCCATAGCTCATTATTTCATCCATGAGCTTGTACTCCTGCCTGTAATTAGTGGTACTGCAGCCCACTCTCACATATATTTGAATTATGAGGTGTCAAAGGTATTGAGATTATTGAGCTTTTATCACCCATAGCTTGACTAATCAGAGTGACTAATTAATTTACAGTAAAGTTTCTGATTCCTCAGAAGAATCATAAAAGATCCAGGAGGGTCTGTAGGAAACACCTTTTACCCTTTATGGGGTAAAAATGGAAGTTTGTGGTTCCAAAACGACATTTAAGCTCCACTAAAGGATATACTGAGACTTTGGGATCAAACGTGAGCCACAGGAGTGAAAGTTTCAATATGTGGTAATATAAAAAAATTGGATAAACTCTCACTACCTTGGAGTAGATAAAAAGGGTCTTCTCCTCACCCAAATAAGAATTTATCTTGTATTTTCTTTGAATTCTTGCATAGAAAAGCTGTAAAAAACAGAATTAATCTTGTAATTAGTCAGAGATAGATATTGTAAGATCTTTCTACAAACTCTCAATAATAGTAACAAATATCAAGAGTACTATTACTGTACTGAGTAGAAAGTATAATATAATTAAATATCATAACCACAAATTAATGTAATTATCAAGAATAATTATATAAAAAAAAGAATTCAATTATCATGAAATAATTTGATAATAAAAAAATCTTAATAATCATAATAAATTTTAACTATTCTATTCTTATTATAGTCACTAACAATTATAATGATGAGAGATATAAATATCTTAATGAGACAACTATACATGTAAAATAATAATATTTAACCACTTATCAATAATATGATTATTATTTATAAAAGAAGTATTACACACACTGTGCAGAGATAAATCTTATATACAAATTCTATATATAAAAAAACAAACACTAGAAAAAAAAGATATAGAATTTTAGAGAAAACTTACTTATAATATTTATTTAATACAATATGCAAAAAACAACAGTTATGATATTAAATGATGTTTAGAAGTTTAAAACAGGCCATAAACAGATTTTTAAAAGATAAAAACAAATTTTTCATGGTAAAATAAGTTTTGAGAGTTTTTGGAGGAATTTGTGAATTTTGAAAGATATTTAAGAAAATAATTTCTATAAGATGAACTTTAATATTTGTGATTACAACCATAATCTGGATTCTATGATTTCAATTCTTTTTATTTTATATCTATAAGGAATAAAATACTTAAGAGTTACTTTTAATAATAATATTTTATATTTAATAAAGCTTTACCTATTTCAATGTCTAATATGATTGGAATGATGGTTGAATATTGGTAAAAACAGTGATTTAAAGGCTCTTTTTATAGCTTCAGTGAAGCTCTCATAATTCATAATGGATATTAAGGGAAAGCTAATGTCAAAACTGAAAAATTGTGCTTAAAAATAAGGTTCTTAATTTAAGGTAGCTTATTTTTTATTTCAATTTAAAGTTGTTAGTGTTATTCTTGACTCCAATTAGCTTTAGTCCTCTTTTGGATTAATGATTTCAAGCTTAAATATAGTACAAGTGTATTTATATTAAAGTTAATAGCATGAACAGCTTGAAAAGAAAGTTTCGAGTGAAAATTTCTTGAACTGGATTTTTATTTAATTTTTAAAGAAATCTTAATTTTCTTCAAGAATAATCAAAAAGGTTAATTTCAAGGCTAATTAATAGTTTTTCCTATTCAAAAAATATACTTAAAATATAATTTATACACAGATAACAATTAATTGTAAGGTGTATGAACTTTTAAGGAAATCCATTAAGAATCAGATTTTTAATGAATTTTTGAAGTTATTGCTATTTTTCCATGTAAAATAGCAATACACACAAAATTTAATCCTTTGATAAGGTTTTAACACTTATAAATTTGAATTTGAAGCTTATTTAAGCTTTAAAAGTTCTTAAAATCTTGATTTCAAGCCTGCATATAGGAATTTATCCTTTGGAAGCTTGAAATTCCTGTCTAAATTGGGATAAATCCAGTTTAAACTTCAATTTTCAACAAATGTCTAATCTTAAAGCTCAAAGAAGGTTGAAAATCCGCCAATAAATGTGAAAAACCTTCATAGAGTCCTTGAAGATCCCAAAAGTTGGGTACCCTGGCTCTATTTGGTCCTTTTACTTTGTCCTACCTTTCTGCATGGATTTTGCCCTTTTATTCATTTAAAGCCATACTATGGCCATAAACAACTTTAGATTAAGCTTGGACAGGATTTAAATCCTGTATGGAAAATCCTTATCCAATTCAGTAAATATACACAGCACCTTCATTTTAAATGAAATTTTGGTAAGTTTGCATAAAACCTATGCAAATTCAAATTAAAATTATTTAAGCTTGAATTTCACAATTTAATTGTTTTTAAAGAAGTTGCAATTGTTCTTTGAGATTATTGAATCTACTAATAACATAAGAAATACCCATTTTTGGGTATAACACCCTATGGGTCTACCTTAGGTTATTTTTGGTTTAGAATCCAAAAAGGAAATAATAATTATAACTTTGTTTATCAAAAAGAAAGGTATGCTTATTTTTTGTTTTAAATTTAATTGATAATTCTGATTAATACTAAATAAAATGTACAGAAAGGTTATTTGTGGTGTTATGGGCATGTCATACGTATCTTACAGGCTCACTGATATAGTATATATCATTTCTTAGATTATGTTAGTAATACAAGAATTTCAATTGATTAAGAACCACCATATTATTATATTGGAGCCCTTTTAAGATCTCTATGACTACTAATTTAAGGTCTCACTAATATCTATAGATGTTTTGTTACTACATGATACAGTAATCTTGATTTACTTTATATGTTATTGTTAGAGATCTACCTCTTGATATGACAAAAATATCTTCTGAAGAATTATAAGTTGAAGTACAGATTTAATTTTTTGAAAGTATATAGAAGTACACTAAAAGACAAGTAAATTATTCAGGAGAGAATGTTTATGAGTTTTCTCAAAGAAACTAACAGAAACTGTTCAAATTTGGGAGAGAGTGTACAAATGATATTTTTCAATTTAGGAGTGGAGTTGGTGATAGAAATAATATATTTCATGATGGAAGATATTTTTCTTCTTGCATCCAAGTAAGCTAATGGGATGACAGCCGTATAAGAATCTTTGTTACTTGAATGAATGGAAAACATAAAGTGAGCTGAGCTAACTTTCCACTAATTTTTTCTCTAAATGCTCTACATATGGGAGGACACTCTTTCTCCATCATCACCTCTACCTCACATACCTAACTTGTAAAGATTTCTAGGTCGATGATAATATACATATGAGTTAATCCAAGAAGTCAGCAGGAAATTTGGAGTGAAAAGAGTCTAGTTCATATTTATTGTTTTGTTATTAGAAAATTGTAAAATGAAGTGGAGTTCAATATCTAAATTTTTTATTTTGAAAATTATGATGTTGAAATTGATATTGGAAGTATTAACAAGTACCTGTTTATCTTAATGAAAAATGGTTTTTTATATTCTATAGTTTTAAATTATTTAGCAAATATTTGAAGCCACATTAGATTGATAGTATAATAAGGTAAGTATTTGTAGCATTTTTCTTGATGAAGGAGAAAATGATGTTTGTTTGATTCTTTTACATACTATAAGGCTTTGATTTAGAGGAATAAAATAACCTTCTAGTGATATTATTGAAAGGAATAAGTTTTCCCAATCTGGATTAAAACAGGTTCTCAGATCATAATTGATGCTTAATAAGTAAGTGATAGAAATTAGTTTTCCCCCTCTTAGATATACTGAGACATTGGGAAAAGAGTTTAATCCCAGGATTACTGGTGTCAGCCTGTGACTCAAAATCAGAGCACAAGCATGACAGCCAAAATACCATAAACCAATGGTATAGCCAAGATACCACCAAAACATGGAGCTGAGCCAAATTGGCTCAGAAGGTATCAAAAGAAAGAGGAAACCCACCCCTTTCCAAATATACAAGTCCCATCATCATAGGACCAAGAATAACAAAGTTATTCATACTCAAAGTTATTGCTGAGCATAAACCTTAATTTTCACCTCTCATCTGAAAGAAAGAGTAAGAGGCTTAGCCCCATCAAATGGTTATGCAAAATCAAGCTCTATGTCAGGGCTATCCAATGGTATCAGCCAAACTGAGCTAGCACCAATATTACTGAAGTTATGGTCAAATTCAGACCAAATAAGGTTGAACAAAACATTCACCTCCCATCTAACTTCTACAGTTTTAGTGTGAGATACTTAAAGTGGGGTGTTTTTGAAAAGGGCACAATCAGAGCTATCTGATGGTGTCATCCATTTCCTCATATCTCAACCATAGCAGAAGGTATGGGGCAAACAAGCCCAATACAGCTTTTTGCCTAAACCACGCATGTGTAGAAAATCTTGTACATGGCATAACTTTTCCATATTTAATGATAACCATAATGACAGCCAAATACCATGAACCAATGGTAAAGCCAAAATACCACCAAAACATGGACCTGAGCCAAATTAGGTCAAAAGGTTTCAAAAGAAAGAAGAAGCTCACCTTTCTCCAAAAATACAACTCCCATCATCATAGGACAAAGAGTAACAAAGTTATTCCTGCTCAAAGTTGTTGCTGAGAATAAACCTTAATTTTCACCTCACATCTGAAATCCAGCGGAAGAGGCTTAATCCTATCAAAGGGGTATTTAAAATGAAGCTCTAAGTCAGGGCTATCCAATGGTACTCTCTCAATTGAGCTAGCATCACAATTACTGAAGTTATGACCAAAAGAAGTTCAAATAAGGGGGAATAAAATATGGGTATTAGTAAAAACACATAAGCAAGTTGATAAAAACATGTAAGAGCTTATGTGTTTTTACTAAAAACTTACGTTTTTTGGCCATAAATTGGTAAAAACACGTAAGGGTTGCCCGGGCCCATTTTTAATTGAAATTGAAACATAACATGCCTGTATTAAGCCAAAACCTGTCCCAAAAAGGGGTTTTCTCCCCAAAACCCCTCTAACTCCCAATTGTCTCAGATTTCCTAGCCCTGCCCCCCAAATAATCCACATTATCCCCACCCCAAACAATTTTCTTTGAAAAACAGCATTACCAAAGCAATTTTTCAAATCTTTTCACACTTTTCTTTCTTTTTTTCCCTCAAAGACTTGATTTTCTACCACAACAAACTTCTTTCAAGCCTCTAAATTTCCAATTTTTTACCTTCCCTCATCCATTAATCCCACAATTAAAGCACTTTTTTCACTCTTAACCACATCTTTCAATTTTTCATACCTTTTTTTGCTTCTTATTCACCTTTAAAAAGGTTCTTACCCTTTCCAAATCCCCAAATCCCCCTTTTTTTAAAATTTATACATATTTTTAACTCAAAAATGCTGAAACCCCCCACTGAAGGTGAATTTCAGACCCTTGAGCTTCTGTGGCAGTATGTGCATAATGTTGCCAGGGCTCAGGGGTATGCTGTGTCCACCTTTAGGTCCAATATGACCCACAACCAAATTGAAATAGGTTGTGATAGGGCTGGGACCCCAAACCCCAACAAAAGCCCCTCCAAAACAGTCACCTCAAGAAATCTTGACTGTCCTTTTAGAATTTATGCCAGAAAATATGCCAAGAGTACCACTTGGACTCTTAAAGTCAAAAATCCTGAACATAGCCATGATGCCACTGAAAATATCATCGCAAATCCTGCTTTCAGGAAATTCAATGAGCAAGAAACATCCCAAATTGCCCGAATTTCTGAATCACTGCTCATGCCAAGGAAACTTCAGGCCCAATTATGCAGCCAGAGGGAGTATGACAGGCCTGTAATCCTTCAAGACATTTACAACCAAGTCAAAAAAATAAAGAAAGACAAACTGCAATGCAGAAGGCCAATGGATGCTCTTATTGACACCCTCAAAGAAGAAAATTTTGTTTGGCCCTCTGCAAGGGATGCTGAGGGACACATTACCTCCTTGTTTTTCACTCACCCCCTTGCCATAAAACTCCTTCATGGCTTTCCTCATGTCATTCTTATGGATTGTACTTATAAAACCATTAAGTAAAAAATGCCTCTTTTTCATAATGTTGGATTCAGCTCAACCAATAAGACCTTTTCTGGGGCTTTTTGTTTGATGAAGAATGAAATTGAACCCTCATATACTTGGGCATTAAATCCATAAATAGAAAAGGTCCTCAACAACACCAATCCTGTTCCCCTCCAGTTTTTGTTATTGACAGGGATCTGGCCTTGAAAAACTCTCTTAAGAAGCTCTTCCCAGACTCCCAAGTCATGTTATGCATTTGGCACATAACCAAAGATGTATCTGCTCATTGCATGAAGGAAATTGGTCATGAAACTGATTTTCAAAACTTTATGGGCCTTTGGAATCAAGTAATATACTTTTATCTTTCACTTTATTTTACTTTTTTTCTTATTATTGTTTTTATTGATGACTTTTGGATTCATTTCTCAGATTATGTATTAATCCACTGAAAAGGCTTTCAAAGACAACTGGAAGAAGCTTCAAAAGAAAGTCGAAAATTCTGAAGTCTTGCAATATTTGGAAAATACCTGGCTTCCTTTAAAGGAGTATTATGTGCCAGCCTGGACCAACCACCATTTCCACCTGGGTGTGGGCTCCACCTCCAGAGTTGAAGGTGCCCATGCCATGGTTACACTTTGGCTCCAAAGGTCCACTGGTACTCTCCTGGAGGTAGTCAGGGCTCTCCACATGAAATTCAGAAAAAAATGTATTGAAATAATCAACAGAATCTTCAAAGAAATGATTTTCCATGTCAGCCTGTGACTCAAAACCAGAGCACAAGCATGACAGCCAAAATACCATAAATCAATGGTATAGCCAAGATACCACCAAAACATGGAGCTGAGCCAAATTATCTAAAAAGGTATCAAAAGAAAGGGGAGACTCAACCCTTTCTAAAAATACAAGTCCCATCACCATAGGACAAAGAATAACAAAGTTATTTATGCTCAAAGCTATTGCTGAGCATAAACCTTAATTTTCACCTCTCAACTGAAATACAGAGTAAGACGCTTAACCCAATCAAATGGGTATGCAAAATGAAGCTCTAAGCCAGGGCTATCCAATGCTACCAGCCAAAATGAGCTAGCACCAGTATTACCAAAGGTATGGTCAAATTCAGGCCAAATAAGGTTGAACAAAACATTCACCTCCCATCTAACTTCTACAGTTTTAGTGTGAGATACCTAAAGTGAGGTCTTTTTGGAAAGAGCACAATCAGGGCTATCTGATGGTGTCATCCATTTCCTCATATCTCAACTATAGCAGAAGTTATGGGGAAAAAAAGATCAATACAGCTTTTTGTCTAAACCTTGCATATGTACAAAAAACTTGTACATGGCGTAACTTTGCCATTTTTAATGATAACCATATCAAATGAGGTACAATTGTGTAGAACACATTCAGGGATACACACTGAACCAATTTTGAGGTTGATATCTCAAAAACTGACAAAGGTATGGCTGTTTTAAGGTCAAAATCCCACAGTTTGGCCAATACAGCCTTATAGTGGGATACTATCCCATAAGTATGATTATGGGGTGTCAAACAGACACAGAAGCTTATTTATACTTCAATACCTCATAGTTAAGTCAAATACAGAGGCCCATACAGGTTCTGTACAGTTTCTGACGCGTCAGAAGCATCAGAACACACCTGTAAACTCCATTGGTGAAAATCTTCACCCTGTATAGCGTAAAAATGACTACTTGTGGTTCTAAAACCACATTTCAACCCAATAATAGCCTGTATTGAGTGTTTAGAACCCCAAACCAGCCCACAGTAGTGAAAAATTTCACTCTGTGGTCGTGTGCAGAGGTAAACCACTTCCCACTACCCCAGAACAAGATAAAAGGACACTGTGCCTCACCAAGAAGAAAATTCAGCATCCTTCTCTTGAATAACCTATGTATTAAACTGTCAAAAACAGTTTTACTCTTGGTTAATAGTAAGGTATAATTATAAATCTTAATTATTGTAGTCTTTTATTATTGTAACCCAACAGATAAAGCTGCACCAAGGGCTTTCAACAGCGCTCACCACCACTATATTATATATATTAAAGCCCTTTTAATCTTAAATTAAATTATCTTCAACCCTTATAAATCTTTTTCAAACCATTTTTACCATGTCACAAACATAGTTAAATTTGTACTTAGCCTATTTACACCTTTATCATAGTTTCATCCTGACAGTCCATGTCAAGAATTTTCCTCCACAAATCTATGCTTTCAATGGCAAGGTGTATCAATATGCTCTTCAGATGGCCTTTGGAAATTTCAAAACCAAATTTCCTCCCAATGAAAAATGAACCATTGAATACAACAATTATCAAGGAATTCCTTTGAAGCATAAGACCTAAAAAGCATTTTCCAGGTGCCAAAGGCTTGAGATATCAGACTTCCATCCTCAGTGGCATTTTAATTTTCCTGTGAGGGTCTTCCAACTTCAAATTCATACTTTTTTCCTTATTAACTGATTTTCTTTGTCATATTTTTCTCATACTGGTTTTCAAGGTGATGATAAAAGTGTTGAAAATAAAGAAAGAATGAAGTCCATAAAATATTTGAAGATATTGGGGAGGACCTTTTTCAAAGAACAATGGCAGAAATTACCCCAATTCTTCAACATTTTCAAGATGTTCTGACAGGAAAAGTCCCATTTGATCAAATTCCCAAGATTCTGAAGGATGATCAATATTATGAAGACGCACTAGAATGCATGAATATCCATGGAAGACCTCAAGTAGCCAAGAAGAAGAATAGAAATACAAAAAAAAGAGAACCATCAAGATTTGAAATTATTGAGGGTCAATCCAAGAGAAGAGGAAGACCCCCATCAAAAGTGACCAGTACAAAAACATCAAGATCACAGTCAAATGTCCTCACTCGAATTATGGAAGTGGAATCATCAGAAAATTCTGAAGCTTCTGAGGACTCATTATCTAAATAAATCAGCTCATCAGATTTACTACCCTCAGAAGCTGAATTAAATAAATCAGAAGTCACCCTTATAAGGTCCAAAACATTGGCAATTGGAAGCAAAACCTCGCAAAGAAAATCACGCAGGCCTGCCACAAGTTTGAAAATATATGATGCAATTGACTTGACCTGTGAGCATTATCAAAGCAATTATCACACAATTAATGAACGCTCCAAGCTTTTTGTGAGTTTCTGATTCTTTTTAATGTATATTTTTCTTGTTTATTTTGATATTTGATCATCCTTTGACCTTATTTTATCAGATACCCGGCTCAGAAGACTTGCCCAAGTTTATATTGAAATAAACCTTCAAGTCCATCAATGTCTAGGGTGATGGAATCTGTGGCTACAGAACAGTATCCCACTACATTTACAAGACTCAAGATCAATTGGCTGATGTCAGAGGTGACTTGGATGAAGAAATTCAACAAAATCAAGACCTTTATGAAGCCATGAACACTTTAATTCCCTCATTATCCTCTTATTTGGAAATAATTGAATGGTATGAAGATGTTAGCCAGGCTCCAAAAAGCAAGTCAATGTCCATGCCTGACATGGGGGATCCAATTGCAAATACGTATCAAAGACCAGTTTTCTTTTATCCCACAGTCCAATCTTTTCCTTTTTTCCCTTATTTCTGTCCTCCAAATGATAATCCCCCCATTTTTATCTGCTTCTTGGATAGCTGTTCTCATTTTGTTCCTTTGGATATAACCATTTCTAAAGTTTATCCAGTCCCCCCATTACTATTAATTGGGAATTTCATGCCCAACCACAAGCCCTGGGGTGGGCTGATAAATTTAAGAAACACAGGATGTTATATTTGTCCAATATTCCTCCCCCCCTCAGAAAAGACCAACCATTTTGGAGGTTGATTCAGATTGATTGATTTTTCTATATACAATTTATGCCAATTAGCCCCCTCTTCAATCCTATTTTTTGCTTAAATCCCACCTCAGTCCCCTTTTTTATCAAACATGTGGTGCTTTTGTACTTAAAAGTAGTCATATTACAAAGAGAAAGAACCCCATTGCACCTTCACTTGTTGTGCCACCAAAACAATTCCCCCAATTCATAGGCTTCTGGTTCTTTATTGTCCAGATTGAACCCCTCATTTTGAAAAAGGTTTAAGGAAATTCATAAGTAGGAAGTCTTTATATTAATTTTTTAAGGATAGTCATATTACAAAGATGGGAAAAAAACATCTGAAAAAAAACTCTTTTTGAACCTTCACTTGTCCCACCAAAAAAAATTCACAAAATTATTGGCTTCTGGTTCTTTATTCTCCAGATCTTCCCCTTCAATTCAAAAAAAAATGAAGGAAATTCATGAGTGGAAAGATTTCAAATGAATTTTTTGAAAAAATATGCCATTTTGTCCAATTGGCCAAAGTTGATAAACTTGGCAAAAAAAAATATGAAACGATTTGGCCATATTGACATCCCATTTCAGGAAAAATATGGCAAAAAAATTAAAAAAAACCTCAAAACTGATCCTGAGGAGTTTTTTTTGAAAAATGGGGTCAATCATGTGTTTTTAACATAAATGTATGGGTTTTGGCCATAAATTGGTAAAAACATTGAAGGGCTTATGTGTGTTTACCAACACCCTAAAATATTCACCTCTCATCTAACTCCTACAGTTTTAGTGTGAGATACCAAAAGTGGGGTCTTTTTGGAAAGAGCACAATCAGGGCTACCTGATGGTCCCATCCATTCCCACACATCTTATATAGAACAAAGGTTATGGAGCAAACAAGCTCCATACAGCTTTAAGAAAAATCATATATATGTAAAAAAAACCTTGTACATGGCATACATTTGCCATATTTCATGATAACCATATCAAGTGAGGTAGAATTGTGTAGAATACATCCAGGGCTACACAATGAACCAACTTTGAGCTTGATATCTCAAACAGCCAGCAACGTTATGGCAGCTTTAAGGTCAAAATCCCACAGTTAGACCAATACAGCCTTACTGTGGAATAATATCCCATAACTATAATTATCAGGTGTCATACAGACAAAGAAGCCTGTTTATACTGCAATAACTCATATTTTGGTCAATACTGGGGCCCTGTACAGGTTCTGTACAGCATTCTATGCATAATAGACGTCAGAAGAGGGCTATGTGGTCCCCAGAGGAGACATTTTACCCTGTATTGGTGCAAGCTTTCCAGATGTGCTTTCAAAACAGCATCTGAGCCCAATAAAGGCCATAAAGGCCTTGTGAAAACCACAAGCCAGTCCTTGGAAGTGAAAATTCTTCACTTGCTCTACGCAGAAAGGTCTAGAAGACTTTTTCACCCCAGTTTAGGATAAAAGGGGGCCTTTTCTCCACCAGAAAAGGTTTCCTCATCCTGCTCTTTAATTCCTACATAGAACAACTGTGAAAAACAGTTATACTCTTGGAAAAGAATCAGGTATACTTCTAATTTTAAGTATTGTAGTCTTTATTATAATAACCTGATTGGTGAAGCTGCACCCAGGGCTCACCCCCACTATTTCCCAGTAGTAAAGCCCTGCATATCTTATTATTAACCTTTATTATCATCAATTGGATTCTTTTATGATGAAGTTTCCCATGTCACAGTCATAGTTTAGATTATAAATACATCTATTATCACCTCTTCATAGACTCAGCCTGACATTTTTGGGGCCTAGCCATGTTTTTTTGGATTTTGTTTATGCCAAAATTGAGTATTTTCTTTTATTTTATTAATTCTAACACTATTGTTTCTTTTTTTAGGCGTAAATGTTTTTTTAAAAAAAATATGATATAAGACATATCTTATGTTTGTTTTTTGTGTGGTATATGACCACATACCACTGTGTTTTTCTATTTTAATTGCCTTGTTGCATGGTTTATTATAATTTCTTCACCACAAAACCATTATTTTTGGCTTCTTTTACATATTAAAACACTTTAAGCCATCAATATTTCCCTTTTTTAATTAAAAAGGACACCTCTCTTACTGTAAATTAACAGTATTAGAGGTGTGGTTGGGTATATTGAGAATTTCAATTGCCCTTTACATAGCAGCTTTTAGATTACACTTGTTAATGACAAGCTAATATTTAATATAATGGTATACAAAAAGTCTACCAGAACTCCACAAGCTGTATTTTTTGACATGAAATCAATAATTTCAGTTGCACTGCCATA
Source organism: Austropuccinia psidii (assembly GCA_023105745.1). Taxonomy (NCBI): domain Eukaryota; kingdom Fungi; phylum Basidiomycota; class Pucciniomycetes; order Pucciniales; family Sphaerophragmiaceae; genus Austropuccinia; species Austropuccinia psidii. The sequence goes on from JALGQZ010000004.1 coordinate 56,143,882, forward strand.
ATAAAAGGGTATAATATAGAAATATAGTTCCCAGAGGCCATTCTTAGATGTGAAAACAGAAGTTTAAGAATTCTTCACTGAAAATAAGCCCGCTTTTTCCTGTTTGATTCAGTGGATGAAAACTTCATACCACTTGAACCCCAGTCACAGGCCAGCATACCAGTGACACCCTCAGAACCAGAGGGAAGGAGGGGCAAAGGAAAGAGGCACAGTGAAGGCCTTATCACAGCTAAGAAGTGGACACCAATTACCACTCAGAGCAGTAGGAAACCATGAAGCTCTTAATCAGTAAAAGGAAAACCAACCTTAATCACTTGTACAAGGAATATTACAATCATCAACCCAGTCATAACTTTTAAAGGTAAATTGCCAAAAGAAGTAGAAAACAAATTTGTACAAGGCACAGTCAAAGGCAAATACCTCAAAAAAATGAAGTTGATGACTGCTTTCAAACACTGATATGTCACCTGTACACATCAGGACCCTTGAAGTCCCAAGGAACCATCCAGAGGACAGAAAAGGTTTGTCCAGAACCAGAAGGCCTGGAAGAGGACACCTGTCACAGGGGCTTGTCTAAATGAGAGGGCCTGGCACTCAGTGAACAAACTTACTTATGGAGGGCTCTGAATAAATACTCCATTGATAAGAGTAATGAGGTAAGAGAAATAGATTCCTAGTCATAAAATAATAAGAATTAAAAGATATGAGACAAAAAAAGCAATAATAAAGAGCCAACCACAAATAATCCTGTTTCACTGTTTCAACCTGTTCTGAAAATAGAAAAGGATTGATAAAGGATATGGCCACCAGGACTCTACTGAACAGGTGAGGGAAGGAAATGAATAGCTTAATAATTAATAAAAGATTATTTCTTGATGAAAAATAAAATAATATTAAATAATAGATCCAATATTTTAATTAACTGGGGGAAAGCCCCCAGGCAGGTGAAAGGGGGCTGGTATATGTGAAAAAGTGCCAGCCTGGAGTTTGAGTGTTGAGAAACCATGATTGTATGATCGAAGAACCTGTATTTGAGATTTGAAACTGTATTGGTGTATCCAATACAGTTATTTGAATCAATACAGGTGTTTGCACCTGTATTGAGGGCAGGCCTGTATTTGGGTTCTGCCCATATTGAGCTGTATTGAGGTTTGAAACTTTGTTTGGTGAATCTTCCATGAAACCCTTTGCTGATTAGGTGTTGGAAGATTTTCCATTAGTAATGAATGGTAATGCCCTGCCTCTCTCCATGGCTGTGACATTATCCCCCTCTTGAAAGTGGTGAGCTCTGAGCACCAGAAGAGTAAGTGAATCTTGATGAGCTCAATTGAAACTTTCTTCCCCTCAATTACCCAATTCTCATCCCTCATAATTTTTCTTCAGAAATCATAATCTCAAACTCCTTCATCTTCACAACTTGTAGGTCCTTCTTCCTTGACTTGATTCTGATTCCTCCTCCCTTCATTGAAAAGTTTCTCTTCATTTCTTCTGTTTCTTCTATTTTTTGTGATCTTCTTCTTATTGGAGTGTTCTTCACCCAATTTTTCTTGAGTCCTCATGGCTCATGATAAATGGTGATTCAGTTTTGTATCCTAAGAGCTTACTGTCAGGGCATCCAATTGTATTAATTTTTGAGATTCGGCCAAATTGGCTTTTTTCTTTCTTTTGGGCCCTTGCAGGATAAATTGAAATTTTTGACCATGTTTTTGTTTCCTAGGTTTTTTTGGCTCATTTGGCCAAAATGTGCAAAATGCACAAAATCCAAGATATTGATGAATTTGATTATTTCTTGATTAAAATGACTGTTTTGGAAGTTTTTCTTTATTTTGAAGAAGTAATAGCCAGAAATTCACAAAATGCTCAAACATGCCAATATGACTGAAATGGCATTTTTTGATCATTTTTTGAATGAAATGAAGTTTTTGAAGGTTTTGGACGTGAATCAGTCAGAAATGCACAAAAGTGCACAAAATGTGCCAATGCACCAATTTGACTATTTTCTCTGGGGTTTTGATGTTTTGAAGGCTTTTAACATAATATGGAGATGATTTGATGGCTTTATTTGAAAAATGCGCAAAAATGTGCAAATGCCCAAAAATGGCCAATTGGGCCAGTGAAACAGTTTTTTATGACAATTTCTTCTATTTTCTTGCGCTTCACTCCCTTCTTGAAGTTCAAATTGCCTTATTTGACTTGCTGACTTGGATTTTTTTCCATGATTTGCTTGGTCTTGGCTTTGAATCTTGACTTGAAGATTAATTCAAAGCTGACTTCCATTTGTGACTCCAACCACTCTGATTCTCCGCCTTCTATGATTTATGGTGCTGGTGTCTTTGATAACTTGAGGGAGCTTTCTGAAGAGAGCATGGCCCCTACAGATATTTATGACATCAATAAAACCTAGAATGGTTTCAAATCTGTTAGATTTATTGAGCCACCCTGCATCAATTGTTGGAAGAAGGGGGTTCCTGGTGTTGAATCTGCCACTGCTAGGTCCACCAGGTGCCAATTCTGTAACCTTTGGAAAAGAAATTTCTCTCAGGACAACCATAATTTCCCAGGAAATCCCAGAAGATTATGGACAGAATCAAGAAGGGTGAAATATTTGGGCTGAAAGCTCCTGTTGATGAACCTCCAACTTTTGATGCCACCCCTGGCCACTCCAATTGTGAGTTGAATCATCAAGGAATTGCTTAGTTACTGACTTCTGTGATTTTCTTTTCTTCTGCTTCGGTGACTGGATCCAGAATGAGATGTGTTCAACAATGGACTAATACCAGCAGTTCTCAGGCCAACACTGGAGGGCCCATTCAGCCCCAAGGCAACCCCATTAGAGTAGCCCCAGAAGTTCCTATTTTGGTCACCAGAAAGGATGGAAGACTTGGAAAATTGAAGAGAAATTTGGTGGTTCAAGATGAAAATGATATTGATGCTGAAGGCAGTGGTGAGATTGATGGAGAAGAACTTGAGATTACTACCCCCATCCAAAAAAGAAGGCGCCAATCCACTTCACTATCCCCAGTACAGGCCAGTACCACCACCCATGAAGTTATCAGGCCCCCCCAACCACCTCAACCTCCAGCTAGATCCCCAACCAGGCCATCCACACTTGCCTCCACCTCCACAGATATTCAACCACCTGTTTCCAGCACTTCCAGAGACCCAATGTCTCCAGAACCTGAATAAATCTTTGACAACTATTGACACTGGAATATCACTGGAAACTTCACTGATCAGAAGAAGGTGAATCAGAAGGTGGTCACCTCCCAAGCTGCTGAATTTGATGCTTTTACTGAGGCGTTTGTTGATAAGGCTATGAAGAGTGCTATTCCAGGTGAGCCCACTATTGCTTTGGCCAAGGAGGCAGTTGCTTATGAAGATTCCTTGGCTGTTAAGTTTGTAGAAGCCTTGAAGAAATTTCGATGAGGATTATCTGTTGTTGCTCTTTATCATCACTAGTGTTTGCTATTTGATTATTAAATAAATTTACTCCCCAAACAATATATGGGAGTGATTACTGCTGCTTTTGAAAAAAAGAGATAAAAAATAAAATCATAAAAGTAAAAAAGAAAATGAAATAAAACAAAAGAAAGAATTGAGAGAAAAAAAAAGAGAGTAGAGAAAAGAAAATAAAGAAACTTCTGAGGATTGATCTTCTTGTGGTGAGTTGCTTGACTTTAGCCATAATTTTCCTGAAAAGATAAAACCAAACATTTGATGGTCACAGAGTGGCCAAGGTGTTGTTTTGCAAGAAGTAGAACCCTCAGAGATGCATACCAGGAGATGGAACTTACTTTCATAACTTCCACTCCCCACCAAGCATCATAAAACAAATGGAAAGCTTTGCCATAAATGAATTTTGAGTTAAGGAATGTCTTGAATAATATTGAATGGCATAATTTGAAATAATTGAATATGAAAGAAAGACAAAGAATAGAAATAAAAAGGGAATTTTCCCATATCTTGATGAAAGATCCAAATTGAAGGGTAATGATGTTGCAAGGCCTTCTAAACCTGTCCAAAGAGATTGAAAAGTGCTCACAAAGTGGCCAAGGTGATGCTTACAACATATTTGGGGAGAATACCCCCTTAAAGGTGCCTGCCAGGAGAGGAACTTACTTTCATAAACTCCAATCCCCACCAAGAACCATAAATCAAACTCTTGAGGCATATGGGCAAGGCTTGTCTGGATACAAGGTGTGAAGATCCTTCAAAAGGTCTGGGGAGTTGGTAAGGCTGGAAGCTGACTACCAAGTTGTTCTTTCTGGGTCTTCATTGAATCCTTTCCACTCCACTAGATACCATAATGTACCTCTCCTGAATTTTGAGTCCAGAACATGAGCCACTTCCTGTCACAGATGCAGGAACTGTGACCTATAATACCAGAAAAAGATCAAGGAAATTCAACCTTGATATTGTATCCTTTTCTGCTCAGTTGTGTTGATTGCACAATAAAGAAACCTAGGGTCTAGTCATGGTGGTGGTGGGGGACCACCTGTTCCAACATGATCCTGAGTGGAGAGCTCAAGTGCTTGTTGATGGTTTCTGGCATCAATGTGACACTTCCCATTCTTATTGCTCTTCCACTATTACTGGCAGTGGTGGAAATTGATGTAAATTTGGGATAGTTTATTGCTTCACTGGTTCTAATAAGGACACATGAAATACAGGGTGAACTTACTTCCATTGCTGAGGCAACTTGAGGTGATATGCATGGCTGCCAATATTATTCAGCACTTCAAAGGGTCCCATCCATCTTTATGAAAGTTTCTTGGTGGGTCTTGTTGTCTTGATGTTCTTGGAAGCTAGCCATACTTTTTACCCAGGTTGGAAATAAGGTGGAATTGCTCTATTTCTATCTTCACACTTCTTAAAACACTTTATTGCTGACTCTAATTCTTCTTTGACAACTTGCTGTACTGATTAGAGTTTTGTTGATAACTTTCCAGCAGGTGAGTCTTGAGAAACATGGATTGAGTCAAAGCTAGGATTTCTTCCATAAATGCTGAAAAAAGGTGATTGCTTGGTTGATGAGTGTTCTGCATTATTAAAGGAAAATTCAGCCAGAGGGAGCCAGGTGTACCAGTCATCTTGATGATAGCTGACATACATCCAAAGGTACTGTTCTAGTATCTGATTTACCCTCTCTGTCTGTCCATCTGTTTCAGGGTGAAAGGCAGTTGAAAGATCTCTTGATATCTTGAGCTTCTGACACAATTGAGTCCAAAATGATGAAACAAATAAGGATCCTCTATTGCTGACGATACTGACTGGAAGTCCATGCTTGGAAAATACATGACTAATGAAGATTTGAGCTAAATCCAGAGCAGTGATTGTTCCATAAGTTGGAATGAAGATTGCCATTTTTGAGAATCTGTCCACAACTACTAAAATTGAATCAAAGTTGTTTGACAGTGGCAATTGAGTGATGAAGTCCATTGATAATGAATTCCAAGGACCAGACGTAATTGAAAGAGGCTTGAGTAATCCAAACTTCTTGTGATGAATGTTCTTGTTTCTTGAACATTGCTGACATGAGGACACATAGTCCTTGATGAATTGATTCATGCCAGCCCAATGAAAATCCCTCGTGATGAGCTTGAGGGTCTTCTCCTGGCCAGGATGGCCAGCCAATGGTGAGTCATGACGCTTTTGAAGAATATTGAGTTGAAGTTCTTCATTGCTTGGGATTACCACTCTATCTTTGAATAATAATAACTTGGCTTCAGGTTCAAGAGAATAATCTGGAACTGATTCACCTCCTGCTAGTTGCTTGAGTATTTCTTTATAGTCTTTGTCTTGCCATACTTCTTTTTGAATATTGTCCACTAAATCTGAGAAAATTTCCACTTTGATTGAGAAGAATCTTGACTCTTGAATTCCATCTTGCTTAAGTACTTGATGAAAATTTTGAGGATTCTTGCTGATGAAGTCTACCCCCCTCTCTGGGTACACGTCATCCCGACGTGACAAGGCATCTGGTAAAGTGGCCAGCCTGCCTGGGTGGTAAGTGATAGTGAAATTAATTTCTGAGAGAAATTCAGCCCAACAGGCCTGACGACGAGTAAGAACGTTGGAAGACATGAAATACTGCAAGGAAGAGTGGTCTGTCAAGACCTCAAAAGGATTGGAAAGAGAAAGAAGAAATTCCCTCCAGGGCTTGAGAGCCCAAACTATGCCAAGGAGCTCCTTTTCATGAATCTCATAGTTGATCTCAGCTGGTAAGAGCTTGCGACTATCAAATGCAATGGGATGCTTTCCAGAGTCATTCACCTGACTCAGTACGGCGCCCAATGCATAATCAGAAGCATCAGTCTCTACAATAGTAGGTAGAGATGGATTGAAATGGGATAAGATAGGAGCAGAGGTGAAAGCTTCTTTGATTGCTTGAAACTGACTAAGAGCTTCCTCATTGAAGATGAAAGGAGAATCTTTTTTGAGAAGGGAAGTGAGAGAAGTGATTTTTTTGGAATAATTTTTAATGAAACGACGATAAAAATTGGCAAAGCCAAGAAAAGATTGAAGGGCCTTGATGTTTTTGGGCTGAGGCCAATTGAGGATTTGCTGAACTTTTGAAGAATCCATCTTAAGGCCATCACTTGAAACAACATATCCCAAGTATTCCAAACTTGAGGCATGGAATTCACACTTGGAGGCTTTGGCAAACAGATTATTGTCCCTCAGTCTTTGGAGGACAGAGGCAACATGTTTGACATGTTCCTCCTCAGAACTGGAAAAGACCATAATATCATCTAAACAAGCCACAACAAACACATCCAAAAAATCTGCAAAGATATCATTTACTAGATTTTGGAAAGAAGCAGGAGCATTGGTCAAACCAAATGGCATGACCAAATACTCATAACTACCATATTTGGTTCTAAAGGCAGTTAAGTGCTCATCCCCCTCTTTGATTCTCAGAAGGTTATATGCACCACGCAAATCTATCTTAGAGAAGATAGTGGAACCGTTGAATACGGTAAGGAGCTGGTTCATAGGAGGAACAGGGTATCTGTTCTTCCTAGTGACAGCATTGAGTTTGCGGTAGTCAACACACAAACGGAGACCTCCATCCTTTTTCTTGACAAAAAGGACAGGTGCTCCTGTTGAAGAGGAGCTTGGTCTAATGAAACGTTTCTCTACATTCTCTGAAATGTAGGCCCGCAGTGTTTCTGACTCTTGATTTCATAATGAGTAGATAACACCAATTGAAGGTAGAAGACCCTCCAATTCAATATGGTGATCACAGGCGCGGTGTGGCGGAAGTTGCTCTTCTTTCACCTTGGAGAATACATCCAAATATTGGTGATAAGCAGGAGGAACAACCTTCAACACAGTTTCAATTTCTTCTGGCTCTTCCTCCTCATCCCACTGCTCCTCCAGGGATGCATGAAAAGATAAGGGAGGAAGGTCCATATCCCCTTGAAAGAGATGAAGTGAAGATATGGCAACATCTTCTCCAAAATCCTTTATCTCTTTGAAGACTTCATCTCTTGATGGAAGTAATGACTGAGAGGGAATAATGGAAGGGATATGGACAGAAGAAGGAAGGGAAGGTGTCCTAAGTTCACCGACCAGAGTAACACTGTTGACAGCAGTGGCTAAGTCATTACTAGTAGAAGGAATAATACCACTAGAATCCTTATGACTAGAATCATAGGTGATCAATGATCAATCCATTTTTCCAATCAATAATGGTATTAAAATGGTAAAGGAAATCATAGCCCAATATCAGGTCTTCTCCCTTTGGTGAATCTATGATAAAGAAGTCCCATTCAAAGCTTGGGAAGGAAGGCAAGTCAACTACCCACTTGGTATAATGGGTGATGAACAAGGCAGGGGATTCATTAGAATCCAAGATGAAAAGAGGAATCTTTTCAGGGAGCTCTGACAGAGTCAATGAGTACTTGAGAACAAAATTCTTTGCAATAAAAGAGTTTTTAGCACCAGAATCAATGAGAATACTATAAAGAATATCAGAGACAGAAGAGAAAATAAGAAATTTTAAAGATTTCTTGACACTAGTATTCAGAGTGCACAATTGTGCTCTTGAAGGAAATAAGTGAGAACCATTGAACACATCATGATTCCCACTCAGGCTTTTCCCTGCTTGCTAGGGAAGCCTCTTGATGATGACTCAGGCTTGTTCTGAGGTCTCTTGAAGCATTTTTCAATTGGGTGCTTTCCACCACAATAAGTACACAACCCCTCGTTAATCCTCCTCTCCTTTTCAGAACCGATTAATTTATTGTCCTTATTGAGGAGAGCAGCATGGGGCTTGTCCTTTGAAGCTTGAAATTGCTTGCCCTTCTTGTTCTTCTTCTGGTGAGACCTCTTTGAAGATGAGTTTTGAGGAGGCCTAGATTGATTGGATCCAATGACTGGAGGCTTCTTCTCTTGATTGCCACCCTTTTCTTTTTGCCTCTCATGATATCTTGTGTCTAATTCTAAGGTGACATCCATAAGTTCTTGAAGAGTATCAAAAGTTCCAGGGTGAGAAGCCAGCTGATCCAATAATCTTGATGCCAATCCTCTTCTGTAAATATGGATATAAGCTCTTTCCCCCCAATCTCCAATTCATGAAATTAAGCTTCTGAAATCTGCAATGTACAAGGAAACATGACCACTTTCCTTCATCCTCAAATTGTCCAACTCTTCTTCAGCTTCCCTGACTTCATTGGGTTCACCAAACAGAGTGAATAACTGAGATTCAAATAATGGCCAATTATTGAGGAGGTAGGAAGGTTCTTCATTGGAAATATTTGAGAGATAGGGTTCAATCCACTTTCCAGCTCTACCAGTGAGAAAAGAAGTTGAGTAAAGAACTTTCTTCCTGTCAGAGAAGAAATTTGCTGGATTATTATGGAAGATTAATTGACAGGATTGGATAAATCCTCTCAATTTATGAGCTTGAGTACCATCAAAAGAATCAGGTGCCTTCATGGATGGAGTCTTGAAAGCAGGGGCTTTGGAATTGTCCCTGGGAGCAACTGCTTGAGTGAGTTGCCCCATGAATTGAGTCATCTGCTCCATCATCTTGAGGAGACTTGGATCCGTTTGAGAGACAAGAGGTTGACTAGAAAGGGCTAGATTAGAGCCCTGAGGCACCTCTGGAGCATTTGCCAAGGCATCTGCCACTTCAGTTTCCCCAGAATCTTCCTCTTCCACAGACTCTTCCCCCTCTTCATCTTCAACTTCCCCTTGTCTTGCTCTTGCACCTTCAGACATGCCAGGGTAGCCACCCAAAAGTCCAGAGAAAGATCTTGATCTTCTAGATTTCATTCCACCTCTTCTTGAGGGTTCTGCTCCTTCCATTGGTGGTCCTCTGTCCAAATTTGCACTCAGTTGATGAACTGATGGTGTGCGGTCAAGAGGAGCCCTTGCTGTAGGAGTGAGAACAGCTTGAATTCTTTGGGATCTAGTATTTTTGGCTGGAGGACTATGCTGAACTGGCATTTTGAATAAAATGAAAGAAACTTGATGATACTTTGAATAAACTAAGGCTTGACCAAAACAATCAAATGAGAATCTTGATGAACTTGAGAAATCAATCAATAGTCTTGAAGTGAATCAATATGAAAAAATCTTGAAGAGTGAAGATGACAAAGTTAAATTCTTATGAACAATCAATTTCAATCAATAAGTCAAATCAAGTAAATCAAGTCAATTAAAAATCAAATCAATTAAGCCTTGAGGAATTCAATCAATATCTTCAAAAATCGATTCAATTTTCTTGAGGAATCAGATTCAAATCAATAAATCAAATCAAATCTTGAGGATAAATCAGCTATCTTGAGGAATCAAATAAAGTCAATCAATCAAATCAATCAAAGTCAAATCAAAGTCTTGAGGTGAAATCAATGTCTTGAGGAATCAATCAATAAATTTGAGAAATTTCAAAACCAAAATCAATGAATACCCCAAATCAATAAAAATCCCTGAATGATGAATCAATTAACCCAAATAATGCCACTCAAATAACCTGATAAAAAACCTGAATTCAGACAAAAAGAGAAATGAGAATGATAAAGAATAAAGTGAAATGGTCAGCAGAATTTTTGAAATGAGAAAGAGAATCAATTTTCATTTTGAATGAAATGAATGAGATGAACATTGATGAGAGAGAAAAAATCATAAAAAATCATAAAAATCATAAAATCATGAAAAGATCATAATTGAAGAATGAGAGAAATGAATAAAATGAATGAAAGAAAGAATCAAATATGAGTTAATTAATTGAATGTCACAGGGGCTCTTTGAAGTGAGGAGGGCCTGGCACTCAGTAAACTGGGACTCACTTATGGAGGGCTCAAAGATATGGTAAGAAGGAATACACTGAAGAGTGTTAAAGATAAATTGCTAAAAGAATAAATATAAGAAAAGCAGCAACAAGAAATATGAGTAAGAAATAGAAGAGCCAACCACAAACAAGTCCAAGTCCACTGTTTCAACCTGTCAGAATGGAAAGAGAAGGGTTAATAAGGATATGGCCACCCAACTCATACTGTACAGGCGAAGAGAGAAAAGGCAAAGACTAACTTAAAATTAAATAATTATAATACCCAATTATAAGGATAAGAATAATTCTAAAATAATAAATAAACGAAATCAATTAACTGGGGAAAAGTCCCCAGGGGGGAGAAAGAGGGGCTGGTATATGTGAGAATCACCAGCCCTGATCCAGAGGAAGAGTTTTCATGAGAATAATTGATGATTGAATTGAGTCTGGCCAATACAGGTCCTGTACAGCTGTACAGAACCTGTACAAGAGGTGTGGTGTATTTGAGTGATCATACAGTTCCATACTGGTGTATTGAAACTGTATTGGGTGAATCCAACCTGTACAGGTATTGACAGGCTGTATTGATGTACCAAGCTGTATGCATGTTTCAGAATGAAGATTGCTGAAACTGAATGCTGATGCAGATACTGGATTTGCTTATTTGGGGTGTTTGAGTGGGTGTATGAATGAATACCCTTACCCCTGATGGATGGTTGTTACAAAGATTCAGAAGGCAGGTATGGGCCCAGCCAGACTGAATTCCTATGCTTATTCTGGGCTCTAGAGAAACTCCACTATTATTTGACGGTGCAGTCCCTGAAGTCTACACAGACTGCACAGCCTTTAAGTCTTTACTAAACATAAAGACTAACAATAGACACATGTTGAGGTGTCAAATAGCCATCCAAGAGTAGAGGGGAAATATGACCATCATATAAAAGGAAGGCAAAAGCCACACCAATGCAGATGGCCTCAGCAGATGGCCATTAGACAGTGTCAAAAGCAACCCAGCCTATGACCCTGAAGTAGCAGCCAAGATTCCTATCCATTTCATGGAAATAGATAGGAGGAATAACTTCAGATTTTCTGAATGGGCACCAGGAAGTGGTACCCAGATGGTGGAGACACTGATTCAGAAGGAACAGAAACTCCCATATTGGGAATAGGCTCCTCACAGCTGTATAATGAATTTTTCTGTTCAGTAATAAAGACCTATTCCAAACAAAAACAGTGTGGCATACTGTTGTAACTCCTTAAACAGAAGTACAGGAGCCCAGAACTGGAATCCCAGTTAGAGGAACCCTGGTCGAGGGACTATCAGGAAATCAACTTTCTCCTTATAGATGGCCTGCTCTACCATAGAGAGAAGCACACAAGTGAACTCAGAGTAGTATACAGGGACCATATATCACTGATCCTGCAAGAATTTCATGACTGCCCCTATATGGGACACATGAGTGAAGACAGGACCAAGGAAAGGGTAGCAAGCACAGCTTGGTGGCCCAAATGGGAACAAGAGTTGAGTGAATACAGAGACACTTGTGAAAGATGCTAAAAGGCAAACAGAAAGAATGGGACGAAACATGGGCTACTTCAGCACATAGAAGAACCCAAAAACCCATGGAAAGCCATCAATATGGACAGGGTCACAGGACTTGTCCCAGGAGGCAAAGAAGCCTTCAATGATTTCCTGATCATAGTTGATAGGTTCAGCAAGAGTTTGAGATGCCTACCATGTCACAAGCAGGACATAGCAATGAATACTGCCTTTTTATTTTGTAATAACATAATATCCACCTGTGGAGTCCCTAAAATTATCATTAGTAATAGTGACCCAAAATTCACATCAGAATTTTAGAACAACTTGTATGACATGCTGGGTACTAAACTTGCATTATCCACAGCTTACCACCCACAGACAGATGGTTTAGCTGAAAGGATGATCCAAAAAATTGAGGAAATCATCAGAAGATTCTGTACATATGACATGGAATACAAGGACCATGAAGGATACATGCATGACTGGGTTACCCTGCTCCTAGCAGTCCAACTGGCTTACAACACAAGCCAGCACTCCACCACAGGGAAATCACCCTCACTGGTAGAAAAAGGGTGGAACCCCCTATTTCCTGTGGATCACCTGAATAAAAACCTTCTCACTATCCACCCAACAGCTAAAGACTTCCATGATATGTGGAAGAGGGCTTTTTATAAAGCTGCAGCGAAAGAATACAACAAACAGGAGTGGGACAAATCTCACATGGAGCCTGATTTCAAAGAAGGGGACCAGGTGTTGATGTCCACACTCAATTCAACAATATCAAGGTACCAAAGAAGATAAGGGATTCATTTGTAGGGCCCTTAAATTTCATTAAGCTGATAGGGGAAAATGCAGTGGAGGTCAAACTCACAGAGGAGTTTTCCATGAAACACCCAGTATTCCCAGTGAGTTTGGTTAAGCCATACTTCCAGACCAAGGAAGATAAGCTCCCCTCCAGGAAGAAAAATCCCACTACACCAGAAATAGTGGAGGTGGAAGACTCCCCTGGCCCTGTGAGGAGGATCATCAATTCAAGGAAGATTAGACTGAATGGTAAAGACCAAAGGCAATACTTGGTCAGATTTCAAAACCGGACAGCAGAGAAAGGCAAATGGTTGGCAGAGGATACCATACCAGATGGGAACCTTCATCTGAGGAGATTCAGAGCCTCTAAGAGGACTGAAAAGTGTCATCAATGATGAGAATTTTTTTGGAGGGAGGGTATGTCATCCTGTGACTCAAAACCAGAGCACAAGCATGACAGCCAAATACCATAAACCAATGGTAAAGCCAAGATACCACCAGAACATGGAGATGAGCCAAATTAGCTCCAAAGTTATCAAAAGAAAGAGATAGCTCATCCCTTTTCAAAAATACAAGTCCCATCATCATAGGACAAAGAATAACAAAGTTATTCCTGCTCAAAGTTGTTGCTGAGCATAAACCTTAATTTTCACCTCTCATCTGAAATCCAGAGGAAGATACTTAAACCTATCAAATGGGTATTCCAATTGAAGCTCTAAGTCAGGGCTATCCAATGGTACTAGCCAAATTGAGCTAGTATCAGAATAACTGATGTTATGACCAAGATAAGGTCAAATAAGGGGGAATAAAATATTCACCTCTCATCTAACTTGTATAGCTTTATTGTGAGATACCTAAAGTGGGGTCTTTTTGGAAATAGCACAGTCAGGGCTACCTGATGGCGCCACCCATTTCCACACATCCTATCTAGAGAAAAAGGTATGGAGAAAGAAAGCTCCATACAGCTTTAAGAAAAATCATATATGTGTGCAAAAAACCTTGTACATGGCATAAATTTCCCATATTTCGTGATAACCATATCAAGTGAGGTAGCATTATGTAGAATAAATCCAGGGCTACACAATGAATCAACTTTGAGCTTGATATCTCAGAAACTGACAAAGGTATGGCAGGTTTAAGGTCAAAATCCCACAGTAAGACCAATACAGCCTTACTGTGGCATAATATCCCATAACTATGATTATGAGGTGTCAAACAGACAAAGAAACTTGTTTATACTCCAATACCTCATAGTTTGGTTAATACAGGGGCCCTGTACAGGTTCTGTACAGAATTCTACGTGTAATACATATCACAAGAGCACTATGTACAGGCCTTGTGAAAACCACAAGCCAGTCGTTGGAAGCGAAAAATCTTCACTTCCTCTACTTGGAAAAGTCTATAAGACTTTTTCACCCAAGTTTAGGATAAAAAGAGGCCTTTTCTCCACCAGAAAAGGTTTCCTCATCCTGCTCTTGAATTCCTACATAGTACAACTGTCAAAAATAGTTATACCCTTGTAAAATAATTAGGTATACTTCTAATTTTAAGCATTGTAGTCTTTATTATAATAACCCAATTAATAAAGCTGCACCTAGGGCTTTCAACAGTGCTCACCACCACTGCTTCCTAATAGTAAAGCCCTAAATATTTTATGATTAATGCTTTTTATCATAAATTAAATTCTTCTATAATAAAGTTTCCCATGCCACAGTCATAGCTTACATTGCAAATACATCCATTATCACCTCTTCATAGACTCAGCCAGACATGTGGTAAGTCAGATTTTTCATCAAGGATTAATTATGGACTTATTTTTGGTTCCATAGATGAAAAAGGTTAATTGATGAACTGGTTGGAAGAATTTATTTTTTTACTTGTTTTTCTTTGATTGAGTATGCCATGATTTTGTATGGTATCACAACTCAAATTTCAGCAATTTTGGGCATAATTTTTGAGCATTTCCTAGTGAACTCTTTCATGTTTTCCATGAAGAATAAGAAACCCGATCTGCACCAGATTCTTGAAATATAGGAAGCCATAAAAAATAAAGATTTGCTGTTTATTATTTTTCAGAATGCTTTAACATTCTCATGAGTACTGCTTTGTTATTCCAGATTGAGGTTAACTCACAAATTGACTAAGCCAAATGAGTTTATCATCAGAATATTCTTGAGCTCATGTGGTATTTTTCATCTATTTCAAAATTTAATTTAGCCTGATCCTACTAGCTCCATAGCTATCCCCATAAGGAGGGTGGTACATACTAAAGAAAATAAGCTACTTTGCCTATGAATATTCAGAATAAAAGGCTTAAATAATACCAAAAAAGTCAGAAATCCAATTAAACAAAACTTCTCCTACATGAATATTCAATTTGGAAACTATGAGTTTCGAAAATGCAAATTCACTTGAAGCCAACATCTCACCAATGAATTGGGAATAAATTTAATTAATTCCAGGTGTAAACCTTCAATTTCTAAACCACTGTGTCACAGGGGCTCTTATGGAAGCAAGAGTGGCCTGGCACTCAGGAATCAAGAACTCACTTCGAGGGCTCCAAAAGATATAAGAAATAATAAAGATTAAATTTCTTTAAAGAAGAATAAGGGAAAAGACAGGTATGCCAAAGATAAAAGAAAAAGGATAAGAAGCCAAAGGCCAAAGATAATAAGAGAAGCCAACCAAGTGAATCCTCAATTCACTATTTCAACCTGCCAGAAAAGGGAATGGAATTAGTAAAAGATATGAACACCAATATCCACTGACAGGCAAGGAAGAAAAGAGAAAAGGTGCTGGATGAATGACTTAAGATTATCAGTATTAACTTTAATAAAGTAAAAGAAATTAGAGATAAAAATCAAACAAATATATTAATTAACTGGGGAAAAAGTCCCCAGGTGCTGAAAGGTGGCCAGTATATGTGAAAAGTTGAAAGACTGATCTTGGAAGGTGAGTCAGCGGCTGTATTGTCTGAATTGGGTCAATACAGATCTGGCCATCTTTAAATTGAACTGTGTGGCTTAGTTCCCACAGTGGAATATGAATTGGCCCAATTGAGCCAAGTACATACAGGTTGGTTGATTGAAGCCTGTATGGACCAATTGAGTTGTCCAAGGATTATTGAGATACTTGGTGTCTTTACAACTGATTGGAAGAATGTATAACCTCAAAGAATGGCCCTTAGAATAATCCTGAATGAAATTTAGAACCCAACTCCTGCAGGGCCAGGTGATTGGGATCCTTGAATGGTGTTCTGATTGCTGCCATGGATTGCCAGATTGATGAGTTAAGAAATCCTCCTTCGGAATGAGTGTTGAATTTTGGGACCTTGATTTGGAAAGATGCAAATGGGTCCTGGAAAGGTCACCATTGAATTGCTGAGCAAAAATGGTGCATAATGGTATATAATACCATATATGCACCACTCCTGCAACCTTGAGTACGGGGTGCATGAAGGAGTGGAAAAAATTCCCCTTAAGGTGAGGGGAAAGCTTGAGCTGAGCTGATCTGGTGGCCTCTTGTGGTTACCAGAGGCCATGGGGTGAAAAATGATCCATGGTGGTTATTGGTCAAAATTGGGTCCTGAAGGTCTTATTGTGAGCCTTAGAGGTAATTTCATATACCCAAAAGACCACAAATATAAAAAATAACATATTAATATAAATAAAATAAATTTATTTATATTATTAAAATAAAAATCAAAATATAAATATAAAATTATATTCAAAATAAAAAATTAATTATAATTTAAAAATAAAAAATACATTAAATTTTGTAAATAGAAAATTACATTTATACTTGAAAAAATTAAGTAAAAATGAAATTTTAACAAAATTGTGAAAATATAAATAAATTTGGAAAAAAGTTAAATAAAATTTATTACAAATTTTTATCCAATAAATAAACATATAAAATTTATTTCACCATTGGATTCCTCATAAAAAATCAGGTGGGGTCACCTCTGAGTGAAATTCTTGTAACTCAACTCTAAATAAGCTTAAATTAAGTTTTTAGTATTTTCAATACAAAAGTTGAAAATCCTCAAAACCTTAATTTAATTCACACCACATGTGGTGTTAACCATCAATTTTTATGTTAAAATTGAGGTGTTGTGTTTAGTTTAGAAGTTATGAGGAATTGAAGTATTTTCAATTGAATTCAATTGAAATGTCAAAATGTGTGCGTGTATTACATAAGTGAACTTTGATTTACATATGAGGTGTCAATTATTACTGTATTGTACTGTACAATTGAATTGAATTACATATGTAAAGTACAAGTATAATACATGATGAGGAATTAAAGGAAAAAATAAATTGGAAAGATTAAATTGGGGGGGGAAAAGGAACTCCAGCTCTAAGGGGGAGCTAGACCCCCAAAATCCTTGCTGACAGGCGTGGGATGTCAAAATTCACGCAAAAGTTCATCACTTTTGGCCTGGAATTGAGTTACAGGGTCTGTGGACTCAATTGATGATGAGGTTTTGATACCAACTGGGGTAGTTTTAGCTGTTGCCAAGAGGGTAAAACTACCCTTAAGATAAAACAATCATAATGAAAACAGTTTTTACTGGTTTCTACGCCTCTGACACACATTCTGACGTGTTTTGAAGGCTCTAGGCCTGGTATTGCTATAGTAATGGCTGATTTAAGGGTCTGAAATGGCTAAAAATGGCTAAAATTCGCTTAAACCAGCCCTTTTTGGTCTAAACTAGGGTTCAATGATGCCATAATTGGCTTTTCTGTTGTCAGACTGTTTTTCACGACTGACAAGAGTAAAATTTACTTTTGGAGTAAGAGAATTGATGGCTATAAAAGAATGTCTTCTTTGCCCCACTTTTCTCTTCATGTTAGAATCTTTTCCTTTTATTAATTAGTTTAAAACTGTTAAACCAATCAATCAAAGATTCCAACCACCACTTTTAAAGCATTTTGATCCTTTTAACCACGTGAAAAAATTATTATAATCATTGTTTGTAACTCTTATAATCATTTTTACCCCTGAACCACCCCAAAAGTGAATTAAAGCATCTTTCATCACTGTAAACTTTGTCACTTTGTTTCCAAATTCACTCTGGTCACTTTTGGGCGTGTTTTCTTTTTAATATTCTTTTTAAAGACTTTGTTCTTTAATTAATTGCTTGCAGTTCTTTGCTCAATTAATTCCAATTGAAATTGCTCTTGAAGAAATTTCTTTTGTAGCCTTAAAATATCTCTTGTAGAGTATTTTTTGGGATAAATCTTTATTGTTGGTAAAACAATAAATTTTTATATTATTGTTTTATACTAATAAAGTTATAAACAATAAAATTGGCGTGTTTTCTCTTAAAAATAATATTTCATACTATTTTTAACTGAATTTTACCTTATACAAATTTTGAGGACAGGAAAAGTACTTGATTTTTAATCAAAGTTTCATATCCACACCTTACACTTATGGCCATTTTGGGTTTGATGTGATTTGGGGCCAAAATTGGCTCAGGTGGGCCCAATTGTGGTTTGGGATCCACCTGGCCTTGCAGGCTAATGAGATTCCCCCTTTGGCCCCTTTTATCCTCATTGGCTTAGGCCAAAAGGCGCCTAATTGGCCCACAGACCGCGGACCGTGGCATGCGGACCGTAGAAGCCATAGGGGGCCTAAATGGCCCAAAAAGGCCATTTAGGCCCTAGACTCCCTAATTAAAAGGGGTGGCCCAGAAGGGCTGGTTCTGGCTAGAGGGCCCAGAACCCCCTAGGACACCCCCAGGCCCAAAAACAAGGATAAAGACCTGGGGGTTGGGGATATGGAAGAATTGGCCATGGAGGCCAAGGATGGCAGGATATGGCCTGAGGCAATAAATGAGGATTGGGGCCATAAAAGGCCATGGAAGAGTGATATGGCGGAAATCCCATAAAGAACCAGAAGGGGCCAAATTGGCCATAAAGATATGGTGTGGCCAATTGGCCCCAACTTGGTCTCAGGTTGGAATTGCCGCAACACCAATGGAGGAGGGTCATTCTTCATGGTTGTGACACACCGCAAGAATCAAGAAAACATGTCAAATCACAGTTAAATGATAATATTGTTCACTATAATTTCTTAGCTCCCTTGGAGACATTTGATTTTTCTAAAACAAATCCAAAATTCAACAAACTGAAGATATTTCGCTCTTAAAAATGAAGCTTTTAACTAACATTATATCCCAGACAAAAATAAAATTGTGGATTGTTTTCAGGCTCATTAGGAGTGCTCTTCTGAATTTTTTTCCCCCTCTTTTGTAATTCAGAATTTACATTATGATTTTGCAGTAGTGGATTGAATCTATCCCTTTATTGAGACATAGTGTCACAACCATGGCAATTACCCCCCTGGACTCCATATGGCATATCAGTCCTATATCAATCTTATTGCAAATTGTTCATATCCATAATGACTGGCCAAATTGGCCCTCTCATCTTTTCTGGCCATTTCACTCCTGGGGCTAACCTGGCCCCTTCACTATCATCAGGCTTTTCCAGGACATTCTCTGCTTTTGGGCACTTTCAGCTATTTCCCAGTAAACAAGGAAAATACAGCCCAAAACCTGTATTTGGCTTTTCAAGCTTTGAATAGATTTTTGCGCATTTTGTGCACTTTTGCACATTTTTTCTGTATTCAGCTGTATATGCCGTTTTCCCATGTATTATGGGAGATATGTCCAAAAGGCCATAACAAGACTTTTGGGGCTTAATTTCCAGATTTGTGCATTTTTATGTACTTTGCACAAATACAGTCTTGAAGCTGTATAAGCTGTATTTGGCCAGAAACCCAAAATTGGCCAATACACTCAGAAACACCTTTTCACCTCTGAAGTCACCCAAAACCCAATTTTCACTCTCATCCTCCTGACTTCACTCACAAAGACCTTTGGCCACTTTCACCCTTCAGCAACTCAAATTTTAATAAACGGCATTATACACCATTCTGAACCTTTTTTCACCAGCAATCCAATGGTGTCAATATCAGAGGGGTAATGTAACATTCCATAAGTCACCAAAGTGTCATGTCATCCAGAGGACCCATCAAGGCTCAAGTGCAGGTATAATTTCTCAAAGACCAATGACGCCATCAGGAATTCATTGGTTGTTCTCACTTCAAGTATTTCCTCCAAGGGAATACTGTCAATTCATTCCCAAGGGGTATTCACGAGGCAGTTCCAAATAGGTTTTCAAGTGTCAATCCTCCATCAATCCATCTTGGAAACCACATTCATTTCAATACAGTCTGGATTCATCAAGACCTGTATTTCAATCATAAATAATGGGAAAATCATTCAACAAAGTCCATTTCCCAATCTGGCAAGGTATACACTTCATCAAGCTTTCAATACAGCTTCAAGGATTCAATACAGACCAGTTGTCAGCCTGGTGGAGTCAAGATCTCAACCTTTCACATATACCAGCCTCCTTTGACCCTGGGGGGTTTTCCCCCAGTTAATTGATATATTTTGATTTTATTTTATCTTTATTTATCTTACCATTTTTGTTAAGTGAATACTGATATTATCAAGTCAGTCATTTGGCACCTTTTCTCTTTTATTTCTTCACCTGTCAATGGATATTTGGTGGTCATATCCTTACTAATTCAATTGTTCATTTTGTTAGGTTGAAAAAGTGATTAAGGACTTACTTGGTTGGCTCTTTGACCATTTGGCTTCCCATTTATCTTATTGCATCTCATCTTTGTACTTGCATTATTCTTAGAGAAATTCAATTTTTCATTTTTATTTTCTTCATTCTTTTGGAGTCTTCCAAGTGAGTTCCCTGATTGCTGTGCTCCAGGACACTCTTGTTTTTCTGTCCAAGAGCCGCTGTGATACATAGTATAGTAGAATACTGAGTTATTTGCTACCTTGTAGAAATTCTTAGTTGTCTAGTCTTGTTCAAAAGAAGAGTTATAGTAATTATTCAATATTTCCTATCAATAATTATGGTTATATTAACATCATATTGGAAACTAGTCACTTATATTATTAATGAATCAAATTGATTTGATTATTAATAATCCTTATTATAACTCTTATAAAAGGATCAAAAGCTTCCATGTAATCTTTAATTGAAACCCATTTACTATTATATTGAATTATCATCTTGAGAAAGAAAAAACTAATAATGAGACTCTCTAAAGGCTCATTTATTACCATTTTAATTGACTTAATCAGCACTAAAAATAGAGAAACCACTCATAAAAAAGAGTTATCACCCATAATAAATCCAAGTAATTTTGAAAATTGATAGCAATAAACTCATTAAATTTATTTTAACTTTCATTTTTTGTTTATTGATAGGTTTAATAGAGACTTCAGAATTGAAGAAAATCCAGCTTATAGCCACTTACTCAATGTAAGTATTGATATGTGACATCAAAGGGTGTAAGATTTGACTATGAAACTGATGATAATATTACTATTAATCTACAGTACTATGTCTGTTCTTATGAAATATAATAATAGAAATTATTATAACCACAATTAAATAATTAAAAAATTATTTCTTTCACGTGTTATACACTACTAGTGATTATAACAGTGAGCAGTAATTGTCTACAAGAATCAATTACAAGAAGAATTTAATAATAAAAACTTCTTTATTAAAATAATAAAATTATTTTAATATATAATTATCTTTTTCAAGAATAATTATAAAGATAATTCTTGAAGAAAACTATTACTAGGGAAAAACTTTAAGAATTAAAAATAAATGACTCACTAATACTCCAAAGAACTTATTGAAAGATAAGAGTAGAGAAATTTGATGTGGAATTGTGGATTTAAGGGATCAAAAGGATTTATAACAGTATTACAACAATATATAGTTGGATTCTATAATTTCACGTCTTTCTGGATGATTTTGAAAGATTTAAAACACTTAAGAATAGCTTTAACTAATACTTATTTGTTGGTAATAATGATTTAATAAATTGATAAGATGATGATACGGAAAAAACAGCAAGAAGAGGCTTCTTTTAAGTCAACAACAGCTCAAAGAGGCGTGCCATGGAGAAAACTGAAAAACCAGTGAGTGAGAAAACAATAAACCTTTTTGGATTAATGATTGCATCATCTGTTGTCACGTAAGATTATCATAATTACTTAATTGATGCTTTTACGTGACTACCAACCCCAATATGGTTAAGAATAAAAGGAGTAACAGCAGTAAATCTTCTTTTATTCTAAAATAATCATTGATTTCTCAAAGTTATCAATGTTATTGCCAATTTCATCACAGGTTTTAATTACTGCGAATTTTTGAAGATTCAGTGTTTCACGTAGAATGGTCAAAAATGGACTGTAAGTAAAACTGTAATTCTTTTTGGTTGTACCATAGATAATACAGTTCTTCATTGGTCCTGAAAGTTTCAGAAAGATTCATTAAGAATTTTATTTTGAATGAATTTTTGAAGTTTTTACCTCATTTCTACGTAGAATTGCAAATAGCAGTATTTTGCTGGTTCCTATGAGGTAAATCAATGAATATGAGTCCCAAAAGGGTTTTAATTACTCTTTTAGGGTCTAGTAATGGAAAGTCATCAAGAATTGACGTGATTACAGGAGTCTAAGTAGCTCATTACCTCCTTGGCACATCAAAATAGCAGGTTATTTGCTATTTTCTTGTGATTACAGTAGGTGTAACTTGGTAACCAAGTTCCCAAAGAGTTTTAGTTTACCAATTGGGCCAAGATGAGCCATGGATCCATGCTCTGGAGCTATCCACGCCTCTGAGGCCTCAGAAGTTGGGTACCCTGGCTCTCTTTGATGTCTTTTGTCCCCCTTGCTTAATTTTTACGTCAAAATAGTAATTTAAGCTTAAAGTGAGATATCCACTATGGGTGTACCAAAAGTCCATGTAAGAATACCATGATATTAAATGCTCAAAACATGCATAACACTATTCTTAGTGTATATGTAACATGGGATTTCTCACTTTCCCATTATTTTGGCGTGAAATTAAGAAAAACAAAAATTTTCACGGATCTTTTATGTGGTATTGATGATGTGGTATTGAAGTATTTTCCATTTTACCACCTCAAAGAGTTAATTTGAGCTTATTCACTCTATGGAGCTACCCTAGGTGAATTTTTGTGTAGAATCCAAATCTGGTCTTAAATCCATGGATTTACTTACTCAATAAAAAGTTATTCATCTTTTCTGAAATTGAAAATGATGAATTTTGGATATATGCATGACTTATGAGTTTTGCATAATTCAAAATTTCTTTTTAAGATAATTGTGGCCTATTTGGGTATGTAAAATATACCTCAAGGCTCACATTCCCTCCCACCAAAAAATAAAATTGTACTACAATTTTATTAGTGATAAAAGAATAAGGCCCCAAAGGGGGTTAATGTCCACTGTCCAACCTCTTTACATTACTCAGATCAAGTAATTTAAAGCACATTTATAGACATATTCAGGCTTGTGGCCTTCTTTCATGTCTAAATCTTCTTAAGAGTTTATCTGAGTCAGGTATTTCTGATTCTGCCATCCATTCATCTTCATGTACTGGATTTCTATATCTGACAAGATATTCTCTATTATTTTTACCCCTAAGTCTCCTTTATTTAATGACTTTCTTTATCTTTTTGTCTTCATTCTGTTCCACAGGTGGTACAGTTAAAGGAGTTCGGTTTCTTAAAGGAAACAATTCTTTGTCAGCTGGTTGATAAGGTTTTATCAAGCTGACTGGAAATGTGGGGTGTTTATTTTCTAATTCACCACTCAATTCCACTTGAACTGCATTTGTTCCATGTAAAGCAACAATAACAAAAGGTCCTACATAAGAATCTTTAAGTTTCTTTGGGCCTTTGATATTATTAAAATTCAAGGTTGAAACTAGAACTAAGTCCCCTACTTTGAAGTCTGGTACTTTATGACTCTTGTCCCACTTCTGTTTTGCATAATCAAAAGCATCATTCATACTTTGTTTTGAATGGTGTTTTACTTTATAAAGCATTAATTTGAAGCTGGAAGCTGTAGGATGAATGTCAATCAAGTCTTTCCTCAGTGTGTCTGCTGGGAGTCTTGGATTCCATCCCTTTTCTAACATAGCAGGAGTTTTTCCTGTGGAAGAATGGACTGATGTCTTGTATGCCAATTCTAATGCAGGTATCAGAGTGCACCAGTCATGGGTAAAGCCATCTGAGTCTTTGAATTCTAATCCATAAGCACAAAATCTTCTGATCATGTCTTCTAAAGTTTGAATCATCCTCTCTGCTAGCCCATCTGTTTGAGGGTGATATGCTGTAGAGAATGATAACTTAGTCCCAAACAATCTATGAAGATTGGTCCAAAGTGCAGATGTGAACTTGGGGTCTCTGTCACTTATGATATTCTTAAATAACCCTGTATGAGAAATAACTCTACTCCATAAAAGAAGAGCTGTATCCATAGCAGTGTCATCTTTATGACATGGTAAGAATATGGGAGTTTTTCTATATCTGTCTACAATGACTAAACAAGCATTATAGCTTTTGTCACCACTTGGTGGAAGTGCTGTGACCCAATCCATGTGAACAACTTCCCATGGGGATTTTGGTTCTTGAATATGGATTATAAGTCCAAATTTCTTGCCTGTACTCCTGTTTGCTTGTTGGCATCTGTCACAGGTATGGCAATATTCAATGGTTTCTTTTCTCCAAGATGGCCACCATGCACAATTCTTCACTTTTTCAAGTGTTCTGTCTTCTGACAGGTGTCCAGAGTAGATACTATCATGACATTCATGAAGAATGGTATTGATAAGTAATCTACTGCACAATGTCATAACACAAGAATGTTTTGTTCTGTGGTAAATGATTCCATCAAACAAGTGAAATCTTCCTTCAGAATAGGAATTTTTCCAAACTTCATCAAGTGCATTAACTAAAGATGTATCTTTGCAGTCTTTATCCAATAAGGAAGTCAAGATATGGCAATTCTTGTCTTGTTTATAAGATTCTCTGACCTCCTCAAAGAATTCAGTCCCAATATCAGTTATGTTAATTCCTTCAATTGGAATCTGTGGTTCAGCTTCCAAAGGTACATAAGCTGGGTTATCAGGAGTGTTGGCTAAAGCCCATCTACCAAGTCCATCAGCATTCTTGTGAATGTTTCCTGCTTTATGAACTATAGTCATGTTTCCTCTATATTCTTGAATGGCTATTTGCCATCTCAACATATGTCTGTTGGGAGTTTTCATGTTAAGAAGTGATTTCACGGCATTACAGTCAGTTATCACTTCAAAAACACTGCCATCAAGATAATAGTGTAGTTTCTCAAGTGCCCATACCAAACATAAGCACTCCATTTGGCTTGCACCATATCTGGCTTCTGTTGGTTTGATTTGTCTTGAGATATAACAAACTGGTCCTTCTGTAGGTTTGTCATCAATAATTTGGACTTGATGTAGGGCTGCCCCTAATCCATCTCCACATGCATCAATGTACAACTTAAAAGGAATATTCCAGTCAGGCATGAGGAGTAAAGGTGCTTCTGTAAGGGCTTTCCTTATCTTCTCATAAGCTTTAATTCTCTCTTGTGTCATCTCAAATACAGTCTGTTGATCACAGATTCTATAAAGTGACTTGGCTAGAATTGCAAAGTCTTTCAGGTGTTGCCTATAGTAACTGGAAAACCCAAGAAAAGACATCATTTCTTTTTTATTCTGAGGTATTGGTTTAAGTAACACTTCTGCTACTTTGTTTTTGTCAATACCCAAGCTTAAACCAGAAACAATATGTCCTAATGCTTTGAGTTCTTCAAAACCAAAATTGCATTTCTTAAGTGAAATTTTCATGTTCACTTCTGCAACTTTATGAAGTACTCTTGCAAGTCTCACAAGGTGCAAAGACCATGAATCAGAACATATGATAATATCATCAATATAAATGATAAGCCATCCTTCAGACAATTCTGTAGGAAAGATGGTGTTCATCATCCTTTGATAATGGGATGGAGCATTTTTAATGCCAAATGGCATTCTAAGATACTCAAAAATATCACAGTGAGTGATAATTCTAAGTAATTTCTTAGCTTTAGGCGTCAAAACATTTTGATGGAATCCTTTCAATGCATCCATTGATGTTATATACTTGGCTTTAGACAATTGAGTCAAGGTTTCTTGAATTCTAGGTATTGGATACCTATCTGGAACTGTGTAGGTATTCAATGCTCTAAAGTCTCCAACCATTCTTGACTTATCATTATGCCATGCAATAATAACAGGTGTTGTCACTTCAACTTCCTCATTAAGGCCTACTTTTCTTAGCACACCAAGTTGGATCAACTCTTGGATATGTTTTTCCAAGGCTTCTCTAGCTCTGGGACTGGCTGGATAAGCTGGTCTTCTAAGTACTGGAGGATATGGTCTGTCAATATTAAGAGTAATATCAACTTCATGTCCTCTTATAGCGCCTAATGGTTCATTATCAGAGGCAAATGCATTTTTATATGTGTATAACACATTAATAAGCTCATTCCTCATTTTTGGTGACAATGATTGATTAATTTGTGCTTCAACAAGTTGATTAGTCACAAATTCATCTTTGTAAGTATCCTTGACAGAAGATACTACAGATATCTGTTTTGGCATATTGGAGAAAGCAAATTTTTGTCTCTTGTTATCTCCAATTGTGAAATATCTGTCCTTATGGTTATTTATATCAATACCATAAATATTTAAGTAATCATTTCCAAGAATGATGTGCTGAGATGTGCAATTATCCATTACTACAATCTCAGTTTTCATTCTTACACTTCCTGCTGGATGTGGGAATACAATATTAGTGTCCAATATGCCCAGGGGGTACATATTGTTACTGGCACTACTGAATTGTACACCTTCTATTGGTAATAGATGGTTTTTCCATTCAGGAAGTATAATTTGGAGATAATCTTTGCCCACACAAGTACAAAATGCCCCTGTATCCAAATTTACTTTGGCTTCAATATCACTCATCAGAACTGATGTGATACAGGATGCCCCAGCAGTATAACCCTTTCCTCTAGCAGGTTTTGTTTTACACATTCTGGCATCTTGGATATTGATCAGGTTGCAGCAATCCTCACTGTACTGTGGCAAGTGGGTATGGACTTCTGTGACCTCAAAGAAAGCTGAAATGTTCTCAATGGGATAGTCCTCCATTGGTGTATCTTCAGAGACTGCAGAATCTTGATCAGACTCCTCTTTCTCTTCAGTACACTGAATTTCTTCAATGACTTGAGCTTCATTGATCTTTGTCTTCTTAGGACAAGTGTTGGCTAAATGTGAAGTACTTCCACATTTATGACACTTCAAGACAGGTCTTTCTGGTCTTCTTTCCTCTCTAGGAATCTTTGAGACTATTCTGGACTGTATTGGGTTTTTAATCCAAGTCTTACCAATTCTTGTCCTGGTAATGATATCTTCCATAGCATTAATGTAGTCCTCTGTTGAACAAGGTTCCACACATCTGCTTTTGATAGCATGTTCCAGTTCTCCTCAACACTTTCTTAATATTTTCATATTAATCATAGTGTCAGACATATCTGGGTGTAAAGCAGATAGTCTGTCTTTTTGTTTGAAGAACCAAGTAAGTGGTTTGTCTTTTTCTGAGTTAAAAATGGCACTTTCAAAAGCATTTTCCATTTTAAACCTCCAAGAATTATTAGCCCATTTGGTAATCACTTCAGATTTCCACCAAGACCAGTCATGTCTTCCATGATCTATTCTCATTTTGTAATACCATTTCTTTGCAGTCTTGGTAAACAAACAATGTAATTTTCCCACTATGATTTCATCAGGTATATTAAAGTCTTCTTGCAACATATCAATAGTCCTGATGAATTCAATATGATTGTATTCTCCTTCACCAGAGAATGTCGGCCATTCTTCTAATTTGGGAATATCTGTGAGCCTGTGAGGTATGTTTAACATACCCATACGGCCACAAATGATTTTATAAACAATTAAATTTGTCTTAAACAGACTTTTTAGTTGAATTTAAAATAAAAAATAATAAAAAATAAGTATAACTTTTTTTTGGATAAACAAAGTTATAATTATTATGTCATTTTTGGATTCTACACCAAAAATAACCTAGGGTACACCCATAGGGTGTTATACCCAAAAACACTTATTTCTTGTGTTATTAGAAGATTTAAGAATCTCACAGTACTAATGTAACTTTTTTAACATTTTTTTAAATTGTTAAATTTAAGCTTAATTAAGCTTAAATTTAAAGTTACATAAGGTTTATGCAACTTTACCAAAATTTTAGTTAAAATTGAGGTGTGGTGTATATTTACTGAATTGGCTAAGGATTTGCCATACAGAATGTAAATCCTGCGTGAGCTCAATTTAAAAGGGTTTAAGGCCATAGTATGGCTTTAAATAAATAAAAGGGCAAAATCCACGCAAAAAGGTGGGACAAAGGAAAAAGACCAAATAGAGCTGGGGTACCCAACTTTTTGGATCTGCAAGGATTCAATTAAGGTTGTCCACCTGTATTGGAGGATTTTCAACCTTATTTAAACTTTAAGATTAGACTTTGATCCAACCTTAAGGTTTAAACTGGTTTTATCCTAAATTGGACAGGAATTTCAAGCTGCCAAGAGGGTAAATCCCAATAAGCAGGCTTGGAATCAAGGTTTTAAGAACTGTCAAAGCTTAATCAAGCTTAAAAAGCTTAAATAAGCTTAAAACTTTAAAGTTTCAATCATCAAAACCTTATCAAAACTTAAGGTTTTGTGTGTATTGCTATTTTACGTGGAAAAATAGTAATAACTTCAAAAATTCATTAAAAATCCAAATCTTAATGGATTTGCTTGAAGATTTCACACAGCTTAGAATTTAATATTATCATTATATAAATTAAATTTTAAGTATCTTTTATTAATAAGTTTCCTGGGTAATTAGCCTGGAAAATTACTTTTTAATTAAGCTTAAAGAAAATTATGATTTCTTTAAAAATTAATTAAAAATTGAGTTTAAAAGATTTCTGCTTGAAACTCTAATTTTAAGTTGTTCATATGATGAACTTTAATATAAATAAACTTATTTTATATTAAAACTTAAAATAATTAAACTAAATGAGGATTAAAGTTACTTGGAGTTAAGAATAACACTGGTAACTTTAAATTGGAAGTAAAAATAAGTTGCCTTAAGTTAAGAACTTAATTTTTAAGCATGGTTTTTCAGTTTTGACCTGAGCACGCCCTCTACATCCATTATGAATCATGAGAGCTGCTCTGTAGACATAAAAAGAGTCTTTTCATCACTGTTTTTGTCCATCATTCATAATCAATCCAATCATATTAGACATTTAAACAGGTAAAGTTTTATTAAATATAAAATCTTATTATTAAAAGTAATTCTTAAGTTATTTTTATTCTTTATTTATTAAATTAAAGAATTGAAGTCATAGAATTCAGATTATTGTTGTAATCATCTATAATAACTTTTATTATATAAAATTTTCATCTTAAATATCTTTTAAAATCCACAAATTCCTCTCAAAAACTCTTTAATCATAAATTTTAGTATAAAAAGTTGTTTTATCTTTGATTTTATTGATTTTTGGCGTGTTTTTAACTTATAATCATTATTTAATATAATAACTGTTGTTTTATAACTTGTTGTATTAAATAAATATTATAAGTAAGTTTTCTTTAAAGTTCTATATTTTTTTTATCTATTATTAGTTTTTTTATATAGAATTTTATTCTATAAAGAATTATTTCTGCACAGTGTGTGATTAATTCTTTTTATAAATAATATTTATATTATTTATAAGTGGTTAATATTCTTATTTTCCACGTGTAATTGTCTCATTAAGAGCTTTACACTTCTTATTGTTATAACTGTCAGTGACTATAACAATAATAGAATAATTATAATTTATTATAATTATTATATTTTTTTTTATTATTATATTATTATAATAATAATTAAATTTATTTTTTTATATAATTATTTTTTAATAATTATATTTAAATTTGTGGTTATAATATTTCATTATATTATATTTTTCTACTGAGGACAGTCATAGTACTCTTGATATTGTTACTATTATCAAGAGTTTCATAGACAAACCTTACAATATCCTTTGCAGAAATAACATTTTCTCCTAAGAATGGGGTCAAACTTTCTTTAACAGAAAGTTTTTCTTCAGTTAAAGGTGTGGAATGTCTTGGCATATGTGGTTCATTATTCTTATGAATTTGTTCCACACTTGCAATTATTTCATTCTTCAATTTCTGCCTCTCACTGTTACTTTTTGCTAAATGTATAGCAAATTGATTGGTGTTCTTAACTATTTGTAGGACATGGTGTAAGGTGTGGATATGAAACTTTGATTAAAAATCAAGTACTTTTCCTGTCCTCAAAATTTGTATAAGGTAAAATTCAGTTAAAAATAGTATGAAATATTATTTTTAAGAGAAAACACGCCAATTTTATTGTTTATAACTTTATTAGTATAAAACAATAATATTATAAAAATTTATTGTTTTACCAACAATAAAAATTTATCCAAAAAATACTCTACAAGAGATATTTTAAGGCTACAAAAGAAATTTCTTCAAGAGCAATTTCAATTGGAATTAATTGAGCAAAGAACTGCAAGCAATTAATTAAAGAACAGAGTCTTTAAAAAGAATATTAAAGAGAAAACACGCCCAAAAGTGACCAGAGTGAATTTGGAAACAAAGTGACAAAGTTAACAGTGATGAAAGATGCTTTAATTCACTTATGGGGTGGTTCAGGGGTAAAAATGATTATAAGAGTTACAAACAATGATTATAATGATTTTTTCACGTGGTTAAAAGGTTCAAAATGATTTAAAAAGGGTGGTTGGAATCTTTTATTGATTGGTTTAACAGCTTTAAACTAATTAATAAAAGGAAAAGATTCTAACATGAAGAGAAAAGTGGGGCAAAGATGACATTCTTTTATAGCCATCAATTCTCTTACTCCAAAAGTAAAATTTACTCTTGTCAGTCGTGAAAAACAGTCTGACAACAGAAAAGCCAATTATGGCATCATTGAACCCTGGTTTAGACCAAAAAGGGCTGGTTTAAGCCATTTTTAGCCATTTTTAGCCATTTTAGACCCTTAAATCAGCCATTACTATAGCAATACCAGGCCTAGAGCCTTCAAAACACGTCAGAATGTGTGTCAGAGGCGTAGAAACCAGTTAAAACTGTTTTTATTATGATTGTTTTATCTTAAGGGTAGTTTTACCTTCTTGGCAACAGCTAAAACTACCCCAGTTGGTATCAAAACCTCATCATCAATTGAGTCCACAGACCCTGTAACTCAATTGCAGGCCAAAAGTGATGAACTTTTGCGTGAATTTTGACATCCCACGCCTGTCAGCAAGGATTTTGGGGGTCTAGCTCCCCCTTAGAGCTGGAGTTCCTTTTCCCCCCCAAATTTAATCTTTCCAATTTATTTTTCCTTTAATTCCTCATCATGTATTATACTTATAATTTACACATGTAATTCAATTCAATTGTACAGTACAATACAGTAATAATTGACACCTCATATGTAAATCAAAGTTCACTTATGTAATACACACGCACATTTTGACATTTCAATTGAATTCAATTGAAAATACTTTAATTCCTCATAACTTCTAAACTAAACACAACACCTCAATTTTAACACAAAAATTGATGGTTAACACCACATGTGGTGTGAATTAAATTAAGGTTTTGAGGATTTTCAACTTTTGTATTGAAAATACTAAAAACTTAATTTAAGCTTATTTAGAGTTGAGTTACAAAAATTTCACTCAGAGGTGACCCCACCTGATTTTTTATGAGGAATCCAATGGTGAAATAAAATTTATATGTTTATTTATTGGATAAAAAGTTATAATAAATTTTATTTAACTTTTTTCCAAATTTATTTATTTTTTCACAATTTTGTTAAAATTTCATTTTTACTTAAATTTTTCAAGTATAAATGTAATTTTATATTTACAAAATTTAAAGTAATTTTATTTTTAAATTATAATTAATTTTTTATTTTTAATATAATTTTATATTTATATTTTTTATTTTTATTTTAATAATATAAATAAATTTATTTTATTTATAGTAATATGTTATTTTTTATATTTGTGGTCTTTTGGGTATATGAAATTACCTCTAAGGCTCACATTCCCTCCCCCTAAAAAAGAATATTACTTTGTAATATTGGTGTTTCTAGTGTGTCTGAATCTCCTCAGGAGTTTGGTGGCTTCTGGTATATCTTTCTCTTCTAACCATTCATCTTCACAAGTTGGGTCACTGTACCTAACAAGGTATTCCCTTACTTTCTTGGTTCTTAATTTCCTTTCTTTAAGAACTTTGGTTATTTTCTTAGTACCAGATGTCTCAATAGGAGGTATAACTTGGGGAATCTTATTCCTCAAGGGAAATTTCTCAGCATCACTAGATTTGTATGGCTTTATCAAGCTTACTGGAAATGTAGGGTGCTTATTGCTAAGTTCTTCAGATAACTCTACTTCAACAGCATTTTCTCCATGGAGGGCCTTAATCACAAAAGGTCCTGCAAAGGAGTCTTTTAACTTTTTACATCCTTTGATGTTATTGAAGTTAGTGGTGGATACAAGAACTAGGTCCCCCACTTTGAAATCTGGAGTTGCATGAGATTTATCCCATTTGTCTTTAGCATATGCAAAAGAGTCCTCCATGCATCTCACTGCATGCTTTCTAGCTTTGTCTAGCATTCCTTTGAAGCTAGCAGCTGTGGGATGTATTTCAATTAAGTCTTTCCTCAAGGAATCTTGGGGTAACTTGGGGTTCCATCCTTTTTCTAGAATAGCAGGAGTCTGATTGGTACTGGAATGGATTGATGTTTTATATGCTAATTCCAGTGCTGGTAACAGAGTACACCAATCATGGGTAAATCCATCACAATCTTTGAATTCAAGGCCATATGCACAAAATCTTCTCACCATGTCCTCTAAGGTTTGGATCATTCTTTCAGCCAGACCATCAGTTTGTGGGTGGTAGGCTGTAGAGAAAGACAGTTTTGTGCCAAATAATTGGTGAAGATTTGTCCATAGAGCTGAAGTGAATTTGGGATCTCTATCACTGATGATATTTGTAAATATCCCAGTCCATGACACTACTCTATTCCATATCAGAAGAGCTGTATCCATGGCTGTATCATCTTTGTGACATGGTAAAAAGATTGGAGTTTTACTGAATCTGTCCACAATTACTAGGCAAGCATTATAGCTCCTGTCACCTCCTGGTGGTAGGCCAGTTACCCAATCCATATGGACAATTTCCCAAGGTCTGTTTGGTTCTTGGATTTTCATCATATTTCCAAGTCTTTTGCCAGTGGATTTATTTGCCTTTTGGCATCTGTCACAGGTTTTGCAATATTCTGCAACATCTTTTTGCCACATTGGCCACCATATGCAGGTCTTTACTTTCTCTCTTGTTCTGTCCTCAGAAAGATGTCCTGAAAAGGGACTATCATGGCATTCTTTCAGTACAAGATTGATTAATGACCTGTCTACAACTGTCATGACACATGTGTGCTTGGTTCTGTGGTAAATTATACCATCCAGTAGGTGAAATCTCCCTTCATTATAAGATTTTCTCCATACTTCATCCAAGGCATGTATTAGAGAGTTGTCTTTACAGTCTTTGTTAAGTAATTGGCATAAGATGCTACAATTCTTATCTTGAGTGTAACTATTTCTGACTTCTTCAAAGAAGGTGGTGTTCAAGTCTGTAACACTTATTCCTTCTATTGGAATTTGTGGTGAAGCTTCTTCTGGAACATAAGCAGGATTATCAATGTTATTTGGTAATGGCCATCTGCTTAGTCCATCTGCATTCTTATGAATATTCCCATCCTTATGAACAATAGTCATATTGCCTCTGTATTCTTGTATGGCTATTTGCCATCTGAGCATGTGTCTGTTAGGTGTTTTCATGTTCAAAAGTGATTTCACAGCTGTACAATCTGTTATTACTTCAAAAACACATCCCTCTAAGAAATAGTTCAATTTCTCTAAGGCCCAGACAAGGCATAGACATTCCATTTGACTTGCTCCATATCTGGCTTCAGTTGGTTTGATTTGCCTGGATATGAAACATATTGGTCCTTCTACAGGTTTGTCATTTATGATCTGAACTTGGTGAAGTGCAGCACCTAGTCCATCCCCTGATGCATCAATATACAGTTTGAAAGGCAATTTAAAGTCTGGCATCAGTAAGAGTGGAGCAGTGGTCAATGCTTCTCTTCGAGACTCAAAAGCTTTGACTCTGTCAACAGTCATCTCAAATACTGTGTCTTTGTCACACAACTTATAAAGTGGTCTTGCTATGGATGCAAAGTCTTTAATGTGTTGCCTGTAATATCCTGCAAAACCTAAGAATGACTGAATTTCCTTCTTATTCTGAGGCATGGGTTTTAACAATACTGCTGCAACTTTGTTTTTATCAATTCCAAGGGACAAACCAGATACAACATGTCCTAGTGCCTTAAGTTCTTTAAATCCAAAATGACATTTCTTCAAGGAGATTTTCATGTTTACTGATTGGATTTTTGTCAAAACTCTTGATAATCTGTACATGTGCTCCTCCCAAGTCTTTGAACAGATAATAATGTCATCAATGTAAATGATTAACCATCCCTCTGAGAGTTCTTCAGGGAAGATTTCATTCATCATTCTTTGGAAGTGTGAAGGTGCATTTTTGATACCAAAGGGCATCCTTAAGTATTCATACACTCCACAATGAACAATAATTCTCAAGTATTTTCTTGCTCTTGGTGTTACTAAATTTTGATGGAATCCTTTAAGGGCATCCATAGTGGTTATATACACTGCTTGAGATATTTGAGTAAGGGCAATTTGGATTTTTGGTATTGGGTATCTGTCTGGAACAGTGTAAGTGTTCAGAGCTCTAAAGTCCCCAACCATTCTGGATTTTCCATTATGCCACGCCACTATGACTGGTGTAGTTATTTCTACTTCCTCATTGTGGCCTACTTTTCTTATTACACCAAGGTCTAGAAGTTCTTTGATATGAATTTCTAGAGCTTCTCTTGATTTTGGACTTGCTGGATAAGCAGGTCTTCTTAAGAGTGGTGGATAAGGTCTCTCAATGTTAAGAATGATGTCAATTTCATGACCAATAATTGCTCCCAGGGGTTCTTTGTCTGTAGCAAATGCTCCTCTGTGGTCATACAAAAGGGAAGAAAGTTCATCTTCTTGCTTATCAGTCAGATGAAGGCTTATTTCAGCCTCATTTAACTGTTCAGACTTGAATTTCTCTAACTCTAAGTTGACTGGTGATACTTTGTTTACTGTAATTTGTCTTTTAAAGGGTAAAAAGGCAAATTTCTGGCGCTTATTGTCTCCAATTGTAAAGTATCTGTCTTTGTTATTATGTAAATCTATCCCATACATGATTAAATAGTCATTTCCCAATATAAAATGGGTACTAGAGCAATTTTCCATAACAACAAATTCAACTGTGATCCTTAAATTCCCATTTATGTGTGGGAATATGACATTGGTCTCAAAGATTCCTAATGCTTTCATTGGGTTACTTGCACTGTTGAATTTTATACCATCAATTGGTAACAATTGGTCTTCAAAATTTGGTACACAAGTCTTAAGAAAAGATTTTCCAACACAAGAGCAGAAGGCTCCTGGGTCAAGCAAAAGTTTGGTGGGTTTGTTGTCAATCACCACTTCTGTTATACAGGAGTTACCAGCTGTATAACCTTTTCCTCTGTTTGGTTTTGTCTTCATAAGTTGTGCATCTTGAACTTTTGATAAATCAACTTGACCATTGCTCAATTGTGGTAAGTGGGAATAAGATTCCATGATGTCAAAAGTGGCATTGATATTTTCTATATCTTTTGAAGATTCAGAGAATATGGATGACTTATCATCTGAATTGTCTTCAATTATGTCTTCTTTTTCAACATCTGGTTCTTTTTCAATGTCAATTTCATTGATTTTCCCCCTTTTTGGACATGTATTGGCTAAATGGGTGGTGCTTTGGCAAATATTGCATTTTCTGACTGTATCTGCAGATTTGTATTTAATATTACTAGAATTTTCTTTGGGGTTTTTGTCCACAGAATCTTTCCAAGGTGTATTAAACCTTGTTTTAAGATTCACCCTACTAGAACCAATTTTGGTTCTGGTGGTTACTTCTTCTAGTATATTGATAATATCCTCTGCTGAAGATTGTTCAGTAGTCCTGCTTTTGACAGCATGCTCTAAGTCACCTCCACATTGTCTCAGAATTTTTCTATGGATCATAAATTCTGACATGTCAGGATGTAATGCTGTTAATCTGTCCTTTTGTTGGCAAAACCATGGTAAAGCTTTGTCTTTATCAGCATTAAATTTGGCAGATTCAAAGGCTGTTTCAACTTTAAACCTCCAAGCATCATTTGCCCATTTGTTGATGATTTGGGTTTTCCACCAAGTCCAACTCTGGTGTCCATGTGCTTGTCTTATTTTGATGTACCATCTGTGAGCTGATCTGGTAAACAAGGTGTTAAACCTGGCTGTTACCAATCTGTCTGGTAATTCAAAATCCTCTTTGATCATGTCAATACCTCTAATGAATTCCATATGGTCATACTCTCCTTCACCACTGAAGTGAGGCCATTCTTTAAGTTTTGGAACTTCTTTCAAGAGTGCTTGGCCCATTGATGGTTCCAAGTTATGAAAAGAAGTGGATAATTCATTTTTTAATTGTGAATTATCAGGATCCAATACTTGTGGATTTGAAATTCTTGTGCCCTCATTTTGATTTAGAGGTGTAGACATTCTTGGTAAGGTGTTCAGTAATTGTTCAATGTCATTCATTTTACTGTTGCTACACCTTTGGGAATTTCTGTATTCATGTTGGAAGCTTTGTATTAAATTTATTACTTCAATTTTATACATGTCTTCTTCATGTGTAAGTTCTTGCCATAACTCTGTCTGTCTTGTATTATCAGCAGTGACTTGATTCAATTTCATTGATAATTTTGATACTTCTTCTTGTGAAGCATCAAAACACTTTTTCAAGGCAATGGTATATGTCTTTACTTCAGTAAATGAATTTGAAATGTCATCAAGGACTTTCTTGTTATCTGTCTTGATAATATTTATGGCTTGTTTAATTCTTGTTTCAATTATGTCATCAATATTGAATTTAGAATATTTATCTGTTAATTCTTTAATAATGGCAGATTGTTCATTTATTTTATTGTTAGAAGAATTATCATTATTGGAATTTTTAATTGTTCTCAAAACTTTTTCAAAACACATAAGTGTTTCATTAATTTGGCACAGACTCAGGTTGTTTGTTTTAATGTTGTTACAAATGGTGTCATTTTTATCAGAAAGATGTTTTTTCACATCATTTATAGCATTATACAACTCTGGGATGGAATCAAATATGTCAGAAATCATTTCTGGAACCTTAATCTGGCTTCCTCCTTCTTCTGTAATTC
Organism: Austropuccinia psidii; assembly: GCA_023105745.1. NCBI lineage: Eukaryota > Fungi > Basidiomycota > Pucciniomycetes > Pucciniales > Sphaerophragmiaceae > Austropuccinia > Austropuccinia psidii. The sequence goes on from JALGQZ010000004.1 coordinate 56,180,981, forward strand.
CATCATGGTTCTGGCCATCTGAAATACATTTTCCATGGCATCCTGCTGAATCTTTGGGATTCTGTAGCCCTGGCTGTAAGGTTTTGGGGCTGGTGCCTTCCCTTTGCCCTTGTTTGGAGTTTGTGGCTGCTTTTTCACGTTGGAATTGCTGCTGCTGGCCACTGGGGCTGTTTTTGGCACTGGTTTGGCTGGTGGAGGGTTGTTTTTCCTCCATTCTAGTGTCAAAAGCATCATGTTTTTCTTCTCCATCAATGGATGCCATCCATTGAGCAATTTGCAAGTGTTGGGATGGCCCAAGAATTTTCTTACTGTCAGGTAAGAATTCATGCAATTCTTCCACAGGTCTGCAAGGATCTGGTACTCCTTGAATTGGAGTGCATTGTTGTATGCACTGTGGCTGGCTTTGTATATGTCCACAGAGGCTTGTTGTGGCGGTGTCAGCTCTTGTTGAAGGTAAAATGGTATTATCAGCTTCAGAATGACCCATTTTAGTTGTTTGGAAGTCATCAACTGACCCTTTTCCTTCTGTACCTGGTTGGCCTCTGCCATAATCACGTCTATTACCTTTTTGGGAGCTGCTTGAGGGGTTGTAGCTGGCTCCTGACCTGGTTGAAGGCATAATTATGGTTAAAAAAGGCTTAAAATAGTATTTTTACGTCAAAAACTTACTATTGGCCAAATTTTTGGCTTTCTGAAGTGTATTACTTATATCCAAGTTAATTAATTCAGAAGATATTGGTTCAGGTTGATTATTTTGAGTCACAATAACAGTACTATTATGATCAGAATTAACAGTACTGGCAGGGATAATGCTGGTTACTGTTGAGGCTGTTTCAATGTTTTCTTGTCTTACCACGTTGTCAGACACTAAAATTAATGAAAAAGCCAATTAATTAAGTAAAAAAAAGGTTATTTCAAAAAAGAAATAAAAATATAAGCCTCACTTATAATATGAAAAAAATTATTTTTTAAGGATTTTTTTGGATTATAAGTATTTTTTATATGTTTTTAAATTTTTCAATATAAGAAAAAAAGATTTAAAAAGAGTAAAAAAAATATGTCACAGGTAAAATATCACGGCTGGGCCCCCAAATGTAAGGTGTGGATATGAAACTTTGATTAAAAATCAAGTACTTTTCCTGTCCTCAAAATTTGTATAAGGTAAAATTCAGTTAAAAATAGTATGAAATATTATTTTTAAGAGAAAACACGCCAATTTTATTGTTTATAACTTTATTAGTATAAAACAATAATATTATAAAAATTTATTGTTTTACCAACAATAAAAATTTATCCAAAAAATACTCTACAAGAGATATTTCAAGGCTACAAAAGAAATTTCTTCAAGAGCAATTTCAATTGGAATTAATTGAGCAAAGAACTGCAAGCAATTAATTAAAGAACAGAGTCTTTAAAAAGAATATTAAAGAGAAAACACGCCCAAAAGTGACCAGAGTGAATTTGGAAACAAAGTGACAAAGTTAACAGTGATGAAAGATGCTTTAATTCACTTATGGGGTGGTTCAGGGGTAAAAATGATTATAAGAGTTACAAACAATGATTATAATGATTTTTTCACGTGGTTAAAAGGTTCAAAATGATTTAAAAAGGGTGGTTGGAATCTTTTATTGATTGGTTTAACAGCTTTAAACTAATTAATAAAAGGAAAAGATTCTAACATGAAGAGAAAAGTGGGGCAAAGAAGACATTCTTTTATAGCCATCAATTCTCTTACTCCAAAAGTAAAATTTACTCTTGTCAGTCGTGAAAAACAGTCTGACAACAGAAAAGCCAATTATGGCATCATTGAACCCTGGTTTAGACCAAAAAGGGCTGGTTTAAGCCATTTTTAGCCATTTTTAGCCATTTTAGACCCTTAAATCAGCCATTACTATAGCAATACCAGGCCTAGAGCCTTCAAAACACGTCAGAATGTGTGTCAGAGGTGTAGAAACCAGTTAAAACTGTTTTTATTATGATTGTTTTATCTTAAGGGTAGTTTTACCTTCTTGGCAACAGCTAAAACTACCCCAGTTGGTATCAAAACCTCATCATCAATTGAGTCCACAGACCCTGTAACTCAATTCCAGGCCAAAAGTGATGAACTTTTGCGTGAATTTTGACATCCCACGCCTGTCAGCAAGGATTTTGGGGGTCTAGCTCCCCCTTAGAGCTGGAGTTCCTTTTCCCCCCCAAATTTAATCTTTCCAATTTATTTTTCCTTTAATTCCTCATCATGTATTATACTTATAATTTACACATGTAATTCAATTCAATTGTACAGTACAATACAGTAATAATTGACACCTCATATGTAAATCAAAGTTCACTTATGTAATACACGCGCACATTTTGACATTTCAATTGAATTCAATTGAAAATACTTTAATTCCTCATAACTTCTAAACTAAACACAACACCTCAATTTTAACACAAAAATTGATGGTTAACACCACATGTGGTGTGAATTAAATTAAGGTTTTGAGGATTTTCAACTTTTGTATTGAAAATACTAAAAACTTAATTTAAGCTTATTTAGAGTTGAGTTACAAAAATTTCACTCAGAGGTGACCCCACCTGATTTTTTATGAGGAATCCAATGGTGAAATAAAATTTATATGTTTATTTATTGGATAAAAAGTTATAATAAATTTTATTTAACTTTTTTCCAAATTTATTTATTTTTTCACAATTTTGTTAAAATTTCATTTTTACTTAAATTTTTCAAGTATAAATGTAATTTTATATTTACAAAATTTAAAGTAATTTTATTTTTAAATTATAATTAATTTTTTATTTTTAATATAATTTTATATTTATATTTTTTATTTTTATTTTAATAATATAAATAAATTTATTTTATTTATAGTAATATGTTATTTTTTATATTTGTGGTCTTTTGGGTATATGAAATTACCTCTAAGGCTCACACATGGTCTTCAAGAGTTTTAAGTCTATCATTTACTTTAAAAATGGAAAGATCCTCTGTGTCATTATTCTGAGTTTGACATTGGTTCTCAATTCTCTCACAAGCATTGCCAATTGACTCAAGGGTGACAGTTGTCAATTGATGCCATTAAAAATGTTTCTTGTCATTTGTCTTTAAACTATTTATGTCTAATGTAATTTGCTTTAACTTTGACTCAAGTTTGCCAATTTCTACATTAATACCTCTATGTACATCAGTTATTTGCGTGGAAAAGTCCTGTTCATCCTTTCCTGCTCCTTGGCTGTGAATTCCATAAGAGTTCTGGCCATATTGAAGACACTGTCCATGGCTGAAGGCTCCAATTTGGGGATCCTGTACCCTTGTGGGTAAGGTCTGTGCCAATTGGCTTTGCCTTTGCCCTTGCCTTGATGGCTCTTGGGACCTCTCTGTTTCTTTTGAGGTCCTTTGGGCTTGTCCTTGGATGCTTCTGGAGCTGGTTTGGAGCTGGTAGATGCCACTGGTGCCTCTGTCTCCAAAGTTGGAGTCATTTCCAACTCTTTCTTCTGGTCTATGGATAAAAGACTCTGGTTCTTCAACCAATTCTTTATCTTTTTGACCTTGTCTTTGCAAGACAGGGGGCTCCAACCTCCTAAGAGTTCTATGGTCTTCTCCTGACCCAGAAAGCTCTTGATGTGTAAGCAGGAGTTCATGGCCCCCTGCCAAAGGCTTGGGCAGATTTCCCACTCCTCTTTCTTGGCTGCTCTGAACCAGTTTTTGTACTGGCATTGATATATTTCTATTTCTGCCACCTGAAAGTGGTTCAGCCCTGGAAATATTACCATAAATCAGTTCAGGCTCAGAATTTACGTCAAAATCTGTTGGTACAGACCTTGGGGAATGGGGGGCAACTCTGGCATCCTCCAGATGTGTCTTTCTTGTGGAAGACTTGGCACTTCTGGATTTGGTCTTGCCTCTTCCTTGTCCACATCCATCTGGTTGGACTGAATAGTTGCTTCCATTTCTGGTATGCACCATTTTTACGTCAATTTAAGGATAAAGAGTAAAAATAAAGATAAAAACACACCTTTTGGTGGTAATTTATTCTTTTCAGAATTAAATAAGGTGCCTCTTTTAGCAATTTGCACCTCAATACTGTCTTCAGATTCTGCTTCTGAAGATTCTGGACTATTGATGTATCTTTTACTGAGTCTGTTACCAGCTGCACAGTATTTGATTAAAGACACTTAAAGAGAAAAAATATGATAAAAGAAATTATTTTTGTGTTTTAAGATATTTTTAACAGATTTTTTATAAATTTTATTATTTTTTAATATTAAAAAAATTATTCTTTTAAAAGAAAAAAAATTAAAATTTAAGATTTTGAATGAAAATTAATTCAGAGTAACTCAAAGAATAATTTTATAAGTTTTTGGATGTGAAAAAGCCACGTGTAAAACAGTATAAAATTAAACCAAATTCCTCAATGAAAAAGATTTCCAAAACAATTTCAAAAATAAGAATTATTTTGACTTTAAAATGAAAGAAAAAATATTCAATTAATATATTTTAGAGCTTAAAAATATATGAATTAAGGGTACAAGGTTCAAAAAACACGGCCAGGCCCCCAAATGTAAGATTTGACTATGAAACTGATGATAATATTACTATTAATCTACAGTACTATGTCTGTTCTTATGAAATATAATAATAGAAATTATTATAACCACAACTAAATAATTAAAAAATTATTTCTTTCACGTGTTATACACTACTAGTGATTATAACAGTGAGCAGTAATTGTCTACAAGAATCAATTACAAGAAGAATTTAATAATAAAAACTTCTTTATTAAAATAATAAAATTATTTTAATATATAATTATCTTTTGCAAGAATAATTATAAAGATAATTCTTGAAGAAAACTATTACTAGGGAAAAACTTTAAGAATTAAAAATAAATGACTCACTAATACTCCAAAGAACTTATTGAAAGATAAGAGTAGAGAAATTTGACGTGGAATTGTGGATTTAAGGGATCAAAAGGATTTATAACAGTATTACAACAATATATAGTTGGATTCTATGATTTCACGTCTTTCTGGATGATTTTGAAAGATTTAAAACACTTAAGAATAGCTTTAACTAATACTTACTTGTTGGTAATAATGATTTAATAAATTGATAAGATGATGATACGGAAAAAACAGCAAGAAGAGGCTTCTTTTAAGTCAACAACAGCTCACAGAGGCGTGCCATGGAGCAAACTGAAAAACCAGTGAGTGAGAAAACAATAAACCTTTTTGGATTAATGATTGCATCATCTGTTGTCACGTAAGATTATCATAATTACTTAATTGATGCTTTTACGTGACTACCAACCCCAATATGGTTAAGAATAAAAGGAGTAACAGCAGTAAATCTTCTTTTATTCTAAAATAATCATTGATTTCTCAAAGTTATCAATGTTATTGCCAATTTCATCACAGGTTTTAATTACTGTGAATTTTTGAAGATTCAGTGTTTCACATAGAATGGTCAAAAATGGACTGTAAGTAAAACTGTAATTCTTTTTGGTTGTACCATAGATAATACAGTTCTTCATTGGTCCTGAAAGTTTCAGAAAGATTCATTAAGAATTGTATTTTTAATGAATTTTTGAAGTTTTTACCTCATTTCTACGTAGAATTGCAAATAGCAGTATTTTGCTGGTTGCTATGAGGTAAATCAATGAATATGGGTCCCAAAAGGGTTTTAATTACTCTTTTAGGGTCTAGTCATGGAAAGTCATCAAGAATTGACGTGGTTACAGGAGTCTAAGTAGCTCATTACCTCCTTGGCACGTCAAAATAGCAGGTTATTTGCTATTTTCTTGTGATTACAGTAGGTGTAACTTGGTAACCAAGTTCCCAAAGAGTTTTAGTTTACCAATTGGGCCAAGATGAGCCATGGATCCATGCTCTGGAGCTATCCACGCCTCTGAGGCCTCAGAAGTTGGGTACCCTGGCTCTCTTTGATGTCTTTTGTCCCCCTTGCCTAATTTTTACGTCAAAATAGTAATTTAAGCTTAAAGTGAGATATCCACTATGGGTGTACCAAAAGTCCATGTAAGAATACCATGATATTAAGTGCTCAAAACATGCATAACACTATTCTTAGTGTATATGTAACATGGGATTTCTCACTTTCCCATTATTTTGGCGTGAAATTAAGAAAAACAAAAATTTTCACAGATCTTTTATGTGGTATTGATCATGTGGTATTGAAGTATTTTCCATTTTACCACCTCAAAGAGTTAATTTGAGCTTATTCACTCTATGGAGCTACCCTAGGTAAATTTTTGTGTAGAATCCAAATCTGGTCTTAAATCCATGGATTTACTTACTCAATAAAAAGTTATTCATCTTTTCTGAAATTGAAAATGATGAATTTTGGATATATGCATGACTTATGAGTTTTGCATAATTCAAAATTTCTTTTTAAGATAATTGTGGCCTATTTGGGTATGTAAAATATACCTCAAGGCTCACAAAGGGAGATTTTTGTTTAGTATATTAGGAGGGGAAGGCAACAAATCTTGTAACCCATCGTTACAGCATCTTTGTAGGAGATCAAAAGCTTACTTACCATTTTATTTCACATTTCAGGTGATTTCTAATTTAATAGTACAAATGAGGAGTTCCCACACTACCATCTACATATTTTACAATGATTTCAGGATTCAGTCAGCTAATAATCAAATGAAATGATTTTCTGTTAGCTTTATTCCAGTTATTGATTATAGTGGGATCAGAGACAAGTGAAATTTCCATGTTTGAGATATATTTCAGTATTTTTGAATCAAGATCAACATCAATCATGATATTCCAGATGGTTTAGATTTTTCCATTTGGGATAGGTATGTTGGTTGCTTCCCTTATTGTTCATCTTTAAAACCTCATTATTCACCTTGATTGTTTATTTTTCAATAATATACCAAAATTTTTGGTACAAAATACTTAACAGAATAAATCTTGAATTAAAAAGCTTGAATAACAGAATAATAAGACAAAATAATTAAAATTTTAGTAGAGTTTAATAGCTAAAATATAAAAAAATAGTTAAATAAAGAAACAACACTACCTCTTTAATCTCTGAGGAAAAATAATGAGAAATAAACAGTTTTCTTTTATATGTGATTGTTAGAAATATACTTACAGATACTACAAAAATATCTCCTTGTGAGTTATGAAGCTAAATGAAAGTTTTTGTTTGAAGTATAAATAAAAACACTAAAAATAGAAGTTAGGAATGAAAATTGTATCTATGATTTACTCTAAGAACTTAAAAGGATTATGCCAAGCTTTTAAAGAGAGAGTACAGAGGTTAGATATTAATTTTAAAGTATAGTTGGAGACAGAAATAATATGGTTTGTAAAAAAGGAGAATTATTTTCTGCCATACAAGTCCACTGAGTGCAGAGAGGTCTGCCTTATGAGAATTGTTTTTATTTCGATAAATGGGAAAAAGGCAACATCATAAATGAGACTCTCTTTCTCACAATGTTCTGGTTATGGGAGGAAAATGCTTCTTTGATACTTTTGAGAGGCACTAATATTTCAATATAAAGATGGAATTAACTCTTATTTGGGATTAAATTTCTCACAAAATTATTTATTCACATTATATCAGAATTCTCAAATTTTGGACTGATATTATTAGCAAGAGCTACAGAAGAGTTTATGGAACATTACTGGAGTTCATTTTCCTTTATTAATACGTGGTATTTCATAATTATTAAATTAACTAAGACTATATTGACAAAATCTTCTCAATGACAGTAATTTTTTTGCAGAAATATATGCCTCTTTAAGGTCCTTATCAATATGGGAGCTTTTGGGAAATGTTTTTAGGATGTGAAAACTTTATATTAATTGAATATATTTTCTTCGAAATAAAATATATTTTCTTCGAAATAAGTTAAATAATATTTAAAGATATTGTGAAAATAATTACTACGAATTGATTCCTCAAATTTTCTTTTTTAAGATTTATTTTCCTATATTTTCTTGCATGAACCTTTTTGAGATTATTTCACTATTTTGTTTGTTTTTGTTATTACATTTGTTTATGAATTTCTTTTTATAAAAACTATTTTCAATTAATCCAAAAATTCAACATGAAATATTTAAAAATCTCACATAATCTGTTTGGCCTCTTCTCAGGCTTGAGCCACTTTAAGATATGAAATAAAGCTATTATGAGTCCTACATGTAGTGAGTCCAAATCTGACTTGAAGAGAATATGAGAGGTAAACTTAACATAGCGAAGGAGACGCAAAAGAAGTAAAGAGATAATTTTTGACATATATGATATATAACAATGCTAAGTCTTGTATTGAGTACCAAACTGGAAATGTTGCTGAATTAAAATCACAAATCATCGAAATTTCAATAATCTAAAATGATGTAATAATATCATAATAGTAGGTTTCAGACCCCCGTTTTTTTCTCGCTTACGCTCACATAAAGTTTTGTTGATCATATTTTTTCGATCAAATAATTTAACTCTCATGGACCAGCTCGTCACTGCGCAGACACAACTCAAGCACTAGCCCCGATCACATTTAACGCTAGAGGCATTCTCCTGCATCCTGGAGAACATCCACAAGATGTGTAAGTCCTGAATTGCTTTCTTCCTTTCCGATTTTTCGGGCATGGGGCAGTATCTGTTCCTTTTCAAAATCTTTGTTGAAAGTAAGCGCCTCCTCTTATTTTAGGGTAACAGTTGGGTAGGGTGTAGTATGGAAGGGTTGATTCTCAATTAATCTTTGGGTCAATGAGTCGATGCACTGACATGTGTTGGTTCATTATCGTAAATATCTGAGCGGTAGGTCTCTGCACCCTTGAAGAAAAAAAAATTAAAGATAAAAAAATGTTAAATTTATGTGTCATGAGCAAGCGCATGAGATGGTGTATGACAGTGCTTTATTAGTAGATTGTTTGATCATGATGATATAAATTTTGGTTCATGTACCATGCGCTCTGAACCCCCCCAAGTTCTCCATTCAAATAAAATGATTGATGTTCCTGATTTTTTCCTTCATAGAATTTTTAAGGCAATTTATTGAGTTTTATTTCTTTATTGGAAGAAATACTTAAGCATAGGGAGTTACGACGAACCTAGACAAAAATAGAGAAACAAATGAGATAAAGAAAAATGAAGACAAAGCGCATAACATGTTGGTCTCATATAGAAGAGGTTTCGCTATAGGGCCAGGATTATTAGCCATTAATTTAAAAGCTAAAGCCAACGGGTTAGTAGACTAATAAAAATAATGAAGATAGCTTCAAGGAGTATTCCTGATTGTGCTCAAGAGCATGGTCCAAGAACTTGGAAATAAGGTACTTCTTTAAGCTAGAATTTGTCATCTTCCTTCGTGATAAAAAATTAGTGAAGCTCTTGTCTTGCGTGAATTAAAAAGTCAAAAACTAGTGGAAAACGAGTTTATTGCTAGAGCTACCGCCACTAAAATACTATCAAAAGGTGACCTCCGTGTTCTTACTTTGTTTCTTTTTTTCTCATGAAATGGTATCTCAAGAGAAACGATGGCAAGTTTAAGTTTCCAATATAATATTGATTCAAAAAAGCGAAATATAAAAATAAGAGTAAACAATTAGTACTGAAGAAAAATGTCCTGAAAAATGTCCTAAGGAATGCCTTTTGCTTGAGGAAAAACACCAGAAATTTTCTAGCGGATCGAGAATCATAACATCCTATTTGATGTTATCTTTGATATCGTTTTTCCCTCATTCAAAACAACCTTGCGCTTTGTCGCCAGGGAAAGAGGCACTCTTCATTGCTGCATATGCGAATATTTATTGGTTTTGCTTATATTTTGGAGTAGGGAATCCTAGAAAATCAATTTCCGGCAGCAAGTGGCGTGGACGGCTTTGATGGGAGTGAAAGAGATGAGGAACAATGTTTGGTGTAGAATAATATCAGGAAGAAGTAAAGAGAAATGAAGCTTACGGGATTGCGCACCCTAAGTCTACGACAAGGTGCCTGAGGATCATTAATCTGTTCGTAATGTTCCACCAAGTCTGTAAAGAATTCCCTCTCCGCCACGTCTGGTTGAGGGGTTGACGTGGTTGAGCCTGAAGGAGTCTGAAATATTCATGAAAAAAAAGAGAGATAAAACAAGCTAGGGTTAATAAAAAGAACCTTCTAAGGGGCGAGGCTTGTGATGGAACTAGTAGGGATAGTCACACAAGAAGAAGTAATCTTACAGGAGTTTGCTGACTATTTGCCTGGGCGGTTACAGCGTTCAGCGGCTTGGTCATGTTTTTAATGCTTGAGATAAATACGTAATACATCTCGGTTGAGTTTCGGGGGTTGAAGTTGTTAAAAGGGCTTTAGCTGGGTGTACTGGTCTTGGGTGCAGACTAAAGTCAAGTGAACAGAAGACGGTTTGAGGTGAAGATACTGAGCAAGTAAGGAGGAGTTGCCGTTGGTGGTAGCAAAAACAAATATATGGGAGGGTGTGGGAGGAAGGAAGAAGAAAGCGGGGAGCTGCGAGCTTATATGTGGCAGGGAGTCTTGCTGGGTCCAAGGCCGGGGGATGCTAAGAATGATCTGGAGCCTGATGGTTCCCTGGCCACAGGCTCTAGTGGTTAATTAAAAAACTTAATTCCACGCCCCTTGGTTGCTTGTGCATTGCACGCCATCCCAGTTTTCTGGGAGAAAGGCGCTAGCACAGAAGACCAGCTGCTGATTGGAAGAGAGGCTGCTATGACTTGAGAGCTTAGGCTGCTACCAGCCCCCCCAAGCCCAGGTCAAGGATCAAATATCCTCATGGAGAGTGAAGTCGAGCACTGACAAGTGTTCCACCACCCTCATGACAGCCGTAATCAGTGCGGTTGGTCCATCTGCTCCCATAGGACACACGGTCTCCACAAGGGCAGGCCGGAGTATGCTTATTTGATAAGTTATGGATCTTTAACAGCTCAAATCGAAATGGCTCTCGATTCTATGCCCATTTTTGGTGGGCGGCGTTGAATTTACCTCATAAAACTCGTTGAATGCGTCAAGGAGATGGGCATTTCCGCCAACTCACTGGCTCACTTGGTGCATTGGCTCGACTGCCAGGCGTGACCGGCTAGCTTGGTTTAGGGTTCATCTAAGTTTCTGCTCCAGCTCCATTCAGCCAGCCATTTGCTTCGATATGTCTGGCGTGCGTCATGATGCATCACCGAGACAACCACCAGATCTGGGGCGTTCCAAACGTGCGATGAAAAGCTCTGACGCGACAAAATAGACCTCCGATAGAAGGAAGGCGCCTAGAGCTAGCGCTGTCATTACTCGCGTTGGACAAAAGGTGAGTTCTAGTGAAGTCACCAAAGACATTCTCGCGTCTTGCAAGCGTCTTTGCCTGGTTGCTTGGTTTTCAACATGCAATATGAGTTTTGGCGAAAGAGAACACAATTTGCTACTCGATCTCTTAAGATAAGCAGATGTCAAAGGCCCCTGGGTTCTCTTTCTTTCAACTGAAACTCATCAATTTCTGCGGAGAAACGGACACTGGCTTTTAAACCCATGAGAGGCATCTATGAATTCACATTTTTTGAAAAAGTTCCCCGTTTCTTTGCTAAAGGACTCTTCTTTTGCAACCGAGCTACATTAGAGTTCAACTTTTTTTTCGGTTTTTTATCCACAAGAATTTCCTGGTGTTATAATGTTACAGTGTTTCTCAAAGCCTCTCCAACAGCAAGGGTAGAGAACAACATTTTGCAGCTTACAAGCGGGCAGTCATAAAACTTACTTTGCCTCCGGAAATCAAGATGTAGTTTTCGGTCCAGTACAATAGGTCTGCACGTAAAACAAAGCGCCCAGGGTTTATAGGTGCAGAAGTGGCATACTGTACTCCAACACACGCATGTCATCTGCTAATCAAGAATGCGCTAATTTCAGCCTCCTTTTCTCAAGAAAGGTGCATTGATGGTATTTTACCAAAGGAAGATGAGATATCAGAATATCCATGGTCTTCTGGTGTGACTATGAAACAAAATTTATATCAAGAGTCAGAGGATATATGCACAGAGGAAAAAAGGACTTCCAAATTGGCTTCAACTGAAAAAAGGAGCAGAAAATTAATGAATTTAAGAGTTATGTATAATACTCTTAGGTATAGCAAAGAAATTTTGTGATTTGTTAATTTTTTTCAACTCCCCAAAACCATATGGGGAAGCTTCACTGTTCAGCTGGAGTTAAGGGTGGAGTTGTTACATAGGCAAATGTCTGTATTTTTAAAGAAGATAATCTATAAGCTGAAGTAGCTATTCTGAAAATAGGTTATTAGAATAATTTCAACAATCATTATATGAAATAATCTGTATTACGCTTTGTATTACTTTTCTAGATGGGAATTTAAGTAACAAAAAAAACTCCAAGAATATACAAATTGATAGGAAAACTTCAATAAATTAAATTATCAGTTAATAATTTAATTAAGTGCGAATTACTCTGAAATAATAATTTCCCTTCAAAATACTCTCAATTTAGTAATGAATTTCAATATCAAACCCTATGTTGAAGGAGATAACATGATGTAACATAATCAAGCAAAAATCAAAAGGGTAAAACCAGATATTTCATGCAATGACACTAAATATTGAGTAAAATTTCTAATATTATATTGAATATTGAATAAAATACTGTACCTAGTTTTACCAAAAGCAATTTTTTATTTGATAATAGCCTTGATAAAGAGATGTGTGTGTATATTTGACCATAGGAATATGTCCTATAGCCTAACTATAGTTAAACTCCTTCAATGGATTTATATTACCAGATTTCAAAATCAAATGCTAAAGCCACTGTTACTGGAAGTTGGTAATAAATGAGTTCAGATATGAATTTAAAATGATAATAGTTTGTAAACTCATTTTTCGAGATCAAATTTTTCACCTTTTTTCAAATTAGAAATAAATTTGAATTTTAATACCTATAGTAAAAAGTCTCTGAATTAAAAATCTTATGTGATTTTACAATAAAATTTTTTATCTCAACTTTATCTATCAAATTGAATATTAATTTAGCAGAATATTTCTGATTAGAATTTTCCAACTACGAGCTGATTTGTTTTCTGTAAAAAAAGAGAGCTAAAACTCATCATTTGGCCAAATAAACTAAGTCTTAATTTGATGCTTGCTTATATAGCTATATCTTATAATTTATAATGAAGAAATTTGATAGTAAATTCAATAATAAATCAATTTACTAATCACATATTTAGGTTTAATAATTCAAAAAGAAAGAGAAATTTTTAATATTACCCTGTACATTATTTCTTTTATTTCCATATTTAAATTAGGAATAAATCACAATTTTTGTAGTGAGATAATTCAAGCAATTTTGATACATAAAAAAGAACGATTTATAAGCTACAAGAATTTGAAATTTCATGAATATTGAATGGTTACCTGAATTTAATATTGAATCTGATGTTATGTTAAACTTAATCACCAGGGTGATTCAGTGTTCACTTTCTTAATAACCAATTATCAGGAAATTGGAAATGAATTGTTGGTTCTTGACTTCAAAATCACCCTAGTTTCAAGTGTAATAAAAAATAAATAGTAGATATATGTCAAAATAAAATCTCAGTTCATTTTATGGCTAATACTAGAGACCTCATATCCCGAGGATAAATATTTTAATTCTTAGGTAACAGAATATCTGGATGTTAATTTCAATAAAAGATTGAGTAAAAATTATAATTATGACACAGATTCTTTATTAATATAATTTATATAAGCTTATTCTATTGTTCCTTGTTTTTGAAACTGAATTATCTATAATAAGAGTTGATATTCTTTTCAGAATTTATGTTATTTATGAAGCAGACAGACAAGGAGAAATTTCAATTTGATTTATTTTAACTTCAAATTGGTGGTGAGAAGGTTATTTCTATAATCATTTCTGGAGAATTTACTATGGATCCGTAGAAAATTAGGTACGTAAATGAATAATATAAAAGATATTTTTATGAATTAAAATATTGGACTAAAAATCAGAAAGATCACATTGAAAATATAATATTCCTCAAAAATGAAAAATTAGATTTTATAGAACATATATATAAATTGACATTAAATAATTTTCTCAGGAAAGCTTTGATAAGCTGAAGAAAAGTTAAAATTTCTCAATCTTGGAGAAGGGAATTATTGTAAATCTTAATGTCTAAGGATGAATTTTATCATTTATCTCTTTTACCAGTTACTCCCAAATCAACATCATAAAACGTTCTGAGTGAAAACCACCTCCGAAAATATTTTCAAAGATATCATCAATTAATTTTTTATTCAGTAAATTATTTCCACCATTATGTTTTTTTATTTAAATCATTTAGTTTATAATTTTTTGAATTGCGTTTTGGGTTATGGAATTCTGTTTCAATTTATCAAGAATATGTGTGTCTTAAATAATTTTTATAGGCTTTACATCTACAGAACTCCTAAGATTTCCTAATTAGTAAGCTAATCATGTTTTATTCTCCTTTTCTAATAATTCACGTGAATTTCTCATTGGGTTTTTCTGAAAATGAATCTTTGGGGACTTTATTCAGAAAAATACGACCAGTTTCACCTATTTCCTGGATAGTGGCTCTTCAATTTCCTTTTTAAGAATAATAATATTATTTATATAATTCAGAAAGAATTAAATTCACTCTTTTATTGTTAAATGATTATGAACAGACTTAAAAAATAAAATAAATCATAAATATCTGTGTTGAATGTTTTCTGAGCTTGTCTAATACTCCTATATTTGAGCTTTGATGTAAGGTTTTCCCTTTGTTTACTATGAATATAGTAAAACTGAATATGATGAAAGGGAAATTATCATAGCCACAAGCTTAACTTGTTAATTAGTTACAAAATCTAAATTATAAAGTCATTAAGGAAATCATACGATAAGATATATAAATTAAAAAACAAGATAAGCTGATAATTTTATCGAAACAATTATTATGTTACAAAAATATCTTACCAGAAATATTGAGGTAAGAGTATTATATCAATAACACATTCAATAATACTGAAAATGTAGTATTCATGTCACAATAGCACTTTATGCACTAAAAGATATTTGAAATTATCATTTCAGAATAACAGTATTAAAAAGAAATTCTTTTTGTAGCAAATATTAGATAAAATTGTGTATAAAATGTTTTTTAATCTTACTATTTATAAAATTGATCCAAACCAATGAATTTGATTTCATGAAATTAATAAAAAAAACTCCTAAAAAGAAATATAAACAAAAAATAAGAGTTCAAAAATCTTAAAACATGTATAATCAAAGAATGAAAGTTTTTTTAGTAAGCTCAAAAAGACTATTTGTGGATTTACAACAATTAATTGGAGAAATAAGTAATGCAACCTTTGACAATCATTTTACTATTAAAACAAACAGAATTATTCTTCATTTAAATCATCTTAATTATTTAAAAAGTTGCAATATAAAATAATACCTTTATAATACTGTGTAATGTTATGCTAGCATAAATCTGTAAGATTTAAGTCATGATAGGATGATTATTGGAAAAAACAGAAGTTTTGGGCTTCTATTAATTCTAAAAAGTCCCAAAAAGAAGTTCAAAGGAGTAAAATTCAATAAAGATAGCTGAGAAATCACTTTACTCATTTGTATTTATGGCTACATCACCTTTTTTTCATGTGAAATTATCATACTTATTAAATTATGTTATTTTACATGGATACCAACCCATTTATGGTTAAAAATGATGAACTTACCAAGTTAAATATTCTTTAATCTTATTAAAAACATTTCTTTCTCAAAGGTATCAATTTTATTTTAAAGTCCATTCCAGGCTGTGATTTATGTGAAATTTTGAAGAATAAGCATTTCAAATGGAATCATCAAAAATGGGATGTAAGTAAAATGTTCAATTGAAACTAAGAGCTGAAAATTACTTTAGGTTTCAGCTTATATTTAGAGCTTCTTCATTAGTACTGAAATATTCAGAGAGCTTATCAAAAATTGTATTTTCAATGAACTTATGAATTTTTACCTCATTTCTTACATGGTTGAGGCAATCAGTATACTACCAGCTGGCTGCCATTATTTAATTCTACGTACATTAGTCCAAAAATGGCTTTAGTTAACTGTTTTGTGTTTATCCATTGTAAATACTAAGTAATTGAAATGACTACAGGAGTAAAAGGCGCCAATTACATTCTTGGAATTTTAATATAGAAGCTTATTTTCTATTTTCTTAGGATTTAATGTGTAAGGTTTGACTATGAAACAATTCATAAAAATGACTAATATTTTACTTATTGTCTCTGAATTTCCTAACTTATATGAATAATAAGATAAAAAATTATTCTAATAATAAAGTAATACTATAATTATGGCTTAAAAGTATTTGTGTTATTTAAAAAGAATAAAACAATAAAATAAACTAAATATATTAATATTTGATAAATTAATATCCTTAGGGAAGTTTCTAAATGTTACCAAAAATTGATGAATGCATGAAGAATTGTTATTTAAATATAATTTTTAAAAATAAATATTACTAATATTAAAGCTATATATTAATATAAATAATTATTAAGAATAATAATAGAGAGAAGGAATCACAATGAGAGAAAATAACCTACTTTTAAAACTTAATACAATAATTTTGATTGAGTTTAAACCTAAAAATTTAAATACAGCTTATTTAAATTGTAATTAGAATAAAAAATATAAAGAACTACAATTTTTACTATGTTTACATGTATTTGGAGATTTTAAGAGAAATTAATAAATTAGATTAAATTATTGATTTAATCACCTATAAAAGAGTAATTAATATATGATAAGGCTTTTATATTAAATAATATAGGAGTTTTATATCAAAGAATGAAGAAATTTAACTTTTGCTTGATGTTTTGGTTGTATTTGTAGTGTATGAGGGGAAAACAGAGGAAGAGGAGGGCCTTTTATACTAAAGATCCTTCCTTCCAGTGACAATATACCTTCTAGTAGACGTCTACTGATAGTATCCAATGAAATTGATATATATTTCAATGTTTGGTGATAATTACATCTTGATTGAACATTTTTATCTCATTATTGCATCAGTTTTTGGAGCTATCACTATAACTTTAATTTGCTGACATCATATTCTTGGGGAATGATTTATTTTCATAAATTAAAGCAGTTTTAATAATAAAATACTAATATACACCAGTTATATCTCTCATTCAACTGTTGAAATTAAAAATAAAATTAGATTTACATATCAGAAATGATCATCTTTAGGCCTTAGCTTTAATCACTGATGCCTTTTGAATTTCTCATGCTACTGAAATCTAGAGAGTGAGTTCTAATAGCTTGGTGTGTTCTTACTCAGGTGAAAAGAGGAATTAATTACATCATAAAAACTATAATTTTCATAATTTTTCTTGTGATCTAACTATTAGGATCTGAGTAACTACTTCTTTAATTTTGGAACACTTTCAAGCTTAAGTAGTCATAAGTTTTTGCTATTTTAACCGATTTCCCCTTATAATTTCTGATATTTCATACAGTTTGCCATATAAATGTAGTATATTTATTCTTAAAGTTATTCTATGGTAACTTTGTTTTTTAATAAATTCTTTATCATGCATATTTCAACATATGTGAGCTAAAAACCACAAATATATGCATTGATGATAAAAGTGCATATACACTGGTGTCTCAGTAAGTATTAGATTTACAGATATGGAATAAAAGACTCATATGTGTAGCTCTCAAGGAGAAATACAATGGTGCAGCTCATTTTAAATGTTTGTTTGTTGGTTTCTGAGATAATCAAGAATTTATGATTTTTTATGGAATTTTTACTTATTTTAAGATTATAATTTTAATTCTTGTTATTCAAATAAATTCTATCATTTTTTTGTGCCTTTTTGGATATTTTGTCATATCTCAAAGGCTCACATAATGGGACTTATCATTAGCAGAAAAGCACCCAAAAGGTTTTGATAGATTAATTGGGGAAGTTTAAACCATGTATCTAACCTCTGGAGCTCACTATGCCTCAGGACTCTCAGAAGCTCTGCAAATGGGCTTTCTTTGATGTCTTTTGCCCCCATTGACTGTTTCACAGGTCAAAATAGCCCTTCAGCCTTTACAATTGATATCTTCTATTTGTCTAAATAGTAATTATTTCAAGTCATAAAAGCATTAATAACACTAATTTATGTAACAAGGGATTTGTCCAAATCCCATTATTGTGACATGAAAAGGAAAATAAATGAAACAAGCCATTTATGTGGTTTTTTTGGTGAGATTGTATATCATTTTCCCTATTACCACATAATAGAATTAATAAAATACAGGGATTCAATTTTTCAAAAAACATTATTCATGTTTTTATTCATGAAAAATGATGAAATTCCTATATGCACATGAATTATGGGGTTCAAACATTCTAAAATTAATTTGAGGGCTATTTGAGGCCTATTTGAATATCTCAAAGATTCTTCAAGGCTCACATTTCCTCCAACCAACAAATAAAACTGTAAAAAATTGTATTTAAATAATGAAAGAAATAAAATAAAGCCCTGTAGGGGGGTAAATTTCCAATTTCCAACAGCCTCATGTGACTCAGATCAATTAATTGAAGTACAATTATAGGTATATTGAGGATTTGGGTCTTGTTCAATTGCTATATCTGGTAATAAGCATATCTTATTTTAGTATTCCTATTTAATATACCACTAATATTCATGGGATATTGTAAGGTTTGACAATGAAAAAACAAGTAAGAATTACCAATATCTTACTTATTGTACTATGAATGTCATAATTTTAATGAATAATAGGATTGAAAATGATTATTATAATTCTTTGCATAAAAATAATTATATCATTTAAAAAGAAGAAAATGGTATAATATAATAATTATATTAATATTTAGAATTAGTATATTAATGGAAATTCAATATTGTTACAAACAAATAATAAATGAATAAAAAAAATTTGTTTCATAACAAATAGAAACTTATAAGAATAATATTGCTAATATTAAAGCTGTATATTAATATGAATACTATTTATATTAATGAATAATTATTAAAAATAATAATGGAGAGAAAAATATTATAATAAGAGAAAATAACCTTCTTTCAACACTTAATATAATAATTTTGATTTAATTTATGCCTAATAATATAAATACAACCTATTTCAATTGTATTTACAGTAGAATTTCAAATTTTTCTATTTTTACATGTATTGAGAGATCTTGAGAGAAATCAACAAAGGAAAAGAAAAAATTGATTTAATAAAATATAAACTAGCAATTACTATAAGATAAAACTTTGGTATTTAATAATATAAGAGCTTTATATTTAAGAATAATGAAATTTACCTTTTTATCTAATTTTTTGACTGTTTTTGTTGTGTCTGAGGGGGAAACAGAGGAAGAAGAGGCCCTTTTATAGGAAATATCCTTTTTCCTAGTAACCAGATAGCTTATACTAAATGTGTACTGATTTTAACTACTGAAATGAATCAATATTTTAAGGTTTGGTGATTATTAAATCATTATGAAATGATTTTATCTCATTATTATGTCATTCTTTAGTGTTATAGCTATAAATCTAACTTTTCTGAAATCATAGGCTTGGAAATTGCCCCATTTGTATTTATTATAGTAACTTCACTAACAAAGCAATAATATATAGAAGCTGTATTCCTTAGGTAACTTTTAAGCCTAAAATAAGATTAGATTTATTGATTGGAAATGCTTATTTTTATGCCTTGACATTAATCTTTAATTAAATTTGTTTTTTTCATTATAATTGAATTTAGAGAGTTAATTTTAGTAGCTTGTAATTCCCTTATAAAAATTCCAAGAGGATTTCATTACGTCATCAAAACTCTATTTATGATCATTTTCCATGTAATCCATCTTTTCTGTAGGAATTTGGTGTTTTAGACTATAAGCCATGATTCACATTATTCAATTCTTCAAATATGAACTAGTAGGATATAAATATCTACTTTTCCAAGTTTGGACCACTTTCAAGCTTTAGTGAACAACAGGTATTGCTATTTTAACCAATTTTCCCTTATAATTTTTAATCTTATTTATAACTTTCCAAAAAAATCTTTTGAATTTATTCCTACAGCTATTATGTGGTAATTCAATTTTTGAATCAAGTCTCTATTATGTTTAATTTAAAATATATGAGCTAAAAACCATGAATTTATGAACTGATCATAAAATGCACATATCCAGGTTATCTCAGTAAGTATTGGTTTTAAAGATATGATGTAAGGGATTTATATATGTAGTTTTGGATGGGGAATCCAATGGCTTAATTCATTTTTCTCTTTCATTCATTGGCCTCTGAGATTATCAAGAATTTATGCTTTTTTTATGGACCTTTTACTTATTTCAAGATTCTAATTTCAATTCTTATCTTTGTGATAAGTTTTGTAAAGCTTTTTCATTAACTTTATGGATATGTATTAATTTCTCAAAGGCTCACATTCCTGACCAAAAAATAACATGGTTAGTTAGGATATCATCCACTTTCCTACCTCTTTGATAAACCTTTTCAGTCTTTCAGCTTAATAATGCTTAATTTTCCCATTCTTTAGGTCTTATTTCATGTATGAAACTTGTTAAAAGTTTATCAAAGCAATTTATATCTTTCTAAAGTAGCTGTTAATCTTCTTGAGTTGGGTTTTTATACCTCACAAGGTATTCCCTTTCTTTTTTGTTTCTTGTCCTTCTTTTGTGAAGGACTTTCAAAAATTTCTTTTCTTCTCCTTCTTCTAGAGGGGGAATTTCAAGTGGTGGTATATTTCTCAAGGGAAATAATTACTTATCTCTTTGACTTCAAGGTCTTATTAGACTTAGAGGGAGATGTGGGTTTCTGTTCATTAATTCACATATTAGCTTCAGTTGCACAGCAATAGGGTGATGTCAGGCTTTTATCATAAAAGGACTGTAAAAGTAATCTTTTACTTTCTATTGTCCCTTAATCTTATTAACATTAAATGTTGATACTAGAACTAGGTTGCCTATTTTAAAACCAGGTTAATTGTGACTTTTGTCCCATCTTCATTTTGCATATTGGAATGGATCCTACATACATCTATTTGAATTATGTCTTTCTTTATCAAGCATTACCTTCAAGCTGATTTCTGTTTGATTTATATCAACAAAGTCCTTTTTGAGGGTGTCATAAGGTAGTATTGCACTCCAAAAACTTTGCAAAATTACAGGTGTTCTAACTGTTGATGAAAGAATTGATGTCTTATATGCCAGTTCAAGAGCTGGTCTTAGATTACCCCAATAATGGGTAAAACCATCTGACTCTTTGAGGTTTAGGCCATAAATACAGAATATTATGATTATTTCTTCTAGAGTTTGTATCATTCTTTCTGCCAGTCCATCAGAGGTTATGGATATTTGTCCATAGAGCTGGAGTAAATTTGGGATTTCTATCACTTATGATTTTCTGGAATAATTCTGTATGGCTGATAGGCCTATTCCATATTGTTATTGCTGTTTATATAGCTGTTTAATCTTGTTGATATAGTAAAACAATTAGGGTTTTTCTGTACCTTTTGGCTGGCACTAGACATGCATTAAAACTTCTATTTACTCCTGGGGGTGGAGCTATAAGCCAATCCATATGAGCTATCTCCCATAGAGATTTTGGTTCTTGGATTTGGATAATAGATCCAAATTCCTTACCTTTGTGTGAGCCTTAGAGGTAATTTCATATACCCAAAAGACCACAAATACAAAAATAACATATTAATATAAATAAAATAAATTTATTTATATTATTAAAATAAAAATCAAAATATAAATATAAAATTATATTAAAAATAAAAAATTAATTACAATTTAAGAATAAAAATACATTAAATTTTGTAAGTATAAAATTACATTTATACTTGAAAAAATCAAGCAAAAATGAAATTTTAACAAAATTGTGAAAAAATAAATAAATTTGGAAAAAAGTTAAATAAAAATTATTATAAGTTTTTATTCAATAAATAAACACATAAAAATTATTTCACCATTGGATTCCGCATAAAAAATCAGGTGGGGTCACCTCTGAGTGAAATTCTTGTAACTCAACTCTAAATAAGCTTAAACTAAGTTTTTAGTATTTTCAACACAAAAGTTGAAAATCCTCAAAACCTTAATTTAATTCACACCACATGTGGTGTTAACCATCAATTTTTGTGTTAAAATTGAGGTGTTGTGTTTAGTTTAGAAGTTATGAGGAATTGAAGTATTTTCAATTGAATTCAATTGAAATGTCAAAATGTGCACATGTATTACATAGGTGAACTTTGATTTAAATATGAGGTGTCAATTATTACTGTATTGTACTGTACAATTGAATTGAATTACATATGTAAATTATAAGTATAATACATGATGAGGAATTAAAGGAAAAATAAATTGGAAAGATTAAATTTGGGGGGGAAAAGGAACTCCAGCTCTAAGGGGGAGCTAGACCCCCAAAATCCTTGCTGACAGGCGTGGGATGTCAAACTTCACGCAAAAGTTCATCACTTTTGGCCTGGAATTGAGTTACAGGGTCTGTGGACTCAATTGATGATGAGGTTTTTATACCAACTGGGGCAGTTTTAGCTGTTGCCAAGAGGGTAAAACTACCCTTAAGATAAAACAATCATAGTAAAAACAGTTTTAACTGGTTTCTACGCCTCTGACACACATTCTGACGTGTGTTGAAGGCTCTAGGCCTGGTATTGCTATAGTAATGGCTGGTTTAAGGGTCTAAAATGGCTAAAATTGGCTTAAACCAGCCCCTTTTGGTCTAAACCAGGGTTCAATGATGCCATAATTGGCTTTTCTGTTGGCAGACTGATTTTCACGACTTACAAGAGTAAATTTTACTTTTAGAGTAAGAGAATTGATGGCTATAAAAGAATGTCTTCTTTGCCCCACTTTTCTCTTCATGTTGGAATCTTTTCCTTTTATTAATTAGTTTAAACACTGTTAAACCAATCAATTAAAGATTCCACCCACCATTTTTAAATCATTTTAATCCTTTTAACCACGTGAAAAAATAATTATAATTACTGTTTGTAACTCTTATAATCATTTTTACCCCTGAACCACCCCAAAAGTGAATTAAAGCATCTTTCATCACTGTAAACTTTGTCACTTTGTTTCCAAATTCACTCTGGTCACTTTTGGGCGTGTTTTCTCTTTAATATTCTTTTTAAAGACTTTGTTCTTTAATTAATTGCTTGCAGTTCTTTGCTCAATTAATTCTAATTGAAATTGCTTTTGAAGAAATTTCTTTTGTAGCCTTCAAATATCTCTTGTAGAGTATTTTTTGGATAAATTTTTATTGTTGATAAAACAATAAATTTTTATAATATTATTTTTTTATACTAATAAAGTTATAAACAATAAAATTGGTGTGTTTTCTCTTAAAAATAATATTTCATACTATTTTTAACTGAATTTTACCTTATACAAATTTTGAGGACAGGAAAAGTACTTGATTTTGAATCAAAGTTTCATATCCACACCTTACATTTGGGGGCCCAGCCGTGATATTTTCCCTGTGACATATTTTTTTTACTCTTTTTACATCTTTTTTCTTATATTGAAAAATTCAAAAACATATAAAAAATACTTATAATTCAAAAAATCCATAAAAAAATCATTTTTTTTCATATTATAAGTGACACTTATATTTTTATTTCCTTTTTGAAATAACCTTTTTTTTACTTAATTAATTGGCTTTTTCATTAATTTTAGTTTCTGAAAACGTGGTAAGACAAGTAAACATTGAAACAGCCTCAACAGTCACCAGCATTGTTCCTGCAAGCACTATTAATTCCGACCATAATAGTACTGTGATTGTGACTCAAAATAATCAACCTGAACCAATATCTTCTGAATTGATTAACTTGGACATAAGTAATACTCTTCAGAAAGCTAAGAATTTGGCCAATAGTAAGTTTTTTGATGTAAAAATACTATTTTAAGCCTTTTTAAACCATAATTATGCCTTCAACCAGGTCAGGAGCCAGCTACAACCCCTCAAGCAGCTCCCAAGAAGGTAATAGACGTGATTATGGCAGAGGTCAATCAGGTACAGAAGGAAAAGGGTCAGTTGATGACTTACAAACAACTAGATTGGGTCATTCTGAAGCTGATAATACTATTTTACCTTTAAAAAGAGCTGACACCGCCACAACAAGCCTCTGTGGACATATACAAAGCCAGCCACAGTGCATACAACAATGCACTTCAATTCAAGGAGTACCAGATCCTTGCAGACCTGTGGAAGAATTGCATGAATTCTTACCTGACAGTAAGAAAATTCCTGGGCCATCCCAACACTTGCAAATTGCTCAATGGATGGCATCCATTGATGGAGAAGAAAAACATGATGCTTTTGACACTAGAATGGAGGAAAAACAACCCTCCACCACCCAAACAAGTGCCAAAAACAGCCCCAGTGGCCAGCAGCAGCAATTCCAACGTGAAAAAGCAGCCACACGCTCCAAACAAGGGCAAAGGGAAGGCACCAGCCCCAAAACCTTACAGCCAAGGCTACAGGATTCCAAAGATTCAGCAGGATGCCATGGAAAATGTATTCCAGATGGCCAGAACTATGATGTAATTACAGAAGAAGGAGGAAGCCAGATTAAGATTCCAGAAATGATTTCTGATATATTTGATTCCATCCCAGAGTTGTATGATGCTATAAATGATGTGAAAAAACATCTTTCTGATAAAAATGAAACCATTTGTAACAACATCAAAACAAACAACCTGAGTCTGTGCCAAATTAATGAAACACTTATGTGTTTTGAAAAAGTTCTAAGAACAATTAAAAATTCCAATAATGATAATTCTTCTAACAATAAAATAAATGAACAATCTACCATTATTAAAGAATTAACAGATAAATATTCTAAATTAAATATTGATGACATAATTGAAACAAGAATTAAACAAGCCAGAAATATTATCAAGACAGATAACAAGAAAGTCCTTGATGACATTTCAAATTCATTTACTGAAGTAAAGACATATACCATTGCCTTGAAAAAGTGTTTTGTGGCTTCACAAGAAGAAATATCAAAATTATCAATGAAATTGAATCAAGTCACTTCTGATAATACAAGACAGACAGAGTTATGGCAAGAACTGACACATAAGGAAGACATGTATAAAATTGAAGTAATAAATTTAATACAAAACTTCCAACATGAAGACAGAAATTCCCAAAGGTGTAGCAACAGTAAAATTAATGAAATTGAACAAATACTGAACACCTTACCAAGAATGTCTACACCCCTAAATCAAAATGAGGGCACAAGAATTCCAAATCCACAAGTATTGGATCCTGATAATTCACAATTAAAAAATGAATTATCCACTTCTTTTCATAACTTGGAACCATCAATGGGCCAAGCACTCTTGAAAGATGTTCCAAAACTTAAAGAATGGCCTCACTTCAGTGGTGAAGGAGAGTATGACCATATGGAATTCATTAGAGGTATTGACATGATCAAAGAGGATTTTGAATTACCAGACAGATTGGTAACAGCCAGGTTTAACACCTTGTTTACCAGATCAGCTCACAGATGGTACATCAAAATAAGACAAGCACATGGACACCAGAGTTGGACTTGGTGGAAAACCCAAATCATCAACAAATGGGCAAATGATGCTTGGAGGTTTAAAGTTGAAACAGCCTTTGAATCTGCCAAATTTAATGCTGATAAAGACAGAGCTTTACCATGGTTTTGCCAACAAAAGGACAGATTAACAGCATTATATCCTGACATGTCAGAACTTATGATCCATAGGAAGATTCTGAGACAATGTGGAGGTGACTTAGAGCATGCTTTCAAAAGCAGGACTACTGAACAATCATCAGCAGAGGATATTATCAATATACTAGAAGAAGTAACCACCAGAACCAAAATTGGTTCTAGTAGGGTGAATCTTGAAACAAGGTTTAATACACCTTGGAAAGATTCTGTGGAGAAAACCCCAAAGAAAATTCTAATAATGTTAGGTATAAATCTGCAGATACAATCAGAAAGTGCCATATTTGCCAAAGCACCACCCATTTAGCCAATACATGTCCAAAAAGGGGGGAAATCAATGAAATTAATATTGAAAAGGAACCTGATGTTGAAAAAGATGACATAATTGAAGACAATTCAGATGATAAGTCATCCATATTTTCTGAATCTTCAAAAGATATAGAAAATATCAATGCCACTTTTGACATCATGGAATCTTATTCCCACTTGCCACAATTGAGAAATAGTCAACTTGATTTATCAAAAGCTCAAGGGGCACAACTTATGAAAACCAAATCCCAATAGTAGGAAGAAGTGTTACAGACTTGAGCACCACCTTCTTTGAAAAGGTCAGAAATAGTTACATTCAAGATAACAATTGTAGCATCTTATACCAATTAGTGAACAAAGACTGTAAAGACAACTCTCTAATACATGCCTTGGATGAAGTATGGAAAGGATCATATGATAAAGGAAGATTTCACCTACTTGATGGTATAAAATTCAACAGTGCAAGTAACCCAATGAAAGCATTAGGAATCTTTGAAACCAATGTCATATTCCCACACATGAATGGGAATTTGGGAATCACAGTTGAATTGGTTGTTATGGAAAATTTCTCTAGTACCCATTTTTATTGGGAAATAACACTTTAATCTGTATGGGATAGATTTACATAATAACAAAGACAGATACTTTTCTATTGAGACATCTGGTACTAAGAAAATTACCAAGGTTCTTAAAGAAAGGAAATCAAGAACCAAGAAAGTAAGGGAATACCTTGTTAGGTACAGTGACCCAACTTGTGAAGATGAATGGTTAGAATAAAAAGATATACCAGAAGCTACCAAACTCCTCAGGAGATTCAGACACACTAGAAACACCAATATTACTTTGTAATATTGTTTTTTAGGGGGGGGAATGTGAGCCTTAGAGGTAATTTCATATACCCAAAAGACCACAAATACAAAAATAACATATTAATATAAATAAAATAAATTTATTTATATTATTAAAATAAAAATCAAAATATAAATATAAAATTATATTAAAAATAAAAAATTAATTACAATTTAAGAATAAAAATACATTAAATTTTGTAAGTATAAAATTACATTTATACTTGAAAAAATTAAGCAAAAATGAAATTTTAACAAAATTGTGAAAAAATAAATAAATTTGAAAAAAAGTTAAATAAAAATTATTATAACTTTTTATTCAATAAATAAACACATAAAAATTATTTCACCATTGGATTCCTCATAAAAAATCAGGTGGGGTCACCTCTGAGTGAAATTCTTGTAACTCAACTCTAAATAAGCTTAAATTAAGTTCTTAGTATTTTCAATACAAAAGTTAAAAATCCTCAAAACCTTAATTTAATTCACACCACATGAGGTGTTAACCATCAATTTTTGTGTTAAAATTGAGGTGTTGTGTTTAGTTTAGAAGCTATGAGGAATTGAAGTATTTTCAATTGAATTCAATTGAAATGTCAAAATGTGCGCGTGTATTACATAAGTGAACTTTGATTTAAATATGAGGTGTCAATTATTGCTGTATTTTACTTTACAATTGAATTGAATTACATATGTAAATTATAAGTATAATACATGATGAGGAATTAAAGGAAAAATAAATTGGAAAGATTAAATTTGGGGGGGAAAAGGAACTCCAGCTCTAAGGGGGAGCTAGACCCCCAAAATCCTTTCTGACAGGCGTGGGATGTCAAAATTCACGCAAAAGCTCATCACTTTTGGCCTGGAATTGAGTTACAGGGTCTGTGGACTCAATTGATGATGAGGTTTTGATACCAACTGGGGTAGTTTTAGCTGTTGCCAAGAGGGTAAAACTACCCTTAAGATAAAACAATAATGATAAAAACAGTTTTAACTGGTTTCTACGCCTCTGACACACATTCTGACGTGTTTTGAAGGCTCTAGGACTGGTATTGCTATAGTAATGGCTGATTTAAGGGTCTAAAATGGCTAAAATTGGCTTAAACCAGCCCTTTTTGGTCTAAACCAGGGTTCAATGATGCCATAATTGGCTTTTCTGGTGTCAGACTGATTTACACGACTTAAAAGACTAAATTTTACTTTTAGAGTAAGAGAATTGATGGCTATAAAAGAATGTCTTCTTTGCCCCACTTTTCTCTTCATGTTAGAATCTTTTCCTTTTATTAATTAGTTTAAACACTGTTAAACCAAGCAATCAAAGATTCCAACCACGATTTTTAAATCATTTTAATCCTTTTAACCACATGAAAAAATTATTATAATTATTGTTTGTAACTCTTATAATCATATTTACCCCTGAACCACCCCAAAAGTGAATTAAAGCATCTTTCATCACTGTAAACTTTGTCACTTTGTTTCCAAATTCACTCTGGTCACTTTTGGGCGTGTTTTCTGTTTAATATTATTTTTAAAGACTTTATTCTTTAGTTAATTGCTTGCAGTTCTTTGCTCAATTAACTCCAATTGAAATTTCTCTTGAAGAAATTTCTTTTGTAGCCTTAAAATATCTCTTGTAGAGTATTTTTTGGATAAATTTTTATTGTTGGTAAAACAATAAATTTGTATAATATTATTGTTTTATACTAATAAAGCTATAAACAATAAAATTGGCGTGTTTTCTCTTAAAAATAATATTTCATACTATTTCTAACTGAATTTTACCTTATACAAATTTTGAGGACAGGAAAAGTACTTGATTTTTAATCAAAGTTTCATATCCACACCTTACACTTTGACTCTTTTTGGCTTTTGGAACTTTCACAAGTTTTGAAATATTTTGCAGCTTTGCTTCTTTAATTTGGCCACCAAAGCAGGTTGTCACCCTTTCTAATTTTGTATTTTCTGAGGGATGTTGTCAGCCTGTGACTCAAAACCAGAGCACAAGCATGAGAGCCAAAATACCATCAACCAATGGTATAGCCAAGATACCACCAAAACATGGAGCTGAGCCAAATTAGCTCAAAAGGTATCAAACGGAAGAGGAAACTCACCCCTTTCTGAATATATAAGTTCCATCACCACAGGACAAAGAATAACAAAGTTATTCCTGCTCAAAGTTGTTGCTGAACGTAAACCTTAATTTTCACCTCCCATCTAAAATCCAGAAGGAGAGGCTTAACCCCATCAAATGGGTACTCAAAATGAAGCCCTAAGCCAGGGCTATCCAATGGTACTAGCCAAACTGAGCTAGCACCAGTATTACTAGACTTATGGCCAAATTCAGGCCAAATAAGGGTGAACAAAACATTCACCTTACATCTAGCTTTTGTAGTTTTAGCATGAGATACCTCAAGTGGGGTCTTTTTGGAAAGAGCACAATTGGGGCTATCTGATGGTTTCATTAATTTCCCTATATCTCACCTAGAACAAAAGTTATGGGGCAAACAAGCTCAATACGGCTTTTTGCCTAAACCACGCAAGTGTACAAAACTCTTGTACATGGGATAGCTTTGCCATATTTGATAATACCCATACCAAATGAGGTACCATTGTGTAGAGCACATACAGGGCTACACACAGAACCAATTTTGAGGTTGATATCTCAATAATTGACAAAGCTATGGCTGTTTTAAGGTCAGATTCCCACCTGCTGTCATATACAGTCTTACCATGGGATAATGTCCCATAATCATGAATATGAGGTGTCAAATAGACTAAGGAGCTTGTTTTTACTTCAATACCTCATATGTCAGCCAATACTGGGGTCCCATACAGTTTCTGTACAGCATTCTACACGTCATACACGTCAGAATCAGGCTGTGAGGTCCCCAGATGAAAGTTCTCACCCTGTATTGGTGAAAACTGCTCAGATGTGGTTTCAAAACGAAATCTGAGCCCAATACAGGCTATAAAGATCTTTGCAAACCACAAGCCTGTCCTAGAGAGTGAAAGAATCTTCACTTCCTCTACGTGGAAAGGTCTAGCACCCTTTCCACACCATTTCAGGATAAAAAGGAGGCTTTTCACAGCCAGTATTGCTTTCCTCATCCTGCTCTTAAATTCCTACGTAGTAAAACTGTCAAAAACAGTTATACTCTTGGAAAAGAATCAGGTATAATTATAATCTTAATTAATGTAGTCTTTATTATTGTAATCCAACAGGTGAAGCTGCACCCAGGGCTTTCAACAGCGCTCACCACCACTATTATATAATAGTAAAGCCCTTTAATTTTATTATAAACCCTTATTTCTTCATAAACACTCTAATTTCAAATCTTTTATCATGTGTCACATTCATAGTTGAAGTTGTAAATAGCCTAATTACTGCTTCATCATAGACTCAACCTGACATTTTGGGGGCCTGGCTGTGTTTTTTGACCTTTTGGACCTTATAAGTGAGTTTTTTACTTATTTTCTTTATTTTCTGACACTTGTTTTATCTTTTTTCAGGCGTAATTCTTTCTTAAAAATATATATTTATTATATATTTATCCTTACACTCATATTAAAAAGAGTACTTGTCACGTGGCTAATAACCACAAGACCCTTATTTTTGGTGTGTTTTATATATAAAAATATTTTTCAGCCATTAATAACGTCTTAATTTCTAATTAAATTGAGACACCCCACACTGATAAACCAACAGTTGAGGTGTGGTTGGGCAGATTGTTAACTCAATTACCCTCTTACATACCACTTTTTGACAATTTATACTTGCTAATTACAAGTTATTCTGTAAGATATTGGTATACAAACAGTATACCATATATCAGTAAGCTGTATTTCTGATGTGAAATTGTTGATTAAACTACACTGTCATTGTACAAGGGCATATTGTAGTAATATACAAGCACAGAGGCCATTCTTAGATAGGCAAACAGCATTTTAAGAAGTCTTAACTGACATTAAGCCCTATTTTTCCTGTTTTATTCAGTGGAAGATAACTTCATACCACTTGAAAGCCAGTCACAGTCCAACACATCAGTGACACCCTCAGTACCTGAGGGCAGCAAAGGCAAAGGAAAGAGGCACAGTGAAGGCCTGATAACAGCAAAGAACTGGAAACCCATTGCCACAAAGAAAAGTAGAAAAACACAAAATTCTGCTTCAATACAAGGTAAACCGACCTTGACAGCTTGTACAGGGAAAATTCATAGTATTAACCCAGTTGT
The DNA here is from genome assembly GCA_023105745.1 of Austropuccinia psidii. Classification (NCBI taxonomy): domain Eukaryota; kingdom Fungi; phylum Basidiomycota; class Pucciniomycetes; order Pucciniales; family Sphaerophragmiaceae; genus Austropuccinia; species Austropuccinia psidii. Next base: position 56,212,138 of record JALGQZ010000004.1, read on the forward strand.
AACCTCTAAACATAAATTGCCCAAACCAGCAGACAACAAATTTGTACAAGGCACAGTCAAAAGTAAATAACCTAAGAACATAAAGTTTTTGACTGCTTGCAAACACTAATGTGTCACCTGTATACCTCAGAGATCTTGGCTTCCAAAGGAACCAGCCAGAGGAGAGATAAGGCTTGTCCAGAACCAGAAGACCTGAAAGAGGACACCTTGGACACAGTAGTGGATGGCAAAACAATGAGGGTGATAATATCAACCCTCCCATTCACACTCCAATTCAATGGAGACCTCAAACCAGAGGACTGGAAAGACATGGATCAAGTTCTTCAGCTCCACCAACTCCTCAAGGGACAATTCCAATGGAGGATGTACAGCAAGAGGTTCAACCTGGCATCTCACCGGGCAGAACTTGGAGCAAGTTTCCAGAAGATCTGTCTCAAGGAGATAGACTTCAAAGAACTTACAATAATCACCAAAGGTTGGAATCCTACCAGGAAGTTCAGACTCCTGGAGGCAAGGGCACAGAGGATAAGTGAGGGTCAAGCCACTCTCCAAGCTATACAAGAACAGTTAACCCAGAAAGGGCCTACTCAGATTCCTTCAGGCTCACAAGGAGCAGGCCAAATCAGCTCTCCAGGGGCTTCAAACCATTCAGACCTTAACAAATCAATGACCAGGAGTCACCACTCTTCACATTTCCAGGAGGTTTCCAGGAGAAGAAAAGGATACAAGGGGAAAAACAAGACCTCTTTCAGCCAAAGGCAGAAAGAGTCAGACCCCATGCTCCAGAAGTTGTTGGATTTGGTGAAAGAAGTGCACAAGAACCAGAAGTAGTTGTATACCACTCTAGAATCAGTAGTCCTAGTAATAGAAACATTACCCCCACTCAGATTGAACATAATATTGTCACACCTGAGAGTAACATAAACAGTGATACACTGTGGTTACAAATGTCCCAATATTCTGAGCAAACTCAAAAGCAGTTTGCAGAACTTGAAGCAAGCAATGAGAGGATGAAGAAATTAACAGCCTCCATGGATAAGATTGTTAAAGCTCTTCAAGAAGGACATGCTCAATTTAGAAAGGCCTCTGAAGAAACCAACAAAAAACTGAATCTAGTCTTTGAAGAACAACACCACAGCAAAAGGGACAGGGACTGTCTGGATCAAGACATAAAGAAATTGTTTAATGTCTACCATATTTTGAAGCCCCAACCACAAGTCTAAGCTATGGAAGATTCATATCAACCAGATGAAATCAAACCAGATGCCATGTTGATGAATAAGGCAAGATCTCCATCACAATACCAGGATAGAGATGGCATGTCTGATTCAGAGAAGGAAGCCTTGAATCAGCTTCCTGAGGCCTCAAGCTGGCCCAAATTCTCTGGAACAGGAGAATATGATCATATGGAGCTCATAGATTATATTTATGGACTCTTCATTGATGTACCAAGCAAACAAGACTACTGGATTACTGCTAGATTAAATACAGAATTTAAAGGTCATGCTAGTATATGGTACACAGAAATGAAAGAAATCCATGGCAGATGAAACTGGCCATGGTGGAAGAGTCAAATCATCCAAAAGGACAGTAATGGAACTTGGATATGGCAAAAGACAATGTCATTTGACAATGAAAAATACTCTGTGGACAAAGATCCATATGAGTGGTGTCTTAGACGGTCTAAAATACTTAAAGCCATTGGCCCTCAGATGAACATCCAAATGAGGAATCACAAACTTCTGACGCAACTGCCAGGAGAACTAGAGCATGCAGTAAAATGCAGATGCAACCAAAATTGCACTCTAGATGAAATTTCTAATACCTTACAAGACATAAGGAAAAGAACTAATATAGGGAGATTCACCCCATATAAGAGCAGTGGTTTCAAAGAGAAACAACATTTCAGGGATGAGTTTAAAGACAAACCCAAAGAAAGGGTGGCAGAAGTGACAAAGAAGAAGAATTCTTGTCACAATTGTGGTTCAACAGACCACTATGCCAACACCTGTCCAAAGGCAAGGAAAAAATTCTATGCCATTGAGAAAGTCCCAGAGGAGGAATCCCCAACAGAGGATTCTGAATCAGACTCCATGGGTGATGCCATCAGAGAACCATCTGATGATGACCAAGACCCAAGAGAAGAATTTCTAGTAGAATACCAAAAGGAAACCCCACTAGAAATTAAGGACATACAGTTGGAAGCAGGAATGCCACAGGATACTGCCAATAAAAACTTGTGCAAACACACACAAGATGCACAAACATTCCTGGTTACACCAACCAAAGGAATGGCATATATACATGGAACAGCCACTAAAATGACTGTATGTATTGAAAATGCTCAACATCCATTGATCATTGATAGTGGGGCACACTTCTCCATAGTGGCCAGTAATTATCTGGATAACTACTTCCCAAATTGGGAAAAACAGCTCTTGCCCACCAAGGCAAAAAACTTTAAAAGTGCACAGGGAGGATGACTTCCATTGGTACAATTATCAAAGAGATAATTATAACCTACAGGAAGGGTAGTATCAGACTGAATCCAGAGTTTGTAGTGCTTGATGATGCCCACATCCAAGGGCTCTTACTGGGAGCAGACTACCAGAGGATGTATGGCATAGACATTTACAATAGTAAAAACAGGCATATTACCATTGGTACCAACAAGGGAAAGAAAATTTCACTTGATATATACCAAATCTCTAGCCATGAGCCACTAGAGGAACTACTGAATGAATTCAGGGAGGGCCAGTTTAGCACTACCCTCACCAGTAAACAAAAACTAAGCTTAAGATGCTGAGGAAGAACAGACCAGCATTTTCCATTGGTGAGGAGCCACTAGGCAAGATCAAGGGCCATGATATAGAACTATATCTGTATGTGGAAAGACCTTATCCACCCATGTTCAGGAGGCCTCCTTCTCCAGGAAGCCAGGAAGCCAGGAAAGAAATTGAAAAACACATCAATGAACTCCTGTACATGGATGTTGTGAGCCTTTGAGATATGACCACATACCCAATAAGGTCACAAAAAAAGATTAAAGATAATTATACCTTTAATATAATTATATTAAAATGACTTAGAATAATTATACTTTGAAAATAATTACTTAAATATACAAAAAATACCATAAATTGGTACAAAAATTGGTTTAACTTGAAAACCAATGAATCAACATGTAAAATAAATTATACCATTGGATTCCCCATGGAAAAATACACATATACCATTTTTATGGCATATCTGTAAAGTCAATATTTAAGGAATTATAAGGTAAAATACCTTATAAAAACCATAAATCCTTATTTATCTCAAGAACTAATGAAACAACATGTGAAATAAATTGTACCAGTGGATTCCCCATGAATATCCACACATAAAACAATTAACAAGCTAATTTCCAATGTTAATACTTAAAGAATTATCCTGAATATATGCACTTTTTTGGTCAACGCATATATTCAAGGATCATAGCTAATATCTTCTAAACTATACATGATAGAATGATGAACCAAAAACAAAGTTACCACGTAATTACTGTAAGAACACAGATATGAGCTTTATTTTACAAATTATAAACAAGGTTAAAACCTATGATGAAATATTGATAAAAATCAACAGAGCTGTTGACCACTTTGTTGTGAAAGTGCTCCAAACTTAAAAAAAAGTATACAGTTGGATTCTACTAGTTCATTTGAGAAGAATGATGTAATTTTTATTATTAAATTCAGGGTATAACCCCCTGAAATCAAGGTTTGAAGTTTAAAATGTTGAATTTCAACAGAAAAGATGAGTTACAAGAAAAATCATCAAAATTAGAGTTTTGATGATGTAATGAAAAGCTCTTGGCAGTATAATAAGGTTATGTCAGGCTATCAGAATTCACTCTCTGAATTGCTGTAGCGTGTAAATCTTAAAAGTTATTAAGGATCAAAGTTTGAGCTTAATTTGAGCAGTTATGATCACATACTGTAACCTTAATTTAAGTTTAACAGTCTTAAGAGTGATAAAATTGGTGAATACTATTAGTTTATTATTAAAACTAATAAAATCCACGAAATTTGGGGTTCTGCCAAGCCTCTGATGTCATCAAACTTAGAGTTATAGTGATAACTCTAAATAATGGTGTAATAATGATGTAATATGGTTTGATCATGATGTAATCACCCTCAAACCTTAAAATATTGATCGATTCCGGTGGATATGATCAGTACACGTCTACTAGAAGCCTGTTGGACTCTAGGAGGGAGGTATTTACTATATATAGAGCTCTTTTTACTCTATTTACCCCTCAGACGCATCAAAAACATTAAATCAATTAAATCAAAGGTAATTTCTTTATTCTTTATATATAAAAGCATTATATTATTAAATACCAAAGACCTCCTTGCTATAATCATCTATTTTGACGTGATTAAATCATTTATTTAATTGTTTTTGTTAAAAATCTCTATAAAACTCATTTCCACGTAAAAATCCAGAATAATTTGTAATTTTCTTTATTTTTATTGTAAATACAATTTGAAAAGGTTGTATTTATATTTTTTGGCGTAAAATACTTCAAAATTATTATATTAAGTGTTAAAAGTAGGTTATTTTCTCTTATTATAATAATTTCTCTATTATTACTCTCTTAATAATTCTTTAATTAATATAAATAGTATTTATATTAATTCATAACTTTAATATTAGTAATATTATTGTTATTAATTGTTTTTTATTAATAAAAAACAATTTTTTACGCCTTTATTATTTGTTGGTAACAATAATAAAGAGCTGTTTAAATATATTAATTATCTTATATTGATATATTTATTTATTATATTATATTTTTATAATATAAATTATATTATTATATTTATTTAATAATATAATTATTTTACGCCATAATAATAATAATTATTTATTATTATTATATTTTTAATCTTATTTATTCAATTCATAAGGACATTCAGAGTACAATAAGTAATAAATTAGTAATTTTTACTTATTGTTTCATAGTCAAACCTTACATTTGGGGGCCTGGCCGTGATATTTACTTAAAAGACCTTTAAAAAGATTCTATTTGGGTTTATCCAATAATAAATTATATTTATAATCATAAAATTATATAATAATTTTATATTTTATTGATTTTAAAAGCTATTGAGGCATTTGGAAAGCAATTGTACTGTCTTACACGTGGTTTTTCACATCCTTAGACTTGCAAGAACTTTCTTTGAGTGACTCTAGTGATTAAAAAAGATAATTTATAAATTAAAAATACTTTTTATTATAACTTAATTTTATAAAGAATCATAATAATTTTTATTTTATTCCTTAAAAATAAAAAATATAAAAAATATTGAAAAATATTAAAAACCAATAAAAAAGTTATGTTTATTCATTTTTATTCATTTCTTTATTCATTTCAAATTTTTAAAGATATAAAAGCAATTTCTACGTGGAAAATTGCCATATCTTACCAAAAATAACACTTCTTATAAAAAGACTTATATTTATTTGTCTTTTTTAGTGTTTGAAGATAACCCAACAGAAGACAACCAAACTACTGTTGAGAGGTTGGTGGAAGAAACTTGTCAAAGTTCTCCAAACACCAGTTATCACCAAAAGAAAGAAAGCTAAGAAATTAGACTTTCCAGGACCCACCATTCAAGACTCTGAAGGTAAGCACCTCTTTTTAAATTGCCATAGAAGAATTTTATTCTAAGATGCTTTTACTTTTTCTTATTCTTTAATTATGACTACCAGAAGAGGTTCCCAATACTCCATCCAATCAGATGGAGCTGGACTCAGAAGTAGAATTGATCCCTCAAAAGGGAAAAGAAAGGGCAATATCCCCAGTGGAACAGAATCCACACAAGGAAGTGCCTTATCCCAAAGGCAAGTCCCAGAAATGCCCATGATATCTGAGCCTGAATTGGAACTAAGTATGAGTAACTCAAACAGGTACAAATCACATTCAGAGGGCTCAAATAGACATCTACATGAGCCAGTACAAGCAGTATTGCACAGTGTACAAGGACAAAGACTGGGAAATGCTGCCTCAAATACACCAAGGAGTGATGAACTCCTGGCACATCCTGAAAAAGTTCCTCAAAGAGGAGGAGATAGTGAAATACTCCAATGGATGGAATCCACTGTCATCCAAACCTCAAATCAAAAAAATCAAGGATTATCATGCCAAAAAGAGGGAGGCAACCAAGGAAGAAGCCCCAGTAGCTTCTACCAGCAAGGCTCAAGCCAACCCACTTCCCCAAGAAGGCAAGAAGAACAAGAAAAAGCATTGGAGGAAACCATATTCCCCAAGCTACAGGATCCCAAGAATCCAAAAGGATGCCATGGACAATGTTTTCAACATGGCCAGAACCTTGATGGAATTCAAGGACAAGGAAGAGCAAAGAATGAGACAACCTCATTTCCCAAAGAAATAACCTTGTCCAAAGATGTTGTAAATACTTTAACAGAAATTAAAAATAGTATATTACCTCTAAAAGAAATTAAAGATAGTTTATTATCACTAAAAGAAATAAATAACAATTTATCTTCTTTAACAAAAATTGTTGTGCAAAACAAGAAAGAAATTGACAACATTAAGTTTATTGTTGAAAATAATAAACCAAAAAATCTAATTGACAATACTCAAAAATTAATACAAGGACAACAAGAATTGTATAAATACATAAAAGATATCAAAGATAAAACTTTGACAATCAATTATGATGTGAGTATTGATAATCTTACAGAAAAATTAATTAAATTAAGTATTTCTGTAGAAAAATTTGAAGAAAAGACTTCATCACACCAAAAATTACTTTTGGACCATGTGGAAAAAAGTGATGAAGCAAGAATGCATCTGAAAAATGATATTCAGAGTGAAATAAGGCTTATTACTGAAAAAATGGATAAAATTAATGAGGCTAATTTAAATATGCCAAAGTTATCAACACCATTTTCTCATATAGGAAGCCCTGTTAAAACAAAAGAGGAATTGTCAAATCCTTTCATAACAGACTTGAGTCACCAAGATAATAACCAAGTCTTAATGAAGGAAGCACCTCAATTAAAAGAATGGCCAACATTCACAGGAGAAGGTCAATATGACCACATGTCATTTATTAAAACAATTGACATGTTACAAGAAGACTATGCCATACCAGATGAATTAATCACTGCAAGATTACATTCATTGTTTGAGAAATGTGCAAAAAGATGGTATTATGGCATAAGACAAACAAATGGTAAAAATACCTGGTCTTGGTGGAAACAAGAAATAATCACCAAGTGGGCAAATGATGCCTGGAGGTATAAAATAGAAAATGCATTTGAAAATTCTTTCTTTGACCCAGAGAAAGATAAACCTTTAACTTGGTTCTTAAAACAAGTTGAAAGGCTTAATGCACTGTACCCAGAAATGTCACAGAAGATGGTGCATATGAAAATACTTAAAAAATGTGGAGGGGAACTAGAACATGCCCTAAGAAGCAGGTGTATAGAACCATGCTCCACAGAAGAGTATATAAATGCACTAGAAGATATAGTGACAAGAACAAAAATTGGCAGGACTTGGAAAAGATTGGATATTAAAAGCCAAAATAAACCATTTATCAAAAAAGATAAATCAAAAGAATCCTTTAAGCCCAATACATCCAACAATAATGAGCAAAGAAAATGCCATAAATGTGGAGGTATTGGACACTTAGCCAATAATTGCCTTAAAAAAGCAAAAATTAATGAAATTGTGGAAACAGAAAACCACAATGACAAAGAAGAAGAATCTGACTCTGAAAAAGAGACAGAAGAGTCAGAAAGCTCTGAAAGTGATGAAATCAATATAATTAATGCACAAATTAATAATATTGATATAATTTATGAAGTACTGGATGTTAATTCAAACTTGCCACAAGTTGGAACATCTGACACAAATCTGACAAACATACAAGATGCCAAAATGTATAGAACCAAACCTGCAAGAGGAATGGGATATACAGCTGGAAAGTCAAATATAAGTATTGTTATGGTTGATAACCAAGAAGGAAAGATCAACTTGGATACAGGAGCATATTGCACTTGTGTTGGCAAAAGTTATTTAAAAACCATTGTCCCAGACTGGCAAGAAAAACTTATGCCAATACAAGGTGTCAAATTTAGTAGTGCAAGTGAGAGCATGAAGCCCCTTGGAATAATTGATTTAACACTAATTTTTCCTCATCCCTCACAATGTGTCAGAATCAAAGTAGAGTTTCTAGTAATGGATAACTGTACTAGTAATCATTTCATACTTGGGAATGACTACTTATGAATCTATGGTTTAGATATCTCCAACCAAAAGGATAGATATTTTACCATAGGAGATAACAAAAGACAAAAGTTTGGATTCTTAAATAACAAAAAACAAATCACAGTTATTAAGAATGAAGAAAAAATTCCAGAAAAGGAACTTTTTATATCTGAACAACTCAAAGAGGCAGAATTCAATCAAGAATTAACAGAAAAAATGAAAGAAAAATTGATTGACCTCTTATTTAAGTATAAAAATGCCTTTGCAACTGACAAAGAGCCACTAGGTGCCATAATTGGACATGAAGTGGATATAATTCTTAATGTAGAAAAACCTTACCCACCTTTATTAAGAAGACCTGCTTATCCAGCCAGTCCAAGAGCTAGAGAAGCCTTAGAGGTGCATATTAAAGAATTAATGGACCTTGGAGTATTAAGACAAGTTGGACATTGTCACAGCCAAGGAGGCAGGGGCATTTCCAATCATCATCAGCAAATCATTATATCATGGATACCCTTCAGAACCCAATCAGCAAGGGGGTTTCATTCAATAATTCACCCAATACAGTTTTCATACCTCAATACAGTTTTCATACCTCAATACAGTTCCATACAGGCAAGACTCAAATACAGGATTCACCAAATACAGGCCTGTCATCAATACAGGCGCAAATACCTGTATTGACTGTATAACCTGTATTGGATTCACCAATACAGGATTCAATCCCACATCCAACTTCTTCCAGCATACAGGCCAGTATCTCAATACTCAAACTCCAAGGCTGGCATTTCTCACATATACCAGCCCCTCTTCACCCACCTGGGGGTTTTTCCCCCAGTTAATTAAAATAGTTGATTTATTATTTAATATTATTTTATTCTCACTTTTGGAATATTATTTTATTACTTATTAAGTTAGTCTTAGCCTTCCCTCACCTGTTCAGTAGAGTCCTGGTGGCCATATCCTTATTAATTCCTTTTCTCTTTTCTGAACAGGTTGAAACAGTGACTCAGGATTATTTGTGGTTGGCTCTTTATTATTGCTTTTGTTTTGTCTCTCTTATCTTTTATGCTTATTATTTTATGACTAGGAATTTATCCTCTTACTCCATTACTCTTATCATTTGAGTATTTTCTTCTGAGCCCTCCATAAGTAAGTCTGTTCACTGAGTGCCAGGCCCTCTTCATTGTAGAAGAGCCCCTGTGACATTATTTTAATTAACTCATAATTGCTTCTTTCTTTTCATTCATTTTATTCATTTCTCTCATTCTTCTATTATGATCTTTTAATGATTATGAACTTTAATGATTTTATGATTTTCATCAATTTTCATCTCTCTCATTTCATTCTCATGAAAATTTATTCTTTCTAATTTCTCTATTCTGCTGACCAATTCACTTTATTCTCTATCATATTCATTTCTCTTTTGTTTGAATTCAGGTTTATTCAGGGTTTATTGCTTGGAATTAGTTGGGTTAATTGATTCATCATTCAGGGTTATTTGATTTGGGGTATTCAGTGGTTTTGATTGAATTTTCTCAAGATTATTGATTGATTGATTGATTGTTCAAGACATTGATTTTACCTCAAGATTTTGAATTGACTTTGATTGATTTGATTTGATTTGATTGACTTGATTTGATTCTTCAAGATAGCTGATTTATCCTCAAGATTTGATTTAATTGATTGATTTGAATTTGATTCCTCAAGAAAATTGAATTGATCTTTGAAGATATTGATTGGATTCCTCAAGACTTAATTGATTTGATTTTGATTGACTTTATTTGACTTATTGATTGAAATTGATTATTCATAAGAATTTGACTTTGTCATCTTCACTCTTCAAGATTTATTCATATTGATTCACTTCAAGACTGTTTATTGATTCTTCAAGATCATCAAGATTCTCATTTAATTTGATTTGGTCAAGCCTTAATTTATTCAAAGTATCATCAAGTTTTTATTCATTCTTCTTTCATAATGCCAGTTCAGCATAGCCCACCAGCCAAGAATACAAGATCCCAGAGACATCAAGCTGTTCTCACTCCTACACCAAGGGCTCCTCTTGACCGCACACCATCAGTTCATCAACTGAGTGCAAATTTGGACAGAGGACCACCAATGGAAGGAGCAGCACCCTCCAGAAGAGGAGGTGTGAAGTCTAGAAGATCAAGATCATTCTCTGGACTATTGGGTGGTTATCCTGGTGTTTCTCAAGGGCCTAGAAGTAGATTAGGGGAAGCTGAAGATGAGGAGGGGGAGGAGTCTGTGGAAGAGGAAGAATCTGAGGAGACTGAAGTGGCAGCTGCCTTGGCAGGTGCTTCTGAAGCTCCTGAGGCTCCAAATCTAGCCCTTTCTAATCAACCTTCTGTCTCTCAAGCTGAACCAAATTTCCTCAAGATGATGGAGCAAATGACTCAGTTTATGGGACGACTCACTCAAGCAGTTGCCCCAAGGGACACTTCAAAAGTCCCTGCATTCAAGACTCCATCAATGAAGGCACCTGATTCTTTTGATGGTACTAAAGCTCATAAATTGAGAGGATTCATTCAATCCTGTCAATTAATCTTTCATAATGACCCAGCAAACTTCTTCTCTGACAGGAAGAAGGTGCTTTATTCAACTTCTTTTCTTACTGGTAGAGCTGGCAAATGGATTGAACCTTACCTCTCAAATATCTCCAATGAAGACCCTTCTTACCTCCTCAATAACTGGCAGTTGTTTGAAACCCAGTTATTCACTCTGTTTGGTGATCCAAATGAAGTCAGAAAAGCTGAACAAGAGTTGGACAATTTGAGGATGAGGGAAAGTGGTCAAGTTTCCTTTTACATAGCTGATTTCAGAAGTTTAATGTCAAGAATTGGAGACTGGGGGGAAAGGGCCTATATTCATGTGTATAGAAGAGGCTTGGCATCAAGATTGTTGGACCAATTGGCTTCTCACCCTGGAACTTTTGATAGCCTTCAAGAACTCATGGATATCACCTTGGAATTAGATACCAGGTACCATGAGAGGCAGAAGGAAAAGGGCAGTCATCAAGAGAAGAAGCCTCCAAACAGTGGATCCAACTCCTCCAAGCCTCCTCAAAGTTCATCATCAAAGAAGCCTTATCATAAGAAGAATAAGAAGGGGAAGAATTTTCAAGTGTCCAAAGACAAGCCTCATGCTGCTCTCCTCAATAAGGACATCAAATTAATTGGTTCTGAAAAGGAGAGGAGGATTAAGGAAGGCTTGTGCAATTATTGTGGTGGTAAACACCCATTTGAAAAATGCTTCAAGAGGCCTGAAAATAGGCAAGGGTCATCAAAAGGCTTCCCTAGCAAGCAGGGAAAAGCCTGAGTGGGAATCATGATGTGTTCAATGGTTCTCACTTATTTCCTTCAAGAGCACAATTGTGCACTCTGAATACTAGTGTCAAGAAATCTTTAAAATTTCTTATTTTTTCTTCAATCTCTGATATTTTTTATAGTATTCTCATTGATTCTGGTGCTACAAACTCCTTTATTGCAAAGAATTTTGTTCTCAAGTACTCATTGACCATGTCAGAGCTCCCTGAAAAGATTCCTCTTTTCATTCTGGATTCCAGTGAATCCACTTCCCTGTTCATCACCCATTATACCAAGTGGGTTGTTGATTTACCTTCCTTCCCAAGCTTTGAATGGGATTTCTTTATCATAGATTCACCCAAGGGAGAAGACCTAATATTGGGCTATGATTTCCTTTACCATTTTAATCCCATTATTGATTGGAAAAATGGATTGATCACCTATGATTCTAGTCATAAGGATTCTAGTGGTATTATTTCTTCTACTAGTAATGACTTTTCCACTGCTGTCAACAGTGTTCCTCTGGTTGGTGAAGTTAAGACACCTTCCCTTCCTCCTTCTGTCCATATCCCTTCCATTTTTCCCTCTCAGTCATTACTTCCATTAAGAGATGAAGTATTCAAAGAGATAAAAGATGTTGGAGAAGATGTTGCTATATCTTCACTTCATCTCTTTCAAGGGGATATGGACCTTCCTCCTTTATCTTTTCATGCCTCCCTGGAGGAGCAGTGGGATGAGGAGGAAGAGCCAGAAGAGATTGAAACTGTGCTGAAGGTAGTCCCTCCTGTTTATCACAAATATTTGGATGTATTCTCCAAAGTGAAAGCAGAGAAACTTCCTCCACACCGTGCCTGTGATCATCATATCGAACTGGAGGGTCTTCTACCTCCAGTTGGTGTTATCTACTCTCTATCAAAGAATGAGTCAGAAACACTGCGGGCCTACATTTCAGAGAATGTAGAGAAGGGTTTCATCAGACCAAGCTCCTCCTCAACAGGAGCACCTGTCCTTTTTGTTAAGAAAAAGGATGGTGGTCTTCGTTTGTGTGTTGACTACCGCAAACTTAATGCTGTCACTAGGAAGAACAGGTATCCTGTTCCTCCAATGAATCAGATTCTTACCGTCTTTAACGGTGCTACTATCTTCTCCAAGATAGATCTGCGTGGTGCTTATAATCTCCTGAGAATTAAAGAGGGGTGTGAGCCTTGAGGTATATTTTACATACCCAAATAGGCCACAATTATCTTAAAAAGAAATTTTGAATTATGCAAAACTCATAAGTCATGCATATATCCAAAATTCATCATTTTCAATTTCAGAAAAGATGAATAGCTTTTTATTGAGTAAGTAAATCCATGGATTTAAGACCAGATTTGGATTCTACACAAAAATTCACCTAGGGTAGCTCCATAGAGTGAATAAGCTCAATTTAAGTATTTGAGGTGGTAAAATGGAAAATACTTCAATACCACATCATTAATACCACATAAAAGATCCGTGAAAATTTTTGTTTTTCTTGATTTTTAGCCAAAATAATAGGAAAGTGAGAAATCCCATGTTACATATACACTAAGAATAGTGTTATGCGTGTTTTGAGCACTTAATATCATGGTATTCTTACATGGACTTTTGGTACACCCATAGTGGATATCTCACTTTAAGCTTAAATTACTATTTTGACGTAAAAATTGGGCAAGGGGGACAAAAGACATCAAAGAGAGCCAGGGTACCCAACTTCTGAGGCCTCAGAGGCGTGGATAGCTCCAGAGCATGGATCCATGGCTCATCTTGGCCCAATTGGTAAACTAAAACTCTTTGGGAACTTGGTTACCAAGTTACAACTACTGTAAAACATCAGAAAATAGCAAATAACCTGCTATTTTGACGTGCCAAGGAGGTAATGAGCTACTTACACTCCTGTAACCATGTCAATTACTAATGACTTTCCATGGATAAACCCCAAAAGAGTAATTAAAACCCTTTTGGGACCCATATTCATTGATTTACCTCATAGCAACCAGCAAAACACTGCTATTTGCAATTCTACGTAGAAATGAGGTAAAACCTTCAAAAATTCATTAAAAATACAATTCTTAATGAATCTTTCTGAAACTTTCAGGACTAAAGGAGAACTGTATTATCTATGGTACAACCAAAAGGAATTACAGTTTTACTAGTAAAATTAAAAGTTTTACTTACAGTCCATTTTTGGATATTCTACGTGAAACACTGAATCTTCAAAAATTCACAGTAATTACAACCTGTGATGAAATTGGCAATAACATTGATAACTTTGAGAAATCAATGATTATTTTAGAATAAAAGAAGATTTACAAGTGTTACTCCTTTTATTCTTAACCATATTGGGGTTGGTAGTCACGTAAAAGCATCAATTAAGTAATTATGATAATCTTACATGACAACAGATGATGCAATCAATAATCCAAAAAGGTTTATTGTTTTCTCACTCACTGGTTTTTCAGTTTGTTCCATAGCACGCCTCTGTGAGCTGTTATTGACTTAAAAGAAGCCTCTTCTTGCTGTTTTTTCCGTATCATCATCATATAAATTTATTAAACCATTATTACCAACAAGTAAGTATTAGTTCAAGCTATTCTTAAGTGTTTTAAATCTTTCAGAATCAATCAGAAAGACGTGAAATCATAGAATCCAACTATATATTGTTGAAATACTGTTATAAATCATCTTGATCCCTTAAATCCACAATTCTACGTAAAATTTCTCTACTCTTATCTTTCAATAAGTTCTTTGGAGTATTAGTGAGTCATTTATCTTTAATTCTTAAAGTTTTTCTCTAGTAATAGTTTTCTTCAAGAATTATCTTTATAATTATTCTTGCAAAAGATAATTATATATTAAAATAATTTTATTATTTTAATAAAGAAGTTTTTATTATTAAATTCTTCTTGTAATTGATTCTTGTAGACAATTACTTGCTCACTGTTAAAATCACTAGTAGTGCTTAACACGTGAAAGAAATAATTTTTAATTATTTAATTGTGGTTATAATAATATTTTATTATTATATTTCATAAGAACAGACATAGTACTGTTGATTAATAGTAATATTATCATCAGTTTCATAGTCACATCTTACATTTGGGGGCCTGGCCGTGTTTTTTGAACCTTGTACCCTTAATTAATATATTTTTAAGCTCTAAAATATATTAATTTAATTAATTTTTTTCTTTCAATTTGGAGTTAAAATATTTTTATTTTTGAAATTGTTTTAAAATCTTTTTCATTGAGGAATTTGGTTTAATTTTATATTGTTTTTACACGTGGCTTTTTCACATCCAAAAACTTATAAAATTATTCTTTGAGTTACTCTGAATTAATTTTCATTCAAAATCTTAAATTTTAATTTTTTTCTTTAAAAAGAATAATTTTTTTAATATTAAAAAATATAAAACTTATAAAAATCTTTAAAAAATATTTTAAAAAGTATAAAAAATAATTTTTTCTCTTTTATAATTTCTTTTAGTGTCTTTAATCAAATACTGTGCAGCTGGCAACAGACTCAGTAAAAGATATATCACTAGTCCAGAATCTTCAGAAGCAGAATCTGAAGACAGTATTGAGGTGCAGATTGCTAAAAGAGGCACCTTATTCAACTCAGAAAAAGCTAAATTACCACCAAAAGGTGTGTATTTTATCTTATATTTTCACCTTTTATCTTTAAATTGACGTGAAAATGGTGCATACCAGAAATGGAAGCAACTATTCAGTCCAACCAGATGGATGTGGACAAGGAAGAGGCAAGACCAAATCCAGAAGTGCCAAATCTTCCACAAGAAAGGCACATCTGGAGGATGCCAGAGTTGCCCCCCATTCCCCAAGGTCTGTACCAACAGATTTTGACGTGAATTCTGAGCCTGAACTAATTTATGATAATATTTCCAGGGCTGAACCATTTTCAAGTGGCAGCAATAGAAATATATCAGAGCCAGTACAAAAATTGGTTCAGAGCAGCCAAAGAAGAGGAGTGGGAAATCTGCCCAAGCCTTTGGCAGGGGGCCATGAACTCCTACTTACACATCAAGAGCTTTCTGGGTCAGGAGAAGACCATAGAACTCTTAGGAGGTTGGAGCCCCCTGTCTTGCAAAGACAAGGTCAAAAAGATAAAGAATTGGTTGAAGAACCAAAGTCTTTTATCCATAGACCAGAAGAAAGAATTGGAAATGACTCCAACCTTGGAGACAGAGGCACCAGTGGCATCTACCAGCTCCAAACCAGCTCCAGAAGCATCCAAGGACAAGCCCAAAGGACCTCAAAAGAAACAGAGAGGTCCCAAGAACCATCAAGGCAAGGGCAAAGGCAAAGCCAATTGGCACAGACCTTACCCACAAGGGTACAGGATCCCCAGATTGGAGCCTTCAGCCGTGGACAGTGTCTTCAATATGGCCAGAACTCTTATGGAATTCACAGCCAAAGAGCAGGAAAGGATGAACAGGACTTTTCCACGCAAATAAATGATGTACATAGAAGTATTAGTGTAGAAATTGGCAAACTTGAGTCAAAGTTGAAGCAAATTACATTAGACATCAATGATTTAAAGAAAAATGACAAGCAACATTCTGATTGGCATAAATTGACAACTGTCACCCTTGAGTCAATTAGCAATGCTTGTGAAAGAATTGAGAACCAATGTCAAAATAATGACACAGAAGATCTTTCCATCTTTAAAGTAAATGATAGACTTAAAACTCTTGAAGACCATGTCTTACAAATAGTTAAGAACACCAATCAATTTGCTAT
Source organism: Austropuccinia psidii (assembly GCA_023105745.1). NCBI lineage: Eukaryota > Fungi > Basidiomycota > Pucciniomycetes > Pucciniales > Sphaerophragmiaceae > Austropuccinia > Austropuccinia psidii. The sequence continues at coordinate 56,228,530 of JALGQZ010000004.1, forward strand.
ACATTTAGCAAAAAGTGACAGTGAAAGGCAGAAATTGAAGAATGAAATAATTGCAAGTGTGGAGCAAATTCATAAGAATCATGAACCACATATGCCAAGACATTCTACACCTTTGACTGAAGAAAAACTTTCTGTAAAAGAAAGTTTGACTCCATTCTTAGGAGAGAATGTTATTTCTGCAAAGGATATTCCCAAATTAGAAGAATGGCCAACATTCTCTGGTGAAGGAGAATACAACCATATTGAATTCATCAGGACTATTGATATGTTGCAAGAAGACTTTAATATACCTGATGAAATCATAGTAGGAAAATTACATTGTTTGTTTACCAAGACTGCAAAGAAATGGTATTACAAGATGAGAATGGATCATGGAAGACATGACTGGTCTTGGTGGAAATCTGAAGTGATTACCAAATGGGCCAATAATTCTTGGAGGTTTAAAATGGAGAATGCTTTTGAAAGTGCCATTTTTAACTCAGAAAAAGACAAACCACTTACTTGGTTCTTCAAACAAAAAGACAGATTATCTGCTTTACACCCAGATATGTCTGACACTATGATTAATATGAAAATATTAAGAAAGTGTGGAGGAGAACTGGAACATGCTATCAAAAGCAGATGTGCGGAACCCTGTTCAACAGAGGACTACATTAATGCTATGGAAGATATCATTACCAGAACAAGAATTGGTAAAACTTGGGTTAGAAACCCAATAGAGTCCAAAATAGTCTCAAAGATTCCTAGAGAGGAAAGAAGACCAGAAAGACCTGTCTTGAAGTGTCATAAATGTGGAAGTACTTCACATTTAGCCAACACTTGCCCTAAGAAGACAAAGATCAATGAAGTTCAAATCATTGAAGACATTCAGTGTACTGAAGAGAAAGAAGAGTCTGATCAAGATTCTGCAGTCTCTGAAGATACACCAGTAGAGGACTATCCCATTGAAAACATTTCAGCTTTCTTTGAGGTCACAGAAGTCCATACCCACTTGCCACAGTACAGTGAGGATTGCTACAACCTGATCAATATCCAAGATGCCAGAATGTGTAAAACAAAACCTGCTAGAGGAAAGGGTTATACTGCTGGAGCATCCTGTATCACATCAGTTCTAATGGGTGATATTGAAGCCAAAGTAAATCTGGATACAGGGGCATTTTGCACTTGTATTGGCAAGGATTATCTCCAAATTATACTTCCTGAATGGAAAAACCATCTATTACCAATAGAAGGTGTACAGTTCAGTAGTGCCAGTAACAATATGTACCCCTTGGGCATATTGGATACTAATATTGTATTCCCACATCCAGCAGGAAGTGTAAGAATGAAAACTGAGATTGTAGTAATGGATAATTGTACATCTCAGCATATCATTCTTGGAAATGATTACTTGAATATTTATGGTATTGATATAAATAACCATAAAGACAGATATTTCACAATTGGAGATAACAAAAGGCAAAAATTTGCTTTCTCCAATATGCCAAAACAGATATCTGTAGTATCTTCTGTCAAAGATACTTACAAAGATGAATTTGTGTCTAAACAACTTGTTGAAGCACAAATTAATCCATCATTATCACCAAAGATGAGGAATGAACTTATTGATGTATTATATACATACAATAATGCATTTGCATCTGATAATGAACCATTAGGCGCTATAAGGGGACATGAAATTGATATTACTCTTAATATTGATAGACCATATCCTCCAGTACTTTCAAGACCAGCTTATCCAGCCAGTCCCAGACCTAGAGAGGCCTTGGAAAAACATATCCAAGAGTTGATCCAACTTGGTGTGCTAAGGAAAGTAGGCCATAATGAGGAAGTTGAAGTGACAACACCTGTTATTATTGCATGGCATAATGATAAGTCAAGAATGGTTGGAGATTTTAGAGCTTTGAATACCTACACAGTTCCAGATAGGTATCCAATCCCTAGGATCCAAGAAACCTTGACTCAATTGTCTAAAGCCAAGTATATAACATCAATGGATGCATTAAAAGGCTTCCATCAAAATGTTTTGACGCCTAAAGCTAGGAAATTACTTAGAATTATCACTCACTGTGGTATTTATGAGTATCTTAGAATGCCATTTGGCATTAAAAATGCTCCATCTCATTATCAAAGAATGATGAATACCATCTTCCCCACAGAATTGTCTGAAGGATGGCTTATCATTTATATTGATGATATTATTATATGTTCTGACTCATGGTCTTTGCACCTTGAAAGACTTGCAAGAGTACTTCATAAAGTTGCAGAAGTGAACATGAAAATTTCACTTAAGAAATGCAATTTTGGTTTTGAAGAACTCAAAGCATTAGGACATGTTGTTTCTGGTTTGAGCTTGGGTATTGACAAGAATAAAGTAGCAGCAGTGTTACTTAAGCCAATACCCCAGAATAAAAAAGAAATGATGTCTTTTCTTGGATTTGCTAGTTACTATAGGCAACACTTGAAAGATTTTGCAATTCTAGCCAAGTCACTTTATAGAATCTGTGATCAACAGACTGTATTTGAAATGACACAGGAAAGAATTAAAGCTTATGAGAAGATAAAGAAAGCCCTTACAGAAGCACCTTTACTCCTCATGCCTGACTGGAATATTCCTTTTAAATTGTACATTGATGCATGTGGGGATGGATTAGGGGCAGCCCTACACCAAGTCCAAATTATTGATGACAAACCTACAGAAGGACCAGTTTGTTATATCTCAAGACAAATCAAACCAACAGAAGCCAGATATGGTGCAAGCCAAATGGAGTGCTTATGTTTGGTATGGGCACTTGAGAAATTACACTATTACCTTGATGGCAGTGTTTTTGAAGTGATAACTGACTGTAATGCCGTGAAATCACTTCTTAACATGAAAACTCCCAACAGACATATGTTGAGATGGCAAATAGCCATTCAAGAATATAGAGGAAACATGACTATAGTTCATAAAGCAGGAAACATTCACAAAAATGCTGATGGACTTAGTAGATGGGCTTTAGCCAACACTCCTGATAACCCAGCTTATGTACCTTTGGAAGCTGAACCACAGATTCCAATTGAAGGGATTAACATAACTGATATTGGGACTGAATTCTTTGAAGAGGTCAGAGAGTCTTATAAACAAGACAAGAATTGCCATATCTTGACTTCTTTATTGGATAAAGACTGCAAAGACACATCTTTGGTTAATACACTAGATGAAGTTTGGAAAAATTCCTATTCTGAAGGAAGATTTCACTTGTTTGATGGGATTATTTACCATAGAACAAAACATTCTTGTGTGATGACATTGTGTAGTAGATTGCTCATCAATACCATTCTTCATGAATGCCATGATAGCATTTACTCTGGACACCTATCAGAAGACAGAACACTTGAAAAGGTGAAGAACTGTGCATGGTGGCCATCTTGGAGAAAAGAAACCATTGAATATTGCCATACCTGTGATAGATGCCAAAAAGCAAACAGGAGTACAGGCAAGAAATTTGGATTAATGATCCATATTCAAGAACCAAAATCCCCTTGGGAAGTTGTTCACATGGATTGGGTCACAGCACTTCCTCCAAGTGGTGACAAAATTTATAATGCTTGTTTAGTCATTGTAGACAGATATAGCAAAACTCCCATATTCTTACCATGTCATAAAGATGACACTGCTATGGATACAGCTCTTCTTTTATGGAGTAGAGTTATTTCTCATACAGGGTTATTTAAGAATATCATAAGTGACAGAGACCCCAAGTTCACATCTGCACTTTGGACCAATCTTCATAGATTGTTTGGGACTAAGTTATCATTCTCTACAGCATATCACCCTCAAACAGATGGGCTAGCAGAGAGGATGATTCAAACTTTAGAAGACATGATCAGAAGATTTTGTGCTTATGGATTAGAATTCAAAGACTCAGATGGCTTTACCCATGACTGGTGCACTCTGATACCTGCATTAGAATTGGCATACAAGACATCAGTCCATTCTTCCACAGGACAAACTCCTGCTATGTTAGAAAAAGGATGGAATCCAAGACTCCCAGCAGACACACTGAGGAAAGACTTGATTGACATTCATCCTACAGCTTCCAGCTTCAAATTAATGCTTGATAAAGTAAAACACCATGCAAAACAAAGTATGGATGATGCTTTTGATTATGCAAAACAGAAGTGGGACAAGAGTCATAAAGTACCAGACTTCAAAGTAGGGGACTTAGTTCTAGTTTCAACCTTGAATTTTAATAATATCAAAGGCCCAAAGAAACTTAAAGATTCTTATGTAGGACCTTTTGTTATTGTTGCCTTACATGGAACCAATGCAGTTCAAGTGGAATTGAGTGGTGAATTGGAAAATAAACACCCCACATTTCCAGTCAGCCTGATAAAACCTTATCAACCAGCTGACAAAGAATTGTTTCCTTTAAGGAACCCAACTCCTTTAACTGTGCCCCCTGTGGAACAGAATGAAGACAGAAAGATAAAGAAAGTCATTAAAGAAAGGAGACTTAGGGGTAAAAATCAAAGAGAATATCTTGTCAGATATAGAAATCCAGTACATGAAGATGAATGGATGGCAGAATCAGAAATACCTGACTCAGATAAACTCTTAAGAAGATTTAGACATGAAAGAAGGCCACAAGCCTGAATATGTCTATAAATGTGCTTTAAATTACTTGATCTGAGTAATGTGAAGAGGTTGGACAGTGGACATTAACCCCCTTTTGGGGCCTTATTCTTTTTATCACTAATAAAATTGTAGTACAATTTTATTTTTTGGTGGGAGGGAATGTGAGCCTTGAGGTATATTTTACATACCCAAATAGGCCACAATTATCTTAAAAAGAAATTTTGAATTATGCAAAACTCATAAGTCATGCATATATCCAAAATTCATCATTTTCAATTTCAGAAAAGATGAATAACTTTTTATTGAGTAAGTAAATCCATGGATTTAAGACCAGATTTGGATTCTACACAAAAATTCACCTAGGGTAGCTCCATAGAGTGAATAAGCTCAATTTAAGTATTTGAGGTGGTAAAATGGAAAATACTTCAATACCACATCATTAATACCACATAAAAGATCCGTGAAAATTTTTGTTTTTCTTGATTTTTAGCCAAAATAATAGGAAAGTGAGAAATCCCATGTTACATATACACTAAGAATAGTGTTATGCATGTTTTGAGCACTTAATATCATGGTATTCTTACATGGACTTTTGGTACACCCATAGTGGATATCTCACTTTAAGCTTAAATTACTATTTTGACGTAAAAATTGGGCAAGGGGGACAAAAGACATCAAAGAGAGCCAGGGTACCCAACTTCTGAGGCCTCAGAGGCGTGGATAGCTCCAGAGCATGGATCCATGGCTCATCTTGGCCCAATTGGTAAACTAAAACTCTTTGGGAACTTGGTTACCAAGTTACAACTACTGTAAAACATCAGAAAATAGCAAATAACCTGCTATTTTGACGTGCCAAGGAGGTAATGAGCTACTTACACTCCTGTAACCATGTCAATTACTAATGACTTTCCATGGATAAACCCCAAAAGAGTAATTAAAACCCTTTTGGGACCCATATTCATTGATTTACCTCATAGCAACCAGCAAAACACTGCTATTTGCAATTCTACGTAGAAATGAGGTAAAACCTTCAAAAATTCATTAAAAATACAATTCTTAATGAATCTTTCTGAAACTTTCAGGACTAAAGGAGAACTGTATTATCTATGGTACAACCAAAAGGAATTACAGTTTTACTAGTAAAATTAAAAGTTTTACTTACAGTCCATTTTTGGATATTCTACGTGAAACACTGAATCTTCAAAAATTCACAGTAATTACAACCTGTGATGAAATTGGCAATAACATTGATAACTTTGAGAAATCAATGATTATTTTAGAATAAAAGAAGATTTACAAGTGTTACTCCTTTTATTCTTAACCATATTGGGGTTGGTAGTCACGTAAAAGCATCAATTAAGTAATTATGATAATCTTACATGACAACAGATGATGCAATCAATAATCCAAAAAGGTTTATTGTTTTCTCACTCACTGGTTTTTCAGTTTGCTCCATAGCACGCCTCTGTGAGCTGTTATTGACTTAAAAGAAGCCTCTTCTTGCTGTTTTTTCCGTATCATCATCATATAAATTTATTAAACCATTATTACCAACAAGTAAGTATTAGTTCAAGCTATTCTTAAGTGTTTTAAATCTTTCAGAATCAATCAGAAAGACGTGAAATCATAGAATCCAACTATATATTGTTGAAATACTGTTATAAATCATCTTGATCCCTTAAATCCACAATTCTACGTAAAATTTCTCTACTCTTATCTTTCAATAAGTTCTTTGGAGTATTAGTGAGTCATTTATCTTTAATTCTTAAAGTTTTTCTCTAGTAATAGTTTTCTTCAAGAATTATCTTTATAATTATTCTTGCAAAAGATAATTATATATTAAAATAATTTTATTATGTTAATAAAGAAGTTTTTATTATTAAATTCTTCTTGTAATTGATTCTTGTAGACAATTACTTGCTCACTGTTAAAATCACTAGTAGTGCTTAACACGTGAAAGAAATAATTTTTAATTATTTAATTGTGGTTATAATAATATTTTATTATTATATTTCATAAGAACAGACATAGTACTGTTGATTAATAGTAATATTATCATCAGTTTCATAGTCACATCTTACAAGGGGGATGAGCATTTAACTGCCTTTAGAACCAAATATGGCAGTTATGAGTATTTGGTTATGCCATTTGGCTTAACCAATGCTCCAGCTTCATTCCAAAATCTTGTGAATGATATCTTTGCAGATTATTTGGATATTTTTGTTGTAGTGTACTTAGATGATATTATGGTCTTCTCTAGCTCTTTGGATGAACATGTTAAACATGTGGCCTCTGTTCTCCAAAGACTGAGAGACAATAATTTGTTTGCTAAAGCCTCCAAGTGTGTATTCCATGCCTCAAGTGTGGAATACTTGGGCTATGTTGTTTCAAGTGATGGCCTCAAGATGGATTCTTCAAAAGTTCAACAAATCCTCAATTGGCCTCAGCCCAAGAACATCAAGGCCCTCCAATCTTTCCTTGGCTTTGCCAACTTTTATCGTCGTTTCATTAAAAATTATTCCAAAAAAATCTCTGCTCTCACTTCCCTTCTCAAAAAAGATTCTCCCTTCATCTTCAATGAGGAAGCTCTTAGCCAGTTTCAGATACTCAAAGAAGCTTTCACCACTGCTCCTATCCTCTCTCACTTTAATCCTTCTCTCCCAACTATTGTAGAGACTGATGCCTCTGATTATGCCTTGGGTGCTGTACTGAGTCAGGTGAATGACTCAGGAAAGCATCCCATTGAATTTGATAGTCGCAAGCTCTTACCAGCTGAACTCAACTATGAAATTCATGACAAGGAACTCCTTGGCATAGTTTGGGCTCTCAAGCGCTGGAGAGCCTTTCTCCTTTCTCTTTCTGATTCTTTTGAGGTCTTGACAGACCATTGTTCTCTCCAATATTTTATGTCCTCTAAAGTTCTTACTCGTCGTCAAGCCCGTTGGGCTGAATTTTTGTCTGAATTTCACTTTGTTATCACTTACCGCCCAGGAAGGCTGGCCACTTTACCAGATGCCTTGTCACGTCGGGACGACGTGTACCCAGAGAGGGGGGTGGATTTCATCAGCAAGAATCCTCAAAACTTTCATCAAGTTCTCAAGCAAAATGAAATTCAAGAGTCAAGATTCTTTTCCATAAAAGTTGAAATGTTTTCAGATTTAGTTGATCAGATCCAAAGACAAGTATGGCAAGACAAAGACTATAAGGAGATCCTCAAGAAATTAGCAAGAGGAGAATCAGTCCCAGACTATTCTCTTGAACCTCAAGCAAAATTATTATTGTTCAAAGATAGAGTAGTCATTCCAAGCAATCATGAAATTCAATTGGACATTCTTCAAAAGCGTCATGACTCACCGTTGGCTGGCCATCCTGGCCAGGAGAAGACCCCCAAGCTCATCAAGAGGGATTTTTATTGGGCTGGCATGAATCAAATCATCAAGGACTATGTGTCCTCATGTCAGCAATGTTCAAGAAACAAGAACATCCACCATAAGAAGTTTGGATTTCTCAAGCCTCTTCAAATTCCATCTGGTCCTTGGAATTCTTTATCAATGGACTTTATCACTCAATTGCCCTTGTCAAGCAACTTTGATTCAATTTTAGTAGTTGTAGACAGATTTTCAAAAATGGCAATATTTATTCCAACTTATTCAACAATCTGTCACAACCATGGCAATTCACTCCCTTGGATCCCCATATGGCATATCAAGCCACAGCCCTTTTATGGCCAATTGGCCATATCCATCACCAGTGGCCAATATGGCCACGTCATCATCTCATGGACCATTTATGGCCATTTGTGTTTTGGGGCCTTCATGGCCCTTCACCTCAATCCAGCACCCATAGCGGCAATTTATGGCCAAATGGGTATTTCTGGTCATTTCCCTCAAAACCAGGGGAAATGGCCCAAATGGCTGTTTTTGGCCATTTGGGCTCATAATGCGCATTTGCGCATTTTTGCGCATTTTGCGCATTTTTGCGCATTTTGCGCACTTTTGCGCATTTGCGCACTTTTTGCGCATTTGCGCACTTTTTGCGCATTTGCGCACTTTTTGCGCACTTTGCGCATTTGCGCATATTTGCGCACTTTTGCGCATTTTGCGCATTTTTGCGCACTTTGCGCATTTGCGCACTTTTGCGCATTTTGCGCATTTTTGCGCACTTTGACGCAAAGTGTCCAAAAGACACTTTCCCGCCTTTTGGGCCAGTTTTTGGCTCAGAACCCAAAAGTGGCCAAAAACCCCAAAAGGCCCAGAAACACCATTCCAAGCTCTGAAGCCATTACATCCATCCTTTTCCCTCTGCCTTTCCATCTCAAGACCTTTGGACGTAATCTTCTTGCCAATCAACCAATATGCCATAAATGATGTTATATATCATTGTGCATCATTTTTCAACAGCAATTCAATGGTGGCAATATCAAATGTTCATTTCAACATTCCAACATCTTATCACGTCATCAAGGCACCCAATCATTCAGAGGAATCATCAAGGCTCAAGAGCAAGTGTTTCAGCGTCAAAGACCAATGACGCCATCAAGCAGTCATTGGTTATTCTCACTCCAAGTATTCATTCCAAGGGAATACTTTCAATTCATTCTCAAGTGTATCCAAGAGGCAATGCCAAAAAGAAGTTGTCAAGTGTCAAAGCTCCACTCAATCCATCTTGGCAACCATATTCATTTCAATACAGTCTGGATCCATCAGGACCTGTATTTCATTTTCAATCATGGGAAATTCATTCAACCCAATTCAATTTCAATATTAGCCAGCTGTATCAATTCCCAAAAGAATCAATACAGCCTCAAGGATCAATACAGATCAGTTTTCAGCCTGAAGAACTCAAGCTCCCAACTTTTCACATATACCGGCTACCCTTTCCACCCTGGGGGGTTTTCCCCAGTTAATTAATATATTTTGATTTTATTTTATCTCTATTTTCTTTTCACTTTAGTTAAGCAAATACTGATATTATTAAGTCAGTCATTTAGCACCTTTCTTTTTCTCTTTCTTCGCCTGTCAATGGATATTTGGTGGTCATATCCTTACTAATTCCATTATTCATTTTTGGCAGGTTGAAACAGTGATTAAGGACTTACTTGGTTGGCTCTTTGGCCATTTGGCTTCCCCTTCCTCTTTTGCATCTCATCTTGTACCTGCATATCTTTTAGAGGAATTCATTCTTATTATTTTTATTCTTTATCCTTTTGGAGTCTTCCAAGTGAGTTCCCTGATTGCTGAGTGCCAGGCCACTCTTGTATTTTCTGTCCAAGAGCCCCTGTGACATTATATTAATTAACTCATAATTTCTGTTTCATTCTGTTCATTCTTTCTTTATAATTTCATTCACTCATTTCATCGAAATTATGATTCTTTTACGCTTATGAACTTAATGATTCATCGTCACCTCTCAATTTTCTTTCATTCATTCTTCATTTTGAAAATTGAAAGCTGACCCATTTTTTATTTTTGTTATTCTCTTTAAAATCTTTTTCAAATCATCAATTTCCATTTCATTCATAATTCAGGCGTCATCTTGATTTTCTTTGATTTTCAAATTTTTCATCAAGATATTCAGACACGTTATTCACATCAAGATTCATAATTGATTTTTTTCTTCAAGAATTTTGATTTTTAAAGAATAATTCACTTGATTTTGATTGATTGATTGATTTGACATATTTGATATTGACCTCAAGAAAATTGATTGACCTGAAGATTTCATTGATTTTGCTGATTTTTCACATCAAGAATTTTGACATAAATTGATTTTTCCTCAAGTTTTTCATTTGATTGATTGATTTTGCAAGATTTTGATTTTGATTGATTTGATTGATTGATTTATTGACCTGAAGATCTCATTTGACTTTGATTCATTGATTTACTTCAAGACATTGATTTGATTTGACTTCAAGACTTCATTTGATTTTGATTTATTGACGTACTTGAAGATTTTCACTTTTATTCATTGATTTTCCTCAAGATTTGATTGTTGACTCTTTTCACTTCAAGCAAATTTTGATTTTTAATTCATTATTTCATTTTGTTCCTGATATCATGCCTGTTCAACACTCACCTCCAGCAAGACAGACAAGATCTCAGGCCAGAGCTCAAGCTGTTCTCACTCCAACTCCAAGAGCTCCTCTAGATGGCACCCCAGCAGTTCCTCAACTGAGGGCCCAATTAGATAGAGGACCCCGCATGGAAGGAGCAGCACCATCCAGGAAGGAAGGAAGAGGGCCAAGAAGATCATGTTCATTCTCAGGAGTAGTTGGCGGATTTCCAGGAACTTCAAGGACTATTTTCAAAGGTCCAGGTGAAGATGGTGAAGAGGAGGAGGAGAATTCTGTGGAAGAGGAAGAGTCTGATGGTACTGAAGGTGTCCCTGCTCCGGTGGAGGCATCCCAAGGTACTGGAGGACCAACTCTAGCCCAGTCTAATCAGCCTGTCTCTCATCAGTCTGAACCATCCCTATTGGCCATCATGCAGCAAATGACTCAGATTATGGCCAATCTTCAAGCAGCTTCATCCTCTGAAGCTTCAAGACCACCAGCCTTCAAGACTCCATCTATGAAGGCACCGGAATGCTTTGATGGGACTCAGCCCTTCAAAGTTAGAAGCTTTATTCAGTCTTGTCAATTGATTTTTCATAATGATCCGGCAAACTTCGCTCAAGACAGAAAGAAGGTCCTTTATGCCACTTCATTTCTCATTGGCAGGGCTGCAAAATGGATTGAGCCTTATCTTTCCAATCTCACCAATCAAGATTCAAATTACCTTCTCAATTCTTGGCGTTTATTTGAATCTCAACTCTTCACTTTATTTGGTGACCCGAATGAAGTCAGAAAAGCAGAAGCTGAGTTGGATTCTTTAAGAATGAAAGAAGGTGGGCATGTATCCTTATACATTGCTGATTTCAGAAGCTTAGTCTCAAGAATCGGGGATTGGGGTGAAAGAGCTCTCATCCATCATTTCAGGAAGGGATTGCCATCCAGGATTTTGGATCAATTGGCCTCCCATCCTTCAAGAATTGACTCTCTTCAAGACTTAATGGACGTCACCCTGGAACTTGATACCAGGTACCATGAGAGGCAAAATGAAAAGGGTCATCATCAAGAGAAGAAGCCAGAAGCCTCTAAGTCAAGTTCTTCTCATCCTCAAAATTCTTCAAGCTCAAGTCATAAGAAGAAGAAGAATTTTCAGAAGAGGGACAAGCCCCATTCTTCTTTGTTGAATAAAGATTTCAAGCTCATGAACTCTGAAAAAGAAAGAAGAATCAAAGAGGGTCTTTGTACCTATTGTGGTGGGAAGCATAGTCTTGAGTCCTGTTTCAAAAGGCCTCAAAACAAGCTTACCCAACCGTCAGGCAAATTTCCCAGCCAGGGAAAAGCCTGAGTGAAGATCATGTTGTGTTCAATGGTCTTCACAGTTTTCCATCCAGAGCACAATTGTGCATTCTGAATACTGGTGTCAAAAATTCTCTTAAATTTTTTGTTTTTTCTTCTCTCTCTGATATGTTTTACAGTATTCTCATTGATTCTGGTGCTACCAACTCATTTATTGCAAAGCAGTTTGTTCACAAGTATTCTTTGACCATGTCAGAACTCCGGGAGAAGATTCCCCTTATTATTCTTGACTCCTCTGAGTCTCCTTCTTTATTTGTGACTCACCATACTAAATATATGGTTGAGCTCCCTTCCTTCCCAAGCTTTGAATGGGACTTTTTAGTCATTGATACTCCCAAGGGAGAAGACCTCATATTGGGCTTTGACTTTCTTAATCATTTTAATCCGTTTATTGATTGGAGGCAAGGATTGATCACCTTTAATTCTGATCATAAGGACTATAGTGATCCTTCAATTTCTTTCAGTAATGACTTTTCTTCTGCCAAATCATGTGCAGCTCTGGTTGGTGATTCTAGAACACCATCATTTCCGTCTTCTGTCCATATTCCTTCCCTTAATTCCCATCAGTCATTACTATCATCTAGAGATGAAGTCTTCAAAGAGATTCAAGATGTTGGAGAAGATAATTCTGTATCTTCACTTCATCTCTTCTTTGGGAATATGGACCTTCCTCCTTCATCTTATCATGACTCCCTGGAGGAGTTGTGGGATGAAGAGGAAGAGCCAGAAGAAATAGAAACCGTGATGAAGGTTGTTCCTTCTGTTTATCACCAATATTTGGATGTATTTTCCAAGGTGAAAGCAGAAAAACTTCCTCCTCACCGCGCCTGTGATCATCATATCGAGCTGGAGGGGTCTCTACCTCCAGTTGGGGTGATCTACTCTTTATCAAACCAAGAGTCAGATACACTCAGGGCCTACATTTCAGAGAATGTAGAGAAAGGTTTCATCCGGCCAAGCTCCTCTTCTACAGGAGCACCTGTTCTTTTTGTCAAAAAGAAAGATGGTGGCCTCCGTTTGTGTGTTGATTACCGCAAACTCAATGCTGTTACTAGGAAGAACAAGTATCCTGTTCCTCCTATGAACCAGCTTCTCACTGTTTTCAATGGTTCTTCTATCTTCTCCAAGATTGATTTGCGTGGTGCATATAACCTGCTCAGAATCAAGGAAGGTGATGAACATTTGACTTGTTTTAGAACCAAATATGGTAGTTATGAGTACTTGGTTATGCCATTTGGACTTACCAATGCTCCTGCTTCTTTTCAAAATCTCGTCAATGATATTTTTTATGATCTTCTTGATGTTTATGTTGTGGTTTATTTGGATGACATTATGGTCTTTTCCAAATCTGAGGAAGAACATGTCACTCATGTGTCCACTGTTCTTTCCAGACTCAGAGCCAATAACCTCTTTGCTAAGGCGTCCAAATGCCTATTTCATGTTTCTAGTGTGGAATATCTTGGTTATGTAGTTTCTTCTGAAGGCCTCAAGATGGACCAAGCAAAAGTCCAGCAAATTCTCAATTGGCCACCTCCAAGAAACCTCAAGGCTCTTCAATCATTCCTTGGCTTTGCCAATTTTTACCGCCGTTTCATCAAGAATTATTCAAAGAAAATAAGTTCACTCACAAGTTTCCTCAAGAAAGATTCCCGTTTTCCCCTCAATGAGGAAGCTCTTAGACAGTTTCATCAACTCAAAGAGGCATTCACCACTGCTCCAATCCTTTCTCATTTCAACCCTTCTCTACCCACCATTGTAGAGACCGATGCATCAGATTATGCCTTGGGTGCTGTACTGAGTCAGGTCTCTGACTCAGGAAAACATCCCATTGCATTTGATAGCCGCAAGCTTCTCCCAGCTGAGCTTAATTATGAGATTCATGACAAGGAACTCCTTGGCATAGTCTGGGCTCTCAAGCGCTGGAGAGCTTTCCTTCTTTCTATTTCTTCCCCTTTTGAAGTTCTCACCGATCATTCATCTCTTCAATATTTCATGTCTTCCAAGATTCTCACTCGCCGTCAAGCCCGCTGGGCTGAATTTTTATCTGAATTTCATTTCTCAATCACTTACCGCCCTGGCCGCTTGGCCACCCTTCCAGATGCCTTGTCACGTCGGGACGACGTTTACCCGGAGAGGGGGGAGGATTTCATCAGCAAGAATCCAATGAACTATCAGAAGATAATCAAGCAAGATGAAATTCAAGCCTCAAAGTTTTTTGCAGTCAAGGTGGATTCATTTTCAAATTTGATTGATTCAATTCAGAAGGCAGTGTGGCAAGATTCTCAATATAGAAGTGTCCTTGAAGATTTGGGTAAAGGTAAATCTGTCCAAGATTATTCTCTTGATTCCTCTTCCAAACTTCTCCTTTTCAAAGATCGAGTGGTGGTCCCAAATGACCCCACAATTCAACTCAATATACTTCAAAAGCGGCATGACTCTCCTCTAGCTGGACACCCTGGCCAAGAGAAGACTCTCAAACTTGTCAAGCGGGATTTCCACTGGTCCGGCATGACTCAATTTATCAAGGATTATGTCTCATCCTGTCAACAGTGTTCAAGAAAAAAAAATATCCATCACAAGAAGTTTGGACTCCTCAAGCCTCTTCCAATTCCAAGTGGTCCTTGGATTTGTCTTTCAATGGATTTCATCACTCAATTGCCACTGTCCAATTCCTTTGATTCAATTTTAGTCATAGTGGACAGATTCTCAAAAATGGCGATTTTTATTCCAACAATAGCTTCAATCACTTCATTAGACTTGGCCCATTTATTCATCAAGAATATTTTCTCAAAGCATGGCCTTCCTTCAAGCATTGTTAGTGATCGAGGTTCTCTTTTTGTTTCTTCTTTTTGGACCAACCTTTGTCAGCAGCTCAAGATTTCAAGAGACTTGTCAACTGCTTACCATCCAGAAACTGATGGACAGACAGAGAGGGTAAATCAGATACTAGAACAGTACCTTCGGATGTATGTCAGTTATCATCAAGATGATTGGAACACCTGGCTCCCTCTGGCTGAATTTGCCTACAATAACTCTGACCACTCTTCAACAAAGCAATCACCGTTTTTCACTGTTTATGGAAGAGATCCTCATTTTGACTCAGCTCACATCACTCAAGACACTCCGGCTGGAAAGTTATCAACAAAAATCCAATCAGTACAGCAAGATGTCAAGAGAGAACTTGAAGTTGCCATAAACAGGTTTAAGAGGTATGCAGATAAAAGTAGAGCAAGTCCACCTGTTGTCAATCCCGGTGACATGGTATGGCTTTCTTCCAAGAACATCAAATCAACCAGACCCACCAAAAAGCTGTCTGAAAGATGGCTGGGTCCTTTTCCAATCTTGAAGAAAGTCAGCACTCATGCCTACCACCTCAAGCTTCCATCTCAATGGAAATCCATCCACCCGGTTTTCCACATTTCCCTTTTGGAACCAGTCAAGACGTCAACAATCCCAAATAGGCATCAAGAGCCTCCTCCTCCAATCACCATTGAAGAAGAAGAGGAATGGGAAGTCTCTCAAATACTGGACTCAAAGCTCAAGAGAGGAAAATTATGGTATCTGGTGGAATGGAAAGGTTTCAGTCAAGACCCAGAAAGATCCACTTGGGAAC
The DNA here is from genome assembly GCA_023105745.1 of Austropuccinia psidii. Classification (NCBI taxonomy): domain Eukaryota; kingdom Fungi; phylum Basidiomycota; class Pucciniomycetes; order Pucciniales; family Sphaerophragmiaceae; genus Austropuccinia; species Austropuccinia psidii. The sequence goes on from JALGQZ010000004.1 coordinate 56,244,169, forward strand.
CAACCGAAAACCTCAAGAATTGTCCTGAACTTGTCAAAGATTTTCATTCATTATATCCTGACAAGCCTGGGCCAAATTCTTCAAAAGCTTGATTCATTATGGTGCTTGGTGGGGAGAGGAATTACCAAAAGTAAGTCCCACTCCTGGTATGCACCTTTAGGGGTATTCTACTCTGTTTTGTTGTAAGCATCACCTTGGCCACTCTGTGAGCACTTTGCAATTTTGGACACAGATCCCTGGCAGGGCTTTCAACTTCATTTCCAATTTTATGGCCATTCTCACTTGGGACAATGGGCCATTCACTTTTCAATTCATTTCCAAGACTTCAAAATTCAAATTCATTCCTTCAACAGTTTTGTTTTATTTTTTATGGCACTGGCGGGAGTGGTAACTACCAAAAGTAAGTTCCTCTCCTGGTGTGCACTTCCCTGAGGGGTCTACAATCTTGTCAAAAACATCACCTTGGCCACTTTGTGAGCACCTGGCATCAAATTTATCTTTCCAGGTCCTTGGCCAATTTCAAAATCAGTTATCAACCTCCGTGATGAAGATTGAAACCTCCTCAAGATTCAATTCATTTCTCTTTTCTTTTTCCTTTTCTTTTCTTAATTTCATTTTCATTCTTTATTATTATTTTATTTTTATTTTAAATTTTCTTTTATCACGTCAATTATCACGTCAAAATTTTTCATTCATTTTAAAATTCAATTCCAATCATGAAGCCAATGTCAAAAGAAGATCAAGCAAGTCCTGCGTCAAATGTCAAATTCTTAATATCAGTTTTCAAATTTTTACATTAATCAGTCCTCTTGAATCACTCTCTCAAAATCCTTCCAATAGCCTCAACAGGCTTCACCTTGTATTGGTGCTCAGGAGCTCACCATTTCAAGGTGGGGGGTACTGTCACAACCATGGCAATTCACTCCCTTGGATCCCCATATGGCATATCAAGCCACAGCCCTTTTATGGCCAATTGGCCATATCCATCACCAGTGGCCAATATGGCCACGTCATCATCTCATGGACCATTTATGGCCATTTGTGTTTTGGGGCCTTCATGGCCCTTCACCTCAATCCAGCACCCATAGCGGCAATTTATGGCCAAATGGGTATTTCTGGTCATTTCCCTCAAAACCAGGGGAAATGGCCCAAATGGCTGTTTTTGGCCATTTGGGCTCATAATGCGCATTTGCGCATTTTTGCGCATTTTGCGCATTTTTGCGCATTTTGCGCACTTTTGCGCATTTGCGCACTTTTTGCGCATTTTGCGCACTTTTGCGCATTTGCGCACTTTTTGCGCATTTTTGCGCACTTTGCGCATATTTGCGCACTTTTGCGCATTTTGCGCATTTTTGCGCACTTTGCGCATTTGCGCACTTTTGCGCATTTTGCGCATTTTTGCGCACTTTGACGCAAAGTGTCCAAAAGACACTTTCCCGCCTTTTGGGCCAGTTTTTGGCTCAGAACCCAAAAGTGGCCAAAAACCCCAAAAGGCCCAGAAACACCATTCCAAGCTCTGAAGCCATTACATCCATCCTTTTCCCTCTGCCTTTCCATCTCAAGACCTTTGGACGTAATCTTCTTGCCAATCAACCAATATGCCATAAATGATGTTATATATCATTGTGCATCATTTTTCAACAGCAATTCAATGGTGGCAATATCAAATGTTCATTTCAACATTCCAACATCTTATCACGTCATCAAGGCACCCAATCATTCAGAGGAATCATCAAGGCTCAAGAGCAAGTGTTTCAGCGTCAAAGACCAATGACGCCATCAAGCAGTCATTGGTTATTCTCACTCCAAGTATTCATTCCAAGGGAATACTTTCAATTCATTCTCAAGTGTATCCAAGAGGCAATGCCAAAAAGAAGTTGTCAAGTGTCAAAGCTCCACTCAATCCATCTTGGCAACCATATTCATTTCAATACAGTCTGGATCCATCAGGACCTGTATTTCATTTTCAATCATGGGAAATTCATTCAACCCAATTCAATTTCAATATTAGCCAGCTGTATCAATTCCCAAAAGAATCAATACAGCCTCAAGGATCAATACAGATCAGTTTTCAGCCTGAAGAACTCAAGCTCCCAACTTTTCACATATACCGGCTACCCTTTCCACCCTGGGGGGTTTTCCCCAGTTAATTAATATATTTTGATTTTATTTTATCTCTATTTTCTTTTCACTTTAGTTAAGCAAATACTGATATTATTAAGTCAGTCATTTAGCACCTTTCTTTTTCTCTTTCTTCGCCTGTCAATGGATATTTGGTGGTCATATCCTTACTAATTCCATTATTCATTTTTGGCAGGTTGAAACAGTGATTAAGGACTTACTTGGTTGGCTCTTTGGCCATTTGGCTTCCCCTTCCTCTTTTGCATCTCATCTTGTACCTGCATATCTTTTAGAGGAATTCATTCTTATTATTTTTATTCTTTATCCTTTTGGAGTCTTCCAAGTGAGTTCCCTGATTGCTGAGTGCCAGGCCACTCTTGTATTTTCTGTCCAAGAGCCCCTGTGACACAATCACTGCTTTGGACTTAGCTCAAATATTCATTAGTCATGTCTTTTCCAAACATGGTCTTCCAATCAGTATTGTTAGTGATAGAGGTTCTTTATTTGTTTCATCATTCTGGACCCAATTATGTCAGCAGCTCAAGATATCAAGAGATCTTTCAACTGCATTTCACCCTGAAACAGATGGACAGACAGAGAGGGTAAATCAGATTCTAGAACAGTATCTTCGGATGTATGTCAGTTACCATCAAGATGACTGGCACACCTGGCTCCCTCTGGCTGAATTTGCCTATAATAATGCAGAACATTCATCCACAAAGCAATCACCCTTTTTCACCATTTATGGAAGAAATCCCAGCTTTGACTCAATCCATGTTTCTCAAGATTCACCTGCTGGAAAGTTATCAACAAAACTCCAATCAGTACAGCAAGTTGTCAAAGAAGAATTAGAGTCAGCAATAAGAAGATTCAAGAAGTATGCAGATAGAAATAGAGCAATTCCACCTGATTTCCAACCTGGGGACAAAGTATGGCTAGCCTCCAAGAACATCAAGACAACAAGACCCACCAAGAAGCTCTCAGAAAGATGGTTGGGACCCTTTGAAGTTCTCAAGAAGATTGGCAGCCATGCATATCACCTCAAGTTGCCTCAACAATGGAAGTCAGTTCACCCTGTTTCCCATGTGTCCTTGTTAGAACCAGTGAAGCAATCAACTATCCCAAATCGACACCAATTGCCACCACCTCCAGTAATAGTGGAAGAGCAAGAAGAATGGGAAGTGGCTCAGGTTCTGGACTCAAAACTCAAGAGAGGTTCATTATGGTATTTAGTGGAGTGGAAAGGATTCAATGAAGACCCAGAAAGAACAACTTGGGAACCAGCTTCCAACCTTACCAACTCCCCAGACCTTGTCAAGGACTTTCACACTTTGTATCCAGACAAGCCTGGCCAAATGCCTCAAGAGTTTGATTTATGGTGCTTGGTGGGGATTGGAGTTTATGAAAGTAAGTTCCTCTCCTGGCATGCACCTTTAAGGGGGTATTCTACCCAAATTTGTTGTAAGCATCACCTTGGCCACTTTGTGAGCACCTGTCAATTTTTTGGACAGATTCAGAAGGCCTTGCAACATAATACCCTCAAGATTTGGACCTTTCATCAAGATTTGGCCCAATCTTTTCTTTTATTTTCTCTTCTTTCTTTAATCATGCCATAAATTATCTTGCAAGACATTCATTATCAAATTCATCTTATGGCATACTTCAAGTTTCATTTATGGTGCTTGGTGGGGATTGGAAGTTATGAAAGTAAGTTCCATCTCCTGGTATGCATCCCTGAGGGGTCTAATTCTTGTAAAACATTACCTTGGCCACGCTGTGAGCATCAAATGCTTGGTTTTATCTTTCAGAACATTTTGGCCAAAATCAAGAAACTCACCACAAGAAGGACAACCCTCAGGAATTTCTTATTTCTTTCTTTACTCTCTTTTTCTCTCAATTCTTTTTCATTTTTATTTTTTATTTTTCATTTCTTTTACTTGTATCTTTTATTTTTATTTTTATTTTTATTTTTTGATTTTTGTTTCTTATTTCAAAAAGCAGTAGTCATCACTCCCATATCACGTTTGGGGAGTCAATTCATTCAATAATCAAAGAGCAAAACACTAGTAATGGTAAAGACCACCTACAGATAATCCTCATCAAAACTTCTTGAAGTCAGCCTTGAACTCATCTTCAAGTCAAAATTTCAAATTCAAGACCAAGAAATTTATGGACAATTGCAAGTCAGCAAGGCATTTATGGCAATTGACCAGTCAAGAAGGGGATAAGAAGAAAGAAATTCAGGAAGAAATCAAGATCAAGAAGAAAAACTGTTTCAAATGGCCCAATTGGCCAATTTCAGGATTTTATGCACTTTGGCGCAAATGGCCATATCAGACCTCAAAACTTCAAAATTGCTCCATTTTATCATTTTTCATCAAAATATGCTTAATTATGCATATTGGCAAATTTGCGCATTTTGCGCATTTGCGCACTTTTGCGCATTTTTGCGCAAAAGGCCCTTTTATCTTGTCAAAAGGCTTCAAAAGGCCTTTTTGGCCAATTTCATCATAATTGCGCATTTGCGCACTTTGCGCAAATTTTGCGCATTTGCGCACTTTGCGCATTTTTGCGCATTTTGCGCAAAAATGCGCAAAATGGCCAAAACACCTTATAAGGCCATTTTTTCAGCATTTATCAAATTTTTTCAGTTTTCCATCAAAATATGCCATTTTGGCATATATGCGCATTTGCGCACTTTGCGCAAATTCTGCGCACTTTGGGCACCTTGCGCATTTTTGCGCAAATTGGCCAAAATCCCCTCTAATCACAAAATCAAGGATTTTGGCCAGGACTTCTGAAATGGTCCAAAACCTCAAGTGTTGGCCACTTTATGCCAACACCCTCAAGATGAAAATTATGATGAAATCCGGTGTTCTTGGGACAAAAACCCAAATCAACCACCTTTCAAAAGCCATGAGGACTCAAGAAAGTTGATGAAGACACTCAAGACAAGATTAAAGAAAATTTTATGAAGATTGAAGGCAGTTTTGAATGAACAGAGGAAATTCACAATCAAAATCAAGGGGAAAATACCTACAAATAGTCAAATGAAGATTGGTTTGAGTATATATTGAAGAAGAAGTTTAAGGGGAAATCTTAAGGAATTGGGGGAAAGAACTGTTTGAATTGATTGCAAGCTCATCAAGACTCACTATACTTATGGTGCTCAGAGCTCACCACTTTCAAGAGGGGGATAATGTCACAGCCAAGGAGGCAGGGGCATTTCCAATCATCATCAGCAAATCATTATATCATGGATACCCTTCAGAACCCAATCAGCAAGGGGGTTTCATTCAATAATTCACCCAATACAGTTTTCATACCTCAATACAGTTCCATACAGGCAAGACTCAAATACAGGATTCACCAAATACAGGCCTGTCATCAATACAGGCGCAAATACCTGTATTGACTGTATCACCTGTATTGGATTCACCAATACAGGATTCAATCCCACATCCAACTTCTTCCAGCATACAGGCCAGTATCTCAACACTCAAACTCCAAGGCTGGCATTTCTCACATATACCAGCCCCTCTTCACCCACCTGGGGGTTTTTCCCCCAGTTAATTAAAATAGTTGATTTATTATTTAATATTATTTTATTCTCACTTTTGGAATATTATTTTATTACTTATTAAGTTAGTCTTAGCCTTCCCTCACCTGTTCAGTAGAGTCCTGGTGGCCATATCCTTATTAATTCCTTTTCTCTTTTCTGAACAGGTTGAAACAGTGACTCAGGATTATTTGTGGTTGGCTCTTTATTATTGCTTTTGTTTTGTCTCTCTTATCTTTTATGCTTATTATTTTATGACTAGGAATTTATCCTCTTACTCCATTACTCTTATCATTTGAGTATTTTCTTCTGAGCCCTCCATAAGTAAGTCTGTTCACTGAGTGCCAGGCCCTCTTCATTTTAGAAGAGCCCCTGTGACAGACATAATGAACAAGTAGAAGTTACTACACCTGTCATTATAACTTGGCATAATGGAAAATCAAGGATGGTAGGAGACTTCAGAGCCCTGAATACCTATACCATTCCAGACAGATATCCAATACCCAGAATCCATGAGACATTGACCCACTTGTCACAAGCTAAGTTCATCACAGCTATGGATGCTCTTAAGGGTTTTCATCAAAATGTCTTAACAGACAGTGCCAAGAAACTACTAAGGATAATAGTCCATTGTGGAATTTTTGAATACTTAAGAATGCCATTTGGGATAAAAAATGCACCTTCCCATTATCAAAGAATGATGAATACCATATTTCCTGAAGAATTATCAGAAGGATGGTTCATTATCTACATTGATGATATCATAGTTTGCTCAGAAACTTGGGAAAATCACCTTACAAGACTAGAAAGGGTACAGAAAATAGTCCAAGTAAATATGAAGATTTCATTGAAAAAGTGTCATTTTGCATATAGTGAATTAAAAGCCCTAGGACATGTAGTATCTGGCCTTAGTCTAGGCATAGACAAAAATAAAGTAGCAGCAGTACTACTTAAACCAATGCCTCAAACTAAAAAAGAAATGCAATCATTTCTAGGATTTTCTGGTTACTATAGACAGCATATAAAGGACTTTGCAAAGATTGCTAAATCCTTGTATAAGCTATGTGACCAACTGTCACAGGGGCTCTTCTAAAATGAAGAGGGCCTGGCACTCAGTGAACAGACTTACTTATGGAGGGCTCAGAAGAAAATACTCAAATGATAAGAGTAATGGATTAAGAGGATAAATTCCTAGTCATAAAATAATAAGTATAAAAGATAGGAGAGACAAAGCAAAAGCAATAATAAAGAGCCAACCACAAATAATCCTGAGTCACTGTTTCAACCTGTTCAGAAAAGAGAAAAGGATTAATAAAGGATATGGCCACCAGGACTCTACTGAACAGGTGAGGGAAGGCAAAGACTAACTTAATAAATAATAAAATAATATTCCAAAAGTGAGAATAAAATAATATTAAATAATAAATCAACTATTTTAATTAACTGGGGGAAAAACCCCCAGGTGGGTGAAGAGGGGCTGGTATATGTGAGAAATACCAGCCTTGGAGTTTGAGTGTTGAGATACTTGTCTGTATTCTGGAAGAAGTTGGATGTGGGATTGAATCCTGTATTGGTGAATCCAATACAGGTTATACAGTCAATACAGGTATTTGCGCCTGTATTGATTACAGGCCTGTATTTGGTGAATCCTGTATTTGGGTCTTGCCTGTATGAAACTGTATTGAGGTTTGAAACTGTATTTGGATCTTGCCTGTATGAAAAACTGTATTTGGAGAATGTTGAATGAAACCCCCTTGCTGATTGGGTTTTGAGGGGTATCAATGAAGTAATGATTTGCTGATGATGATTGGAAATGCCCCTGCCTCCTTGGCTGTGACATTATCCCCCTCTTGAAAGTGGTGAGCTCTGAGCACCATAAGTATAGTGAGTCTTGATGAGCTTGCAATCAATTCAAACAGTTCTTTCCCCCAATTCCTTAAGATTTCCCCTTAAAACTTCTTCTTCAATCAATACTCAAACCAATCTTCATTTGACTATTTGTAGGTATTTTCCCCTTGATTTTGATTGTGAATTTCCTCTGTTCATTCAAAACTGCCTTCAATCTTCATAAAATTTTCTTTAATCTTGTCTTGAGTGTCTTCATCAACTTTCTTGAGTCCTCATGGCTTTTGAAAGGTGGTTGATTTGGGTTTTTGTCCCAAGACCACTTGAAATCATCATAATTTTGAATTTTAGAGTGTTGGCATAAGGTGGCCAACAATTGAAATTTTGGACCAAATGGGTAGTCCTGGCCAAAATCCCTGAAAGTGTGAATAAATGGGTTTTTGGCCAATTTGCGCAAAAATGCGCAAAATGCGCAAAATGCGCAAAAATGCGCAAATATGCCATATTTGGCATAAATTGGTGAAAATGATGAAAAAACTGATTTATTGCGAGAAAATGGCCTAAAAGTGGGTTTTGGCCATTTTGCGCATTTTTGCGCAAAATGCGCAAATGCGCAATTATAATGATTTTGGCCAAAAGGCCTTTTGAAGGCTTTTGACAAGAAAAAAGGCCCTTTTGCGCAAAAGTGCGCAAAAGTGCGCAAATGCGCAAAAATGCGCAAATTTGCCAATATGCCTAACTAAGCATATTATGATAAGAATTGATGAAAAATGGCTGTTTTGATGTTTTGAGGTCTGATGTGGCCAATTGTGCCATAGTGCACATCTTGATGAAATTGGCCAATTGGGCGATTTGAACAATTGTCTTCTATGAACTTGATTTTTTTCTTGAATATCTTCTTCTTATCCCCTCCTTGATTGGTCAATTGCCATAAACACCTTGCTGATTGGGTTTTGGCTTTCAATTTTGATCTTAAGGAATGAGTTTAAGGCTGACTTGAAGAAGTTTTGATGAGGATTATCTGTAGGTGGTCTTTACCATTACTAGTGTTTTGCTCTTTGATTATTGAATGAATTGACTCCCCAAACGTGATATGGGAGTGATGACTACTGCTTTTTGAAATAAGAAATAAAAATGAAAAAATAAAAATAAAAATAAAAGATACAAGTAAAAGAAATGAAAAATAAAAAATAAAAATGAAAAAGGATTGAGAGAAAAAGAGAGTAAAGAAAGAAATAAGAAATTCCTGAGGGTTGTCCTTCTTGTGGTGAGTTTCTTGATTTTGGCCAAAATGTTCTGAAAGATAAAACCAAGCATTTGATTCTCACAGCGTGGCCAAGGTAATGTTTTACAAGAATTAGACCCCTCAGGGATGCATACCAGGAGATGGAACTTACTTTCATAACTTCCACTCCCCACCAAGCACCATAAATGAAAATTGAAATATGCCATAAGATAAATTTGATAATGAACGTCTTGAAAGATAATTTATGGCATGATTAAAGAAAGAAGAGAAAATAAAAGAAAAGATTGGGCCAAATCTTGATGAAAGGTCCAAATCTTGAGGGTATTATGTTGCAAGGCCTTCTGAACCTGTCCAAAAAATTGACAAGTGCTCACAAAGTGGCCAAGGTGATGCTTACAACAAATTTGGGTAGAATACCCCCTTAAAGGTGCATGCCAGGAGAGGAACCTACTTTCATAAACTCCAATCCCCACCAAGCACCATAAAATCAAACTCTTGAGGCATTTGGGCCAGGCTTGTCAGGATACAAAGTGTGAAAGTCCTTGACAAGGTCTGGAGAGTTGGTAAGGTTGGAAGCTGGTTCCCAAGTTGTTCTTTCTGGGTCTTCACTGAATCCTTTCCACTCAACTAAATACCATAATGAACCTCTCTTGAGTTTTGAGTCCAGAACCTGAGCCACTTCCCATTCTTCTTGCTCTTCCACTATTACTGGTGGTGGTGGCAATTGATGTTGATTTGGGATAGTTGATTGCTTCACTGGTTCTAACAAGGACACATGGAACACAGGGTGAACTGACTTCCATTGTTGAGGCAACTTGAGGTGATATGCATGGCTGCCAATCTTCTTGAGAACTTCAAAGGGTCCCAACCATCTTTCTGAAAGTTTCTTGGTGGGTCTTGTTGTCTTGATGTTCTTGGAAGCTAGCCATACTTTGTCCCCAGGTTGGAAATCAGGTGGAATTGCTCTATTTCTATCTGCATACTTCTTGAATCTTCTTATTGCTGACTCTAATTCTTCTTTGACAACTTGCTGTACTGATTGGAGTTTGGTTGATAACTTTCCAGCAGGTGAATCTTGAGAAACATGGATTGAGTCAAAGCTGGGATTTCTTCCATAAATGGTGAAAAAAGGTGATTGCTTTGTGGATGAATGTTCTGCATTATTATAGGCAAATTCAGCCAGAGGGAGCCAGGTGTGCCAGTCATCTTGATGGTAACTGACATAAATCCGAAGATACTGTTCTAGAATCTGATTTACCCTCTCTGTCTGTCCATCTGTTTCAGGGTGAAATGCAGTTGAAAGATCTCTTGATATCTTGAGCTGCTGACATAATTGGGTCCAGAATGATGAAACAAATAAGGAACCTCTATCACTAACAATACTTACTGGAAGACCATGTTTGGAAAATACATGACTAATGAAGATTTGAGCTAAGTCCAGTGCAGTGATTGTTGAATAAGTTGGAATAAATATTGCCATTTTTGAAAATCTGTCTACAACTACTAAAATTGAATCAAAGTTGCTTGACAAGGGCAATTGAGTGATAAAGTCCATTGATAAAGAATTCCAAGGACCAGATGGAATTTGAAGAGGTTTGAGTAATCCAAACTTCTTATGGTGGATGTTCTTGTTCCTTGAACATTGCTGACATGAGGACACATAGTCCTTGATGATTTGATTCATGCCAGCCCAATAAAAAGCCCTCTTGATGAGCTTGAGGGTCTTCTCTTGGCCAGGATGGCCAGCCAATGGTGAATCATGACGCCTTTGAAGAATGTCCAATTGAACTTCATGATTGCTTGGAATAACTACTCTATCTTTGAACAATAATAATTTTGCTTGAGGTTCAAGAGAATAGTCTGGGACTGATTCTCCTCTTGCTAATTTCTTGAGGATCTCCTTATAGTCTTTGTCTTGCCATACTTGCCTTTGGATCTGATCAACTAAATCTGAAAACATTTCAGCTTTTATGGAAAAGAATCTTGACTCTTGAATTTCATTTTGCTTGAGAACTTGATGAAAGTTTTGAGGATTCTTGCTGATGAAATCCACCCCCCTCTCTGGGTACACGTCGTCCCGACGTGACAAGGCATCTGGTAAAGTGGCCAGCCTTCCTGGGCGGTAAGTGATAACAAAGTGAAATTCAGACAAAAATTCAGCCCAACGGGCTTGACGACGAGTAAGAACTTTAGAGGACATAAAATATTGGAGAGAACAATGGTCTGTCAAGACCTCAAAAGAATCAGAAAGAGAAAGGAGAAAGGCTCTCCAGCGCTTGAGAGCCCAAACTATGCCAAGGAGTTCCTTGTCATGAATTTCATAGTTGAGTTCAGCTGGTAAGAGCTTGCGACTATCAAATGCAATGGGATGCTTTCCTGAGTCATTCACCTGACTCAGTACAGCACCCAAGGCATAATCAGAGGCATCAGTCTCTACAATAGCTGGGAGAGAAGGATTAAAGTGAGAGAGGATAGGAGCAGTGGTGAAAGCTTCTTTGAGTATCTGAAACTGGCTAAGAGCTTCCTCATTGAAGATGAAGGGAGAATCTTTTTTGAGAAGGGAAGTGAGAGAAGAGATTTTTTTGGAATAATTTTTAATGAAACGACGATAAAAGTTGGCAAAGCCAAGGAAAGATTGGAGGGCCTTGATGTTCTTGGGCTGAGGCCAATTGAGGATTTGTTGAACTTTTGAAGGATCCATCTTGAGGCCATCACTTGAAACAACATAGCCCAAGTATTCCACACTTGAGGCATGGAATACACACTTGGAGGCTTTAGCAAACAAATTATTGTCTCTCAGTCTTTGGAGAACAGAGGCCACATGTTTAACATGTTCATCCAAAGAGCTAGAGAATACCATAATATCATCTAAGTACACTACAACAAAAATATCCAAATAATCTGCAAATATATCATTCACAAGGTTTTGGAATGAAGCTGGAGCATTGGTTAAGCCAAATGGCATAACCAAATACTCATAACTGCCATATTTGGTTCTAAAGGCAGTTAAATGCTCATCCCCCTCTTTAATTCTCAGGAGATTATAAGCACCACGCAGATCTATCTTGGAGAAGATAGTAGCACCATTAAAGACGGTAAGAAGCTGATTCATTGGAGGAACAGGATACCTGTTCTTCCTAGTGACAGCATTAAGTTTGCGGTAGTCAACACACAAACGAAGACCACCATCCTTTTTCTTAACAAAAAGGACAGGAGCACCTGTTGAGGAGGAGCTTGGTCTAATGAAACCTTTCTCTACATTCTCTGAAATGTAGGCCCGCAGTGTTTCTGACTCATTCTTTGATAAAGAGTAGATAACACCAACTGGAGGTAGAAGACCCTCCAGTTCGATATGATGATCACAGGCACGGTGTGGAGGAAGTTTCTCTGCTTTCACTTTGGAGAATACATCCAAATATTTGTGATAACCAGGAGGGACTACCTTCAGCACAGTTTCAATCTCTTCTGGCTCTTCCTCCTCATCCCACTGCTCCTCCAGGGAGGCATGAAAAGATAAAGGAGGAAGGTCCATATCCCCTTGAAAGAGATGAAGTGAAGATATAGCAACATCTTCTCCAACATCTTTTATCTCTTTGAAGACTTCATCTCTTAATGGAAGTAATGACTGAGAGGGAAAAGTGGAGGGGTTATGGACAGAAGGAGGAAAGGAAGGTGTCTTAAGTTCACCAACCAGAGCAACACTGTTGACACCAGTGGATAAGTCATTACTAGTAGAAGAAATAATACCACTAGAATCCTTATGACTAGAATCATAGGTGATCAATCCATTTTTCCAATCAATAATGGGATTAAAATGGTAAAGAAAATCATAGCCCAATATTAGGTCTTCTCCCTTGGGTGAATCTATGATAAAGAAATCCCATTCAAAGCTTGGGAAGGAAGGTAAATCAACAACCCACTTAGTATAATGGGTGATGAACAAGGAAGTGGATTCACTGGAATCCAGAATGAAAAGAGGAATCTTTTCAGGGAGCTCTGACATGGTCAATGAGTACTTGAGAACAAAATTCTTTGCAATAAAGGAGTTTGTAGCACCAGAATCAATGAGAATACTATAAAAAATATCAGAGATTGAAGAAAAAATAAGAAATTTTAAAGATTTCTTGACACTAGTATTCAGAGTGCACAATTGTGCTCTTGAAGGAAATAAGTGAGGACCATTGAACACATCATGATTCCCACTCAGGCTTTTCCCTGCTTGCTAGGGAAGACTTTTGATGACCCTTGCCTATTCTCAGGCCTCTTGAAGCATTTTTCAAATGGGTGTTTACCACCACAATAATTGCACAAGCCTTCTTTAATCCTCCTCTCCTTTTCAGAACCAATTAATTTGTTGTCCTTATTGAGGAGAGCAGCATGAGGCTTGTCTTTGGACACTTGAAAATTCTTCCCCTTCTTATTCTTCTTATGATAAGGCTTCTTTGATGATGAACTTTGAGGAGGCTTGGAGGAGTTGGATCCACTGATTGGAGGCTTCTTCTCTTGATTACTGCCCTTTTCCTTCTGCCTCTCATGGTACCTGGTATCTAATTCCAAGGTGATGTCCATGAGTTCTTGAAGACTATCAAAATTTCCAGGGTGAGAAGCCAATTGGTCCAACAATCATGATGCCAAGCCTCTTCTATACACATGAATATAGGCCCTTTCCCCCCAGTCTCCAATTCTTGACATTAAACTTCTGAAATCAGCTATGTACAAGGAAACTTGACCACTTTCCCTCATCCTCAAATTGTCCAACTCTTGTTCAGCTTTTCTGACTTCATTTGGATCACCAAACAGAGTGAATAACTGGGTTTCAAACAACTGCCAGTTATTGAGGAGGTAAGAAGGGTCTTCATTGGAGATATTTGAGAGGTAAGGTTCAATCCATTTGCCAGCTCTACCAGTAAGAAAAGAAGTTGAATAAAGCACCTTCTTCCTGTCAGAGAAGAAGTTTGCTGGGTCATTATGAAAGATTAACTGACAGGATTGAATGAATCCTCTCAATTTATGAGCTTTAGTACCATCAAAAGAATCAGGTGCCTTCATTGATGGAGTCTTGAATGCAGGGACTTTTGAAGTGTCCCTTGGGGCAACTGCTTGAGTGAGTTGTCCCATAAACTGAGTCATTTGCTCCATCATCTTGAGGAAATTTGGTTCAGCTTGAGAGACAGAAGGTTGATTAGAAAGGGGTAGATTTGGAGCCTCAGGAGCTTCAGAAGCACCTGCCAAGGCAGCTGCCACTTCAGTCTCCTCAGATTCTTCCTCTTCCACAGACTCCTCCCCCTCCTCATCTTCAGCTTCCCCCAATCTACTTCTAGGCCCTTGAGGAATGCTTGGATAGCCACCCAACAGTCCAGAGAATGATCTTGATCTTCTAGACTTCACACCTCCTCTTCTGGAGGGTGCTGCTCCTTCCATTGGTGGTCCTCTGTCCAAATTTGCACTCAGTTGATGAACTGATGGTGTGCGGTCAAGAGGAGCCCTTGCTGTAGGAGTGAGAACAGCTTGATGTCTCTGGGATCTTGTATTCTTGGCTGGTGGGCTATGCTGAACTGGCATTATAAAAGGAAGAATGAATAAAACTTGATGATACTTTGAATAAAAGAAGGCTTGACCAAAACAATCAAATGAAAATCTTGATAAACTTGAGAAATCAATCAATAATCTTGAAGTGAATCAATATGAATAAATCTTGAAGAGTGAAGATGACAAAGTCAAATTCTTATGAATAATCAATTTCAATCAAGAAGTCAAATCAAGCCAATCAAAATCAAATCAATTAAGTCTTGAGAAATTCAATCAATATCTTCAAAAATCAATTCAATTAAATCAAATCTTGAGGATAAATCAGCTTTCTTGAGGAATCAAATCAAGTCAATCAAATCAAATCAATCAAAATTCAATCAATATCTTGAGGTGAAGTCAATGTCTTGAACAATCAATCAATCAATAATATTGAGAAATTTCAATCAAAACCACTGAATACCCCAAATCAAATAACCCTGAATGATGAATCAATTAAACCAACTAATTCCAAGCAATAAAACCTGAATAAACCTGAATTCAAACAAAAGAGAAATGAAGATGATAGAGAATAAAGTGAATTGGTCAGCAGAATAGAGAAATTAGAAAGAATAAATTTTCATGAGAATGAAATGAGAGAGATGAAAATTGATGAAAATCATAAAATCATTAAAGTTCATAATCATTAAAAGATCATAATAGAAGATTGAGAGAAATGAATAAAATGAATGAAAAGAAAGAAGCAATTATGAGTTAATTAAAATAATGTCACAGGGGCTCTTCTAAAATGAAGAGGGCCTGGCACTCAGTGAACAGACTTACTTATGGAGGGCTCAGAAGAAAATACTCAAATGATAAGAGTAATGGAGTAAGAGGATAAATTCCTAGTCATAAAATAATAAGTATAAAAGATAAGAGAGACAAAGCAAAAGCAATAATAAAGAGCCAACCACAAATAATCCTGAGTCACTGTTTCAACCTGTTCAGAAAAGAGAAAAGGATTAATAAAGGATATGGCCACCAGGACTCTACTGAACAGGTGAGGGAAGGCAAAGACTAACTTAATAAATAATAAAATAATATTCCAAAAGTGAGAATAAAATAATATTAAATAATAAATCAACTATTTCAATTAACTGGGGGAAAAACCCCCAGGTGGGTGAAGAGGGGCTGGTATATGTGAGAAATACCAGCCTTGGAGTTTGAGTGTTGAGATACTTGTCTGTATTCTGGAAGAAGTTGGATGTGGGATTGAATCCTGTATTGGTGAATCCAATACAGGTTATACAGTCAATACAGGTATTTGCGCCTGTATTGATTACAGGCCTGTATTTGGTGAATCCTGTATTTGGGTCTTGCCTGTATGAAACTGTATTGAGGTTTGAAACTGTATTTGGATCTTGCCTGTATGAAAAACTGTATTTGGAGAATGTTGAATGAAACCCCCTTGCTGATTGGGTTTTGAGGGGTATCAATGAAGTAATGATTTGCTGATGATGATTGGAAATGCCCCTGCCTCCTTGGCTGTGACACCAACAGACAGTCTATGAGATGACAGAAGAAAGAGTCAAGGCATATGAAGAATTGAAAAATTCCTTAACAAATGCCCCATTTCTTCTGATGCCAGATTGGAAACTACCCTTCAAACTGTACATTGATGCTTGTGGAGAAGGACTAGGTGCTGCACTTCACCAAACACAAATTATCAATGATAAACCAGTGGAAGGACCAATTTGTTTCATTTCAAGGCAGATAAAGCCAACAGAAGCAAGGTATGGAGCAAGCCAAATGGAATGCTTATGCCTAGTATGGGCTTTAGAAAAACTGCATTATTATTTGGATGGCACAGTATTTGATGTAATCACAGACTGTAATGCTGTGAAATCACTATTAAATATGAAGACTCCAAATAGATATATGCTGAGATGGCAAATTGCTATCCAAGAATATAGAGGAAATATGACTATTGTTCATAAATCTGGAAATATTCATAAAAATGCAGATGGTCTTAGCAGATGGGCTTTAGCAAATACCCCTGACAATCCAGCATGGGTACCACAAGAAGAGCACCATATAGAAGGAATATGTGTTACAGACATTGGCACAGAATTCTTTAACCAAGTTAAAGAAAGCTATAAGACAGACAAAAACTGCCATATCTTAAGCCAACTTCTAATGAAAGACTGCAAAGATCCATCACTTTCATCAAAACTAGATGAAATATGGAAAAAGGCATATGATGAAGGAAGATTTCACCTCTTTGATGGAATCCTTTACCATAGAACAAAACACACATGTGTTATGGCCTTAACAGACAGAACACTAATAAACACTATTTTACATGAGTGTCATGATAGTGTTGCATCTGGACATCTCTCAGAAGATAGGACACTAGAGAGGGTGAAAACCTGCTCTTGGTGGCCAAATTGGAAGAAAGATGTTTCAGAGTACTGCCAAACCTGTGACAGATGTCAAAAAGCCAACAGAGCCACAGGAAAGAAATTTGGAATGATGATCCAAATCCAAGAACCAAAATCCCCATGGGAAATAGTTCATATGGATTGGGTAACAGCCTTACCTCCAGGAGGAGACAGGAGTTACAATGCATGCTTAGTGTTAGTTGACAGGTACAGTAAAACTCCCATGTTCTTACCATGTCACAAAGATGACACAGCTATAGATACAGCCATAATGATATGGAATAAAGTCATTAGCCATACAGGCTTATTCCAAAATATTATAAGTGACAGAGACCCAAAGTTCACTTCAGCATTATGGACAAATCTCCATAACTTGTTTGGGACAAAGTTATCATTCTCAACAGCTTATCATCCTCAAACTGATGGTCTAGCAGAAAGAATGATACAGACCCTAGAGGATATGATCAGAAGATTCTGTGCTTATGGGCTAGAATTCAAAGATTCTGATGGTTTTACCCATGATTGGTGTACACTAATACCAGCACTTGAACTGGCATATAAGACATCAATCCATTCTTCTACTGGCAAAACACCAGCAATGCTAGAGAAAGGTTGGAATCCAAGACTTCCTTATGATACCCTCAAAAAAGACTTAGTGGATATACATCCAACAGCAAGCAGTTTCAAGATAATGCTTGACAAAGCAAGACACCATGCAAACAGATGCATGCAAGATTCTTTTAAATATGCAAAAGAAAGATGGGATAAAAGTCATAAGCCACCTGACTTCGAAATAGGGGACTTGGTTTTAGTATCAACCCTTAATTTCAATAACATAAAAGGCCCAAAGAAATTGAAAGATTCCTTTGCAGGACCATTTATGATAAAAGCACTTCATGGACCCAATGCTGTGCAATTAGAACTCACAGGTGAACTAATGAACAAACACCCAACTTTCCCTGTAAGTCTGATAAAACCTTACAGTTCAAGTGACAAGGAGTTATTTCCACTAAGAAATAAACCCCCACTTGAAATTCCCCCCTTGGAGGAAGGAGAGGAAAAGAAAATAGTGAAAGTCCTTAAAGAAAGAAGGACAAGAAACAAAAAAGAAAGGGAATACCTTGTAAGGTATAGAAATTCAACTCAAGAAGATGAATGGCTACTTGAGAAAGATATAACAAATGCTGATAAATTACTAAGAAGGTTCAGACATGAAAGAAAACCTGAAAAATAAAAAGTTAAGCATTATTGAGCTTCAAGACTAACAAAGTCTATTGAAGAGGTAGGACAGTGGATGATACCCTAATCACTTATATCAGATTGTGGTACAATCTTTTTTGGTGGTAGGGAATGTGAGCCTTTGAGATATGACCACATACCCAATAAGGTCACAAAAAAGATTAAAGATAATTATACCTTTAATATAATTATATTAAAATGACTTAGAATAATTATACTTTGAAAATAATTACTTAAATATACAAAAAATACCATAAATTGGTACAAAAATTGGTTTAACTTAAAAACCAATGAATCAACATGTAAAATAAATTATACCATTGGATTCCCCATGGAAAAATACACATATACCATTTTTATGGCATATCTGTAAAGTCAATATTTAAGGAATTATAAGGTAAAATACCTTATAAAAACCATAAAACCTTATTTATCTCAAGATCTAATGAAACAACATGTGGAATACATTGTACCAGTGGATTCCCAATGAAAATCCACACATAAAACAATTAACAAGCTAATTTCCAATGTTAATACTTAAAGAATTATCCTGAATATATGCACTCTTTTGGTCAACGCATATATTCAAGGATCATAGCTAATATCTTCTAAACTATACATGATAGAATGATGAACCAAAAACAAAGGTACCACGTAATTACTGTAAGAACACAGATATGAACTTTATTTTACAAATTATAAACAAGGTTAAAACCTATGATGAAATATTGATAAAAATCAACAGAGCTGTTGACCACTTTGTTGTGAAAGTGCTCCAAACTTAAAAAAAAGTATACAGTTGGATTCTACTAGTTCATTTGAGAAGAATGATGTAATTTTTATTATTAAATTCAGGGTATAACCCCCTGAAATCAAGGTTTGAAGTTTAAAATGTTGAATTTCAACAGAAAAGATGAGTTACAAGAAAAATCATCAAAATTAGAGTTTTGATGATGTAATGAAAAGCTCTTGGCAGTATAATAAGGTTATGTCAGGCTATCAGAATTCACTCTCTGAATTGCTGTAGCGTGTAAATCTTAAAAGTTATTAAGGATCAAAGTTTGAGCTTAATTTGAGCAGTTATGATCACATACTGTAACCTTAATTTAAGTTTAACAGTCTTAAGAGTGATAAAATTGGTGAATACTATTAGTTTATGATTAAAACTAATAAAATCCACAAAATTCGGGGTTCTGCCAAGCCTCTGATGTCATCAAACTTAGAGTTATAGTGATAACTCTAAATAATGGTGTAATAATGATGTAATATGGTTTGATCATGATGTAATCACCCTCAAACCTTAAAATATTGATCAATTCCAGTGGATATGATCAGTAAACGTCTACTAGAAGCCTGTTGGACTCTAGGAGGGAGGTATTTACTATATATAGAGCTCTTTTTACTCTATTTACCCCTCAGACGCATCAAAAACATTAAATCAATTAAATCAAAGGTAATTTCTTTATTCTTTATATATAAAAGCATTATATTATTAAAGACCAAAGACCTCCTTGCTATAATCATCTATTTTGACGTGATTAAATCATTTATTTAATTGTTTTTGTTAAAAATCTCTATAAAACTCATTTCCACGTAAAAATCCAGAATAATTTGTAATTTTCTTTATTTTTATTGTAAATACAATTTGAAAAGGTTGTATTTATATTTTTTGGCGTAAAATACTTCAAAATTATTATATTAAGTGTTAAAAGTAGGTTATTTTCTCTTATTATAATAATTTCTCTATTATTACTCTCTTAATAATTCTTTAATTAATATAAATAGTATTTATATTAATTCATAACTTTAATATTAGTAATACTATAGTTATTAATTGTTTTTTATTAATAAAAAACAATTTTTTACGCCTTTATTATTTGTTGGTAACAATAATAAAGAGCTGTTTAAATATATTAATTATCTTATATTAATATATTTATTTATTATATTATATTTTTATAATATAAATTATATTATTATATTTATTTAATAATATAATTATTTTACGCCATAATAATAATAATTATTTATTATTATTATATTTTTAATCTTATTTATTCAATTCATAAGGACATTCAGAGTACAATAAGTAATAAATTAGTAATTTTTACTTATTGTTTCATAGTCAAACCTTACAGTAAACATGAAAATTTCCTTAAAAAATGTCATGTTGGATTTAAAGAACTCAAAGCAATAGGACATGTGGTATCCGGTTTATCCCTTGGAATTGAGGAAAACCAAGTTGGAGCAGTTCTACTGAAGCTTATTCCTCAGAAAAAAAAAGAAATTCAATCATTTCTGGGGTTTTCAGCATAGTACAGGCAGGATATTAAAGATTTTGCATTAATAACAAGACCTCTTTACAAATAATGTGACAAAGACACAGTATTTGAAATGAGTGCTGACAGAGTCAAATCCTTTGAATCTTTAAGACAAGCCTTAACCACTGCTCCACTCTTACTGATGCCAGAATTTAAGCTGCCCTTCAAGCTTTATATTGATGCATCAGGGGATGGGCTAGGTGCTGCACTTCATCAAGTCCAAATTATACATGATAAACCTGTGGAAGGACCCATATGTTTCAGATACAGGCAAATCAAACCAACTGAAGCTAGACATGGGGCAAGTCAGATGAAGTGTTTATGTCAGGATGAAACTATGATAAAGGTGTAAATAGGCTAGTTACAGC
Organism: Austropuccinia psidii; assembly: GCA_023105745.1. Taxonomy (NCBI): domain Eukaryota; kingdom Fungi; phylum Basidiomycota; class Pucciniomycetes; order Pucciniales; family Sphaerophragmiaceae; genus Austropuccinia; species Austropuccinia psidii. The sequence continues at coordinate 56,264,814 of JALGQZ010000004.1, forward strand.
TTTAACTACGTTTGTGACACAGTAAAAATGGTTAAAAAAGGTTTATAAGAGTTGAAGATGATTCAATTTAAGATTAAAAGGGCTTTACTATATATAATATAGTGGTGGTGAGTGCTGTTGAAAGCCCTGGGTGCAGCTTTATGTGTTGGGTTACAATAATAAAAGACTACAATAATTAAGATTTCTAATTATACCTGATTATTAACCAAGAGTAAAACTGTTTTTGACAGTTTACTACATAGGTTATTCAAGAGAAGGATGAGGAGAAAATTCTGGCTGTGAAAAGCCTCCTTTTTATCCTGAAATGGGGTGGAAAGGGTGCTAGACCTTTCCACGTAGAGGAAGTGAAGATTTTTCCTTCTCTAGTACTGTCTTGTGGTTTGCAAACAGCCTTTACAGCCTGTATTGGGCTCAGATGTTGTTTTGAAGCCACATCTGGGCAGTTTTCACCAATACAGGGTGAGAATTTTCATCTGGGGACCTCACAGCCTGATTCTGACATGTATGATGCGTAGAATGCTCTACAGAAGCTGTATGGGACCCCAGTATTGACTTAAATATGAGGTATTGAAGTAAAAACAAGCTTTCTTGTCTATTTGACACCTCATATTCATGTTTATGGGATATTATCCCATGGTAAGGCTGTATTTGGTCAGAATGTGGGATTTTGACCTTAAAACAGCTATAAATTTGTCAGTTCTTGAGATATCAACCTCAAAACTGAATCGGTGTGTAGCCCTGTATGTGTTCTACACAATGGTACCTTATCTGATATGGTTATCATTAAATATGGCACAGTTATGCCATGTACAAGACTTTTGTACATATGCATGTTTTAGGCAAAAAAGCTGTATTGAGCTTGTTTGCCCCATACCTTCTGCTGTAGTTGAGATATGGAGAAGTGGATGACACCATCAGATAGTCCTGATTGTGCTCTTTCCAAAAAGACCCCACTTCAAGTATCTCACACTAAAACTGTAGAAGTTAGATGAGAGGTGAATGTTTTGTTCACCCTTATTTGGCCTGAAACTGACCATAGCTCCAGTAATATTGGTGCTAGCTCAGTTTGGCTGGTGCCATTGGATAGACCTGGCTTAGAGCTTCATTTTGAATACCCATTTGATGTGGTTAAGCCTCTCCTTCTAGATTTTAGATGTGAGGTGAAAGTTAAGGTTTATGCTCAGCAATAACTTTGAGCAGGAATAACTTTGTAATTCTTTGTCCTATGGTTGTGGGACTTATATTTTCAAAAAGGGGTCAGTTTTCTTTTTTTTGATACTTTCTGCGCTGATTTGGCTCATCTCCATGTTTTGGTGGTATCTTGGCTATACAATTGGTTTATGGTATTTTGGCTGTCATTCTTGTGCTCTGGTTTTGAGTCACAGGCTGACATACCCTCCCTCTAAAAAAGGCTCATCATTGATGAGACTGTTCAGTCCTCCTATAGTCCCTGAATCTCCTTAGATTAAGGTTCCCATCTGGTATGGCATCCTCTACCAACCATTTGTCTTTATCAGCTGTTTGGTGCTTGAATCTGACTAAGTACTGTCTTTGATCCTTTCCATTAAGTCTGATCTTCCTGGCCCTGATGGTCTTACTCACAGGTCCTGGGGAGTCCTCCACTTCCACTATATCAGGTGGTGTGGCATTCTTCTTCCTGGACGGGAGTTTATCCTCCTCTGTTTGGAAGTATGGTTTGACCAAAATTACTGGGAAGACTGGGTGCTTCCTGGAAGATTCCTCTGTAAGTCTGACTTCCACTTCATCCTTTCCTTTCAGCCTCATGATAGTGAAAGGCCCTAAAAATGAGTCCCTCATCTTCTTGGGTCCTTTAAGATTATTAAAGCTCAGTGTAGACACAAGCACCTGGTCCCCTTCCTTAAAGTCAGGTTCCATGTGTGTCTTGTCCCACCTCTGTTTATTATATTCTTTTGCCTCAGCTATGCATTTTGCAGCTGTGTCACAAGCCCTCTTCCACATATCATGGAAGTCTTTGGCTGTGGGGTGGATGGTCAGAATATTGTTCTTTAAGTGATCCACAGGCAACAGAGGATTCCACCCTTTCTCTACCACTGCAGGTGTTTTTCCTGTGGTAGAGTGCAGACTTGTATTATAAGCCAGTTGGACAGCTGGTAGAACGGTAACCCAGTCATGGGTGTATCCTTCATGGTCCTTGTATTCCATTCCATAGGCACAGAACCTTCTAAGGATGTCTTCCATAGTCTGAATCATCCTCTCAACTAGGCCATCTGTTTGGCTATGGTAATCTGTGGAAAAAGCAAGCTTGGTGCCAAGCATGTCATACAAGTTGGTCCAAAATTCAGATGTGAATTTTGGGTCCCTATCACTAATGATGATTTTAGGGACTCCACAGGTAGATATGATGTTATTTCAAAATAACAGGGCAGTATCCATGGGTGTGTCCTTTTTGTGGCATGGTAGACACCTCATGCTCTTGGTGAACCTATCAACTTTGATCAAGCAGGCATTGTAGTTTTCTTTTCCTCCTGGGACAAGTCCTGTAACCCAGTCCATGTTGATGGTTTCCCATGGGTGTTTGGGTTCTGGTATATGTTGAAGTAACCCATACTTCTTCCCATGTTTCCTATTTGCCTTTTGGCATCTTTCACAAGTGCTGATGTATTCTCCCAACTCTTGTTCCCACTTCGGCCACCAAGCTGTGCTTGCTACCCTCTCTTTTGTCCTGTCTTCACTCATGTGTCCCATATAGGGGCAGTCATGACATTCCTGTAGGATCAGAGAGATGTGGTCTTGGTCTACCACTGTGAGTGCACTTGTGTGTTTTTCTCTGTGGTAGAGCAGGTCATCTATAAGGAAGAACTTGTTATCCTTATAGGCCCCCAACCAGGGTTCTTCCTGCTGGGATTCCAGCTCTGGACTCCTGTTCCTTTGTTGAAGGAGTTGTAGTAGTATGCCACACTGTTTGTGTCTGGCATAAGACTTCAGTACTGCATTGAAAAATTCTTGTGCAGTTCTGAGGAGCTTATCCCCAGTATGGGAGTTTCTGTTCCCTCTGAAGCAATGTTCTCACTGTCAAGGGTACCATTTTCTGGTGCCCATTCAGAAAATCTGAAGTTCTTCCTTCTATCTATTTCCAGGAAATGGATAGGGATTTTTGGGGCAACTTCAGGGTCATAAGGGGTTCCAAGCATGTCATATAAGCTGGCCCAAAATTCAGATGTGAATTTTGGGTCCCTATCACTAATGATTATCTTAGGGACTCCACAGGTGGATATGATGTTATTCCAGAATAAGAGAGAAGTATCCATGGCTGTGTCCTCTTTATGGCATGGTAGAAACCTCATGCTCTTGCTGAGCCTATCAAATATGATTAAGCAGGCATTGTAGTTTTCTTTGACTCCTGGGACAAGTCCTGTAACCCAGTCCATATTGATGGTTTCTCATGGGTGTTTGAGTTCCTCTATGTGGTGAAGTAACCCATACTTCTCCCCATGTTTTCTATTTGCCTTTTGGCATCTTTCACAAGTGTTGATGTATTGACTCAACTCTTGTTCCCACTTGGGCCACCAAGCTGTGCTTGATACCCTCCCCTTGGTCCTGTCTTCACTCATGTGTCCCATATAGGGGCAGTCATGGCATTCCTGCAGGATCAAGGAGATGTGGTCTCTGTCTACACCTGTGAGTGCACTTGTGTGTTTTTCTCTGTGGTAGAGAAGGCCATCTATAAGGAAGAACCTTTTATCCTTATAGGCCCTCAACCAGGGTTCTTCCACCTGGGATTCCAGTTTTGGGCTCCTGTACTTTTGCTGAAGGAGTTGTAGTAATATGCCACACTGTTTGTGCTTGGCATAAGACTTCAGTACTGCATTGAAAAATTCATTTTGCAGTTCTGAGGAGCTTATTCCCAGTATGGCAGATTCTGTCCCTTCTGAATCAGTGTTCCCACTGTCAAGGGTACCACTTCCTGGGGCCCATTCAGAGAATCTGAAGTTCTTCCTCCTATCTATTTCCATGAAATGGATAGTAATCTTGGCTGAAACTTCAGGGTCATAAGCTGGATTGCTCTTGACATTATCCAGTGGCCATCTGCTGAGGCCATCTGCATTGGTATGACTTTTACCTTCTTTGTATATGATGGTCATGTTCCCTCTATACTACTGGATGGCTATTTGCCATCTCAGCATGTGTGTATTTGTAGTCTTCATGTTTAGTAAAGACTTCAAGGCTGTGCATTCTGTGCAGGCTTCAAAGACTGCACCCTCCAAATAATAATGGAGTTTCTCTAGAGCCCAGACTAAACATAGACAATATGTCTGGGTGGCCCCATACCTGGCTTTTGAATCATTCAGTTGCCTAGAGAGGTAACATATTACATCCTCTCTTTGTTCACCATCCACAATTTGTCTTTGGTGAAGGGCTGCCCCTAAGCCTTGGCTACATGCTGCATCTATGTATAACTTGAATGATACTTCAAAATCAGGCAAGATGAGCACAGGTGCTATTGTGAGTTCATGTTTGATCCTCTCATATGAATCCCTCCTTTCCTTGGTTATTTCAAAAACTACATCTTTTGAATATAACTTGTATAAACTACTAGTTATGTGTGCAAAGTTTTTGATGTGGTTTCTATAGTAGCTAGCAAACCCAAGGAAGGATTGCATATCTTTGATGCTTGTTGGTACTGGCCTTTGCCGTACTTCTGCTATTTTATTCTGGTAAATTGCCAGACTAAGACCTGAGACTTTATGTCCTAGAGCTAGTAGCTCTTGTTGGCCAAAATTACACTTTTTTAGTGAAATTTTCAGATTGATGGGTGCACATTTACTTAGCACTCTGTCTATGTATTGTACATGGTCTTCCCATGTCTCTGAGTATATAATGATATCATCAATATATACTACCATCCAGTCTTCTAAAATTTCTTCTTGAAATATTGTGTCCATCCTCCTTTGGAAGTGGGCTGGTGCATTTTTAATGCCAAATGGCATCCTGGTATACTCATATATGCCCATATGTCATATTATTCTGAGTAATTTCATGGATTTTGGTTTAACTCCATTCTGGTGGAAGCCTTTCATGCAGTCCATTTTGGTTATGTATTTGGCTTTTGCCAGTTCATCCAAGGCATGAGGTATCCTGGGTATAGGGCACCTGTCCGCTTTTGTGTAGTTATTCAGAGCTCTGAAGTCTCCACACAATTTAGACTTGCCATCATACCAGGTGATTAGGACAGGAGTGGTGATTTCCACTAGCTCATTGTGTCCAATCTTCCTGATGAATTCCATATCCAGGAGTTCATTGATATGTTTTTCAATTTCTTTCCTGGTTTCCAGACTTGCTGGGTAAGGAGGTCTCCTAAGCATGGGTGGATAAGGCCTTTCCACATCCAGATATAGTTCTATATCATAGCCTTTGATCTTGCCTAATGGTTCTTCACCAATGGCAAATGCTGGTCTGTTCTTTCTCAATATCTTCAGTAAACTTAGTTTTTGTTTATTGGTGAGGGTAGTGCTAAACTGTCGCTCTCTGAATTCCTTCAGAAGTTCTTCTAGTGGATCTTGAGAAGATATCTGGTATATATCAAGTGAAAATTTCTTTTCCTTGTTAGTACTAATGGTGATGTGCGTATTTTTACTGTTGTAAATGTCTATGCCATACATCCTCTGGTAGTCTGTTCCCAGTAAAAGCCCTTGGATGTGGGCATCATCAAGCACTACAACCTCTGGGTTGAGTCTGATATTACCCTTCCTGTGGGGTATGATTATCTCTTTGATAATTGTCCCAATGGAAGTCATCTTCCCTGATGCACTTTTAAAGCTCTTTGCCTTAGTGGGCAAGAGCTGTTTTTCTCAGTTTGGGAAGTGGTTACCCAGATAGTTTCTGGCCACTATGGAGCAGTGTGCTCCACTATCAATGATCAGTGGATGCTGAGCATTGTCAATACAAACAGTCATTTTTGTGGCTGTCCCATGTATATATGCCATTCCTTTGGTTGGTGTAACCAGGAATGTTTGTGCATCTTGTGTGTGTTTGCACAAGTTCTTGTTAGCAGTGTCCTGTGGCATGCCTTCTTCCAGCTGTATGGCCTGAATTTCTAGTGGGGTTTCCTCTTGGTATTTCACTAGAAATTCCTCTCTTGGGTCTTGATCATCATCAGATGGTTCTCTGATGGCATCACCCATGGAGTCTGATTCAGAATCCTCTGTTGGGGATTCCTCTTCTGGGACTTTCTCATAGCATAGACTTTTTTCTTTGCCTTTGGAAAGTTGTTGGCATAGTGGTATGTTGAACCACAATTGTGACAAGAATTCTTCTTTTTTGCCACTTCTGCAACTCTTTCTCTGGGTTTGTCTTTAAAATCTACCCTGGGAGGTTGTTTCTCTTTGAAACAACTGCTTCTATATGGGGTGAATCTCCCTATATCAGTCCTCTTCCTTATGTCTTGTAAGGTGTTGGCAATGTCATCTAGAGTGCAATTTTGGTTGCATCTGCATTTTAATGCATGCTCTAGTTCTCCTGGCAGTTGTGTCAGAAGCTTGTGATTCCTCATTTTGATGTTCATCCGAGGATCAATGGCTTTGAGTCTTTTAGACTGTCTAAGACACCACTCATATGGATCTTTGTCCACAGAGTATTTGTCATTTTCAAATGGCATGGTCTGTTGCCATATCCAAGTACCATTACTGTACTTTTGGATGATTTGACTCTTCCACCATGGCCAGTTTCTTCTGCCATGAATTTCTTTGATTTCAGTGTACCATATACTAGCATGACCTTTAAATGCTGTATTTAATCTAGCAGTGATCCAGTAGTCTGGTATGCTTGGTACATCAATAAAGAGTCCATCAATATAATCTATGAGTTCCATATGATCATATTCTCCTGATCCAGAGAATTTGGGCCAGCTTGAGGCCTCAGGAACCTGTTTCAAGGCTTCCTTCTCTGAATAAGACATGCCATCTCCATCCTGGTATTGTGATGGAAATCTTGCCTTATTTATCAACATGGCATCTGGTTTGATGTCATCTGGTTGATATGGATTAGCAATAACTTGGCCTTGTGGATGGGGCTTCAAGTTATGGTAGACATTAAACAGTTTGTTTATGTATTGATCCAGACAATCCCTTTCCCTTTTGCTGTGGCGTTGTTCTTCAAAGAGTAGATTCAGTCTTTTGTTGGTTTCTTCAGAGGCTTTGCTAAATTGAGCATATCCTTCTTGAAGATTCTTAAATATCTGTTCCAAGGAGGCTTGTGTTTTTTTCATCCTCTCATGGCCAGCTTCAAGTTCTGCAAACTTCTTAGCAGATTGTTCAGCATATTGGGACATTTGTAACCACAGTGCATCACTGTTTAAGTTACTCTCAGGTGTGACAATGTTGTTTTCAATCTGAGTGGGGGTAATGTTTCTATTACCAGGACTATTAATTCTAGAGTGGTTTACAACTACTTCTGGTTCTTGTGTACTTCTTTCACCAAATCTAACAGATTCTGAATCATAGGGTCTGACTCTTTCCTCCTCTGGTTGAAGGAGGCTTTGTTCTTGCCCTTTTTCCCTTGTCTTCTCCTGGAAACTTCCTGGAATTGCGAAGAATGGTGACTCTTTGCCACTGATCTGCTGGTTTCTGAATGGTGTGAAGCCACTGGAGAGCGGATTTGGCCTTCTCCTTGTGAGCCTGAAGGAATCTGAGTAGGCCCTGTCTGGGTTAACTGTTGTTCTATAGCTTGGATAGTGGCTTGATTCTCCATTATCCTCTGTGCCCTTGCCTCCAGGAGTCTGAACTGAGTGTTAGGATTCCAACCTTTGGTGATTATCATAAGGTCTTTCAAGTCTATCTCTTTGAGACAGATCTTCTGGAAATTTGCTCCAAGTTCTGCCCAGTGACTTTCCAGGTTGAACCTTATGTTGTCCATGCTTCATTGAAATAAATCTTTGAGGAGTTGGTCCAGCTGAAGAACTTGATCCATATCCTTCCAGTCCTCTGTTTTGAGATTCCTGTTGAATTGGAGTGTGAATGGAAAGGTTGATATTATCTCCCTCATTGTTTTGCCATCCACCACTGTGTCCAAGGTGTCCTCTTCCAGGTCTTTTTGTTCTGAACAAGCCTTCTCTGTCCTCTGGCTGGTTTCTTTTGAGGCCCAGGTCTCTGAGGTATACAGGGGACATATCAGTGTTTGCAAGCAGTCAAAAACTTTATGTTCTTAGGGTATTTACCTTTGACTGTGCCTTGTACAAATTTGTTATCTTCTGATTTGGGCAGTTTGCCTTTGGAGGTTACAACTGGGTTAATAATTGTAATTTTTCCTGTACAAGTGGTTAAGGTTGGTCAACCTTGTATTGATGCAGAGTTTTGTGGTTTTCTACTCCTCTGAGTGGCTATTGGAGCCCACTTCTTGGCTGTGCCTCTTTCCTTTGCCCTTGCTGCCCTCTGGTTCTGAGGGTGTCACTGGTGTGTTAGCCTGTGACTGGGTCTCAAGTGGGATATAATTGTCTTCCACTCAATCAAGGTAGGAAAAAGAGGGCTTATGTCAGTTAAGACTTCTCAAAAATGCTGGTTTTGCATGTCTAAGATTGGCCTCTGGGCTTGTATGTTACTACAATATTCCCTGTATAATTACAGTGTACTTCAATCAACAATTCCACGTCCGAATTACAGCTTTTGGTACCCTTTTACACTGTTTGTGTGCCAGTATCACACAGATACACTTGTGGTTTTCAAGTGTAATCTGAATAAGTGGCTCTGTATAAGTGTAATTGAGCTAACAATACTCTTAACCACGCCTCAACTGATGATTTTTCAGTCAGAGGTGTCCCTATTCAATCAAGAATACAGGACTTATTGATGGCTTATGTGTTTTTATATGTAAACACGCCGAAAATAAAGGTTTTTGTCGGTATTAACCATGTGGTAAGTACTGTTCTAATATGAGTATTAAAGTAAAAAAATATATATATAATATATATTTTTAAAAGAAAATATGCCTAAAAAGATAAAACAATTGTCAGAAATAAAGAATAAGAGAGAAAAATTACTTATAAGGTCCAAAAAAAAAGTTTAAAACACAGCCAGGCCCCCAAAATGTCAGGATGAAACTATGATAAAGCTGTAACTAGGCTAGTTACAACTTTAACTATGTTTGTGACAAGGTAAAAATTGTTAAAAAAGGTTTATAAGAGTTTAAGATGATTTAATGTAAGATTAAAAGGGCTTTACTATATATAATATAGTGGTGGTGAGCGCTGTTGAAAGCCCTGGGTGCAGCTTTATCTGTTGGGTTACAATAATAAAAGACTACAATAATTAACATTTATAATTATACCTGATTATTAACCAAGAGTAAAACTGTTTTTCACAGTTTACTACGTAGGTTATTCAAGAGCAGGATGAGGAGACAATTCTGGCTGTGAAAAGCCTCCTTTTTATCCTGAAATGGGGTGGAAAGGGTGCTAGACCTTTCCACGTAAAGGAAGTGAAGATTTTTCACTCTCTAGTACTGGCTTGTGGCTTGGAAACAGCCTGTACAACCTGTATTGGGCTCAGATGTGGCTTTGAAACCACATCTGGGCAGTTTTCACCAATACAGGGTGAGAATTTTCATCTGGGGACCTCACAGCCTGATTCTGACGTGTATGACGTGTAGAATGCTGTACAGAAGCTGTATGGGACCCCAGTATTGACTAAAATATGAGGTATTGAAGTAAAAACAAGCTTCTTTGTCTATTTGACACCTCATATTCATGGTTATGGGATATTATCCCATGGTAAGGCTGTATTGGTCAGAATGTGGGATTTTGACCTTAAAACAGCTATACCTTTGTCTGTTCTTGAGATATCAACCTCAAAACTGAATCTGTGTGTAGCCCTGTATGCGTTCTACACAATGGTACCTTATTTGGTATGGTTATCATTAAATATAGCAAAGTTATGACATGTACAAGAGTTTTGTACATATGCGTGTTTTAGGCAAAAAGCTGTATTGAGCTTGTTTGCCCCATACCTTCTGCTGTAGTTGAGATATGGGGAAGTGGATGACACCATCATATAGCCCTGATTGTGCTCTTTCCAAAAAGACCCCACTTCAAGTATCTCACACTAAAATTGTAGAAGTTAGATGAGAGGTGAATGTTTTTTTCACCCTTATTTGGCCTGAAACTGACCATAACTCCAGTAATATTGGTGCTAGCTCAGTTTGGCTGGTACCATTGGATAGCCCTAGCTTAGGGCTTCATTTTGAGTACCCATTCGATGGGGTTAAGCCTCTCCTTCTAGATTTTAATTGTGAGGTGAAAATTAAGGTTTATGCTCAGCAATAACTTTGAGCAGGAATAACTTTGTTATTCTTTGTCCTATGGTGATGGGACTTATATTTTCAGAAAGGAGTGATTTTCCTCTTTCTTTTGATACATTTTGAGCTTATTTGGCTCAGCTCCATGTTTTGGTCGTATCTTGGCTATACCATTGGTTCATGGTATTTTGGCTGTCATGCTTGTGCTCTGGTTTTGAGTCACAGGCTGACAGTTTATGCCTTGTCTGGGCATATGAAAAGCTCAATTACGTCCTAGAAGGATGTGTTTTTGAAGTGATAACATATTTTACTGCTGTGAAATCACTCTTAAACAGAAGAGACCAAACAGGCATATGTTCAGATGGCAAATAGCTATACAAGCATATAGAGGTAATATGACTATTGTTCAAAAACATGGAAATATTCATCAAAATGCAGATAGACTGAGAAGATGTCCATTACCAAATAATCTTGATAATCCAGCTTATGTGCCAGAAGAAGCTTCCCCACAGATCACAATAGAAGGAATCAGTGTTACACAGATGAACAAAACATTCTTTGAGGAAGTACGAAGCAGCTATACTTAAGATAAGAATTGTGGCATCCTATACCAATTTCTTACTAAAGACTTTAAAGACAACTATTCAATACATGCCTTAGATTAAGTAAAGAAAAAGTTATATGATGTAGAGGATTCCACTTACTGGATGGTATAATTCACCACAGAACTAAGCAGACATGTGTAATGAGAGTTTTGTGAAGGTCCTTAAAAAACCTTGCACTGAAAGAATGCCCTGACAGCCCCTTATCAGGACAGAACAAGAGAAAAGTTACAGACCTGTATAGGGTGGCCAATGTGGCAGAATATTGCAAAACCTGTGACAGATGTCAAAAGGCAAATAAATCCATGGGAAAAAGACTTGGAAATAGGATCAAAAACCAAGAACCCAGAAAACCTTGGGAAATTATTCATATGGGTGGGGTAACAGGCCTACCAAAAGTGGGTGATAGAAGTTAAAATGCATTCCTAGTGATTGTTGACAGATTTAGTAACAATTCAATCTTTCTACCATGTCACAAGGATGATACAGCCTTGGATACAGCTCTTCTAATATAGAATAGTGTAATATCCTGGAATGGAATATTCACAAATAATGTTGATGGAAGAGATCCAAAATTAACCTCAGCACTATGGACAAATATTCATCAAACATTTGGAATAAAGTTGTCCTTCTCTACAGCTACCACCCACAAACTGATGGACCGGCTGAAATAATGATCCAAACCTTTGAAGATATGGTAAGATTTTTTCATGTGGCCTTGAATTTTAAGATTGTGATGGGTTCACCCATGATTTATGTACTCTCTTGGGAGCATTGAAAATGGAATATAAAACATCCATTCATGCCAATGCCAATAAAACTCCTGCTATTCTAGAGAAGGGATGTAATCCCAAATTTCCCCAAGAGTAGTTAGGAAAGGATTTGGTTGAAACACATCCCACAGCTGGTAGCTTCAAAGGAATGCTAGAAAAAGCTAGAAAGCATAAAATAAGGTGCATGGAGGACTCATTTGCATATGCCAAAGACAAATGGGACAAATCACATGCTGCTCCAGATTTCAAAGTGGAAGATTTATTAGTTGTATCCACCACTAACTTCAATAACATCAAGGGATGTAAGAAGCTCAAAGAATGCTCTTCAGGAACTTTTGTTATTAAGGCTCTACATCGGGAAAAGAGATTGAAGTAGAATTATCTGAGGAACTTAGCAATAAGCATCCTAAATTTCCAGTAAGCTTGGTAAAACCATATAAAGCTAGTGATGCTGAGAAGTTTTGTTTGAGAAAGAAAGTTGTCCAGAATATACCTCCTATTGAATCTTTTGGTACTAGGAGAATCACCACATTTCTGAAAGAAAGGACGTTAAGAACCTGGAAAGTAAAGGAATACCTTGTTAGGTATAGTGACCCAGCTTGTGAAGATGAATGGTTAGCAGAAAGGGACATACCTTAAGCTAATAAACTTCTCAGAGGGTTCAGACATACTAGAAATAACAATATTAAAAAGTAATATTCTTTTTTAGGAGGAGGAAATGTGAGCCTTAAAGGTATTTTCATACACCTGAAAGACCACAAATAAGAAAACAAGTTAAAATTATAAATAACATAAATTGATTTATATTATCAAAACAAAAATAAAGACATGAATATAAATTTATACAAAAAACTGAAAATTGAATTATACTTTGAAACAGAATTACATTGAAATTTAAATTTGTGAAAACACATTTTTACTTGAAAAAATTGAGTGAAAAACAATTTCCAACAAAAATACAAAAATTAAAATATTTTTGAAAAAAGCTTAAATAAAAATCATTATAACTTTTTATACTACAAACAAACATATGAAAATTCTTTCACCATTGGAATCATCACAAACAATAAGGTGGGGACACCTCTGGGTAAATTTTCTGTAACTCAAGTCTAAATAAGCTTAAATGAAGTTTTTGGCATTTTATGTACAAAAGTTGAAAATCCTGAAAACCTCAAGTTAATTCACATTACATGTGGTGTTAACCATCAATTTTCATTTTAAAATTGAGGTGTTGTGTATAGTTTAGATGTTATGAGGAATTGAAGTATTTTCAATTGAAATGTCAAAATGTGCCCGCGTATTACATAAGTGAGCTTTAATTTACATATGAGGTGTCAATTATTACAGTTTTGTAATGTAAAACCTCAATTGAATTGGATATGTAAATTATAAGAATAATACATGATGAGGAATTAAAGAAAAAATAAATTGGAAAGATTGATTCTGGGGGGAAAAGGAATCTTGGCTCCAAGGGGGAGACAGACCCCAAATTCCTTGCTGGAAGGAATGAGATGTCAAAGTCCCCACAAAGGTTCATCACATTTGGCTTGGAATTGAGTCACTGGGTCTGTGTCTCAACAGATTATGAGGTTTTGATACCAACCAGGGTAGTTTTAACTGTTGCCAAGAGGGTAAAGCTACCCTCAAGAGGAAAAAATAATTTTAAAACAAGTCATAGCTGGTTTTGACATCTCTTAAACCAGTTCTGAAGTGTTGTGAAGGCTTAAAACCTGGTATTACTATAGAAATGGCTGATTTAAGGGTCCAAAATGGGTGAAAATAGAGAAAAATGGTTAAAACCAGCCCTTTTTTGGTTTAAACCAGGGTTCAATGATTCCATAATCAAATTTTCTGCTTTCAGAGTGTTTCTCACGACTGAAAGAAGCAACTTTTACTTTTTGACTAAGAAAATTGAGGCCTATAAAAGAATTTCTTCTTTGTCCCACTTTTCTCTTCATGAAAGAATCTTTTTCTTTTATAATTAGTTTAAGAACTGTTACACCCATCAAAAAAAATTCCAATAACCCTTTTGAAATCATTTGAAGCCTTTTAACAACGTGAAAAATCACCATAATCATTCTTTGTAACTCTTATAAGCATTTTTACCCCTTGAACCACCCCATAACTGAATTAAAGCATCTTTCATCACTGATAGCTTTGTCAATCTGTTTCCAAATTCACTCTGGTCACTTTTGGGTGTGTCTTCTATTTAATAATCTTTTTAATGATATTGCTCTTATTTTAATTCCCTGCAGTTCTTTGCTCAATTAATTCCAATCGAAATAGCTCTTGAAGAAATTTCTTTTGTAACCTTAAATATCTCTTTTAAAAGATTTTTAGATAAACCTTTATTGTTGGTAAAACAATAAATCTTTATAATATTATTGTTTTATACTTAATAAGTTAAAACAATAAAATTGGTGTGTTTTCTTTTAAAAATATTATTTCAGACAATCTTCAATCAATTCTTACCTTATAAACATAGTGAGGACATGAAAAGTACTTGATTTTTAATCAAAGTTTCATATCCACACCTTCCAAAGATGAAACTTTAACTTCATTATTGAAAAAAAGTTTAAAAATTCCTCATATCCAGAAACATCACAAAAAATGGTGCATATGAAAATACTCAAAAATTGTGGAGGAGACCTGGAATATGCCCTAAGAAGCAGGTGCATAGAACCATGTTCCACAGAAGACTAAATGAATGAACTAGAATAAATTTTGACAAGAGCCCAAATTTGGAGAACATGGAAAATGCTGGACATAAAAAGCCCAAATAAGCTAATCATGAACAAAGGCAAATCAAAAGAGCCTTTAAAACCTAATTACACTAATGAACAAAAGAATTCCATAAATGTGGTGGAATTGTAAACTTAGCCAATAATTGTTTCAAAAAGGGAAAAATAAATGAAAGTAATTAAAAAAGAAGACTACAACTACAAAGAAGAAGAATATGATTCTTGAAATTTAATTAATAGTCAGAAACCTCTGAAAGTAATGAAATCAAAATAATTAATGCTCAAATCAATAATATTGACTTAATATATGAATTGATAGATGTGAACTAAGATTGGACACCAATTAGAACATCTGATGCTTTTGCTAAAATATTAAAGATTCCAAACTAAATAGAACCAAACCTGCGAAAGGAAGGGGCTATACAGCTGGAAAATCAAGTATGATTATTTTTATGTCAAACAATCCAGAGTCAAAGGTAAATATGGACACAGGAGCATACTTCAAATGTGTTGCAGAAATTATTTACAAAATCTTATACCAGATTTGCAAGACAAGCTTATACCAATACAAGGAGTTATATCTAGTGGTGCTGTCACAGGAGCTCTTATGGAAGTAAGAGTGGCCTGGCACTCAGGAATCAAGAACACACTTTGATTGCTCCAAAAGAATAAAGGAATAAAAGAACATATTTCTTTAAAGAAGGATAAAAGGTAAAGACAGGTATGCCAAATAATAAAAGTAAAGGAAGCCAATGGCCAGGATAATAAGAAGCCAAAAGCCAAAGAGCCAACCAAATGAATCCTCATTTCACTGTTTCAACCTGCCAGAAAGAACAATGGAATTAGTAAATGATAGGACCACCAATATACACTGACAGGCAAAGAAGAAAAGGTGCAAATGACTGACTTAAGATTATCAGTATTTAGTTTAATAAGGTAAAAGAAAATAGGGATACAAATAAATCCAATATATTAATTAACTGGGGAAAAAGTCCCAGGTGATGAAAGGTGGCCAGTATATGTGAAAAACTGAAAGGCTGATCCTAGCAGGTGAATCATTCAGCTGTACTGTCTAAATTGGACCAAGACAGTTCTGGCCATCTTGAGAATTAAACTGTGTGACTGGATTCCCACAGTGGAATATGAATCGACCCAATTGGGCCAAGGCCATACAGGCTACTTGATTACTGCCTGTATGGACCAATTGAGTTGTCCAAGGAATCCTGAGTACTTGATGCCTTGACACTGATTGAAAAGATTGATAACATCTGAGAATTTCCCTTAGAATAGTCCTGATGAGAAAATGACAACCCAACCTCTGCAGGACCAGGTGGTTGGGGTCCTCAAATGATTGTCTGGTAGCGCCAGGGAATTGCCAGACTGAATAGCTGAAGAGCCCTCCTTTGAAATTGGTGATGGACTTGGGACTTGATTTGGGATCACTTAATTTGGTCCTGAAAATGTTACCATTGTATTTCTGAGCAAAAATGGTGCATAATGGTATATTATACCATATATGCACCACTTGTGGAACCTTGAGTACGGGATTCATTGAGGAAAGAGAAACCTTCCCCTCAATGTGAGGGGAAACCTTTCTGGGAGCTGAGTTGGTGACCTCTGGTGGTTGCGAGAGGCCATGGACTGAAAAATGGTGTCCATTGAGGTTTTGGCCATTTTGGGTCCTGAGGGTCTTTTATGGCCATTTTGGGTTGGATGGAATTTGGGAAAAAATGGCTCAGGTGGGCCCACTTGTGATTTGGGACCCACCTGGCCTTGGGGGCTGATGATCTTCCCCCTTGGCCCCTTTTGGCCTCATTGTATTCAGCCCAAAAGGGGCCTAAATGGCCTACAGACCGCAACCCATGGGTTGTAGAGGCCATAAGGGGCCTAAATCGCCCAAAAAGGCCATTTAGGCCCAAACCCCCATAATCAAAGGGGTTGGGCCAAGAGCCCTTGAGGTGGCTAGAGGGGACATAGGCCCATAGAAGATTGAAAGGACCCCCCAGGCCCAAAAACAAGTGTAATGTCATCGGGGTTGGTGAGGTGGAGAGTTTGCCAAAAGGACCAATGAAGGCAGGATATGGCCAAAGAAGAGGTGAGATTTCCAAGAGGCCATAGAGTACCAGAGGGGGCCAATTGGCCATAAATGATATGGCATGGCCAATTGGACCTAACCTGGGTCAGGCTAGAATTTCCGCAACACCCATTGAGGGGGATGATTATTCATGGTTGTGACAGGTGAAATTGAAAGCATAAAACCCCTTGGAATAATTTATTTAACTTTCATTTTGTCACATACATCTCAATTTTTATCAATTAGAGTGTAGTTTGTACTAATGGAGAATTGTACCAATAAAAATTTCAAACTTGGAAATGGTTACTTATCAATTTATAGTATAGATATCTGAAATAAAAAAGATAGGTATTTTACCATCATAGACAATAGGAGACAACAATTTGGCTTCTTTAATAATAAGAAACAAATTAATGTTATCAAAAAAGAATATAAAAGCCCAGAAAAACATCTATCAATAAGTGAAAAATACAAGACACAGAATTCAACCAAGAATTGACAGAAAAAATGAGAGAAAAATTCATTGATATCTTATACAGATACAAAAATGCCTTTGAAACTGAAAAAGAACTACTAGGTGCCATCATTGGAAATGAGGCAGATATCATTCTAAACATAGAAAAATCTTATCCACCTCTGTTGAGAAGAGCAGCTTACACAGCCAGTCCAAGAGCTAGAGATTTTCTAGAGTTACAAATTGAAGAATTAATGAAATTAGGGGTTCTAAGGAAAATATGACATCATTTACAGATAAAATTTATTGAACCTGCTATTATGGCTAGGAGCGGTGGTAAATTAAGGAGAGTAGCCAATTTTAGACCTTTGGATAACTATACCTTCCCTGACAGATATCTAATACATAAAATCCATGGGACATTAATACAATTTTCACAGGCTAAGCTCATTACAGAAATGGAGGCACTTCAAGGTTTTCACCAAGATTTCTTTACAGACAATTAAAGAAATCTGGTGAGAATTATAGTCCACCGTGGCATATATGAGCACCTAAGAATGTGTAAGGTGTGGATATGAAACTTTGATTAAAAATCAAGTACTTTTCCTGTCCTCAAAATCTGTATAAGGTAAGAAATAATTAAAAATAGTATGAAATAGTATTTTTGAGAGAAAAAACGCCAATTTTTTTTTTAAATTTATAAGTATAAAGCAATAATATTATAAAAATTTATCCAAAAATACTCTACAAGAGATATTCAAGGCTACAAAAAAAATTTCTTCAAGAGGAATTTTAATGGGAATTAATTGAGAAAAGAACTTCAAGCAAATAATTATAGAAAAAAAACTTTCAAGCAATATTGAAAGAGAAAACAGGCCCAAAAGTGACCAGAGTGAATTTGGAAACAAAGTGAGAAAGCTAACAGTGATGAAAGATCCTTGAATTCACTTTTGGGGTGGTTCAAGGGGTCAAAATGATCATAAGAGTTACAAAAAGTCATTATAATGCTTTTATCAAGTTGTTATAAGGCTTAAAATGATATGAAAAGGGTGGTTGGAACCTTTTATTGATTTGTTTGACAGTGTTTAAACTAATTATGAAAAGAAAAGATTCTAACATGAAGAGAAAAGTGGAGAAAAAAAACATTCTTTTATAGCCATCAATTTTGTTACACCAAAAGTAAAGTTTACTCTTGTCAGGCGTGGGAAACACTCTGAAAACAGAAAAGCCAATTATGGCATCATTGAACCCTGTTTTAGACCAAAAAAGGGCTGGTTTTAGCCATTTTTTGCTATTTTCAGCCATTTTAGACCCTTAAATCAGCCATTACTATAGTAATACCTTCTCTAGAGCCTTCAAAACACATCACACCAGGGCAATTTTCATGTGACTAGTTAGCCAGTAATTTAATGTGTCCTGTCTGTGACTTGAAAATATCTCTTAATGTGAAATTAATATAACCAAGGTATAATTATACGATGACCTAAGGAAAGCCCAAATATTACCTGCATGAACTTCAGTATTAGATTTTTCTTTCACAGCTGGATTAACTCAATATATTATTAAAAGAACCTTTCATAATTTAACAATAATATTTTCAAAGAACATTACATGGAGCAGAAGTGGGTTATTTCAGTATTTTGAGCAGCATCCTTTTCTCCACAAGCACCTATTATTCAGAATTTACCCCCCTTTAAAATATTTTAGATATCAATAAATATTGTATAATTTTTGTTTATAGAGTCAAAAAGAAAGAAATTTTCAATTTCCCTTTGAATATTCATATTCATTTTAATGAGCTATTTTATTGCTTAATGGTATTCCAAATTAGGCTATGAATTACTCAGTAATTCTCTGTGAGCTATGTGATATGGGAAGAATATCTTTCAATTAAGGGAGGAAAAAATGGGAATTTGATAAATGAACAATTAATATCTACTTTTTAAGAGAACAATTTATTGCAGAAAAAAAGCTCATCATGTCTTGATATGAGCCCTAAATGTCCCATTGAGAGCACAGAATAAAAATTGATAAATATCCAAATAACAGAAATTATGAAATGATTTTGGGAGCTAATATCAAGAAGGCTCAGCCATACCCATATATTCCAAATTAAAACATTTTCATCATTTTAGCTTGTTATACACTTCCCTCTGAAACAGAACACACCACCAACCATTTCTGAAAGAAGCTCTGTGGACAAGAATTAATAGCTTTCTGACAGATAAGCAATGGAAATCCTTGGAGGTTTTAAAGAGTATTTGATAAGATACACCTTTCAAATGCAGAAATCATCATAATTATAAAAAATACGCTTAAATTTCATCTTTCAGGTGAAGAAAAGCTTCTTCATTGTATTGAAATTCCCAAAAATTCAGAACATATGTTTGGTAAAAGCATTTTTTCTACATTAGTATTTTCAATATACAAACACTTGTGTCCGCAGTAATATGTTTTGGTGGCTTTTGTTTTTATGAAACTGTTTTTGGTTTTTGGTTCAAATTTTACATAATCTACCTCAAAATTCAATTATTTTTGAATAATATCACAAATTTAGTAGTAATCCAAAGATGTTCAACCAAAAAATGTAAATTTAAGCTTGAAGATGAGAAATTTGGGAGTTTTTTTTATTAGAAATTAATCTTCACAGGTATTTTGGCTACTCCATAAATATAACATTACTTTCATTCTTTGTCAAACTTTATATTATATATGAATTATGCCACTAGAACTTAAAGTTTTGCATTCTAATTACTGGGAAAAAATGAAATCATTAAGTTTATTCCCTCCTATAAGGTTTATATTGAACCCCACTTTTTTCAAAAGAAATATGTGAGCTACGAGTTTTCTTTAGGCAGGAAAAAGTGACAGGTTACTCAGATGCTATAGAGTGGTGTGCACATGAATTATATTCTCTGCTTGAAAGTACATCTTTAATTATAATTTCTGTTGCCCCACTCACTAAACACTACTACTAATGATAAATTTCAGACCATTAACCATTACAAAATTGGAAAATGTGAGTTTTCTTGCATAGTTAATATTCCAAAAAATATCAAATGACAGCTGAGGTTCTCCATCAGCTTCTTTCTTTTCCTCTAATGATGAACCTCCCTCCAAAGATGATTAAAATTATCTCACAATTATGCTCAAATACATGGAATCACTCAGCTTGTTTCCATTGGCTTGCAGGGATAGCTCATCAAAATAATATCTTCCTATACTAAAGGGTTTGGGGGTTGGTTTATATCACCTGGTGCAGACAGCCCCCACAAGGTAGCTCTAAAATCCAGAGGTAATTCATATATGGTATTGTAAACAACCCCCCACAACCAGCTTCAAATGGCTGGGGGTGGTTTGATCCCACTAGTGTAAAAGGCCTTATGACACCATCTCCAAGACTGTGGATTTGGTCACAAAAAGGTTGTGTGAAAAAAACCCTAAAACCAAATAGAAATTGGAGGGGTGCTGCTTCCAACAACCCCCCAAAGCCAGACGTAAAAGGCCATGAGGTTGTTTGCATCAGCTAGCTCAAACAGCCCCCTCAAAACAGTGGGAAACGTACGGGGTTGCTTGCATTAGCTAGTGAAAACAAACCCCCAAAACTGGCTGCAAAAAGGTGGGGGATTGTTTGCATCAGCTTCTGAAAACAACCCCCCGAAACAAGAAGTAAAAGGCCGGGGGGTTGTTCACATCAGCTAGCGCGAACAATCCCCCAAAACAAGCAGTAAAAGGCCAGGGGGTTGTTCGCATCAGCTAGCACGAACAACGCCCCGAAGCAAGCAGTAAAAGGCTGGGGGGTTGTTTGCATTAGCTAGCGCTAACAACCCCCTGAAACCGGCTGTAAAAAACCAGGGGGTTGTGAACACCAGCCTCTGCAGTGTTAGGATATTGCAGGTGGGCCCTGGCGGCACCAGTCAAGCAAAACACTGCGGCATAATGGGTGGTTTCTCTCTACAATAGGAGAGCCCCCCATGGATCTTAGCAAGGAGTGCCTCATTGCCTGCCACATGGGTGAGTTGAAACCGTGGCAAAGTGAGAAAGTAGTGCAGATGCAAGGCTTACCAGCTAAGAGAGGAACAATTGGATGTTGCAAGTTCATCCACAATTTTGTATTAGTTTTTTTCAAATAAACTATTTTTGTACTAGTTTTTTTTCAAAAAAACTATTGTTGTAGTAGTTTTTTTCAAATAAACTATTTTTGTACTAGTTTTTTTGAAATAAACTATTTTTTTACTAGTTTTTTTCAAAAAACTATTTTTGCACCAGTTTTTCTTCAAAAAAATATTTCTGTACTAGTTTTTAGCAAAAAATCTTTTTTGCACTTGTTTTCTTGAAAAAACCGTTGTATTATTTTTTAGAAACACTGCTTTTTTGATTAGTTTTTTCCAATTGATTGTTTGTTTACTAGTATTTTTAAAAAAGTGTTTTTTTACTACCTTATACTATTCTTCCAATGGTCTTTTAAAAAAACTATTTTCAAATAGTTTTGCAAAAACAAAGTTTAACTAATTTTTTTATAAATGACTTTTTTGAAAGAAGGTAGTTTTGTAGAAAAAGAACAATTTTTTTCAATGTTAGCCTTTTCTTTGTCAAAGAAACCAGCTAAATTTTCAACATAAAAACACTTTTTTGTAATTTTAAAAGCAAAATTGATTTATCTAGGAAAGCTTTCCCAAGTAACTTGTTATTTTGAAAATACTGTTTTTTCCTCAAAAATATAGATTTCTTTCAAAAGAAACTTTTTTCAAAAAGCTAAGAATTCCAAAAGAACTATTTTTTCAACAAGAAAATATCTTTCTGTTAAAAGTTGTTATTTGTTTTTGAATAGAACTACATTTTTCAGAAAATCTATTCTTTTTTTCAAAAAACTTTGACCTCGCAAAAGACTTTTTCAAAGAGTATTATTTTGCAAAAGACCTACTTTCTCTCAAAACCTGTAATTTTATTCAAACTGAATCATTTGATTTAAAGCTCCAACTTGGAAACAAGAAAGCTTTTTTTGCAAAAAACCCCATGGAATTCAACTTAAGAAAACAAGATTTTTCTACTAAGTAAAGTGTTCTTTCAGAAAACTCTGATTTTTGTAGAAAAGAAAAAATATTTTTTTTTATCAAAAATACTTTTGAAAAATGATTCTCATCACTACCCATAGTAAAAGACCTTTCTTATCCAAAAATTAACTTCAGAAACCAAAATTTGAAAATTATGAAGGGATTATTAAACAATAAGATTTGTAGTTCTCATAGAAAAACTAACTTTTAATTTCTTTGGATCACACTTAAATGAAAAATACTATTTATCAATATTTCATAAAGAAATTAATTCATATGCATGAAGAACATTATATTTTGGATCAGAAAGTTCCTAATTTATAACTTCTTTTATTTATACAATTCACCAAAAAATCAGAAGAGTATTAAATTTATAGCATCTATTTAATTATTTCTTGCTTCAAGCTATTTGTGACATTCAAAATTATGTTATTCTCCTCCATTCCTTGAGAATATCACTTAATTCACTTTCAGTGATCTTAATAAGTACTCTTCTCTTCTATAGATTCAATTTGGTTCTCTTAAGAGGTTGGGAATTTCTTTTTTTTCAGTTTCCTGGAAAAAATATAAATACTAAATTCAGTATATTTTAAGAACACAAATGGGATTAACACTTATTATCTAATGAATAATTTCTTCATTTATGTCAGATACTCTTGTAAATTATGCTCATTGAAAATACCTGAACATTCTGTAAATTAAATGAAGTGAAAGCCTACTTGTGGGAAGTCTGAAACTCTAGAATAAAGGTGAGTAAAATTTGGATTTTTGGCAATGTTTAAAGTTGGATTCTTTTATTATTATAATCAAGTCCTTCTCTTGAGAGAAATTAAAACACTTCATTTTCACCTAATAAGAATAAAAAAGGAATACTCAAGTGATATAAGGGTAAAAATAAAGTCACATATTAAGAACAAACAAAGTATGCTAAAGCTCTCTCCTGATAATAATGTGTGACTGGCCAGCAGGTTACACCAAAAATGCCCTGGTGTCAGAATGTGTGTAAGGGTGGTAGAAACCAGGTAAAACGTTTTGTACTAAGGTTGTTTTTACTTAAGGGTAGTTTTACCCTCTTGGCAACAGTTAAAACTATCCTGGTTGGTATCAAACCTCATCATCAATTGAGACACAGACCCTGTGACTCAATTCCAGGCCAAAAGGGATGAACCTTTGCATGGATTTTGATATCTCATGCCTGTCAGCAAGGAATTTGGAGGTCTGCCTCACCCTTGGAGCCAGGATTCCTTTTCCCCCCAGAATCAATCTTTCCAATTTATTTTTTATTTAATTCCTCATCATGTATTATACTTATAATTTACATATGTAATACAATTGAGTTTTTACAGTACAAAACTGTAATAATTGACACCTCATATGTAAGTTAAAGTTCACTTATGTAATACACGGGCACATTTTGACATTTCAATTGCAAATACTTCAATTCCTCATAGCTTCTAAGCTGTACACAACACCTCAGATTTAACACAAAAATTGATGGTTAACACCCCATGTGGTGTGAATTAAAATAAGGCTTTGAGTATTTTCAAATTTTGTACAGAAAACTACTAAAAACTTAATTTAAGCTTATTTAGAGTTGAGTTACAGAAATTTTACCCAGAGGTGACCCCACCTTATTTTTTATTAGGAATCCAATGGTGAAGTAATTTTCTTAAGTTTATTTATTGGATAAAAAGCTATAATATATCTTATGTAACTTTTTACCAATAATATTTTAATTTCATTGATTTTATTAACAATTCATTTCTACTCAATTTTTTCAAGTAAAAATGCATTTTCACAATTTCAAAATTTAATGTAATTTTTTATTTCAAATTATAAATATATATTTATTTTTATATATAAATTTTTACTTCTATCTTAATTTTTATTTTGATAATATAAATAAATTTATTTTCTTTATATTTATATCTTATTTTGTTATTTGTGGTCTTTTGGGTATATGAAAAGACCTCTAGGGCTCACAGAATGCCTTTTGATAGAATAAATGCCCCTTCCCATTATGAAAGTGTCAGCCTGTGACTAAAAACCAGAGCACAAGCATGACACCCAAAATACCATAAATCAATGGTATAGCCAAGATACCACCAAAACATGGAGCTGAGCCATATCGGCTCAAAAGGTATCAAAAAAAAGAGGAAACTCACCCCTTTCTGAAAATACAAGTCTCATCACCATAGGACAAAGAATAACAAAGTTATTCCTGCTCAAAGTTATTGCTGAGCATAAACCTTATTTTTCACCTCTCATCTAAAATCCAGAAGGAGAGGCTTAACCCCATCAAATGGGTATTCAAAATGAAGCTCTAAGCCAGGGCTATCCAATGGTACTAGCAAAACTGAGCTAGCATCAGTATTACTTGAGTTATGGCTAAATTCAGGCCAAATAAGGGTGAACAAAACATTCACCTCTCATCTAGCTTTTGCAGTCTTAGCATGAGATACCTAAAGTGGGGGCTTTTTGGAAGTAGAACAATCAGGGATATCTGATGATGGCATCCATTTCCCCATAGCCCAACTAGAACAAAAGTTTTGGGGCAAAAAAGCTCAATACAGCTTTTTGCCTAAACCACACAAATGTACAAAAATCTTGTACATGGGATAACTTTGCCATATTTAATGATAATCATATCAAATCAGGTATCATTGTGTAGAGCACAGACAGCGCTACACACGGAACCAATTTTGAGGTTGATATCTCAAGAAATGACAAAGTTATGGCTGTTTTAAGGTCACATTCCCACCTGATGTCATGTACAGCCTTACCATTGGATAATGTCCCATAATCATGAATATGAGGTGTAAAATAGACAAAGAAGCTTGTTTTTACTTCAATACCTCATATGTCAGTCAATACTGGGGTCCCATACAGTCTCTGTATAGCATTCTACGCATCATACACGTCAGAATCAGGCTGTGAGGTCCCCAGATGAAAGTTTTCACCCTGTATTGCTGAAAACTGCCCAGATGTGGATTTAAAACCACATCTGAGCCCAATACAGGCTAATACAGGTCCTTGCTACACACAAGCCTGTCCCAGAGAGTGAAAAATCTTCACTTCCTCTATGTGGAAAGGTCTAGCACCCTTTCCACCCCATTTCAGGATAAAAAGGAGGCTTTTCACAGCCAGAATTGTTTCCTCAACCTGCTTTTGAATACCCTACGTAGTGAACTTTCCAAAACATTTTTACTCCTGGGTAATAATCAGGTATAATTATAATTTTAATTATTGTAGCTCTTGTTATAGTAATACAACTGGTAATACTGCACCCAGTGTTCTCAATAGTGCTCACCACCACTATTATTTAATAGTAGAACCCTTTAATTGTATTATAAATCTTTATTTCACTCAAAACACTCTTATCTTAGGTCATTTTCTACGTGTCACAGTCAAAGTTCTAGTTGTAAATAGCCTAATTACTGCTTCAACATAGACTCAGCCTGACAAAAAGAATGATTAATACCAAATTCCCTGAGAAACCATCATAGGATGGCTAATCATCCATGTTTATAATATCATAGCTTGCTCAGAAACTAGGGGAAAACACCTACCAAGACTTGAAAGAGTCTTACAACAAATAGTACAAGTAAATATAAAAATTTCTATGAAAAAGTGTCATTTTGCATATATTGAACTCAGAGCACTGGGACATATTGTATCTAGACTTAGTTTGGGCATAGGTAAAAATAAATTAGTGGCAGTATTATGAAAATCAATTCCCCAAACCAAAAAAGAAATGAAATCATTCTTAGCATTCGTTGGATATTACAGGCAATATATAAAAGACTTTGCCAAAATTGCAAAATATTTTCACAAAATCTGTGATCAAAAGACAATATATGAAATGACTTAAGAAATCCCTCAAAAATTACCCTTCTCTATTGATACCAACTTGGAAATTACCTTTCATGATGCAAAAGTTTTCTTGTGAATAAGGATTAGGTGCTGCACTACATCAAACACAAATTATTAATGATAAAACTGTTTAAGGGCCAATTTTCTTCATTTCAAAACAAATCAAGCCAACAGAAGCAAGGTATGGAGCAAACCAAACGGAGTTCCTTTTCTTAGTTTGGGCTTTGAAAAATTACATCATTCATTGGACGGAACATTATTTGATGTCATCAACAAATTTAATACTGTAAGATCACCGCTCATTATGAAGACATTAAATAGACATATGCTCAGATTTTAAGGTGTGGATATGGAGGATTGATTCAAAATCAAATACTTTTTCTGGCCTCAAAATTTGTATAAGGTAAAAATTGATTAAAAATAGTATGAAATAAGATTTTTCAGACAAACCATTCCAATTTTATTGTTTGTAACTTTATAGGTATAAAGCAATTATATTATAAAGATTTAGAATTTTACCAAAAATAAAAATTTATCAAAAATACTCTAAAAGAAATATTTATGGCTACAAAAGAAATTTCTTCAAGAGTAATTTCAATTGGAATTAATTGAGCAAGTAACTGCAGGAAATTAATATAAGAAAAAAGTCTTTAAAAGAATTATTAAAGAGAAAACACAGTCAAAAGTGACAAGAGTGAATTTGGAAACAAAGTGACAAAGCTAACAGTGATGAAAGATACCATAATTCACTTATGTGGTAGTTCAAGGGGTAAATGATTATAACAGTTATGAACAATTATTATAATGATTTTTCACATTGTTGAAAGGTTTAAATTGATTTGAAAGGCGTGGCTTCAATCTTTTATTGATTGGTTGAACAGTGTTTGAACTAATTATAAAAGGAAAAAATTCTAACATGCAGAGAAAAGTGGGACAAAGAAGACATTCTTTTAAAGCTATCAATTTTCTTACTTCTAAAGTAAGTTCTTCTCTTTTCAGTCGTTGTAAACACCCTGAAAACAGAAAAGCCAATTATGGCATTATTGAACCCTGGTTTAAACAAAAAAGGTCTGGTTTTAGCCATTTTGGACCCTTAAACCAGCCATTGCTATAGTAATACCAGGTTTTAAGCATTAAAAACACATCAGAATGTGTGTAAGAGACGTCAAAACCAATTAAACCTTTTTTTACAATGATTTTTTTATCTTAAGGGTAGTTTTACCCTCTTGGAAATAGTTAAAACTACCCTGGTTGGTATCAAATCCTCATCATCAATTGAGACACAGACCCTGTGACTCAATTTCAGGCTACAAGTGATGAAGGTTTGTGTGGAGCTTGACATCTAACGCCTGTCAGCAAGGAATTTGGGGGTCTGGATCCCCCTTGGAGCCAAGATTCCTTTCCTCCCCAAAATCAATCTTTCCAATTTATTTTTTATTTAATCCCGCATCATGTCTTATACTTATAGTTTAAATTTGGAATAAAATTGAGTTTTTACAGTACACAAATGTAATAATTGACACTTCATATTTAATTTAAAGTTCACCTACGTAATACATGGGCACATTTTGACATTTCAATTGAAAATACTTCAATTCCTCATAACTTCTAAACTATACACAACACCTCAATTTTAACAAAAAAATTGATGGTTAATGCCACATGTGATTTGAATCAAATTGAGGTTTGGAGGATTTAAACTTTTGTACAGAAAATACTAAAAACTTCCTTTAAGCTTATTTAGAGTTGAGCTGCAAAAACCTTTCCCAGAGGTGTCCCCACCTTATTTTTTCTGATGAGCTCAATGGTGAAATAACTCTCATATGTTTCCTTGTAGGATAAAATGTTATAATAATTTTTATTCAACTTTTTTCCAAAAATATTTCAATTTTGGTATTTTTGTTGAAAATTCATTTTTACTTAATTTTTTCAAGTAGAAATGTGTTTTCACAAATTTAAGTTTCAAAGTAATTTTATTCTTAAATTATAATTAAAATTTTAATTTTGTGTATGAATTTATATTTATGTTTGAATTTTTCTTTTGATAATATAAAGAAATTTATTTTATGTATAATTGTATTTCCTTTTATTATTTGTGGTCTTTTGGGTATATGAAAATACCCCTAAGGCTCACATTCCCTCCCCTAAATAGGGATATTACTTCGCAATATTGTTATTTCTAGTGTTTCTGAACCTTCTGAGAAGTTTATTAGCTTCAGGTATGTCCTTTTCTGCTAACCATTCATCTTCACAAGTTGAGTCACTGTACCTAACAAGGTATTCCCTCACTTTTTTGGTTCTTAACTTCCTTTCTTTCAGAACTTTGGTTATTCTCCCAGTACCAAAAGATTCAATGGGAGGTTTATGCTGGGAAACTTTATTTCTCAAATGAAACTTCTCAGCATCACTAGATTTATATGGGTTTATCAAGATTACTGGAAATGTAGGATGCTTATTGCTAAGTTCCTCAGATAATTCTACTTCAATTGCTTTTTCCCCATGGAGTGCCTTAATAACAAAAGGCCCTGCAAAGCATTCTTTAAGCTTCTTACATCCCTTGATGTTATTAAAGTTAGTGGCAGATAAAAGTACTAAATCTCCCACTTTGATACTGGAGTGGCATGTTATTTATCCCATTTGTCTTTGGCATATGCAAATGAGTCCCCCATGCACCTTATTGCATGATTTCTAGATTTTTCTAGAATTCCTTTGAAGCTACCAGCTGTGGGATTTGTTTCAACCCAATCCTTCCTTAATGAATTTTGGGTTAATTGGCAATTCCATCCCTTCTATAGAATAGCAGGAGTTTGATTGGTAACTGCATGAATGGATGTTTTAGATGCCAATTCCAATACTGGTAAGATAGTAAACCAACCATGGGTGAACCCATCACAATCTTTAAGTTCAATACCATAAGAACAAAATCTTCTTACCATATCTTCCAAGGTTTGGATCATTCTTTCAGCCAGTACATCAGTTTCTGGGTGGTATGCTATAGAGAAGGAAAACTTTCTTCCAAATAATTGGTGAAGATTTTTCCATAGTGCTGAGGTGAATTTGGGATCTCTGTCACCAACAATATTTCTGAACATTCCACTCCATGATATTACTCTATTCTATATTAGAAGAGCTGTATCCATGGCTGTATCATCCTTGTGACATGGTAGAACAATTGGAGTCTTACTAAATCTGTCAACAATAACTAGGCATGCATTATAGCTTCTATCACCCGCTTTTGCTAGGCCTGTTACCCAATCCATATGGAAAATTTCCTAATGTTTGCTGAGTTCTTGGATTTTTATCATATTTCCAAGTCTTTTTCCAGTTGATTTATTTGCATTTTAACATCTGTCACAGGTTTTGAAATATTCTGCCACATTTGCCACCATATACAGGTATTTATCTTTTCTCTTGTTCTTTCCTCAGAAAAATGTCCTGAGAAGGGGCTGTCATGGAATTCTTTCAGTACAAGATTTATTAAGGACCCGTCCAAAACAGTCATTACACATGTACACTTAGTTCTGTGGTGAATTATACCATCCAGTAAGTGGAAGTTTCCTTCATCATATGATTTCTTCTATACTTCATCTGATGCATGTATCAAGGAGTTGTCTTTACAATCTTTAGTAAGCAATTGGCATAGGATGCTACAATTCCTATCTTGAGTATAGCTGTTTCTTACTTCCTCAAATAAGGTTGTTTTCAGATGTGAAACGCTGATTAATTCTATTGGGATCTGTGGGGAAGCTCCTTCTTCCACATAAGCAGGATTATCAATATTATTTGGTAATGGACATCTTCTCAGCTCATATGCATTTTTATGAATATTTCCATCTTTGTGAACACTAGTCATATTACCTCTATACTCTTGTATGGCTATTTGCCATCTAAGCATATGCCTGTTGGGTGTTTCCATGTTAAAAAGTGATTTCACAGTGGTAAAATCTGTTATCACTTCAACTACCCATCCTTCTAGGAAGTAATTGAGTTTTTCTAAGGCCCAGAAAAGGCATAAACACTCCATCTGACTTTCCCCATATCTACCTTCAGTTGGTTTGATTTTCCTGGATATGAAGCATATGGGTCCTTCAACAGGTTTATCATGTATCATCTGGACTTCATGAGGTGCAGCATCTAGCCCATCCCCTGATTCATCAATATAAATCTTGAAGGGAAGCTTAAAGTCTTGCATCAGTAAGAGTGGAGGAGTGGTTAAGGCTTATCTTATATATTCAAAGGCTTTGACTCTGTCAACAGTCATTTCAAATGCTGTGTCTTTGTCACACAATTTGTAAAGAGGTCTTGCTATGGATACAGAATATTTAATATGCTTTGTGTAATACCCTGCAAACCCCAAAAGTGATTTAATTTCTTTTTTGTTCTGAGGGATAGGCTTCAGTAGCACTGCTGCAACTTTGTTTTTGTCAGCTCCAAGGGATAGACCAGATACTACATGTCCTAGTGCTTTGAGTTCTTCAAATCCAAAATGACATTTCTTTAAGGAAATTTTCATGTTTACAGATTGAATTTTGCTCAAAAATCTGGATAATCTGTCTATATGTTCTTCCCAGGTCTTGAAACAGACAATGATTTCATCAATATAAATGATTAACCATCCTTCTGAAAGCTCTTCAGGGAATATTTCATTAATAATTCTTCAGAAGTGTGAAGGTGAATTATTGATACCAAAAGGCATCTTTAAATATTCATACACTCCACAATAAACAATAATTCTCAAGTATTTCATGCCCTTTCTTTCACCAAATTTTCATAAAATCCCTTAAGGGCATCCATGGTGCTTACATAAACTGCTTGAGATATTTGGGTAAGGGCAACTCCAATTTTTGGTATTGGGTACCTGTCTGGAACAGTGTAAGTATTTGTCACAACCATAGCAATTCACCCTCTTGGATCTCAATATGGCAGACCCATTCCATATCCAATTTATGGCAATCTGGCAATATCCATCATCATTGGAAAAATTGGTCATTTCATCTTTTTTGGCCTTTTATGGTCATTTCACTATTTGGGCCCAACTTTGCCCCTTCATCATCAGGCCTTTTCTGGCCAGGTTTTGCTTTTGTGCAGTCTTTTGTATTATCAAGTCAACAGGGAAAATACAGCCCAAAAGCCTGTATTTTTCTTTTTAAGCTTAAAATACAGACTTGCAAATTTTGGGCATTTTTGCTGTATTAACCATTTTAGGCCATTTTCTCATATGATATGGGAAATATGCCAAAATGGCCATATTATGCCATTTGGGGATTAATTGCATTATTTTTGCATTTTGCGCATTTTGCGCAAACACAGTTTTAAGGCTGTATTGGCTGTATTTGGCCAAAAAACCAAAAATGGCAAGATCACCCAAAAGGCACTTTTTCACCTCTGAAGCCATCAGAACCCATTTTTCACACTGATCCTCCTGGCATCAATCCAAAAGACCTTTGTCAAATTCCACCCTCCAATAAGCAAAAGGGCAATAAATGGTGTTATAAACCATTATGCATTGTTTTACACCAGCAATCCAATGGCTCCAGTATCAAATGGTTATTTCAAT
This sequence comes from Austropuccinia psidii, assembly GCA_023105745.1. Taxonomy (NCBI): domain Eukaryota; kingdom Fungi; phylum Basidiomycota; class Pucciniomycetes; order Pucciniales; family Sphaerophragmiaceae; genus Austropuccinia; species Austropuccinia psidii. The sequence continues at coordinate 56,296,208 of JALGQZ010000004.1, forward strand.
TTCCCATCAGGTCCTCAAGGCATCACATCATCCAGAGGATTGATCAAGGCTCAAGGACCAGTGTCAATCTCAAATACCAATGATGCCATCAAGCAATAATTGGTTATCCTCACTCACAGTATTCCTCCATTATAAGAGTTAAAAAAAATATTATAATGATTTATTCATGTGGATAAAAGGTTTCAAATGATTCATAAAGGGTGGTTGAAATATTTTATTGATTGGTTTAACAGTGTTTAAACTAATTGTAAAAGGAAAAGATTCTAACATGAAAGGAAAAGTGGGGCAAAGAAGACATTCTCTTATAGCCATCAATTTTCTTTCTCCAAAAGTAAATTTTCCTCTTGTCAGTCGTGGAAAACACTTTGACAACAAAAAAGCCAATTATGGCATCATTGAACCCTGGTTTAAGCCAAAAAAAGGCTGGTTTTAGCCATTTTGGACCCTTAAATCAGACATTGCTATAGTAATACTAGGTTTTAAGCCTTCAAAACACCTCAGAATGTGTTTAAGAGACATCAAAACAAGGTAAAACTGTTTTTACAATGATTTTTTGATCTTAAGGGTAGTTTTACCCCCTTGGAAACAGTTAAACCTACCCAGGTTGGTATGAAAACCTCATCATCAATTGAGACACAAACCCTGTGACTCAATTCCCGGCCAAAAGGGATGAACCTTTGCGTGGATTTTGACATCTCATGCCTTTCAGCAAGGAATTTGGGGGTCTGCCTCACCCTTGGAGCCAGGTTTCCTTTTCCCCCCAGAATCAATCTTTCCAATTTATTTTTTATTTAATTCCTCATCATGTATTATACTTATAATTTACATATGTAATTCAATTGAGTTTTTACAGTACAAAACTGTAATAATTGACACCTCATATGTAAGTTAAAGTTCACTTATGTAATACACGGGCACATTTTGACATTTCAATTGGAAATACTTCAATTCCTCATAGCTTCTAAGCTGTACACAACACTTCAATTTTAACACAAAAATTTATGGTTAGCACCACATTTGATGTGAATTAAACTAAGGCTTTTAGGGTTTTCAACTTTTGTACAGAAAATACTAAAACTTACCTGAAGCTTATTTAGACTTGAGTTATAGAAATTTTACCCAGAGGTGTCCCCACCTTCTTTTTTATGAGGAGTCCAATGGTGAAATAATTTTCATATGTTGTTTTGTAGGAGAAAAACTCATAATAATTTTTATTTAACTTTTTTTCAAAAATATTTTAATTTTGGTACTTCTGTTGAAAATTGATTTTCACTTAATTTTTTCAAGGAAAAATGTGTTTTCACAAATTTAAATTTCAATGTAATTTTATTTCTAAATTATAATAAAATATTCATTTTTGTGTATAAATCTATATTTATATTTTTTATTTTAGTTTTGATAATATAAATAAATTTATTTTATTTATAATTGTATATTATTTTATTCTTTGTGGTCTTTTGGGTATCTGAAAATACCTCTAAATCTCACATTCTTTCTCTGGGGCACATAATGAGCTTTCAAATTCCTTTTCCATATTATATCTCCATAAATAATTTTCCCACTTGGTGATTGTTCCATTTTTCCACCCATTCCAGGTATTTTTTCCATTTGTTTTTCTTATTACATAATAACATCTTTTTGCAGATTTTTCAAATAATGAGTGTAATATTGCAATTGTTAATTCAGGTGGTATGGCATAATCTTGTTGAAACATTTCAATTGGCCTAATGACTGACGTGTGGTCATATTCACCTTCACCTATGAATTTTGGCCATTATTTAAGTTCAGATTTTTCTTTCATCAAGACTTGATATTTGTCTTGATGAGTCAAGTCTTTCATGAAGGTATTTTCTATTTCCTCCTTTGGCTTAACAGGACTTCTTATTTTGGAAAATGGGGGTGATAACTTTGGCATATTAAAGTTAGCCTCATTTATTTTGTCCATTTTCTCTGTAATAAGTCTGATTTCACTATGGATATCATCTTTAATGTCCATTATTTCTGAATCACTCTTGTTCAAATGGTCCAGAAGTATATTTTGGTGTTATGAAGTCTTTTCTTAAAATTTCTGAACAGAAATGGATAATTTGTTTAATTTTTCTATGAAGTTCTCAATACTCTGGTCATAATTCATTGGTAAAGTTTCTTTTGATATCCTTTATCTACTTATAAAACTGTTGTTGTCTGTGTATTAATTTCTGAGTATTTCAAATTAAAATATTTTGTTTAGTATTTTTAACCATAAATTTAATATTGTCTATTTGTTTTTTGTTTTGTACAGCAATTTGGCATATAGATAATATACTGATGTTTTTTTCTTTAAGTGATAATGGAATTAATTTAATCTCTTTTAAAGGTAATATAAAATTTTGAATTCCTTTTAAAGTAGTTAAAAATAAGGAGAAAATCTTATTTCTTTGGGAAAGATAATTTTGATATTCTTTGCTCCTCTCTGTTCTTGAATTCCATCAAGGTTTTGGCCATGTTGAAGAAATTGTCCATGGCTTCTTTTTAATTCTTGGAATCCTATAGCCTGGGAAATATGGTTTCTTCCAGTTCTCTTTCTTGTTTTGCTTCCCCCTTGGGGCGGTTGGCTGGCTTGTGGCTTTCTGGTAGAAGCTACTGGGCCTCCTTCGTTGATTGCCTCCCTCTTTTTGTTGTGCCAATCTTTTATCTTTTTGATTTGAGGTTTGGATGATAGAGAACTCCATCCATTGGATTAATCCACTACTCCCTCCTCCTTTAAGAGCTGTTTTGAGTATGTGCTAGGATTTCATCACTCCTTGGTGGATTTGTGGCAGCATTTCCCAGGCCTTTTCCTTGTAGACTGTGTAATACTGTTTGTATTGGCTCATTTAGATGTCTAACTTATCCCTCTGAATATGATTTCTCTCTGTTTTAATGACTCATGCTTAGTTCTAATTCAGGCTCAAAATTAATAGGAATTTCAGGGAATTGCCTTTGAGATATGGCACCTCATTGTGTGGATTATTTTCCACTGGGGATTTTCCCCTTTCTTTTCCCTTTTGTTGGATCATTTCCACTTCTTAGTCAACCTCAATTTTATTGGATGGCATATTGGGAATCTCATCTAGTAGTAATTATGAGAAAATAAGCGATAAGAAGATATTAGAAAGAAAAAAAATAATAAAAATATTTTTTAAGGTAATTTGAGAGAGGTGCTCACCTTCAGAGTCCTGAATGGTGGCTCCTGGAAAAATTGATTTCTTAGCTTTGCTTTTCTTAGTAAAAAATCAATTTTTGAGAACTTTGGAAAGCTTATTCCACCAGTCTTTCAATAGTGATATCATGTTGGGTTATATTCAAACACTAAAAAAGACAAATAAATATGTTTTTCAAGAAGTGTCTTTTTGAAAAGATATGGCAAGTTCTATGTAAAAATTGCTCTCATATCATCTTATTCAAGGGAAAGAAGTAAAAAATAAAAAATGAAACTTCTTTTATTTTTGTTTTAGTTTATTTTATTTTTGTTTTTTAATTTATTAATAGTAGAAAAATATGATTCCTTGATTAATTTTATAATATAAGTTTATATCTTAAAGCTATATATACCTTTTTGAATTACTAGAGTAAGAAAGCTCTTTTAAGACTAAGGATGTGAAAAACCACAGATAAGACAATAAAATCACTTTCCAAATGCCTCAATATCTTTAAAATCAATAAATATAACATCAATATAGAATCATTTGATTATGAATGTAGTTTATTATTGGGTAAACAAAATTTGACTCTTTTTGATAAGGTATTTTGAGGAAATATCACAACCAGGCCGCCAAATGTAAGGTTTTCCTATGAGACAATAAGTAAAAACTACTAATATCTTACATATTGTACTATGAATGTCCTAGCTTAGTGAATAAAAATATTAAATATAATTATTATGATAAAGATATATATAATTATGGTGTAAAACATATTATGTTATTGAGAAATAATCATATAATAAATGAAATATATTAATATACTTATTTCAATTTATTATTTTAACCAAAAATTAATAGAAAATTGATATTTATCCATAAATAACAATAATATTGTGAGCCTTGAGGTATATTTTACATACCCAAATAGGCCACAATTATCTTAAAAAGAAATTTTGAATTATGCATAACTCATAAGTCATGCATATATCCAAAATTCATCATTTTCAATTTCAGAAAAGATGAATAACTTTTTATTGAGTAAGTAAATCCATGGATTTAAGACCAGATTTGGATTCTACACAAAAATTCACCCAGGGTAGACCCATAGAGTGAATAAGCTCAATTTAAGTATTTGAGGTGGTAAAATGGAAAATACTTCAATACCACATCATTAATACCACATAAAAGATCCGTGAAATTTTTTGTTTTTCTTGATTTTTAGCCAAAATAATGGGAAAGTAAGAAATCCCATGTTACATATACACTAAGAATAGTGTTATGCATGTTTTGAGCACTTAATTTTATGGTATTCTTACATGGACTTTTGGTACACCCATAGTGGATATCTCACTTTAAGCTTAAATTACTATTTTGACGTAAAAATTAGGCAAGGGGGACAAAAGACATCAAAGAGAGCCAGGGTACCCAACTTCTGAGGCCTCAGAGGCGTGGATAGCTCCAGAGCATGGATCCATGGCTCATCTTGGCCCAATTGGTAAACTAAAACTCTTTGGGAACTTGGTTACCAAGTTACACCTACTGTAATCATAAGAAAAATAGCAAATAACCTGCTATTTTGACGTGCCAAGGAGGTAATAAGCTACTTAGACTCCTGTAACCACTTCAATTCTTGATGGCTTTCCATGACTAGACCCTAAAAGAGTAATTAAACCCTTTTGGGAGTCATATTCATTGATTTACCTCATAGCAACCAGCAAAATACTGCTATTTGCAATTCTACGTAGAAATGAGGTAAAAACTTCAAAAATTCATTAAAAATACAATTCTTAATGAATCTTTCTGAAACTTTCAGGACCAATGAAGAACTGTATTATCTATGGTACAACCAAAAAGAATTATGGTTTTACTAGTAAAATTGAAAGTTTTACTTACAGTCCATTTTTGACCATTCTACGTGAAACACTGAATCTTCAAAAATTCACAGTAATTACAACCTGTGATGAAATTGGCAATAACATTGATAACTTTGAGAAATCAATGATTATTTTACAATAAAAGAAGATTTACAGATGTTACTCCTTTTATTCTTAACCATATTGGGGTTGGTAGTCACGTAAAAGCATTAATTAAGTAATTATGATAATCTTACGTGACAACAGATGATGCAATCATTAATCCAAAAAGGTTTATTGTTTTCTCACTCACTGGTTTTTCAGTTTGCTCCATGGCACGCCTCTGTGAGCTGTTGTTGACTTAAAAGAAGCTTCTTCTTGCTGTTTTTTCCAAGAATCATCTTATAAATTTATTAAATCATTATTACCAACAAGTAAGTATTAGTTAAACTATTCTTAAGTGTTTTAAATCTTTCAGAATCAATCAGAAAGACGTGAAATCATAGAATCCAACTATATATTGTTGTAATACTGTCATAAATCATCTTGATCCCTTAAATCCACAATTCTACGTCAAATTTCTCTACTTATATCTATCAATAAGTTCTTTGGAGTATTAGTGAGTCATTTATCTTTAATTCTTAAAGTTTTTCTCTAGTAATAGTTTTCTTCAAGAATTATCTCTATAAGTATTCTTGCAAAAGATGATTATATATTAAAATAATTTTATTATTTTAATAAAAGAAGTTTTTATTATTAAATTCTTCTTGTAATTGATTCTTGTAGACAATTACTGCTCACTGTTATAATCACTAGTAGTGTATAACACGTGAAAGAAATAATTTTATAATTATTTAATTGTGGTTATAATAATTTTTTATTATTATATTTCATAAGAACAGACATTGTACTGTTGATTAATAGTAATATTATCATCAGTTTCATAGTCACATCTTACATTTGGGGGCCTGGCCGTGATTTTATCCATAGACTTGGCTTTAATCATACTCTAGACTTCATTTTAAACCACCATACCTACCAATATCTCATATTTGGAGTTTTTGGCGTGTTTTTGAACCTTTTTGCAAATAATTAATATATTTTTAAGCTCTAAAATATATTGATTTAATAATTTTTTTCTTTCATTTTAAAGTTAAAATAATTTTTATTTTTGAAATTGTCTTAAAATCTTTTTCATTGAGGAATTTGGTTTAATTTTATACTGTTTTTACACGTGGCTTTTTCACATCCAAAAACTTATAAAATTATTCTTTGAGTTACTCTGAATTAATTTTCATTCAAAATGTTAAATTTTAATTTTTTTTCTTTAAAAAGAATAATGTTTTTAATATTAAAAAATACAAAACTTAGAAAAAATCTTTAAAAATATTTTAAAAAGTATAATAAATAATTTTTTCTCTTTTATAATTTTTTTTTCTAGTGTCTTTAATCAAATACTGTGCAGCTGGCAACAGACTCAGTAAAAGATATATTACTAGCCCAGAATCTTCAGAAGCAGAATCTGAAGACAGTATTGAGGTGCAGATTGCTAAAAGAGGCACCTTATTCAATTCTGAAAAGAATAAATTACCACCAAAAGGTGTGTATTTTATCTTATATTTTCACCTTTTATCTTTAAATTGACGTGAAAATGGTGCATACCAGAAATGGAAGCAAATATTCAGTCCAACCAGATGGATGTGGACAAGGATGAGGCAAGACCAAATCCAGAAGTGTCAAGTCTTCCACAAGAAAGACACATTTGGAGGATGCCAGAGTTGCCCCCCATTCCCCAAGGTCTGTACCAACAGATTTTGACGTGAATTCTGAGCCTGAACTGATTTATGGTAATATTTCCAGGGCTGAACCACTTTCAGGTGGCAGCAATAGAAATTTATCAATGCCAGTACAAAAACTGGTTCAGAGAAGCCAAGGAAGAGGAGTGGGAAATCTGCCCAAGCCTTTGGCAGGGGGCCATGAACTCTTACTTACACATCAAGAGCTTTCTGGGTCAGGAGAAGACCATAGAACTCTTAGGAGGATGGAGCCCCCTGTCTTGCAAAGACAAGGTCAAAAAGATAAAGAATTGGTTGAAGAACCAAAGTCTTTTATCCATAGACCAGAAGAAAGAGTTGGAAATGACTCCAGCTTTGGAGACAGAGGCACCAGTGGCGTCCACCAGCTCCAAACCAGCTCCAGACATGTCCAAAGACAAGCCCAAAGGACCTCAGAAGAAGCAGAGAAGTCCCAAGAACCATCAAGGAAAGGGCAAAGGCAAAGCCAATTGGCACAGACCTTACCCACAAGGGTACAGGATCCCCAAATTGGAGCCTTCAGCCGTGGACAGTGTCTTCAATATGGCAAGAACTCTTATGGAACTCACAGCCAAGGAGCAGGAAAGGATGAACAGGACCTTTCCACGCAAATAACTGATGTACATAGAAGTATTAGTGTAGAAATTGGCAAACTTGAGTCAAAGTTAAAGCAAATTACATTAGACATCAATGATATAAAGAAAAATGACAAGCAACATTCTGATTGGCATCAATTGACAACTGTCACCCTTGAGTCAATTAGCAATGCTTGTGAAAGAATTGAGAACCAATGTTAAAATAATGACACAGAGGATCCTTCCATTTTTAAAGTAAATGATAGACTTAAAACTCTTGAAGACCATGTCTTACAAATAGTTAAGAACACCAATCAATTTGCTATACATTTAGCAAAGAGTGATAGTGAAAGGCAGAAATTGAAGAATGATATAATTGCAAGTGTGGAACAAATTCATAAGAATCATGAACCACATATGCCAAGACATTCTACACCTTTGACTGAAGAAAAACTTTCTGTCAAGGAAAGTTTAACTCCATTCTTAGGAGAAAATGCCTACTCTGCAAGAGATATTCCCAAAATAGAAGAATGGCCAACATTCTCTGGTGAAGGAGAATACAACCATATTGAATTCATCAGGACTATTGATATGTTGCAAGAAGACTTTAATATACCTGATGAAATCATAGTGGCAAAATTACACTGTTTGTTTACCAGAACTGCAAAGAAATGGTATTACAAGATGAGGATTGATCATGGTAAACATGACTGGCCTTGGTGGAAATCTGAAGTGATTACCAAATGGGCCAATAGTTCTTGGAGGTTTAAAATGGAGAATGCTTTTGAGAGTGCCATTTTTAACTCAGAAAAAGACAAACCACTTACTTGGTTCTTCAAACAAAAAGACAGATTATCTGCTTTACACCCAGATATGTCTGACACTATGATTAATATGAAAATATTAAGAAAGTGTGGAGGAGAACTGGAACATGCTATCAAAAGCAGATGTGTGGAACCCTGTTCAACAGAGGACTACATCAATGCTATGGAAGATATCATTACCAGAACAAGAATTGGTAAGACTTGGATTAAAAACCCAATAGAGTCCAAAATAGTCTCAAAGATTCCTACAGAGGAAAGAAGACCAGAGAGACCTGTCTTGAAGTGTCATAAATGTGGAAGTACTTCACATTTAGCCAACACTTGTCCTAAGAAGACCAAAATCAATGAAGTTCAAGTCATTGAGGAAATTCAGTGTACTGAAGAAAAAGAGGAGTCTGATCAAGATTCTGCAAACTCTGAAGATACACCAGTGGAGGACTATCCCATTGAAAACATTTCAGCTTTCTTTGAGGTCACAGAAGTCCATACCCACTTGCCACAGTACAGTGAGGATTGCTGCAACCTGATCAATATCCAAGATGCCAGAATGTGTAAAACAAAACCTGCTAGAGGAAAGGGTTATACAGCTGGGGCATCCTGTATCACATCAGTTCTGATGAGTGATATTGAAGCCAAAGTAAATTTGGATACAGGGGCATTTTGCACTTGTGTGGGCAAAGATTATCTCCAAATTATACTTCCTGAATGGAAAAACCATCTATTACCAATAGAAGGTGTACAATTCAGTAGTGCCAGTAACAATATGTACCCCTTGGGCATATTGGACACTAATATTGTATTCCCACATCCAGCAGGAAGTTTAAGAATGAAAACTGAGATTGTAGTAATGGATAATTGCACATCTCAGCACATCATTCTTGGAAATGATTACTTAAATATTTATGGTATTGATATAAATAACCATAAAGACAGATATTTCACAATTGGAGATAACAAGAGACAATAATTTGCTTTCTCTAATATGCCAAAACAGATATCTGTAGTATCTTCTGTCAAAGATACTTACAAAGATGAATTTGTGTCTAAACAACTTGTTGAAGCACAAATTAATCCATCATTGTCACCAAAGATGAGGAATGAACTTATTGATGTATTATATACATACAATAATGCATTTGCATCTGATAATGAACCATTAGGCGCTATAAGAGGACATGAAGTTGATATTACTCTTAATATTGACAGACCATATCCTCCAGTACTTAGAAGACCAGCTTATCCAGCCAGTCCCAGAGCTAGAGAAGCCTTGGAAAAACATATCCAAGAGTTGATCCAACTTGGTGTGCTAAGGAAAGTGGGCCATAATGAGGAAGTTGAAGTGACAACACCTGTTATTATTGCATGGCATAATGATAAGTCAAGAATGGTTGGAGATTTTACAGCTTTGAATACCTACACAGTTCCAGATAGGTATCCAATCCCTAGAATTCAAGAAACCTTGACTCAATTGTCTAAAGCCAAGTATATAACATCAATGGATGCATTGAAAGGTTTCCATCAAAATGTTTTGACGCCCAAAGCTAAGAAATTACTTAGAATTATCACTCACTGTGGTATTTTTGAGTATCTTAGAATGCCATTTGGCATTAAAAATGCTCCATCCCATTATCAAAGGATGATGAACACTATCTTTCCTACAGAATTGTCTGAAGGATGGCTTATCATTTATATTGATGATATTATCATATGTTCTGATTCATGGTCCTTGCACCTTGAAAGACTTGCAAGAGTACTTCATAAAGTAGCAGAAGTGAACATGAAAATTTCACTTAAGAAATGCAATTTTGGTTTTGAAGAACTCAAAGCATTAGGACATATTGCTTCTGGTTTAAGCTTGGGTATTGACAAAAACAAAGTAGCAGCAGTGTTAATTAAGCCAATACCCCAGAATAAAAAAGAAATGATGTCTTTTCTTGGATTTGCCAGTTACTATAGGCAACACCTGAAAGACTTTGCAATTCTAGCCAAATCACTTTATAGAATCTGTGATCAACAGACTGTATTTGAGATGACACAAGAGAGAATTAAAGCTTATGAGAAGATAAGGAAAGCCCTTACAGAAGCACCTTTACTCCTCATGCCTGACTGGAATATTCCTTTTAAGTTATACATTGATGCATGTGGAGATGGATTAGGGGCAGCCCTACATCAAGTCCAGATTATTGATGACAAACCTACAGAAGGACCAGTTTGTTATATCTCAAGACAAATCAAACCAACAGAAGCCAGATATGGTGCAAGCCAAATGGAGTGCTTATGTTTGGTATGGGCACTTGAGAAACTACACTATTATCTTGATGGCAGTGTTTTTGAAGGGATAACTGACTGTAATGCAGTAAAATCACTTCTTAACATGAAAACTCCCAACAGACATATGTTGAGATGGCAAATAGCCATTCAAGAATATAGGGGAAACATGACTATAGTTCATAAAGCAGGAAACATTCACAAGAATGCTGATGGACTTAGTAGATGGGCTTTAGCCAACACTCCTGATAACCCAGCTTATGTACCTTTGGAAGCTGAACCACAGATTCCAATTGAAGGAATTAACATAACTGATATTGGGACTGAATTCTTTGAAGAGGTCAGAGATTCTTATAAACAAGACAAGAATTGCCATATCTTGACTTCTTTATTGGATAAAGACTGCAAAGATACATCTTTGGTTAATGCACTAGATGAAGTTTGGAAAAATTCCTATTCTGAAGGAAGATTTCACTTGTTTGATGGGATTATTTACCATAGAACAAAACATTCTTGTGTGATGACACTGTGTAGTAGATTGCTTATCAATACCCCTCTTCATGAATGCCATGATAGTATTTACTCTGGACACCTATCAGAAGACAGAACACTTGAAAAAGTGAAGAACTGTGCATGGTGGCCATCTTGGAGAAAAGAAACCATTGAATATTGCCATACCTGTGATAGATGCCAAAAAGCAAACAGGAGTACAGGCAAGAAATTTGGATTGATGATCCATACTCAAGAACCAAAATCCGCTTGGGAAGTTGTTCACATGGATTGGGTCACAGCACTTCCTCCAAGTGGTGACAAAAGTTATAATGCTTGTTTAGTCATTGTAGACAGATATAGCAAAACTCCCATATTCTTACCATGTCATAAAGATGACACTGCTATGGATACAGCTCTTCTTTTATGGAGTAGAGTTATTTCTCATACAGGGTTATTTAAGAATATCATAAGTGACAGAGATCCCAAGTTCACATCTGCACTTTGGACCAATCTTCATAGATTGTTTGGGACTAAGTTATCATTCTCTACAGCATATCACCCTCAAACAGATGGGCTAGCAGAGAGGATGATTCAAACTTTAGAAGACATGATCAGGAGATTTTGTGCTTATGGATTAGAATTCAAAGACTCAGATGGCTTTACCCATGACTGGTGCACTCTGATACCTGCATTAGAACTGGCATACAAGACATCAGTCCATTCTTCCACAGGACAAACCCCTGCTATGTTAGAAGAAGGATGGAATCCAAGACTCCCAGCAGACACACTGAGGAAAGACTTGATTGACATTCATCCTACAGCTTCCAGCTTCAAGATAATGCTTGATAAAGTAAAACACCACGCAAAACAAAGTATGGATGATGCTTTTGATTATGCAAAACAGAAGTGGGACAAGAGTCATAAAGTACCAGACTTCAAAGTAGGGGACTTAGTTCTAGTTTCAACCTTGAATTTTAATAATATCAAAGGCCCAAAGAAACTTAAAGATTCTTATGTAGGACCTTTTGTTATTGTTGCTTTACATGGAACCAATGCAGTTCAAGTGGAATTGAGTGGTGAATTGGAAAATAAACACCCCACATTTCCAGTCAGCTTGATAAAGCCTTATCAACCAGCTGATAAAGAATTGTTTCCTTTAAGAAACCCAACTCCTTTAACTGTACCACCTGTGGAACAGAATGAAGACAAAAAGATAAAGAAAGTCATTAAAGAAAGGAGACTTAGGGGTAAAAATCAAAGAGAATATCTTGTCAGATATAGAAATCCAGTACATGAAGATGAATGGATGGCAGAATCAGAAATACCTGACTCAGATAAACTCTTAAGAAGGCCACAAGCCTGAATATGTCTATAAATGTGCTTTAAATTACTTGATCTGAGTAATGTGAAGAGGTTGGACAGTGGACATTACCCCCTTTGGGGCCTTATTCTTTTATCACTAATAAAATTGTAGTACAATTTTATTTTTTGGTGGGAGCGAATGTGAGCCTTGAGGTATATTTTACATACCCAAATAGGCCACAATTATCTTAAAAAGAAATTTTGAATTATGCATAACTCATAAGTCATGCATATATCCAAAATTCATCATTTTCAATTTCAGAAAAGATGAATAACTTTTTATTGAGTAAGTAAATCCATGGATTTAAGACCAGATTTGGATTCTACACAAAAATTCACCTAGGGTAGACCCATAGAGTGAATAAGCTCAATTTAAGTATTTGAGGTGGTAAAATGGAAAATACTTCAATACCACATCATTAATACCACATAAAAGATCCGTGAAATTTTTTGTTTTTCTTGATTTTTAGCCAAAATAATGGGAAAGTAAGAAATCCCATGTTACATATACACTAAGAATAGTGTTATGCATGTTTTGAGCACTTAATATTATGGTATTCTTACATGGACTTTTGGTACACCCATAGTGGATATCTCACTTTAAGCTTAAATTACTATTTTGACGTAAAAATTAGGCAAGGGGGACAAAAGACATCAAAGAGAGCCAGGGTACCCAACTTCTGAGGCCTCAGAGGCGTGGATAGCTCCAGAGCATGGATCCATGGCTCATCTTGGCCCAATTGGTAAACTAAAACTCTTTGGGAACTTGGTTACCAAGTTACACCTACTGTAATCATAACAAAAATAGCAAATAACCTGCTATTTTGACGTGCCAAGGAGGTAATAAGCTACTTAGACTCCTGTAACCACGTCAATTCTTGATGACTTTCCATGACTAGACCCTAAAAGAGTAATTAAACCCTTTTGGGACTCATATTCATTGATTTACCTCATAGCAACCTGCAAAATACTGCTATTTGCAATTCTACGTAGAAATGAGGTAAAAACTTCAAAAATTCATTAAAAATACAATTCTTAATGAATCTTTCTGAAACTTTCAGGACCAATGAAGAACTGTATTATATATGGTACAACCAAAAAGAATTATGGTTTTACTAGTAAAATTAAAAGTTTTACTTACAGTCCATTTTTGACCATTCTACGTGAAACACTGAATCTTCAAAAATTCACAGTAATTACAACCTGCGATGAAATTGGCAATAACATTGATAACCTTGAGAAATCAATGATTATTTTAGAATAAAAGAAGATTTACAGATTTTACTCCTTTTATTCTTAACCATATTGCGGTTGGTAGTCACGTAAAAGCAACAATTAAGTAATTATGATAATCTTACGTGACAACAGATGATGCAATCATTAATCCATAAAGGTTTATTGTTTTCTCACTCACTGGTTTTTCAGTTTGCTCCATGGCACGCCTCTGTGAGCTGTTGTTGACTTAAAAGAAGCTTCTTCTTGCTGTTTTTTCCAAGAATCATCTTATAAATTTATTAAATCATTATTACCAACAAGTAAGTATTGGTTAAACTATTCTTAAGTGTTTTAAATCTTTCAGAATCAATCAGAAAGACGTGAAATCATAAAATCCAACTATATATTGTTGTAATACTGTTATAAATCATCTTGATCCCTTAAATCCACAATTCTACGTCAAATTTCTCTACTTATATCTATCAATAAGTTCTTTGGAGTATTAGTGAGTCATTTATCCTTAATTCTTAAAGTTTTTCTCTAGTAATAGTTTTCTTCAAGAATTATCTCTATAATTATTCTTGCAAAAGATACTTATATATTAAAATAATTTTATTATTTTAATAAAAGAAGTTTTTATTATTAAATTCTTCTTGTAATTGATTCTTGTAGACAATTACTGCTCACTGTTATAATCACTAGTAGTGTATAACATGTGAAAGAAATAATTTTATAATTATTTAATTGTGGTTATAATAATTTTTTATTATTATATTTCATAAGAACAGACATAGTACTGTTGATTAATAGTAATATTATCATCATTTTCATAGTCACATCTTACAAAGGGGGTTTCATTCAACATTCTCCAAATACAGTTTTCAAACCTCAATACAGTTTCATACAGGCAAGAACCAAATACAGGCCTTTCATCAATACAGGCGCAAATACCTGTATTGCCTGTATAACCTGTATTGTATTCACCAATACAGGATTCAATCCCACATCCAACTTCTTCCAGCATACAGGCAGGTATCTCAACACTCAAACTCCAAGGCTGGTATTTCTCACATATACCAGCCCCTCTTCATCCACCTGGGGGTTTTTCCCCCAGTTAAATAAAATATTGGATTTATTATTTAATACTATTTTATTTTTCATTAAGAAATATTATTTTATTATTTATTAAGTTAGTCTTTGCCTTCCCTCACCTGTTCAGTAGAGTCCTTGTGGCCATATCCTTTATTAATCCTTTTCTCTTTTCTGAACAGTTTGAAACAGTGGTACAGGATTATTTGTGGTTGGCTCTTTATTATTGCTTTTGCTTTTGTCTTATATCTTTTGCTGCTTATTATTCTATGACCAGGAATTTATCCTCTTACTCCATTACTCTTATCATTTGAGTATTTCTTCTGAGCCCTCCATAAGTAAGTCTGTTCACTGAGTGCCAGGCCCTCTTCATTTCGAAGAGCCCCTGTGAAATTATTTTAATTAACTCATAATTGCTTCTTTTTCTTTCATTCATTTTATTCATTTCTCTCATTCTTCAATTATGATCTTTTCATGATTTTATGATTTTTATGATTTTTATGATTTCATTATCTCTCATCAATTTTCATCTCATTCATTTTATTCAAATGAAAATTGATTCTCTTTCTCATTTCAAAATTTTGCTGACCATTTCATTTTGTCTTAATTCTCAACCAAATTTCATTTTCATTTTCTGTCTGAATTCAGGTTTTTTATCAGGATTAATTGATTGGAATTTGGGATTAATGGATTTATCGTTTCAGGAGTTATTGAATTGGGGTTATCATTGGTTGATTTTGAAATTTCTCAAGATTATTGATTGATAGATTGATTGCTCAAGAAATTCACTGACCTCAAGACTCTGATTTGATTTAATTGATTGATCTGATTTGATTCCTCAAGATAGCTGATTTATCCTCAAGATTTGTTTTGATTGATTGATTTGAATTTTATTCTTCAAGAAAATTGAATTTATTTTTGAAGATATTGATTGAATTCCTCAAGAATAAATTGATTTGATTTTGAATTGACTTGATCTACTTGATTTGACTTATTGATTGAAATTGATTATTCATAAGAATTTGACTTTGTCATCTTCACTCTTCAGGATTTATTCATATTGATTCACTTCAAGACTATTGATTGATTTCTCAAGTTCATCAAGATTCTCATTTGATTGTTTTGGTCAAGCCTTATTTTATTCAAAGTATCATCAAGTTTTTATTCATTCTTCTTTCATGATGCCAGTTCAGCATAGCCCACCAGCCAAGAATACAAGATCCCAGAGACATCAAGCTGTTCTTACTCCTACAGCAAGGGCTCCTCTTGACCGCACACCATCAGTTCATCAACTGAGCGCAAATTTTGACAGAGGACCACCAATGGAAGGAGCAGCACCCTCCAGAAGAGGAGGTGTGAAGTCTAGAAGATCAAGATTATTCTCTGGACTATTGGGTGGTTATCCTGGTGTTTCTCAAGGGCCTAGGAGTATATTGGGGGAAGCTGAAGATGAGGAGGGGAGGAGTCTGTGGAAGAGGAAGAATCTGAGGAGACTGAAGTGGAAGCTTCCTTGGCAGGTGCTCCTGAAGCTCCTGAGGCTCCAAATCTAGCCCTTTCTAATCAACTTTCTGTCTCTCAAGCTAAACCAAATTTCCTCAAGATGATGGAGCAAATGACTCAGTTTATGGGACAACTCACTCAAGCAGCTGCCCCAAAGTGAAATTCAAAAGTCCCTGCATTCAAGACCCCATCAATGAAGGCACCTGATCCTTTTGATGATACTAAAGCTCATAAATTGAGAGGATTCATTCAATCCATTCAATTAATCTTTCATAATGACCCAGCAAACTTCTTCTCTGACAGGAAGAAGGTGCTTTACTCAACTTCTTTTCTTACTGGTAGAGCTGGCAAATGGATTGAACCCTATCTCTCAAATATCTCCAATGAAGACAAATCTTATCTCCTCAAGAGCTGGCAGTTATTTGAAACCCAGTTATTCACTCTGTTTGGTGATCCCAATGAAGTCAGAAAAGCTGAACAAGAGTTGGACAATTTGAGCATGAGGGAAAGTGGTCAATTTTCCTTGTACATAGCTGATTTCAGAAGCTTAATGTCAAGAATTGGAGACTGGGGTGAAAGGGCCTATATTCATGTGTATAGGTGAGGCTTGGCATCAAGAGTGTTGGACCAATTGGCTTCTCACCCTGGAACTTTTGATAGTCTTCAAGAACTCATGGATATCACCTTGGAATTAGATACCAGGTACCATGAGAGGCAGAAGGAAAAGGGTATTCATCAAGAGAAGAAGCCTCCAATCAGTGAATCCAACTCCTCCAAGCCCCCTCAAAGTTCATCATCACATAAGCCTTATGACAGGAAGAATAAGAAGGGGAAGAATTTTCAGGTGTCCAAAGACAAGCCTCATGCTGCTCTCCTCAATAAGGAAAAAAAATTAATTGTTTCTGAAAAGGAGAGGAGGATTAAAGAAGGCTTGTGCAATTATTGTGGTGGTAAACACCCATTTGAAAAATGCTTCAAGAGGCCTGAGAATAGGCAAGGGTCATCAAAAGGCTTCCCTAGCAAGCAGGGAAAAGCCTGAGTGGGAATCATGATGTGTTCAATGGTTCTCACTTATTTCCTTCAAGAGCACAATTGTGCACTCTGAATACTAGTGTCAAGAAATCTTTAAAATTTCTTATTTTTTCTTCAATATCTGATATTTTTTATAGTATTGTCATTGATTCTGGTCCTACAAACTCTTTTATTGCAAATAGGTTTGCTCTCAAGTACTCATTGACCATGTCAGAGCTCCCTGACAAGATTCCTCTTTTCATTTTGGATTCCAATGAATCCACTTCCCTGTTTATCACCCATTATACCAAGTGGGTTGTTGATTTCCCTTCCTTCCCAAGCTTTCAATGGGATTTCTTTATCATAGATTCATTCAAGGGAGAAGACCTAATATTGGGCTATGATTTTCTTTACCATTTTAATCCCATTATTGACTAGAAAAATGGATTGATCACCTATGACTCTAGTCATAAGGATTCTAGTGGTATTATTTCTTCTACTAGTAATGACTTTTCCACTGCTGTCAACAGTGTTGCTCTGGTTGGTGAACTTAAGACACCTTCCTTTCCTCCTTCTGTCCATATACCCTCCATTTTTCCCCCTCATTCATTACTTCCATTAAGAGATCAAGTCGTCAAAGAGATAAAAGATGTTGGAGAAGATGTTGCCATATCTTCACTTCATCTCTTTCAAGGGGATATGGACCTTCCTCCTTTATCTTTTCATGCCTCCCTGGAGGAGCAGTGGGATGAGGAGAAAGAGCCAGAAGAGATTGAAACTGTGCTGAAGGTAGTCCCTCCTGTTTATCACAAATATTTGGATGTATTCTCCACAGTGAAAGCAGAGAAACTTCCTCCCTACCGTGCCTGTGATCATCATATCGAACTGGAGGGTCTTCTACCTCCAGTTGGTGTTATCTACTCTTTATCAAAGAATGAGTCAGAAACACTGAGGGCCTACATTTCAGAGAATGTAGAGAAAGGTTTCATCAGGACAAGCTCCTCTTCAACAGGAGCACCTGTCCTTTTTGTTAAGAAAAAGGATGGTGGCCTTCGTTTGTGTGTTGAATACCACAAACTTAATGCTGTCACTAGGAAGAACAGGTATCCTGTTCCTCCAATGAATCAGCTTCTTACCCTCTTGAACGGTGCTACTATCTTCTCAAAGATAGATTTGTGTGGTGCTTATAACCTCTTGAGAATCAAAGAGGGGGATGAGCACTCAACTGCCTTTAGAACCAAATATGGCAGTTATGAATATTTTGTTATGCCATTTGGCTTAACCAATGCTCCAGCTTCATTCCAAAATCTTGTGAATAATATCTTTGCAGATTATTTGGATATTTTTGCTGTAGTGTACTGAGATGATATTATGGTCTTTTCTAGCTCTTTGGATGAACATGTTAAACATGTGGCCTCTGTTATCCAAAGACTGAGAGACAATAATTTGTTTGCTAAAGCCTCAAAGTGTGTATTCCATGCCTCAAGTGTGGAGTACTTGGGCTATGTGTTTCAAGTGATGGCCTCAAGATGGATTCTTCAAAGGTTCAACAAATCCTCAATTGGCCTCAGACCAAGAACATCAAGGCCCTCCAATCTTTTCTTGGCTTTGCCAACTTTTATCGTCGTTTCATTAAAAATTATTCCAAGAAAATCTCTCCTCTCACTTCCCTCCTTAAGAAAGATTCTCCCTTTATCTTCAATGAGGAAGCTCTTAGTTAGTTTCAAATACTCAAAGAAGCTTTCAACACTGCTGCTATTCTCTCTCATTTTAATCCTTCTCTACCAACTATTGTAGAGACTGATGCTTCTGATTATGCCTTGGGTGCTGTACTGAGTCAGGTGAATGACTCAGGAAAGCATCCCATGACATTTGATAGTCGCAAGCTCTTACCAGCTGAACTCAACTATGAAATTCATGACAAGGAACTCCTTGGCATGATTTGGGCTCTTGAGCGCTGGAGAGCTTTTCTCCTTTCTCTTTCTGATTCCTTTGAGGTCTTGACAGCCCATTGTTCCCTTCAGTATTTTATGTCCTCTAAAGTCCTTACTTGTCTTCAAGCCTGTTGGGCAGAATTTCTATCTGAATTCCATTTTATCATCACTTACCGCCCAGACAGGCTGGCCACTTTACCAGATGCCTTGTCATGTCGGGACAACGTGTACCCAGAGAGGGGGGTGGATTTTATCAGCAAGAATCCTCAAAATTTTCATCAAGTTTTCAAGCAAAATGAAATTCAAGAGTCAAGATTCTTTTCAATAAAAGTTGATATTTATCAGATGTAGTTGATCAAATTCAAAGACAAGTATGGCAAGACAAAGATTATAAGGAAATCCTCAAGAAATTAGCAAGAGGAGAATCAGTCCCAGACTATTATCTTGAACCTCAAGCAAAATTATTATTGTTCAAAGATAGAATAGTCATTCCAAGCAATCATGAAATTCAATTGGACATTCTTCAAAAGCATCATGACTTACCATTGGCTGTCCATCCAGGCCAGGAGAAGACCCTCAAGCTCATCAAGAGGGATTTTTATTGGGCTGGCATGAATCAAATCATCAAGGACTATGTGTCCTCATGTCAGATTTGTTCAAGAAACAAGAACATCCACCATAAGAAGTTTGGGCTACTCAAGCCTCTTCAAATTCCATCTGGTCCTTGGAATTCTTTATCAATGGACTATATCACTCAATTGCCCTTGTCAAGCAACTTTCATTCAATTTTAGTAGTTGTAGACAGATTTTCAAAAATGGCAATATTTATTCCAACTTATTCAGCAATCACTGCTTTGGACTTAGCTCAAATATTAATTAATCATGTCTTTTCCAAACATGGTCTTCGAATCAGTATTGTTAGTGATAGAGGTTCATTATTTGTTTCATCATTTTGGACTCAATTGTGTCAGCAGCTCAAGATATCAAGAGATCTTTCAACTGCCTTTCACCCTGAAACAGATGGACAGACAGAGAGGGTAAATCAGATTCTAGAACAGTATCTTTGGATGTATGTCAGTTACCATCAAGATGACTGGCACACCTGGCTCCCTCTGGCTGAATTTGCCTATAATAATGCAGAACATTCATCAACAAAACAGTCTCCATTTTTCACTATTTATGGAAGAAATCCCAGCTTTGATTCAATTCACATTTCTCAAGATACACCTGCTGGAAAGTTATCATCCAAACTCCAATCAGTACAGCAAGTTGTCAAAGAAGAATTTGAGTCAACAATAAAGCGTTTTAAGGAGTATGCAGATAGAAATAGAGCAATTCCACCTGATTTCCAACCTGGGGACAAAGTATGGCTAGCTTCCAAGAGCAGCAAGACAACAAGACCCACCAAGAAGCTTTCAGAAAGATGGCTGGGACCCTTTGAAGTTCTCAAGAAGATTGGCAGCCATGCATATCACCTCAAGTTGCCTCAACAATGGAAGTCAGTTCACCCTGTCTTCCATGTGTCCTTGTTAGAACCAGTGAAGCAATCAGCTATCCCAAATCGACACCAATTGCCACCACCTCCAGTAATAGTGGAAGAGCAAGAAGAATGGGAAGTGGCTCAGGTTCTGGACTCAAAACTCAAGAGAGGTTCATTATGGTATTTAGTGGAGTAGAAAGGATTCAATGAAGAACCAGAAAGAACAACTTGGGAGCCAGCTTCCAACCTTACCAACTCCCCAGACCTTGTCAAGGATCTTCACACTTTGTATCCAGACAAGCCTGGCCCAAATGCCTCAAGAGTTTGATTTATGGTGCTTGGTGGGGATTGGAGTTTATGAAAGTAAGTTCCTCTCCTGGCATGCACCTTTAAGGGGGTATTCTACCCAAATTTGTTGTAAGCATCACCTTGGCCACTTTGTGAGCACTTGTCAACTCTTTGGACAGGTTCAGAAGGCCTTGCAACATCATACCCTCAAGACTTTTGACCTTTCATCAAGATATGGCCCAATCTTTCTCTTATTTTCTTTTCTTTCTTTAATCATGCCATAAATTATCTTTCAAGACATTCATTACCACAATTCATGTTATGGCGTAATTTCTTTTTCATTTATGGTGCTTGGTGGGGAGTGGAAGTTATGAAAGTGAGTTTCATCTGCTGGTATGCATCCCTGAGGGGTCTACTTCTTGTAAAACATTACCTTGGCCACGCTGTGAGCATCCAATGCTTGATTTTATCTTTCAGAACATTTTGGCAAAAATCAAAAAACTCACCACAAGAAGGACAACCCTCAGGAATTTTCTGATTTCTATTTCTTTACTCTCTTTTTCTCTCAATTCTTTTTTATTTTTATTTTTTATTTCATTTTCTTTTACTTGTATGTTTTATTTTTTATTTCTTATTTCAAAAGCAGTAGTCATCACTCCCATATCATGTTTGGGGAGTCAATTCATTCAATATTCAAAGAACAAAACACTAATAATGGTAAAGACCAGCTACAGATAACCCTCATCAAAACTTCCTCAAGTCAGCCTTAATCTCATTCCTTAAGATCAAAATTGAAAGCCAAAACCCAATCAGCATGGCATTTGTGGCAATTGACCAGTCAAGGATGAGATAAGAAGAAAGACATTCAGGAAGAAATCAAGATCAAAAGGAAAAAACTGCTTCAAATGGCCCAATTGGCCAATTTCATGAATTTATGCACTTTGGCACAAATGGCCATATCAATCCTCAAAACTTCAAAATAGCTCATTTTTATCATTTTTAATCAAAATATGCTTAATTATGCATATTGGCAAATTTGCACATTTTGCCCAATTTTGCACATTTTGCACATTTTTGCGCATTTGCGCACTTTTGCACAAAAGGCCTGTTTATATTGTCAAAAGGCTTCAACAGGCCTTTTTGGCCAATTTGATCATAATTGCCCATTTGCGCATTTTGCGCAAAAATGCGCAAAATGGCCAGAACACTTTATAAGGCCATTTTTTCATCAGTAATCAAATTTTTTCAATTTTTTCACCAATATATGCCATTATGGCATATATGCGCATTTGCACATTTTGCGCATTTTTGCCCATTTTTGTGTGAATTGGCCAAAAACCCCTTTAATCACAAAATCAGGGATTTTGGTCAGGACTTCTGAAATGGTCCAAAACCTCAAGTATTGGCCATTTTATGCCAACACTCTCAAAATTCAAATTATGATGAAATCAGGTGTTCTTGGGACATAAGCCCAGGTCACCCCCTTTTCAAAAGCCATGAGGACTCAAGAAAAGTTTAGTGAAGACACTCAAGACAAGAATGAACATAATTTAAGAAGACTGAAGGCATTTTGAAGGAAAAGAGGGAATTCAGAATCAAGATCAAGGGGAAGATACCTACAAGTGATTAAATGAAGATTTTTGTTTGAGTATTAATTGAAGAAGAAATTTTAATGGGATAAATTTAAGGAATTGGGGGAAAGAACTGTATGGATTGATTCCAAGCTCATCAAGACTCACTATACTTATGGTGCTCAGAGCTCACCACTTTCAAGAGGGGGATAATGTCACATCCAAGGAGGCAGGGGCATTACCAATCATCTTCAACAATCATTACTTCATTGATACCCTTCAAAACCCAATCAGCAACAATCATTACTTCATTGCTACCCTATAAAACCCAATCAGCAACAATCATTACTTCATTGATACCCTTCAAAACCCAATCAGCAACAATCATTAGTTCATTGATACCCTTCAAAACCCAATCAGAAAGGGGGTGTCATTCAACATTCTCCAAATACAGTTTTCAAACCTCAATACAGTTTCATACAGGCAAGAACCAAATACAGGATTCACCAAATACAGGCCTGTCATCAATACAGGCGCAAATACCTGTATTGACTGTATAACCTGTATTGGATTCACAAATACAGGATTCAATCCCACATCCAACTTCTTCCAGCATACAGGCAAGTATCTCAACACTCAAACTTCAAGGCTGGTATTTCTCACATATACCAGCCCCTCTTCATCTGCCTGGGTGTTTTTACCCGAGTTAATTGAAAGATTGGATTTATTATTTAATACTATTTTATTTCTCATTAAGAAATATTATTTTATTATTTATTTAGTTAGTCTTTGCCTTCCCTCACCTTTTCAGTAGAGTCCTGGTGGCCATATCCTTTATTAATCCTTTTCTCTTTTCTGAACAGGTTGAAACAGTGGTACAGAATTATTTGTGATTGGCTCTTTATTATTGCTTTTGTTTTTCTCTTATATCTTTTAATGCTTATTATTTTATGACTAGGAATTTATCATCTTACTCCATTATCTTATCATTTGAGTATTTCGTCTGAGCCCTCCATAAGTAACTCTGTTCACTGAGTGCCAGGCCCTCTTCATTTAGAAGAGCCCCTGTGACACTTCCATTATCATAAGATGTTTTCCAAATATCATCCAGAGAATTATCCAAGGCTACATCTTTGCAATCTTTTTCAGGTAGAGCAGTAAGAATATCACAATTCCTATCTTGCTTATATCTTTCTCTAACTGCTTCAAAGAATTCTGTTGCAACATCTGTGATATTAATTCCTTCAATTGTAATTTGAGGTTCTGCACTTGTAGGATGATAGGCAGGGTTATCAGGTGTGTTTGATAATGCCCATCTACTTAAGCCATCAGCATTCTTATGAATATTTCCAGCTTTATGTCCTATGGTCATATTGCCTCTATACTCCTGTATAGCAATCTGCCATCTTAACATGTGTCTGTTTGTATTTTTCATGTTAAGAAGTTATTTTACTGAATTACAATCAGTAATTACTTCAAACACACTACCATCAAGATAGTAATGAAGTTTTTTCCAAAGCCCAAACAAGGAAAAGGCACTCCATTTGGCTAGCTCCATATCTGGCCTCAGTAGGTTTAATTTTTCTTGAAAGTAAGCAAATTGGACCTTCATAAGGTTTGTCATTGACAATTTGAAGTTGATGCGGAGCAGCTCCTAAACCTTCACCACATGCATTAATATAAATATTGAAAGGAAGCTTCCAGTCTGGCATCAATAATAATTCTGCATTGGTCAAGGCATATTTGATTTTATCATATGCTTGAATGCTCTCCTGTTTCATTTCAAAAACAGTTTGCTGATCACAAATTCTGTATAATTATCTGGCATGGATTGCAAAATCTTTAAGGTGTTGCCTTTAATAACTGGAAAACCCTAAAAAAGACATCATTTATTTTTTGTTCTGGGGCATTTGCTTCAGTAAAACTGCAGCCACTTTGTTTTTGTCAACACCAAGGCTCAGTCCAGAGACTACATGTCCTAGAGCTTTTAACTCATGAAACCCAAAATTACATTTCTTCAGGGATATTTTCATGTTCACTTGAAGAATTTTCTTAGGTACTAATGAAAGTCTCTCCAAATGTAATTGCCAGGTTTCTGAACAAATGATAATGTCATCAATATAAGTGATTAACCATCCTTCTGACAATTCATGTGGGAAGATGGTATTCATCATTCTCTGATAATGAGAGGGTGCATTTTTAATACCAAAAGGTATTCTCAAATACTAATGAGTCCCATAATGAGCAATTATTCTCAATAATTTCCTAGCATGAGGTGTCAAAACATTCTGATGAAAGCCTTTCAGAGCATCCATGGAAGTAATGAATCTTGCTTTGGATAATTGAGTCAAAGTCTCATGAATTCTTGGGATTGGATACCTGTCTGCAATATTATAGGTATTCAGTGATCTAAAATCACCAACCATCCTTGACTTATCATTATGCCAAGTAATGATTACTGGGGTTGTGACTTCTACCTCCTCATTGTGTCCAACCTTTCTAAGAACCCCCAGTTTCATTAGTTCATTAATATGATTTTCTAATGCTTCTCTAGCCCTAGGGCTAGCTGGATAAGCTGGTCTTCTTAAAAGTGGCGGATACGGTCTTTCCACATTAAGCATAATGTCCACTTCATGGCCTTTTATAGCCCCAATTGGTTCATTATCTGAAGCAAAGGCTTCTCTGTATTAAAATAAAATTTCAATCAGCTCTTCCTTCATTTCTAGTGTTAATTCAGGACTAATTTGTGCTTCAATCAATTGACTTGACACAAATTTTTCCTTATTAACATTTTTCACTTGTTTAATGACAGTAATTTCTCTTTTTTCTAGAGGAAAAGCAAATTTTTGTCTTTTATTTTCCCCTATAGCAAAATACCTGTCTTTATGATTATTAATATCAATACCATAAATATTGAGATAATCACTCCCAAGTATAAAGTGTTTTGAAGTACAATTATTCATGACAACAACTTCAACTTTCAATCTTATACTTCCTGTAGGATGAGTAAATATTATTTCTGCTTCAAATATACCCAAGGGGTGCATATTTTGGCTAGCACTGCTGAATGTTATACCTTAAATTGGCATTAATTTGTCTTGCCAATTGGTATAAACCTTTTCAAGATAATCTTTTCCAACACAAGTGCAAAAAGCACCTGAGTCAAGGTGTATCTTTGCTTCTGTGTTGTTTATCACAATATTAGTGATACAAGATGAACCAGCTGTATAACCTTTACCTCTGGAAGGTTTGGTTTTCTGCATTTTAGAATCTCGCCCATGTATGAGATCCATACATTCATCACTATACTGTGGTAAATGAGTGTGTACCTCAGTGACTTCAAAAGAAACATTAATGTTTTCTATACTAAGCTCCTCTGGTACTTCTATTTCCTCTGAAGGCTCAGAATCACTTTCATGTAAAGATACATCAGTTGGTTCTTTTGTCGCTTCCACTTTTTCAACATTTATCTCATTGATTCTTGTCTTTTTTGGGCAAGTGTTTGCTAAATGAGATGTAATTTAACATTTGTGACATTTCAAAGGAAGTCTGTCATGTGGCTTATTTGGCTTTGAAATTGGTTTCCCATTAGTCTTATTGTCTATTGGGGATTTGGACCAATTTCTTCCAATTTTTGTTCTAGTAGTGATGTCCTCCATATCATTGATATAATCTTCTGTAGAGCAAGGCTCAATACATCTGCTTCTTATAGCATGCTCAAGGTCACCACCACCCTTTCTTAATATCCTTTTATGTACCATTGTTTCAGACATATCAGGATGAAGGGCAGTTAATCTGTCCTTCTGTTTAAGAAACCAAGACATGGGCCTGTCCCTCTCAAGATTAAGAATGGCTTCTTCAAAAGAGTTTTTGATTCTAAATCTCTAGGAATCATTTGCGCATTTGGAAATAATTTGTTCTTTCCACCAAGGCCAAGAATGTTTACCATGGTCTTGCCTCATTTTATAATACCATTTCTTTGCTGATTTGGTAAATAATGAGTAATCTGGCACTTATGTATTCATCTGGTATGTTAAAGTCTTCTTTCAACATATCAATTGTTTTCATAAATTCCATATGATTATATTCTCCTTCACCATTGAAGGTTGGCCATTCCTCTAATTTTGGAATGTCTTTGAAATTGCAAGCAGTTTACACCTCATTACTTGAAATGGTATGATGTAAATCATTAAGCACATTTCTTTCAAGAATTGGTGTGGATTGCCTTAGCAATTAATTTTTCAGTGATATATCATTAATACTTGATTGAATGTCCTCCTTCAATTCAAGTTTTGCTTTATCACTTTTTTCCAATTGTTCTTGGAAAAGAGCTTCATTGTGACCAGTTGAGTTTTCCAAGTTTTGAACTTGTAATTTCAATTCTCTTAACTGTCCAGTTATAAAAGAAATTGAATTGTCATCTGGTTGATTGAGCAAAGTAACTTTAGCTCAATTCTTGCACAAATTTGCGTCAAAGACACAATATTGTCTTTATTAACATTTTCAAGTCCAATAATGGTCTTTTTTTGGTCTTTCACTTGTAATATCTCATTACCCAACTTTTGTTGAATATACTCAAATGTTTTAAACTTTGTCATAATTTCTTTATTACAAGATTCAAATTGAGTTACAAGCTTAACAAGACCTATTTCTTTGGGAAAGATTGGTTCAATCTTTCCTCCTCCTTGTTTGTGAGTTCCATCATAGTTCTTGCCATATTGAACACATTGTCCATGGCTGTCTTTTTGTGAGCCTGTGAGGTATGTTTAACATACCCATAAGGCCACAAATGATTTTATAAACAATTAAATTTGTCTTAAACAGACCTTTTAGTTTAATTTAAAATAAAAAATAATAAAAAATAAGTATAACTTTTTTTTGGATAAACAAAGTTATAATTATTATGTCATTTTTGGATTCTACACCAAAAATAACCTAGGGTACACCCATAGGGTGTTATACCCAAAAACACTTATTTCTTGTGTTATTAGAAGATTTAAGAATCTCACAGTACTAATGTAACTTTTTTAACATTTTTTTAAAATTGTTAAATTTAAGCTTAATTAAGCTTAAATTTAAAGTTACATAAGGTTTATGCAACTTTACCAAAATTTTAGTTAAAATTAAGGTGTGGTGTATATTTACTGAATTGGCTAAGGATTTGCCATACAGAATGTAAATCCTGCGTGAGCTCAATTTAAAAGGGTTTAAGGCCATAGTATGGCTTTAAATAAATAAAAGGGCAAAATCCACGCAAAAAGGTGGGACAAAGGAAAAAGACCAAATAGAGCTGGGGTACCCAACTTTTTGGATCTGCAAGGATTCAATTAAGGTTGTCCACCTGTATTGGAGGATTTTCAACCTTATTTAAACTTTAAGATTAGACTTTGATCCAACCTTAAGGTTTAAACTGGTTTTATCCTAAATTGGACAGGAATTTCAAGCTGCCAAGAGGGTAAATCCCAATAAGCAGGCTTGGAATCAAGGTTTTAAGAACTGTCAAAGCTTAATCAAGCTTAAAAAGCTTAAATAAGCTTAAAACTTTAAGGTTTCAATCATCAAAACCTTATCAAAACTTAAGGTTTTGTGTGTATTGCTATTTTACGTGGAAAAATAGTAATAACTTCAAAAATTCATTAAAAATCCAAATCTTAATGGATTTGCTTGAAAATTTCACACAGCTTAGAATTTAATATTATCAATATATAAATTAAATTTTAAGTATCTTTTATTAATAAGTTTCCTGGGTAATTAGCCTGGAAAATTACTTTTTAATTAAGCTTAAAGAAAATTATGATTTCTTTAAAAATTAATTAAAAATTGAGTTTAAAAGATTTCTGCTTGAAACTCTAATTTTAAGTTGTTCATATGATGAACTTTAATATTAATAAACTTATTTTATATTAAAACTTAAAATAATTAAACTAAATGAGGATTAAAGTTACTTGGAGTTAAGAATAACACTGGTAACTTTAAATTGGAAGTAAAAATAAGTTGCCTTAAGTTAAGAACTTAATTTTTAAGCATGGTTTTTCAGTTTTGACCTGAGCACGCCCTCTACATCCATTATGAATCATGAGAGCTGCTCTGTAGACATAAAAAGAGTCTTTTCATCACTGTTTTTGTCCATAATTCATAATCAATCCAATCATATTAGACATTTAAACAGGTAAAGTTTTATTAAATATAAAATCTTATTATTAAAAGTAATTCTTAAGTTATTTTTATTCTTTATTTATTAAATTAAAGAATTGAAGTCATAGAATTCAGATTATTGTTGTAATCATCTATAATAACTTTTATTATATAAAATTTTCATCTTAAATATCTTTTAAAATCCACAAATTCCTCTCAAAAACTCTTTAATCATAAATTTTAGTATAAAAAGTTGTTTTATCTTTGATTTTATTGATTTTTGGCGTGTTTTTAACTTATAATCATTATTTAATATAATAACTGTTGTTTTATAACTTGTTGTATTAAATAAATATTATAAGTAAGTTTTCTTTAAAGTTCTATATTTTTTTTATCTATTATTAGTTTTTTTATATAGAATTTTATTCTATAAAGAATTATTTCTGCACAGTGTGTGATTAATTCTTTTTATAAATAATATTTATATTATTTATAAGTGGTTAATATTCTTATTTTCCACGTGTAATTGTCTCATTAAGAGCTTTACACTTCTTATTGTTATAACTGTCAGTGACTATAACAATAATAGAATAATTATAATTTATTATAATTATTATATTTTTTTTTATTATTATATTATTATAATAATAATTAAATTTATTTTTTTAATATAATTATTTTTAATAATTATATTTAAATTTGTGGTTATAATATTTCATTATATTATATTTTTCTACTGAGGACAGTCATAGTACTCTTGATATTGTTACTATTATCAAGAGTTTCATAGACAAACCTTACATTTGGGGGCCTGGCCGTGATTTTAAACCAATTTTTGGGACATAAATCATATTCTAGACCTTATTTTACTGTTTTTTGACGTAAAATTGCCATATTTGTCTTAATATTGGCTTTTTTGGGACTTATCCCTTATAAATAATCTTTATAATATTAATAAAGTTATCTTTTCTTAAGAATATTGTTTGAAACAATATACTATTGAGTGACTTGGAATAAATTTCTTTTGTCTAACTAGTGGCTTTTTCACATCACAGACTTGAAATTTATTCTTTGAGTTATTCTAGTATAAAGTGAATAATAATATAATTTTGATTAATTAACTTGTTAATTGCATAATTATTATTTCTTTAAAGAAAATAATAAATCAAATAAAAAATCTTTAAAAATAAAAATCTTTACTAAAAACATTTTTTCTTTTTATCTTAGACATTTTTCTTTATTTTTGACGTAATTTGCCATAAATTACATAAAAACAACTTTATTCAATAAGTTGAGTTTATAAGTTATTTTTATTATTTGATAAAATAACTTATATTTTTTAATTTTCTCTAGTGTCTTCCATCAGAGAAAGTTCTTCAGACTCTGAAGCCTCAGAGTCCAGTATTGAAATTCAAACCAGCCCAGCACCAAGGGGTTTAATAACCAAAGAGCCCTTTAAAGGTCCTGCAGGTGAATTCAATCCACTTTTACTCTAATTTTTATTAAAATTGACGTGAAATGACTCCTACTAGAAGTGGAAGCAACTACTCCATCCAATCAAATGGATCTGGACCAGGACATTCCAGCCATAAATCCAAAAGGCAAGAATGTCCTCCCAGAGGAGAGGCACAAATGGAGGATGCCAGAACTTCCACCAGTTCCCAAAGGTTAGCCAGCACCTTTGAACCTCTTATTGAGAGTCCAGAAGCTGACATAACTGCTATTGCTGTTAGACCTGAACCATTTCCAACAGGCAACTGTGGAAATTTATCAATCCCAATGGAAAAACTGGTTCCTGGCGTCAAAACAACAAGAGTGGGAACTCCTTCCAAGTCTTTGGATAGGCACCATGAACTCTTATCTTCAAGTGAAGAAGTTCATGGGGCCAGAAAAGACAGAAGATCTTCTATTGGGTTGGACACCAATGTCTGTCAAAGGACAAGTCCAACAGATAAAAGCTTGGTTGAAAAACCAAAGCATGTTATCAGAAGACCAGAGGAAGAAGTTGGCCCAGGGCAAGGACAACAGCCAAGTGGAAGCTCCTCAAGCATCCACCAGCAAAAATCCGCCTCAACAAGTGCCAAACAAGCCCAAGCAAGCCCCAAAGACCAACCAGAAGGGCAAGCAAAAGGCAAAGGGAAAGGCAAAGCCCAAGTGGAACAAGCCCTACCCTCAGAATTACAGAATTCCAAAGAAGGAAAAGACAGCCATGGACAATGTGTTCAATATGGCAAGAACTTTGATGGAATTCAAAAACAAGGAGGAGGAAAGATTGAACCAATCCTTTCCAAAGAAATAGACCCTGTAAAGCTTGTAACTTACTTTGAATCTTGTAATAAAGAAATTATGGCAAAATTTAAAGCATTTGATCATGTCCAACAAAAGCTGGGCAATGAGATAGTACAAGTTAAAGACCAACAAAAGACCATTATTGGCCTTGAAAATGTTAATAAGGCAAATATTTTGTCTTTGACGCAAATTTGTGAAAGACTTGAGCATAAAGTTACCTTACTCAATCAACCAGATGAGAATTCAATTTCTTTTATAACTGGACAGTTAAGAGAATTGAAAATACAAGTTCAAAACTTGGAAAATTCAACTGGCCACAATGCAGCTCTTTTTCAAGAACAATTGGAAAAAAGTGATAAAGCAAGACTTGAATTGAAAGAAGATATTCAATCAAGTATTAATAATATATCACTAAAAAATGAATTGCCAAGGCAATCCACACCATTTCTTGACAGAAATGATCTTAACTTGAATAATGATTTACATCATACAATTTCAAGTAATGATGTGGAAACTGCTTGCAATTACAAAGACATTCCAAGATTAGAGGAATGGCCAACCTTCAGTGGTGAAGGAGAATATAATCATATGGAATTTATGAAAACAATTGATATGTTCAAAGAAGACTTTAACATACCAGATGAATACATAAGTGCCAGATTACACTCATTATTTACCAAATCAGCTAAGAAATGGTATTATAAAATGAGACAAGACCATGGAAAACATTCCTGGCCTTGGTGGAAAGAACAAGTTATTTCCAAATGGGCAAATGATTCCTGGAGATTTAGAATGGAAAATTCTTTTGAGGAAGCCATTTTTAATATTGAGAGGGACAGGCCCATGACTTGGTTTCTTAAACAGAAGGACAGATTAACTGCCCTTCATCCTGATATGTCTGAACCAATGGTACATAAAAGGATATTAAGAAAGTGTGGTGGTGACCTTGAGCATGCTATAAGAAGCAGATGTATTGAGCCTTGCTCTACAGAAGATTATATCAATGCTATGGAGGATATCACTACTAGAACAAAAATTGGAAGAAATTGGTATAAACCCCCAATAGACAACAAGACTAGTGGGAAACCAATTCCAAAACCAAATAAACCACATGACAGACCTCCTTTGAAATGTCATAAATGTGGAAGCACATCTCATTTAGCAAACACTTGTCCAAAAAAGACAAGAGTCAATGAGATAAGTGTAGAAAAAGCGGAAGACACAAAAGAAACTGAGGTAGCTTTACATGAAAGTGATTCTGAACCTTCAGAAGAAGAAGAAACATCAGAAGAACTTAGTATAGAGAATATTAATGTTTCTTTTGAGGTCACTGAGGTACACACTCACTTACCACAGTACAGTGATGAATGTATGGATCTCATACATGTGCAAGATGCCAGAATGCAGAAAACCAAACCTGCCAGAGGTAAAGGTTATACAGCTGGGTCATCTTGTATCACTAATATTGTGATAAATAACACAGAAGCCAAGATACATCTTGACTCAGGTGCTTTTTGCACTTGTGTTGGGAAAGATTATCTTGACAAAATTTATACCAATTGGCAAAACAAGTTGATGCCAATTGAAGGTGTGAAATTCAGCAGTGCTAGCCAGAATATGCATCCTTTGGGTATATTTGAAGCTACAATAATATTTCCTCACCCTGCAGGAAGTATGAGATTGAAAGCTGAATTTGTTGTTATGAATAATTGTACTTCACAACACTTTATACTTGGGAATGATTATCTCAATATCTATGGTATTGATATTAATAATTATAAGGACAGATATTTCACTATAGGGGAAAATAAAAGGCAAAAATTTGCTTTTTCTCCAGAAAGAAAAGAAGTTACTGTCATTCAACAAGTAAAAAATGTTAATAAAGAAAAATTTGTGTCAGATCAATTAAGTGAAGCACAAATTAGTCCTGAATTAACACCAGAAATGAAGGAAGAACTTATTGAAATTTTATTTCAATTTCAAAAAGCCTTTGCTTCTGATGATGAACCACTTGGGGCTATAAAAGGCCATGAAGTGGATATCATGCTTAGCGTGGAGAGACCTTATCCCCCACTATTAAGAAGACCAGCTTACCCAGCTAGCCCTAGGGCTAGAGAAGCATTGGAAAGTCATATTCATGAACTAATGAAACTGGGAGTTCTTAGAAAAGTTGGACACAATGAGGAAGTGGAAGTCACAACTCCAGTAATCATTACTTGGCATAATGATAAGTCAAGGATGGTTGGAGATTTTAGGGCATTGAACACCTATACTATTCCAGACAGGTATCCAATCCCTAGAATCCATGAGACTTTGACTCAGTTATCCAAAGCAAAGTTTATTACTTCCATGGATGCTCTTAAAGGCTTCCATCAGAATGTTTTAACACCTCATGCAAGGAAATTATTGAGAATAATAGCTCATTGTGGTATTTATGAATATTTGAGGATGCCTTTTGGTATTAAAAATGCACCCTCTCATTATCAAAGAATGATGAATACCATATTCCCACATGAATTATCAGAGGGATGGTTAATCATTTATATTGATGACATTATCATTTGTTCAGAAACCTGGCAATCACATTTAGAGAGACTTTCATTAGTACTTAGGAAAATTCTACAAGTGAACATGAAAATTTCTCTTAAAAAATGTAATTTTGGGTTTCATGAGTTGAAAGCTCTGGGACATGTAGTATCAGGACTAAGCCTTGGTGTTGACAAAAACAAAGTGGCTGCAGTTTTACTGAAACAAATGCCCCAGAACAAAAAAGAGATGATGTCTTTCTTAGGATTTGCCAGTTATTACAGGCAACACCTTAAAGATTTTGCAATCCATGCCAGATCATTATACAGAATTTGTGATCAACAGACTGTTTTTGAAATGACACAGGAGAGAATTCAAGCATATGATAAAATCAAGCATGCCTTGACCAATGCACCATTATTATTGATGCCAGACTGGAAACTTCCTTTTAAGCTGTATATTGATGCATGTGGTGATGGTTTAGGAGCTGCTCTTCATCAAGTTCAAATTGTCAATGACAAACCTTATGAAGGTCCAGTTTGTTTTATTTCAAGACAAATTAAACCTACTGAGGCAAGATATGGAGCTAGCCAAATGGAGTGCCTTTGCCTTGTTTGGGCTCTGGAAAAACTTCATTATTATCTTGATGGTAGTGTGTTTGAAGTAATTACTGATTGTAATGCAGTAAAATCACTTCTTAACATGAAGACTCCAAACAGACACATGTTAAGATGCCAGATTGCTATACAGGAGTATAGAGGCAATATGACCATAGTACATAAAGCTGGAAATATTCATAAGAATGCTGATGGCTTAAGTAGATGGGCATTACCCAATACACCTGATAATCCTGCCTATGTTCCTACAAGTGCAGAACCTCAAATCCCAATTGAAGGAATCAATATCACAGATGTTGGAACAGAATTCTTTGAAGAGGTTAGAGAAAGCTACAGGCAAGATAAGAATTGTCATATTCTTACTGCTCTACTTGACAAAGATTGTAAAGATGTAGCCTTGGCTAATTCTCTGGATGATATTTGGAAAACATCTTATGATAATGGAAGATTTCATTTGTTTGATGGTATACTATATCATAGATCTAAACACACATGTGTCATGGTCCTATGTAGTAGAATGTTGATTAACACAATACTACTAGAATGCCATGATAACATTTATTCTGGACATCTGTCTGAAGACAGAACAATGGAAAGAATTAAGACACGTGCCTGGTGGCCATCTTGGAGAAAAGATGTCATTGAGTACTGTCATAGTTGTGATAGATGCCAGAAAGCCAATAAAGCTACTGGTAAAAGGTTTGGTTTAATGATCCATATTCAAGAACCAAGTACCCCGTGGGAAGTGGCTCACATGGATTGGGTAACTGCTTTACCACCTGGAGGTGATAAGAGTTACAATGCATGTCTTGTTATTGTGGACAGATATAGCAAAACACCAATCTTTTTACCATGCCATAAAGATGACACAGCTATGGATACAGCTCTTCTAATTTGGAACAGAGTCATATCCCATACTGGTCTCTTTAAAAATATCATTAGTGATAGAGACCCAAAATTCACATCAGCCTTATGGACTAATCTACATAAGCTTTTGGGTACAAAATTATCATTTTCAACAGCCTACCATCCACAAACAGATGGACTGGCAGAAAGAATGATTCAAACCCTTGAGGACATGATCAGAAGATTTTGTGCTTATGGCCTGGAGTTTAAAGATTCTGATGGCTTTACCCATGATTGGTGTACTCTTATACCAGCATTGGAATTAGCCTACAAGACCTCCATCCATGCTTCAACAGGCAAGACTCCTGCAATGTTGGAAAAAGGATGGAACCCCAAACTTCCAGTTGATACTTTGAAAAAAGATTTGGTTGACATTCATCCAACTGCTTCAAGCTTTAAGCTGCTGCTTGATAAAGTGAGACATCATGCAAATCAAAGCATGAATGATGCCTTTGAATATGCTAAGCAGAAATGGGATAAAAGTCATAAGACACCAGAATTCAAAGTAGGGGACTTAATACTAGTTTCAACCTTGAACTTTAATAATATTAAAGTTCCAAAGAAATTGAAAGATTCCTTTGCAGGACCATTTATTATTAAAGCCCTCCATGGGACAAATGCAGTACAAGTAGAACTTTCAGGAGAGTTAGGAAACAAACACCCAACTTTCCCCGTCAGTCTTGTAAAGCATTACACATCAAGTGATAAGGAATTATTTCCTTTGAGAAATGAAACACCCTTAGAAGTACCCCCACTTGAACCAAGTGAGGAAAAGAAAGTACTGAAGGTCTTAAAAGAAAGGAGACTTAGGGGTAAAAATGAAAGAGAATACTTAGTCAGGTACAGAAATCCACAACATGAAGATGAGTGGGTTGAAGAAAGTAAGATACCTGATTCCCAAAAGTTTCTCAGAAGATTCAGACATGAGAGAAGACCAATTCCTCAATAAAGTTTGAATTGTGTGCTTTACATACTTGAACAGTATAAGTAGAGAGGTTGGACAGTGGATTATACCCCCCCCAAATAACTTGGGGGTATACTACAAAAGAAAATTGTGGTACAATTTTTTTTTGGTGGTAGGGAATGTGAGCCTGTGAGGTATGTTTAACATACCCATAAGGCCACAAATGATTTTATAAACAATTAAATTTGTCTTAAACAGGCTTTTTAGTTGAATTTAAAATAAAAAAAAATAAAAAATAAGTATAACTTTTTTTGGATAAACAAAGTTATAATTATTATGTCATTTTTGGATTCTACACCAAAAATAACCTAGGGTACACCCATAGGGTGTTATACCCAAAAACACTTATTTCTTGTGTTATTAGAAGATTTAAGAATCTCACAGTACTAATGTAACTTTTTTAACATTTTTTTAAAATTGTTAAATTTAAGCTTAATTAAGCTTAAATTTAAAGTTACATAAGGTTTATGCAACTTTACCAAAATTTTAGTTAAAATTAAGGTGTGGTGTATATTTACTGAATTGGCTAAGGATTTGCCATACAGAATGTAAATCCTGCGTGAGCTCAATTTAAAAGGGTTTAAGGCCATAGTATGGCTTTAAATAAATAAAAGGGCAAAATCCACGCAAAAAGGTGGGACAAAGGAAAAAGACCAAATAGAGCTGGGGTACCCAACTTTTTGGATCTGCAAGGATTCAATTAAGGTTGTCCACCTGTATTGGAGGATTTTCAACCTTATTTAAACTTTAAGATTAGACTTTGATCCAACCTTAAGGTTTAAACTGGTTTTATCCTAAATTGGACAGGAATTTCAAGCTGCCAAGAGGGTAAATCCCAATAAGCAGGCTTGGAATCAAGGTTTTAAGAACTGTCAAAGCTTAATCAAGCTTAAAAAGCTTAAATAAGCTTAAAACTTTAAGGTTTCAATCATCAAAACCTTATCAAAACTTAAGGTTTTGTGTGTATTGCTATTTTACGTGGAAAAATAGTAATAACTTCAAAAATTCATTAAAAATCCAAATCTTAATGGATTTGCTTGAAAATTTCACACAGCTTAGAATTTAATATTATCAATATATAAATTAAATTTTAAGTATCTTTTATTAATAAGTTTCCTGGGTAATTAGCCTGGAAAATTACTTTTTAATTAAGCTTAAAGAAAATTATGATTTCTTTAAAAATTAATTAAAAATTGAGTTTAAAAGATTTCTGCTTGAAACTCTAATTTTAAGTTGTTCATATGATGAACTTTAATATAAATAAACTTATTTTATATTAAAACTTAAAATAATTAAACTAAATGAGGATTAAAGTTACTTGGAGTTAAGAATAACACTGGTAACTTTAAATTGGAAGTAAAAATAAGTTGCCTTAAGTTAAGAACTTAATTTTTAAGCATGGTTTTTCAGTTTTGACCTGAGCACGCCCTTTACATCCATTATGAATCATGAGAGCTGCTCTGTAGACATAAAAAGAGTCTTTTCATCACTGTTTTTGTCCATAATTCATAATCAATCCAATCATATTAGACATTTAAAGAGGTAAAGTTCTATTAAATATAAAATCTTATTATTAAAAGTAATTCTTAAGTTATTTTTATTCTTTATTTATTAAATTAAAGAATTGAAGTCATAGAATTCAGATTATTGTTGTAATCATCTATAATAACTTTTATTATATAAAATTTTCATCTTAAATATCTTTTAAAATCCACAAATTCCTCTCAAAAACTCTTTAATCATAAATTTTAGTATAAAAAGTTGTTTTATCTTTGATTTTATTGATTTTTGGCGTGTTTTTAACTTATAATCATTATTTAATATAATAACTGTTGTTTTATAACTTGTTGTATTAAATAAATATTATAAGTAAGTTTTCTTTAAAGTTCTATATTTTTTTTATCTATTATTAGTTTTTTTATATAGAATTTTATTCTATAAAGAATTATTTCTGCACAGTGTGTGATTAATTCTTTTTATAAATAATATTTATATTATTTATAAGTGGTTAATATTCTTATTTTCCACGTGTAATTGTCTCATTAAGAGCTTTACACTTCTTATTGTTATAACTGTCAGTGACTATAACAATAATAGAATAATTATAATTTATTATAATTATTATATTTTTTTTTATTATTATATTATTATAATAATAATTAAATTTATTTTTTTAATATAATTATTTTTAATAATTATATTTAAATTTGTGGTTATAATATTTCATTATATTATATTTTTCTACTGAGGACAGTCATAGTACTCTTGATATTGTTACTATTATCAAGAGTTTCATAGACAAACCTTACACTTTTCTTTCTTTGGGATTCTGTAATTCTGTGGGTAAGGCTTGTTCCACTTGGGCTTTGCCTTTTGCTTGCCCTTCTGATTGGTCTTTGGGGCTTGCTTGGGCTTTCTTGGCACTTGTTGAGGCGGAATTTTGCTGGTGGATGCTTGGGGAGCTTGCACTGGGCTGTTTTCCTTGCCTTGGGCCAACTTCTTTTTCTGATCCTCTGATAACATGCTTTGGTTTTTCAACCAAGCTTTTATCTGTTGGAGTTGTCCTTTGCAAGACATTGGTGTCCAACCCTTCAGAAGATCTTCTGTCTTTTCTTAACCCATTAACTTCTTCACTTGAAGATAAGAGTTCATGGTTGCTATCCAAGGACTTGGGAGAAGTTCCCACTCTTGCTGTTTGGCGGCCATAAACCAGTTCTTGTACTGAGACTGGTAAATCTCCACTGCTGCCTGTTGGAAATGATTCAGTTATATCAGCTTCTGGACTCTCAATAAGAGGTTCAAAGGTTCTGGCTAACCTTTGGGAACTGGTGGCAGTTCTGGCATCCTCCATTTGTGCCTGTCCTCTGGGCTGACATTCTTGTCTTTTTGATTTGTGACTGGAATGTCCTGGTCCAGATCCATTTGATTGGATGGAGTAATTACTTCCACTTCTAGTAGGAGTCATTTCATGTTAATTTTAAGAAAAAATGGACTAAGAATGGATTTAATTCACCTGCTGGACTTTTAAAGGGTTCTTTGGTTATCAAACCCCTTCGTTCTGGGCTAGTTTGGATTTCAATACTAGACTCTGAGGCTTCAGAGTCTGAAGAGCTGTCTCTAATTGATGACACTAGAGAAAAATAGAAATATAAGTTATTTATCAAACAATAAAAATAACTTATAAACTCAACTTATTGAATAAAGTTGTTTTAATGTAATTTATGGAAAATTACGTCAAAAATAAAGAAAAATGTCTAAGATAAAAGAAAAAAATATTTTTAGTAAAGATTTTTAATTTTTTAATTTTTTTTTATTTGATTTTTTATTTTCTTTAAAGAAATAATAATTATGCAATTAACAAGTTTATTAATCAAAATTGTATTATTATCCACTTTATACTAGAATAACTCAAAGAATAAATTTCAAGTCTGTGATGTGAAAAAGCCACTAGTTAGACAAAAGAAATTTATTCCAAGTCACTCAATAGTATATTGTTCCAAACAATATTCTTAAGAAAAAAATAACTTTTTTATATTATAAAGATTATTTATAATGGATAAGTCCCAAAAAAGCCAATATTAAGATAAATATGGCAATTTTACGTCAAAAAATAGTAAAATAAGGTCTAGAATATGATTTATGTCCCAAAAATTGGTTAAAATCACGGCCAGGCCCCCAAATGTAAGGTTTGTCTATGAAACTCTTGATAATAGTAGCAATATCAAGAGTACTATGACTGTCCTCAGTAAAAATATATAATATAACAAAATATTATAACCACAAAATTAAATATAATTATTAAAAGAATTATATAAAAAATAAATTTCATTATTATTATAAAATATAATCATAAAATAATAATAGTAATTATAACAAACTATAATTATTCTATTATTGTTATAGTCACTGGCAGTTATAGCAATAAGAAGTTTAAATCTCTTAATGAGACAATTACACGTGGAAAATATGAATATTAACCACTTATAAATAATATAAATATTCTTTATAAAAGAATTAAAACACACACTGTGCAGAAGTAATTCTTATAGAATAAAATTCTATATAAAAAAAACTAATACTAGATAAAAAAGATATAGGACTTTAGAGAAAACTTACTTATAATATTTATTTAATACAACAAGTCAAACAAAAACAGTTATTATATTGAATAATAATTATAAGTTAAAAACACGCCAAAAATCAATAATTTTAAATATAAAAAAACTTTGTATAATAAAAATTAAGATTAAAGAGTTTTTAAGAGGAATTTGTGGATTTTTAAAAGATATTTAAGATGATAATTTTATATAATAAGATCTATTATTCGTGATTACAACAGTAATCTAAACTCTATGATTTCAATTCTTTAATTTTAATTAATAAAGGATAAAATAACTTAAGAATTATTTTAATAATAAGATTTTATATTTAATAAAACTTTACCTGTTTAAATTTCTGATATGATTGGATTGATAATGAATGATGGACAAAAACAGTGATGAAAAGACTCTTTTTATGTCTTCAGAGCAGCTCTCATTATTCATAATGAATATAGAGGGCGTGCTCAGGTCAAAACTGAAAAACCATGCTTAAAAATAAAGTTCTCAACTGAAGGTAACTTATTTTTAATTCCAATTTAAATTTATCAGTGTTATTCCTAACTCCATGTAACTTTAATCCTCATTTAAACTAATGAGTTTAAGTTCTTAATATAAATTAACTTATTTATATTAAAGTTCATCACATGATCAACTTAAAGATACAGTTTCAAGCAGAAATCTCTTAAACTCAATTTTTAATTAATTTTTAAAGAAATCATAATTTTCTTTGAGCTTTAATTAAAAGAGTAAATTTCCAGGCTAAATACCCAAGAGATTTATTTATAAAAGATACTTAAAAATTGATTTATATACAGATACTATGCAAATCTAAGCTGTGTGAAATTTTCAAGAAAATCCATTGAGAATTGTATTTTTAATGAATTTTTGAAGTTATTGCTATTTTTCCACATAAAATAGCAATACACACTAAACCTTAAGTTTTGATATGGTTTTAATGCTTGTAAGCTTAAAGTTTTAAGCTTAATCAAGCTTTGACAGTTCTGAAAACCTTAAATTCAAGCCTGCATATTGGGATTTACCCTTTGGCAGGTTGAAATTCCTGTCTAAATTGGGATAAAACCAGTTTAAACTTTAATGATGGATCAAAGTCTAATCTTGAAGTTCAAGTAAGGTTGAAAATCCTCCAATACAGGTGGAAAATCTTAATTGAATCCTTGCAGATCCAAAAAGTTGGGTAACCCAGCTCTATTTGGTCTTTTTACTTTGTCCCACCTTTCTGCGTGGATTTTGCCCTTTTATTTATTTAAAGCCATACTATGGCCTTAAACCCTTTTAAATTGAGCTCACGCAGGATTTACATTCTGTATGGCAAATCATTAGCCAATTCAGTAAATATACACCACACCTCAATTTTAACTAAAATTTTGGTAAGTTTGCATAAACCTTATGCAACTTTAAATTTAAGCTTATTTAAGCTTAAATTTAACAATTTGAATTTTTTTTCAAAAAGCTACATTAGTACTGTTAGATTCTTAAATCTTCTAATAACATAAGAAATAAGTGTTTTTGGGTATAACACCTTATGGATGTACCCTAGGTTATTCTTGGTGTAGAATCCAAGAATTACATAATATTTACAACTTTGTTTATTCAAAAAAAAAGTTATACTTATTTTTTGTTATTTTTATTTTAAATTCAATTCAAAAGTCTGTTGAAGACAAATTTAACTGTGTATAAAGTTATTTGTGGCCTTATGGGTATGTTATACATACGTCATAGGCTCACACAATTCATGGTCACTTGCTTTCTGAATCAAACATTGATCATTTGAAATTCAAAATATATGAGCTAAAAACCATGAATATATGCACTGATCATAAAATCTCATATATCCAGGTTATCTCAGTAACTATTGGTTTTATGAATATTCCATAACAGGATCATACATGTGGCTTTTGAGGGGTAATCCAATATTTTAATGTATTCCAGATTTTTATTCATTGGATTCTAAAACAATCAAGAATTTATTGTTTTTTATGGCACTTTTACTTGTTTTAAGATTACAATTTCAATTATTATTATTAAAATGAGCTTTTCAAAATGTTTTGGTGACTTTTTTAAATATTTTTTCACCCCTCAAAGGTATAAGATTACCATTTGTGAGCTATTTTGAATCAATTCACTTTTTGATGGTATTTTGCTCTCCCTTTGTTTCATATAATTCTGCTAACATGCTTGTGCTCTGGTTTTGAGTCACAGGCTGACAATAAATCCCAGAGGACAAGAAAAATACATATTTTCTTTGTTAACTCTTTGACTCAAAATAATAATAGTCTTTTTTGAAGATCCATTGATTTTATCCTTCCCTTTTTCTGATAATTCCTGTAATTTATGGAAACATTTTTGTGACATCCTCAAAATCTTTTCAATGGTGAGGTTCAGTTTTTGTTGCATAACTTTATTGATAATTAAGTCAGTTTTAAATTTGGTTTCAACTTGTGTCTTTTGAGTTTTTCTGAATTTCTTTTATTATTCCGTAATCTCTTCATCCTCATGTTTCTTGGAAATATTTCCCATTTCCTCCCCCAGCTGTTCTGGTTTTGGCTTATTTTAATTTTGTAATTTGGCGGGAATTATTACTTTTTCTTCATATATTTCTTCTTAAATTTAATTTCCTGGAATATTTTATTTCTTCTTTGACTATTGAGTGGGATTTTGATCTTTTACATAAGTGTATTTTTGAGTTATGATTTTTCTTTTGAAAAGCCCTGACTATGTCTTTGGTACTTTAATTTCCTTACATATGTACTCTCTGATAATTGTGAAAAAAGTAAAATGTTCCTTATTTTATGACAATTCTTCTGTCCAAATCTTCAGAAAGGTTAATACATTGAGTTTCTGAATTCTATTCTCCCTTTAAGTAAGCACATCTTAATGCTGATCCTGGAGCAATTTGCGCTGGTATGTATGTTTGGTAACTGGATGGAAATGGTAGTAAAGGATTTCTTTGCCTGTATGGCTGGTTAGTTTGGTAGAATTTCTGCTCCAGAAATATTTTTGAGCTGATTTGAAACCCCTTGAATATATTTTTTCCTTTCATTGCTTGGTTGAGGTTCTGGCTTTGGAAGATTTTTGATCTTGTGGATGAGTTCTTCTACCTGTTTCAAAACCTCATCCCATCTATCATAATCAAATCTGGTCATCTTTTCTGGGGGTGTTGGTTTAGAAAACTCTTTGTGTTGAAGAAGTAACTTGGCCTTCAAGACTTGTTCAAAGTATCATTTAAAGATATCCAAGCTGAGAATGATGTAACCTCCATTCAAAGCTTGAACCATACCCCTGTCTTTGATAATTTCTGTGTAAATTGATTATTGAACACTAGCAGAAAGGCTGGAAACAACCTTTTGTTTATGGATGATATCAACTTGGACCTGTTGATATCCTTTGGAAGAGGTCTCTATGAAACTGCTGATAATATTACTATTAATCAACAGTACTATGACTATTCTTATGAGATATAATAATAAAAAGAATTATAAACACAAATAAATGAATAAGTAAATATTTCTTTTACCTGTTATACACTAACAGTGATTATAACATTAAGCAGTGTTTGTCTACAATAATCAATGAAAAAAGTATTTAATAATAAAACTTCTTAATTAAAAGAATAAAATTATTTTGATGTATAATTATCTTTTGCAATAATAAATCATGAATATAATTCTTGAAGAAAGCTAATACTAGTGAAAACTTTAAGAATTGATTAAAACCACTCACTAATACTCCAATGACCCTTGAAAAGAATTTGGTAGACAGATATGACAGATAAATTGTCAATTTAGAGGATCAAAATAGATTTATAGCAATATTACAACAATATATATTTTATTTATATGATTCCAAATCTTTTTGATTGATTCTGAAAGATTTAAAACACCTAAGAAAAGCTCTAACTAATACTTACTTGTTGCTAACAAAGATATAATTGGATAATAAGATGATTTGGGAAAAACAGCAAGAGGAGGCCTCTTTTAAGTCAAAACCAGCTCACGGAGGCATTCCATGGAGAAAACTGCAAAACCAGCTCTTTAGAAAACAATAATTAATTTTTGATTATTGATTGCATCATCTGTTGTCACATAGGATTATCATAATTACTTAATTAATGCTTTTACATGACTAACAACCCATTTATGTTTAAGAATAAAAGGAGTGAAAACTTTAAATATTCTTTTATCTAATAATTAAACTTAATTTCCCGAATTTATAAATGTTATGGGAAATTTAATCCCAGGTTGTATTTTCTGTGAATCTTTGAAGATTCAGTGTTTCACACCAAATCATCAAAAATGTATTGTAATTAAAACGTTTAATTTTACTTATGAAACCATGATTATTTTTTTTTCTTTCTTTATGTCTAATACTGTTCTCTATTAGTCCTTAAATTTTCAGAAATATTCATGAAGAACTTTATTTTTGATTAATTTTTAAAG
This sequence comes from Austropuccinia psidii, assembly GCA_023105745.1. Taxonomy (NCBI): domain Eukaryota; kingdom Fungi; phylum Basidiomycota; class Pucciniomycetes; order Pucciniales; family Sphaerophragmiaceae; genus Austropuccinia; species Austropuccinia psidii. Next base: position 56,340,642 of record JALGQZ010000004.1, read on the forward strand.
GTTTTACCTCATTTTGACAAAAAATTGCAAATATCACCATATGGCTGGTTCCTATGAGGTAGATCAATGTATACTAGTGCAAAAATGGTTTTAATTAATCTTCCAAGGTTTATCCATTGAAAAAAATTAATAATTGACATGGTTAAAAGAGTCTAAGTTGCTCTTTACCCCCTTGCCATGTCAAAATAGCAGCTTATTTGGTATTTTCTTATGATATAATGAAGTTTTGACTTGGTAACCAAGTTCCCAAAAGTTTTTAGATTACTAATTGGGCCAAGATCAGCCATGTATCCAAGCCGTGGAGCTTTCCACAACTCATAGGCCTAAGAAGCTGGGTACCCTGGCTCTCTTTGATGTCTTTTATTCCCCTTAGCTATTTTCACATCGAAAATAGTAATTTAGGCTTCAAGACTGATATCCACTATGGGTGTACCAAATCTGTATTTAAGAATAACATAATCTTAAGTGCCACAAACATGCATAACTCTATTCTTAGCCATATGTTAAATGGGAGTTCTCACATTCCCATTATTTTGGCGTGAAATTGAGAAAAACAAGAACTTTCACAGTTTGTTTATTTGGTATTGATGATGTGGTGTTGAAGTATTTTCCATATTACCACCTCATAGAGTTCATTTGAGCTTTTTCACTGCATGGAGCTACCCTGGGTTAAATTTGTGTAGAAGCAAAATCTGGCCTTGATTTCATGGATTTACTTACTGAACAAGACGTTGTTCATATTTTCTGAAATCCAAAATGATGAATTTTGAGTATATGCATGACTTATGGGTTATGCATAGTTCAGAATTTATTTCAAAGATACTTTTGGCCTATTTGGGTATTTAAAATATACCTCAAGGCTCACATCCTTTGAGGTGAGTGATAATTGCTCCATATTCCCCAATGAGCTTTTTGTATTGGGTCATGTTTCTTATTCCACCTCCTTGTTGAGTCTTTGTGAATAATTCAGTGATTGAGTATAATAATGATCTTATTTCAGGTGAGACTGTTCCCCATCCTCTTTTAATATGAAATTTCCATTGATCCCCATAAGCTGTTTCATATCCTGGCATTCATTAAATATGATAGCTTATTCCTTCATCTTTCCTCCAAAGGCTATTTGCCTTGCAATGTCTCTTCCACTTTTACTTAAATTTATGAAATATTTTTGACTTTTTTGAGAAATATCTGAACATCCTTTCCATCAAACCACAAATTATAAACATTTTATTTGTGGATCTATTTAATACTGGCATGAAGTTTTGAGGATTAAGGTTGATCTATTTATGATTTATGGATTTGTTTTTTTTTCTGGTATTGCTTTGTTGAATTCATTTCTGTGAACCTTTGAGATATGACCACATACCCAAAAAGGTCACAAGAAATATTTAATATAATTATACATTAAAAATAAGTACCTTAAAACTACAAAAATACCATAAGTTGGTATAAAGCTTGGTTTAACTTAAAAATCAATGAATAGACATGTGAAATGAATTACACCATTGGATTACCCATGGTGAAATACACATATACCATTTTTATGGCATATCTGTAAAGTCAATATTGAATAAGTTATAAGTAATAATACCTTATAAAAGACACAAATCCTTATTTATTTCAAATACCGATGAAGCAACATGTGAAATAAATGGTACCATTGGAGTCTCCATAAAACTCCACACATAAAACAATCAATAAGCTAGGCTTCAAAACCAATACTTAAGGAATTAACCTGAATATATGCACTTTTTTGGTCAACACATATATTCAAGGAGTTTAGCTAATATCTCTTGAATTATGCATGATAGAGTGATGAACCAAAAATAAAGTCATCGCGTAATTACTGTAGGAATACAGTTATGAAGTTTCTTTCACAAGCTATAAACAAGGTTAAAACCTGTAAGGAATTATTGATTAAAATCAATAGAGCTGTTGACTACTTTGTTGTGAAAGTGGTCCAAACTTAAAAAAAGTAGACAGTTGGATTCTACTAGTTCATTAGTGAATAATGATGTATTTTTTATTAAAATATTCAAGGTATAACCCCTTGAAATCATAGTTTGAAGTTTAAAATATTAAATTTCAACAGAAAAGATGAGTTACAAGAAAAATCATCAAAAATAGAGTTTTGATTATGTAATGAAATGCTCTTCGCAGAATAATAAGGTTATGCCAAGATATCAGAATTCACTCTCTGAATTTCTGTAGTGTTCAAATCTTAAAATTTAACAAGGATCAAAGTTTGAGCTTAATTGGATCATTTATGATCACACACTGTAACCTTAAATTAAGTTTAACAGTCATATTGTGGGAACTCCTTTTTTGTTGTGGGATAAATAATAGGCAGTACCTTGAGGGGGAAATTATTGGTGAGTCTGTTTTGAATTTCAGAATGAGCCAATAACCATGGGTGCTAAGGTGTATTAGCTGCCCCTCTAAATATACTGAAAAAGATACCCTTTTTGATGAGATCACAAATCAATTATTTAGTTTTGTGGCTTTTCAATTAGAGAATTTTCTTCAGCAGTCTCTATCAGTCTGTCAATAAAAGATCACTATGATAATAATGGTAATATTTAATAATTTTTTTAATAATTTAGGTTTGCTTAACTTTCTTGTTATTGATTATAATTCTTTTTAATTAATTCTTCTAGTATTCCTTCTTTCAATACCTGAGATATTTTAAATAATATTTTTTAAGATCACTATTAATATTAATAATAATCTTGATAGCTAGCTAATACTTTCAAAGGTGGTTTAATAATACTATCAATATAGCTATAATAATTTAAGGGTAAGATAATTCTTTAAGGGTGGTTTTGTTTAATATAAGGGTAAAATATAAATGATATAATAGTAATATAATACTATTAGGATCAATATAAATATAATCCAATATACCTAAAAGGCTTATAATATAAGGTATAAGGGTAAGATGATATCCCTTCTATAAATAAGGGTTATTGATAAATTAGATAAGATCACTATTGATAATATCTTCCAAGACTACTTCAAAGCTACTACTATAATGGTAAGACTATTAAATAATATTAAGCTCTTTCATTAATATTATAAATATCTTTCATTAGTTAATCATAAATAATACTATAAGATACTGAGCCTTGCTACTGATCTTTTTCAATATAAATACTAGATTATCCTACTAGAGAAGGGATGGATTGATCCTCAAGATTATTTCCTGAATCAGAAGCATGGGGGGAAAAACAGGGAGAGAGGCCCTTTATTTATACCTTTTGGGCCCTCCATAGAGCCTTCCAAAAACAAGGGACTTAGAAAAAATTCCACCTTGAGACATTTTTGCTGGTGGGTAAAGTAGAAATGGTGTCATTTGATCAAGATATTGCACCATATGTTTGGTTGATTGCACCATTCTGAACCTTATTATTGTCAGTGCACAGCCTTGAGACATTTTTGCTAGTGGTTAAATTTGGAATGGTGTCATTTGTTCAGGATATTGCACCATATGTTTGGTTGATTGCACCATACTTTTTGAATTATACTTATATTTTAACTAAACTTTATTCTTATTATGCACAGCCTTGAGACAATTTTGCTAGTGGTTAAATTTGGAATGGTGTCATTTGATACAGATATTGCACCATATGTTTGGTTGATTGCACCATTTTAAATAACTGTATTCTTATCTCTACTAACCTTATTTTTCTTCTTCACAGCCTTGAGACATTTTTGCTGGTGGTTAAATTTGGAATGGTGTCATTTGATACACATATTGCACCATATGTTTGGTTGATTGCACCATTTTAAAAAACTGTATTCTTATCTCTACTAACCTTATTTTTCTTCTTCACAGCCTTGAGACATTTATGCTGGTGGTTAAATTTGGAATGGTGTCATTTGATACAGATATTGCACCATATGTTTGGTTGATTGCACCATTTTAAAAAACTGTATTCTTATCTCTCACCAGGGCGAATCTCGTGTCAATCGTTGGCGATTGACTTCACGTCAAGCAAACGTCAAGCAGGATAAAAGTCAAGCTCACGTCAAGCAAAAATCAAGCAAACGTTGAGCACACGTCCTACTCTTGTCTTACACCAAATCCTGTGACATCCACCAATATTGGTTCCGCTGTGCCTTCAACTCAGATTCCTCACCACCTGATCATCCCGCAACCGTCCAATGGTTGGTAAAAATTACACAAGACCCGCCTGTTTGCAAACACACACATCAAAGAGGTCCTTCAGCCAGTCTTGATGTAGGCGGGGGGTTTGACTTCACCAGGTCATCCATAAAAGGACTCCGCCTGAGCGGGATTGTCGTTTTGCAGGTGACACTGGTAGGGCCTGCCGCACAATACCGCGTGTGCATGTGTGGGTGCGCTTGGGTGTGCATTGGCGTGTGCGGGTGCGGGTGCGCAAGGGTCGCTTCCCCTTCCTACATGATGATGGGGCCGTTAGAAATTTTGGCGGGGGGTTTGACTTCACCAGGTCGTCCATGAAAGGACTCCGCCTGAGCGGGATTGTTGTTTTGCAGGTGACACTGGTAGAGCCCGCCGCACAATACCGCGTGTGTGGGTGCGGGTGCACTTGCGTGTGCATTGGCGTGTGCGCAAGGGCCGCTTCCCCTTCCAACATGATGATGGCGCAGTTAGAAATTTTGGATGCTGTGAAAGGTGAGTGTGTGGGTCATTTGATCATTGAACTTGGGTTATTCACACTGTACCCAATGTCAAAATAGTAAGTTCTTTGTGGCAATGTGAAATAATGGGCTTTGCTTGTCACAATGGCATGTCTCTGTCACTAAATTTTGAGGCAGTTATTTCACTAGCAAAATTGCTAATGAATTTGAGATATTTGCATTTCTGTAGACTAAATTTCATGAAATAACGGCTTTATCATTACAAGCAGTCCACATGACAGAACTTTGTTATCATACAATCCACAGTTACCTTCTATTTCTTCTTCAGATATAATCAAGTGTCCATCATCAAAACCAACAGCTTTATAAATATTCAGATGCGGCCAATCTGGTAAGAAATTCACATCAATCTTCAAAGTTTTTAAGATCAGAAAGTTATTGTTCAGTATGCTAGATGGCTCAGAGACTTTAAAAATGCTATTAATAATACCAAAGCGTCGTGAGTTGCCCCTCAGAAAACATATCACACTGTTGCTGACATTTTTGGATTCAGTTGAAAATATATTGTTCCCAATATTAATGTTTGAAACTGGAAAATACCAAGTTGAGACAATCCTTGAAGTGAGATGACTTGTGGATTGCACGGTAGTTTCTAAGCTGATCCAATCAACTATTTCCCTTGTTGCATGAAAATTCTGTAAGTACTCAACCAGGCAATCATAATTTTCTTGGTCATGGCGGGATGGTTTGTTATATTTATGGTCATTGAACAGGGCAGGTGGCTGTGATTTGAAAAGCTGTTTTATTTCACATGGCATGGATGGGGATTTCAGGAGAACGGAAAGGTTGGAACATAGACAGATATGTTGAAGTAAGGTTTTATCTATATCATCTATTTAGAGTTGCAAGAAGTTAATCTTATTCAGTTCAGGTGCTTAATCAATGTGAATATATTGATCTTATTAATTGACGTACATATTTTGTTATTTGTTGGCATTTTTGCAAATACTCCAATCAAGCGCTCATAACCCCATGTGGCTGAGGCTTGTGCTGGGCCCTAACGTTGGAAGAGTTCGGGAATATGGTCAGCAAAATGATGATTTGGTTTACTTTTGTGTTTGGGGAACAGGAGTTGATTGGAAAGGCGGAATTTTTTCCAATGTTCAGCAAATGCAGTCGCATCTCCTATTGAAACAGTCCAACTTGTGGCAATGTTGATAGCACTAATCAAATGGAATGTATTCTTGGTTAGTTCATTTCCAAGTTCTTCTGACTGACCCATTTGCCTTTGAATGTTGGCGGATTCGTGTACATCTAATGACATCTGTTGACTGAGCATTAAAAATGGAATATAGACCTTATATAAGAGAGCCCATTCAGCGGCTTTTAAGCTACCATGAGAGGGGGAACCCATGTTGCGAGGTACTCTTGTCCATGATGAGGGAATTATTTTCTCAGATATGATTTGTCGGAGATGCTCCAGAGCCTCACCTTTGATCTGGTGATCACTCAGTGCAGTGATATCCAATTCAGAGGGGATTTCAGAAGTGGGGATGTAATCGGCATCAAATGAAGGAATCTCCGCAGAACCACTAGATGGATGTTCTGTGTTAGGGGTGGGCATTGGGAAGTAGTTTTTTCGGGTGGAAGTAGTGGGGAGTGGCTCATTTATTATTTTTTCTGCATCTCTTCTCAGGGAGCGGGCCTCTCTCAATGTGATTTTTTCAAGAGAGCTGTTGGAGGTCATGGAATCTGAGTCTGAACTGTTGGTGTCATTGGATTTCCTGCGGGACCTGAGGTAAATTTTTGATTTGGACTCTGGAATGCACAATTTGAAAGTTGCATGATCCTTCAAAATTCCAAGTATTAAATTATGCATTATGTCAAGATTAACCATTCTGGTGGCATCCCAATACGGAAGGTCTTCTAAAATTGAATATCACACTCCATACTCAGAGAAAATTGCTTGTCTTTGTTGTGGGGTTGCCCGAAGCCATTTGGCAATGGTTGATTTATGATTTTGATATGAGCGTGTGTAGTGAAATTGAGGACCAATTTCATCAATTCGAGCTTTGTGAATGGTGAAAAAATTACAAAAGTGGTTGCCTGAATGGGAAATAAATTCAGTAAGCTTGCGCATGGCAACTACATCCGCAATGGCTGTGAGAATGGCAACACAGATAAAGGATCCTGAAGGACCTGTTGAGGTGGGTGAAAAATGGTAACCTTGCCATAGCTCTTTGAGCTCCTTGATGAGTGGCATTAATAAATAATTCAATTGAAGGGAAGTTGGCTCCTTTGGACCAGGGATTATTCCTGCAACATAGACATTCTCTGGCTTCAATCTTTCACTTGGGGGGAGATTAAGACAAAGAAGCATGATAGGTCCAATGCTGGCCAACCGGGTGGACTTTCCATGTGCATTAAACCAGTCCACATAAATGGAGAAGGCCAATGCACCAGGAATGGACATGAATGGGGGGTCATGGATATTTCTAGTGCCAGTGAAGCGTCTCCAGACCAATCCATCCCAGACGTCACATTTTGGGGAATCTTCGGGAGTTTGGGATTGTTGATGTTGATGCAAAATTTCCATAATTCCAGCCCGCTGGAGAAATCTGGCAAGCCAATTTTTGAATGGTTGATAAATGAAATGTTTTGTTGGTATAAATTTTTGCTTCATTTTGGTGGTGTTTTGGGTGTGGGCTTCAAATGAATAGATGAATTTGCCTAATGATTGTGTGCAAGGGGGATCATGATCATTTGGGTCATTATGGTGTTGACAGTGGGGTTGGTCAGTTGTGACTGATTCAGTAAGGCCATTAAGAGAGAAACATTGAGGACAACATATATAGTTTTGAATCACTGGCTCCAATGGGAGATGTTCAAATATGGTACTCAGATCTTGAGGTATATGGAATGCAGGAATGGGGGGACCACCGGAGCTTGAGATGCTGGACTTGATCAGCAGGTTTAGGGCAGGGTGGAGAATGCGTGAAGCCCTGTGGGGTATATTATACCTTAATGATAGAATGTCAGATATTATCATTCCAAGGTCTTGTGGAGGAAGGGTTTGACTGCTGCTGTATGTTTTCTGTGCAATTTAATTGAGCCCCGGTGCTGTGGAGAAGTTGCTTTGGGCCCATGGTGGTGAATAATCAGCTGGGAATGTTTGATCCAATAGAAGTTGTGGGCACTCAGATCCTGATGCAGAAGTAGGGATGTTTGGAAGAGATTTGGGTGCAATGGTTGATTTGAGCTTTTTAATGTGCTGTTTATATTGGAAAGGTGTGAAGGCAACTCCAGGCCTATCACCCTCAGGGGAAGAGTGTGTTTGAGCTGAGCAGTGTTGACACATGCATATACGCATTGAGGAATAGCGGCGGGTTGTCATTGTTGCAGGAATTGCGAGTACGGTTGGTTTGTGTATAAATATCTATGGCTGATGTGAAAGTGTTTAGGAGTGTTATTAATTGGCAAAAAAATTGAGTGAGTATTTATGAAGGGGGAGATGATTTGAGCCATCTGAGAATTTTATCCCATTTGTAATGGTGCGTGAGCTGCAGCTGATGGAATGTAACATGTCTCATCTGGATGGCGGAATTGGTTAGGAGTTTAATTGGGTAAAATGCCATGCTGCTCAATGCTCATACATATACTATTTTATTTACACATGGCGATACTGCAGTTTTGACCCTTGAGGGGTGTTCCAATAGGGATGTGTCAACATTGATTTGAGGGGATTGACATTCAAACCATGTACGCTGGCACGCCATCGTACATGGCTTAAACCTTATTACAGACATAACAATATAACTCTATTACATAAAAGGTTGGAGTGCACCTAAAGTCTTGCTATTTTGTTTGAATGCAGCAGGCTTTTAATCGGTTGGAGTGTGATTTGGATTGTTTTGCCTTTCTTGTAAAGGTGATGTCTCTTTTGTGGGTAAATCCTTCATGAATATACCCCTTTACAGATGTACAATGCTGTGGAATTTCAATGCATATATTGGCAGTTTGGATAATTCACAAAATGTGACAATGGGGAGGCAGAAATGTTACCAAATATGTTTACTTATGGATGATGGGTCCCCTTTGAGATCAAGGAAATATTACATTATATGGTGGTAGGCCGTGCCGGGTGGTTTCCGATAAAAGCAGAGGAGCTCAAGAGGAGGCAGGGAGGATTCTCCTAAAAAGAGGCTTATTGGACTTTCACGCAACACTTAGTTCCAACTATTCATAGAATTTCTCTATTCTAAATTTGAAAAGATTTCATCTCATATCACTCTATTTTATCATAATACTGAGGTGTTTTATCTAGTTAAAAATATTACTGTACTTTTTCGGCCCTTATGTCATCTTTCAAGTCACATAAATCCCGTTCAGGTTCTGTTCATGACTCAAATAGTGAATCTAGCATAGAATATGTTCAAACACAGTCACCATTGAGCCCCAACATTCCTCTCACAACCCCTATCACATCCTCAATGAATGTATCAGGTCTTAACATTGATGTGGGCAATCCAAAGGCTCCAACTTCAAGCACTTGGTCAATACCAAATATTTCCGTCACTCCAATTCCCCCGAATCCCACTAATACACAAATGCATGTGTCTCAGGGGCCAGAAGGCACACCTCAAATCTCATCACACGCTAATCCCCAATCAAAATATCCACGTGAGTTCCTCCTTAATCCCGGTCAGAATCCAGTCGCATCCCAGGATCCCTTTGGCCAAAGTAAACAGCCAACCCTCAATATTCCATCAGGATCTCAGGTTCATGTGGGTGATGAAAGGCGCGTGGATGGGGGGCGACAAAAAAGACCATTGGAGAATGTAACTTGGAGTGGTCTGTCGGAGGGAAATCCAGGATTGACGCTTCATCAAAGTAAGTCATTTTAATTTTGGAGTATAACCTTTTTCACAATTTGATATGTTTGTTTCATGGGTTAGATATGGCACCTAAAGGCAAGTCAGTCCGATCTCAGGAGCCAATTGAAGATTGTGAGTATGACCAGTCTTCATTCATTTTTTGATGTCTTAACTGATGATGTGCATGGCAGGTGATGAACTTTATGCATCTTCACCTCTGGTCCATAAAGAGAAAGTCACTGGACATCATCATCCATATTCCGCCAAACCAAGAACAGGTCATGCCAGTTCATCAAGAGAAAAAATGGTGGATGATGAGGATGAGAACATGTCTCCGACTCAAATGGAAACAAATGATGAAGCAAGGAGTGACAATTTCACGGTGCATGATCATGGCACTCAGTCAAATAATGAGTTCACCCATCCTCAAATGCCCCTTGCCCAGAGTATGCTTGAACAATCCGAGGTCAGACAGCAAAGGAACCAGGCTCATAAAGCTCACAATGTGGCGAAACGTGCAAGCCAGAAGGAGAAACAAAAATGGCTGAAAGCAGAACTTCCAGAGAATGTCCATGGAATGAGATCAGCAGTACATGCACATTGCCTGTTCCTACTCAAAGTTAGGGATAAGGATTTTTCCTCACTACCAGCACCACCAAGCACAGAAGAGCGTGAAATTGCAATTCAAGTGGCTGGTCATCTTGGATATGTCCCCGAGAATGTTTTCAATGAGCCATCAACACAGGTTCAGTCTCAGGGTTTCCAAAGCTACTGCGAAAATGAGCTCCACAAGCTAGGACTAAAGCGATTCACTTGGGACTGGGAGAGCTCATGGCAACATCCGTTCAATGAGCTGATGTCTATGGTGTTTTATCGTACATTCCGTCTTGCACTGGTCAGCACCGAGTATCATCATTACTGTTGGAACAAGGATCATAATAACTATGGGGTCGTGGCGGCTTTAATGGAGCGATATTTCACTTATTTGAAAAGAGAATGGAAGTCTATTCAAAAGGATGCCGAGTATTTGGTTGAAAAGAAGGAGAATCAAAAGCTCGCGAAGATTCGTCAAAGGGTTAGTTAATGTATCTCTTTTTCATTGGGAGCAAAGACTGATGATGATCTACTTCATTATGTGCAGACCTGTGAGCGCCGTCGTGAATGGTGTGATACGGCTAAATTTCCCATTCTAGCATCACAATTCAATGACCCTCGAGTATATTCAGATACTGAGGAGGTACTGGAAAATGGCCGTCAAGTTTACTGCAAAGTGGGATTACGCTGGCGCTCCCAGTTATTTAATGAATTGGTATTAAAAATGGATCAAGACATAGAGTTTTGTAATCGCATTAAAAAAATGGTAAAAAAACTATTGATAGATTGCCAGAATTACGATCGACAGATGATGGTGATATTCCGGAAGGCTTATCATTTCAGGTATTTGATCAAGATTGGCTCAAAGGCTGTAGTAAGATGCAGACTAGCGCCCTCAAGATACTTGACATGCCAGTTATTAGGCCGAATGGTGATGCTCTGCAATAACTTAGTAATATAAATGTATAGCACCGTTACAAATTAACATTTTGTGAATTATTTGTGCAGGTGTAATACAATCTGAGTATTAATCCTTAAAGATGCAACTTGCTAAATATGTCAGAATATAGACAATATGAGTTGGACTGTATCACTGTCTCCCTTAGAAATAATACTCTATTGCTCATTTTCATTGAAAAAATATTGAATGAGTTCGATCCAACTCATGGTGTTCATAATTGTGGACCTATGCCAGGGTAAACAAGAGTTATCAACTTGGTCAAACACAAACTATATAATATCAGTAAGGCTCACACAGTTAATGATTTTTTCTTTTCTTGGACCTATTGGTGTTTGGAAAATGGCATTTCCATAAGGAAGGATTTTAGAATAGCAATACAATTAGGGTCAAAGACGATCTTGAAAGGTACCTTCCGCATGTTGACCTCAACTGAATGAAGAGTGATATAGTGGATGACCTTTACAGTTTGTTGTTGGCCAATACAATGGAGTCGATCAACAGCCTGAGCCTCAATGGCTGGGTTCCAATTGGGCTCCTGGAAATGTGGATGTCAGGGGCCGCAAATCAGGGCAGAATTTTGGGGGTCCCCTCACCATTAAATAGACAGTATTAGCACAAGTTATATTGAGGACAGTTCCAGCTGCGGCAATGGATGCAATCAGTACTTCACATTCAGGATTATTGAAGAAATTATCCAGTGCCTTCTCCTGTGCTCGTGCTGTAATTGTTCCATCAATTCGTGCTGAAAGGATAGAGTGATGGGCAAGGGCAATACCAATTCTACAATATGAAAAAGTCAGATGGATTCAATTGGTAATGGATGCATATTAGAATTAACACAAAAATCTAGAAATTGGGTCCATTGGGAGTAAACCACCAATTTGGTTGGACCACACCTTGTTTGTTTGTTCTTCATTAAGCTTTGTAGGAGGTGTGCAATTTTACTACTCATCATGCATGTTTCGACATCCACAATAGTTTGTGTGATTGTTGGCAATTTATCCTGAGTGCTCCTGCCCTCGGGGTCTTCCAAATCCGCCTCCGCAATTGTGTTAAGCATGATGTGATGGTTACAACATATTTGCAGCTTATTAATATTTCTGAAAAATTCTCCTGGTCCTTTGCTTTTGGATGATAGGAATTCTTCATATAATATGGAATATTCTTGCTGCATGGTCGGGTTGAGTGGGAGCAGCTCATAATGATGGCTAATAGTGGGGAGGGATTTGAGATGTGTGGTTTTGGTGTGGCGCAAACTTAAATGCCGCAATGCCAAATGCAAGATATCATTGCAACCTTTGGAAAGACTACTCAGGATGAATGGTGACCACTTATCTTGATTGGCGCTCTGGGGTTGAGTGATGAATGATATTATGCCCAAAAGGTCATAAATGGTGTTGTCGATAGGTGTGCCCGTTAAACATATTCGACGGGATGAAAGGAGGCTATTAATGGCACGGTGAGTGGCAGTGTATTGAGAGCGAATATAGCTATAAGATGGGGCAAGGGTTATTGGATATATAAGGTAATTTGAATCATTTAAGATCAGACACTCACTGTGCTTCATCCAAAATTATACGATGCCAATTGATTTGAAAAATGAATGATGTAGAGGGATTGGTTTGCTTAAATTCTTGGGTGATAGTATTGTAAGAAGTGATGATGATATCATATTTTAAGATGTCGTCTTTGGATAATGAGTGACGAGTGGGACCATGGTAGATTTTGGAATGCAGCGCTCCAGCCTGAGCATGCTTGGATATTTCTGATTGCCAGTTGGTAATTAAGCAAGGGGGGCAGATGATCATGGTGGGCGTGGAGCGATGGGGGTTTGCAATCATCCGCTCCTTGGAGGTACCAATTAGAGCAATGGCCTGAATGGTTTGACCTAATCCCATATCATCCGCGAGCAGTCCCCCAAGAGGGGTATTGGTCAAAAGGGATTCAAATGAGCTAACAACCCTGTTTGTAATGATGTGCCTGGCATTGAAAGTGGATCCTGGGGGTGAGGTGGCCCAAAGGTTACGGGCTGATTGGCCAATGGGGATTTCTCGATCCCAGAGAAAAGCTAGTCCGGTCTTTTGATGAGGGAGGAGGGGGGTTTGAATAATGGCATGGGGCGGGGTCATCCTGGGGAGGTCTGATCCACTGGGTAATTGTATCAGCTTCTGCTTGGAAACCGATGATGAAACAGCAGGATATGAAACTGGCGTCGAGCTTGAAGCGGGAAATGTTGGAGTGAAGAGTTGACATTGACTATGAGTATCACAGTCATATTCTTTGGGCATTTTAAGCTTGAAATCTTGTGTTTGAAAGCTTTCCATTATGAATAAAATGTTTGGATACCTTGTGAAGAACATCAATGCTAGATTGGGTTTCTGAGATGAGGAGGGATCATTTGCATCAGTCATAAATACTCCCTCAACAAATAATATTTGAGAAGGATTGGATTGGCAATTTTCAATCCATGCGCCACCAGGACCACAGTGCATGAACGCTTTTGGTGCCCCAAGGAATGGTATCAACGTTTTGGAAAGGGTTCCAGGTCGAGAGCCAATAGCATGCTGGTGATTGGGGAGATAAACAAATATGTTGTGTTGATTGTGCCATATGATAATCCAAGAGGCTAAGTGGGAATCCTCAGGATTTAAGGCTATATCACTCTTTATTTGAATACGAATATTAATCATCCCAATGCAAAGTGGTTGTGAAGGGATTGACATGATGGCTATTTTAAATTATTTGGGGACAGTTGGAATTTATATGATCGGGAGGGGTTAGCTAAACGGAATGAAGACAAATAGGCGCAGATGGGGAACTTATATGAGAGGCATCAATGGGGTCAAGGGGGGATGGCCTGTGGTTACGTGCATGGTCTTGATGGGGATGGGCCTCTTGGGCTCATAATTTTCATATCCGATTTGGGGCATATATCAAGGCAAGGTGGCCAAAATGTGGGTGCACCAATATGACTGCTGGATCTGCAGCAAGGTACAAAACCTTTGGTGGAACAAGGTTGACATTGGCATATCCAAAATTGGGTGGGTTGTAGCAACTTATTGTGGAGGGCATATCAGAGGCATGCAGTCATGTTCGCTGGTGTGACAGCGAACATGGATGCATATATATCTTCCTCAGGTTAATTGTCGCACAGGGACCTACTGGGCAATGTTGGCCGTTTCAAAGGGCAATCTCACTGTGGGGATGTTTGTCTGTGGGCGGGTGAGATATGTTCGGTGGCATGCCACCGAACATGACTTTGGTTTTGCCTGAACTTTTTTGCTGACTGATGCCTACTGGGCTTCCAGGGGGGAATGTGTGGGATGATCAAAGGGGGCGCCAGCCGTGAGCCGTGATCCACATATACATTCACCCTTAATGCGTTTGAGGTGGGTACTAATCCACCGAGATTGGCATCCGGGTCTTTGCCTCACGCGCGTACAAAACTCCGGCAAAAGAGGCCACCCACCCAAGGGAATTTTTGGCGGCAGACCAGGTGCCACAACTTGCGCGGGGCGTGTGAGAACGTGTAGAAAATTACCCGCGGTGGGAGATACCCACGCAAACATAGGCTGGGATTATTCTAATGTGGATGAGGCTGAAGCAAATCCACACTGATTGGCCTCAGGTTTCCACGCGTGAGCAGGTGAGCGTCTGCAGTAAAGCTGACCACCCGACCAAGAACCTAGCCGGTCGGAACACTGGCAGTAAAATGTCTTCCAGGCGTGTGAAAGCTGCCTGTGTATGACCCGTTGGGGGGTGCGTATGAAAGCGTGTGGCTGCCCGACAATGAGCACGCGCAATGAACAAGCAGGGCCAGTCATTGTTGGCCCCGACAATGGCACCGGAGTGAATCCACTGTTTGTGTATTACCCAAATAATAAGTCATCCCATTATGACCCACTTTCATTAACTCAGATTACACCCGCGTCTATGCCATTGTTAGGCAGAGCTCTGCAAAAAGGTGCACCAAAGGGATGCAGTTGAGATATATGACTCAATGGCTTGACGTGATTTTCATGTTACATTGCTGAACAGCTTTTGCTCTGCCCCGCAGCATACATTTACACAGGTGTACTGCGTACTACAGTGTTGGCTGTACATATCAGGAAGGTGTTATACTACTTGAGCCTGCATGCATATGGCGAATGTGCATGCACCTTCCGATCGTTTGCATATACGTAGCTCATGTGCCACATGCTCAGCATTGCCTTTCACCCGATTTGCACACGCAAGCTGAGCATATCATGGTCAAAAGCACCATGTGAAAGTGCTCAGTAAAGCCATGGAATGAACTATTTTTGCAATAGTTCATTGGAAGGCTCAGTTTGGAGCACTTCACCAAAGCGTGTGAAATGCTGCAGCTGGCTGAAATGTCACCCGATGCTGTGCCAAATGCTCAGATTGTGGGCATACAAAAACGACTGAGCAATGGCTCAGCATGGTGCATTTGATATTTTTATATCAATAGTTCAATCACTGTGCCATTAAAATGTTCAGCCACTGAGCATTTCAATTATGACCCGAAAGCAAACCTGAGCAATGGGTCGAGGCAAGCTCACGCTGTATTCACTTGTGTTACAGCCCCCCCCTTTGTTCACATACTATTACCAGGCCATACGGCTGGTAATATTGCCGCGGTCACTTGTGACCAAATGCACCGGGTGCATTTCTGCAGGGGTCACTTGTGCATTCCACCCACAATGCAAATTCAACAAGGGCCTCACGACCACCCTCCCGGGTGATTGGGTGGCTATTTAAGGAAAGAAGGGGGATTTGACTCAGCTTGACAATTTAATAAATTGCAATACTCAGCGGTGCATTTGATATTGTTATATCAATTGTTCAATTACTGTGCAATTAAAATGTTCAGCCACTGAGCATTTCAATTATGACCCGAAAGCAAACCTGAGCAATGGGTCGAGGCAAGCTCACGCTGTATTCACTTGTCTTACAGCCCCTCCCTTTGTTCAAAGACTATCACCAGGCCATAAGGACGGTGATCTTGCCGCGGTCACTTGTGCATTGCACCCACAATGCACAATCAATAAGGGCCTCACGACCACCCTCCTGGGTGATCGGGTGGCAATTTAAGGAAACAAAGGGGATTTGACTCAGCTTGACAATTCAATAAATTGCAATACTCAGCCAGACCCCCATTGTTCTTCTGCCTCACGCGAGCATTTCACTTCTCAGTTGCAGCATTTGCTGAGACTCAGCTTCAACTTTGCCCACACGCCTTGAAGCTGAGACTTTTGCGGGTGCTGCAACTGCTGAGATCGTCTCAGCTTCACCATGGTATAAAAGACCATCTTCACACGACACGCACTTCACTTTCTTTCTCACCCGCTCCACTTCGTTCAACCTCACCCGCGTTTGTCCTTCTTGTGCGTATTCCCCTTCATCTTCCTGCCTTTCTATTTTTGTCTTTCGCACTCCACTAAACCCACTTCCCTTCCTTTTGCCTGTTTGTTTATTCTTCTGATCCGTTCAGAACCTCCCTTCTATCCACCTTGTGTGTTACCTCTTTTTTTAACTTTTGTCAACATTATGTACCGATATCAATATTTTTCTTTCTTCACGACTTCCTTCCAGACTTTTAAAAACTTCCGACTAGAGCGTTTTTAATTTGATTCCGTTTTAAATTTATATAATTCATCGTACGTCATCCTTTTATTTCTTGATTGCTTACTTTCTATTGAGTTACTAACCCCAATTTTTTTGTTTTTAGATGTCGTGCACTTTATGCACCAAGCGGGGTATCCCCTGCATTCATTCCTCGACGATGAACGACGCTTGTGATGCTTTCCGACAAGCACACAAGAAATGTTCGTTCGTTGTCCGCCCCTTCTGACCACGAGGCCAGAGGAGTTCTCGCCCAAGACGCCCTTGCGAGGACTCCTTTGTGGTCGACGATGATGAAACCATTTCCGAGCATGAATGAACGCCGGGCCCCCAAACAGGCCAACGGGAACAATTCCGCACGATTAGCCCTGTCCACTCCCCCTCCTAGGCCACCATCCGATGGTCACTTCACTCCTTGACTGGAGCGAAGTGATTATCCGGCCAATGAAGGATGGCAATGGCGAGAGGACATTCGAGCTTGGGCTGATCATCACCATGTCTTGTCACCGATGGGCTTCAAATGCCAAAGTAAGTTTTCTTTCTCCTCCTTATCTCATTTCTCTTCACACAATAATACTGACTTTTTTCCATTTCTCATAGAACAAAACCCCCCAAATCCCCCCCGACAAGACTCTCCCGTTCCTAGTTTGCCTCGCAAGCAAACCCCCCGGCAACCCACTCCAGGCCCGAGTGGCACCTGATGGTCTGAGGAATTATTCCGCGGTAAGCAGCCAAAGTTTCATTTCATTTTCACTTTCACTTTTGAGTCGAGTGAACTGACTCTTCCTCCTTTTTTAGAACCCTCCCGAACCAAAGAGCCACCTATTCCTGGCCCAAGTCCAACGTCCCAACAACCTGAGGACGATACGACTCGTGAGCCAGAACCTGAGGTGGCTCCTACGCAATCCACGGAGGAAGCTTATGGTAAGTCACCCCTTCTTTCTCTTCGATCCATATCCACTTTTCCTCATTTTTTCTTCGACCGTCTCCAGATCGTCCCGCCACTCCTCGCTCGATAATCATCATCGACGATACGCCCGTGGGATCCCCAATTCCCCATCCCCCTTCTTCTTAACCGACTCGCCCACCTTCCCCTTCCATTCCCCCCCCCTCCCCAGAGATCCCTTCCAGTGCCCCCGAGAACCCCAACGCCTCCTCCCCCCCGGTGCCAAGCTCGCCTCATTCCCACAATGACACTCGCCAGGAATTCACCGACCTGCGACCAACCCTAATGATTCCTCGAGCCATCGTCCACGATTCGATCAACCGAATCTTGTTGGAGCACCGTTGCTTGCTCCACATGATTACTTTCGTGGATGCAACTCATCGAAATGAGATGCACCGGGAATTCCGGGACGAACTAAACTGCCTCCTTGCCCAGGCACTGGAGGCTTATCCAAAGGAGGACATAACTGGGATAGTCTCCAAATTCCTCGAAAAATAAAAATTTAAAAAAAATAATCCCATTATTTCCACTTTTTATCATTTGTAATACTTTCTTTTAAATAAATTATCCTTTGTAATCAATTGTTATTATGTTCAAGTTCTATTACATTCTTTGTTCACGTAAAAACTACTTATTTCCTCCTTAGAGAAAAACTCTGATTGCGTGAGAATTATTTTTGTAAGTGCCCCACCAAGAGTTTGAGTGAGTATTTGTTTTTGTGAACCTCTTTTTCTCAAAATGCGCCAATAGTTGCCATTATCCTCTCCTATATTTTCTTCTTCCATGGTTTAGGGCCATCCCCATTCTTAACTGTAAAAAAGCGGCAGGTTCCCGTATGTGAGCAATCCAGTCCAGATTCGTGAAACATGGCCTTTCCTATGGTCACACGCTATTAATCTTACTCATGTATTGAATTGTTTAAATTGTCTGGAACCTTAACAAGCTTAAGGATTGGCGTGTGACTTGTCGGGAGGCTGCACAGGCGTAAGGATTGGCGTGTGAATTGTTGGGAGCCTGCACGGGCATAAGGATTGGCGTGTGAATTGTTGGGAGCCTGCACAGGCGTAAGAATTTGTCAGCATTGTTGGCAACCCTCCCATGCGTAAGGATTGGCGTGTGAATCGTCGGAAGCCTGTACAGGCATAAGGAATTTTAGCACTTTTGGGACCCTTCACAAGCATAAGAATTGTCGTGTGAATTGTTGGGAGCCTGCACAGGCGTAAGAATTGGCTTGTGAATTCTTGGGATCCTGCACAGGCCAAGAAAATTTCAGGGTTGTGGGGAAGCTTCACCAGCGTAAGAATTGGCGTGTGAATCGTCGAAAGCCTGTAAAGGCATAAGGATTGGCGTGTAAATTTTCGGGAGCCTGCACAGGCCCAAGGATTGGCGTGTGTAGCGTTGGCACCCCGCATAGGCGTAAGGAACTGTTAGCATTGTCAGAACCTGCACAAGCATGAGGATTCGCGTGTGAAGCATTGGCATCCTGGACAATAGCAACAAACCAGGACAGATGTACGATGGCATGCCACCGTACATAATCCACTTCACCCCTTTTTCATGTCAGACACCCCATCTCCTGCACTAGAATCCATCCAATCCTTGTGTATATTGTCCTCTGCCTTACCCCATCACACTGCACTTCCAAAACACATGCAAATCTCCTCATTCTTTGAATTGGCATGAGATTGTATTACCATCCCTGATTTGATAGCCGCTCTCTCGGCAATCTCATAATAGCCATGGCTTTTTTGCCGCATTGTTTTTGCTAACCTGCTTGAGCATTGTGCGGACATACCCACTAGTGTCGTGCTTTCGTTGTCCTGTGCTGGATCAGTATAGTGAACAAATGTACTACTGGCCCACACTACCTGAATGAGCCCATGACATGCGGATAGATCAATCCAAAAATGCTCATTTGGGAAAATCAATTTTCCACCTGTACACCGCTTTGACGCATCTCTTTGAATTTGGCCGGTCTGCTCATCATGCTTGAAACCACCATCCCAAAGCATACAGCGATGCATCCTTATCAAGATGAGGTGAGTTTTTGAATCCATTCATGGTGAAAGTGAGTGCGGAAGCGAACTCGAATGCACCCTGATTTGCCGGAATATCGCCTTCATAGTTGACTTGATCAAAAGACGGAACCCCCAATGAATTGTAGCAATTTTGAATCCTCTCAAATAAATTATCCCCAACATATCGTAAGGATTGACCTAGAATGCAACCCACCAAGCTAAGATTGGGACCTTGGTTCTGCCATTCATCTTTTGCGTTTTCAATTTTCCCAACACTTCCATACAGACCAAATTGTTCATTCTTGGTGCTGCATTTGCGCCACCCAATC